>VXJC01000002.1:0-1440530 GCA_009193075.1 Mychonastes homosphaera | reverse complement strand
CCGTCCAGCGCGACGACAAAGTCCTTGAGCAGCTTGCCGCTGCGCGCCTGAATCTCCTTCGCCAGGTCGAGCGCCTCGACCAAAAACCGCCCGATCTCCTCAAAGTCGCTTTCCACAAGGCCGCGCGACGTCATGGCGGGCGCCCCGATGCGCACCCCGCCCGGGTTCATCGCCGCCGCGTCGCCCACCACGGCGTTCTTGTTGAGCGTGAGGTGCGCGGCGTCGCAGACCTTCTCCATCTTGGCGCCGCTCACCCCCGTCGGGCGGAGGTCCCAGAGCACCAGGTGGTTGTCCGTCCCGCCCGTGACGAGCTTGTACCCGGCGTCCGTGATCACTTTCCCCAGCGCCTGGGCGTTGGCCACCACCTGCTTGGCGTACAGCTTGAACTCGTCCGAGGCCGCGTGCTTGAGGGCGACGGCCAGCGCGGCGATCTGGTGGTTGTGCGGCCCCCCCTGGAGCGACGGAAACACGGCAAAGTCGATTTTGCTCTCGAAGTCGTAGCACGTCCCTTCAGGCTCCTTGCTGACGGCCAAACGCTCCGGGGCTTTCGGGCCCTTGCGGTAGAAGATCATCCCCGCGCGGGGACCGCGTAAGGACTTGTGGGTCGTGGTCGTGACGATGTCGGCGTGCTCAAAGGGCGATTTCACGACCCCCCCCGCCACAAGCCCCGAAAAGTGCGCCATATCAATCATCAGCAGCGCCCCCACCTTGTCCGCGATGGACCGCATGCGCGCGTAGTCCCAGTCGCGCGCGTAGGCCGACCCCCCGCCGATGAGGATTTTGGGCCTAAACTCGAGGCACTTCTCCTCGAGGCGGTCGTAGTCGATGTAGCCGGTCGACGGGTCCAGCTTGTAGGGCAACGACTCGAAAAAGATGGACGTGGCGCTGATCTTCTTGTTGCCCGAGTAGAAGCCGTGCGTGAGGTGGCCGCCCGAGGGGAGGTCGAGGCCCATGATGCGGTCGTGGGGGTTGAGGAGGGCCGTGTAGACGGCAAAGTTGGCGGGGCTTTGGTTTTGGTTTTTTTGGGGGTTGGGGGTTGGTTGTTGGGTTCGTTTAGTTTTTGCGGGGGGCGTGAGCGCGCGCGCGCAGGACCGCAGAGGTGTTTTTGGGCGAGGTTTGTTTCGTCATTTGCGCTGGTGCCGCTCACCTGCCCGAGTACGGCTGCACGTTGACGCCCCACTGCTCCGGGCTGAGGCCGAACGCCTTGAGGGCGCGGGACTTGCAGAGCAGCTCGACGCGGTCGACGTTCTCGTTGCCGCCGTAGTAGCGCGCGCCCGGCTGGCCCTCGCTGTTGTTTTTGTTTTTTGTTTGTTTGTTTCGTCGTGTGTTTGTGAGTGGGTTGCTTGATTGGTGGGTGAACAGGAAGGGGGGGGGGAGCGGGGGGGGGGGGGGGGGGGGGGGGCGAAACACGGGGGGAACGGAGGGCTGCGAAAGAGGCGAAGGAGCGGGAGGCGAGAGAGCGCGGCGGCCGCGCTCGGCGTGCCCTGCCGCCGCCGCCGCCGCCGCCGTTCTCGCCCCCCTCTCTCTTTCCTCTCGTCGTCTTTTCTTTCTCACCTGTACTTGTTCGTGAAGCACGAGCCCAGCGCCTCCATGACAGGGAGGGACGTGAAGTTCTCCGACGCGATCAGCTCGATGCCCTTCCTGTAAGGGACGAGGGGGGGGATGCGGGAAGAGGGGGGAAGGGTGAGCGAGAGGGGGCCGTGCACAGCGGGCGGTGGGCGCGCGCGCTCGTGCCCAGCGCGTGGGCGGCGCGGCGCGCTCGGCAAAGCAAACGCACCACTGGCGCTTCTTCTCGTCCTGCAGGATGCCGTAGACCTCCGGGTCGGCCTTCTCGAGGGGGGTGAGCGCCTCGGGGAAGACGCGCGCCATCGTGGCGCCCGGCGCCGCGTGCCCGTTGCCGTTCGCAGCCATGCTTCTGCTTTGGCTTTTGGGGGGGAAGAGAGGTTGGTGTCGAGTCGAGTCGCTCTTTGCGTTTTTGGTGCGTCGAGGGCAATGGATGCGAGAGGATGCGCGAGTGGGTGTAGCTTTCGCGTGAGGCGTTAGTTGTCGACTGTGGTGTGTGTGTGTGTGTGAGAGGGGCTAACGAGTGGGGGGGGCGCATCTCGTTTGAACCCCGAAGGCGAAGCACAGCAGAGAGAGGAGAGGAGAGGGGAGAGAGAGAGGAGAGAGAGGAGAGAGGAGAGGACTCAAGACGGCGGACCCCCCTCCTCCCCCACAGGTCCCCACACACACAGAGAGAGAGACAGAACACGCATCCACACACGAACACGCTCCCCACAAACATCCACGCCCCGACCAAGCGAGAGAAAGATCGAGAACAGAGAGCGCGCGGGCGCGACAGAACACAAAAACTTCTCCCCCCCTTGGCTCACCATCACACAGCGACCGCGCTGAGAAAGAGAGGCGAGAGACACACACCCGAGCGGTGCGCGCGCGGGGGGCGCAACGCACGCCACCCCCTGCCTCGAGGAGAGAAGAGAGAGTCGCGCGCGCGCGCGCGGCGCGCGGGGGAAGCGCTCGCCTCGCTGCGGCGCGCCCGCCGCGCGACCGCCGCCGCCGCCGCCGACGGCGCGCGCGCACTTGCTGGTGGGGCGCCCGCGGCTGTGTGAGTGACAACCACCACCGCCGCAGCACCACCCGCGCCTTGAGAGCAGCATCAGCACCACCAGCACCAACAACCTCAGCCATGTTCCACGACGCCGTCGACGAGGACGCGGCGCCGCCGCAGCCGCTCTACGCCCGCAACGGCAACGGCAACGGCGGCAACAGCGCCGGCGGCGCCGCCGGCGGCAACGGCTTTGGCAAGCCCGACGAGGGGGACGGCGACGACATGCCCATGGGCTCCGGCGGCGGCGCCGACGACGACGACGACAAGCAGCAGCAGCACGGCGGCGACGGCGGCGGCCTGTACGACGCCTCCACGGGCGCCGCGCCCTCGTTCGGCGCGCTCCCCGAGGACGACCTCGAGGTCTCGCAGGAGGACGCGTGGGCGGTCGTCTCCGCCTTCTTCGAGGAAAAGGGGCTCGTGCGCCAGCAGCTCGACTCGTTCAACGAGTTCGTCTCCAACACCATCCAAGAGGTCGTGGACGAGTCGCCCGAGATCGTCGTGCGGCCCGAGCGCCAGCACCGCCCGGGCGCGCCGCTCCCGGGGGAGGAGGACGACGAGGGGCGCGGGGGCGGCGGCGACGACGACGACGAGGAAAAGGAGATCCGCGTCAAGTTTGGGCAGATCTTCCTGTCGCGGCCCGTGGCGACCGAGCCGGACGGCGAGACGTCGACGCTGTTCCCGCGCGAGGCGCGGCTGCGCAACCTGACCTATTCGGCGCCGATGTACGTCAACGTGACGCAGTCGGAGTGGCGGCGGCGGCCGCTCGGCGGCGCGAGCGGCGGAAACCGGCGGCGCGGCGGCAGCGGCAGCGGCGACGGCGACGACGGCGACAACCCCCAGGACGATGACGACGACGAGGACGCCGGCCGCGAGCGCGACGGAGACTGGGTCCTCGTCGAGCGCGTCGAGCACCCGAAGCTCTTCCTCGCGAAAGTGCCCATCATGCTGCGCTCGGCCTTCTGCTCGTTGGGCGACTCTGCCGCGGGCGGCGGGGGGTTCGGCGAGCGTGAGCTGACCGAGCTGGGGGAGTGCCCGTACGACCAGGGCGGGTACTTCGTGATCAACGGCTCGGAGAAGGTGCTGATCGCGCAGGAGCGCATGGCGCACAACCATGTGTACGTGTTCCGCAAGTCGCAGCCGTCCAAGTACCTCTACGTGGCCGAGTGCCGGTGAGTTGGTTCTTTCTCTTTCCTGGCGGCACAGGGCGAGAAAAAACGACCCCCCCCCCCCCAAACACACCCTTCTCACCCCCACAACCAAACCCAACCAAAACCAAAAAACCCACATAAAAACAGCTCCATCGTCGAGGGCTCCACGCGCAACTCGTCCGGCATGGAGGTCAAGCTCCTCGCCCCGCGCACGGGCGGCGGCGGCGGCGGCGGCGCGTCCGGCGCCGCCCCCGCCGCCGGCGCGGGGAGCGTCATCCGCGTCTCCATCCCCTACGTGAAGGCCGACGTGCCTTTACTCATCCTCTTCCGTGCCCTGGGGGTGGTCAGCGACCGCGACGTCCTCGAGCACGTCGTCTACGGCCTGCACGACGCCGAGATGGCCGAGGCGCTCAGGCCGTCGATCGAGGAGGCGCAGCCCGTCGCGTCCACTGCGCTGGCGCTCGATTACATCGGCAAGCGCGCGGCGGCCGTCGGCGTGCCCCGCGCCAAGCGCATCGAGTACGCCCGCGAGATCCTCCAGAAGGAGCTGCTGCCGCACGTGGGGCAGGCTCCCTTCTGCGAGACGCGCAAGGCCTTTTTCGTGGGTTACATGGCGCACAGGCTGCTGGCCTGCAGCCTGGGCAGGCGGCCGGAGGACGACCGCGACCACTACGCAAACAAGCGGCTCGACTTGGGCGGGCCCCTTTTGGCGGGCCTGTTTCGGCAGCTCTTCCGCAAGCTGACCAAGGACGTGCGCGGGGCGGTGCAGCGCGCGGCGGACCACGGCCGCGACATCAACGTGCCCTTTGCGATCAAGGCGGGGACGATCAGCAAGGGCCTCAAGTACTCGCTCGCGACGGGCAACTGGGGCGCGCAGGGGTCGGCCCCCGGCGCCGTGCGCGCGGGCGTGTCGCAGGTGCTAAACCGCCTGACGTACGCGTCGACGCTGTCGCACCTGCGGCGCGTCAACTCGCCGATCGGGCGCGAGGGGAAGCTGGCCAAGCCGCGGCAGCTGCACAACACGCTTTGGGGGATGATGTGCCCGGCGGAGACGCCCGAGGGGCAGGTGAGTGATGATTCAAGGCGGTTTTCTTGTTGCGTCGGCGCGCGGTTTGGGGGTTCAGCGCGGCCGCGCGCGTTCTTCGCTCGTTCTCTCTGTGTCTCTCTCTGCTTTTTGGCGCCCCTTTCCCCCCCCTCCCTGCCCGCCTGCGCTATCCTCTCTTCCGACGCCAACAAAACTCACCCCCTCCGCCCCCAAACCAAAAAAAAAACAAAAAAACGCAAGGCGGTCGGGCTCGTCAAGAACCTCGCGCTCATGGCCTGCATCACGGTCGGGTCGCCGAGCGGGCCCGTCGAGGACTTTCTCGAGGAGTGGACCCTCGAGCGCCTCGAGGAGGTGTCCCCCTCGGTCGTGCCTGAGGCCACGAAAGTGTTCGTCAACGGCCGGTGGGTGGGCGTCCACCGAGCGCCCGCGGAGCTGGTGCGCACGCTGCGCGCGCTGAGGCGCCAGGTGGACGTCAACACCGAGGTCGGGGTGGTGCACGACTTTGCGGCCCAGGAGCTGCGCATCTACACCGACGCCGGGCGCACCTCGAGGCCGCTGCTGATCGTGGACGGGCAGCGCCTGCGCCTGAGGAAGGGGCACGTGCGGCGGCTGCTGGAGCGGGCGGTCGACTTGGTGGAGGATCCCGCGGCCATGGGGGGCGGGGGCGGGGAGGACGGCGGCGAGGGGCCCGCGATGGTCGAGGACGCGTGGACGTGGGGTCGGCTGGTGCGCGAGGGGCTTGTGGAGTACATCGACGCGGAGGAGGAGGAGACGACGATGATCGCCATGGCCATCGACGACGTGCAGAGCGCGCGCCTCGACCCGGAGGTGAGTTCCTTTTTCGTTTTTTGTTTTGGGGGCTTGGAGGAAGAGCGCGGGAAAAAAAACCAACACCGCACCGGCACCCGTTTTCTTCCGTTTTTTCCCCCGTTTTTTTCCTCGATGGATGCTCACGCCCCCCCCCCCCCCCGCTCCTCCCTCTCTCCAACCACCACCAACCAAAAACAAAACAACAACAAAAAACAGCGCGCCTACTCGTCCACCTACACCCACTGCGAGGTCCACCCGTCGCTGGTGCTTGGGGTGTGCGCCTCGATCATCCCCTTTCCCGACCACAACCAGTCCCCGCGCAACACGTACCAGAGCGCCATGGGCAAGCAGGCGATGGGCATGTACGCCACCAACTACCAGACGCGCATGGACACGCAGGTGCGTCTTTGTAAAGTCCGGCCACAAGCCAGACGACAAGACGCGCCGCCCCCCCGGAACACAACAAAAAACCAAACCAAAAGACCCTCACCTCAAAACCACAAACACCCCCACTCCCCCCCCCAAAAACCACAATCCAACAACAACAACAACAAACAACAGGGCTACGTCCTCTACTACCCGCAGAAGCCCCTGGTCACCACGCGCGCGATGGAGCACCTGCGCTTCCGCGAGCTGCCCGCGGGCATCAACGCCGTCGTCGCCATCGCGTGCTACACGGGGTACAACCAGGAGGACTCGCTGATGATGTCGCAGACGTCGATCGACCGCGGGTTCTTCCGGTCCATCTTCTACCGCGCGTACAAGGAGGAGGAGAGGCGGCAGGGCGCGAGCGTGGTCGAGACGATCGAGCGGCCCGACCCCCAGGCCACCGCGGGCATGCGGCACGGCTGCTACGACAAGCTCGAGGACGACGGCCTGTGCGCGCCCGGGACGCGCGTTTCGGGCGAGGACATCCTCGTGGGCAAGACCGTGCAGCTCCCCGAGGACCCCACGGGCCTGCAGCGGTTTAGCAAGCGCGACGCCTCGCTGGCGCTCCGGGGGGCCGAGGCCGGGGTGGTCGACGCCGTGCTGCTGACGACCAACGAGCAGGGGCAGCGCTTTGCCAAGGTGCGCGTCCGCACCATCTGCGTCCCCCAGGTGGGCGACAAGTTTGCGTCGCGCCACGGACAAAAAGGCACCGTGGGGATCACGTACACGCAGGAGGACATGCCGTTCACGCACGAGGGGGTGACCCCCGACCTGATCGTAAACCCCCACGCCATCCCGTCTCGCATGACGATCGGCCACCTGGTCGAGGCCATCATGAGCAAGGTGGGGGCGTGCATGGGCCACGAGGGCGACGCCACGCCCTTCACGGCGGTGACCGTCGAGGACGTTGGGCGCACGCTGCACCGGAGCGGCTACCAGCAGCGCGGGTGGGAGGCCATGATGAACGGTTTCACGGGGCGGCAGCTGAGCGCGCCGATCTTCCTCAACCCGACCTACTACCAGCGCCTCAAGCACATGGTCGACTTCAAGATCCACTCGCGCGGGCGGGGGCCCACGCAGGTGCTCACGCGCCAGCCCGTGGAGGGGAGGGCGCGCGACGGAGGGCTGCGCTTTGGCGAGATGGAGCGCGACTGCATCCTCTCGCACGGCGCGGCCGCGTTTTTGAAGGAGCGCCTCTTTGACGTGAGCGACGCCTACCGCGTGCACGTGTGCGAGCGCACGGGCCTCATCGCCGTGGCCAATCTGCAGCGGCAGACGTTCTACTCGCAGGTGTACCGGGGGGGCGCCGCGGCCGGGGCGGCCGGGGGCAAGGCGGGCGGCGGCGGGGGCAGCATGGGCGCGGGCGGCGGGGCGGCCGCGGGTGGCGTGAGCGCCGACGGCGGGGGGCGCGTGGTGCAGGTGCTGATGCCGTACGCGGCCAAGCTGCTGTTCCAGGAGCTCATGTCGATGATGATCGTGCCGCGCATGGTGTTCGAGCAGGACGAGGACGAGGATTGATTTGGCTTCTTTTTTTTCGGGGGCGAGGGAGAGGGCGGGTGCTCTCCCCCTCTCGTCCGGCCTCGCCGCGCCGCGCGCACGCGGCCTCCTCCCAGGATTGTTTTTTTTTTGGACGGCCAAAACGAACGCAGAAACACGTGAAGGGGGGGCCGGCGAGCCTAGCGCCGCCCACTCTCTCTCTCGCATCAACTCAATAAGACCAAACCGAGTGTTAGCCGTGTGCACCACACACACGTTTGGCTTTGCGCCGCGTCGAGCGCGTCGATCGACGGCGGCGGCGCTTTCCGGCTGGACGCGCCGACGCCGACGCCAACGCCGGCCGTTCTTCTTCTTCTTCTTGTCGCCCTGTCTCTCTGTGTCCGTCCACAGACACGCACGAGAATCAGACGCGCGCGCCGCACTCCCCCAGTGCACCCCCACACCACCTAACCAGCACGCCTCGCGTGCGCGCACAACAACAACAACGACGACGAGCGACTGTGAGAGACGAAAGCCTCTTTGACTCCTCTCCTCCCTCTCCCGCGCAACCCCCGCTCTCTCTCTCCCCCCCCTCTGACCTAGCTCTCGCGCGCGCGCGCAGGGATCCCGCGCGCCTACCCCAAGGGCCGAGTCTGCCGCCAAAGGGCCGGCCCTCTCTCTCACTCTCGTCTGAAAGCAACGCGAAAGCAACGATGGGTGAGTCAAAGCGAGAGAGAGAGAGTCGTTTCTTTCGTTTTCAAAACCCCGAGACGCATTCGTCCTCTCGCATTCGCCCAGAGACGCCGCTCCGCCGGCCAGCACGCGAGAGGCTGGCCGAGGGGCTGATCAGCGTCCGCGGTTAGCGCGAATTGGGCGGCGAGGCGCGCGCGCGCGCGCTTGCTCGCGCACAGCCGTCGCAGCAAACGCGCCGCAAAGACTCGCCCCCGCCGCTCGCCGCTCGTCGGTCGCTCACAACGCCCCCCCTCACCAAACAAAAACCACCACAGCCGCCGCAGCAGCAGCAGGGGGGCCCGCCGCCCCCCCGCGCTCCGCGGGGCCCACCGGCGTCCCCACCGGCCCCCTCTGGAAGCAGCTCGGCGAGCCCAACCTCGTCGGCCGCGCCGTGCAGGAGGGCGGCGGCCGGAAGGGGGTCGTCTGGCTGCGAGCTACGGTCGACGCCGACGGCGGCGGCGGCGGCAACAACCGCGCGGCGACGCAGCGCCCAGGCAGCGGCGACCTCTTCTGGCTCGCGTGGCGCGACGAAGGCTCCGGCAAGTGGACGTACGAGTGCCCCCCGGCCGAGGCGGCGCCGCAGTCGGGCGGCGCGGGCGCGGGCAGCGGCGCCCCGGACGAGGCGGCGGTGGCGGCGGCGGCGTTCTGCGCGGGCGCGGGGCCCAACACCACGACGCGCGGCGGCACGGAGGTCACGCGCGTGGTCAAGCCGGGCCTTCCGTACGTGGCGGTCGAGCGCAAGCTGACGCACCGGTTCGCTGACCACCCGTTCGCGACGCACTTTCTGCGGAGCGTGCTGCTCCCGGCGCAGCAGGGCGGGTGGCAGCCGCAGGGCGGCAGCGGCAACGGCGGCGCGGCGGCGGCGATGGGCGCCGTGCTGACGTCGCCCGCGCGCGCGCTCGGCCGCCTCGGCAACTACATCGGCGGCTTAATCCCCGGCGCCGCCTCTGGCGCGGGCGCCAGCGGGGCGGCGGCGGCGGCGGCCGCGGCCGGGGGCCAGGAGACGACCTCGCCCGAGCTGGGCCGCGGCAGCGGCCGCCGCGGCAGCGGCGCGGCGCCCCCTCTGGCGCTGCAGCGCGCGACGCGCGGCTCCGCGGGCAAGGCATCGGTCAAGGCGCCCAAGACGGCCGAGGGGGGCCGCCGGGCGACGCGCGGCGGCGGCGTGGCCAAGCCGGCCGCGGCCAAGGCGGCGGCGGCGGCGGCCAAGCAAAAGAAGAAGCCCGCGCCGGCGGTGGCCAAGAAGCAGGCGGCGCCGCCGCCGGCCTCGAAAAAGCGCCCGGCCGCCTGCGAGGCCGGCGCGGGCGACGACGAGGAGGAGGAGGACGAGACCGAGGACGTGCAGGCCACCGAGCAGATCAGCGCCGACCCGGAGGCGACCAGGACCGACACCGACGAGGACGACGAGGGGGGCGACGCCGACGACCGCGGCACCGAGGACGAGGCGGTCGTGCCCTCGCCGACGCGCGGCGGCGGCGGAGGCTCCTCCCCGACCTCCAAGCGCGCGCGCCCCTCCCCCGCCGCCGCCGCCGCCGCGCGCGTGCACCCCAAGTACTCCAAGGTCAAGGGCAAGGCCGTGTCCTTCCGCCCGGAGTACGCCGACCGCGTCACGGGCAAAAAGTGGCCCCCGCACCTCTGCCGCGCCGACGGCGACCGCGCCGTCGACGAGTACGGCAAGGCCGCCTTCCCGGACGACGCCACGTTCGAGATCGAGCGGTTCGTCGCCACGCGCGCCATGCGCCAGCGCAGGCCCGGGGGGACCCCCTCCAAGACGCCCACGCGCTACGTGCTCGTCAAGTGGAAGGGGTACGAGCTGGACGTGGGGGACGCGTCGGGGCGCAACAACGGCGGGTGGGAGCGACTCGAGGCGCTTCGCCAGGGCGGCGGCAGGGAGGCGGCCGACGAGGCGTGGGAGGAGTTTGACCGCAAGGGCGGCAGGGAGCAGGCGCTCGCCGAGGCTGAGGCGCTGAAGGAGGGCGCGCTGCCAGACTCGAGCGTGGCGTGGCTGCAGGCGGCGGCGCCGGTGTCGGCGAAGAAGGGGGCCGCGAAGAATAAGTGAAGAGAGGGCGAGAGAGAACCCAAAACCTAAAAACCCAAAAGCCCAAACGCGCGCGTGCATCGACCGACCGACCGACCCGACCCCAAAGACCCCAGACCCAAGCGCAGACATGACGAGGACGCAATGTCTCCCACGCGCCCTCAACCTATCCGACTTGTCGCACCAACTAAAAAAATCAGACGAAAATGAAAAAACCGCGCGTCGTTTTGTGGGTATAATGCCAGTGAAGAACTAGCGAAGAAAAAAAACAGATCGCCGGGCGTCTCTCTCGCTCTCCCAGTTTGTGTGTCTTTACCCGTTGGTTTCTAGGTCGATTATTAAGGCGCCACGTCGTCCGCCGCCGCCAGCGCCGCCGCCACGCGCCGGAACGACGGGCGCTGCGAGGGCCGGGGGGCCATGCAGCGCTCGGCCAGCTCTGCGTACCAGCGCGGGCAGTGGCGCGGGAACAAGACGGGCCGCGGCGCGCCATCACTGCCGCCGGCGCCGGCCTCGGCGTGGGGCGCGTTAAGGAGGAGAAGGGTGTGGGCGGGCTGGCCCGTGTAGAGCTCGTACATGAGGACGCCCATGGCGAAGACGTCGGCCTCGGGGGAGGCCAGGTTGGCGCTGCTGGGCGCGGCCGCCGGCGCTGCTGCTGCTGCTGCTGCCGACGCGCCGCCTCCGCTGCTGCTGCCGCCCGGCGGTGGCCCGGCCGAGCGCCGCCGCAGCCTGCCCTGCGCGCGCAGGATGATCTCGGGCGGCAGCCACGCGAGCGCGTTGGGCCGCACGCGCCCGGGCATCTTGACGACGAGCGGCGCGCCCTGCGCCGCCGCCGCCGCCGCCGCGGCGGCCAGGCCCCCCGTTGCCGCCGCCGCCATCGCTCCGCCGCCGGGGGGCGACGCGCTCATCATCGCGCCGCCACCACCATATCCGGGAGGCAGCAGCGACGCAGGGGCAAAGATGGCCGTCATCCCGACGTCCTTGATCTTCGCGGAGAAGGGGAGGGGCGGCAGGGCGACCTGGACGGGTGGCAAAGGGCCGCTGCCGGGGGCCGACGAGGGCGGGCCCGCCGCGGCCGACGTCGCCGCCGAGGCCGCCGCCACAGACTCGGCTGCCGAAGCCGCCGCCGCTGCCGCCAGCGCCAGCGCCGCCGCCTCCGCCTCGCGCACCCGCTGCTGCGACATCCGCCGCGCCGAGCGGTTGGCCGCCAGCGCCGCGTCGTGCGCGGCCAGGGCGGCGAGCGCCGCGCCCACCCCCACCGCATCGCTCGGGTCGGGAAGGCACCCCTCGAGCAGCACGTTGCCCGGCCTGAGCTCGCCGTGCACAAACCCCGCGCGGTGGAGGGCGGCCATGCCCCGGGCGACCTGCAGGAGCACCGCGCGGAGGAGCGGGATGCAGGGGACGGGGGTGGCGGGGAGGAGGTCGGCCGCGGCCGCGACAAGGGGGTCGGCGGTCCCGGCGGCAATGGCGGCGGCCGTCTCGGCGCCGCCGGGGAAAAAGGCGCCGCGCGCGATGGCGTCGCGCAGGGACCCGCCTGGGCAGAGGGCCGTGACGATGGCTGCGACGCGGTGGTGGCGCTCGCGGCGCGGCGGCGCCGATGTCAGGTACGGCTCGGGAGGCTCAAAGGCGCCCGCCACGGCCCCGGCCGCGGCGATCGCCGCCGCCGCCTGCTGCTGCTGCGCGCAGAGCGCCGCCGCCGACCCGGACTGCTGCTGCTGCTGCGCCTGCGCCACCGCCTGCTGCTGGTAGTAGAAGCTGCGCCGCGCGGCAGGGGACGACAGCACCTCGTACACGTGCGGGAACACCGCGGCCACGGGCAGCACGTGCTCGTGCCTCAAGCCGCCGCCGCCATTGCCGCCGCTGCCTCCGCTGCCGCCGCAGAGCCTGTACTGCAGCGCCAGCAGCGCCTGCACCTCGTGCGCGGGCGCGGCGCCTATCCCGCCCGGCAGACCCGACCCGCCTCCCCGGTCGGCCGATGGGAGCACGAGGTCGATCGAGTGGCTGTCACGGCGGCTGGAGGCGCCGCCGCCGCCGCCGCCGCCGCCAGACGAGGCGCCGCCGCCCGCGCCGCCGCCGCCGCCGCCCTCGGCCGCGAGGGTGTACCGCAGCACCTTGACGACGACGGGCGCGGGCCAGCGTACGCGGGCCACGAGGGCCGCGGGAGGAGAGGGGCTCGAGGCGGCAGCCGCGCCCGCCGCCAATGATGCCGAGAGCAGGGAGGAGGAGGCGCGCGGCCGCGGGGGAAGGCCGCCGGCGCTGCCCGCCGCGCTGGCCGCCGGCCCCAGCGGCGCCGAGAGCGCGGCGAGGCGGTCGTGCGAGGGGACGCCGTGCGGCTCGTGGCTGTGCTGCGGGAGCCGCGGCTGCTCGCTCATGCGGCTCGAGGACGACAGGCGCTGATGCTGCTGCTGCTGCTGCTGAGGAGGCGGAGGAGGATGATGATGGAGGGCACTGCCGTCTGCTTCCGGCGCGGCTCCGGCCGCAGCAGCAGCCTCAACATCATCCGCCCACCACCACGCCCGCATGCCCGTCGGCAGCAGGCCCGCGTACGCGACCGTGTGGCGCCCGCGCGCCACCTCCTCGCGCAGGGACAGCAGCTCGGGCCAGACCTTGAGCGCGCGCGACGCGGACGACTCGCCGCACATGGGCAGCGCGCGCTCGGCGGCCGCCGAGGGCGCCTCGGCGGCGTCGGCCGTTGGTGCTTGGGGCGCGCTCACGCCGAGAAGCTGCAGCGGGCCCGGCGGAGGCGGCGGTGGCAGCGGCGGCGCGGGCGGCAGATCGGACGCGAGCAGGGAGCAGTACTCGCCGTAGGCCGCCGGGCCGCCGCCGCCGCCGCCGCCGGGGCCCGGCGACGACAGCCGGCGGAAGAGCGCGCCGGCGACGGCCGAGGCCGCGGCCACCAGCGACGCGCGGCTGAGGTCGCCGCCGGGCGCGAGCGGGTCGTTGGCGGGGCCGCCGTCGCCCCCGCCGTGGTACCCGGCGGCGGCGGCGGCGACCGAGGAGGCGCCGTAGGCGCTCCCTCCACCGCCGCCGCCGCCGCCGCCGCGCGCGCTCCCGCCCACCCAGTCGTGCTCCTCGCTCCCGCCCCTGCCCGCGAAACCGTCGTCGGGCGCCGGGAGCAAATAGAGCACGCCGACCTGCCTCCCGCGGTGCGCGAGCGGCAGCATCACCAGAGTCCCGCGCGGCACGGGGCGGCCGGGCAGGAAGACGTCCTGCGCCGCGCCGCCGCCCACCGCGGCGGACCCTGGCAGCGACGCCGATGACGCGGGCGAGGCCGCCGACGGCGACGACGCGAACGCGGCGGCGGCCGAGTAGGGGGGCGCGCCGCCCCCTCCTCCCCCGGCCGCCCTGCCAAAGTAGCCGACAGTGTCGCGCACGACGAGGGGTTCGCCCCACTCGAGGCACGACATGAGGAGCGTGTTGGCCGTGGTCGGGAGGTCGTGGCGGTCGACGGGCGGGAGGGGCAGGGGCAGAGTGCTGGGGCTGGCGGCGGGGCCGGGGGCGGCGGCCGCGCCGCCGCCGTGTTGCTGCTGATGCTGATGCTGATGCTGATGCTGATGCTGCTGCTGTCGCCGCCGCGCCGCCGCCGCCGCCGCCATGGCGCGCATGGCCGGGGCGAACGCGCCTGCGCCGCCGCCGCCGGCGCGGCCGCGTCCAGAGCGCCTGTACGCGTCCGGGTGGTTGCCGCCGCCATCAACACCGCCGCCGCCGGCCGCCGCCTCTGCCGCCGCCGCGACGGCGCCGCCCAACTCGTCGTCGTCGTCGTCCTCCTCCTCCTGCTCGCTTTTGGCGCCCTCCGCCTCAGCCACCGCCGCCGCCCCCGCACCCGCCGCGTCGACGGTCCTCCGCCTGGCCGCAGAGCTCGTGGTGGTCGTCAGCGTGGCCTCGTCCTCGAAGCCGCCGGCGCCGGCCGGCGCGCGGCGCCGCCGCACGGGCGCGCCGCGCGCGGCCTTGGCCGCCCCGCGGCCGACCAGCACGACGCCGGCGCCGTCGTCGCCCGCGCCCTGGCCCGCCGCCACCGCCCCATCCGCCTCACCATCCGCCTCGCCATCCTCGCCCAAATTTCGGGAGGGGCGCGCGCTGCTGCCGGCCGTTGCAGAGGCAGCAGCCACAGACCGCCGCTGCTGCTGCTGCTGCTGCTGCTGCCGCCGCCGGTCGGGGAGCGTCGGCGCAAAGACGGCCGCGCGCGACTGCCGCGCCGACACGAGCGCCAAGCGCACCTCGAGCCCCCGCACCGCGCGCCGGCGCTGGTCGGCCAGGCATGCGGGGAGGCCGTGCACCACCACGCGCGCCGCCGCGTCCAGCGTCGTCGCGCGCTGGAGCGCGTCGAGGAAGGCGGCGCGCGCGACGCAGCGCGCGCGCGGCAAGGCGCCTGCCGCCCACGCACAGAGGAGCTGCACGCCCGCGGCCGCCGGCGGCGGCTGCTGCTGCTGCTGCTGCTCCCGCGGCTGCTGCTGGTGCAGCAGGGGCTGCATCCACCACATGCGGCTCCAGTCCGTCTGCGGATCGGAGCACGCGAGGGTCAGGACGCCGATGACGACGCCCGGGCTGTTGGCAGCGGCGGGGTTGGCGGCGGCGGCCGCCGCCGCGTCGGCGGCGGGCGTCGGCGCCGGCGGGGGGAGCAGAAGGTCGGGCCCGCACCCGCCGTCGTCGGTGGTCGCGTCGTACGCGCCGCTCTCGCTGGCGGTGAGCGAGCCGCCGGGGCCTGCCCTGTTAGCTGAGGAAGCCGACGCCGTCGCAGCCGCCCCTATCGCCACCGCCGCCCTCGCCGCCGTCGCCACCGTCGTCGTCGTCGTCGCGATGATCGGCAGCGCGAGGAACGACCGCAGGCGCCGCTGGCGCGCGAGCGCCGCCCAGTCCGAGGGGAGCGGCGGCGGCTCCTGGTCCTCCCCGCCCGCGTCATCGGAGGACGACGAGAACAAGGACGACGCGGCGGCGCCGAGCGAGGCTGCCCCTCCGCCCCCCGCGCGCAGGAGCGAGGCGGCGCCGAGGGCCACGGCGGCGGCAGCGCGGCCCTTGGCGGCGGCTGCGGCGGCCGCGGCGACCGACACGCCGCCCCAGCAGCGCACGCCCGCCAGCGACGAGAAAGAGTCCGGCCCGGCGTACATGACGAGCGCCTCGCGCGACGCCGCGACGGCCTCGACGGCCGTGGCGCTGCCCTCGAGCACGGTCGGCTCCCCTGTCGCCCACGCCAGCTCGGCCGCCTCTGCGGCCGCGGCGGCCGCCGCCTGCTGCTGCTGCTGCTGCAGCTGGCTCGGGCGGCGCTCGCGCGGGCCGTGCACAGATCCGGCGCCGGCCTGCGACCCCAGCTGCCCGGAGCTTCCCAGGTTGCCGCTGTGTCCCCCTCCCAGCGCCGCCGCGCGCGCCGAGCGGAGCAGCGCCGCTGCCGACGCCGCGCCCGGCGGCGCGCTCGCGGCCGCCACGGCCTCGGGCCCCGCGGCCGCGCCCACGCGCACGGCCAGACCGCCGCCCACGGAGACGGCCGTGAGCTCGGCCCAGTCGACGGGGAGGCGGGACACCAGCATGGCCATCGCGCGCGAGAGGGACGGGTTGGACGAGGACGAGGGGGAGGGGAAGGGCGGGGGGAAGGCGCCTGCTGCGGCGTTGCCGCCGGCGGCGTTGCCAGCGCCGCCGCCGCCGCCGCCCGTGTTGGTATTGTTGTGGTTGTTGTTGTTGGCCGTGGCCGTGGACGTGAAGGACGGCATGCGCAGCGCCGCGAGCTGGTCGAGCGCCTCGTCGCGGTCCCCGGAGTTCTTGGACGCGCTGTGGACTGCCGCGGCGGCATTGGTGCTCGCTGCTGCCGCTGCTGCTGATGTTGCCTCTGCTGCCGCTGCTGCCGCTGCCGCCGCCGCCGCCGTCGCCGCCGCCACCGCGGCGCCGCCGCTCGACGGGCCGCCGAGCGCGGCCGCGCAAATCAGGTCGTTGAGCAGCGCCGACATGCGCTCGGCCGGCGGGGGGTGGTGGAGGCACTGCTGCTGCTGCTGCTGATCGGCCGGGGCCACGCCCAGCAGGTCGGTCGAGGCCGTGGCGGGGTTCGTTGCCGCCTCGCCTTCTGGTTGTTGGGGCGGGGGCGGGGCCGCGGCGGCGGAGGCGGCGGCAGCTAGGGCGGCCGGCGCCGGTCCCGCGGCATCGGCGGCCGCGCCGCCGCCGCCAAAGCAGCAGAAGCGCATCGAGGGTTTGGGTGGGGGGTTTTCAGTTCTTTATCTCACAACGTCCGCTCATGAGCAGGTCGTCGTTGTCATCAGTCGGTCGGAAGGGGTCAGCAGTCAGTCGGTCGAAAGCCGAGGACGAGGAGGAGGAGGGGGCGTCAACGCGGCGCGGGGGCGAGCGCGCGCCGCTGCGCCGCGCTCGCGGCGACTCCCGGCAGACCGGCGGCGGTCGCCCTTTTTGGGGCGCGCGTTGCCCGGCGCGGCGCGTCCGCCCTCCTTACGGCCTTTAAGCGGACATCGCCGTCGACTCTGAGCGCGCTTGCGGCAGGGGTGTCGGATATGGGGGGCGCGCGTGCGAAAGAGGGAGAGGAGGGGAGGGGGGCGAAAAGGGGAGAGGCCTCGAGGGTGCGTTGTTGTTGCGTTGGCGGGGGGGGAGACGCGGGCGCGCTAGTAAGAGAAGCAGGCGCGCGCGCGGGAGAGGATCTCTCGAGAGATGTGTCAAATGTCGCTGCTTGGGGTATGGTCGTTGTTCTTGGGCAGCGAGGGCGGGCGAATATGAGAGAACGAGGCCCCCCGGTTCGCTCCGTCGCCGGCGCGACTCCGGCGTTGGGCGCCGCCCGCCGCCGACGGCCGCGCGCGCGCGCTTGCTTCAAAGAGTCGGACCCTGCCTGTCAAACCCCCATCGTCATCATCCCGCACACACACACGCGTTCCTAGCCCTTGAGTGAGCGCATTCTCTCTCTCTTATATCTCCAGGACGCGCGCCTCCCTCCCGCCTTTGCTCGGACTCGCCCCGCCTCTCGAAAAAGCCTCTCCCTTCCTCGCGAGCTCCCTCCCCCCAAAGAGGAGGCCCGCGTCGACGACGCTGGTGCCGTTGGCACTGCCCCGCGTGTCCCCATATCCCCAGCGCGCGTTAGCCCGGGAGCCAGCGCCCTCCGCCGTCCGCCGCCCGTTGACGCGCCGGCGCGCACGCGTCTGTTGTCGCAGCGCGCCGCCGCCGCCGCCCATCGTCATCCATCGCCCCCCCCTTCTCTTTCACTTGGAGCCGCCTGAGAGACTTCCTCAGCCCTGCCGCCATGTCCAAGGCAGTCATCGACGGCTTCTCCGGGGGGGTCGGCAGCCTCGTCGCCCTGTTCGCGACCTAGTGAGTGTTTCTTTCGGCGGACCCCCAATCCCGCCGCCGCCGCCGCCGACGCGCAAGCACGCCGCCCCGCCGCTGACCGTGCACCCCTCCCCCAAACTGCCCTCTCATAACCCCACCCAAAAACTCCCCCAAACAAACCCCACGACAAACAAAATCACAGCCCCCTGAAGACCGTCTACACGCTCCAGGCCATCCGCGCCGCCAAGGCCGCCGACCCCTCGGCGGACGCGCGCGCCGCCGCGCGCGACGCGCTCCGCCGGCACCCGCTGCGCGCGCTCGCGCGCGCAGCGCGCGAGGAGGCGCCCGTGCTGTACGCCGGCGTGCGCCCGGCCGCCCTGGAGACGGCCGCGTCGTCCGCCCTCTACTTCTGGCTCTACTCGATGCTGCGGCAGGCGGCCGCGCGCGCGCAGCGGCGGCGGCGGCGGGCCGCCGGCGGGACGGTGGCGGCAACAGCTGGCTCGGCCGGGGGCGGCGGCGGCGGCGACGAGGATATCGGCGTCGCCGCATCGCTGCTGGTGGCCGCGCTCGCCGGCGCGGGCAACCAGCTCGTCACGACGCCCGCGCAGGTCGTCACCACGCAGATCCAGGCCATCGCGCGCCGGCGCCGCGACCTGCTCGCGCAGGGGGATGAGCGCGCGGCGGCCGAGCTGCCCGAGGAGACGGCGGGGGCCGTCGTCTGCGCGTTGGTGCGCGATGGGGGGGGGCTCGGCGCCCTGTGGAAGGGCCTAGGGCCCTCCCTGGTGCTCGTGGTCAACCCGGCGATCCAGTACGCCCTGTACGAGTGGCTACTTGCCGGGGCGCGCGCGCGCAAGGCGGTGGCGGGAGGAGCGGGAGGAGCGGGAGGAGCGGCGGCGGCGGCGCGCGGCAACCCTCCGCGGAGCGCCGCCGCCGCAGCCAAGCTCTCCGCCACCGAGGTCTTTTTGCTGAGCGCGCTCGCCAAGATCGGCGCGACCGTCGTCACGTACCCGATGATCGTCGTCAAGAGCCGCCTGCAGGCTCAGGGGTGCGTGACGGCGGGAGGAGGAGGCGGGGGCTGCGACGGCGGCAGCAGCAGCAATGAACAGCACCAGCAGCAGCCGCAGCAGCGGGAGTATCGCGGCACGGCCGACGCCGTCGCGCGCATCTGGCGCGAGGAAGGGGTGGGCGGGTTTTTCGCGGGGATGCGCGCCAAGATCCTGCAGACCGCTCTGAGCGCGGCGCTGATGCTGACGGCCAAGGACTGGATCTACGAGGGGACGGCCGCGGTGGTGAAAGGGATGACCACGGCGAGCAAGGCCTGAAAAGGCGGCGGAAACGGCTTGTTTTGTTTTTCTCCGTTCGACGCGACTGAGGCCGGCCCTCCATTTTTTAATCCTTGGTCTTTTTCTTTACACAGTACGCGCGTCTCGCAAAAAAGAATTGAGGCAGGAGGAGGAGAAGGAGGAGATAGGGGGACGGAGGTCATCAAACTTTGGTTGGTGGTGGTGGTGTTGTTTTGGGGCGGGCAAAAAATGCGTCAACAGCGGGGGAAAAAACGCAAAAATGGCGGTGTGGCGCAACGAAACACATCGAAAACAAAACGGCGGGTGTGAAAGCAGGCGATGGGTGGGGGCCAAGACGTCACTGGGGGCCCGGCGGGAAGAAGAAGCGCGCGAGGAACGCGAGCGGGTTGGCGCCGCCGTCGTCGGCCATGCCCCCCCCGCTCGGCTGGGGGCGCCGCTGCTGCAGCGGCGCCCGCTGCTGCTGCTGCTCGGCCGCCGCGTCGGCCGCCGCCTTGGCCTTGGCCTTCTCGGCGAGCGCCATGCGCGGCCCGACGACCGCGGCGCCGCCCAGCAGCGCGTCCTCCAGCCGGGACACGGGCGCGTAGTAGGACGCCATGCGCTCGCCGTCGATGTTGAACACCGAGTAGCACTGGCCGCGCTCGCGGGCGTCGGGGATCTGTTTCGTTGTTTTTGGGGTGTTTTGTGGTTTTTGGGTTTTGTTTGTGTTTGTTTTTTGGGGTGGGGGGGGGTGTTGTTGTTGAGTGTGGCCTCTTGCCGTGCTGTTGGGGCGCTCGCGCGTCCAAACGACCATTAGCGCACACTCACCGTCGAGCACATCTCGTAGGCGTCGCTGTTGGTTGTGGGGGGGTGGTTGCGAGTGGAGCGGCCAGCGAGGGCGCGGGCGGGGCGTGCGTCGTCAGCGGCGGCGAAAAAAAGGGGGTGGGAAAGAGGTTTGTTTGCCGCATCCGTCTCCCGCGCGTTACGAGCGCTGCCCCAGCGCGCGCAGACTATCATCACCCGCATCCACTCACCGAACGTCCTCAAACGTGAGGTGGGCGGCCGAGCCGCGGTCGAGCGTGAACAGCGGGCGCCCGTCGTCCAGCTCCGCACCCCCCCTGCTGCTGCTGCTCGCCCCCTCGTCGAACGAGGAGAGGGGGCTCTGCGCGAAATCGCCCGACGAGGCGCGGCAGCACGGGCGCGGGGCCGCGCGCGCGCGCGGGATGGGCGCGACGAGCACTGCGCGCGCGCGCGGGTGCATCGTCGCGGCGCCGCTGGCGCGGGAGAGGGAGGGGCAGGGCATGGCGGAGAGTTGGAGGAGGTCTCGGAGAACGAGGGGACGAGAGTGCTTTGGGGGGCTTTCTGCGGGAGTCGGTTTGCTTGAGGCGCGTTGGGCAAAGGGGCGAGTGTGCTGCGTGGTGTGTGAGTGTGTGACTTGCGATGGGCGGGCGCGCGAGGAGGGAGAGAGTGAGACTTGGCAAGGCGCGCGGGCGACCAAGCGGCGCCGCGCCCTTTTTGCCTCCTCGCGCTGCGTCGCCGGTCGCCGATAAAGCGCTCCGCTCGAAGCACTTTCGGCAAAAGAGGGGGGGGCAAAAAGTTGCCGCGTGCCTTTTCATCGTTTCGTCTCTTTTTACAGGCGAGGAAGAGAAAGGAATACGCGCGTGTGTGTATTGTGATGATGATCCCTTCCAACACGAGAAAAACACGAGCTGCTTGCTGTCTTGCGCGGGGTGGTGTGTGTGTGCGAGAGCGTCGCGCCCCCCCGCCCGCGCTGCGGCAGGGCCAAGGGAAAAAAACATGGCGTGTCGGGTGTACGCCAGCGATCGTTTTGGGGAAAAGGGAGCGGGGTCGTGTGCGCGCGCACACGTGTGTGCTCACGTGCGTGTGGGAATCATAGGAGCAGGACCGATCTCTAGCCGCGCCCGCGCCCGCGGAAGCCGCCGGGCGAGCCGCCGCGCCCGCCAAAGCTCCCGCCACGCCCGCCGCCGCCAAAGCTGCCTCCGCCGCGGGCGCCAAAGCCGCCGCCGCGCCCGCCAAAGCTGCCTCCGCCGCGGGCGCCAAAGCCGCCCCCGCGCGGCGGGCCGCGCCCGCCGCCCCCAAACCGGCCCCCACCACCCCCGCCAAACCGCCCCCCACCACCCCCGCCAAACCGCCCGCCGCCGCCGCGCCCGCCGCCGCCGCCCATCGCCGGCGCGCCCTTGGGCCGGGGGAGGAAGCGCTCCATCGGCAGGAGCTTCATCGGGTCGATGCAGAACTTGTCCCCGGCGCTGTACGAGGTGGCCACGACGCCCTCGGCCATCTTGACCGTGAACAGGGCGCCGCTCGTGGGGCCCAAAATCTCCTCCACTTTTCCGACCTGCGTCTTGTTCTCCAGATAAATAGGCGCGTTGAAATAAGGGACCTTCTCGTTGGTGAGCTTGCACACGGCCTCGCCCTCGCACGCGTGGCTGAACACCCCGGCGACGACGACCTCGGCCGGGGGGCCCTGGTCCTGCCAGCTGCCTCCGCCGCGGCCGCCGCCGCCGAACCGGCCGCCGCCGCCGCCGCGGCCGCCACCGAACCGCCCGCCGCCGCCGTCGCCGCGGCCGCCGCCGCCGAAGCGGCCGCCGCCGCCGCCGCCGCGGCCGACAAAGCCGCGCCCGCGCGGGGGACGCATTTTGTGCGCTTGTTGTGGCGCGACGAGGGTCTCGCCTCTCGCCCGCCCCTTCGAGGTCTCCGGGGGGGAGCGCGCGCGCGCGTCACGCGGACGAAAACGGCGAGGCGGCGGGAGAGGGGGGGCTCGAGTCACCAGACGTTGCTCGCCATCACCCGCGACACGTCCTGCGCCAGCCGCCGCGACGCGTCCAGCTTGCCCACGCCCGCCACCGCCCGCTCGTCGCCGCTCTTGTGCCCGCCCTCGGCCGCGCAGTCCGCCTCCAATTTCTTCGCCAGCACCGCCATGCCGCTCACGTCGCGCTCGTTGCGCCGCGCGTGCGCGCTGTAGTCCTCCAGGCGCAGGCCCTCGGACCACCCCCGCCGCGACAAACCCAAGAGCATCTGCTCCTCCAGCGCGTTCTTGCGGTAGGAGATGGCGATGCTGTAGTAGTGCCTGTTGAGGCCGTGGATGAGCGCCTGGATCGAGGGCCTGTGCAGGTGCCCCAAGTTGCTCGTGGTCTGCCGGGGCTCCTGCCCTAACATCATGGTTTGCGGAGAGATGAGGCGGAAGGCGTCGATGACGACTTTTCCTTTCACGGACTGCACGGGGTCGATGACGACCGAGACGGCGCGGGGGTTGAGGGCCTCAAACGACTGCTGCGTGTTGATGTCCACCCCTGAGAGCCAGCAGCCGAAGCCCGGGTGCGAGTGGTACCACCCGACGACCATCTCCGGCCGCCCCACTTGCTTGAGCATGTCGAGCATCTTGGTCTGGAAGACCGGGTCCACCGCCTCCACGGAGACCCCTGTTCCGGACTGGGGCATGGCGAACACGTCCGCGACGCGCACGGTGTAGTCGTCGACGAACTCGCCGAGCATGAGCCCCATGACCTCCATGGGGACGCCCGCGCGGCCGTGCTTGAGCATCTTGAGCAGCGCGAGGGAGGAGATGTAGACATGCTCGGCCGTGTCGACCTGGGGGGCGTCGCCCGCGCCCGGGCCGCCGGGACCGCCGGGGCCGCCGCCGGGGCCGCCGGCGCCGGCGAGCAGGCGCTGGATGCGGTCCATTTTTTGGTTTTGGTTTTGGTGGTGTTGCTTGGTTGTTTGTGTGGTGTTGCGGGGGTTCGGCTCGGCGCCGCTCGCTCACTCGGTCAGGGGTGGGCAGAGGATCGTCGCGCGCGCGCGCGCGTTGTGCGTGTTGGGCTCGAGGCGCGCTCGCGAGAGCACTTCACGAGAGGGCTCGTTCGAACGCTCTCTCTCTTTCTTCCACACGCTGCGCTCACTCGGCTCTCGCTGCTGCCAGGGAGGCGCGGCAAGGGGAGCGGCGCGGCGGTGTGCGCCTCGTCTCTCGCCGCCGACGACGGGTCGCTCGCCTGAGAGCGCGAGCGCGATCGGGGGGCTCTGAGAGGAAAGAGTTGGTTTGCGTGAGAGAGAGAGGTGTTGGCTCTCTTGTGCGCGCGCGGTGTGGCGTGCGTGATGTGATGTGGTCGTGCGTGTTGTTGCGTGTGTGAGGACGACGGTGCTCTTGTTTGCAAGGAGAACGACAGAGAGAGAGAGAGCCCTCTATGAGCGCGCGCCGAAAAACCCGCCTCGTCGTCGGCGGGCGTCGGCGGGCGTCGCTCGCTCGCTCTCTCACTTGCCCCCCCCCCCACCCCCCATCCTCGCCCACCGCCGCTCCTGCTCCAGCGCCGCGCGCTCGCGCGCCAGGATCGCGTCCCACTTGGGCGGGATGCGCACGGACCCGTCGCGCTCGTCGACCACGCTGGGAGCGGGCGCCAAGCCCGTCGTCTCCCCCCGCGCGTCAGCCAGCCGCAGCGCCGACCGCTCGTCGACCGCCCCGCCGCCGCCAACGCCTCCTCCTCCTCCCCCTCCCGCCACCACGATCGCCCCGCCCGCCGCCGCCGCCCCCTTGATCCCCACGATCCCCCCGGCCAGCGCCCCGCTCGCCGCGTTGAAGTCCGCCGCCCGCGACGGGTCGGTCGGCCGCAAACGCTGCACCACCCCGAGCAGCCTTTTCACGCCCTGCAGGAACTTTCGCGACGCCTCGTCGGCCATGATGTGCGCCCCGCCCCGCCCGTCGGCCGTGTGCTCGGCGATCTTCTCGCGCGCCGAGCGCTCGTGGATGCCCACGGACGTTACGCCTATGGGCCACGCCTTGTTGCCGATGGCCAGGCGCAGGTAGACGTCGTTGGCCGCCAAATAATTGCGCTCGCGCGCGTGGCGCGCAATCATCCAAAGCCCTGTGAGCAGCTCGTCGTCGACGGCCCGCCTCCTGAGGCGGTCGTGCAGGGGCTCGAGGTACGACAGGGTCTGGCGGTAGACGGCCTCGTCGTGCGCGAGGTTGCCGCCGCCGTGCCCCGGGCCGCCGGAGCCGGGGCGGGCGCCTGACGCTCGGTTCCCGCCGCCGCCGCCGCCGCCCGTTTGCTGCTGCTGCTGCTGCTGCTGCTGCAACTGGCGGCGCGCGGAGAGCTCGTCCCCCCACTCGCGCTCCCACTCGCGCAGCTGGCGCGAGAGGCGCTGCTCGAGGGGCAGGGCGGCGTCGGCGCGCTGGGCGGCGAGCTGGCGGGCGGCCGCGGCGAAGGCGGCGGCCAGGGGGTCGGACGACGACGGGTCGGCGGCGCCGCCGCCGCCGCCCTCCTCGGCCGCCACCGCCGCTGGGTCGGGGGCGAGGGCGCCGCCGCCGCCGCCGTCGGCCGCCTCCCCTGCCTCCTTTTGCTGCTGTTTCTTCTTCTGCTGCTGCTGCTGCATGCCCGGGCCGTCCTCCGGCACCGGGAGCGGCGGCTGCTCTCCTGCCCCTCCACCCCCTCCGGCCGCGTGCTGCCCGCGCTTGATCGCCAGCAGCACGTTCTGCGCGCCCCCCTGGCCGCGCGTCTCGTCCTCGGCGAGCGCCGCCGCGCGCTCGAGCCGCAGCAGGCGCGCGACGCGGTCGTGCGGCGACTCGCCAAAGAGGGTGACGGGCTCGCGGAGGGCGCGCAGGCGGCGGAAGGCGTCGCGGGAGGAGATTTGGGGGAGCGCTTGCTGCTGCTGCTGCTGCTGCTCTTGCTTGGCCTTTTGCGCGGGGGACGACGAGGCGGCCGTGGGCTCGGCGGCGGCGTTGGCGTTGGCGGCCGCGGGGGCGGTGGCGGCGGCGGCAGCAGCGGCCGCGCCCCCCGCCGCGCCCTCCCTCTCCTGCTGGCGCGCGCGCT
The DNA here is from genome assembly GCA_009193075.1 of Mychonastes homosphaera. Classification (NCBI taxonomy): domain Eukaryota; kingdom Viridiplantae; phylum Chlorophyta; class Chlorophyceae; order Sphaeropleales; family Mychonastaceae; genus Mychonastes; species Mychonastes homosphaera. Next base: position 1,415,903 of record VXJC01000002.1, on the reverse strand, counting down.
TGCGGCGCAGCTCCGCCTCCTCCTCTTCCCGCAGGCGCTTCAGCCGCGCCTCCTCGAGCTCGCCGCGCCGCACGTAGCGCTTTTGCGGCCGCGGCGCCGATGGTGGTGGTGCGGCGGCGGCAGCGGCGGCGTCGGCGGCGGCGGCGCCGTTGCCGCCGTTGCCGCCGTTGCTGCCGGCGACCGCGGCGACCTCGCGGCGCTTGGCCGCGACGAGCGCCTTGAGGCTGTCCATGGTTGGGCGTGAGAGCCCCCGGGTTTGGTATGGGGGAGAGGCGCGCGCGTGAGCGAGAGAGAGCGAGAGAGGTCCTCTTCACGCGCGCCCGCTCGCCCGCGCGACGTGTCGAGTCGAGTCGAGTCGAGTCGATGTGAGTGTGTCGAGAAGCGACCAGGCGCGTGTGGTTATTGAAGGGTGGGTGTGGGTGTTTGGTGGTGTGCGTGGGGCGGGGCGAGAGGGCTGCCACCCGCCGATGAAGAGGGGGCGGCCGCCCTCGCCCTCCGCCCTCCGCCCTCGCCCCCGCCAACCTCCGCCCCCCCTTCCCCACACGCGCCCGCGCCGTCGCACCCCTCGGGAAAAACCCGAATTTGCACACCAAAGTGGCATCAGACCAGCGTGCAAACCCTTATTCAGTTGCCGGCCGCAGCGTATACAGCGCGCGTGCGGGGTCGCGGACGCAGCAAAGATCGCACCCCCCAAAAAATCCCGGGGCCGCGGAAAAAGAAAAAAAACGCCGCCACCCGACCGTGCGGGCCGCGCGCACGGGCCCAGGAAAGCGCGCCCTGAAGCTCGAAACAGTCTTGGTGGGTTTAAACAAGCCCCTTTGGCCCCTCGCGCGTTTTTATGCAGGGGGCAGTGGGGCGCGCGGGCGCGGGCGGAGGGGGGGGGTTTGTCGCTGGGCGTCATGACGGGGGCCTCTCGCCGCCCCCTTCCCCCCCTCCTCCCACCTCGCCGCGCCGCGCAAAACCCTCCCGCCCCGCGCGCAGGGCGTTGCTTGACGCGGGGCTAGGCCCGCGGCGGGCGGGTCGGGCGTGTACCTGCATCACCTGGCCCCGCCCATGCCGAATGCCGAACGCGGAGAGGCGGCACGGCGCGCGCGGAGAAGAGGGCTTATCCAGCTCGAGCCACCTCGTCTTTTTCGCTCCCGCCCGCTCGCTCGTATATCTTCGCCAACCCCCCTCTCTCGCACACACACACACACACACAAACCACCACACATACAACACACACAGCCAAAAGAGTCGAGCCCCGCTCTTCTCTCCCCCAAACAGCAAAACAGGAAGAGGTCGCGTCCGCACCTCTCTCCCCCTTTCCGTTCAACACTTCTCCTCTCCGACCGTCACAATGTCTGGCAAGGGCGCCAAGGGGCTCTCCGGCAAGGGTGCCAAGGGCACGATGAAGTCGCTGGCCGACGGCAAGAAGAAGGTGAGAGAGAGGCGCGGGCAAGAGGCGCGCGCGCGCGCGGGGAGGAGTCGCGGAAGCGAAGAGGGAGAGCGGGGACACCTTTCTTTTTTGCTCAACAACACCTCCCCATCCCCGAAACGCCCCCCCCCCCCCTTTTGAACCCCACAGCCCACGAGCCGCTCGCAGCGCGCCGGCCTGCAGTTCCCCGTCGGCCGTGTGCACCGCCTGCTCAAGGTGAGAGATTGATCGGGCGTGTGTGTCTGTCGCGCGCGCGCGCGATAGAGAGAGAGAGAGGAGCCTTGCTCTCGTTGTTGAGCAAAACCTCTTCTTTCTTGCTCACACGCGCCCTCCCCTCCCCCACCTGCCCCCCCGCCCCCCCCAACCACCACCACCACCAACCACAGGCGCGCGTCACCGCCAACGGCCGCGTCGGCGCCACGGCCGCCGTCTACACGGCCGCCATCCTCGGTGCGTTTTTGGTTTTGTTTTCGCAAAGAGGCTTTCGAACCGCCGCGGAGCTGTCGCGCGCGCCGTCGCGCTCGCTCGCTCGCGCTCTTTTGCTCGCTCGCTCGGGGAGCTGTTTTGCGCCCGGTTTTTGCGGGCTCTCGCTCCCCACCCCAACCCCAGCCCCCTCTCCTACGTTCACCAACCAAAATAACCCCGAACCCACCAAAACCCACCAAACCCCAAAACAAAAAACAAAACAGAGTACCTTACGGCCGAGGTGCTCGAGCTCGCCGGCAACGCGTCGAAGGACCTCAAGGTCAAGCGCATCACGCCCCGCCACTTGCAGCTCGCCATCCGCGGTGACGAGGAGCTCGACTCGCTCATCAAGGCCACGATCGCCGGCGGCGGTGTCATCCCGCACATCCACCGCTCGCTGGTGCGTTTTTTGCTCGTTCTGGGTTGGGCCGGCGCCTTGGTCTCCGCTTCCTCTCTCTCTCGGCGGCGCGCCCTTTGCTCACCCCCGCCTCCCCTCGAACAACCTCACAAAACAACAACAAACAACAGATCAACAAGATCACCAAGAAGGACTAAATCCGCGGCCTTCCTTTGGCCTGCGGCTTTTGGCCGTGTGGGAGCAAAGAGGCACGGCGATGAGAGGGCGGCGGGCCCAGACTCCCCCCCCCCGCATCTTTCGTCGCCTCCCTCCCTCCTCTTCCCCCCCACCACCAACACCCATTTACCGACCTCCCAAAAAATTAACCCCCAAAAAAGAATCCCTATTTTGCTACCCGGCGCGCGTGTGTGTCTTTTTTTTCGTGTGGACCCATTTGGATGTGAGCGCGCGGGAGGGTTCTCGTTGTCGTCGGCGTCTCCGCGCCAAGCCGAAAACCGAGTCCCGCCCCCGTCGCCCCCCTCTTCTTTTGTGGTTTTGTTGTTGTCATCAGCGGCGCACCGTGTTTTTTTTCCTTCTCCCCCTTTAAAAAACAAACAAATCGCACCCAAAAAAATTTAAAAAACAACAAAAACACAACTCACTCGGAAGACTCGCGTGGCAGCGGCGCGTCTCTGGTCATTTTTCGCTCGCAGCTTGGCGGGGGAAGAGGCCGAATCGTCGTCGTCGTTAGTCACAAAATCAAAACCTCTAAACCCCGGACGTCACTGACGACGACGTCGCCGGGATCGGCTTCCCAGGCCTCCCCACGTACACCTCGGCGCTCCCCACCCCCTGGTTGCCCTGGCTGTCGCGCACGGTCAGCTCCACGGTATAAGCCGTGCCCCACTCGCCGCCCAGCACCACCCCGGCCGCCTTGCCTCCTGGTTGCGGCGCCAGGTCGAGCGCCGGCTCGCCGTCCGTCAGGCGCCACGCGCGCCACGCGTACGAAACGATCGGCGCGCCCGAGGTGCCCGGCCTGGACTGCGAGCCGTCGAGCGTGACCGCCCCCCCGTCCGAGGAGGAGGTCGGCTGCAGGGGAAGCGGGGAGGAAATGACGACTTTGGGGGCCAGCCCTTTGGGCGGCGCCGAGGGCGACGCCACGGCCGCCGCCTGCGGCTCCACCCAAACGGGGCCCGTCGCGTAGCCCTTCACCCCGCTCCCATCCGTCACGACCAAGTCCACCGAGTAGGTGTAGTTGGGCGCCAGCGCCACGGTCGCCTGCTTGCCCGTCAGGCGGCGCACCGACGCGCCCACGTCCTGCTCCTGCCGCCACCGCAGCACCGACCACTCGTATTTTGTGGCGGCCGGGGAAGACCCCGAGGCGTCCAGCGTGACGGGGATCAGGACGCTGGCGCTGCTGGCCGAGGCGTGGTCGACCTTGGAGGTGAAGGCCGCGCGGGGGCGGGACGACGCGGGGACGTAGCGGGGGACGGGGGTGTCCTGGAAGCGGGCGGCGGGCTGGGGCTGGGGCTGGCCCGCGGCGCGGGCGCCGATGAGGAGCAGCGACGGCGCGGCGGTGGCGGCGACGAGGAGGGCGAGTAGGGTGGTGGCGCTATGATGCCGCGTGCCGCGCGCGCGCGGCGTTGGCCGGGTGCTTTGCCGCATGGCTGTTGGTGTGGTTGTGTTGGCGTCGATGTTGGGGCGTGCCCGCCGCGGGATGCGCCTCGTTCCTCTTTCTCTCTCTCTCTCACGCAAATCCCAACAACCGACCGAGGAGGGGGCAGCTTCGCAGCTGCGGTTGGGCGTGCGTCGTCGCCGCGCCAAGGTCGTAGTGGTCGTGCGTGCGTCGAAGAGAGGCGGTCGAAGAGAATGACGAGGAATGTGTTTTGGAGAGAGACGAACGTGGGCCGGGCGGTCCCCTCTACTTCTTTGCCCTCAGCGGCGCGGCGGGCTGTTGGCGGCGGCGGCGCCGATGGGCCGGGAGAGACTCTTCCCCACCCCGACGGGACGCGCCTCATCCAAGCAAGAACCACAATCTCTCACGACCTTACACACACGGGGGGCCGGGGAACGAAGAACCCCCCACCACCATCAAAGCAAACAACCTACCTTCCCCCCTGCACCACCTCGGCCTCAAACGCCCGCACCAGCGCGTGCTGCGCGTCCGTCTCGGGCGAGCGCCTGTCGTTGTCGCGGCGCGTGTCGAACGCGCGCTGCACGCGCAGGAGCGCCTCGTCGGCGCTGAGGCCGTAGGCGGCCACGAGCAGGCACGCGCCGACGAGGCCCGCGCGCCCGCGCCCGCCCCAGCAGTGCAGCAGAACGGCGCCCGCGGCGTCGTCGTCCTCGCCGGGGCCCCTGCCGGACGCCGCGAGACCCGCCTCCCTCTGCCGCTGCTGCTCGCGCCGCGCCGCCTCGGCCGCCGCCAGCCGCCCCGCCAGCTCCGCCACCGCGGCCTTGAGCTGGCCCATCTGGGGCACGCCCAGGTCCTCGATCGGGCAGTGCAAAAAGGACAGGGCCGACTCGCGCCGCGCGAACGCGAGGTACTCGGGGGTGTTGGCGCGGCGGCGGGGCGGCAAGAACCGGTCGAGCGAGGGGTTGCGCAGCCCGTCCACGGCCTCTTGCGGAGGGGGGCCCGCCATCCCCGCGTGGATGAGCTCGGCGGCGGCCTTGTAGGGCAAAAAGCCCCCGCCGCTGCCGCCCACGGGCATGGACCACTGGGGCGGGAGCTCGGACTGCAGCGAGAAAAAGGTGCGCACGCCGCAGCCCGGGTTGCCGTTGTTGACGTTGCTGCCGCCGTTGGTGTTGTCGCTGTCGCTGTCGCCGTCGTTGTTGCTGTTGCTGTTGCTGCTCTCCTCCTCGTCGCTGCTCCCGCTGCTCCCGCTCCCACTGCCGCTGCTGCTCCACGCCGCGCCGCCCTGGCGCCGCCGGGCGGGCGCCATCAGCGCCGCCAGCTGCGCCTCCCCCTGCGCGCGGCTCAGGCAGCGGCTCGGCTCGACAAAGGGATATCGCCCGACGGCGAGGGCGCCGGGCGCGAGCCAGTTTGCAAAGGGGCTGAAGGAGACGCGGCGCTCGTAGTCGTCGTCGAGGGGCGGGAGGGGGGGGAGGGCGTCGCGGGCGGGGAGGCACGCGGGGAAGTTGGGGGGCGGGGGCATGTCTGCGGGCAGCAGGAGGGTGGCGCTCGTGTCGGCAACGCCGGCGCCGGCGCCCGGGGTGGTGGCGGGGTTGGCGGCGGCGGGGGCGGCGCTTGCTGCCACGGCGAGGGGGGCCGCAGCGCCGCGAGAGATCGAGGGGCGCGCCGAGGGGAACGGGGCGCGGGACGGCGCGCGCGCATTGGCGGCGGCGCTTTGCGCGTGGCGGTGGGGCAGGGCTGCGGGCGGGCGGAGGAGGGGGGAGGGGTGTGTGGTGGTGCGAGGGGCCCTGCTGGTGCTGCTGGTGCGCCCGCCGGCGGACGGTGCTGCCGCTGCTGCTGCGCCGCTCCTGCTGCTGCTGCAGGTGTACGCCATGATGAAGGGGTGGGGAGGGGCGCTGCTGCAGGTTGTAGTGCGGCGTTCCAATCGATTGGGATTTTGGAATTGGGATTGGGTTTAGGGACCGGTTGCTGCGGGGAAGGAAGAGGGGTCGAGGAGAGAGGGAGTGGGGGGGAGAGAAGGCGAGACAGGCAGCTGCCCGGTCATTTCTCTCTCCGCCCTCCCCTCTCTCGCTCCCCGCATCACTCTCTCTCGCGCGCGCGCTTACTAGTAATACTACGCGCCCCCCTCCCCTCTGCACGACCACATACGCTTGCAACGCGCATCGCAGTCGCCCCCAACGACCGAAGTCGCCGAGAGAGAGACAAGAAGAGGAGGGCGGGGCGCGGCTCTGCCTTCGGTCTCTTCTTTGCTTGCGCGCACCTGTCTCTCCGTCCCACGCCCAAGCCCAACGGGGCCCCTCGAGGCGTGTAGCAGGCTCATCACCGCCCTTACCAAGTCGTCCGTGCGCCTACGCAGAGCCGCCAGCAGCGCAGCGCAGCCGCGATAATCGCGCGGCACCGCGCGCGAGCGACGGCATCGACCGGCGGCGGGCGGCGGCAGAGCACACCGCGCACGCGCGCGCGCCCCAAAAACCAATGACCGCAGCAGCCCCCGTGATGGCCACCACCACGCTGGACACGCGGCCCCGGGAGGACCAGCTGAGCCCGGACAGGAGCGCGGCCAAGCAGCGCGAGGCCGCCGCCGCCGCCAAGTCGGCCTCGCCCCCCGCGCGCGGCCGAGGCGGCGGCGCGCCGGCCGCGCCCGCGGCGGCGGGCCGCCCGCGCCCGCCGACCACCAAGGCCGCCGCGCCCGCGCCGCCCTGCCAACCCGACCACCACTCCCTGCTCGAGCGCCTGGCCGCCGCGGCCGGCCTCTCCACCTTTGTCGGCGCCCTGTACGTCTCCACCACCCTCCTCTTTTCGGGGCTCGCCCTCGTGCTCTCCTCGGCGTTTGCCAACCCTGTCGGCTGGCTCCTGCTCGCCCTCTGGCTCGCGCTGGCGGTCGCCCCCCTGGGCACGGGCCCGGCCTCGCGGTGGGGCTTTGGGCTGCAGTGCGAGGCGCACGCGGCGCTGACGAGCCCCGCGCCGGAGTTTGGGCGGCGCTTCGTGCGCTACGTGACGGCCGCGGCCGGGTGGTACTTCCCCGTGCGCGTGGTCGTCGAGGGCGAGGACGAGGAGGACGAGGGCGAGCAGGAGAACGAGCAAGCGCGGGGCGACAGCGGCGGCGCCGCCGCCGCCACCCCGAAAACTGCCCACGCCCGCCGCCACGCCGCCACCCTCCACCCCGACGGCGCCTACATGATCGGCCTCGAGCCCCACAGCGTCCTCCCCCTCGCCATGCCGGCGTGCTTCTCCACCGACTCGGAGCTCTGCCCGAGGGCCCTAAGGGGGGGGAAGATCCATGGCCTCGCCTCGTCCGTGTGTTTTTCCGTCCCCCTCATCCGCCACCTGTGGTGGTTCCTGGGCATCCGGCCCGTGACGCGCCGGGTGATCGCGCGCCTGCTGTGCGGCGGGGACGCGGCGGGGGCGGCGGCGACGGGCAGGGGCAAGGCAGCGGAGGGCGGCGGCGGCGACAAGGGCAAGGGCAAGGGCAAGGACGGCGGCGGCCTGCGTCGGCGGCGGCGGCCGGCGGGCGAGGCCGGCGGCGACGACGACGACGAGGCCGCCGCCACCTCCACCGCCACCAACGCTGCCGCAGCAGCCCCCCTCGTCCTCGACCGCCGCTCCGTCGTCCTCGTCCCGGGCGGCGTCCAGGAGTGCCTCTACATGCAGCAGCCCGAGACGGGCGTCGAGACGGCCTTCCTCTCCAACCGCCGCGGGTTTGTGCGGCTCGCGCTCCGGTGCGGCGCCGACGGCCTCGTTCCCGTTTTCGCCTTTGGCCAGTCGCACGGCCTCTCGTGGGCGCGGCCCGGGCCCCCCGTCTTCTCCGAAGCCTTCGTGGCGCGCGTCTCCCGGTCGCTCGGGGCCCTGCCCTTGGCGCTTTGGGGGAGGTGGGGCACGCCCGCCCCGCACCGCAAGCCGATGGTGGTGGTCGTCGGGCGGCCGCTGCCGCTGCCGCGGCCGGACGAGTGGCAAGCAGAGGCGGCGGACAACGGCGACCCGCCCGCGGGGCTGGTGCAGGCGCACCTGGAGGGGTACATCCGCGCGATGGAGGCGCTGGTGGAGCGGCACAGGGTGTCGGCGGGCTTCCCCGAGACGACGCTGAGGGTGCTGTGATTTGGTTTGGAGGATTGGGCGGCGGCGTTTGTGCGATCGACGCCGACCGAGCGACACGACCCTTGACGTCGACGACGATGATGATGACGAAAAATAACGACGACGAATAATCCCCCCCCCCCTCTTCAAGAAATAGAACTCCCATTTTTGTTACGCTGCCCCCCTTGTTTGCGCGTGGACTGGGGCGATTAGGGGGGGGGGGCTGCTCGATTCTCTGTGGCAGCGCCTGCCCCCGCCGCCGCCGCCTCGCCGTTGCTCTCTGCCCCCCTCCCTCCCTCCTTCCCTCCCTCTCATCTTTCTCTCCCTTCCCCGCCCCTCGGCCACCTCCCATACAGCAATTCTCCCGCCCGCTCGATACTGCTTCGGCCCGCAAGCCCCCAATCTCCCTCTCGACGCACCCAGCGCCCCCAAGCGACCTGCCTATCTCCGCCGCGAGGCCGGCGTTTGAGGGATAGAAAGAGAGGCGAACAAATCGACCGACCCCCCTCTTTTTCCCCCAATCGCCAAGCCAAGCCCCCCCTTTTCGATCGCCCAGCGCCGCTTCAGGCCGAGATCTAGCGACATCAACATGCTCGCCAAGCAGCCGCGCGTCCAGCCGGGCCCTGCGCGCCGGCCAGCCGTCGCCGCGCCCGCCCTCCTGATGGCAGGAGCGCGCCTCCCCCCCCTCGCCTCCTCCTCCTCCTCGCGGCGTCGCAGCGGGTCCCGCGCGCGCGTCGCGGCCAAGCTCGACGAGGTCCCCCTCTTCGCGTCGGGCGACAGCCTCATGTCGGGACCTTCGCCCACGAGCACCTCGGGCGCCTCCGCCGGGGCCGCCGGGCCCAAGACGGCGGCCGAGAAAATCAACGCCGTGCCGCTCAACTCCGAGGTACGAGCGCGACGCGAGCGCCGCCGACGCTGTTACGCGCGCGCGCTGTGCTCTCTCGCCTTTCTCTTTCTCTTTCTCAAGCTCGCTCGCTCGCTCACCCCCCCTCTGTCCGCCTCCCCAACCCCACCTCCACCACCAAACCAACCCAAAAAACACAAAACAGTCCGGCATCGACTACGCCCCCCTGCGCGACGCCCTCCTCGCCGCGGATTTCCGCGCGGCCGACGACGAGACGCGCGCGCTGCTCATCCGCCTCGCGGGCCCCGGCGCCGTCAAGCGCGGGTGGGTCTACTTCACCGAGGTCGCGCCCATCCCCTCCGCCGACCTCGCGACCATCGACGACCTGTGGCGCGCCGCCTCGGACAACCGCTTCGGCTTCACGGTGCAGCGCGAGATGTTTGCGCAGAACCAGAGGCGGTGGCAAAAGTTCTTCAAGCAGATCGACTGGGTGCAGGGGGAGAACAACGTCTACCGCAAGTGGCCCGCCGAGTTTGAGTACAGCGTCTCGGCCCCCAAAGGGCACCTGCCGCTGACCAACGCGCTGCGCGGGACGCAGCTGTTCGAGGCGCTGCTGGCGCACCCGGCGTTCCAGCGCCCGAGCGGAGGGGTCGGGGGGGTGGGGGCCAAGTCGCTGGGCGGGCTTGGCGGGGGGGGGCGGGGGGAGCGGCGGGAGCGGCGGCAACGGCAGCAGCAGCGGCGGCGGCAGCAGCGGCAACGGCACCGGCAAGGGCATGTCGATCGACGAGCGCGCGCGCCTGGCCGGCCAGAACACGCTCAACTTTTAGAGCTAGTCAGCTTGAGTGCGTGCTTCAGGAGGAGGAGGAGGCGCGAGTGTTTTTGCCGTTTTGCCGCTCGCTCGCTCTGAATAAAGATAAACGAGCGCGGCTTTTTCTGCCCCTTGCCCCTCCCTCATCCTTGCTCCCTTCTTATAGGCCCCCTCCCCCATTAACGCCTCCGCTCATGATGATCTACGAACGAGGACGAGTTTCCCCCCTGAGAGTGTGTAAAAACGAACCCGCCACTCGCCTCTCCCGCCCGAAAAAAAAACCCGACAAAAAAGAAAAAACAAATCGTCTCTTTTGCAAATTGCGTATCTAGACCCCGACAAATATAGGCTGCTCATCTTACTTCTTCTTCTTCAAACCAACACTCGTCTTGTTCTTGTTTTCTTGTCTCCCACCCCCGATACTTCTTTTCAGCAGCACTTGCCGCTGTGCGCGTGGCCCGCGCCAACGGCGGCCTCGACGGGCTTGCTGCCCGCGGCGAGGCCCAGGAGCACGGCAGTCTGCTTGAGCTCGGCGTTCTTGGCCCCGGCCGCGCCGATCGCGCCGATCAGGCCCTCGGCCGCCACGGCCTCCAGGCCCTTGACGCCGGAAGCCTTGTACGCCTCGCGGCACGCCTCGGCGGCCGCGACCATGTTGCGCAGGGCGGGCAGGACGGAAGACCACGCGCGGGTCTTGAGGCCGCAGTCGGGCACCACCTGCACCTGCTCGACCGTGAGGCCCGAGCGCACGACAAACCCGGCGATGCGGCGCGCCATGGCGTCCGCCGAGGGCACGAGCGGGGAGTGCACGTCGTAGACCCCGGGCGCGATGGCGCGCGGGTACTTGGCCGCGGCCAGCGCGCGGACCATCTCGTCGCCCGAGCGCGAGTTCTCGATCGTCAGGACGTCGGCGTCCATGGCGGCGACCGAGGGGAGGATGTCGGCGAACTCCGAGTAGCACAGGTGCGTGACGACCGAGGTGGCGGGCGCGGCGACCGCCGTGGCGAGCTTGAAGGCGTCGACCGCCCACGAGAGGTAGCTGTCCCACTTGCCGCGGCGCAGCGGCAGGCCCTCGCGCAGCGCGGGCTCGTCGACCTGCACGACGCGGCAGCCCGCGGCCTCGAGCGCGGCGACCTCGCTGCGGAGGGCGGCGGCGAGCTGGAGGGCCTGCGTGCGGCGGCCGACGTCCTTGCGCGGGAAGGACCAGTTGAGGATGGTGACGGGGCCAGTGAGCATGCCCTTGACGGGGCGGCCCGCCTTGGCGCCGCCGACGGCCACATCCGCGGCCGCCTGGTACTCTTTCACCGTCATGGCGCCGCGCCACGCCACGTCGCCCACGACCAGCGGGGGGCGCACGCAGCGCGAGCCGTACGACTGCACCCACCCGAGGCGCGTGAAGGCGAGGCCGTCGAGCTTGGTGCCGAAGAACTCGCTCATGTCGGTGCGCTCGCTCTCGCCGTGCACGAGGACGTCCAAGCCCAGCGCCTCCTGGGCGCCGACGGCAAAGCCGACGTGGGCGGCGATGGCGGCGTCATAGTCGGCCTGCGAGAGCTTGCCGAGGCGGAGCTGGGCGCGGAGGCGGCGGACCTCGGCGGTCTGCGGGAAGGAGCCGATGGTCGAGGTGGGGAAGAGCGGGAGGGCGGGCGCGCCGTTGGCGGCGTCGGCGTCGGCGGCGGCCTTGACGCGGGCCGGGTAGGGCGCTGGGCGATCAAAGAGCTTGCGGTCCGAGAGGTCGAGGCCGGCGCCCTCGAGCGCCTCGCGCGGCTGGCCGTTGAAGGCGTCGGCGGCGGCCTTGGTCGCGGCGCCGGAGGGGGTCACGTCGGCGGCCTTGGCGACCGCGGCGATGGCGGCCACCTTTTGCACGGCGAACGAGAGGCGGGGCAGCAGCGCGAGCGAGACGGCGTTGGCGTCGTTGGCGGCGGCGGCCTTGGCGGCGCCTTCGCGCTCGGCCTCGACGTCGTAGGGGAGATGCTGGAGCGAGACGCTCGACGTGACGGCGAGCTGCGCGCCGTCGCCCAGCGCGGCGCGCACTTCGGCGACGACGGCCGCGCACGCGGCCTCGTCGTCGCGCCAGGGCGAGCGGCCGTCGATGAGGCCCAGGCCCAGGCGCACCTTGCCCTCGGCCGCCGCGGCAAAGCCGTGCGCGCGGATGAGCGCGAGCGTGCCGTTGGGGCTGGCGGCGCCCGGGACGCCGCAAAAGTCGAGCGTGAGGGCGCCCACGGGCAGCGACGTGGCGAGCTTGAACCCGGCCTCGCCGAGGTCGTCGTACTGCGCGACCAGGTCGAGCACGAGCCCGGCCTTGGAGGCGGCGGCGCCCAGGGCCGAGTAGGCGAGCTCGTACGCGGCGCGGCCCGCGGCCGACGCGCCGCGGTCGGTCGCGAGCGCGGGCTCGGCCAGCTGCACCTCCTTGGCCCCCGCCTGCGCGAACGCGGCAAGGGCGGCCTCGTAGGCCGGGACGAGGGCCTTGACCCACGCGGCGACCCACGCGGCATCGTCCGAGGGCGTGGCCGAGCTGCTGCCGTCGGCCGACGTGCACTTGGCGAGCAGCACGACCGAAACGGGGCCGACGAGCGTGGGGACGGCGGCCTCGGCGCCGACGGCGGCCTGCCCGCGCGCGAGCTTGGCCACGAGAGGGGAGGGGTCAAAGGCCGGGGCGGTGGCGGGGGCGCTGAGCGACAGCTCGGGCACGCCGTAGTGGTAGTTGGTGTCGAGCCACTTGCTCATGTCGAGCGCGGGGACGTCCGGGTGGGCGCCGCGCGCGAGCGCAAAGTAGCGCTCGAGCGACCCGGCAGGCAGGTGCTTTTTTGTGTTTTTTTTGTTTTTGTTTTGTGTGTGATGGTTTGGTGGTGGTTTGTGTTGGGGGTGATGGAGTAGGCATGTGAGTGTGATCCCGGTCGACGCGGGAAGGAAGGTGGGGGAGAGGCAAGAACGAGAAAGGAGAGGAGCCGGCGAGGCGTCGGGTTGTGCCGTGCTCGTGCTGCGCCGAGGGGGCGCGGAAAAAAAAAGAGCCTCCTCTCTCTCACCTGGAAGCGCTCGGGCGTGAGGCCGAGCCAGCTGATGGCGTCGAGCACCTGGTCGTACAGGGTCGAGTCGAGCGCGACGCGCTGGGCGCCGCCCTGCGCGCACGCCGTCCACGCGCGCTTCTCGACGTCGTGCCACACGGCCGTGAGCTCGTCGGCCGTCGACTTGCCCGCCCAGAAGCTGTGTTGGGTTTGTTTGTTTTTGTGGGGGGGAGGGAAAAATAAAAGGTCAGTTTTTTTGGGAGGCGTTTTTCGCCAACGCAGAAGGCCGCAAACGCCGGGCGATCGCGCGGGGCCGAGAGCGCATCGGCACGTGCGCGCGATCCGCGCGGGCCGAGGGCCGGGCGAGCGGCGCGCGCGCGAGGGCACGCGGGCGCGGGATGAGAGCGGGTGCTCAGCACAACAAAAGCCGCCGTGGCCCGCGGGGGGGTCGGCCGCCGCCCGCCGCTGCTTTGCCGCGCCCTCGCGCTGAGAGAGAGGCAGGAGGAAGGGCTCGTGAGTGTTTCCGCCGGCGCGCGCGCCGCCGCCTCCTCCTCCTCCCGACGCCGCCGCCGCCTCACCTCTCGAGGGCCATCTTGAGCTCGCGCTTGGGGCCGATGCGCGGGAAGCCCACCGTGATGGGGAGGGTGGGGGGAGCCATTTTTCTTTTTTGGAAAGGGGTGGTTTTTTCTGGAATGCTAAGGTGCTTTTGCGACCGCGCGCGCGCCGGTGGTGGGCTTTTGGTGGGGTGATTTGATGTCGACCGTGTATGGAGACACTGTCTGCTCAGGGTGTGAGTGCGGAAGAGAGAGGGAGAGGGAGGGCTGGGGCGTGGAGGCGGTCAGGCTTTATAGGGGTGGCGGCGGCGGCAAGAGGGGGCGACCTCCGCCGCCCGCTGAGCACGGGCTCCACAGCGGCACCGGCAGAGCAGCCTCCCAAACGCCCCTCTCGCTCTCTGTTCCCTGCCGCCCGCATCACCCCGCCCCCCATCCCCACGCCTTACAGTATTATTATCTACGCAATTGAGTGTAAAATTTGATTGATTTCGCCCGTGCGCGCGATCGGACGAGGGAGAGGGAAAAGGGGGTAAAAAGGGGGGAAAGGAGGAGCTTTTTCCGCTCCCCTCTCCCGTGTGCCCAGGTCCTCGAGACGATGGCACGCGCGCCAACGAGGGCTCAGAGACCTTGAAGAGGGGCAGGCAGAGATATCGCGACTGAGGGCCGGGCCAGGCACGGCGGGCACGTGGGGCGTTTGGCGTGGGGGGCGCTGCCGGTCGCGCAGGGCACGCGGCGGGCGGCAGCGGCAGCTCGGGGGCGGGGGCAGGCGGGGCGTCTCTCGTCTTTACATAGTGGGGGGCCAAAAAATAGTCACTCAGTCAAAATCAGCCATCCCATCCTCATCTTCACTTGCTCTTGGTCGAGCGGCGCGCGGCCGTCTTGCGCCCGGCCGGGGCCGAGGAGATGGCGGCGGCGGCGGCGGCAGAGGCCGACGAGGCAGTGGGCGCGCGCGAGGCCGTCGTCTTGCGGCCGGCCGACGCGGCGGGCTTTTTCGCGGCGGGCGCCTCTGTGCCGTTGACGCGGTCCTTGAGCGCCTTGCCCGCGCTGAACTTGGGCGCCTTGCTGGCGGCGATGGGGATCGACTCGCCCGTGCGCGGATTGCGCCCCTCGCGCGCCGCGCGCTCGCCCACCTTGAACGACCCAAAGCCGACGATGGACGCCTCGCCGCCGGCAGCCAGCGCCGCGGCGATGCCGTCGAACACGGCGTCGACGGCGGCGCCGGCGTCCTTCTTGGTGATGCCCGGGACGGCCGCGACGACGGTATCGACGAGGTCGGCCTTGCCGATGCGCTCGCCGGACGCCGCGCGGGGGGGCGCGAGGAGCATGGAGGCGCGGCGGCTCGTCGTCGGCGCAAAGGGGCGCGCGGCTGCCTGGCGCGAGGAGGAGGAGCAGGAGAGCAACATCATTTTTTCGAGTTGGTTTGAACTTTTTCCGCGCCCGCGTTGAGAGAGAGAGAGAGAGAGACGGCGGTGGTGTTGGGGCACAGCGTCGATTGTTGTTGTTGTTGTCGGTCAAAAGCTGGTCGTCGTCGGGCGTTGTCTCGGTCGTCAAAATGTGGTTTGCTTTTTTCGCTTCGAAGAGCAGGCGCGCGCTCGTCTTGTCGACCGACCGCCCGACGGAGGGGCGACGAGGCGGTGGCGGCGGCGGCAGGACGGGCGGCGGGAGACGGAAGACAAGTCAACATCACAACAAGCTCACGTCGCACCCATTTGGACAAGAAACGCGAAACGCCCCCGAAACACACGTCAGCACGTACTAGTGCACCCCAACAAACTTCCTACCGAGTTTGCCGCATCGAAGCGAACCCAAACACAGAGCTCCCCGCGGTCGAGAGCGGGTGCCGGCGGCTCTTTTTTTTTTCTTCTGTGGCGGTCTCGTCGCTCGCCGGAACCCAACAGCCCCTCATCAGCGAGCGACCAACACAAGCGCATCAATGCTCGCGAGCGCACTGACGACGCGGCGCGCCTGCGCGCAGGCAGGCGCCAGGCAGGCGGCGGCGGCAACAGCAGCGGCGGCAACAACAGCGACGGCGACGCTGCTTTGCTGCCGCCGCCGCCGCCTCGCGCCGCTGCCGCTCTCCCCGCCCTTCCTCCCCTCCTGCCGGCGCACCTCCCCCTCCTCCTCGAGCCTCCACGTCTGCCGCGCCCACCCCCGCCGCGTCGCCCGCGTCGCCTCCCAGATCGCCCGCGAGGTCGGCGACCTGCTCTCCCACGACCCCGTCGTCAGCGCCGCCGTCTCCCCCGAGCGCGCGCAGCTGGGGCCCCAGTCCGGCGCCGTGTCGGCGCTCGTCAGCGTCACCGACGTCCAGCTCTCGCCCGACCTCCAGTTTGCGCGCGTCCTCGTTTCCGTCTACAGCGACGAGAAGGGCAAGAGGCGGGCCATGTCTTCGCTTGTCCGGCTCCAGCCGTACGTGCGCGCGCGGGTGGCCGAGCGCGTGCGCCTGCGCCTGGCCCCCGAGCTGCGCTTCGAATACGACGACGAGCTGGAGCGGAGCGAGGCGGTTTTGAAGGCGCTGGGCGGACGGGAGGGGGTGAGCAAGTTGTTGGGGGAGGAGGCGGCGGGGGAGGCGTTTGGGGCGCCCAAGGAGAAGAGGAAGGCGAAGAAACAAGAAGAGGAGGAGGAGGAGGAGGAGGAGGGGTTTTTCGAGGGGGTCGGCGAGCAGGACGGCGACGGGGAGGAGGGCGAGGAGGGCGAGGAGGAGGACGACGAGGCCGAGGCCGAGGCGGAGCGGCGGTGGCTGATGGAGGACCCGGCCGCGCGCGCGGCCGAGTTCCTCGCGACGCCCGGGCCCTTTGATGACATGTTTGGAGGGGGAGGCGGAGGGGGAGGAGACTGGCGGGCGGTGTCCGGGCCGCTGCCCCCAAGGCGCGTCGGCGGCAGCGGCGGCGGGCGCGGCGGCGGCGGCGGCAAGCGCAAGGGCGGAACGGGCGAGCGCAGGCGAAGCAAGTAGAGAGATGTGATGGTTGTTGTTTAACAAGAGTGCTTGTTGTTGTTTTGTTTGTTTTGTGGGGCGGCGGCTGCGTGTGTTCCCAATAAAACGAAGGGGGGGGGGAGGGGCGGGGAAAGGCGCCGCTCGAGCGGCGGCGGCGGCGAAAGACGGGGAACAAAACCTGCGGAAATCACATGGCCCCGGCCGCCGTCGGCTGCCGCTGTTGCTGCTAATTAATGCTGCTGGTGCTGCTGGTGTGGGTGCAGCGCGTGTGGCGGCAGCGGCGGCGGCGGCAGCGGCGCGCCCATCATCATCGGCGGAGGCGGCGGCGGCGCGTGAGGGTGGTGGGGCGCGTGGTGCTGGTGCGGGTGCGGGTGCTGGTGGTGCATCGGCAGGCCGGCGGGCGGGCCGTAGGCCGGCGGCGGCGGCGGTCCCGCATGGTGCATGGGCAGGCCGGGCGAGGGCACGCGCGCGCCGTACGGGGCGGGAGGTCTCGGCATGGCCCCCGGCGGGGGGGGGCGTCGGCGGCGGCGGCGTGAGCGCGGCCGCCGCGGCCGCGGCCACCGCCGCCGGCGTCGCGCCACCACCGCCCCCGCCGCCTGCCGACGACGCCACGGGCGAATTGCCGCCCGTGCTCCCCGCGCCCCCGGGCCCGCCGCGCCGCGCGGCCAGCTGCGCGCGGAAGGCGGCCAGCTCGTTGGCCGACAGCGCGGTGTCCGAGGGTGAGATGCCGCCGCCGAAAAACAGCCCGCCGGCTTGCCCCCCGGGGCCAAATCCACCAAACCCGCCCCCACCAAGCAGCGACGCCGCCGCGAGACCTCCCCCGCCGCCGGCCAGCGTGCCGCCCGCGGACATGCCCGCGCCGGGCGGGCCGCCGAGCAGGCCTCCGGTGCCGAACGCGCTCGCCTGCGGGTGCGCGGTGGGCGCGAGCGCGCCGGACGAGCCGACCTGGCGCAGGGCCGCCAGGACAGGGAGGCCCGTTGGCGGCGCTGCGGCGCTCGGGGCCGCTGCCGCCGAAGGACCTGCGCCGGCGGCGACCGCCGCAACGGCCTTGGCGACCGCCGGAGCTCCTCCAGCAACAGCGACAGGGCTGGTCGCCGCCGCCGAAGGCCACTGCTGCGGCTGCGGCTGCGACACGGGCGCCGCCGCCGCCGCCGCTGGAACCGCCGGCGCCGCCACGGCCGCCGCCGCCGGCGCCGCCGTGGCCACCGCGTCGACCGACACGAGCGCCCAGGCCGGGAGCGGCGCGCCGGCGGGCAGGGGGTCGGTCAGCGAGGCCACGGGGGCGGCGGCGAGGCGCGCGGCGTTGGCGGCGGTGAGCGCGGACGACGACGGCGGCGGGGGGCCGGCGGCAGGAGGCGCAGCGGCGGCGGCGAGCGCAGGCTTGGCCGCCGCCGCTGGAGGAGCGGCGGCGACGGCGGCGGGCTTGGGCAGCAGCGGCGGCGGTGCGGGCGACGCCGGAAGGGGGGCAGCAGCAGCGGCAGCGGGGGGCGGAGCAGCAGCGGGCGCCGGCGTCATCAGCAGCGACGGCGCCTTGCGCTTGGGCAGCGCAAACACGGCCGTGCGCTCGCCGGCTGCAGCGGCGGCCGAGGCCGCCGCCCCCGCGCCCGCCGCCGCCGCCGACCCGGCCCCCGCGCCCCCGCCCTTGGCCAACGCCGCAGCGGCGCGCGCCTTGGCCGGGCCGCCGAGCGACACCATCGCGGCGCCGCCCCCGACCCCGCCGACGCTGTTGGCACCACCACCACCGCTCGCGCCGCCGCCGCCTCCCCCTCCCCCGTGGCCGCCGTGGCCACCGTGGCCGCCGTGGCCGCCGTGGCCGCCGCCGCCGGACGACGACGCCGACGCGACGACGGGAATCAGGGCGCGCGAGCGGCGCTGCGCGAGCTGCTCGAGGCGCTCGGCGTCCGTGAGCGGCTGGCCGGCGCCGGCCTTGCCGGCCGCCGCGGCCTGCGCGGCCGCGGCCTGCTTGATTGCGTCGGCCATCCGCGGCGGGGGAGGCGGGGTGGTGGCGGCGGCGGCGGCGGCGGCAGGAGTCGGCCCCGCGGCCGAGGCGCCCGCCGCGCCGCCGCCAACTCCCCCTCCTGCCCCTCCTCCTCCTCCTCCTCCGGCTCCGCCCTCTGCGGCAGAGGCGGCCGGCGGCGGCGGGGCCTCGGCCAGCTTGCTCGTCCACCCCATGCCCGCGACGCGCGCCGCGAGCAGGTCGGCGGTCGTGGCCGCGGGCTTGCTCGCCGCCGCCGCCGCCGCCGCCGCCGATGCAGCCGCGTCGGCGCCGCCGCCAGCCTTGGGCGGTGGTTGTCGCGACGGCAGCGCCGGGAAGGCCTCCTTGGGCGCGGCGGGGCCACTGGAGAAGCCCGGACGCACGGGCACGAAGCGGCGGGTCGGGCCGAGCGAGGCAGACGACGAAGAGGGGCCGTTGGCTGCGGCTGCTGCTGATGCTGCTGCTGCCGCCGCCGACGACGACGACGCCGACGCCGCGCCGGCTCCTCCTCCTGCTCCGCCGCCGAGCGTCACCATCCCCGACGAGGCAGCGCCGCTGGCCCCGGTCGGCGACGTGTGGCGCCAGGACGGGCCGAGCGCCACGGGACCCGTTGCTGCTGCCCCGGCGGCGGGAGCAGCGCTGTTGCCCCAACCGCCCCCGCCGCCGCCCGCGCCCGCGCCGGCCGGCCTAAGCGCGACGCGGTCATCCGGCATCGACAGCACCAGCGAGGGCCGGAGGCGGTGCGGGAAGTCGCCCCCTCCTCCTCCCGCGGCGTCACCGGGCCCTCCTCCTCCAGCACCAGCGCTGCCGCCGCCCGCCGCCGCCGCCGAGCCGCCCGCCGCCGCGCTGGGGCCGCGGCGCCACGACGGCGACGCCGACGACGCGTCACTGGCGAAGGCCATCGGCGCCGCGAGTGGCGGGGCTCGGCAGGGCTCGGCGGGCGGCGCGGCGCGTGCGCGCGCTCACGGCCGCCAGCTTCCTGGTGTGTGTGTGTCGCTCGTCCCCAAGCGGGCCCGTGCGCGCGCGATCCAAAAGCAAGGAGAGGAGGGAGGGTCGCTCTCTCCCTCGCTTGTGATGAGGGGTTCGGCTCGCGCGCGCGCGCGCGCCGCGCTGCGCTCGCGATGGATGGGCGCGCGCCGGCAGGGGCAGGCCGCGGTGCCGGTTATCCGTGTGTCCTGCTCGTTCGGCCCAAACAGGGTGAGCCCTTGAGGAACAGGACGAGCCGGGCGAGCGCCGGGTGCACAACCACTGCTCTTGCTTGCTTGCTTGCTTGCTTGCTTGCTTGCTTGCTTGCTTGCTTGCTCCTCTTACTCTTCTTCCGCCGCCCTTTGCGCGCCTTTGGGGCGGAAACGACGCCGCGAGGGGAACAGGTGAGCGCCTGGAGAGAAGGTCGGGAGCCGCGCGCTTGCGATGGGGCGATTTTGTGGGATGCGCGACGCGCGGACAGAGAGGGAGAGCGGCCGATAAGGCGCGTTCGCGTTTGGAGAGAAGAGGCTGTGGGTCGTCGTCGTCGTCGTCGTCGTCTTCTCTCTCTTTGGTTTGGCTGATTGTCTTGATTTGGATGTGGAGAGGACACGCGCTGCGGAGAGAACTGTCGCGATAGTTGGTGTGGATGTGGGGGGCGGCGTGTTGGCGGCGCGGGCGTGTTCTTTTTGTCCTTGTCGTCGAGGTGGAGAGGAGAGAGAGAGAGAGCAAAGAGGCTCGTTCCTCTTCGCCTCTGCAAACACACTCCACAATCCAATCCCGCCGCGTACTACCACGTACTCCCCCGACACGCGATCGCCTGAACACGTATCCAAGAACCACAGCGCGCGCAGCGCATCGACGAGCAGGCGAACGCGCGAAGAGCAACACCCCCAACCAAAATGAGCGCCCCGCTGCAAACGCGCCGTGTCGCGGCGGGCGGGCGGCGCGCGCCCGCGCCGAGGCGCGCGCGCGGGTCGGTCGCGGTCCGCGCCTCCGCCCAGGACGGGCGCATGGACCTGTTCTCGCCGTCCAAGGTGAGGATTTGGTTTGGAGGTCGCGATGCTCCTCTTCATCCTCCCCCCCTCAACTGAATCGCCCCGCCCGCCCCTTCTCTCTCCCCAATCCTCCCAACAGATCAACCTGTTCCTCCGCGTCGTCCGCCGCCGCGACGACGGCTACCACGACCTCGCGTCCCTCTTCCACGTCATCGACCTGGGCGACCGCATGGCGCTCCGCCGCAGGGACGCCAGCGGCGGAAGCGCCGGAAGCGCGAGAGCCGCCGCCGACGCGCTGCGCTGCTCCGACCCGACCGTCCCCTCGGACGGCCGCAACCTGGTCATCAAGGCGCTCGACCTGTACCGCCGCAAGGCGTTTCCCCCCGGGACCGACCCCAAGGACCTCCCCTGGTTCGACGTCGACCTCGAGAAGGTCGTCCCCCACGGCGCGGGCTTGGGGGGCGGCAGCGGCAACGCGGCCACCGCCCTCTGGGCCGCCAACGAGCTCTGCGGCCGCCGCGCCACCGACGCCGACCTGCTCGCGTGGTCGGGCGAGATCGGCTCGGACATCTCCGTTTTTTTCGGCCCCACGGGCGCCGCCTACTGCACGGGCAGGGGCGAGGTCGTCGAGCCTGTGGAGCCCCCTCTACCGCTCGAAGACGGCACCCCTTTGCTGCTCGTCAAGCCCCCCGTGGGTCTCTCCACCCCGGCCATCTTCAAGGCCCTCGATTTAAACCGCCGCAGCGCGCGCGACCCGCGCGAGCTCCTCGCCGCCGTGTCGGACGTCTCGAATTTGCAGGCGGCCGCCGTGAACGACCTCGAGCAGCCCGCCTTCGACTGCCTGCCGGAGCTGGCGGCCATGAAGCGCCGGCTGCAGGGCCAAGAGGGCGACGGCGAGGGGAGGCCCTTTGACGCCGTTTTCATGACGGGCAGCGGCAGCACGGTCGTGTGCGTGGGCTCCGACTCGCCCCCGGCGTGGCTGGCGGCCGAGGGGTGGCGCGCGGGGGCCAAGGTGGGCGGGGGGGCGGCGGTCAAGTCGAGTGGAAGTGAGGAAAAGGAGGAGGAGGAGCCGCTGTTTGTCTCTCCCGCGCGGCTAATTGCGCGCGACCGCGCGAGCGACGGTCGGCCGCTGTGGTACACGCCCAGCGCGTCGGGGGAGGCGGCGCGCGCGGCGCTGCGGGCGGCGCAGCAGGCGCAGCAGCAGCAGCAGCAGAAGGCAGCGGCCGTCAGGAGGTAATGTTTGTGTAATTTGATGACGACGATATTGGAAACCGGAGCGAGGTGTGTGTGTGTGTGTGTGTGTGTTGGCCGCGATCAGCTCGAGACTAAAAAAAACGACGACAAAACATCCGCAAAATCATCTACAGTCCACAAGCGCTCCCTAATCGTCCTCCAAGACACAATTCAGGATTCACATCATCATCACCACATCAGATCACGAGCCGCGCCCCTTCGGCGTCCAGCGCCGCCACTCGCGCCGAGTTGACCTCCAGCCCGCCACCGCTCTTGAAAGCGCGGCTCATGGCCTCGGCCACGCGCTGGCCAACTTCAGGGCAGTCGACGATCGCCACCGCCGTCGGCCCCGCGCCGCTGATGGTGCAGCCGTAGGCCCCAGCCTCCTTGGCGGCCTCCTTCACGGCCTGCAGGCCCGGGATCAGGGGCGAGCGCGCGGGCTCGATCACGCGGTCCCCACTGTCGAGGCAAAGGCCGAGGGCCCGCGCGTCCCCCTGGAGGATGGCGGCGACGAGCGCCCCCCCGTGCGTCGAGTTGTGCACGAGCGACTTGAAGGGCACGTCCTGGGGCAGGGCCGCGCGCATTTTGGCGGTGGGGGCCTCGAACGCGGGGTTGACGAGCACAAAGTAGAGCGGCGGGGTCTTGATGTCCTTCTTCTGCTTCTTTTGCTTCTTCTCGTCGTTGTCGTTGTCGCAGTCGTCGTCGTCGCTGTCGCTGCTGCTGCTGCTGCTGCTGCTGCTTCCGCTGCCCTCCTCCTCCATCATCATCATCGTCCCCTTTCCCCCTCCAGCCGCCGCCGCCGCCCCAGCCGCCGCTGCCGCCCGCATCGCCGCCGCCGCCCCGCCAAAGGGGAGGCGCGTCAGCGCAAGAGGGTCGCACGACCGCACCAGCACAAACCCGCCCATCAGCGCAGGCGCCACGTTGTCGGCGTGGTAGCCGCTCACGGCCGCCTCGCTCGCCAAGCCGGCCAGGACGAGCTGGTCCTTGGATAAGGGCCTGCCGAAGAGGGCGTTGACGGCCCAGGCGGCGGCGGCGGCCGACGCGGCCGAGGACCCCAGCCCGGACCCGAGGGGCAGGCCCTTTTTCAGGCGCAGGGCGACGCCGCACGACGGCGCCGCGCCCAGCAGGCGCATCGTCTCCTTGGCGGCGATGCCCACGCAGTTGGTGGCCGGGTCGCGCCCCAGGCGCCCGCCGTCGCCCGTGATGTCTTCGATGACGACCTCCCCCGGCTGCAGGTCGGGCATGGCGCGCGCAGTGACCCAGTCCCCCGACGAGGCGGCCTCTTCCGCGGGGGCGCCGGGCGCGGGGCCGACGGCGACGCCGAGCCAGTCGAACCCTGGCCCCAGGTTGGCGACGGTGGCCGGGGCGAAGGCGGTGGCTTGTTGCTGTTGTTTTGGGTTTGATTTGGGGGTTTGTTGTGGATTGGTTGGTTTTTGGTTGGGGTTGGTTTTTTGGGGGGGTTGTGAGGGGGTGGGGCGAGTCGACGGGAGAGCGGCGTCGGCGTTGGCGTCGGCGTCGGCGTCGGCGTCGGCGGCACGGGCGTTTCGCCCGTTGGCACCAAGCGACTAGCTTGACAGCCGGTGGAAAATCGACTCACCTCGACCGGATCGATGAAGACCTTGCCGCCGTAGACGAGCCCCCGGCCCCGCGGCCCCAGCGCGCGCGCCGCGACGGAGGAGGGCCGGCGCGAGGCGGAGGAGGAGGAGCATCTCGAGGACGGCGCAGGAGGTCCGGACGCGCCGCGCCTGTGCTGTGCGCCGAGCGAGGGCGACGCGCGGTGCATCTCGATCGGGTGATTGGGGTTCGGGTCGCCTTCAAGTACCGGCTCGGCTCGGGTTGGTCACGGGCGCGCGGGGATTGTTGGGACGGGCGAAAGGGAGAGGGGGCGTGACTGTGCCTGTCTCCTCCTTTTCGCGCAAACGCGCTGCGGCAAGAGCCAAGCAAAAATGAATCGAGAAAAGTTGTTGTTGCTGTTGTTAAAACACACGCGTGAGAAAGCTCTGAGTCGTCGAGGAGGGGACAGAGAGGGCGATCGCGCCCCTTCTTTCGTGGAGCGCGCAGGGCGGCGGCGGCGCGAGACGCGGCACGCTGGCGGGCGGCGCCGATCCCGACCCCCCCCCCCTCCCCTCCCCCGCGCCCCCCCTCGCGCACCATCTGTCTCTTCTCAATCCAACGCTCAAGCCCACAACGCCAGCACGCACATCAGTCCCCCGCCCAACATGACCGCCGCATGTACGCTCCAGCGCAGCCCAGTCCGGACGATCAGATCTTCCTTGGACAGCTCCTCCATCATGAGCTGGCACAGGCCCAAATAGAGGAGCAGGCCGGCGCTCAGGCCGCTTGCCACGCCCGTCGACGCGGCCGCAGCGACCGAATCCGGGTCAAACGTCCCCGCGACGGCGATGCCGACGGCCACGCCCGCGGGAGTCGTGACGCTGTAGAGCAGGCACATGGCGACGGCGTGGAGGCGCGTGAAGGGCGCGCGGCCCAGGGCGCAGCCGAGGGCGAGGCCCTCGACGGCCTGATGCACGGCGACGGCCGCGGTTAAGGCGGCAACAGCGGCGCGGCCCGCGGTCGCGCTCATGCCCACGGCCAGGCCGATCAGGATCGAGTGGAGCACGCAGCCGATTTCTAGCGAATACGCAAGGGCGGCCGCGCGGCGCTCGCGCACGAGCGGCACCATGTCGGCGTTGTTGTTGTTGGTGTTGGCAAGCGCCGCGATCTGGCGCTGCTCGGCGAGGGAGCGGGAGCAAACGTGGTGGTGGTGGTAATGAAGTTCAGGGGCGCGGACGGGAGGAGGAAGAGGGGGCAGCTGCTCCTCGTCGTCGTCGTCGTCGTCGTCGTCGTTTTCGTCGTTGCCCTTCGTCTTTTTTTTGGTGGCGTCGTCGACCACCACGGCCACCACCCCTTCCTCCTCCTCCTTGCCGTTGCTGTTGTTGTTCTTGTCGTCGTCGCCTTTCGGCGCCGCCGCGGCCGCCACCGGCGCCTTTCCACCACCCCCACCCCCGTCCAAAAACAAAGACGCCCGCAGCGCGCGCTTGTAGGCCTCGGGCGCCGCGCGCGCGGCGAGGAGGCCGTCGGCGCTCACGGTGAGGAAGAGGCCGACGAGCACGACGGCGCCGCCCAGGTGGTCGTAGGGGACGGACAGGGGGAGGGTGGCGAGCAGCTCGACGGCGACGGGGGCGACGTGCACGACGGCGAGGGCGGCGATGGTGGCGCCGGCAAAGGCCTGGAGCACGCGGGCGGCGGGGGAGTCGAGCGACAAGGGGCGGCGGCTGCGTCTGAGCAGAAGCACGGGAGGCAGAGCGCCCAATAACGACGCGACAAAAATGACGAAGACGGCGGCGATGCGGATGTCGAGCGTTGATGTCGTGGTTGTGATCATGTGATCGACGTGGTCGCCGTGGTGCCCGGCGGGGCCGAGGAGGGCGCGCATCGTGGTGAGGATTTTGGGGGGGGGTGGGGGGGGGAGGCGGCTCCCCAAAAAATTACTAAAGGCTCTCGTTGCCTTTGAAAGTACTCGGCGTGCACTGCAAAATCAACCTGCGGGAAAAGCTACTCCTGGGCCATTTGGCGTGCTTGATGCAGAGTATAGTGCGCGTGTGTTGTTCTAGTGTGAAGGGGAAAGAAGAAGGACCCCCCATACAAAAGAAGAAGGCGGCACGTGCGTGCGCAGCCGCCGACGCCGGTACCCGCGCCGGCGCGTCCCCCCCCCGCTACACTCGAGCGCGGCGGCTACGCTTAAATGCTGCGCTGCGCGCCTTCCCTCTTCCATTCATCCCTTTAAACCACGAGCTCGCAGTAGTACTGCAAGCACCTTCGATCAAAAAAAGAAGCAAGGACAACACCAAAAGAGACAACCAAGCCAAAACCACATCATCATGCCGCCGCCGGCCGCTCCCTCCCCCGCCAAGGCCGAGGCCGACGGGCGCGTCCCCGTGACCGTCATCACAGGCTTTCTGGGCTCGGGCAAGACGACGCTGGTCAACCACCTGCTGACAGCCAACCACGGCATGAAGCTGGCCATCATCGAGAACGAGGTGAGAGAGAAGAAGAAGCAAAGGAGGGTTTTTTGTGTGGGGGCGGGGGGGCGTGTGCCGCCCGCCCGTGCGTCCCGCGCCGGACCCGGGGACGTCCCACCCCCGCGCTGGTACCCTTCCTTGTCTCCCCCCCCCCCCCCCCCCGCTTATCCCCCCCCTCCCCCCCTTCCCCCCCCCCGCCAACAACAATACACACCAGTTTGGCGAGGTCGGGATCGACGACGCCCTCGTGGTCGGCCGGGGCGAGGGCGAGGAGATCCTCGAGCTCAACAACGGCTGCATCTGCTGCACCGTGCGCGGCGACCTCATCCGCATCCTCAACAAGCTGCGCCAGCGGCGCCACGGGCGCGGCGAGCGCCTCGACGGCATCGTCATCGAGACGACAGGGCTGGCCGACCCTGCCCCTGTCGCCCAGACTTTCTTTGTCGACGACGACGTCGCGGCCCACTACCGCCTGGACGCCATCGTGACTGTCGTCGACGCCAAGCACCTCGCGCTCCACCTGGACGACGACAAGCGTGCCGAGGGGGCCGAGAACGAGGCGGAGGAGCAGGTGGCGTTCGCCGACGTCGTGCTGCTCAACAAGCGCGACCTCGTCTCGGCCAACGAGATGGCTCAGGTGCGCGCGCGCGTGCGCAAGATCAACGCCTCGGCCGAGCTGATCGAGACGACGCGCTCGACTGTCGACTGGAAAAAGGTGCTGTCGATCGGCGCCTTCGAGCTGCAGCGCGTGCTCGAGAGCGAGCCCGAGTTTTTGGCGCAGGACCCGGAGAGCCACGAGCACGACAACACGGTCACGAGCGTGGGCATCGACCAGGTCGGGGAGTGCGACATCGCGCGCCTCAACCGCTGGCTGTCGATCCTGCTGCGCGAAAAGGGGGCCGACATCTTTCGCTCCAAGGGCGTCCTGGCGATCGAGGGGTCCCCCCACCGCCACGTGTTCCAGGGCGTGCACATGCTGCTGTCATTTGGGTCGAGCGCCGCGGGCGACGAGGGCTCGGGCTACCTGAAGCCCTGGGGGAAAGGGGAGAAGAAGGGGTGCAAGCTCATCTTTATCGGGCGCAACCTGGACCGCGCGGCGCTCGAGGCGTCGTTTGCAGAGTGCTTGGTTGGGGCTGGTGGCGGTGACGGCGATGGCGTGGCGACCAAGAAAAAGGCAAAGAGCGTGGCGCAGGCGGCTTGATGGACTCCTCGCAATGAGGAGACCACTGTAATTTAGATCGACGAGAGAGACAACGATTGCGACGAGTTGCGTTTTAAAAACAAAACAACACCTTTTTCAAAGGACGTGCGCCTCGACGAATCGGCCGAGCAGGGCAGCGGCGCCGCCGCCACCGCTGCTCGCCGTTGTCGTCGTCGTCGCCTCCAATCCGCCTCGCGCGGCCGCCGCGTCGTCGTTGCCAGAGGAGGAGAAGAAGGCCGACTGGACCGCCACGGCCAGGGCGGCCGCGCTCGAGAGCACGCCAAACGAGGCGACGGCGATCGGCAGCAGCACCTCGCACGCCGCCTCGGCGACGAGCGCGCGGCGCTCCGGGCCCGGCGCCGCGGCCTCGAACGAGGGGAGCAGGCGCCAGCGGTGTTGGCGGTGGGGGTGGTGGTGGTGGTGGTGGTGGTGTTTGGGGCCGGTGGCCGCTGCCGCCGACGACGGACGCCGCACGACGGCCACGCGCGGCTGCGGAGGCGGCGGCGGCGGCGGGGGCATCAGGGCGCTCGCCAGGCCGAGCTCGTCGTCCTCGGCCGATGCTGCCGCTCCCGCTGTTGCCGCCGCTGCTGCTGCTGCGCCAAAGATGTACCCTCCTTGGGCCGCCGCCGCCGCCGCCGCGGGTGCCGGCGCGACGCCGCCGTTGCTGCTTTCGCGGCCTCCTCCTCCCGACCTCTCCCCGCCCCCTCCGTCGAGCAGCAGCGGCAGCGCGAGCGCCGACGACGGCCGCGCCGCCGGCCTCGGCGCCCGCCGCGCCACGACGTGCCGGGATTGGTGGGGGTGTTGCTCGTGGTCCCGCCCCCCGGCCCCGGCCCCCTCTGCCCCCTCCTGCTCCCGCGAATGCGCCACCACCCACAACCCCTTCCTCTCCCGGTACAGCTGCACCTTCAGCAGCGCGGGGATCACGTAGCTCACCGCGCACACCCCTGTGGCCCCCACCACCGCGTAGACCTTTTCCGCGGCGCGGGGCACCAGGCACGCGACAAAGGCGGCGCTGGCGATGGAGGCCGCGGTGAGGAGGACGTGGCGCGGCCAGGTGAAGCCCGGGCGCAGGGGGCGGGGCGGCGATGGGGAGGTGGGGGTGCGGGTGGCGCGGGAGGAGGATGAGGGCGCACGGTCGTCGTCATCGTCGTCGTCGTCGTCGCTGCCGCCTCGCTGCTCCTCGGCGTCCTCTCCCTCCTCCTCCTCCTCCTCGCCGCCGTCGCCGTCCTCGCTGTCCGCGCCGCTCCCTCTCCTCCTCCTCCTCCTCCTCGGCGACCGCGGTGGCGGCGTGGCCGGCGCGTCGGCGCCGACGTCGTCCCCGGCCGCGCCAAAGAGCGCGATGTCGAGCGACGAGCGCAGCGCAAACTGCGTCGTCGTCATGCCCAGCGCGAGGTAGAGCAGCACGAGGGCGTAGAGCGCGGCCGCGGCCGCGCGCTTGGGGTGAGGGGGCGGGGAGGGCGGCGGGGAGGGCCCCTTGCCGCTGCCGCCGCCGTGGTTGATGCGGCTGCTGCTGAAGCCCAGAGCCATTGCCGCCGCTGTTGCCGCTGTAGCTGCTCCTGATGCCCCTGCCACCGCCCCACCCTCCGCCTCACCCCCATCGTCGCCCCCCCACCCTTCGTCCAGCACGTCGTTGGTGAGCACGTTGCCGTGCGTCCCCGCGCCAAACGCGCCCGCCCCGGCCACCCCCACGCCGAGGTAGACGCCGCACGCCACGCCGTAGAGCGTGACACGCACGGCCGCGCGCAGGGCGGAAAGGCCCTGCGCGGCCGTCACGGTGGTGCTCGTGGCGGCCCGGGGACAAGAGGGCGGCGGCAGGGCGCGGGTGGTGCTGCTGCTGGTGCTTCGGCCGCCGTTGCCGTTTGCCACCGCCGCAGCCGCCGCCCCCCCCTCCCCCGCCCCCTCCTCAAAACCCCCGGCCTCGACCCCGGGCATGTCCCGCACGAGCGGCAGCAGCATCGGCTGCATGTAGAACGCCGTGAAGTAGATCGCGAATGCCTCGGGCAGCTTGGACAGGTCGCCCACGGCCAGCGACCAGATCGGCACGTCGCGCAGCCCCGCCCAGCCGCTCCTCCCCGCCCGCCAAAACAGCAGCCCCACGAGGGCGAGGACGAGCACCCCCCCGGCCGCGCCCGCGGCCTCGAGCTCGCGCATGCGGCGCTGGAGGCACAGCGGAAACAGGACGAGGGCCGAGACGGCGAGCATGACCAGGCGGCCGCCGCCCTCTGCCAACGGCGGCGCCGGGGCTGGGCCGCCTGCGCCGCCGCCATCCCCGCCGGCAAACAGGCAGTGCTGCAGCGCCATGCGCCCAGTGTCCGCGATCAAGCACAGGCCCGCGACCATCGTCCCCCAGAGCAGGGCGATCAGGCTCAGCTGCGTCAGGCGCTTGAGCTTTTTGCCGCCCGCGTGGAGCGCCAGCGCCTCGTAGGACGAGTGGCCCGTTTGCGCGGCCGCCGAGATGAGCCACGCCGACGTCTGGTCGTTGGCCCAGGCGACCAGAGCCATGGTGATGGCGGCGGAGAGGAGCCCTGTCCGGCTGACGGCAAATGGGATGGGGAAGACGGTCGAGCCGAGGACGCCGAGCGACAGGGCCGCGCACGCCGAGGCGCCCGCGCGGCGCAGGACGGCGGCGTTGTTGGCGTTGGCGTTGGCGTTTCCGTCGGCGGCGGCGGCGCGCGGCCGCTGCCGCTGCCCAAACTCATCATCGTCCCCCTCTTCTCCGCCGCCGCCGCCGTCCTCCACGCTCACGAGGACGATCGGCGCGCCCGGGTGATCCCGTTGCACGACGGCCGTCAGCCGATTGCCGCCGCGCGGGGACGCGATTGGCGGCTGCGTCGTCATCTCGGAGAGGAAGAGGAGGGACCACGTTGCTCTGTCGTGTCGTCGGCTCTCTCTCTCTCTCTCTCTATCGCTCTCTCTTGCTTCGTCTCTCTCTCTCCACCCGGCCTCCACTGATCACACACACGGGCCCAGCGTCAGGGGCTCGACGACGCGCTCCTCAGTACCGCGCCATGTCGTGTTGTCTTGCGCTCGATTGTGCAGAGGCAGGCAGGCACGCAGGGAAAAGAGAGAGGCAAGCAGACAAGCCCTCTTTTGTGCGTGTGTGTGCGTTCGATTTTGGGGGGGGGCAAGAGACGTTGCGGTGTTGGTGGTGGTGCGTATAACACAAACAAGCAAGAAAAGGTGATGGAGGAAGCGGCGGAGGAGCGAGCGAACGCTGAAAGAGAGAGGCCGGCCCGATCGATCGATCGCGCGCGCGCATTGGCGGCGGCGTCGGCGGGGCGTCGCGGGTGGCGGCACCTCTCTCGCCCATCTCTCCGCCTGCTCACGCCGCCGCCCCGCCCCCGCTCGCCGGCCCCCCTCCTGCTCCTCCTCCCGCCGCCGCCCCCCCTCCAGCCGCCGTCGCCGCCTTGGGCAGCTTGGTCACCTTGCCGATCGCGATCGTCCGCCCCTCGTCCCGCAGCGTGAACCGCCCCATGGCCGCCAGCGCCTCGAACGACTCGACGCAAAGGCCCCGCTCCAGCTGCACCCGCACCACGGCCACCGCCCCCGACTTCACAAACTTGGCCTTTTTCATCTCGCGCGTCTTCGGGTCCATCGCCCCCACAAGCTTGGTGATCTCGCACTCCTCCACGGCCGTGTGGATGTGCAGGACCGAGCGGTACCCGACCGTGAAGATGGGGTTGTGCTCGAGCAGCTCCAAGACGACGACCTGCGCCTCAAAGGCCGTGACCACAGGGCAGGGCGCCCGGGGCGCGCAGAGGACAAACCCGGGCGAGCAGTCGGTCTCCTCGCACCCGCTCAGGCGCAGGCGCAGGTTCTCGCCGGCCTTTGCGGCGGGCGCCTCGGCCTCGTCGCGAAAGACCGCCTCCACTTTGACGCGCATGCGGTTGGGCATCAGCAAGAGGGAGTCGCCCACCTTGACTAATCCCTGCTCGCTCTTCCCCATCACCATCGTCCCCATGTCCTTGTACCGGTCGACGATCGGCATGCGGAAGGGCGCCAAGGGGTCGGACTGGGGCAGCTCGGCCGCGTCGAGCGCCTCGAATAAGGTGGGGCCGGAGTACCAGGGGCACGTCTTGGACGGGTCGGCGGGGCGGTCGCGCACATTGTGCCCGTGCAGCGCGCTGATCGGGATGAAGTGGACGTCGCGCTTTGTGTTGTACCCGCAGCCCTTGAGGAAGGGTGTGAGGCCCCGCTCGATCTCGCCAAAGCGCTCCGGGTCCCACTGGCCATCGGGCAGAGCGACGGAGGGGTCGTCGAGCTTGTTGACGGCGACGATCAGCTTGACCACCCCAAGCGTCTTGGCGAGCTGCGCGTGCTCGCGCGTCTGCCCTCCTTTTTCAAAGCCCGTCTCGAACTCGCCCTTGCGCGACGAGATCAGCAGCACGGCCACGTCGGCCTGCGCCGCGCCCATGATCATGTTGGGCACGTAGTTCTTGTGCCCGGGGGCGTCCAGGATGGTGTACCGCCGCTTCTCCGTCTCGAACTTGGCCCTGCCGACCTCGACGGTGATGCCCTTCACGCGCTCCTCCTCGTTGGTGTCCATGATGTACGCCATGTACCACGACTCGCGGTTCTTGTCTTTCGCCTCGCGCTCGTACTTTTCGATCGTGCGCTTGTCGACGCCGCCGGTCAAGAAGAGGATCTGGCCGCCGAGCGTGGATTTTCCCGCGTCGACGTGCCCGATGAAGACGACGTTGAGGTGGTCGCGCGGGTCGTCGGCCAGCAGCGAGGCGTGGGCGTCGACGATGGCCTGGCGCTCGGCGTCGGTCATGGGGGTGGGCATGAGCTGAGCGGTGGGCTCCGGGGCTGCTGCTGGTGCGGCGGCTGCGACGGTAGGGGGCGGCGGGGAGGGGGAGGGGGCCGAGACCTTGGCCTGCGCCTCGAGCTGGCGCGCGAGGCCGTCGGCGGCGGGCGCGGGCGCAGGCGGCGGCGGCACGGCGGGCGCGGCGGGAGGAGGAGGGGGCGGCGCGGGCGCGGGGGCGGCCGCGGGCGCGGCGGCCATCATGGCCGAACGGGGCACGAAGGCGGCGGCGGCGGCGCGCGGCACAAAGGTCGGGGCGGCCGAGTTGAGCGCGGGCGCGGGAGGCTGCTGCGGCTGCTGTTGCTGCTGCTCGGCCGCCTCCCAGTTGTCCGGGGCCCCCCCTTCTGCGCCCGACATGGTGCTGCGGGTGACTTGCTGCTGGGGATCCGCGCGAGGGTGCGAGCCGACCGCGCTCTGTGTGTGAGTGCGCGTGTGCGTGCGCGCGGTGGAGAAGGAAAAACAGACGCGCGTTCTGCTTTGCTCTGTCTCTCTCTCTCTTCGATCGAGTGTGTGTTGCGTCAGGTTGGGAGAGGGACGAGCAAGGACGCGCGCTCGGAGGTGGTGGTGTGTTGTGTGGGTGCTGTTGCGGCTGAGGAGAGTACCGTGTGTGTGTGTTTGAGGAGAGGCTCATGAGCGCGCTTGTTCTTTTCGGTTCTCGTCGCGCGACGGCTCGAGCGAGCGAGCGAGCGCGAGCGCCGCCGACGGGCGCGCGCGCGCGCTGCGCGGCGCTGCTTCGCGCGATTGAGTCCGTCTCGCTCTCCTCTCGCTGTCTCTCTACTCAAGCGCGCGCGCGCTCAGGTTTGGCCTCTCACACACACAACCAACACAGTACACCATCGCATCCACATCACCAAGCAGCATCTCGCGCGTGCGCAGCGAGTTCTCCTCGCCCTCACCACAAACTTACCACCACCCTCAACCCTCTCCCAACCATGTCCTGCCTCGCCGCCGCGCAGCAGCAGCGCGCCGCCTCGTCGGCCGGCGCCACGACCAGCGGGCGCGCCTCGTCGGTCTCGGCCGGCAGCGCGCGCCTCGCCGCCCCGCGCCCGGCGTTCGCGGCCGCGAGCAGCAGCACCTCCCCCCTCCTCCGCACCCCCCCAAAGCTTGTGGCTCGCGCGGGCTCGGACGCCCCCGTCGCCCGCCTGACCGCCCCGCAGCCCCCGGCGGGCGTCACGGTCCCTCCCCGGCAGCCGGACGTGCCCGAGCCGCGCTTCGGCTTCGTCGACTGGGCGGAAAAAATCAACGGCCGCGCGTGCATGATCGGCTTCTTCGCGCTCCTGCTGGTCGAGTCGGTCAGCGGCAGGGGGCTGCTCGAAATCATGGGCGCGACGGTCGGGCAGGGGCTCGGGTTTGAGCTGTGATTTGGGTTGGTTTTCGATTGGACGGCGGTGGCGGTGGCGACGACGACGACGAGGACGAGGGGCAGCAGGCAAGGCAGGCGCGCCTTGGGGCGCGATCGTGATTGGGTTTTTCCCGCCGACGCCCCCGCCGACGCCCCGGCCGACGCCGCCAAAACGAAAACAACCCCCCCTCTCATCTCAATCGCCGCCGACCTTTTTCTTCTGGTGTAATTTTCACCTGGTTCTATCCACGGGAGCAGAGGGGACACTACTAGTACGTGGTGGTGTTTGGTGGTGCTATATAATATATACGTACGCGCGACCCCATATCAAAACAAAAGCAAAACTCTCGCCTCCTTTTTTCCCGCCTCCTTTTTTTCATCGCGACGACGCCGACGCGCTCTTGCTGTTGCCGCCCCCGCCGCCGCCGCCGCCGCTCTTGCCCGCGGCCGCCGCCTCGGCCGCCGCCGCCTTGTCCGCGGCCTCGCGCGCGTCCGACGCCGCGCGCATCTCGCGGCTCTTCTCGGCCCACCGCGTGAACGCCTTGGGGATGGACGACAGGTACTCCGGCGCGCCGTTGCGCGGGCTCTCGGCGCCGTCGCTCACGACCGCGCCAATCTCGGCGTCGCGGCACACGAGGCGCGCGGCCTGCTCGGCGGCGGCGTCCCCGCCCGTGAGCACGATGGCGGCCGTCTCGTCCGGGTCGAAGACGAGGTCGTCGTCGCCGTCAAAGGCGTCGGCGAAGCCGCGAGTGGTGGTGACGACGCGCACGTTGGCGCGGTGGCGCGTGATCTTTGGTTGGCGCTGGCGCGGCGGCTGCCCGGCGGCGGCCCCTGCACCCGCCTCGTCCTCCTCCTCCTCCTCCTCGATGTACGCCATCGTCGTCGTGCTGCCCCACGCGTCAAAGTCCTCCTGCCCGAAGCACACGGACGCGCCGTTGGGCGCCCAGTAGTAGACGACGATCCCGCCCGAGCGCATGGCGGGGAGCAGGCTGGTCGGGTAGCGACCCGCGGCGCTCAGCAGCAAGGCGCGTGCCGTCGCGATGGCCCCCGGCCCCGCCTCGGGCCCCCCGACGAAAAACACGAGCGTGCGGTACCGAAACACCGCCAGGAGCCCTGCCTTCACCAAATCTAAACCTTGCCCCTCAAAGGGCCCCACGGCCACGAGGTCGCCCGGCTTGGTCGCGCACAGCTCGGGCGCGTACTTGGGGGAGACGAGCAGCTGCAGCGGGGCGACCGCAGACACGGGCTCGCGGACGGTTTTAACCTCGTTTGCGAAAATGTCCCCCCGGACGCGGAAGAGGGCCTCGCGCAGGAGCTTGTCGGTCTGCCGCGGGGTGGGGAGGGCGCCGCTCGCGTAGTAGGGGCTGTCGCGCCAGGGCGCGTCAAAGTCGAACGGGTCGTCGCCGTTGGCGTCCAGCGTGCCGGCGGCGGCGCTGCTGCTACGGCTGCCGTTGTTGCCCTCCTCCTCGTCGTCCTCGCCGTCGTCGTCCAGGCCGCTCTCGCCGCTCGCCGTCGACAGCAGCGTCTTGTCCGCCAGCAGGGCGTCGCGCCGCCTCCGCGCTGCCGCCACCACCACCGATGGCCGGCGCCGCGGCACGGGCGGCAGCAGCACCTCCCCCTCGTAGGGGGGCGGGGTGGCGATCGGCAGCGCCTCCTCCTCGGCCATCGCGGGGCCCGAGCGCACGCGCGCCGTCTGCCCCGGCTCCGTATAAGCGTTGCGCAGCGGGACGCGCTCGCGCGACGCCTCGAACGCCAGCGTCACGAGGCGCCAGGACAGGGGCCCGCCCGACGTGGAGCGGCCGCTGCTGCCGCTGCTATTGCTGCTGCTGCTGCTGCTGTCGCCAGCAAAACCCCTGGCCGAGGGGCAGGCGGCCTCGTTGGCGACGACCGAGGCCGGGTGCCAGTCGGGCTGGCCGTCGCCCGCGAAGCGCGCCTCGTACCAGGAGCAGCGGTCGGGGTGCTGGAGGAGGTCGTCCTGCATCTCGAGGTCGCGCAGGCGCTGCGCGGCCTGCGGGTCGATGATCTGCGGAGGGGGGGCGGCGTCGTCCTTGCTTTTGTCGTTGGCGGCCGGCGGCGGCAGCGGGCGGCGGGCGAGGCGGCGGGGGCGGCGGCCGAGTGCCGCCGCCGGGGGTTGCGGGCGCGGCGGCGGCAGAGCGGCGCGCGCGCGCCCTCCGAGGCCGGCGGCGCTGCTGCTGCAGCTTCCCGTTGAGATGCGCATCGCGGCGTACTTGGATCCGGAGGGCAAAATGGGTGTGGGGGCGGACGAGAGATGGGGGACGAGCTCTCGACAGCGAGCCCCTTTTTCGGGGTGCTTCTCGTCTCTCGCGCGACGCGCCTCTCGACGACAGGCGACGACGGATGGGTCGGCCGAGGGCTCGAGGAGGAGATCGAGAGGCTCGGGGATCCTAGGCCGAGACGCGGTGGGGGAACCTGGGGCGTGCGGGCGCGGGGCGGGATGGAGGAGAGAGTGCGAGACTCGGTTCTCCCGAAAAAGAGGCGGGGGGGGGGCGAAAAAGCGAGGACGCGACGCGTGGACTCTTTTTGGGGGTCGCTCGCTGCTAGGATCGATGTGCTGTGTGTGTGTGAGTAGGTGCTAGACGATGGAGTGAACAAGCGGGGGTGGGTTGTGTGTGTGAGCGAGAGGAGAGGGGGGCGAGAAGATGAAGGGGGCGAGGGAGCGAGTGCCGCCGCCGCCGCCGGGGGGGGCAGAGGCTCGGGGGGGGGGGCGCGCCTATGGGCCGCCGTCGGTCGGCGTTTGTGTGGTGGTGGTGGCGGTGGGTGTGGCATCGTCAGGCCGACCGACCGCTGGGACGCACGGGCCTGCCGCGTCCGCGGCCGCTGGTGGAGGGAGAGGCGCGAGAGATGCTCGTCGGTCGGTCTGCACGCTACCCCCTCCCGTTGCTCAGCGGCGCGCCACCCGACCACTCGCTCCGGCGCGGCAGCCGCCCCCCGAGCCGTGCCCCACAGCCGCCCCCGCCGCCGGCGCCTTCCGCCTTTATCACCCGCCGCCCCCCAATCCCCTCTGCGGGCCCAGTCACCTCTTTTCACTGCCAAAGGCCACAGCACGCAGCAGCAGCCCTCCTTTTCCCCCTCGCAGCGCAAGCAACGACCCCTTGCCCCTCGCGACTCCGGTTCCCCGCACGCCCCCCGAAAAAAAACACAAAGGCCGGCTCGAAGAAAAAAAAGGAAGAGCAAAACACACCCGCCCCCGCCACGCCCCAATGAACAAGTTCGCGATCATCGCGGTGCTGTGCATCGCGGCCGTCGCCGGTGAGTACTCCGTTCGCGACCAAAGGCGGCGCGATTGGGCCCCGCCAGAGCGCGCGCGGGCGGCGGCTTTGGCGAGACAGACGAACAGCAGTTTTTTTTTTTTTTGCGGCTCGGGGGCAGCTCTCTTCTCCGCCCGCGCTGCCCCCCCCCATCGGCCGCCCGCCCAATGCCCCCAAAAGGCCCGGCGGGGGCCTGAGCCCCCACTCTTCCAATCCGGCCGCGCGCGCCGGCGAGGGCGGGGCGCGCTTGGGCGGTGGGGGGCGGGCGGGGGGGAGAGGGAAGACTTGGGGGGGTGGTGGTTATGCCGCCCCTTGCCCAACCGCGGGAGCCGCCGGCGGCGCTGCCTCCCCCCCCCGCCCTCTGGAGCCGCCGACCTTTCCCAAATCCGTCTCTCTCCAACCACCACCTCACCACCAAACCCCACCTCCTCCTCCACCCACCCCCAAACACCCAACCAACCAACCAACCAAACACAGGCGCCCGCGCCGCCGAGGCCGACCCGGCCATGGCGGGCGCGCAGCTCCCGGCCGACGTCGCCAGCGCCGACGCGGCCCCCGTCGACCCGCTCGCCGCCCTCCTGCCCCCTTCCCCGGCCGACGGCGCCAGCGGCGACGACCTCGGCGCCCTCCTCGCCGACATCGACCTGGGACAGGTCGCC
Source organism: Mychonastes homosphaera (assembly GCA_009193075.1). Taxonomy (NCBI): domain Eukaryota; kingdom Viridiplantae; phylum Chlorophyta; class Chlorophyceae; order Sphaeropleales; family Mychonastaceae; genus Mychonastes; species Mychonastes homosphaera. The sequence goes on along the minus strand of VXJC01000002.1, from coordinate 1,379,377 downwards.
CGCATGCTCCGCGGCGTCAACTTCACCGAGCTCGAGCCTCTGCTCCCGCTCCTGCCCAAGCTCGCCAAGCTCGCGCCCGCGCTCGCCAGCGTGCCCGACGCCACGTGGGCCAAGATCGGCGACGCGCTGCCCAAGCTCATCCCGCTGATCGACGCGATCGACTTTGACACGGTCGCCAAGATGGCCCCGCTCCTTCAGAAGATGGCCAAGTTTACCCCCCTCATCTCGTCGATGCTCGACACGCTCAACCTCCTGCACGGCGGCAAGGCGCAGATCGCGCAGGTCCCCGGGATGCAGGTGCGCGGGCAGCCGCTGACCATCACGCCAAGCATCTTCACGGGATCGGCCAAGACGTCGATGCTGGGCGGTCTCTTTGGGCTGGGGCGCCGGTAAACAAAACACATAGAGGGCGGTTGGACCGAGGTGGTATGAGGTGGTGGTGAGGATGGGGCGTTTTTGATTGCGCCCCCCCATGTGCCTCTGCCCCTTTCGACTCTTTTTTTTCCCGCTTTTCGCTGAGCGCCGCGCGGGGCGCGGCGGCCGCGGGGGGGGGGGCTCTCGCCACACACAAACACAGAGAGCCACCCCCTCCCGCCCGCCTTGCCTCGTTCCGTCGGCATGCTACTAATATTATTACCCCCCCCAAACTTGCCGTTGCTGCGCGATTCCTTTTCCTGTGTAAATACCGCACGCATGTGTTTTTTTGGGTCGAGGAGGGCGCGAGGAGGGCGGCGAGCGCGCGTGTCGGGCGGAACGAGGGGCTCAGCGGTACTTGCTCTCTCTGTCGCTCGCAGAACGCACGCACAACAAAATCCGCCGTCACGATGCTCCTCTCGAACACGCCCTCCTCATCGACCGCGCGCGCCCCCGCCGCTGCGGGCGCGCCGCGCGTGCGAGGCACCACCACCACCACCAACCGCAACCCTCCTGCTCCTTCCCTGGTCTCCCGCCCGCCGAGCCTGGTGGCGCGGAGGAGCTTCACCACCACCACCACGAACCGCAACCCTCTTGCACCTCGCCTGGTGATGGCGCGCGCGACCGGCGGGGGGGAGACCGAGGGGAAGCCCGACGACGACGAGCCGACGACCACCGCCGCCAGCGCCGCCTTCACCCCGGCCAAGGGCGGCGGCGCGGGTGAGTCGGGCGGCCTCAAGTTCAAGGCGGCGTTTTTCGCGGCCGAGGCGCTCGGCAACCTGGTCGGCGGAGGGGGTGGGGGCAGCAGCAGCAGCAGCAGCAGCAGCAGCAGCGGCGGCGACAAGACGTCGGCCGCCTCGTCCGCCTCAGCCGCCCCGATGTCGCGCGACGCCATCCTCGCGTCCATCCGCGAAGACTTTGAGGCGAACTATTTCCTGACGGGCCAGGGGGACATGGCTGCCTACGCCGACGACTGCCTCTACGCCGACCCCTTCTCCTCCTTCAGAGGCACCCAGCGCTTCAAGAACAACGTCGGCAATTTCGGCAAAGTGGTCGACGCCATAAGCGTCGACCTGGGCGACCTCGGGCTCGACCTCGGGCGCGACCCCGCGGGCAACACGCTCGCGGCCACGTGGCGCTTCTCGGGGGTCGTCAAGGTGCTGCCGTGGAGGCCCGTTCTGGCGGCGAGCGGCGCGACGCGCCACGTGATCGACCCGATCAAGGGCAAGGTGGTCGAGCACATCGAGGAGTGGCGGTCGCCGCCGGGCGAGGTGCTGGCGCGCTTACTCGAGCCTAGCAACAGGGGGCCGCCGGTGAATCGGTGGGAGGCGGCGCTCGGGGCGAGGAAGAGGGCGGGGGGGAGCTGGGGGGCGGCGCTGAGAGCGGCGGTCGAGTGGAAGGAGGGGGAGGAGGGGGGGGCGGCGCCGTGAGGCAGACACAGTTGCAGTGCTGGTGGGGGGGGCGGGGGGGGGGGGGCGTGAGGCGCGCGCGCGACCTGTTTTTTTTGGTTCGTCACGGGAAGCAAGGGCGGGGGCGCGGGGGGGGCGGGGGCGGGGCGGGCGGCCGGAGTGGCTGGGAAAACCACCCGCTTGCTTGGACAGGCACGACCGCCAAAACAACGCCACCGCCACCCCCCGGGCCTCCCTTTCTCCCTCCCTCCCTCCCTCCCTCCCCTCGTCCCTCTCTTTCCCGCGCGCGCGCGCACCAAGGGACGCCGCGCATGCCCACCCGTCTTCGCTTGCTCGCCGGGCGCGCCCTTCTTTTAGCTCCTGCCTGCGGAGAGCGCTCTCTTCTCTCACCCGTCGACGGCAGCGGCGGCCGAGCGAGCCAGAGGCGGCGGCGGGCTCGGCGTCTCTCTCTATCTCTCTCTCTCTCTCTCTCTCTCTGCCTTTGCCTCTCTCACCCGAACACACCCGCGCGCGCGGTACTGTAACACCAGCTCACCAACACCACCACCATCGTCACACACAATGGCGTCCGCAGCAGCCACCACCCCCCCGACGGAGCAACCGCCCCCTCCTCCTCCGCAACCAGCGCTCCTCCTCCGCCCGCGCCTGCCTTTTCCCGTCGACGTGCGCACAGCGCGCATCCCGGACCTCGCGGGCGCAGGGCCCGTGGACATCGTGCGCAGCGACTACGCCGACTGCGCGATGCTGATGGTGTCGCAGAACGGCGGCGTGGGCGCGGTCGTCGAGGCGACGCGGCGGGCGCCGTCGGCGGCGGCGCTCGCGCGGGGGCAGGCGGCGCGGATGATGATGGAGGAGGAGGGGCCAGGGGACGAGCAGGAGGACGACGCTTACGTCTACTCGTCGCGCGTGCTGCTTGGGAGGCGGGACGACCCGCTCCTCATCCTGCTGGCGCGGCGGGTCGTCGAGGCGCTCGCGACCGGGGGTGGAGGAGGGGCAGGAGGAGGGGGTGGTGGCGGCGCGGGGGCGGCTTTGGCGGCGGAAACAGCAGCCGCGACGGGCGGCTCTGGCGGCGGCAGCGACGAGCGCCTGCTCCTCTGCCTGAGCCTCGACCCGCGCGCCCTGCCCCCCCCCTCGGCTTCCTCTTCTTCTTCTTCTTCCGCCGCCGCAGCATCAGCAAGGGGGGACGCGGCGGGCGAGGGCATGATCGTCACCCCGGACGCCATGGCCGCCGCGCGCCGCCTCTTTGAGGCCGTGCGCGCGACAGGCATCCTGGCGCCGGCGCCGCCCGGCGGAGAAGAGGCCGACCCTTCGCTGCGCATGGAGGCGCTCGACTGATGTTGTTGTTTGTCGTTGTCGAGGTTTTTTTCTTCTGGTCGGTGTAATAACAAGGCGCACTTCACCTCTGCTCCTCAGCTCCCGCCGCCCGCCTGCTCCTCCTGCCCCTCCTGCCCCTGCCCCTGCCCCTGCCCCTGCCCCTGCCCCTGCCCCTGCCCCTGCCCCTGCCCCTGCCCCTGCCCCTGCCCCTGCCCCTGCCCCTGCCCCTGCCCCTGCCCCTGCCCCTGCCCCTGCCCCTGCCCCTGCCCCTGCCCCTGCCCCTGCCCCTGCCCCTGCTCCTCGAGCAGGCGCCACTTCTTGGAGCGGTGCGTCGCCTTTTTGCCGCCGATGCTCCCGCTTCCGCCACCGCCACCACCCCCACGAGCGCCCCCTTGCTCCTCCTCCTCCGCCGCCACACCACCCGTTCCACCGCCAAACTTCTCAAACACGCGCAGCTTGGCGCTGCGCGCGCGCGGGTTGCGCGCCACCTCGGCCTCCCCCGGCAGCACGGGCCGGCGCGTCAGCACGCGCCCCACGGCCCGCGCCTCGCGCCCGAGGCGCCACGCCTCGCGGTCGGCCGCCGTGTTTCCGCCGCCGCCGCCAAAGGCCGCGGTCGCCTGCGCCATGGCCAGCTCGTCGTCGGGCGTGGACTTTCCCGCCGCCCGCAGCATGGCGTGCTTGACGACGCGGTCCTCGAGCGAGTGAAAAGAGATGACGGCGAGCCGCCCCCCGGGGGCCAGCGCGTCGATGGCCGCGGGGATCGCCCGGGCCAACCCCCCGAGCTCGTCGTTGACGGCGATGCGCAGGGCCTGGAAGGTGCGCGTGGCAGGGTGGATGTCTGAGGAGGATTTTCCGCGAGATGACGACGACGACGACGACCGGAGTGCCGTGCGCCCGATGGCGGCCGTCAGCTGCGCCGTCGTGAGCAGGGGCCCCTTTTCCTCGCGCGCGCAGACAATGCGCGCGGCGACGCGCCGCCACATCTTCTCCTCGCCGTAGTCGCGGATGAGCTCGGCGAGGGCGGCCTCGGACCAGGTGTTGACGATGTCGGCGGCCGTGAGGGTGTTGTGGGGGTTGGGGGTGGCCGTGGTGGTGGCGGCGGCACCCTGCCTCCGCTCCTCCAACCCCTCCCCCTCCTCCTCCTCTGGCCGCCCCATCCTCATGTCCAGCGGGCCGTCGCGCACAAAGCTGAAGCCGCGCGCCGGGTCGTCGATCTGCATGGACGACACGCCCAAGTCGAGCAGCATCGCGTCCACCCCGCCAAGCAGGCTGCTGTTGCTGTTTTTGTTGTTGTTGCTGCTGCTGCTGCCGCTGCCGTTTCTTGCCGCGGGGTGCGGGCCGAGCTCCGCCTCGGGCCACGGGACCCCCGCCAGCAGGCGCGCGACGTCCGAGTGGTTGCCTTTTAAGAGGCGGATGGTGGTGATGGTGGTCGGGGTTGGGGCAGCGTCGTTCGATGCCTCCACCTCCATGGCCGCCGCCGCCGCCAGCGCCGCCGCCTCTCCCCGCAGCCGCGGCCCCGCGAGCGCGTGGGCGGTCGCGTCGACGTCGATGCCGACCAAGAGGCGGAGGCTCGGGCGCGCGCCGCCGCCGTGCAGGCGCAGCATGGCCGACGCGTGCCCGCCGGCACCCAGGGTGCCGTCAACGTAGGTGCGCGGGGCAAAGGCCGGGGGGGCAAAGGCCACGAGGACCTCGTCGAGCAGCACGGGCACGTGCGGCCACGCTTTTTCGGCGGCGGCGGCGGCAGAGGCGGCGGCGGCGGAGCCGGCGGCGGCGGCGGCAGGGGCAGCAGCAGGGGCAGCAGCCGCTCCGGGGACCCCAGACGCTGCTGCCGCTGCTGCTGCAGCTGCTGTTGTCCTAGCGCGGAGGGGGCCGCCGCCAACGCCACCGCCAGCAAGGGGGGGGGGCAGGAAGTGGAGGAGAGGTTGCTCCCGGGTGAGCAGCGGCACGAGCAGCCGCCGCCGCTTGCTCGCCGCCGCCGTCGTCGCGGCCGCCGGCGGCCCAGCAGCGGGCGCGCCCAAGGCGCGCATGGCGGCGACGAGGGCCGATGCCGAGGTGGTTGCGAGCGCGCGCGCGTGGATGGCAGTGAGCAGCGCGTGCGAGTTGATGGGCATTCAGGGGCGCGCGCGCGGGAGTGTCGTAGCGGGGGAGAGGAGGAGGAGGCGAAGAGAGCGCTCTCTGCGTCACTCAATCAATCACGAGTCAATGAGCGCCGCCTTCAAAACATGACTTGGCGGTCGAGAGAGAGCGCTCTCGTGTTGTCAAAAAGTAAACCGAGTGGTCGAGGAGGAGGAGGAGCGGGCCGCCCCCTTTCTATCTGCCGCGCCGCGCCAAAACTCACCGGGCCGCCGCCGCAACCCCGAGCCCATCCGTATCGTCGACCGACGCCATCTCCTCCCGAACGACCTCCATTGCTTCTCCTCATCCTCCGAACTACCCCAGGTAGTTAGTTCCCAGCAAGCTAATTCACCCGGCCACCGCCGCCACCCCGAGCCTCGACACCGCCCCCAGCGCCGGCAGCGGCATCCGCCGCACGTCCAGGGGGGTCGTGCGCGGGTCGTCGCGCTCGTGCCCGCGCTTGGGGCGCGCGAACACGAGCTCGGCCGCGCCCGGCTTGGCCTCGGGCCCCCCAAACTCGCACCGCAGCGCGAGCGCGGGCGAGGGCCCTGCAAACGGCGGCGAGGCGGCTTGCCCTTGCCCCTCTTGCTCCTCCTCCTCGCCCTCTTGCTCGTCGTCGCTCCCCCACATCGCCGACGACATGCCCACGTCCAAGAAGACCAGGCGGCCGCCGCACGCCACCGTCGGGCTGCCGTCCGTGCGCGTGATGGTGTGCCCGACCACCATGCGGCGAGGGGCTCCTCCTCCCGTTGCCGCTGCTTCTGCCTCGTCGCCGTCGCCACCGCCCCCACCCCCACCACCCCCAACCCGCCGAAGCACGTCGTCGACGGCCGCGCACACGAGCGCCAGCTGCCCGTTGCTGCGGTACGCGCCGCCGCGACCGTCGGGCGCCAGCGCGCGCGTCCAGACGGGGCCCTGGCCGCTCAGCAGCAGCGGGCCCAGCGGGTGGCGCGCGCCGATGTCGCGCGGGCAGCCACCGCCGTCGGCGTTGGCGGCGTCGTTGTTGCTGCTGCCGCTGCCGCTGCACTCGCCGAGCGCCGCCGCGGCCGCGCGGTTGATCGCCCGCACCGCCTCGGGCTGCCCCTCTGTGTCGCCATCGTCGTGGCCGTGGCCATCGTCTTTAGTAGTAGCCTTTGCCGCGGCCGCCCCCGCCCCCGTCCCGGCCCGCTTCTCCAGGTCGGCCAGCAGGCCCGGGGTCAGGCCCGCGTGCACGAAGAGCGTGCGGCAGGGCCCCTGCCCCGCGACGTGCGCGACGGCGCGGTCGCCGCGCAGCGCGTCGCCCAGGTCGCCGCCGGCGGCCATGAGCCGCGCCCACGCCGCCGCGCCGTCTTTTTTGGGCTTGCCCGCTGTCGCCTCCTTGCTGTTGCACTTCTCCTCCTTTTCCGCCGCTGCGACGGCGCGCAGCTCGGCCGCGTGCGCGTACCGCGCGGCCTCCCCCTGCAGGTTGAGCATCTCGTGGTTGCCCAGAAGCAGCGCCACCGTCGCCCTCTTTGTCACCGTTTGTTTGGTGTCGGCGTCGGCGTCTGCGTCGGTGTCGGCGTTGCTGCTGCTCCGCGCCACGTCCCTGAGCGCCCCAAACAGCCGCACGAGCGCGAGGCCGTGCCTCCCCCGGTCGACCAGGTCGCCCGTCTGCACCAGGTGCAGCGTCCCGCCACCAACGCCCCCGCCCCCTGCTCCCCCCGTTCCTCCTCCTCCGAGCTGCCCCAGGTCGAACAGCGCCCCGGCCTCGCGCGGCAGCGCATGCGCCGACGGCAGGCGCCACTCGCGCTCGGCCTCGGACGGGGTGGGCAGCGCGCGGGCGCCCGCGTCGCTGAGGACGCCCGCCGCGCGGAGGGCGACGACGGCGTGCGGCCAGTCGCCGTGCAAGTCGGCGATCGCGACCGTGATGTGGTGCGGGGTGTTGGGATCCGGAGGCGGCGGGGGGCGATGCTGCTGCTGGTGCTGCTGCGGCGGCTCAGCCGCCGCCGCCACCGCCGCCGCCGCCGCCTGGGAGCTCCAACCGCCTCGGCCTATCCTGCGGACGTGGAGGACCAGGTGGAGCCCCCCCGCGACCGCCGCCATCGACGCCAGCCCAAAGAGGAGCAGCAGCAGGACTCGCGACGACAGGGGGCGCTGGAAGAAGGGGCGCGCCGTCGACAGCGGCGGCGGCGGCGGCGACGACGACGGCGGCGACGGCTTTCGCTTCGTAATCGTCTCCTCCGCCTGCATGAGGTCCTGCCACGACCCGCCGCGCGAGCGACGGTGCAGGGTTTGCGTCGTCTGCGGTGCGGCACCCGCGTCGTCGTCGTCGGCGTCGGGATGCATCGGCGGTGGACAGCTGCGTTGTTTGTTCGGTTGGTTCGTGTGCGCGCGCGCGCGTGCTGATGACAAATAGAGAAGAGGAGAAGAAGTCCGTGGGGCTTTGCAAGGAGTCTAGGGTGTTCGTGTGTGCGCGCGCTCGACGACCAACGATCCTCCACACTTCAAAACCCCCTTCCTCGCAGCAGCGGCTTTGGCGGTGCCGACGAGCGCGCGAGCCCCGCACCGCCCACCCCCCCGCCCCCCCCCGCCCCCGGCCCGGCGCCCCCGGCCCCGGCCCCGCTGCCCGCGCAGAACAGTTGCGCGTACGCCGCGCGCAGGTGCGACGGCAGCAGCGCCGCGTTGGGCGGGTACCCCTGCGCCGACGCCAGCCGCCGCGCCGTCTCCACCACCTCGCCCGCAAACCCTTTCACGGCCGAGCAAAGCGCGACGAGCGCCTTTTCCGCGGGCGCGGGCCCCCCGCCAGCGATGGCCACGGCGAGCTTGCGCACCTTGGCCTTGTTGACGGCGGAGCGGCGGAAGGCCTCGTAGCGGTTGCGCTGCGGCTCGGTCATGGCCTCGAAGATGGCGCGGCGGCGCGCGAGCTCGGCGGGCTCGGGCGCGTTGGCGCGGCGGCGGCGGCGCGCGGCCGCGGCCACGGCGGCGGCCATCGCGGCCGCGCCGCGCAACGGCTGCTGCGTGCGCTGCTGATGTTGTTGTTGCTGTCGTTGATGTTGGTGTTGTTGTGGGCCGTGCTCGTCGTCCTCGTCCATGTCGTCGTCCTCGTCCTCGTCCTCGTCCTCCTCCTCGCCCGTGCCCTCGCCCTCGTCGCTGGTGGCGGCGGCGGCTGCTCCCTCGCTGCCGCCGCCGCCCTCGGTCGCCGCTGCTCCGGCTTCCTCGTCCTCCTGCTGCTCGTCGTCCTCGTCGCTGTCGGCGAGCATGTCGGCCAGCGACTCGTGCTGCGGCGCTTTCTTAGCCGGCGGCGCCGCCTTCTTCTTCGACGTGGCGGCGGCCTTTTTCGGCGGCGGCGGCTGCTTTTGCGACGCCGGCGAAGGCGCCGCGCTGCCCGCCCCGCTGCCGCCGCCGCGCTTGGCCTTTTTGCGCGGCGGGCCGCTGTCGGGCGGCGGCGGGGGGGGCTGCTGCGGCTGCTGCTGCTGTTGGGTGGTGGTGGTCGTCGGCGCCTCCTGCTCCTCCTCCTCCTCCTCGAACAGCGCCTCGTCCAGCATCGCGGCGAACTCGTCCTGCGGGGCCTCGCCTGCTGCTCCTCCTGCTCCTCCTGCTCCTCCTCCCCCTTGGCTCGCCATGTCGCTGATGGCTGCTTGAGAGGCGCTTGCTGATGCTTTGCTGCGCGAGGCTGCCCTCGCGCGCGCGCGCGCGCGCGTGTCCTCTCTCTCGGCCTTGGAGACGGCGGCTTGAGGGGCTTTGGGCAGCGGAGAGCGAGCGAATGGGAGGGTGGGTGTCGGGGTGGAGCAGGAGCCTTCTTCGCGCGCGCGCGCGCTCTCGTGTGTGTTGCTGGTGTTGCTGTTGCTGTGGTTGGGGCACAGAGAGAGAGAGAGAGAGACGGGCGATCGTGTGGGTGTGTCGTTTTTGCAATGGGAATTAGAGAGAGCCGAGAGAGAACTATCGAGGCGGGAGGGTCGCCGGCGGCGCGAGCCGCGCTCTCCATCGACGCCCCGCCCGCCGCCGCGCCTCCGCTCCCGCTCTCGCTCGCCTCGCGCAATCACGCGCTCGTGGCGGCGGCGGCGGCGGCGCGGTCTCGCACCAGCCCACGCGCCAGCAGCGCGCGCGCCATGTCCGTGACCGTGACGTCGCGGGGCGTCCAAACGGCCCCCCCGCCCTCGCCGCCCTTGTCGCCCTTGCTCCCGCTCCCGCCCCCTCCCGCTCCCGCTCCGGCCTCCCGCAGCAACCCCTCGGCCTCGGAGCAGTCGTACACGGCGCCGGGCACGCCGTAGGTGAGCCGCACGCGGTAGGGCGGCATGCCGACGAACGCCAGCAGGGGCGAGAGCGCCAGCAGCACAGGGTAGAACGCCGCGCGCCGGGGCAGGCGCACGCGCGGCAGCAGCTCCGGGTCGGCGCGCACGGCCTCGACCAGCGCGCCAAACGACGAGCGGTGGGGCGCGACGATCAGACGCTTGCCCGCGGCGGTGGGGGTGATGGCGGCGAGCGAGTGCACTGTAGCCACATCGCGCACGTCGCACGCGCCAAAGTGCACGTCCGGATAGGCCCCCAACATCGCGTCTTGCAGCAGCTTGCACGCGATGCCCACGGACTCGCCGTCGGTGCGCGACGCGAGCGGGGGGCCGAGGACGAAGGACGGGTTCACGACGCTGAGGGACCAGCGGATCTTTTTTGTGTTGTGTTTTTTGTTGGCGGTGTTGCTCTCGTCGCCGCCGCCCTCGCCGCCCTCGAGCGCCCCGGGCGGCACGTCGGCCTCCCCACCGCTAGCCGCGTGCACAAAGCGCCACGCCCACCGCTCGGCGGCGGCCTTGCTGTGCTCGTACGGAAAAAAGGAGGTCGTCGCCTCCGTGTTCCAGTCCTTGGGCCCGTAGGGCGCGGCCTTGCCGCGCTCCTCGCCCGCGCGGTCGCGGGGCACCCAGGCGTGTAGGGCTGCGACCGAAGAGGTCAGAACGACGCGCTCGAGCGCGTCGCCGCACACGCGGGCGCACGCCTCGAGCACCTCGCGCGTGCCCCCGACGGCGGCGTCGAGCAGGTCCTGCCCTTTCCCGGCCATCTGGAAGGGCGACGCCGTGTGGAAGACGTACTTGACGGCGTTGTTGTTGTTGTTGTTGTTGCTGCCGTTGTTGTTGCCGTTGTTGTTGGCGTTGCTGCCGTTGCCATTGCCGAGGGCGGCGTCGAACGACCCCGGGACGAGCAGGTCGCAGCCCGTGAAGAGCTCGAGCTGTTTTTTGTTGGTTTTGCCGTTGACGCCGTAGCGGAGCTCGAGCTCGCGCAGGTGGGCCGCCGACGCCTCGGAGCGCACGCACGCGCGCACGGTGGCCCCCGCCGCGAGCAGGCGCGCGACCAGGTGGGAGGCGACGAAGCCGCCCGCGCCAGTGACGGCGACGACGGCGCCGCGGAACGCTTTGGACTCGGCCGGCGTGACGGCAATGTCCGGGAGGAGGAGGGGGAGGAGGGGGGATGGTGGTGCTGCTGCTGCGGGTGCTGCTGCTGCTGCTGATGATGATGTGGTGGTGGTGGTGGTCGCCATGGTTGGTTGTTGGTTGCGTGTGTTTGTGTGTGTGTGTGTGTGTGTGTGTGTGTGCCGCGATTGGGGAAGAGGGGGGGCGGAGAGGAAGAAGAGCGAGAGGCTCTGGTGCGTTGGCTTGCTTGTGTGGGGCGTGGGAGAGTTGTGCGGCTTGAGCGCGCGCGGGGGAGAAGGAGAGAGATTGGAGGAGTTTGTTTGCTTGGAATAGGCGCCAGAGGTTGAGAGCAAGCAGCGTGGGTTTTATCCGGGGGACGCCGAGTGACGTGTGCCGGGGTGTCGACGTTGGCGCGGCGGCCCGAGCGCCGCCAACCGCCGCCGGCGCCCCGCAAAACACGCTGAGAGAAGTGCTTTAAAATCGCGCACAATTTTGTGGTCCGAGGAGCTAGCAGTAGTAGTAAAGGGAAGGAGGAGGGCGAGGAGTGGGGCGCGCGCACACCCGCGACAACGCACACGGGTCGAACTGCCGTGCCCGCCCCGCGATCGCGTCTTGGCGCAAACGCCCAAAAAAAGAGGTAAAACCCCAAAAAACCATAAAACAAATCACTTGGCGTAAAAGACAAACGCGTTGTGGCACGGCCACGACGCCAGGACCTGGTCGGCCCGCTCCGGCACCGCGGCCACCTTTGCGCACCTCGTCGACCGGCTCTTGCTCCTGCCAGGGTTGTATGCGGCCGCCACCAACGCATCAACACTTGCGCCCGGGTTGCGAAAGCTCGTCAGGCCCCGGATCTCAAAACCGTCGCTGCGCGTGCGCGCCTGAAGCGCTCCCCGGTAGGTGAACTTGAGCGGCCCACCCGGGGGGCTGTCATTGCTGTAAAGCTCGATCGTGCCGGTGGTCGTCGCGATGGCGATGTCCGGCAGGCCCGAGCCAAAGAGGCGCGCCGTCGTGACAGCGCGGCCGTTGACGCGTTTTGTTCCGAGCGGGGTGGCGGCGGGCGCGCCGCTGAGCTGGCCCGTCTCTGGCGACCGCGTGAGCGTGTAGACGTAGGGCTGCTGCGCGCCGCTGGCGCCGTTGGCAACGACGACGTGGACGCGCGTCGAGGAGGAGCAGGAGGAGGAGAAGGAGGAGGAGGTTGTCGCCGGATCGCCATCCACGGCCGCAGTCGCCAGCAGGTCGCCGACGATCACGCCTGCCGTCTCGAAGTCGGCCGCGCCCGACTGCAGGAGCACGCTTTGGGGGTTGAGGGGAAGGGAGGTTGAGGATTGGGCGACGGCGGGGAAGTTGAGGACCGACGCAGAGGGGCCCGAGCCGCGGCCGCCGAGCGCCACGAGCAGAGAGGAGGAGGAGGAGGAGGAAACCGTTGATGGCGGCGGCGGCAAGGGCTCAAACACGCGGGCGTCGAGGCCGACAAAGCGCGACGACGCATCGGAGCGGTTGGGCACGTCGGCGTGGTAGGCTTTTTGGTAGTTGATGTTGGTGGTGGCGGTGGTGCCCGCAGCGGTGGTTGCGCGCGCGACGTCCCGATAGATGTCGAGCCCGCCCTCGCCGGCCACCAAGAGCGTCGGCGCGAGGGGGTTGTCGCCGGCCATGCGCGCGAGCGCGGCCGCGCGGTTCGACGTGGCCGCCGGCTCTTTCCACAGCTCGGTGAGGCGGGGCGGAGATGGCGGTGCTCCGTCGTCGTCGTTGAATTCGGCCGCAAACATTCGCGCGGGCGTGCGCGTGTTGCGGCAGCCGCGCTCGCCGTTGTAGCAGTTGGCCGACGAGCCGCACGACTGGCAGACGCCGCCGGCCAGCAGGAAGAGGTGCGGGGCGCTGGTGGTGGTGGCGGTGGTGGTGTCGGCGGCAGCGACGTCGAGCGGCGGTGGCGGCGGCGGCAGGGCCGCGACACCGTTGTAGCTTCCCGGCGAGGCAAAGGGGGTTGCGGGCTTGGTAAAGGAGGGCGGGGACGTGGGCGACGAGCCCGACGCAGCCGCGTCCTGGAAGAGCAGCCACCCCTGGCCGCTGAGGGCGTGGCGACCGCCGGCAAAGACGAGCGCCGGGCGCGCGGCCGAAGACGAAGAAGAAGAAGGCACTCGCCGCCGCGGGACCACCGCCACGCCCGTCAGGCGCGCGGGCGCGTCGCGAAACAGGGAAAAGGGGAGGCCGAGGCGGACAAAGTCGCTGGCAGATTTTGGCGGGGGTGGGGTTGCCGCCGCGGAGGCTGCGGCGGCCGTGGTGGTGGGGTTGGTGGGGGTGGTGGAGGTGGGGAGGGAAGGAGGAGGAGGTGTCGGCTGCGCTAGGGGGAGAGGTGCAGCAGCATCGGCAGCAGCCGAGGCGGCGGCGGTGGCACCGGCAGAGGCCGTGGCCGAGTTGCTGTCGTCGTTGTTGTTCTTGTTGTTGTTGGTGGTGGTTTCTTTGGTCGCGGTGATGTTGGTGTCTCTGGCGTCTCGGAGGCCTTCCGGAGGGGCGGCGGCGATCAGAGCTTGGGGGGTTGGGGGGGAAGCAGCCATAGTCGGGGGTTCGGCTGCCGCCTCTGCTGTCGCCGCCGCCGCTGCTGCCGCCGGCGCAGAGGCGGCGCCGCCGCAGAGCAAGGGCAGCGGCATGAGCAGCAGCAGCAGCGGCAGCGGGGCGCAGCAAAAGCCCGAACGACGGATCATTAGATAAGAGGGCTTGCGGTTCCTCTTGCAATGACGGGAATTCGAGGAGGGAGGGGAGGAGAGATGAGGATGATGAAACGCGGGTGCGGCGCGCGGGGCGCGGGCGCGGGGGGCTCGGCGGCACCGGGAATTCGTTTTTTTTTGTTTTTTTTGTGGTACCACGCGAGGGGACCAGCGCGAGCACAAGGCCCGGGCACTTCAAGGCTGAAGGGCCGCCGGGCGTCACGATAAGGGGGGTTGCGGAGGGGTAGGCAAGAGGCGCGCGTGCTCGCGCGCGTGCGAAAGGACGGGGGGGGAATAAGAGAGAACAAGTTTGGCCGACCTGATGTTGATGATGATGGGGGGTGGGTCGAACCACGAACAAATCTTCGTTGGGGGGTTGGGGGGAGAGAGAGAAGGGGATAGAAGAGAACAGTACGCGGCGCGCGACCGGGTGCATGAGCGGAGGGGTCGTGGGGAGGCGCGCGGGTTTTGTGGGCGAAGGGGGGAAAGGGTAGGTTGCACAATCCCCTCTCATCATTTGTCTACCCCCCCACGCCCCCACCCCCGCGTCGACAGGGTCCACCGCGACCGCCGCGCCCGAGGCGCGCGCGCGCGCCTAAAACACGCACTGGTCGGACATATAGCCTCCCGCAGACGGGCGCCCGAGCGCGCGAGAAAAAAAGGCCCACGTGAGTCCACCCTGCGGCGCGAAGTGCGCCGGCGGCGTTTTTTCACGCCTGCTCGCGGGCGACGCCGGCTGGGCACAAACACCGACCTCTCTCGCTCTCTTGCCGTCTTTCTTGTCGGTATGTCTCTCTCTCTCTCTCTCTCTCTCTCTCTATCGGATCACCTCTACTGATCAATCGACCCACCCCACGCTCTCTTTCCGATTCTCCCAAACGCAGCCAAAGCGGCGACGGAGCAAAAGCCAAGACGCATCCTCCCCTCCCGGAACCCGACACACCCTCTCCTCCCAAAACCGACCCCCACCACCCACCACTCCAAAACGCGATGCTCCAGGGCCTCCGCGCCAAGGTCACAGGCGCGCTGAACGCGGCCCTGGGCGAGGGCGGAGGAGGCGGAGGCGCAGGAGGAGGCGCAGGCGCTGGAGGAGGAGGAGGAGCTGGTGGGGGGGGGCACCCCCAACAGCACCCCTCGCCTTCGGACCCGCGCCTGCTGCGCGCCGAGCGCCTGGTCGCCGCGGCCACGTCCGACGAGCTTCCGCCGGACACGCCCGACTGGGGCGCCACGCTCGAGCTGGTCGACATGATCAACGCGGACCCGCCGTGAGTTGTCACGATGCACACAATCATCACGTTTTTTTTTTGTCGTCGAGAGGAGCTGTCCGACACGACGGTCCATCCACGCACGCGCGCGCCTCAACACCAGCGCCCTTGAGCCAACAAACTCGCGGTACTGACGACCTCTCGACCCCCCCCCATCACAAACCAAACCCTTCAAAAACACAGCGGCGCCACCCCGCTCGTCCTCGTGCCGCTTCACCACGTGCTCGCGAGCGCGGCGGCGCCGCCCAACGCCGCCGCAACCACCACCACCCCCAACAACACCAACAACACCAACAACCCAACAAACCACCGCCAACTCCTCGCCCTGGCCGCGCTCGAGGCGCTCGTGAAAAACTGCCGCCCGCAGCTCCACACGGCCCTCGTAAACTCGCCCCTGTGGCGCTCCACCGCCGCCGAGGGCGGCACGGGCGTGCTGGCGGCCGCGTCGGCGGCGCTGCCCGCGGCCGCGGCGTCGCCCGCCGCCCGCTCACTCTTTCCCACCGCCGAGGTGCGCGACCGCGCCCTCGCGCTCGTCGAGGACCTGGCGCGGGGCCTGCCCCACGAGCCGCGCTTCATGCGGGACTACGAGTCCCTCGTCGACAGCGGCGTCGACTTTCCCGTGCGCCCCGTCGGCGAGGCGCACGGCGGCGTCGAGGCGTCGAGCGCGGCGGCGCCCTACTACACAGAGCCGGCGGTTGTTGGGGGTGCTGTTGGTGGGGTTGGGGGTGCGGGCGCTGCCACTGCTGCAGCCACCGATCCCACCACCACCACCACCAACCTTGACGACGGCCTCACGGACGCCGACCGCGCGGCCATTGCTGCGGCGCAGGCCGACCTGGAGCGCGAGGGGGCCGCGCGCGACGCGGCGGCCCTGGGCGGCGCCGCGCACGAGGCGCAGCACCGGCCAGGAGAGGCGGCGGCGCTGGCGCTCGGGCCCGCGGCCGCGTGGGGCGCGCCGATCCGCCCGCCCGGGTACGTGCCGCCGGCGAGCGCCGTGGCGCTGGAGGAGCAGGAGCAGGCGCAGCGGCGGTCAAGGGCGGCGGCGGCGGCAGCAGCAGCAACGGCCACCACCACCACAACCACGGCCGCCCCGCAGCCCGTGCCCTCGACCGAGCCAGAGCTGCTCAAGGCGACGCAGGTGTCGGCCAACTCGGCCGAGCTGCTGCGCGAGATGACCGCGCCCCTGGCCGCGCAGGCGGCCGCGGGGGATGGGGCCGGAGCGGCCGCGGGCGCGCGCGAGCCCTTCTTGGCCGACCTGGCGGACCAGTGCTACCGGTACCGGTCGCTGCTGCAGGAGGCCGTGATGCGTCAGCAGCAGCAGCATCAGCAGCGGGGGTCGGGGGCGGAGCGCTCGTCGGTGGGGGGCGGCGGTGCTGCTGCCGCCGACAATTCGGCCGCCGCCGCCGCCGCCGCCGCCATCGCCGCCTCGACCCCAACCACCACCACCACCACCACCCCAACCACCACCAGCCCCTTTTCCGAGGCCGCGACGGCCGCGGCGCTGGTGGCCAACGACGAGCTGCAGCGCGCGCTGCTCGCGTACGAGGCGGTGGCGGCGGGCCGGGCGCCGGCGGCCGAGCTGCTGCTGCGGAGCGGGGGCGGGGGCGGGGGCGGGGGTGTGGGCGAGGCGGCGGCGGCGGCGGCCGAGGGGGGGGGACCTGCTGGGGCTGCTGCCGCCGCCTTTACTCTCGGCGACGCCGAGGACGAGGACGAGGGCGGCAACGCGGCCGGTGGCCTCGCGTCCACGCGCGCAGCCTTGGCCGGGCTCAACGTCGGCGCAAGTGGGAGTGGTGGCGGCGGCGGCGGTGGCGGAGGCGGCGCGGCTTCGGGAGCGGCGGGGGCGAGCAAGTGAGCTGTTTTTTGGATTTTGTTGGCGGCGGCGTTCGTCCGTCTCTCGCTTGGTCTCTCTCGCCATCTCCCTCCGTCTATTCTTTTTCTTAATAAAACCGAGCACAGTACACGTGCGCGCTCGCGTCGTTTTTGCAAGAATCAGGCCATCTTGCAGCTCGCCGACTCACCGGGAGAGTCGGGTCACCCCAGAGGCCCTCTCCCCCAGAGGCCCTCCTCTTTCTCCTGCTAATACACCAGCCCCCAGCAGAGAGCCCCACAGAGGAGAACAACCACACCCATACACGTGTAACACCACCTCACGTACATACCACAGACTCGGTCTCACTTCCCCCGCGGACGGAGAAGTGTTCCCTGCTGACTCGGACCCCTGGGAGCAGTGGCCCCCAGTGCCCCGAGCCAGACCCCGATCCTGGACCCGCGCGGACAGGCCACGAGGGCGCTGTTCCTTGCAAAACCTAAAACCTAAACCCTAAACCCCTCCACCTGCCAGGAATCGCCCTGCCTTGGCTCTATTCCTGTGGCGTCACTATGCTTTGTAATGACCAGCCAACACGACTGTCGAATCACTCGGCAGCTCTCCTCTCTCCGAGTCCTCGACGACTCGGAGTAGTTACTCTTAGACTCTCTCTCTCAGGGTGTCCCACCCGGAGTCTCCCCGATTAGTGCAACCGGAGGGGGCTGATTGCAACAAAGGAGTGAGAGGGCTGATTTGGGAAGGGTTTGGAATGGTTTGTGTTTACTTTTATCCCTCCAAAGTGGGGGAAGGGGACCCCTTTTTATAGACTTGGTGAGGGGCTTGGCCAGCTTCTAGCACCATCTGCATGGGAAGCTTCTGTGGAACAGGGACTGCCGACCTAGACCCTAGAAGCCAGGGTTTAGGGGTCTGGCAGGCCCAACGAGGACTTAGAGTCCCTGTTCCCCCTTCCGACCCAGGCCTCTTCTAGAAGCTTCCAGAACCCTTGAGACCATCGAATCGAGGATGGTCGAGAACCTACTAGATGCTTCTGGAAGGTTCCCATGCAGAAGCTTCCCATGCAGAAGCTTCCCATGCAGATGGTGCTAGAAGCTGGCCAAGCCCCTCACCAAGTCTATAAAAAGGGGTCCCCTTCCCCCACTTTGGAGGGACATCAAAGTAAACACAAACCATTCCAAACCCTTCCCAACTCAGCTCTCTCACTCCTTTGTTGCAATCAGCCCCCTCCGGTTGCACGTGGTTCCGACGGATCAAAGCGAACAACCCCTCACGTTCGGAAACCAAACAAAACAAACGTAAAAGAGTAACCTTCCCTCAGGTTACTCCAAAAAAAAAAGTGTGAACCTCCCTCACCCTTCTACCCCCACACACCAACAGGATGCCGCCGCGTGCGGAGACTACTCGTGTGGAGACTATCAAGCTGCCCCTGCCGGAGCCCTATACGGGGGCTCGCGGCAAGGCAGAGGTGTTCCTCGAAGGCATGGAAGCTTACTTCCAGTTCTCTGCCCCGACGCTTCCAGACAAGGACAAAGTTGCCCTTGCCTCGTATCTGCTCAGGGATGCCGCCCGCTCTTGGTTCAAGGGCGCGGGCGACGGTGCCCTCTCCACTTGGAACTCGTTCAAGGAGCAGCTGTCCAAGCGTTTTGCTCTGCACAACGCCGTCAACACGTTCTCGGACGCGCTGTACAGCCTTCGACAGAACAGGTGCCCGATTCCTCTCCACAACCAGCAGTTTGAAAACCTGGTCCTGGAACTTGAGAGCGTGGGCCTCAAGCTGTCCGACGAAGAAGCTTTCCAGCGCTACCGACTCACGCTGAACGACTACTACAAGGAGAAGCTCGCCGAGCACCCGGACGTCAAGAACTATCGGGATGCATTTGAGAAACTCGAAGCGTTGCCTTCCCCCTTCGCGAACCTTCTAGAAGCCCCGAGGGATCCGACCCTCCAAGCTCCCCCGCCCGGCATCGTGCGCCGTTTTAGGCAAAACCCCGGCCGTGCGCGCGCACCGTACAGCCCTCCACGCACGATTGGCTACGACCCAACGGCACGGGTCATGCCGAGGCGCGAGCCGCTCAAACCCATCTGGAAGCCCAACTGGAGGCCCCGCTTAGGAGCTCCACCCAGGCCTGGGCCCCCGATGGTTCAATCCAACAACGACAACGGCACTCACATCGCCAACGTCAAGTGTTTTCGTTGCAAAGGGACCGGACACTACGCGCGCGACTGCCCGATGCCCAACGACCAGGCTCGGCAGTGAGTTCGAGAAGCAGCACGACCTGATCATCCTCCAAGGAAGGTTAGCCAACGAACCAGCGCGGATCCTTCTAGATTCGGGCGCCACACACGATTTCGTTAGCCGCTCATTTCTTGAAAGGATCAAGGTCGCTTTCGAGAATCGAGACGAGCTTGAATGCACTGTGGGCGGCCAAGCCGAGAAGGTTCCAATATCTGGATCGGCAACCCTTCCGGTTAGGATCGGATCTTTCCGACAGGTTCGTCCCTTCCTCGTTCTCGATCTACACGTAGATGTCATCCTTGGAAAGCCCTTCCTGACGCAACTAAAACCGGACATCGATTGGCAGGCGCACGTCGTCAAGTTGTTCTACAATGGCCAAGAACATGTGCTGACTGAAGCTTCTACCAACCCAAAAGCACTTACACCAGCCGATTCCACCACCATCTCGGCCCGCGCCCTAGCCAAACAGATACGGCTACACAACGTCGAAGTGTACGCCGTGCATGCAAAATCGGCGGACACGCGGGGCGATGGCGGTGACGAGGCGCCGACGTCCCAAGATTCTGCGCCCCCTCCGCCTTTGGGAAGGGACCAGATCTTGGCCGGCCCCATCCACGGAGACCCTGAGTACATCAAGGAGATCACACCCCTGTTGCTCGAATTCGCAGAGGTATTTGACCCTCCTCAAGGCATCATCGACCGCCCAATCCAGCACTCGATAAGGCTCAAAGAAGGCACGGAGCCTCCCTTTCGCAACCCTTACCGATTGTCACCTAAAAAGCTGGTCGAGCTTCGACGCCAACTCAAGGAGCTGACGGACAAGGGACACATTCGCCCGTCAGGCTCACCCTATGGAGCGCCCATCTTGTTCGTCGATAAGAAGGATACGGATGAGCTACGTATGTGCGTGGACTACACCATGCTCAACAAAGCCACCATCCGGGACTCGTACCCCATCCCTCGCATCGACCAGCTGATGGACCTGCTCCAAGGGAAAAAGGTTTTCAACAAGCTCGACCTAACAGCCGCCTTCAACCAAATCCCCATGAACCCGGACGACATCGAGAAGACAGCCTTCAACACTCGCTACGGACAGTTTGAGTACACGGTCCTACCCTTTGGTCTTTGCAATGGCCCCGCTACTTGTATGCGACTGATGCAAGACGTCCTAGCTGACTTTCTCGATAAATTCGTGATGGTCTATCTGGACGACTGCCTGCAGTTCAATACGAGCAAAAAGGACAGCATCCGAGACTTGCGTCTCATCTTGCAAAGGCTCAAAGACAACGACCTGCACCTCAAACTCAGCAAGTGTGTGTTTGGCGTCGATGAAGTCGACTACTTGGGGCACGTGGTTGGAAAAGACGGACTCAAGGTCGACCCCAAGAAGGTCAAGGCAGTCCGGGACTGGCCTGAACCTGACGACCTTGGCAAACTGCGGAGCTTTCTTGGCCTCGTCGGGTACTACCGCAAGTTCGTGCCGGGACTAGCACGAATCTCTGCGCCCCTGACCGAGTTGATCAAGAAAAACGTGCCGTGGTCTTGGACCGACCGGCATCGCGAGGCGTTCAACCAGCTAAAGGAAGCGTTGACGACGGCTCCCGTACTCGCGATCCCGCAGTTCGGCCAGCCATACGTCATCTACACCGACGCCTCCGACTTTGCTGTAGGCGCCGTGCTCCTGCAGGACCAAGGCGACGGATTGCGCCCATGCGCGTATTACAGCCGCAAGCTGCGGCCGGCGGAAAAGAACTACTCCGTCGGCGACAAGGAGCTGCTGGCGATTATCGACGCCTTGCGAGAATACTCCGTTTACGTTCAAGGCGTGCCCACGAAGCTCTATACCGATCACGCCAACCACCGGACCTTGTTCAGTCGCAAGGCCGAAGAGTTTGAAACGCCGAGAGTAGCCAGATGGATCTGCTACCTGCAACGTTTCCTGCCGGAGTTGGAGATCCTTTATAAAAGGGGAGGAGAGAATCAGGCCGACGCACTGTCGCGCCGCCCTGATCACGCACTCAACCTCTTGATGATCCCACTCCCGCAACTCGAAAGAGCCATTCGTGCGGCCTACCAGACCGACCCCGCGTTCGGAGACGCGAGTTTTACGCAGAGCATGCGACAGGGTCGAGGAGGTCTATGGTTCAAAAGTGGACGCTTGGTGATCCCAGACGATTTGGACGTGCAAAGGACCATCCTGGACCAGTGCCACGACAAGGCCGGTCACCTCGGCATCGACAAGACTCAGGAACTGGTTCAACGACGCTTTTGGTGGCCCAAGCTCGTGGAGCATGTGCGCGAGTACGTCACGGCCTGCCCCATCTGCGCCAAGACCAAGTCCCGAAACTCTCGACTGCCCGGACAGATGGTGCCCCTGCCGATCCCGACAAGACCCTGGGAATGCGTCACTCTAGACCTCGTGACAGATCTGCCACCGGTGAGAGGAAAAGATTCGATCGTCGTGTTCGTCGACAAACTCACCAAGATGATCGTGGCAAAAGCAGTCAGCAAGACGATAACCTCCGGCCGGCTCCTGAACGTGTTCAGAAGGAACATCGTCGATCAGTTTGGGATGCCAGACTACCTTGTGTCTGATCGAGACCCAAGATTCTTCGGAAGGCCGTGGAGAAGCTATGTTGATCAAAACAACATTCGACATCGGATGTCGTCGGCGTATCATCCGCAGACGGATGGCCAGAGCGAAAGGGCAAACAGATCCCTGCTCGATATGCTTCGCGCTGCGTCCAACGCGCGAATGGACAACTGGGTCGAACAGCTTCCCCAGATTACGGAATACTATAACAACTCGATGAATCTGAGCACGGGATTCACCCCGTTCTACCTGAACTACGGCTATCACCCCTCACAGCCGTTGGATGAGGCCCTTCCTCGAATCCCCAACACCCTCGTCAACACCCCTATGGCCGACGCTCAGCGAGCGCGGGCCCAAGCGCGTACTAACCTTCGCCTCGCCCAACTCAAACAAAAGAAACAATATGACAAACACAAAACACAGGTCGTCTACCAACCCGGCGACAAGGTCTACCTCTCCACGCAAGACCTGCGCCAAGGTGGACCACGCAAGCTCCAAGACAAGTGGATCGGACCGTTCAAGGTGGTACGGAACATCCGAGATGTTTCCTACGAGCTGGAGATGCCGGCCACCATGGGTCGACTCCACCGCGTCTTCCACGTGAGCAAACTTAAAAAGTACAAGTCCGATGATCTCTTCCAGCGCATGCCCCCTCCTCCGCCTCAACTCGGAGACGGTTGGTTCCAGATCGAAGACGTCTACAACCACCGGCGCCACCGCGGACGACGCCAATACCGCGTCAGATTTGCGGGCTATGGCCGCGAAGACGACCGATGGTTGGACGAGCGTCTCGTCACTAGGGATGCGATTAACGACTACTGGGAGAGCATGCGATCAAGTCGACGGTCGAGTTGAGATGGTACGAGTTGGGGAGCAGGTTTTTGCCCTCATGGTTTTTCCTGCATATGAAGCAAACCCAACTTTGGAACCTTAGAACATTTTGATTTTTCTTCTCTTAGATTTTAACTTTTCCTTTGAGGGGGGGAGAGTGGAACAGGGACTGCCGACCTAGACCCTAGAAGCCAGGGTTTAGGGGTCTGGCAGGCCCAACGAGGACTTAGAGTCCCTGTTCCCCCTTCCGACCCAGGCCTCTTCTAGAAGCTTCCAGAACCCTTGAGACCATCGAATCGAGGATGGTCGAGAACCTACTAGATGCTTCTGGAAGGTTCCCATGCAGAAGCTTCCCATGCAGAAGCTTCCCATGCAGATGGTGCTAGAAGCTGGCCAAGCCCCTCACCAAGTCTATAAAAAGGGGTCCCCTTCCCCCACTTTGGAGGGACATCAAAGTAAACACAAACCATTCCAAACCCTTCCCAACTCAGCTCTCTCACTCCTTTGTTGCAATCAGCCCCCTCCGGTTGCATTCTGCATGGGAAGCTTCTGCATGGGAACCTTCCAGAAGCATCTAGTAGGTTCTCGACCATCCTCGATTCGATGGTCTCAAGGGTTCTGGAAGCTTCTAGAAGAGGTCTAGGTCGGAAGGGGGAACAGGGACTCTAAGTCCTCTTTGGGCCTGCTAGACCCCTAAACCCTGGCTTCTACGGTCTAGGTCGGCAGTCCCTGTTCCACTCTCCCCCCCTCAAAGGTAAACATAAAAAGAAAAAGCTAAGGGACGAAAAATCAAAATATCCTAAGGTTCCAAAGTTGGGTTTGCTTCATATGCAGGAAAAACCATGAGGGCAAAAACCTGCTCCCCAACTCGTACCATCTCAACTCGACCGTCGACTTGATCGCATGCTCTCCCAGTAGTCGTTAATCGCATCCCTAGTGACGAGACGCTCGTCCAACCATCGGTCGTCTTCGCGGCCATAGCCCGCAAATCTGACGCGGTATTGGCGTCGTCCGCGGTGGCGCCGGTGGTTGTAGACGTCTTCGATCTGGAACCAACTGTCTCCGAGTTGAGGCGGAGGAGGGGGCATGCGCTGGAAGAGATCATCGGACTTGTACTTTTTAAGTTTGCTCACGTGGAAGACGCGGTGGAGTCGACCCATGGTGGCCGGCATCTCCAGCTCGTAGGAAACATCTCGGATGTTCCGTACCACCTTGAACGGTCCGATCCACTTGTCTTGGAGCTTGCGTGGTCCACCTTGGCGCAGGTCTTGCGTGGAGAGGTAGACCTTGTCGCCGGGTTGGTAGACGACCTGTGTTTTGTGTTTGTCATATTGTTTCTTTTGTTTGAGTTGGGCGAGGCGAAGGTTAGTACGCGCTTGGGCCCGCGCTCGCTGAGCGTCGGCCATAGGGGTGTTGACGAGGGTGTTGGGGATTCGAGGAAGGGCCTCATCCAACGGCTGTGAGGGGTGATAGCCGTAGTTCAGGTAGAACGGGGTGAATCCCGTGCTCAGATTCATCGAGTTGTTATAGTATTCCGTAATCTGGGGAAGCTGTTCGACCCAGTTGTCCATTCGCGCGTTGGACGCAGCGCGAAGCATATCGAGCAGGGATCTGTTTGCCCTTTCGCTCTGGCCATCCGTCTGCGGATGATACGCCGACGACATCCGATGTCGAATGTTGTTCTGATCAACATAGCTTCTCCACGGCCTTCCGAAGAATCTTGGGTCTCGATCAGACACAAGGTAGTCTGGCATCCCAAACTGATCGACGATGTTCCTTCTGAACACGTTCAGGAGCCGGCCGGAGGTTATCGTCTTGCTGACTGCTTTTGCCACGATCATCTTGGTGAGTTTGTCGACGAACACGACGATCGAATCTTTTCCTCTCACCGGTGGCAGATCTGTCACGAGGTCTAGAGTGACGCATTCCCAGGGTCTTGTCGGGATCGGCAGGGGCACCATCTGTCCGGGCAGTCGAGAGTTTCGGGACTTGGTCTTGGCGCAGATGGGGCAGGCCGTGACGTACTCGCGCACATGTTCCACGAGCTTGGGCCACCAAAAGCGTCGTTGAACCAGTTCCTGAGTCTTGTCGATGCCGAGGTGACCGGCCTTGTCGTGGCACTGGTCCAGGATGGTCCTTTGCACGTCCAAATCGTCTGGGATCACCAAGCGTCCACTTTTGAACCATAGACCTCCTCGACCCTGTCGCATGCTTTGCGTAAAACTCGCGTCTCCGAACGCGGGGTCGGTCTGGTAGGCCGCACGAATCGCTCTTTCGAGTTGCGGGAGTGGGATCATCAAGAGGTTGAGTGCGTGATCAGGGCGGCGCGACAGTGCGTCGGCCTGATTCTCTCCTCCCCTTTTATAAAGGATCTCCAACTCCGGCAGGAAACGTTGCAGGTAGCAGATCCATCTGGCTACTCTCGGCGTTTCAAACTCTTCGGCCTTGCGACTGAACAAGGTCCGGTGGTTGGCGTGATCGGTATAGAGCTTCGTGGGCACGCCTTGAACGTAAACGGAGTATTCTCGCAAGGCGTCGATAATCGCCAGCAGCTCCTTGTCGCCGACGGAGTAGTTCCTTTCCGCCGGCCGCAGCTTGCGGCTGTAATACGCGCATGGGCGCAATCCGTCGCCTTGGTCCTGCAGGAGCACGGCGCCTACAGCAAAGTCGGAGGCGTCGGTGTAGATGACGTATGGCTGGCCGAACTGCGGGATCGCGAGTACGGGAGCCGTCGTCAACGCTTCCTTTAGCTGGTTGAACGCCTCGCGATGCCGGTCGGTCCAAGACCACGGCACGTTTTTCTTGATCAACTCGGTCAGGGGCGCAGAGATTCGTGCTAGTCCCGGCACGAACTTGCGGTAGTACCCGACGAGGCCAAGAAAGCTCCGCAGCTTGCCAAGGTCGTCAGGTTCAGGCCAGTCCCGGACTGCCTTGACCTTCTTGGGGTCGACCTTGAGTCCGTCTTTTCCAACCACGTGCCCCAAGTAGTCGACTTCATCGACGCCAAACACACACTTGCTGAGTTTGAGGTGCAGGTCGTTGTCTTTGAGCCTTTGCAAGATGAGACGCAAGTCTCGGATGCTGTCCTTTTTGCTCGTATTGAACTGCAGGCAGTCGTCCAGATAGACCATCACGAATTTATCGAGAAAGTCAGCTAGGACGTCTTGCATCAGTCGCATACAAGTAGCGGGGCCATTGCAAAGACCAAAGGGTAGGACCGTGTACTCAAACTGTCCGTAGCGAGTGTTGAAGGCTGTCTTCTCGATGTCGTCCGGGTTCATGGGGATTTGGTTGAAGGGCGGCTGTTAGGTCGAGCTTGTTGAAAACCTTTTTCCCTTGGAGCAGGTCCATCAGCTGGTCGATGCGAGGGATGGGGTACGAGTCCCGGATGGTGGCTTTGTTGAGCATGGTGTAGTCCACGCACATACGTAGCTCATCCGTATCCTTCTTATCGACGAACAAGATGGGGCGCTCCATAGGCTGAGCACGGGATTCACCCCGTTCTACCTGAACTACGGCTATCACCCCTCACAGCCGTTGGATGAGGCCCTTCCTCGAATCCCCAACACCCGTCAACACCCCTATGGCCGACGCTCAGCGAGCGCGGGCCCAAGCGCGTACTAACCTTCGCCTCGCCCAACTCAAACAAAAGAAACAATATGACAAACACAAAACACAGGTCGTCTACCAACCCGGCGACAAGGTCTACCTCTCCACGCAAGACCTGCGCCAAGGTGGACCACGCAAGCTCCAAGACAAGTGGATCGGACCGTTCAAGGTGGTACGGAACATCCGAGATGTTTCCTACGAGCTGGAGATGCCGGCCACCATGGGTCGACTCCACCGCGTCTTCCACGTGAGCAAACTTAAAAAGTACAAGTCCGATGATCTCTTCCAGCGCATGCCCCCTCCTCCGCCTCAACTCGGAGACGGTTGGTTCCAGATCGAAGACGTCTACAACCACCGGCGCCACCGCGGACGACGCCAATACCGCGTCAGATTTGCGGGCTATGGCCGCGAAGACGACCGATGGTTGGACGAGCGTCTCGTCACTAGGGATGCGATTAACGACTACTGGGAGAGCATGCGATCAAGTCGACGGTCGAGTTGAGATGGTACGAGTTGGGGAGCAGGTTTTTGCCCTCATGGTTTTTCCTGCATATGAAGCAAACCCAACTTTGGAACCTTAGAACATTTTGATTTTTCTTCTCTTAGATTTTAACTTTTCCTTTGAGGGGGGGAGAGTGGAACAGGGACTGCCGACCTAGACCCTAGAAGCCAGGGTTTAGGGGTCTGGCAGGCCCAACGAGGACTTAGAGTCCCTGTTCCCCCTTCCGACCCAGGCCTCTTCTAGAAGCTTCCAGAACCCTTGAGACCATCGAATCGAGGATGGTCGAGAACCTACTAGATGCTTCTGGAAGGTTCCCATGCAGAAGCTTCCCATGCAGAAGCTTCCCATGCAGATGGTGCTAGAAGCTGGCCAAGCCCCTCACCAAGTCTATAAAAAGGGGTCCCCTTCCCCCACTTTGGAGGGACATCAAAGTAAACACAACCATTCAAACCCTTCCAAATCAGCCCTCTCACTCCTTTGTTGCAATCAGCCCCCTCCGGTTGCATTCGCCCGTGGTCGCGGACGGCAAGGCCTACGTGGTGAGCGTGCCCAACGGGAACGCCGCATGCAACATGTTGACCGCTATCCTTCCGACAAGCTGTCTCCGTACCAACCCCAGGCTTGGCCGCGTTTGGGCACGGAATGGGGTGGACCGGTTGTTGAGTGGACAACCGGAACGCGTTGGCTCATTTTGGGTTTTAGTGGGAGGGTGGGTTTAGTTGTTTTGGGTTTAGGTGGTTTGTAAAGTGTTCTGTTTTCCGGGTTTCGGGTTGTAGGTTTTCAGTGTTTCGTGGTTGACCAGGGTTTCGGGTTTACGATGTTTGGGTCTCTCGAGTTTACCGGGTTTCGGTTTTCGAGGGTTACCGGGTTTCGGGTTCTCGTGGTTTACGGGTTTCGGATTGTACCGGGTTTCACAGGGTTTAGGGTTTCCGGTTTCGGCTCTCTCTCTACCCCCCCCCCGGAGAGGCAGGAACCCGAAGAGACCCTAAACCCTAAACCCTAAACCCTAAACCCTAAACCCTAAACCCTAAACCCTAAACCCTAAACCCTAAACCCTAAACCCTAAACCCTAAACCCTAAACCCTAAACCCAAAACCCTAAACCCTAAAACCCAAAATGAGCACCGGCTCCGGGTTGTCATCAACCACGGTCCTACCCCTATCCGTGCCCCACCGGGAGCTGGGTTGGTACGGAGACAGCTTGTCGACGGATAGCGTCACATATTGCATGCTGTCGTACCCGTTGGGCACGCTCACCACGTAGGCCTTGCCGTCCGCGACCACGCGCGAGATGCAACCGGAGGGGGCTGATTGCAACAAAGGAGTGAGAGGGCTGATTTGGGAAGGGTTTGGAATGGTTTGTGTTTACTTTTGATGTCCCTCCAAAGTGGGGGAAGGGGACCCCTTTTTATAGACTTGGTGAGGGGCTTGGCCAGCTTCTAGCACCATCTGCATGGGAAGCTTCTGCATGGGAAGCTTCTGCATGGGAACCTTCCAGAAGCATCTAGTAGGTTCTCGACCATCCTCGATTCGATGGTCTCAAGGGTTCTGGAAGCTTCTAGAAGAGGCCTGGGTCGGAAGGGGGAACAGGGACTCTAAGTCCTCGTTGGGCCTGCCAGACCCCTAAACCCTGGCTTCTAGGGTCTAGGTCGGCAGTCCCTGTTCCACTCTCCCCCCCTCAAAGGAAAAGTTAAAATCTAAGAGAAGAAAAATCAAAATGTTCTAAGGTTCCAAAGTTGGGTTTGCTTCATATGCAGGAAAAACCATGAGGGCAAAAACCTGCTCCCCAACTCGTACCATCTCAACTCGACCGTCGACTTGATCGCATGCTCTCCCAGTAGTCGTTACTCGCATCCCTAGTGACGAGACGCTCGTCCAACCATCGGTCGTCTTCGCGGCCATAGCCCGCAAATCTGACGCGGTATTGGCGTCGTCCGCGGTGGCGCCGGTGGTTGTAGACGTCTTCGATCTGGAACCAACCGTCTCCGAGTTGAGGCGGAGGAGGGGGCATGCGCTGGAAGAGATCATCGGACTTGTACTTTTTAAGTTTGCTCACGTGGAAGACGCGGTGGAGTCGACCCATGGTGGCCGGCATCTCCAGCTCGTAGGAAACATCTCGGATGTTCCGTACCACCTTGAACGGTCCGATCCACTTGTCTTGGAGCTTGCGTGGTCCACCTTGGCGCAGGTCTTGCGTGGAGAGGTAGACCTTGTCGCCGGGTTGGTAGACGACCTGTGTTTTGTGTTTGTCATATTGTTTCTTTTGTTTGAGTTGGGCGAGGCGAAGGTTAGTACGCGCTTGGGCCCGCGCTCGCTGAGCGTCGGCCATAGGGGTGTTGACGAGGGTGTTGGGGATTCGAGGAAGGGCCTCATCCAACGGCTGTGAGGGGTGATAGCCGTAGTTCAGGTAGAACGGGGTGAATCCCGTGCTCAGATTCATCGAGTTGTTATAGTATTCCGTAATCTGGGGAAGCTGTTCGACCCAGTTGTCCATTCGCGCGTTGGACGCAGCGCGAAGCATATCGAGCAGGGATCTGTTTGCCCTTTCGCTCTGGCCATCCGTCTGCGGATGATACGCCGACGACATCCGATGTCGAATGTTGTTTTGATCAACATAGCTTCTCCACGGCCTTCCGAAGAATCTTGGGTCTCGATCAGACACAAGGTAGTCTGGCATCCCAAACTGATCGACGATGTTCCTTCTGAACACGTTCAGGAGCCGGCCGGAGGTTATCGTCTTGCTGACTGCTTTTGCCACGATCATCTTGGTGAGTTTGTCGACGAACACGACGATCGAATCTTTTCCTCTCACCGGTGGCAGATCTGTCACGAGGTCTAGAGTGACGCATTCCCAGGGTCTTGTCGGGATCGGCAGGGGCACCATCTGTCCGGGCAGTCGAGAGTTTCGGGACTTGGTCTTGGCGCAGATGGGGCAGGCCGTGACGTACTCGCGCACATGCTCCACGAGCTTGGGCCACCAAAAGCGTCGTTGAACCAGTTCCTGAGTCTTGTCGATGCCGAGGTGACCGGCCTTGTCGTGGCACTGGTCCAGGATGGTCCTTTGCACGTCCAAATCGTCTGGGATCACCAAGCGTCCACTTTTGAACCATAGACCTCCTCGACCCTGTCGCATGCTCTGCGTAAAACTCGCGTCTCCGAACGCGGGGTCGGTCTGGTAGGCCGCACGAATCGCTCTTTCGAGTTGCGGGAGTGGGATCATCAAGAGGTTGAGTGCGTGATCAGGGCGGCGCGACAGTGCGTCGGCCTGATTCTCTCCTCCCCTTTTATAAAGGATCTCCAACTCCGGCAGGAAACGTTGCAGGTAGCAGATCCATCTGGCTACTCTCGGCGTTTCAAACTCTTCGGCCTTGCGACTGAACAAGGTCCGGTGGTTGGCGTGATCGGTGTAGAGCTTCGTGGGCACGCCTTGAACGTAAACGGAGTATTCTCGCAAGGCGTCGATAATCGCCAGCAGCTCCTTGTCGCCGACGGAGTAGTTCTTTTCCGCCGGCCGCAGCTTGCGGCTGTAATACGCGCATGGGCGCAATCCGTCGCCTTGGTCCTGCAGGAGCACGGCGCCAACAGCAAAATCGGAGGCGTCGGTGTAGATGACGTATGGCTGGCCGAACTGCGGGATCGCGAGTACGGGAGCCGTCGTCAACGCTTCCTTTAGCTGGTTGAACGCCTCGCGATGCCGGTCGGTCCAAGACCACGGCACGTTTTTCTTGATCAACTCGGTCAGGGGCGCAGAGATTCGTGCTAGTCCCGGCACGAACTTGCGGTAGTACCCGACGAGGCCAAGAAAGCTCCGCAGTTTGCCAAGGTCGTCAGGTTCAGGCCAGTCCCGGACTGCCTTGACCTTCTTGGGGTCGACCTTGAGTCCGTCTTTTCCAACCACGTGCCCCAAGTAGTCGACTTCATCGACGCCAAACACACACTTGCTGAGTTTGAGGTGCAGGTCGTTGTCTTTGAGCCTTTGCAAGATGAGACGCAAGTCTCGGATGCTGTCCTTTTTGCTCGTATTGAACTGCAGGCAGTCGTCCAGATAGACCATCACGAATTTATCGAGAAAGTCAGCTAGGACGTCTTGCATCAGTCGCATACAAGTAGCGGGGCCATTGCAAAGACCAAAGGGTAGGACCGTGTACTCAAACTGTCCGTAGCGAGTGTTGAAGGCTGTCTTCTCGATGTCGTCCGGGTTCATGGGGATTTGGTTGAAGGCGGCTGTTAGGTCGAGCTTGTTGAAAACCTTTTTCCCTTGGAGCAGGTCCATCAGCTGGTCGATGCGAGGGATGGGGTACGAGTCCCGGATGGTGGCTTTGTTGAGCATGGTGTAGTCCACGCACATACGTAGCTCATCCGTATCCTTCTTATCGACGAACAAGATGGGCGCTCCATAGGGTGAGCCTGACGGGCGAATGTGTCCCTTGTCCGTCAGCTCCTTGAGTTGGCGTCGAAGCTCGACCAGCTTTTTAGGTGACAATCGGTAAGGGTTGCGAAAGGGAGGCTCCGTGCCTTCCTTGAGCCTTATCGAGTGCTGGATTGGGCGGTCGATGATGCCTTGAGGAGGGTCAAATACCTCTGCGAATTCGAGCAACAGGGGTGTGATCTCCTTGATGTACTCAGGGTCTCCGTGGATGGGGCCGGCCAAGATCTGGTCCCTTCCCGAAGGAGGAGGGGGCGCAGAATCTTGGGACGTCGGCGCCTCGTCACCGCCATCGCCCCGCGTGTCCGCCGATTTTGCATGCACGGCGTACACTTCGACGTTGTGTAGCCGTATCTGTTTGGCTAGGGCGCGGGCCGAGATGGTGGTGGAATCGGCTGGTGTAAGTGCTTTTGGGTTGGTAGAAGCTTCAGTCAGCACATGTTCTTGGCCATTGTAGAACAACTTGACGACGTGCGCCTGCCAATCGATGTCCGGTTTTAGTTGCGTCAGGAAGGGCTTCCCAAGGATGACATCTACGTGTAGATCGAGAACGAGGAAGGGACGAACCTGTCGGAAAGATCCGATCCTAACCGGAAGGGTTGCCGATCCAGATATTGGAACCTTCTCGGCTTGGCCGCCCACAGTGCATTCAAGCTCGTCTCGATTCTCGAAAGCGACCTTGGTCCTTTCAAGAAATGAGCGGCTAACGAAATCGTGTGTGGCGCCCGAATCTAGAAGGATCCGCGCTGGTTCGTTGGCCAACCTTCCTTGGAGGATGATCAGGTCGTGCTGCTTCTCGAACTCACTGCCGAGCCTGGTCGTTGGGCATCGGGCAGTCGCGCGCGTAGTGTCCGGTCCCTTTGCAACGAAAACACTTGACGTTGGCGAGGTGTGTGCCGTTGTTGTTGTTGGATTGAACCATCGGGGGCCCAGGCCTGGGTGGAGCTCCTAAGCGGGGCCTCCAGTTGGGCTTCCAGATGGGTTTGAGCGGCTCGCGCCTCGGCATGACCCGTGCCGTTGGGTCGTAGTCGATCGTGCGTGGAGGGCTGTACGGTGCGCGCGCACGGCCGGGGGTTTGCCTAAAGCGGCGCACGATGCCGGGCGGGGGAGCTTGGAGGGTCGGATCCCTCGGGGCTTCCAGAAGGTTCGCGAAGGGGGAAGGCAACGCTTCGAGTTTCTCAAATGCATCCCGATAGTTCTTGACGTCCGGGTGCTCGGCGAGCTTCTCCTTGTAGTAGTCGTTCAGCGTGAGTCGGTAGCGCTGGAAAGCTTCTTCGTCGGACAGCTTGAGGCCCACGCTCTCAAGTTCCAGGACCAGGTTTTCAAACTGCTGGTTGTGGAGAGGAATCGGGCACCTGTTCTGTCGAAGGCTGTACAGCGCGTCCGAGAACGTGTTGACGGCGTTGTGCAGAGCAAAACGCTTGGACAACTGCTCCGTGAACGAGTTCCAAGTGGAGAGGGCACCGTCGCCCGCGCCCTTGAACCAAGAGCGGGCGGCATCCCTGAGCAGATACGAGGCAAGGGCAACTTTGTCCTTGTCTGGAAGCGTCGGGGCAGAGAACTGGAAGTAAGCTTCCATGCCTTCGAGGAACACCTCTGCCTTGCCGCGAGCCCCCGTATAGGGCTCCGGCAGGGGCAGCTTGATAGTCTCCACACGAGTAGTCTCCGCACGCGGCGGCATCCTGTTGGTGTGTGGGGGTAGAAGGGTGAGGGAGGTTCACACTTTTTTTTTTTTTGGAGTAACCTGAGGGAAGGTTACTCTTTTACGTTTGTTTTGTTTGGTTTCCGAACGTGAGGGGTTGTTCGCTTTGATCCGTCGGAACCACGTGCAACCGGAGGGGGCTGATTGCAACAAAGGAGTGAGAGGGCTGATTTGGGAAGGGTTTGGAATGGTTTGTGTTTACTTTTGATGTCCCTCCAAAGTGGGGGAAGGGGACCCCTTTTTATAGACTTGGTGAGGGGCTTGGCCAGCTTCTAGCACCATCTGCATGGGAAGCTTCTGCATGGGAAGCTTCTGCATGGGAACCTTCCAGAAGCATCTAGTAGGTTCTCGACCATCCTCGATTCGATGGTCTCAAGGGTTCTGGAAGCTTCTAGAAGAGGCCTGGGTCGGAAGGGGGAACAGGGACTCTAAGTCCTCGTTGGGCCTGCCAGACCCCTAAACCCTGGCTTCTAGGGTCTAGGTCGGCAGTCCCTGTTCCACTCCTAAAAGGTCCCTCGCGCCGATGGTGCATCTTCGTCATGGTGGTCCGCTTGGGTAAGAACCGCGCGTCCACGTACACCTTGTCGTTCACCGCGTACGAAACGTCCCGCCGGTGTTTGTCGTAGTATTTCGCCTGTTGTTGCACCGCGTGGGCCACATTGCGCTCGAGTGTCGTCTCTGCGTTGCGCACGTCCAACGGTGTAGCCACCGGATACGCTCGCGGCACTTCCACGTCAATTGGTTGCTTGGGGTGACGCTTGTAGACCGCAAAGTGGGGCGACAGCTTGGTCGACGCGTGCACCGAGTTGTTGTAATCCTCCACGACCGAGTCCAAGTACTCGACCCACAACTCCGCGCGGTTGCGAAGACGCGTCCGGAGCATGTTGGCAATCGTGAGGTTGGCGCGTTCCGTCTGGCCGTCCGTTTGCGGGTGGTACGTCGTAGAGAAACGAACGTCGATGTCGTACTGCGACGCAAAACGCGCAAACTCATCAGACGTAAACCGAATGTCGTTGTCGCAGATGATGGAGTCCGGAGCACCAAATTCCTCGAAGACGTGCTCTTCCAAAAGCCCAATAATCGTCGCGGTCGTTGCCCGCACCGTGGTCGGAACAGCAATCACGTACTTGCTCCGCCGGCACACGACGACCAGGAGCGTGTCGAAATCCCCCTCCACGGTCTTGGGCAGGTGCATCAAGTCCATGGAGATGCCCTGAAAGCTAGCCGCGGGAATGGGAATCGAGTGCAACCTACCAAACTTCTTTTGTGTCGAAGTCTTGGCGCGCGCGCACACTGCGCACTCCTTGACGTACGAACGTGCATCGCGAATCATCCCCGGCCACCAAAACCGCAGCACAAGCGCTGCAAGCAACTTGTTCTCGCCGATGTGCGACTGCGCGTTGTGACACAGCCGGAAGATACGCTTGCGCAGGCTCAGGTCATCGGGCACCGCCATGCGAGAGCCCTTGTACCAAAAGCCGCGAATGAACTGCAAGTCGTGTTCCGTCCGAAAGTTTCGGGCCGCTTGTCCCATGCCACTGTAGCTGCCATCGCGGGCGTAAGCTTGACGAATCTCGCGCTCAAGTAACCCAGGAGAAACCTGGATGACGTTGCAGCGAATCGCAGTCATCAGCTGGGTCCGGTCCTCCGGGTCCAACAGTTGCTCGCGTAAATTCGTCGGGCTCGCCAGCAGTAGAAGGGGCGGCTGAAGCGTTGTTTTCTTCTCCCCGTTCTCGGCACTCGCGTCTTCGTCCTCCTCTCCTTCATCGTAGTAGTCTGCCCGCCGGGAGAGCGCGTCCGCTTGGTTCTCCTCCCCCTTAATGAAAGCGAGCTTGAGGTTACGTCCAAACTGTTGCATGTACTCGACCCACCGAGCTACCCGGCGCGACGTGATTTTGTCCGCCGGCCGCGTCAACAAGTCCACGTTGTTGCGGTGGTCCGTGCACAGCACAGTCGGCACACCCTCCACGTAGATGCGGTACTCGTTGAGCGCCAGCTTCATCGCCAGCATCTCCTTGTCGCCTACGGAGTAGTTGCGCTCCGCGGAGTTCATCTTTTTGCTGTAGTAGCCGCACGGTTGAAGTCCCTGACCCTGGTCCTGCAGCAAAACAGCACCGACCGCAAAGTCCGACGCGTCCGTGTGGATGACGAACGACTGTCCCGGGGAAGTGTCCGGAATCAGCAGCGTCGGAGCGGTCACGAGCATCTCCTTCAGAGCTTGAAAGGCAAAGTGCCGGGCGTCGTTCCACCCCCAAGGGACTCCCTTTTTGGTCAGCTCGACGAGAGGAGCCGAGATATCCGCAAAGCTCATCAAGAACTTGCGGTAGTACCCCACCATGCCCAGAAAGCTCCGTACGTCTGTCACGCTCTTCGGCGCCGGCCAGCCGACAATCGACTTGACCTTGGCCGGGTCCATCGACACCCCCTCTTTGGTGATGATGAAGCCGAGGTACTCTACTCGGTCGACTCCGAAAAAACACTTTTTGCGTTTTAGGCGCAAGTCCGCCGCCTGAAGTCGGTCCATGACGTTACGCAGGTCGATGAGATGTTGCTCACGTGATGGCGAATAGACCAAAACATCGTCTAAATACACCACCACGCTCATGTCCAGCATGTCTCGAAGTACGTGCTGCATGTAGCGCATGCAAGTAGCTGGGGCGTTGCACAGCCCGAACGGCATCACCGTGCACTCGAAGGTCCCGTAGCGCGTCACGAAACCTGTAAGCGCAATCGAATCCTTGTGCACGGGGAACTGGTTGTAGGCCGACGCCATGTCCATCTTGGACCAGCAGGCGCTGCCGTGCAAAATGTCTACGAGTTGGTCAATCCGCGGAATTGGATAAGCGTCCTTGACCGTAATGTTGTTGAGTGCGCGGTAGTCGATGCACATGCGCAACTCATCGGTGTCCTTCTTGGCCACAAAGATAACGGGAGCACCATACGGCGAGTTGGAAGGCCGAATGTGCCCGCGCTCCAAGAGGTCCGTTAGCTGCTTTCGCAGCTCTGCCAGCATGCGCGGCGTCATGCGGTAGGCGTTCTTTTTCGGGGGAGTGGAGTTCTCCACGAGCTCGATTTTGTGCTCGTAGCCTGGCCGGTTAATTACTCCGTCCGGCGCCCTGAAGACTGTGGGATATTCACTGACCAAACTCTCAACCTGACGTGCCCAACCCTCGTCACTCGTAGTGTCCGACGAGCGTATCGGCGAGGGGTGTCCCGACTCCATCGCAGAGCCAGAACTTGCCGCTGCGGCCATTGGTTGGCGCGCACTTTCCGCAGGGGATGCAGCCAAAGAAGCCAAATGCACACGCGCGGGACCGTCGACCAAGGTGTCCGCGCGTTGCTGCAATCCGCGTGCTGTGGAAGATTTGGGGCCGTCTTTTCCCTCTTCATCATCCGTAAGGTCCCTACCCGCACGAAGAGCAGGACGAACATGCACCAGCAGCACTGCCGCCATGTTTTTCCTGCAGAGCCTACGCGCCTCGCCCAGGCGCATAAACTTGATTGCCGTGTCCGAACCCGGGACCACGTCCGTGTCCACAGCGGGAATAGTGTAATATTCCGGCTGACACTCTTTCTGGTTGAACAGACCGACCGTCATGGTCCGGTTGTTGTAGTCGACGCTTGGTCCGTGCTCCAAGAAGAACGGCATGCCAAGAACAAAGTCGTGCGTGCATTTGTTGACGACCGTGAACTTGCGCCGTTCGAAGAATCCACCCAACGAGTACGAGAGTGTTACCGTCCCGCGAATCGGCGACTCTTCACCACTCGCCGTACACATCACGCGGGGGTCGTCTGAGTTGACGATTTTGTGCGTCATGCCGAGCTTTTGCAGCTTGCTCAGCGAGACCACACACGTCTCCGCGCCATTGTCCAAGAGAAAATCGCACTGCTTCTCGTACGACCGTCCTCGGAAAATCAGACTCGATACGACATCAGGGGTGCCGTCGCCCTCACTCGTGGCGCGGTTTCCTTTGCGGCTTGTCCTTGTCGGGACACCTCCACGCCAGGTGCCCAAGTTGACCGCAGTTGTAGCACTTCTTTCCGGCCTCGCGCAAATCGGCCTCAGCTGTCGCAGCGGGAGAAGACGCACCCGCTGAGACGCCGCTCTTCCCGTTGCGGGCCTTTGCACCGGACGCTCCATCGTACTTTTTCTTGCTTAGCCAACGGTTGCTGGTGTTGCTGCTGCTGCTCGTGTTGCGCACGGAGGAGTTGTTGGTGTTGTTGTTGCTGTTGGGCGAGGAATTTTTCGCCGACTCCGAGCCGAGGTGGTGTTTCGGAACCGGGTTGGCCATTTCCCAGCGCCTCAGCCGCTCCGCTCCCTCCGGCCAGCAGTCCTGTCCGCTGCTCACCAGGTCAAGCACGCTGGCTGCGTGCGTGAACCGCGCGGTGAGGCCCGCCGTAAAGACGGACCAGACCACGTCGGGGGTGGTCGTGAACTCGACCTGCTCTGCGCGAGCGAGCAAGTCTTGCGTCCGACCGATGTAGTCAAACATCTCTTCCCCCTTGTGTTGCGTCAGCCCCACGAACTCGCGCGCCAGGGCCTTCTTCTCGAGGGGGTCGACAAACGCCGTGATGAGTCCCTGGATCACCTCGGGCCACGTCTTGTCGTCGTAGGCGCTCTTGTTCTGTTCCCACCAGACTTTCGCGCGGCTCGTGAGCCACCCGCTCATCATCAGGTCAAACTGCACGCTCATCGGGATGTCGATTCCCTCCGTCGTCATGAGCGACAGATTGCCGTAGAGCAGAGCGTCGTTGGCAAATTGCCGCAGAGTCAGTCCTTTGCCCGCCTCGCCCGAGAAGCTGAGCTCTTTCTTGGAAAAACGCGCCAAAAGACTCGCGGTCCCCGCGCGCCGGTCCTTTTCGCGAGCGTACTCCTCGCGCGCCTGCTGCTCTGGCTCAGCGGGGGGTGCCATAGTGACACGCCGCTGACTGCGTGTAACTGGGGGCGCCGTGTTGTATATATATATTTTTTTGGACTTGGGGAAAATTATACTTTTTCCTTTCTTGCCGTCGCCGCCGCCGTCGGCGCCGTTCTGGCGTGGACGACCACGTCAAAACGCGCCGCCGCCGCCGCCGCTTAAATTGGCAACTTCTTCCCTGCGTGGAAGTTTGCCACGAAAATCAGACCGTAGGAGTCCGTGTCTCTCTCGTAACCAACCCTGTTTTTTCTTATGATCAAACTCGACGTGTATCTGCCACGTAGGATTTTTATCCGGGCGGCTGCCAACTCGAGCTAGTCCGTCGGAACCACGTGCCAGGAATCGCCCTGCCTTGGCTCTATTCCTGTGGCGTCACTATGCTTTGTAATGACCAGCCAACACGACTGTCGAATCTCTCGGCAGCTCTCCTCTCTCCGAGTCCTCGACGACTCGGAGTAGTTACTCTTAGACTCTCTCTCTCAGGGTGTCCCACCCGGAGTCTCTCCGATTAGCGGTGTGTGCTCGGGTTACACTTGTATCGGAAAATGATCGTCCCCCTTCCTAGAAGCCGTGAGCCCAATGGTATATACCCCCTTGGTACCATCGGCTCAACTCGGCTAACTAATTGCTATAGCCGGCATAGCCGACATGTTAATATAATTACCCTCGGCTGTAGCACCACCCGGAGGGGTCCCACCTGCCATCCCTCCACCTGGCACCCCCCCCGGCCACTTGGTCCATCCACCTGACGTGCCACCCAACTGATTGCCCACATGGCTTCTCAGCTGGCAAGGGTCGTTTCCTTGCAGACGATTCGCCTCGTCTACCACATCGGGTCGCGCAGGAACGAGGAGCCGTTCCACGAGTACCGCGAGTTTGCAGTCATGAACAACAGCTCGCACGACGTCATCCTGGGCATGCCGTTCCTCGTGGAGCACAACCCCCAGTTCGACTACAAACAGCGCACGATGAGGATTGCAACCGGAGGGGGCTGATTGCAACAAAGGAGTGAGAGAGCTGAGTTGGGAAGGGTTTGGAATGGTTTGTGTTTACTTTGATGTCCCTCCAAAGTGGGGGAAGGGGACCCCTTTTTATAGACTTGGTGAGGGGCTTGGCCAGCTTCTAGCACCATCTGCATGGGAAGCTTCTGCATGGGAAGCTTCTGCATGGGAACCTTCCAGAAGCATCTAGTAGGTTCTCGACCATCCTCGATTCGATGGTCTCAAGGGTTCTGGAAGCTTCTAGAAGAGGCCTGGGTCGGAAGGGGGAACAGGGACTCTAAGTCCTCGTTGGGCCTGCCAGACCCCTAAACCCTGGCTTCTAGGGTCTAGGTCGGCAGTCCCTGTTCCACTCTCCCCCCCTCAAAGGAAAAGTTAAAAGCTAAGAGAAGAAAAATCAAAATGTTCTAAGGTTCCAAAGTTGGGTTTGCTTCATATGCAGGAAAAACCATGTGGGCAAAAACCTGCTCCCCAACTCGTACCATCTCAACTCGACCGTCGACTTGATCGCATGCTCTCCCAGTAGTCGTTAATCGCATCCCTAGTGACGAGACGCTCGTCCAACTATCGGTCGTCTTCGCGGCCATAGCCCGCAAATCTGACGCGGTACTGGCGTCGTCCGCGGTGGCGCCGGTGGTTGTAGACGTCTTCGATCTGGAACCAACCGTCTCCGAGTTGAGGCGGAGGAGGGGGCATGCGCTGGAAGAGATCATCGGACTTGTACTTTTTAAGTTTGCTCACGTGGAAGACGCGGTGGAGTCGACCCATGGTGGCCGGCATCTCCAGCTCGTAGGAAACATCCCGGATGTTCCGTACCACCTTGAACGGTCCGATCCACTTGTCTTGGAGCTTGCGTGGTCCACCTTGGCGCAGGTCTTGCGTGGAGAGGTAGACCTTGTCGCCGGGTTGGTAGACGACCTGTGTTTTGTGTTTGTCATATTGTTTCTTTTGTTTGAGTTGGGCGAGGCGAAGGTTAGTACGCGCTTGGGCCCGCGCTCGCTGAGCGTCGGCCATAGGGGTGTTGACGAGGGTGTTGGGGATTCGAGGAAGGGCCTCATCCAACGGCTGTGAGGGGTGATAGCCGTAGTTCAGAACGGGGTGAATCCCGTGCTCAGATTCATCGAGTTGTTATAGTATTCCGTAATCTGGGGAAGCTGTTCGACCCAGTTGTCCATTCGCGCGTTGGACGCAGCGCGAAGCATATCGAGCAGGGATCTGTTTGCCCTTTCGCTCTGGCCATCCGTCTGCGGATGATACGCCGACGACATCCGATGTCGAATGTTGTTTTGATCAACATAGCTTCTCCACGGCCTTCCGAAGAATCTTGGGTCTCGATCAGACACAAGGTAGTCTGGCATCCCAAACTGATCGACGATGTTCCTTCTGAACACGTTCAGGAGCCGGCCGGAGGTTATCGTCTTGCTGACTGCTTTTGCCACGATCATCTTGGTGAGTTTGTCGACGAACACGACGATCGAATCTTTTCCTCTCACCGGTGGCAGATCTGTCACGAGGTCTAGAGTGACGCATTCCCAGGGTCTTGTCGGGATCGGCAGGGGCACCATCTGTCCGGGCAGTCGAGAGTTTCGGGACTTGGTCTTGGCGCAGATGGGGCAGGCCGTGACGTACTCGCGCACATGCTCCACGAGCTTGGGCCACCAAAAGCGTCGTTGAACCAGTTCCTGAGTCTTGTCGATGCCGAGGTGACCGGCCTTGTCGTGGCACTGGTCCAGGATGGTCCTTTGCACGTCCAAATCGTCTGGGATCACCAAGCGTCCACTTTTGAACCATAGACCTCCTCGACCCTGTCGCATGCTTTGCGTAAAACTCGCGTCTCCGAACGCGGGGTCGGTCTGGTAGGCCGCACGGATCGCTCTTTCGAGTTGCGGGAGTGGGATCATCAAGAGGTTGAGTGCGTGATCAGGGCGGCGCGACAGTGCGTCGGCCTGATTCTCTCCTCCCCTTTTATAAAGGATCTCCAACTCCGGCAGGAAACGTTGCAGGTAGCAGATCCATCTGGCTACTCTCGGCGTTTCAAACTCTTCGGCCTTGCGACTGAACAAGGTCCGGTGGTTGGCGTGATCGGTGTAGAGCTTCGTGGGCACGCCTTGAACGTAAACGGAGTATTCTCGCAAGGCGTCGATAATCGCCAGCAGCTCCTTGTCGCCGACGGAGTAGTTCCTTTCCGCCGGCCGCAGCTTGCGGCTGTAATACGCGCATGGGCGCAATCCGTCGCCTTGGTCCTGCAGGAGCACGGCGCCAACAGCAAAGTCGGAGGCGTCGGTGTAGATGACGTATGGCTGGCCGAACTGCGGGATCGCGAGTACGGGAGCCGTCGTCAACGCTTCCTTTAGCTGGTTGAACGCCTCGCGATGCCGGTCGGTCCAAGACCACGGCACGTTTTTCTTGATCAACTCGGTCAGGGGCGCAGAGATTCGTGCTAGTCCCGGCACGAACTTGCGGTAGTACCCGACGAGGCCAAGAAAGCTCCGCAGCTTGCCAAGGTCGTCAGGTTCAGGCCAGTCCCGGACTGCCTTGACCTTCTTGGGGTCGACCTTGAGTCCGTCTTTTCCAACCACGTGCCCCAAGTAGTCGACTTCGTCGACGCCAAACACACACTTGCTGAGCTTGAGGTGCAGGTCGTTGTCTTTGAGCCTTTGCAAGATGAGACGCAAGTCTCGGATGCTGTCCTCTTTGCTCGTATTGAACTGCAGGCAGTCGTCCAGGTAGACCATCACGAATTTATCGAGAAAGTCAGCTAGGACGTCTTGCATCAGTCGCATACAAGTAGCGGGACCATTGCAAAGACCAAAGGGTAGGACCGTGTACTCAAACTGTCCGTAGCGAGTGTTGAAGGCTGTCTTCTCAATGTCGTCCGGGTTCATGGGGATCTGGTTGAAGGCGGCTGTTAGGTCGAACTTGTTGAAAACCTTTTTCCCTTGGAGCAGGTCCATCAGCTGGTTCCATGCCTTCGAGGAACACCTCTGCCTTGCCGCGAGCCCCCGTATAGGGCTCCGGCAGGGGCAGCTTGATAGTCTCCACACGAGTAGTCTCCGCACGCGGCGGCATCCTGTTGGTGTGTGGGGGTAGAAGGGTGAGGGAGGTTCACACTTTTTTTTTTGGAGTAACCTGAGGGAAGGTTACTCTTTTACGTTTGTTTTGTTTGGTTTCCGAACGTGAGGGGTTGTTCGCTTTGATCCGTCGGAACCACGTGCAACCGGGGGGGGCTGATTGCAACAAAGGAGTGAGAGAGCTGAGTTGGGAAGGGTTTGGAATGGTTTGTGTTTACTTTGATGTCCCTCCAAAGTGGGGGAAGGGGACCCCTTTTTATAGACTTGGTGAGGGGCTTGGCCAGCTTCTAGCACCATCTGCATGGGAAGCTTCTGCATGGGAAGCTTCTGCATGGGAACCTTCCAGAAGCATCTAGTAGGTTCTCGACCATCCTCGATTCGATGGTCTCAAGGGTTCTGGAAGCTTCTAGAAGAGGCCTGGGTCGGAAGGGGGAACAGGGACTCTAAGTCCTCGTTGGGCCTGCCAGACCCCTAAACCCTGGCTTCTAGGGTCTAGGTCGGCAGTCCCTGTTCCAAGGATCAGGCGCAACACGGAGCAAGGCACCAGAGAAACCTTGCTCTTTCCGGCTGTGAAGCAGAGCACCCACAGCCCCGACGTCGAGCTCGTGGACATACAACTACTTCGCTGCCAGCTCCGGAGCGCAAAGGTGCGCGCCAAAACCGAGCTGTACTGGGTGTATGTCCGCCCCAAACAGGAGCTAGAGGACGCCAATGGCCCCGAGAACGATCAATCGCTACCAGCAGAAGTCAACGTCGCCGCCGCTTCTGTGGTCTCAGGAGACGCAGGACGTGATCCCCAGTCGGGTGCGCCCACGGATCACACGCCCAGCAAAGAAACACCGGGCAAGAGCGAGGGTGAGCCCTCGCTAAGCGATCGTTTGGCAGCGACGTTGGCCAAATACGATGTCGTGTTCACCGAACCGAGAGGAGTGATTCCCCGGCCGGGCTTTGAACACCGCATTCAACTCAAGGAGGGAGCAGCCCCTCCCAAGTCACCCGCCTACCGCATGACACCCAAAATGCTCGTAGAAGCAAAGAAGCAGCTCGCGGAGCTGCTGGACAAGGGCCACGTCAAACCCTCTAGTTCCCCCTTTGCAGCGCCGATTCTTTTCGTGGGCAAGAAAGACACGGAAGAATTGCGCATGTGCGTCGACTACCGGCGACTCAACGCTATCACCAAAAAGGACGCCTACCCCATTCCCCGAATCGATCAACTCATCGAGGTCCTGCAAGGAGCGACGCGTTTCTCCAAGCTCGACCTCGCGGCCGCGTTCAACCAAATTCCGGTCGCTCCCGAGGACACCGAGAAGACTGCCTTTACAACGCGATACGGGCAGTTTGAGTTCACGGTACTACCCTTTGGGCTATGCAACGCCCCGGCCACCTGCATGCGCCTCATGCAAAACGTTCTTTCAGACTACCTGGACGACTTTGTAGTCGTGTACTTGGACGACATTCTCATCTTCTCCAAAACAGACGACGACCACGCGCGACATGTCGAGCTCGTCTTGCATCGACTCGCTCAAGCGGACCTCCGTCTCAAGCGCAAGAAGTGCGTCTTCGGCGTCGACTCGGTCGCGTACCTCGGGCACGTGGTGTCCAAGGACGGCGTGTCGATGGACCCGTCCAAAGTCGAGGCGATTTTGGACTGGCCGAAACCGAAGAACGTGACGGAGCTGAGGAGCTTTCTGGGACTCATCGGCTACTACCGCAAGTTCCTGGTCAACTTTGGCGAGGTCAGTGCCCCTCTCGTTGAGCTCACCAAAAAGGACGTGCGCTGGGTTTGGGACGCCTCCCGACAAACGGCCTTCGACGCTCTGAAGGAGCTGATCACGACCGCGCCAACGCTCATCATCCCGGACACGTCCGAGGGCAACTCTTTCGTCATCCACATCGACGCGTCTGACTACGCAATCGGCGCTGTCTTGCTCCAGGACCAAGGCAAAGGCTTGCAACCCTGCGCCTACTACAGCAAGAAGCTCGACCCTGCCCAGCGCAACTACTCGGTGGGCGACAAGGAGATGCTCGCGATGAAACTCGCACTGCTCGAGTACAAAATCTACGTGGAAGGTCTGCCAACCGTGATGTGCACGGACCACCGCAACAACATCGACCTCATGACTCGCCCCCCGGACGCTGTGGCTTCGCGCCGCATCGCTCGCGTCATCGAGTTCATGCAGCAGTTCAGCCCCAACCTGACCCTCGCCTACGTCAAAGGTGAGGAAAACCACGCCGACGCTTTGTCGAGGCGCCCGGACTTGCAAGAAGCAGGCGCGCTCGATGAGCAAGGCCCGGACCCCGAGTGGCGGGAAAAACACTTTGGCTACCGCCAGCTTGACGCGCAACTGCCGACGGCCGC
The DNA here is from genome assembly GCA_009193075.1 of Mychonastes homosphaera. Lineage (NCBI taxonomy): Eukaryota > Viridiplantae > Chlorophyta > Chlorophyceae > Sphaeropleales > Mychonastaceae > Mychonastes > Mychonastes homosphaera. Next base: position 1,335,728 of record VXJC01000002.1, on the reverse strand, counting down.
GATTCGCTGCAACGTGATCACGTACCAACCGGGAGCACTCGAGCGCGACATCGTCGCCGGCTACCCGCGCGACCCGGACTACCACCGCTCGCGGCACAGGACCAACCCTTTCCTGGGCCAAGTGTCCCGCGCGCCCGGAGAACAAGTGTACCGCCACGAAGGTCGGATCGCCGTACCCAACGACGACAACATCAAACGGCAGATCCTGCAACTGTGCCACGACGAGCAAGCACACATCGGCGAAAACAAGACGCTGGCCGCAGTTGGCATGCGGTTCTGGTGGCCTAAATGGCAACAGGACGTACGCTCCTACGTGAAGGAGTGTGCTACGTGCCAACGCGCCAAGACGTCGACCCAAAAGCCACACGGGCGCATGCTTCCCATTGCTGTGCCTTCGCGCAGCGGGCAGGTCATCACGATGGACATGATGGGCCCGCTCAACCCCTCCAACGGCAAAACAGCCATCCTCGTCGTGGTCGACAAGCGTTCCAAGTGGGTGATTGCGATCCCCACAACCAATCAACTCACCTCCCTTGGGCTCCGGCAGCGGCTCGAGCTCAACGTCTTTCCAGTCCTTGGCAAGCCAGAGGCCATCATCTGCGACAACGGGCCCCAGTTCACCAGTGCCGAATTTAGGAGCTATTGCAGCGCGGAGGGCATCGACCTACGGCCGAGCACGCCCTACCACGCGCAGACCAACGGGCAAACGGAACGCGCCAACCGTACCATTAGCGACCTCCTGCGCGCGATCGTCCAAAACAAGTATCGGTGGTACTGGAAGCTCAGCAAGGCAGTGCGGGCGTACAACGAGTCGGTCAACGCTTCGACAGGACACTCCCCGCACCTTCTGCTCTACGGCCGTCACCCTCAGCAGCACATCGACCTGGCCGTCCCGAGCGGGTATCCCCGAGGAGGACACCCCGGACGTCCAAAGCGAGACATCGAGCGCGAAGTGACCCACAACCTCCAGCGCGCCTCGGCGCAACAAGCCAAGCAGTACGATAAACACAGACGAGACACCGTCTACGACGTTGGCGACAAGGTCTACGTCGACTCGCAATACCTTCCAGGCTACGAGATGACCAAGTTCGCCAATCGAAGGGAAGGCCCATTCGAAATCGTCGAAGTCAAAAACAGGAACTCTTACGGCGTTCGTGTGCCCGGCACCACCTACAACCAGTACGTCACCCTTCGACTGTCAGTGGACAAGCTCGCTCCGTACAGGGAAAGCGAACGCTGGCGCTTGGACCCGGGACGTGTGCGTCGTTTGCGAAACAGGCAAGTCGAGCGCATCCTCGCCCACCGCGAGTTTCGTGGTCACACCCGCCAGTACCTCTGCCGTTTCGTCGGCCACCACCCAGGGCACGACCAGTGGCTTCCTGCCGCACTCATCGCGCCTGCTGCAATCGTCATAGCGTACAAACAACGGCACAACCTGTCTGCCGAGGAGCACCGCCCGTGAGTTCTGGAAAAAAAAAAAAAAAAAAAAAAAAGGATCCCCTTGAAAGGATCCCCTTGGGAATGCGTTCCCTCTTCGACAACCCCTTTCGTTTTTTTATGAGCCCCGTACATTTTCATGTCTGAGTTTTTCCGTTCAGGATCGGAGACCGAGTTCCACCCCTCGAAGAAGGGAGGGATGATGCAAGAATCAGGCCATCTTGCAGCTCGCCGACTCACCGGGAGAGTCGGGTCACCCCAGAGGCCCTCTCCCCCAGAGGCCCTCCTCTTTCTCCTGCTAATACACCAGCCCCCAGCAGAGAGCCCCACAGAGGAGAACAACCACACCCATACACGTGTAACACCACCTCACGTACATACCACAGACTCGGTCTCACTTCCCCCGCGGACGGAGAAGTGTTCCCTGCTGACTCGGACCCCTGGGAGCAGTGGCCTCCAGTGCCCCGAGCCAGACCCCGATCCTGGACCCGCGCGGACAGGCCACGAGGGCGCTGTTCCTTGCACACGACCCAAAAGCCACACGGTCGCATGCTTCCCATTGCTGTGCCTTCGCGCAACGGGCAGGTCATCACGATGGACATGATGAACCCGCTCAACCCCTCCAACGGCAAAACAGCCATCCTCGTCGTGGTCGACAAGCGTTCCAAGTGGGTGATTGCGATCCCCACAACCAATCAACTCACCTTCCTTGGGCTCCGGCAGCGGCTCGAGCTCAACGTCTTTCCAGTCCTTGGCAAGCCAGAGGCCATCATCTGCGACAACGGACCCCAGTTCACCAGTGCCGAATTTAGGAGCTATTGCAGCGCGGAGGGCATCGACCTACGGTCGAGCACGCCCTACCACGCGCAGACTAACGGGCAAACGGAACGCGCCAACCGTACCATTAGCGACCTCCTGCGCGCGATCGTCCAAAACAAGTATCGGTGGTACTGGAAGCTCAGCAAGGCAGTGCGGGCGTACAACGAGTCGGTCAACGCTTCGACATGGCACTCCCCGCACCTTCTGCTCTACGGCCGTCACCCTCAGCAGCACATCGACCTGGCCGTCCCGAGCGGGTATCCCCGAGGAGGACACCCCGGACGTCCAAAGCGAGAAATCGAGCGCGAGGTGACCCACAACCTCCAGCGCGCCTCGGCGCAACAAGCCAAGCAGTACGATAAACACAGACGAGACACCGTCTACGACGTTGGCGACAAGGTCTACGTCGACTCGCAATACCTTCCAGGCTACGAGATGACCAAGTTCGCCAATCGAAGGGAAGACCCGTTCGAAATCGTCGAAGTCAAAAACAGGAACTCTTACGGCGTTCGTGTGCCCGGCACCACCTACAACCAGTACGTCACCCTTCGACTGTCAGTGGACAAGCTCGCTCCGTACAGGGAAAGCGAACGCTGGCGCTTGGACCCGGGACGTGTGCGTCGTTTGCGACACAGGCAAGTCGAGCGCATCCTCGCCCACCGCGAGTTTCGTGGTCACACCCGCCAGTACCTCTGCCGTTTCGTCGGCCACCACCCCGATTAGTGGTGTGTGCTCGGGTTACACTTGTATCGGAAAATGATCGTCCCCCCCTTCCTAGAAGCCGTGAGCCCAATGGTACATACCCCCTTGGTACCATCGGCTCAACTCGGCTAACTAATTGCTATAGCCGGCATAGCCGACATGTTAATATAATTACCCTCGGCTGTAGCACCACCCGGAGGGGTCCCACCTGGCATCCCTCCACCTGGCACTACCCCCTGACCCGGCCACCTGACGTGACACCCAACTGATTGCCCACGTGGCTTCTCAGCTGGCAAGGGTCGTTTCCTTGCAGGCTCCTCCTCAACCCCCTCTCCGAGAGATGAGCCCCCGATCGCCTCGTCGAGCGCCTCCGTCGCCGGGCAACGCTGCTGCTCTTCTTCGTCGCGATCATAGCTCGAGAGGGAGGCCGACGTTATGGTGGTGATGTGATTCCGACAAGGGAGGAAGGCCGCCAGGCTCCCTATAAACAGACGCGCGCCGCAGCCGCCACGCCGCCCCCGCTCTTCACGCCCCTCCTCCGCCGCCCGCGCCCCGCCCCCGCTCCTCCTCCTCCCCCTCCTGCTCCAAAACCGCCCCATCCTCATCCATCTCGAACTCCTGCGCCACCTCGTCCTCCAGCGCCAGCGGCGCGTCCGGGTCGCCGATGGGGTCGATCGCCTCGAGCGCCGCAGGGCCCCCCAGCCGCCGACGCCCGCACGCGGAGCCAAACACGCGCGCCAATCCGAGCGCCCTCAGCGGGACGAGCAGCACGAGCGGCAGCGGAAAGGCGACCCCGGCGACGCCCGCGAGGAGCGCGAGCAAAGAGACGCCCAGGGCCCACGCCAGCTGCAACGAGGTGACGAGCGCCACGGCGCTCAGAGAGAGCACCGGACGATGGGACGAGCAAAAAAGGCCCGACGCTCGTTGCGCCGCCGCCGCCACCCTCGCCCGCCGCGTCTTGCCGTCGGTCGCCAGCATCCACACCTGGTCGCGCCACAGCTGCATGCTGCGCAGCGGCTCGATTGCCAGAAAGAAGAAAAAACCGTAGACGGCCGACAGCGGCACGAGTGGCAGCGCCGTCGGCACGAGCGCCAGGCACACGGCCATCAGCAGGCCTTGCAGGAGGTTTGGCCAGCGCGACTCGAGCACCGACAAATGCTGCAGCTGGTGGTGCTGCTGGCGACCCCGAGGAGGATTCAGCGACGGCGGCGGCGGCATCAGGAGGCTGCGCGACAGGATGGGCGTTTGCGGGATGACGCCGTTGACGGGGGGGAGGCCGCCCAGCCCCAGAACCAGGGTCGTGAGCGCGCAGAGCAACAGGTCGTAGTCGTAGGCGGTGGGTTTTGTGAGCGGGTGCCCCCCGGCGTCGTGCGCCATGCGGCTGCTCACGGTGTGGTCGAACCAAAAGAGCGCCGCGACGACGAGGCCCGGGACGAGGGCGGCGGCGACGGCCCACCCCGGCAGGCCCGTCAGCATTGTTGGCGCGGCGCTGGACGCGTTGGTCGCGAGGGCAGACAGCTCGAACCGGGGGACGCGGTGGGGGACGGACCAAGGGGCCAAAGCATCGCCACCACCACCACCAGCAGCAGCCCCACCCCCATCGATCCTCGGCACCGCAAACGACACGGCCGTCCACGCGACGACGCTGAGCAGCGCGCCATAGTCGGACAGCGGGGCGCGCAGCCACGGCCACCCGGCGCGCCACAGGCGGGCGCGCCCGACGAGCGCGAGGGCGGTAAGGGCCGTGCCGAGGGCGACCAGCAGCGCCCAGAGGCCGTTGACGAGGCGCACGAGCTGTTGCTGCTGTTGTTGCTGCTGCGGCTGTTGCCCCGCCTCGCCGCCGCCACCACCTCTGCTTGCCGGAAACGCAAACTCCCCGGCCAGCCCCTTCACGGCCACCGCGCAAAAGAGGATCGAGATGACGGTCCCAAACGTCTCGCAGCTGAAGCGCGTGAAGCGACGGACGGTGCGGTTGGCGAGGCCCGCCAACGCGGCGGCCGCCAGAAACGCCGCCGCAAAGACGCACGTCCACGCGCAAAAGGGCAGATAGGCCAGCTTTTGCGACCGGCAAAAGGCGGCCAGAAACGCCCAGATGATCACGATGGGCTCGGCCACGCCGACGACGAGCAAGGGCTGGCCGCCGACGAGGGCCTGCGCGACGCTCGCGGCGGCCGTCGCCAGCAGCGTGTGAGCGGGCGTGAGGGTGCCGTCGGTCGCGGCGGCGAGCTGCACGCCGAAGGCGACGGCTGGTAGGGCGGAAGCTACAAAGACGTTGGTGCTGGCAGGGAGAATAAGGCGCTTGGCAAGGAAGGAGAAGGAGAAAGGGGTGGTGGTGGTGGTGGTGGTGGTGGTTGGGGGAGAGGTCCACCAGTCGGAGCGGTAGCACGCGAGGCGCGCGCGCGCGTCGGCGGCGACGCCGACGCCGACGGCGGCTGCGCTTTCTTGTTGGTGCTGTTGTCGCTTCGGCGGCGGCAGGGACCCCGCAGCAGGCGCGCCCGCCGCGCCGTTGCCGCTCATGCCGCTCATCGTCCCGGAGGCATGGGGCCGTTTTGGATTCAGGGGGGGGGGTGGAGAGCGGCGCGCAGCTGTCGCGAACGAAAGGCCGTTCCACCGTTTGGAAAACCAATCAATATCGCTCGTCCCTCGTGATGATGATGATGATGATGGTCGTGGTGTCTTATTTTTACGAATGGGCTGCCACGTTGTGTGTTTGTGTGTGCCTGTGAAGCGAGCGGCGGCGGCGCGTCGTTTTGTTGGGGCGCCTTGTCGACCGCCGCCACGCGCGCGCGCGCCGCCGCCGACGCCGCCGACGCGCACCCAAAACCCTACGTCTGCGCGCCAAGCCACACACACGCACACAAACACACCCCACTACTGCTCCCCCGAATGAATCGGCACCTGATATCGCGTCACCTCTATTTCTTGCGAAGCGCCATGATGATGATGCGCGCGTGACCACCCCCCGAAAGCAGGAGAGCCTTTTGTCCTCGCCCCCGCACGACCCACCACCACCACCACCACCACCACCACCACCCACCTGCGCCGGCGCTTTCGCGATCAACATCACCGAAACGACAAGATGGGCGGCTTCTCGCGGTTTCTCGACCGGTGAGAGAGAGAGAAAAAGAGAGAGAGAGAGAGGAGGAAGCGCGAGCGAAAGCTGGGGAGGAGTGAGGGAGAGGTGCAAGAGCACGTGTGTGCGCCCCTTGAGTCGCGCCCTGGTCGCCTCCCTCCTCTCGCGCGCGCGCCGAGTCCCTCTCTCTCGCCCCGTCTCGCACGAGCGGGGGTTAAATCGTGCTCTTCCGCAAAGAAGAGGAGGACGCGCTCGAGACGACGACGAGACGGCGGCGCGTCTCCAATCGCAAAAAGAAAACGCCGCCGCCGCCGCGCCCGCCCGCCGACCCGCGCGCGCCTCGCTCATCCCCCGCCCCCCCAAAAAAACAACAAAAAAACCAACCAAAAAACATAAAAGCTACTTCCACATCACCGAGCGCAACTCGACCATCGCCACCGAGGTCAAAGCGGGCGTGTGCACCTTTATGACCATGTCGTACATCCTCCTTGTCAACGGCCAGATCCTGGGGGCCGGCGGACTTCCCGTCCAGTCGGTCGTCGCCGCCACCGCGCTCACCTCGTGCCTCGCCTCCTTCTTGGCAGGGGTGCTCGCCAACGTCCCCTTTGGCGTCTCGCCCGGCATGGGCCTCAACGCCTTTCTCGTCTTCTCCCAGGTGCTGGGCCTGGGCGTCACCCCGGAGAGCGCACTCGCGGGGTGCATGCTCGCGGCCCTCATCGTGGGCGCCCTGGCGTCGTGCCGCGCTTTAAACCTGGTCCTGTCGCTCGTGCCCGACTCGATCAAGCTCGCCACCGTCGTCGGCATGGGCCTGCTGCTCAGCTTCATCGGCCTGCAGACCGCGAAAGTGGTCGTGCCCGACGCCGAGACCATGGTCACGTTGGGCAACTTGGGTGGGTCGTTGGAGCCGTTGCTGGCGGCGGGGGGTCTGGCGCTCATCGCGGCGCTCCACTACCGCAACGTGCGGGGCAGCATCATCGTCGGCATCCTCGCGACGGCGCTGGCCTACTTTGCGGCCGTTGGGGGTTGGCCGACGCAGTTCGTGGCGCTGCCGCACCTCAGGCGGGTGGAGCTGGACTACTCGACGCTGTTTGGGGGCGCGGGGGATGCGGCTGGAGGTGGGGGGGGAGGAGGAGGAGGAAGGGGCGGCAACGCAGCGGGCTGGGCGGCCGCCGCCGCGCGCCCGCGCCGCATGCTGGCGCAGGCGCTGCTGGCGCTGCCGTCCTCAACGCCCTCCTCGCCCTCCCTGACCCTCGCCTCGGCCGCGTCGCGCGCGGCGGCCGAGCGCGTGCGGCTCTCCTCGCCCGGCGCTGCCGCGCGCGCAGTCTGGGCGGCTGAGGGCGGCGGCGAGGAGCAGCAGCAGCCGCCCTCGCTCGAAGGCCGCCACCACCACCGCCACCGCCACAACGCGCCCGGAGACAAACCCCAACCGCCGCAACCGCCGCAACCGCAACCGCGACCGCAACCGCAACCGCAACCCCCGAAAAAGAAGGAGCCAAAGCAGTCCGCCGCCACCCAGGCCACCGCGTGGTCGGCCGTGTGCGCCTACGGCCTCGTCATGGTCTTCGACATCGGCGGGGCCATGTTTGGCCTGGGCAGCCTCGCGGGCTTGGTGCGGCAGCGCGAGGACGGCCGCGGGGGGGAGCTCCCTGGGGCCACCTGGGTCTTCTTGGCCGCCTGCTTGGGCACGGCCTTGGGCGCCGCGACAGGGACCACTCCTCTCATCATCGCCGCGGAATCGGCCGTGGGAATCAAGGAGGGCGGGCGCACGGGCCTCGTCGCGGTCGTCATCTCGCTCTGCTTTGCCGCCTCATGCTTTTTGGCGCCCCTGTTGCAGGCCATCCCCCAGGTCGCCACGTCCCCCGTTCTCGTGCTCGTGGGCGCCATGATGATGGGCGAGAGCGTGCACATCGACTGGGGCGCCATGCCCACGGCCGTCCCCGCTTTCCTCACCATCGTCGTGCAGCCGTTCACCTTCTCCATCGCCAACGGAATCTACGCGGGCGTGCTGATGAGCGCGGCGCTCTTTGTGCTGACGGGGTCGGCGCTGGCCGAGCTGAAGCGGGTGGTGTTTGGTGGTGGCGGTGGTTCCACGGGTGGGGGGATGATGATCAAGGGGATCGACGGGGCTATGGAAGAGGAGAACGGGGAGGACGGGGTCGGCGTCGATGGGGAGGGGGAGAGCGAGGAGGAGGACGAGGGCGAGGCAGCGGCGCAAGGCGGCCTGCTTGGGCGCGACCACTACCCCCACCACCACCACCCGTCGCCGCTGCCGTTCGAGGAGCCGCTGCTCACCAACACCTACGATAGCCAGCACCACCCGCACCCGCACCATCACCACGCCCACGACACGCAGACGCCGACCCCTTACAAGGCGCCCAGCGGGCCCCCGCCCCCCCCGGGCATGGGCGGGGCGGCGGCGACGGCGGCCCTGCCGATCGGGCGCCGCAGCGGCAACAACAACAACAATGTTCCGTCGTCGGACGGCGGCAGCGACGCCGGCGGTGCGTCTTCCCGCATTCCCATGGCCGCCGGCAGGACCGTGTCGTCGTCGCTTCGCCGCGGCGGGGGCAGCGGGGGCGCGGGAGGGGGAGGGGGAGGCGGCGGCAGCGCGAGCGCGGCCGCCGTCGTCGGCTCGCTCTCGCGCCTGGTGGCGTCGTCACTGACGCGCCCGAACCAGTACGAGCGCGCGTCCTTCACGATGCTGACCAACACGGCCGGGGGGGCTTCTGGAGGTGGGGGTGGTGCAGGGAGTGCGTCCGCCGCTGGCGCGGGCGTCTTGTCGACGTCGGCGTCGCAGCAGCAGCAGCAGTCGCAGTCGAGGCAGCAGCAGCAGCAGCAGCAGCACTGAATGCTCTCGCTCCATCTTGTTCTTCTCCGTTCCTCGCAGCTCAAGAGCACACACCCCAAACACTAGGCCATATGCATGCAGCAGCGCCGTATGTGCTCGCGCGCTGGTGATTCCCAGCTTGCTCGTTGTTTGGCGAGCTGTCTTTTTTTCAGCACTGCGCGCCTCGTCTTCGTTTCTCGGCTTTGGAGAAGACGACCCGCTCGCGCCCCCCCCGCCACCGCCGCCTAAAATTCATATTTGATTGTTTTAAACAAAAGCAGTAAGCGTCGCTGCTGTGGAGTGCATCATTGTGTGTGGGGTGGTCGGGATGTGCGCGTGTTGTTTGTTCGTAGACGCGCGCTGATGGTCTAAAAATAATCAAGCCGCGGCGGCGCTTTTCGCGGCGCGCGCTCTCTCGCTCACTTGCCGCCGCCGCTGCCGCCCTTGATCGCGGCCGCGCGCCACTTGCGCAGGCCCTCGCCGTCGTGCTGCATGCCCAGGTAGGGGGCGCCCGTGTCTGCGGCCGCGGCGGCGGCGGCCATGGCGGCCGCGAGCACCGCGTCGGCCGCCGCCTCGCCCTCGGCAGCAGCAGGAGCATCAGCATCGGCCGGGGAAGGAGCGTCGAATGGGGCGGCCGTGTCGTCGTCGGCAGCGGCAGCGACGGCCTGCGCCTTGGCGGTGTTGCCGCCCTCGTCGCCACCACCACCACCACCCTGCACGACCGCGTCGAAAAAGTCCGCCACCACGTCCGTGTCGGCCATGTAGACGGGCGCGTTCGACGCGGCGCCGCGCGGGTGCACCACGCAGAACTTGAACGCGTCGAAGAAGGCCGCGGCCGACGCCGCCTTTTCCTTGGCGGCCGCCTTGTCGCCGCCCGCGGCCAGCGCGGCGGCCGCCGCCGCGGCCGACGCTGCGGCGACGGCCCTGTCGTCGCCCAGCAGCCGCGCGCGCACACGCCGCTTGAGGTCGCGCAGGGTCTCGCCCGCGCGCACGCGCAGCAAAAAGGGCTCGCCAAAGGGCGCGACGGGGATGTGGACCTGCGGAGCGGCGGGGGCGGCGGGAGCGGCGGCGGGGGCGCCGGCCGCGGCCTCGCCGCCCTCGCCGCGCGCCTCGGCGGCCGCGGCGGCCTCGGCGGCGGCCTGGCGCGCGGCCTGGCCCGGTACCTTGAAGTGCACGCACTGCACGAGGCGGTCGGTGGTCGAGGCGGGCGGGGCGGCGGCGGCCGGGGGGCTGCCGCCCTTCTTGCCGCCGCCCTTTTTCTTGGCCGCTGCCGCCGCACCAGCGTCCGCCTCCTCGCCCTCGACCGCCGCACCAGCCCCCGCACCAGCCCCCGAGCCCGCGGCCTTGGCTGCCGCCAGCTCGAGCTCCTCCTCGGGCACGGCCTCGGCGCGCAGCGTCCAGTAGGTGTCGCTCAGCGGCGCGACCGGGTCCGAGCCGGGCAGGACCTTGAAGATGCGCCCGTTGTACACCTCGAGCAGGCGCAAACGAGGGGGCGAGGAGGCCGCGCCGCCGCCGCCGCCCCCCCCGCACAGCCTCAAGTGCCGCTCCGAGGCAAGCTCGGCCAGCGCGTCGGCCACTGTCGCCTCGCGCGGCACGCGCACCACAAACGTCCGCGGCACCGGCACCCCCAGCGACGACGAGGAAGACGACCCAGCCGACCCCCCCTCCGCCCCCCACCACTGCACGCGCAGCGTCTTGAGCGCCTCCAGCTGCTGCAAGGGCAAGTCCAGCACCTCGTAAAAGAGCGTGTCGGTCGGGCGACGGCCGTGCGTCACGAGCTGCTCGAGCCGGAGCGGGTGGCCGTGGCGCACGGGCTGGCGCTGGGGCAGTCCCGAGTAGCCGTTGCACTGGGTGAGGCGGAGGTGGGTCGGGGGGATGGGGTCGGACTGAAGCGGGGGGGTGGGGGAGGCCGACGAGGAGGCGGCGCCCTTTTTGACGCCACCCTTTTTCGTCGCCGCCTTGCCGCCCGCCGCCGCCCCCTGCTGCTGCTGCTGCTGATGTTGCTGGGCGCGCAGCGCCGCCCGCTGCGTGAGCTTGCGCGCGAGCTTGGTGGTGACGGCGTCGTAGTCGTCGTCGCGCGCGAGCTCGAGCGTGAAGACGCCGTCGTCGGCCGCTGCGGCGTCCGGAGAAGAAGAAGAAGCAGGCACGAGCGGCGGCACGAGCGGTGCGCCGCCGCCGTCGTCGCCGCCGGCCGCCGCGGCCGCCCCCGGAAGGACGGCCAGCCCGCCGACGGCCGGCCCGCCGTCGCCCCCCCCACCGCCGCCCCCCCCGGAGGCGGGCAGCGGCTTGAACGTGACGACGCGCCGCGCCTTGATGTACGACAGGTAGGCCCCGACCGACTCGTGCTGCTGCCGCTGCTCCAGCAGCACCTGCAGCGCGCGCTCGTCGCCCCCGGCCTCCTCGGCCGCGCGCTGCCGCGCCTCGGCCGCCACGGCGTCGGCGTCGCGCGAGGGGCGCTGGAACACGAAGACGTCGCCGTCCTCGATCTCGGCCTCCTCGAGGGAGACGCGCGGGTCGAGCTTGTCGGCGCGCACGACGGGCTCGAAGCGCACCTCGTCGTAGCCGTCGAGGGCGGAGACCGAGGTGGTCGCGGTGTTGGGGTTGGCGCCCGCTTGAGCTGCTGCCGCCGCCGCCGCCGCCGCCGCTGCCGCGCGCCGCCCGCCGCCGTTGGCCGCCGCCACCGCCAGCGCCTCGTTGGCGCTGCCGCCGCCCTCGCCCCCCTTGCCCTCCCCCTCGGGCGCAAACGTCAGCCCGGCCAGGGCCGCCACCACGGGCACCAGCGCCCCGGGCGCCGCCGTGCAGCGCAGGCGCGCGTGCCCCAGGTACGTCAGGCGCGGGCCCTCGGACGCGTCCGGGTCGTAGAACTTTAAAAAGAGCAGGCGCGAGGCCCCCGGGCGCTCGGCGGCCAGCGCGGCGGCCTTGGCGGCGGCCTCGGCCTCGGCCTTGTCGGCGGCGCTGTCGCTGTCCTCGTCGTCGCTGCCGTTGCCGTAGACGCGCAGCTCGAGCTCGCGGGGCAGGAGCATGTGCACGTCGTCGCGGGCGGCGCGCAGTGCGGCGACGAGGCGGTCGATGGCGGCCGAGGGCGCAAAGGCGGGGCCGGCGCCGGGCAGAAGCGCGGCCGGCAGGCGCGGAAGGGGGGCGGTGGCTGCGGCGGGTGTCGCGGCAGAAGCAGCAGCAGCAGCATCCGCGGCAGCAGCAGCAGCAGGAGCCCCGCCAGCGGCCGACGCGGCCACGGCCACCGTCGACGCCTGCGACTTGTTGTTGTTGTTGTTGCCGCCGTCGCCGCCCGCCGCCGCCTTGCCGAGACCTCCCAAGCCCTCCGCCAGCCGCAGCGCCGCCAAGGGGCTCGCGTACGGCGTCTCCAGGTACAGCCGCAGGTCCATGAGCGCCGCGATCTTGACTGCCGACTGCCCGCCGATGGGCCCCTGCTCCCGCAGCTCGCGCAGGTCCATCAGGCACCCGGACTCCTCCTGGGGCGTCAGGCGCCGCTGCGGCCGCACCGTCTTGTTCTGGCGTTCGGCCCACGTCCAGTAGCGCTGCTGCGCGGGGGGCACGCCCAGGGCCTCGGCGACGCGGCGCTTGAGCTCGGAGAAGCGGGTGTGTTTTGGCAGGCGCAGGACGAGGCCTGGGGTGGTGGAGGGGTCGGGCGGGGAGGTGGAGAGGGTGGCGGTGGTGGCGGTGGCGGTGGCCGCGCCGCCGCCGGCCGACGCCCCCCTCGCTCCGCCCCCCCCACCACCACCACCAGCACCGCCGTCCCACGGCCCGGGCATGAGCGAGTAGTCCACCAGGTCAAAGTGCCTCGGCCCCCCGACCTGCGCCGCGATGTCCGCGTCCGTCGCCACGCGCACCACGCAGTACAGGTGCGCCTCGGCCTTGGCGCGCCGCCGCGCCTCCTTCGCCTGGTGCTCGGCCGCGAGCCGCGCGCGCAGGTGCAGGGGCAGGTCGGCCTTGGACGCCGAGCAGAAGACGCGCGGCCAGTCGTCCTCACGCACGTAGATGAGCTCGTAGGCGTTTGAGCAGGAGCCGCCGCCGCCGTTGGCCAGGCCGACGCGGCGCACCATCGGGGGGCGGGCGTTGTTGTTGTTGACCGGGCCGTTGGCGCCGGCAGCCGCGGGGTCGTCGTCATCGTCACCGCCGTTGCCGCCGCCGCCGGCGAGGCCACCGCCCCCAACCACCGTCCCGTCCCCGCCGTACTGCTCCTCGATGGCCTGGCGCGCGTCCGCGATCGTCACGCGCTCGTCGTCGAAGCGCAGCCAGCGCCACGCGTAGCCGCCGGCGTCGGCGACGGTGGCGGTTTTGGCGGCGGTGTCGTCGTCGCCGCCGCCTGCGGCCGCCACCGCCGCAGCCCCTGCCGCCGCCGCCTCCTCCTCCTCGCGGCGCGGCGGGGGGCCGGGCGGCGCGACCAGGGCGTAGTCCTCGGCCAGGCCCGCGTCCACGTCCAGGCCGCCGCCCGAGGACGTGGGCGGGCGCGACTGCTGCTGCTGCTTGGAGGCGGCGTCCTTGCCCCCCCCCGCGCCGCCGTCGTCGTCGCGGCGCGGCCGCTTGACGCCCGCGCCGCCGCCGCCCTTGGCGCCCTCGCCACCGCCGCCGCCCCCGCCCCCGCCCCCGGGCCTGCAGTAGACGCGGATGTAGGCAAAGTAGTGGCCGCCGTGGTTGACGCCACTGTGCACCATCACCGCGAACAGGCGGTACAGGTTGCGCACGCTGCCCTTGTTGGTGGTGGTGTTGCCACCGCCGTTGCCGTTGGCGTCGGCCGCCGCCCCGCCTGCCGCCCCCGCTGCCGCCGCGCCCCCCTCGCCCCCGCCGCCTCCGCCTCCGCCGGCCGCCGCCCCGGGCGGGAACACCTGGTCCCAGAACAGCCGCGCCCCGTTGGGCGGCCGGTCCAGGTCCAGCGTCTCGGGAAAGGCGTACCGCTGGTTCACTTTCACGGCCGTGTCGGTCGCAAAGTCGTAGGCAAACCGCTTGAGGTGCAAAGTGAGCACCGGGGGAAACGCGTCAAAGACCACGCCTTTCCGGGCGTCCTGGTAGCCGTGGCCGTCCGCCGCGTACCGGTTCTCCCCGACCATGAGCTCGGGGGCCACGTAGGCCGCGAGCGAGGCGTACACGTCGGCGTGGCCGGCGACGTCGAGCTTGAGGTCGCGGTCGGCGAAGCGGGTGACTGATTTAAAGGGCACGTTCAAGCAGTCCACGTACTGCCTGCCTTTCAGCTCAAACAGCTCCTTCAGCACGCCGTCCACGGGGGTGCCCTTCATGCGCTCCTCGAGGCGGTCGGTGAGGATGCGCGTGAGCTCCTCGACGTCGTGCTGCACAAAGTGGTCGTAGGCGGTCCAGCCGAACGAGCGCGTGAGGTCCTTTGTGGAACCCGGGCCCCGGCCGTACTGCAGCCTGTAAAACAGCGACTGCAGCGCCAGCGGGACGGACGCCGAGGGGTCGTCCTCCCCCTCGGGCGTGGGTAAGGCGTACACCGCCCGCCTCAGGGCCGGCAGGTGGAAGAAGGCCTGCATGAGCGAGTTCATGTAGCACGTGGCGCCCTGGTTCTTCAGGCCGACGCACCCGGTCGCCTTGCGCGAGTCGTACGCGTAGCGCTCGTCGGGGACGATCGTCAGCTTGACCGACACCTCCACCGCCGTCATCGGCCCCGTCTGGGTGCCTCCCTGCTGCTGCTGCTGCTGCTCGTGGTTGTTGCCGATGGAGGTGGCGTCGCCGTTGTCCGCTGCCCCCCCCTCCCCGGGGGCGGGCGGAGGAAAGACAGTGCTGGGCCTCAGAAAGCCGCGCGCGGGGTCGAGCGCCTCGTCCAGGCGGATGAACTGCGTGAAGCCCCAGTCGGTGGCGTTGTGCTTGAACTGGTGCTCCGACTCTTTGCGGTGGTCGTGCTCGGGCCCCAAGACGGAGTGCATGGTCAGGGAAAAGGTGGCGCGCGGCTGCAAGGCCAAAGGGGTGAAGGGCGCCTCGGGGGCGTCCAGGTAGAGGGCGACGTGCTCCGTCTTGTTGCCGCGGGGGAAGATGAGGAGGCGCCTTTGTTTTGTTTTGTTTTGTTTTGATTTAATTATTGGGGGAAGAGAGAGGAGGGAGGAGAGGAGGCGCCTGGGTGAGTGTTTTGGGTTTGCAGCGAACGTTGGAGAGAGAGAGAGAGAGTAGCGCGTGGGGGAGGGAGCGCGCTTGCTCGCGCGCCTGCGCGCGCTGCCGCCGCCGGCGTCTTCCTTCTCACCAGATGTGCGTGCCGATCTCGAACTTCTCGGAGTAGACCTTGTCCGTGATGTCCGGGAAGTTCTCGATGCGCCACTGTTGGTGTTGGTGTTGGTTTGGGGGGGTGCAAGGGGGGGGGGGGGGGGCGGTGTCGTGAGCGGGCGGGTTGGGTCTCGAGAGCTCCTCCTTCCCCCACAGAAGTTTGAAAGGGGGGGGGGGGTCTTGCTGAGCTCGCTCACCTTGTACGTCCCCGTCATCGGCTTGCCGACGTCGTCCTCGTCGCCCGCGCCGCGGTCGTTGGCGTCGATGATGTCTGTGGGGGTTGGGGAGGAGGGTGGTGCGTTGGGGGAAGAAGGTGGGGCGTGAGGAGAGGGGTGTTTCGAGGGAGGGAAAGGGAGGAGGGACGATTCCCTTGCACTCCCCGCACACGTTGTCACGCACCCATCTGCACGGGCTCCTCGCCACCGCCGGCCACCTCCTGGAACAGCTGCTCTTCGTCGGCGGGCGCCATCTCGGCGTCGCCCATCCGCGTCGGGGCGCGCCGACGCTTCAGTTCTCGGGGCGGTCGGTTTGAAGGAGGAGGGGGGTGTCTGCCTCTCTCCCTCTCTCTCTCGGGCGCGCGAGCAAGCGCCTCTCTCTCTCTCGGCTGTGGCGGCGGGGGCACGCACGAGCGGCCCCTGCAGCGATCGGCCCCGCGGCTGCGCAGGCGCGGTCGGGGGAGAGGGCGGGCGCGCAAGAGGAGCGCGAGGGAGAAGGGAGGGTTGGGGGAAGGGTCTCGTGAAGTGGAGGTGGTGGGCTCGCTCTCTCGCCCGTTTGCGTGCGTGTCTGTATTTCTCTGTGTCTCTCCCTGGGTGCGTGCTGGTGAAGAAGCTGCTTCGAACAGTGTTGGTGGAGAAGAAAGAGCGTCGCCTTGTCTGCGGAGAGAAGAGAGAACGAAGGACGACCGTTTTTGGGGGGGGCAACGAAGCGCCGACGCGCGCGCGCCGCGCGCTGCCGCTGCTGCTGCCCACGCCGACGTCCACAGACAGCTCTCTCGGAAACCAACGAGTTGCATATGTGTGTGTGTACTTGGGTGGGTGCGACTATGGAAAAGACTAGGATATGGGGATGTATCTTAATGATGAAACGAACTGCTGTGGAACCCAAAAAACAAAACAAAAAAGGGGCGGGCGTCGCCGCGCTCGTTCGCTCGCGCTCGCGCGCGCCCCTCGCTCTCGCTCCTTCTCTCAATCCGTCCTCTCTCACTCCTTGGCCTCGATCTGCCCCTGGATCTGCTGCTGCTGCTGCTGCTGAGCCTGCGCTTGCTGCTGCGCCTGCTGCTGCTGCTGCTGCTGCTGCGCCGCCGCGCCCACCATGCACGACCGCGCGACCGACTGGAACAGGCGCTCGATCTCGGGCGCCGCGCGCGTGAACGGGTGCGACCAAAAGTTGTGGCGGGGCGACTTGATGAGCTCGATGAATGTGACGAGGAGGCCCCAGGGGTGGGGCCGGTTGACGATGAGGCGCTCGAGGAGGACGCGGGTGACCTGCTCGCGGATGGCGGCGGCCAGGAGCTGCTGCTGCTCGGGCGAGGAGGACGACGAGGGCGAGGAGGGCGAGGCGGCCGACGCCGCGCCGCCCTCGCCACCACCACCACCCCCACCACCACCACTCGCCGAAGCCGCCGCCGCCGCCAGCACGGCGGGCGCGTCGGCAAACAGCGACAGCAGGATGCGCCCGAACGCGTGCGTGTGCGCGTTGGGGTAGCGCAGCTGGTTGGCCGCGCCGTTGAGCAGCAGGTAGCGACCCTCGGCGTCGAGCTCGCGCGCCAGCGCGGCAAACAGCTCGAGCGCCGCCGAGGCGGGGCCCTCGCCCCCGGGGGCGGCCCCAGCAAAGGCGCCTGGCGGCACGGCGGCGCCGATGTACAGAGCCAGCGCGTTGACCAGCGGGGCGTCGTAGGCGCGCCCGCGGCGCTGCAGGCGCTCGCCGCCCTCTCCCGGGACGGGCGGGGGAGAGGCAGCGGCGGCCGAGGCGGCGGCGGCCGAGGCGGTGGCGGCCGCGGCGGCAGCGGCGGCGGCGGCGGGGCCCGAGCTCAAGGCGTCGGCGTTGCCTCCTGCTGCTGCCGCCGCCGCCGCCGCTGCACTCGCCGCCGCCGCCGTTGCCGCAGCAGCCCCCCCAGCTCCACCAGCCCCAGCCGCCGACGCCGCCGCCGGCAGCAGCAGCGCCTGCGCCAGGGCCAGCGGCACCATGGGCGACGTCGTGCGGCGCGCCAGCCACGCGTCCACCTGCGCGCGCATCGGCGCCGGCAGCAGCGCGCCCGCGCCGCCCGGGGGGCCGCCCCTCGGCGGCCGCGCCGTCTCGGGCAGCGCCTCCACCCGCAAGGCCGGCGTGAAGGGGTCCGGCAGGCGCATGGCGCGCGGGAAGGCCGACAGCACGAGGTTGCGCGCCTGGATGGCCGGGGGCGGGAGCGCGTCGCACAGGGCCGCGTGGTGGTCGCACAGAAACTCGGGAAAGTCGTGCAGCAGCACGAGCAGCAGGCGCAGCGCGCCGCGGTACAGCGCGCGCGCGGCGGGGCCCAGCTCGGCCGCGCGCAGCGACGGCTCCATGAACGCGAGCAGGCCGACGAGCAGCGCCTCGTACAGGGGCCAGCCGGGGCCCGGGGGCACGCCGGCGGCGGCGGCGGCGGCGGCAACCGACGCAGCCGCAGCCGCAGCAGCCGCAGCGGGCCCGCTCGCGCCGCCGGCAGCGGCGGGTGGAGGGGGGACCGCGGCCGCGGCCGCCGCCACGGCGCCGGGCGCCAGCAGCCGCGGCAGCAGGGCCCGGTGCGAGATGAGCTCCAGGTAGGCAAAGGCAAACCCGGGCACCGACAGCGGCTGGAGCGTGAGCAAGGCGGCGCCGATGGCGCGCGCGTTGGCCGCGGCCTGGGCCTCGGACGCCGGGGGGGGCGCCGCCGCGGCCGCGGCCGCCGCGGCCGCCTGCTGCGCCGCCTGCTGCTGCGCCGCCTCGGTCGCGCCCTGCTGCGCGGCCGCGGCGGCCGCCTGCTGCGCGGCCGCGTACGACGCCAGGTTGGACGCGCTGCACAGCTCGTGCGCGAGCCCCGACAGCAGGCGCAGGTAGGGCCGCGCGTTGAAGGCGGCGCCGCGGTCGGCCGCGTCGCGCCGCGCCAGGCCCGCGGCCACGGCGAGGAAGCGGCGAAGCAGCGCGTCGCCGCCACCGTGCCCCGCCACCAGGCACGCGACCAGGCGCACGAGCGGGTCGATGGCGAGGAAGGAGAGCGGGGCGGCCGACGTGGGGGCGCTGGACGACGCCGGGTTGGCGCCGCCGGAGCCCGCCGCCGCCCCGGCGACTGCCGAGGACGACGAGGCGGACGACGAGGCGCCGCCCGTGCCGCCCAAGCCGCCGCCGCCGCCCTCTGCACCCGCCGCTCCACCACCCCCGCCCGCCGCCTGCTGCTGCTGCTGCTGCGCCGCGCGCGCTGCCGCCTCGGACGCCAGGCAGTGCGACACAGCCAGCTCGGCCAGCACGCGCAGCACACGGTCCGTGGCCGCATCGCTCGCGAGTAGCAGGCCCGTCTGCCGCGCGTGCGCGACGAAGGCGCCGTGCAGCCGCTCGCCGGGGGGCGCCGCCAGCACGCGCCGAGCCCACTCCTCAAAGAGCGCCGCGGCCGACGTCGACAGGCCCGGGGGGTCGGCGCCCGCGTCCCTCAAACCCCCCACGTCCGGCACGCCCGCGCGCTCGGCGGCGCGCAGCCTCCCCGCCTGGCGCGCCGCCTGGAGCAGGGCCAGGACCGCCTCGGCCCCGGGAAGGGCCCCCGCCTGGGCGGCGCGCGCGAGGGCGTCGCTCGTCGCGGCGACGTCGCCGGGCGTGCACAGGCCGTCGCGCGCGGCGCGCACCAGCAGGGCGGCAAACTCCACCGCCGCGGGGGAGCGCGTCACGGACGACAGCAGGCGCGCCATGTGGGCGTCGGCCCCTCCCTCGCCGGGCAAGGTGAGCAAACCCCGCCTCAGCAGCGCCTCGCCCGCGGGGGCGTTGAACTTAGCGGCCTCGGTGCTGGTGGCGATCCACGCGGCGGTGGCCTCGCCGGCGACGCGCGCGCGGTGCTGCGCCGCCGCGCGCTGCGCGGCCGCCTGGGGCGCGGGCGGCGCTGCGCCGCGCGCGGCGGCCTGGGCGGCCGCCTGGCGCGCGGCCGCCGCCCCACCCACCTCAGCGCACAGGGCCAGGGCCTCGGCCGTGAGGGCGGCGTGCGCGCGGTTGGAGGGCGGGGCGCCGTCCCAGAGGCGGCGCGCGAGGCGCTTGGCCACAAAGGCTGCCGCCTCGGGCCCCGCAGCCGCCGCAGCGCCGCGCGACAGGAGCAGGTCGCGCAGGTCGGACAGGCGTCCCCTGAGCTCGGCGCTCGCTTTCAGCGTGGCCTGCGGGTCGCGCGCGACGGCGGCGTCGGCGGCGGCCTGCCAGCCGAGGTAGCCCTCGACGACGAGCGCGGCGCCTTGAGCCTGCTGCTGCTGCTGCTGCTGCTGAAGGAGCAGCTGCTGCTGCTGCTGCTGCTGCTGCTGCTGGTGCGCGAGCGCCGCCTCGGGCAGCCGCATGGCGTCCATCTGCTGCATCTGCTGCTGCTGCTGCTGCTGCTGCATGTCGCCGCCAGGCATCGGCGAGTGCTGCTGCTGCTGCTGCATCATATGCTGCTGCTGCATGAGCGGGCTGGGCGGCGCTGCGCCGCCAGCCGACGCGGCCGCCGCCGACGACGCGGCCGCGGCGGCGGCCGCCGCCGCCGCGCCTGCCGCGGCCGACCGCAGCGCGGCGCCCGGGGTCAGGCGCGCAAAGTCCTCGTACACGCGCGCCTGCTGGGGGGCGCCCGGCTTGGGGCGTAGCGCCTCGGGCAGCGCGGCCGGGAAGCGCGCGCCGGACGCCTGCTGCGCGTAGAGCGCGCGCTCGTAAAAGGGCTGCCCACTGCGGCGCGCGGCCGCGCGCGCCTCGCAGTGCGGCGCGAGGGCCGCGTCGACGTCGCGCACGGCCTTGTCCGTGGCCGCGCGCTCGACGATCGTGCACCCGAGCTCGAGGTTGTCCGCGACCAGGAGGCCCACGGCCTGCTCGATGGTGGCCGGGTCCACGCCTGCGGCCCCCTGCAGCATCCCCCGGAGGCCCGCAGCCAGCGCCGCCCGCAGCGGCTCGCGGCACGTCACCAGCGCGAGGCTCCCCGCGAGCGCCGCGGCCATGCGGTGCGCGGCCGCGCGCAGGCGCGCCTCGTCCGGGTCGAGCGCAAAGTCCTTGGTGGCGAGCTCGTGCGCGGTCATGCACGCGATCGTCACGCTGCGCTCGACGACGGGGGCGATCACGTCGCAGATGGCGCGGTCGACGGCCGCGGGCACGACGCGCTTGAGCTGCAGGCGCTCGGACAGGGCGGGCGGGAGCTGCGGCGAGATGACGACGTAGGCGTGGAGCTTGGCGAGCAGGCCCGTGGTGGCCGGGGCGGAGGAGGAGGCGTCGACGAGCCCGCCGCCGCCGGCGGAGGCGCCGCCGTAGGGCGACGAGGCGGCTGCGGCGGCGGCGGCGGCCGCGGCCGCGGCGGCCGCCTGCTGCTGCTGCTGCTGCTGTTGCGCCTGCTGCACCTGCTGCTGCTGCGCCGCGGCCGCGGCCGCAGCGGCAGCTGCCGCCGCGGCGTGGGGCCCGCCAGGGGAGGCCGCAGCTGCGGCAGCGGCCGCGGCCGCTGCGGCGGCGGCCGCGGCCGCCGCCTGCTGCATCTCGGGCGACATCGGCGCGCCGCCATGCTGCTGCTGCTGCTGCTGCTGCTGCTGAAGCGCCGCCAGCTGCTGCTGCTGCTGCTTGTTCGCGTCCGCGGCGCCCGGGGTGCGCGCGGCCGCCGCGGCCGCCGCAGCCGCCGCAGCAGCCGCGGCGGCCCGCCGCCGCCGCCAGGTTGCCCGGCTGCGGCGTGCCCGGGGCCGACGCCCCGGCCGCGCCCTGCAGCCGCCCGGCCGCCGCCGCAGCAGCAGCAGCCGCCGCCGCGGGCCCCACGAGCTGCGGCGGCGCCAGGCCGCCGCCTGCTCCTCCTCCCGCGCCCCCGGGCATCCCCCCGCCCACCCCGGCGAGCAGCGACGCCCCTCCCACGCCTCCCACGCCCACCCCACCGCCAGCAGGCGCCTGCGGCAAGGCCGAGAAATCCGGGTTGCCAAACTGCAGGCGCGCCACCCCGCTCAGCTCGCGCGAGGCCGGTTTCACGTCCCCGACGCGCTGCTCGAACGTCTTGAACGTCATCTCCACGACGAACGAGATGTTGAGCTTGAGGCGGTCCATCCCGTGCACCTCCTGCAGCAAGGCGAGCAACGCGCGGACCATGGGGTTGGTCGCCACGAAGACGCGCGAGCCGCGGCACCCGGCAAGCACCTTCTCGACAAAGGGCAAGACGGCGATCATGCGGCCGCGCGCGTAGGCGTCCCGCACGAGCGCCTTGAGGTCCAGGTCCCTCGCCAGCACGGGCTTGTTGCGCGCAAAGGTCAGGAGGCCCAGCCAGGTGCCCAGCTGCTTGATGAGCGTGCGCTCGTTGGTCTGCGTGATGGCGCGGTCGCTCTCCAGCAGCGCGCGGCTGTAGTAGTGCGTCACGCGCAGCACCGCGCGCTGCAAGCCCCTATCGCCTACTTTCTCCAGTAAAGCGACGTACAGGGCGTGGTGGTTGGGCTCCTGGGCGGCGCGGCGCGCGACGAGGTAGTTGGCGAACCACTCGAGGTGGTTCTTGTTGCTGTCGGCGGAAGAGGACTTGGCGTCCTTGCCGTCCTTGTTGCCGCCCGCCGCCGCGTCGCCGCCCGCGCCGTCGCCGCCCTGAGTCGCCGGCTGCAGCAGCAAGGCGCGCAGCTCCCCCGCGCGCGTCTCGACGTTGGTGAGCGACAGGTTGTTCATGATGAAGGCGACGCGGTCGTTGACATGGGGAGGGGGTGCGGGGGCGAGGTCGGCCAGGCGCCGCTCGGCCAGGTCGAGCGTCTCGGCGTTGACGGTGACGAGCGTGGCGCCGCCGGCCGCGGGGCCGCCGCCGCCGGGCCCGCCCGCGCCGCCGCCGGCGCCGCCGCCGGCGCCTCCGACGCCCGCGCCGCCCGCGCCGCCGCCGGCCCCGCCGCCGCTGCCAGAGACGATGCTGGCGACGTTGGCGGCGGCGGCGGCCGCCGCGGCGCCCCCGGCGACGCCGGCGGCCAGGGCGGCCGGGCGCACGCCGGAGATGCTGTCCGAGAGCACGTTGGCGGCGGCGGCGGCCGAGACGGACGCTGCGGGGGCCCCACCCCCAACCCCGCCGCCGCCCCCGGCAGCAGCCCCGAGCCCCGCCGCCCCGCCGTCGCTGGGCTTGGCCGTCGCCGCCGCGCGCTCCAGCTGCGCGGCGAGCGCCGGGTCCGCCTCGCGCAGGCCCGGCAGGGCCAGGGCCGCCGCGATGAACTCGGACGACGGGCCGGCGGCCGTCGAGGCAGAAGCCGACGATGCCGCCGCCGCCCCCGCCCCCGCCCCCGCCGGCGGGTCGCCCGCGAGGAACTGCCGCGTGGCCGCCGCGCCGAACCGAAACATCTTGCTCCCCGCCGGCTCCGCCAGGGCCCCCATCACCGCCGCGAGCGCCGAGCTCCGCGCCTGGCTGCCCGGAGGCAAAAGACCCGCGGCGAGCATCGCGCCCAGCAGGTCGGCGGTCGTGCTCAGCTCGCGGTCGGGGTAGGAGGGGAAGAAGCGGTACTCGTCCAACAGGTTGTGCGCCATGCAGCCAAACACGCGGCGCTGCCGGGGGTCGGGGGACGACCGGAGGGCTTTCAGCATGGCGACGGCCTCGTGCGCGGGCCTGGCCTCGGCGTAGATGCGCTGGAAGCGGCCGTTGGCCTCCTCCTCGATGTCCGAGGGGAAGGGCGGGCCGGGGAGGGCGGCGGCGGCGGCGGCGGCCTGGGCGGCGGCGGCCTGGGCGGCGGCGGCGGCCTGGGCGGCGGCGGCCGACGAGGCGGAGGAGGTCGCCGTGGCGCCGCCCGCTGCTCCCGCTCCTCCCGCCGCGGTGAGCGCCGAGGCACCCGAGGCCGTCGGGGCAGACCCGGCGGGCACCGCGGCGGCCCCTCCCGCGCCGTCGCCCAGTAAGGGGGCCACGCTCGGCAGCGCGGCGGCGACGGCGCGGCGCACGCGCGCGAGCTCGGGGAGGAGGTCGTCAGAGGCGCCGCTCGAGGAGGCGGCACCAGCGCCACCAGCCCCACCCCCACCTGCCGACGCAGCGACCACCTTGAGCACGACCGCGGCCACCTGGGGGGACAGGGCGGGGCCCTGCCCAGCCGGGAGCAGGGGGGAAACCATCAGCGCCGCGACGCCCTCGTCCCCGGCCGCGAGCGGCGACGGCAGCGCCTGCTTCATTGCGCTCGCCTCGGCGTCGTCCTCGGCGGCCGCGGAGGCCTCGGCGGCCGCGGGTCCGACGGCCGCGGCCTGCGCCGCTTTCGCGTCAAACACGCGCAGGCAGGCGGAGGCGAGGGCGGCGCCGCCGGCCGTCAGCGGGGTGGCGGTGGTGGTGGCGGCGGCGGCGGCCGAGGCGGCGGCCGAGGCGCCGCCGCCGCCGGCGGCGGCGCTGCGCGCAAGGCGCTCCCCGAGCCATGCGCCGACGTCCAGCTGCCCGCGCCGCCCGGCGAGCGCCGCCATCTCGACCGCGAACGCCAGCGATGGCGACGAGTCCAGCACGAGCGCCAGGGGCTGCGCGCGCACGACCAGGCGCGCGACCGCGAGCGCCCGGGGCACGCGCGACGGGTCGGCCGAAGCGGCGTCGGCCATGGCGGCGACCAGCGCCCCCGGGTGCACGTGCCAGAGCCGGCGCAGCGTGGCGGCCGCGGCAGCGGGCGGGAGGCTGCCGGCCGCCGCCGAGTCCGCGGACGATGCGTCAGCAGAGGCGTCACCAGCCCCGCCAGCGCCACCAGTCCCGAGCAGCAGGGGCTTGACGGCCGCGCCAAAGACGGCGCGCTCGAGCAGGCCCCACCCGGTGGGGTCGGCGTCGACCGACGCGGCCCCCGCGGCCGGGGGCCCCGCCCCCCGCAGCGCGGCCACGCTCAGCACGAGCGCGTCCGGGCACACCCGCAGGGGCCGTTCGAGCATGGCGCGCACGGCAGCAAAGTGGCCGGACTCGGCGAGCGCGGCGAGCGAGGCGGCGAGGTCGACCGAGGCCCAGGCGCCGTTGGGGCCGCCAAAGGGCGGCGCCGAGGCCGCGGCGTGCGCGGCGCCGTCGGGCGGCTGCGCGCGGCGCGGCGACGCCGCAAAGTCGAGCAGGTCGCGGGGGGCCTCGACGGCGGCCTGCAGCAGGCTGAGGTGCCCTGCCGCGTTGATCCAGGGCCGCCCAACGATGGCCGCCAGGGGGAGCTGGTAGCTCGGCTGCTGCTTGTTGCCGCTGCTCCCGCTGCCGCCGCCGTCCTTGCCATGCTGCTTCTGCTGCTCCTTCTCCGCCTCGGCCGCCTTTTCCAAGACCGCGTCCGCCTCGGCCCCCAGGACCCCCCGCGCGTACGCCCGCGCCATTAGACGGAAGCCCTCGGCCCCGGCGCACGCGAACCGGGGCGCGTCCAGGCGCTCGGCCACGCGCGGCCAGTCCAGCGGGCCCTTGCCGCCCGCGCCGGCCGCGCGCTTGCACAGGCCGTCGATCACGACCGCGACGTCCCACGTGGGCGGGGCGGCGGCGGGCGGGGGGATGAGCCCGGCCTCGGGGCCCAGGGCCGCGGTGAGGGCGGCGGCCAGCTCGCTCGAGGACGAGCCGCCGCCGCCGCCGTGCGGGTCGTGGCCAGAGGGCGTGCGCGCGAGCAGGCCGAGGACCTCGGCCGCGGCGGCCTCGTCCGGGGGGCTGCACTGGCGCAGGACGGCCGCGAAGGCGGCCTCGCTGGCGGCGCAGCCGTAGCCGAGCTCGGCCATCGCGGAGGCGAGGCGCACGGGGGCGCGGGCCGGGGTGGAGGCGGCGGCCGCCGCCGCGTCGGGGATGGGCGGCGCCATTGTTTGGTGCTGTTGTTGCTGTTGCTGTTGTCCGAAGGAGGATGATATGGACCGAAAGGATGTCTCTAGATCCCCTATTGCTGCTACGCGCCGAGCGCGCTTATCGGTCCATCGTGGGCAAGGCCAGGCCCCTTGCCCCCCTCGCTATCTTCTCTCTTTGCTGTGACGCACACGCGCGCGCCGTCGGTCGGCGTCGGTCGGCGGCGAGTGCCGGAGGAAGAGAGGAGCCTGCGGGTTATTGGAGGGGGGTGGAAGTGGGAACAGAGGTCGTCAGCAAGGGGGACGCGGTTAAAAGGTGCGCACGCGCGCGCGCTGTGCGATGGAGGGCGAAGAGAGAAAGAGTGCGGCGGGCGAGAGAGCAGCAGGGACAAACGGGCCCCCCGCTCTCGAGACCGCCCTCTCTTCTTGGCCACCACGCCCCGAGCCGCGTGCCGACACGCCCACAGCAAGACCACGAGGGGCCGCGTGACGAGCGCGCGCAGCGGCGGAAGAGAGCGAGAGACGGTAGCGAGAGAGAGCGAGAGAGGGGCAAAAGCGGGGGGGTCGCCCTGTGATGGCAAGCAAAAGCCAAGCCCTCTCTCTCTCTTCTTTGCTCCCGGCCGCCGCTCCCTCGGCAACGCGCCGGGCGCGAGCAAAAGGGCGCGATCACGCGTCCCTGGCGCTTGCGCCCGGCGCGCGCGCCTCTCGTGGGGCGTCCTCGGCGGGGGCGCGCGCGCGAAAGAGGCAGAGACACACACCTCTTTGGTTCGAGTGTGAGTGTGAACGCCGCGCGCGCGCTCTTCCAAGTTGAGACTTTTGCCCGTTTCTGTTCTGGGGGAGAAAGGGGGAGAGGGAGCGCACGGAGGTAAAGGTGGTATTTGGTGTGGGGTGCGTTTGGCGGACGTCGTGGATGAAAGAGGTTTTGAGCGGAGGCATGAGAGCCAAGGGGCTCTCCTCATCATCGAGCGCGCCGCCGCCGCCGTTTCGCCGTTCTTGCTTCACACAGAGTCAACATCAAGTTGAGAACCTAGACCTCGTCCGACGCCACCGCCACCATGGCCGGGCGCAGCAGGCGCGGCGGAGCTTCCCCGTCTGAGGCCACCACCGCGCGGTACCCGGCCCTGAACACGCGGCTCACGCAGCCGTCTTGCGCGCCGCCGCCGCCATCGCCGCCGCCAGCCCCGACCACGGGGTCGCGCGCGATCGCCTCCATCGACAGCGGGTCGAACGGCGCGCCCACGCGCGCCTCGGCGACGGGCTCCACGCCCCACTCGTCCTTCAGCGTCCGCAGCAGCTGCTCGCGCAGCCGCGCGTACTCGGCGACGATGCGCCGCTCGCCGTCGGTCTTGGCGCCGAGCGCGCCCCCCCCTGATCCTCCTGATCCTCCTCCTCCTCCCGACGTCGCGGCTTGGGCGGCCGCGTCAAACGCATCGAGCAGAGGGAAGCACAGGGCCGCGCACGCGTCTTGCGCCGCCTTGCCGTACTCCTGGTCGCGCTCGCGCGCGGCGCGCGCGCGGAAGTTTTCAAAGTCGGCGCGCAGGCGGCGCAGGGCCGCGACGGCGGCGGCGTCCGGGTCGTCGTCGCCGCCAAGGCGCGAGAGGGCGGCCGCGGCGCTCGCGCGCGCGGCCGCGGCGCGCTCGCGCTCGTCGTCCATGGCGGCCTCGAGCGCGGCCAAGCAGCCGCTGAGGGTGGCGCGCGAGGGGGTGTTGGG
Organism: Mychonastes homosphaera; assembly: GCA_009193075.1. NCBI lineage: Eukaryota > Viridiplantae > Chlorophyta > Chlorophyceae > Sphaeropleales > Mychonastaceae > Mychonastes > Mychonastes homosphaera. The sequence continues at coordinate 1,309,061 of VXJC01000002.1, read as the reverse complement.
GGCGCTCAGCGCCTTGGCGGCGGCCTTGAGCGCCTGGAGCTGCGTCCTGGCGCCGAGGGTCTTGAGGGACGCGGGCGGGGAGCGAGGGGGTGGGGGCGGTGGCGGTGGCGGGCGGCGCTGTTTCTGTCGCTGCTGCGGCTGCTGCTGCGGCTGCCGCTGCTGCTGCTGCCGAGACGCCAGGGCGCGCTCGCGCTGCCGCTGCAGCGCCGCGCGCCGCGCCTCCTCCTCCTGCGCCTGCCGCCCGGCCTGCGCGCGCCGGCGCTGCGCCTCGGCCGCCTCGAGGGCCGCCGCGCGCCGCCGACGCTCCTCTTGCTCTGCTGCTGCTTGTTGTTGTTTCTCGGCTGCCGCTGCGGCTGCCGCTGCCGCCGCTGCTGCCTCTCGCCGCGTCCTCTGCTGCGTTTGCTCCTCCAATTGCTGCTGCTGCTGCTGCAACACCTGGCGCCGCCTCGCTTCCTCCTCTTCCGCGGATGCCGCCGCCTCCCGCCGCCCGTCCCCATTGGCGCTCTGCCGCTGCCGCTGCCGCTGCTTGGCCGCCTCGAGCCTCCTGCGCGCCCCCTCGGCGGCCTCGAGCACGCGCGCCCTAAGCCACTCCTCCAGCGCCGCCGCCGCCTCAGCCTCGCTCCTGCTGCGCGGCGGGGACGACCGCGCGGTCCCCTCAAAGAGCCGCCACGCGAGGGTCAGCGCGCGCGCGTCCCCCGCGAGCGCGGACCCGTATCGCTGCGCCAGGGGGAGGAGGTCTCGCCACGAGGCGCACCGGCCGACGGCGGCGGCCAGAGCGTCGGAGACGGCGCGGGCTTGGGGATCTGACGAGGATTCCGAGCCGTCATCGTCGTCGTCGTCGTATTCATCGTCGTCTTGGTCGTTGTTGGACCGCTGCTGCTGCTGCTGCTGTTGCTGCTGCTGCTGCATGGCCGCCGCCCGCTGCCGCTGCCGCTGCTGCTCCTGCTGCGCGGCGGCGAGCTGCCGCCGGCGCTCCTCCTGCAGCTGCTGCATCTGCTGCCTCCGGCGCAGCTCGGCGACCACGCGCGGGTCGTCGCGCGGGTCGTAGTACGCGCATCGGCGGATCGAATTGGAATTGGATGCGGAGGCAACGGGAACGGGCGCGGGCGAAAAGGGAGGAGGGGGACGTGGCGCACGGTCGTGCGCGCCCGCTCGTCCTCCTCCAAGAGAGGAGGAGGAGCGCCTCAGGGCGCTGTGCATTACTGCTTGAATCGCGCAGTGGCGATGATGATGTGATTGGTGCTGAACTGAAGAGAGGACATGCGCAGCGTGCGTGCATGCGCGTGCCCTCAAAAAAAAAAAAAGAGACGGCGCGCTGCGGAAGGCGCCGGCGCGTCGTCGTTGTCGTCCAACGCGCGGCGCCGCCACCCCCAACAAACATCACGGAACGCACCCCGAGAGAGGCACGGGAACGGAGCGACCACAACAGCAGCCTCCTCCTCCTAGCATCCAGCGCGCGTCTCCCACAAACCATGGCCGCCCCCGAGAGGCAACGACAGCAGCACGACGACCCCCCTCCCCCTCCCCCCCCCATCCTCAGCAGTCGCCTCCCGCCAACCTTCCGCTCGGACGCGGAAGTCCTCGCGCAGCACCACAAGTTCATCCGGACGGTCGAGGACGACGCGGCGCTCTCCGCGGCTGACCTGCGGCTCGCGCGCCGCTACTACGACCGCCTCTTCAAGGAGTACGCGATCGCCGACCTCTCGCTCGCGCTGCGCCGCCGCGACGAGGAGCGGCAGCTGGCGCGCGAGGCGGTCGCCGAGCAGCAAGGCGAGGCCGGCGCCCGCCGCCGCCTCGCCGACCTAAGGGGCAAGCCTCCGCCGCAGATCGGCCTGAGGTGGCGCACGCGCGCCGAGGTCGTGTCCGGGCGCGGGCACCTCTCATGCGGCGGCCGGTCCTGCGCCGAGAGGGCGGCGCTCTCGACGTTTGAGCTGCCCTTCCGGTGGCGCGAGCTCGGCGAGGCGGCGCCGCGGGCGGCGCTCGTCAAGGTGCGGCTTTGCCCGCGGTGCGCGGCGCTGCTGCCGCGTGGGGGAGGTGGCGGCGGCGGCGGGCGGGCGAGGGGTGGAAGGCAGGACAGAAAGGAGGAGAAGGTGACGAACGAGAAAGAGGACGAGGAGGAGGAGCAGCGGGCGGCGGGGGCGAGGCGGCGACCGGCGCGCAGCCGCAGCCGATCCCCGCCGCCAGCAGCAACAGCGGCAGCAGCAGCGGCAGCACCACCACCACCGCCACCGCCTAGAGCTGCGCCCGCAGAGCCGCCGCCTGAGGACGACGACGCGCGGCTGGACCGGCTCGTGCAGGACATGATCGACGCGTTCGAGGCCGGGGCGGGGTGATCGAACGACGGCGCCGACAACAAAGCGGCGAGGGCGCGGCGTGGCGGTGCCCCACGACAAGCTGTGGCAGCGACAAGACCGGAAGACAAGAAACTTTCTTTCTGTTTCTTGAAGAAAGAACACAAGTTGTGCTACACAACCTGCCCGATCGACCCTACTACTTCGCTCTACTGCACTCGCTTCAAGTCCGTTTCTGCGCGACTTCAGACGTCAAGGCCTGCCCAACAACGCGTGTCGGAACGACGAGTGACAAAAACTCGACACGAGGGTGACCGCACGCGCGCGCGCCCCAGAGGGAGGTCTGCTCCGCCCCGTGTTCCACCGACAGCACCGACACAATGCCCCCGCGCGGCAAGGCCCGCAGGCCCGTCGGCGCGCCATCTGCCGCCGCGAAGCCGGAGGCGAGGAGCAGCGGCGGCGGCCCTGCTGCCGATGCACCCCCGCCTCGGCCGCCCCCCCCGCCGCCGCCCCCGCCCCCGCCAAGCATCAACCCGACGCTCCTCCTCGACCTGCTGCTCGGCGCCGGCGCGCTCGACGCCGTGGATCTGACCGTGCTCGCCCGCTGCTCGCGCGAGCTGCGCCGCGGCGTCGACCGGGCGTGGGCGGACTTCTGCGCGCGCAAGCCCAGGGTCCGCCTGCGCACCGTCGCGCGGCCCGTCGACGACCCGGCGCCCAACGAGGTGACCCATGGCGGGTACACCCCAGAGCTCGACGGGGCGGGGCCCTGCGTGGAGTGCGGTGTCGTCACCCGTTTCTGTCACGACATCGAGGGTTCGATGCTCTGCCCGGCCTGTGGCAACAAGATTAGGTCAACTCAACAGCCCGGCTACCCGCTCTACAGGTTTGGGATGCTCGGCGCATGCCACGTGCGGAAATTCTTCTTCGTGTCACCCGACGCAGACCTGCGCCTGCTGCTGCCGTACGCCATGCGCAAGCCGTGGGTCAAGTGGCCCGCGCCCGCAACCGCGCGCGGCGAAGACGTCCGCGCCATCAGCTTCGACTCCCCCCCCGCCCCCACGCCCGAAGTGTACGACACCCTGTACGCGCCCTGGTTCTGCACCGGCGGCCCCTCGGAGGCGCGCCGACGCGCCCTCAGCGCGAGCGCACGGCCGGACCCGACGGCCTCGCCCGATCAGTTCCCCCGGACACCCGTCTACCTGGCCCATCACGTGTACGCGCTCTTGCTCGAGAAGCTGGGCGGACCGGTGCTGCTCAAAGAACGCGTCTGCAACGGAGAACCAATCACCCTCGAGGAGCTCAAGTGAGAGGAAAGGCGCCTCGTCGCCGTCGCCCGCTGTTCATAAAAAAAGAAAACGTCCTCCTCATATTTCAACGATCGTCGCGTTCTCTCCAACTAATCCTCCCAGTGCGTCGACCGCCGCGCCTTGAGAGCCGCCTGCCGCACGGCCCTGGCCGCCGCGCGCGCGCTCGCGCCGCTCATCTCCCCCCCGCCCGCGCTCCCGCCCACCCCCGCCCCCACCACCAGCCCGCCAAATCCGCCGACGAGCGGCGCCGCCACCGACCCCCACCACACCAGCGCGAGCGCCACCATGAGCGCCGCGAGCAGGGAGCCCAGCGCGAGCCCGCCCGACGCGTGCCTCTGGGCGTACCCGTACACCCCGTTGCCTGTAACCACGATCACGTCGGTCAGGCCGTCGCCGTCGAAATCCGCCAGCACCGCCGCCTGCGCGGGCGGGTGGGGCAAGCGAAAGCGGTCGAGCTCGCTCCCGCGCTCCGACAGCACGACGCCGTGCCTGGCGCCCAGGGCCAGGAGGGCGGTGGGGACGGCGCCCGTGCGCAGCGCCAGGGCCGCCAGGGTGGGCACGGCGGGGGCAAAGTCGTCGAGGTTCTCGGGCTCCTGGTAGAGCGACCCGTCGGCCTGGGCGCTCGCGGCCGCCTCGGCTGCGCGCTGTGTGTGCTCGCGCCGCAGCCGGCGCCGCGCTTTCCTCTCCGAGGCCGCCTCGCGCTCCAGCTCGTCGTGGTACGTGGATACGAAGGAGCGGTGCGCCGGGTCGATCGCTCCGCGCTCGACGTCGCCGCCGCCCATCATCTCCTTGCGCAGGCGGGCCTCCAAGCGGTCCTCCTCGGTCATCGTCCCGCCCTCTCCTTCATCCTCCTCGTCCTCGTCCTCCTCACCGTCGGCGCCCCAAGGCGCCCCCCACGTGCAGCCCGCGTGCTCGACAAACAGCGTCTCTCCCCGGGCCGACACGCCCGTGACGACGCCGTCGCTGCCGAAGAAGGCGACGAGGCCGTGCTGCCCGCGCAAGCGGCTGTAGGCCCCGTCGCCCGCGCGCGGGAGCGGCAAAAAGGCGGGCGCGGCAAAGGCCGCGGGCGCGGGCGCGCCGCCGGCGCTGCCGCTGCCGCTGCCGCCGGCGCCGTGCCCCCTCGCCCCCGCGGCCTCCTGCTGCTCCAGCCACGCCCCGCCGCCCTCGAGCGTCGGGTGGCGCATCGCGCACAGGTCCAGGCGCCACAGCAGGCGCCGGTTGGGCGCGCCTGTCGTGGCCGAGGCCACGCAGGGGCCCGAAGAGGCGGCGTGGCCCGGCAACAACCCCCCCGCGCCGGCAAAGCCGCCCTCGTCGCCGTCAAAGAGCAAGGCCCCCGGCGGAGCGGCCACCCTCTCCACCACCCCGTCGCCGTTGAGGTCGGCGTGGACGACGTGGCCCGGAGGGAGGGTCATGCGGCACACGGGGCGGCCGGAGTAGAGGTGCATGACCTCGATGCCGCCCTCGACGTGCGCGACGAGGGCGTTGGGGCGGTAGGGCTGCGACGGCGCCCGGCCGCCAGCGCCGCCACCAGCCCCGCCGCCGCCGACGACCGAGGCCGTCCCCGCCCCGCCGCCGTGCCGCGCGGCCGCGCCCGCGTGCGCGTCCTTGGTCACCGTGGCGCGCCCCTGGGCGCTGCCGGCGGCGCGCGCCCCGGCGCCCTGGGAGAAGAAGGCCTCGTCGTTGCCGATGAGGGAAGAGGAGGAGGACGAGGAGGAGGACGCCGCGCTGCCGCCGCCGCCATGGCCAAACAACAGCCGCGACGCCCACCCGGACACGCCGCCGCCCCCACCCCCACCACCCCCGCCGCCGTTGAGCCTCAGCCCCGCCGCCGCCCTCCGCCTCTGCTGCGGCGTGGGACCGCCCATCCACGAGTCGTACGCGTACTCCGGGTGCTCGTGCTCGGGCCCGTCCAGGAGGCGCCCGTCGCCGTGCCGCACAAAGAGCGCGGCCTCGAGGCGCGTGTCGCTCGTCGTGAGCCAGGCGTGCGGTAGGGCGTGGAGTGCCGACTCGCGAAAGTCGCGGCACGAGGGTGGGTCGTTGGCGTCGGCGGCGAGGCCCGCGTGCAGGCTGCGGCTCCCGCCACCGCCGCCGTAAGAGAAGGAGTGGTAGGGGTGGTGGCGGGTGCGCTGGGAGGGGGAGAGGTCGGCGGCCGACAGGCGGAACGCGTGCTGCGCCGTGAGCGGGCCCGCGTCGTCGTCGGCGGCGGCCGCGTCGTCTGCGGCGTTTTTTCCGGGCCCGCCCAGGCGGTCGTCCCCGGGCGGTAAAGGGTCGGTCTGCTCGTGCGTCCAGCGCAGGTCGCCGCGCCCGCCCTCGTACGCAAAGTAGGAGAAGTGGCGCGTGAGGTCGACGGGCGCCTCGGCCAGGCCGGGCTTGTGTTGTTGGTGCTGGGCGTCGCCGCCGCCGCCGCCGCCGCCTCGCTCCTTCTTTTCCTCTGCACCACCACCACCACCCCCATCGACGACGCTCTCCCCTTTAAAGTGCGCCTGCTCCACCTCCTCCCGCCGTGCCTCGGCCTCGAGCAGGCCCTCGATGCCGTGGCCGCGCGACAGCCGCGACTCGGCGGGCGGGCGGATGGCCGACCCCCCGACCACCACGAGGCCGCGGTCCCCCCGCCGCACGGGCGACGGCAGCACGGCCAGCGCGACCTCGTGCAGGGCCGCGCCCTCTCCCAACGCCCGCGCCGCGTCGCGCGCGGGCGACGCCGACCACAGCATGCGCAGGTTGTGGTCGAACACCATCACGCGCCACCCGCGCGTCACCACGGCGGCGACCATCTTGCGGGGCGCGGCCACCAGCGCAAGGGGGGGCGGGTCTAGGTACCCCACCGCCAGGGCCGCGGGGGCCCAGTCGGCCTCGTCGAAATCGCCCGAGGAGGAGGCATCGTCGGCGTTGCGGTTGTTGGTGTTGGTGTTTGATCCGGATCCTGCTGCTGTTGCCGTTTCCGCAGACGAAGAAGGCCGCCGCCGCGGCAGCAACGAGGCCGCGGCGACCTCGCGCGCGGGCGAAAACCCCTCGCGCGACGAAAGGGCGCTGGGCGGCTCCGGCCTGAGCAGGCGCAGGCCGAAGTCGTGGGTGGCCACCAGCACCTCGAGGGAGCCGTCGCCGTTGAGGTCGGCGACGACGGGCTTGGGGAGGTGGGCGTGGAGCTGCGTGCGGCTGAGGGCCTCGCGGAGGGCGGCCGAGGCGGCGGCGGCGCGCGCGGCGGTCGAGGTGGGGTCGGAGAGCAGCAGCGACGAGCCGCCGTCGGCGGCGCCCTCGCCGCCCTCGCCCTCCTCGGGCGGCACGAGCGCCGAGTCGAGCATCGCGGCCGAGTGCCACGCCTTGCGGAAGCGGACGGCCGAGGGACCGGCGCTGCGCGTGGCCAGCCACAGCCCGAAGACCGACACGAGCACGACGGCGATGTCGCGCTTGAGCATCTTTGCTTGGCTGCTTGGCGTTCGGTTTGTGTTTGGTGGCTGGAGGTTGGGTCGGGTGGAGAGGAGAGAGAGAGGGGAGACGCGCGCGCGCGCTCGCCTCTCTCTCCTCAGGTGATGCTGCTGACGCTGCTCACGCTCTCAAGGCGATCGCCGTGCGGGCGGCATGACTGTGTGCGCGATTTGAGCGAGAGAGAAAGGAGAAAGAAAGCGAGTGTGTCTGTGCTGCCGACGCACCCCGACCGGCGCGCGCAGTTCAAGCTCGCCCGTCGCTCGCTCCCGCTCTCCCCCTCCCCCTTCGTCCCGCCCTCCTCTTCCATCCTCTCTTCCCACCCTTACACACTTGCCGAGTCCTGCCTTCTCAGCTCTCAGCCAGAGCCGCTCTCCGCTGCCTCCGCTCCGCCCACGCGATCGCCGATAGCACCGCCCGCTTCAGGCCGTCGAGGCTGGCCTCCCCCTCGCCGTCGACCGTCGACACGCGCACGACGGCCAGCGGCGGCGCGAGCGTCATTGCGGGGGAAGGGGCGCTGCCGGCGCCGTTGCCGTTGCCGCTGTCCTCTCCCCCGGGCCCAGAGACGCCCGTCTCAGCAGCATCACCGCCACCGCCACCATCATCTCCTCCACCGCGAGAAGACAGCCGGTGCGCCAAGGCCAGCCGCACCGCGCGCTCGTACTCGCGCGCGCCCCCCCGCTGCCCGACAGGCGCCTCGGCGCGCTCGACCGCCGCCTCGGCCGCCTCGACGGCCGCCGCGCTCGGGACCCCCTTCCCCTCCTCCTCGTCCCACGCCTCCAGCAGGTCGCCCTTGCTGATCACGTCGACCCACGCGCGGTTGGGAAAGGCCGCCCGCAGGCGCCGCCGCACGCGCCACTGCTGCGCCACGCTGGCGCCGCAGCCCTCGGTGAGGTCTGCGACGAACAGCACGGCCGCCTCGGGCAGGTGGGCGACGCACGCGAGCGTGAGGCGCTCCATGGCATTGCGCTCGGGGTCCTCGCGGTCGAGCAGGCCGGGCGTGTCGGTGACCTGGTGGCGGCGCAGCTGCTGCTTTTTGCTCGCGTGGTGGCGGGGGCGGCGGCGCTCAAACGCGCCGTCGTCGTCCTCCTCCATTCCGTCCTCGTACTCATCCTCATCCTCATCCTCATCCTCCTCCTCAAGAGCCACCCCGCTTGCTGCGTAAAAGTGCCCCAGGGCCACCGAGCGCGTGGTGAACGGGTAGTCGCACACGGTCGGCGCGCCCGAGCTCAGGGCCCTGACGAGCGACGACTTGCCGACGTTTGGGGCCCCGACCAGCGCGACCGTCGGCAAGCAGGGGTCGACCTGGGGGAGGCGCCGGAGCCGCCGCGCGGCGGCAGCCAGGTCGCGCACGCAGCCGCTGTTCTTCTGGAACAGGCGCGACAGCTCGCTCGTCCCCTCCTCGAGGAGCTGCTTTGCCGCGGCGGCGTTGGGCGCCGCGGCCGCGCGCCCGGCGAAGGCCTTGCCCGTCTGTTGGAGGGCCTTGCGCAGGGCGTCGACGCGCTGGAGGGAGGCGCGGTAGCCGCGGGCGCCGCCGGCGACGGTGAGGTCGAGCAGGGCGGCGTCAAAGGGGTGCAGCAGCAGCGAGGAGGCTGAGGAGGAGGAGGATGACGATGGCCGGCGGATTGGAGCGGCGGCGGGCACGGCCTTGCGCGCCCCCCCGCCTCCGCCACCATCATCGCCGATGTCGTCGACGATCAGATGCGCCGGGGCGGGCGGAAAGCCCGAGACGTACTTCCCCAGGGGAACTGACAGCTCCTTCATCAGCGCGTCCAGTTGCCGTGCCGCGCGCGAGCGCTCCTTGGCCGCCTCGCCGCCGCCCGAGCGCGAGGCGGCGGGCGAGGGGCCGACGCGCCCGGCGCGCTTGAGCGCCGAGACGAGGAGCTCCTCGGGGGGGCTGACGACGGGGACGCGCTGGAGGGCGCCCTGCTTGGCGTTGGTGTTAGGGTTGGTTTTTGGCGGCAGGGGTGGCGGTGCTTGCTGGGCGAGGCCGCCGCCGGCGCTTGCCGCCGCCGCCGACGACGACGAGCCCAGCCGCCGCCGACGCTGCTGCTGGTGCCAGTGGTCGACCGCTGGCGGCGCGCCTAGCGATGCCGCGGTAATGCGCCGGAGGTTCAAGGAGCCGACGGTCGTCGACGCCAGGGTCGACGTGATTGCTGAAGCGCGCGACGAGAGCAGGCGCGGGCGCGGGAGAAAAGGCGACTCCGACAGCACGAGTGATGGTCCTCCTCCTCTTCCGCGCGCGCACGGCAGCGACGACGGTGGCGGTAGCATGGCGGCGGCCTGTCTCAGCAAGAGTCGCAGCAGCGGGCGCATCAACGAGCTGATGATGACGGGGGGAGCATTTGGGAAGGGTTTCTCGAGATTGACGAGTGTGGAGGCGGTGGTCGGCAGCCGTCGACGCCGCTTCTTCATTCGACGGCCGAGGGGGCGAGAGCCGTGCTCGCGGCGTCGTTTGCATCCAGCACGAATGGTGGCGCGCCGACAAGCCAGGAGAGCGAAACCAAAACCAAAAAGCAGGCGCGCCACAGCAGGACGAGCACAGACACGAACGATAAATACGACCGCGATTCGCGATCGACCTTGAGAAACAAAAAACAAAGCAACGCCGCCGTCCCGCCTCGCCTCGCCTCGCTCCAAAACCCGCGAAAAAACACGACAAAAAACCCAACAAAAGACATGTCGGGCCGCCCTCCTCCACCGCCCTCGATCCGCGAGCTGCCCCAGCGCGACGCCGAGCGCATCTGCGCCACGCACCGCCTCCCCTCGCTGGGAGCGGCGCTGCAGGAGCTGCTGCTCAACGCGGTGGAGGCTGGGGCGCGCAACATTGTGGCGACACTCAGCGGGGCTGGCAGCGGCAACAACAGCAACAACCCAAACGCCAAAAACCCACCACCACCACCATCCCCGGTCTCCCGCGCCTGCGTCGAGGACGACGGCCACGGCGTGCGCGGCGACGACCTGGCCAAGCTCGGCAGGTGGGGCTTCAGCTCAAAGGGAGGCGACGGTGGCGGCGGCGGAAGCGGGCGCGGCGCGGCGCTCGCGGCGCTGGGGGCGCTCTCGACGGCCGGCGGCCCGGTCACGTTCGACTCTCTGGCGTCCAACGCGGCGGCCGGGAGCCAGGTCATGCGCGCGACCTTTGGCTCGGCCACTTCAGCGACTCCGCAAGTGGGTTTGGCGCCCGCGCGCGTGCAGCGGCTCTGGGCGGGCGAGCAGCGGCCGCGCCACCACCACCCCGCGGGCTCGCGCGTGGCGTTTGCTCCGCCGCGCTCGATGCTCCTCCCTCCTCCTGCTGCTCGAGGGCAGGGCCCTCCTGCGGCTGCGGCGGCCGAGGTGGCGCGCGCGCGCGAGGCCCTGGCGATCGCGGCCCTGCCATTTCCCTCGGTGCACGTCGAGCTGCTGTGGCGGCAGGAGGAGGAGGAGGAGGAGGACGACGAGTGCGGCGGCGAGGGCGAGGGCGGCGCGCAGCCCCAACAACAGCAACAACAACAAGAGCTGGTGCTCGAGATGCCCGCGGGCCGGTCCGTGCGCGACACGCTCGCGGTGATGTTCCCCCACTGCCCCTTGCTGACGGGCGTGCGCGCGGACGGGGATGGAGGAGGAGGGGGAGCGCTGACGGGGGCGGCGACGACGGGCGGTGGCGGCGTGAGCGGCGCCGGCCGCGTTTCTGCGGCCGCCACACCACCAACAACCAAGCTCCGCGGCTACGTCGACAACCCCGGCCAAGCCACCAGCATCAAGAACACCACCACCGCGTCACTCGAGGCCCGCTGCCCACGCCTCATCTTCATCAACGGGCGGCGCGCGCGCTGCCCGCCGCTCGAAGCGGCCCTCTCGCGCTGGCACGCGGGGGCGGCCTCGCGCGCGGCCAAGGCGTCGGCGGCGGCGGCGCGCGGGCCTTCTTCCTCTTCTTCCTCTTCCTTCTTGTCGTCGTCCTACCCGATGGCCTACGCCTTGTTCCTCACGCTGCCCTCCGAGTGCGCGCAGCCGCACCCGCAGCAGCAGCAGCAGGCGCTGTCGCCCGCGCTCTGGCGGCTCCTCGGCCCCGTTCTGCGCTCGGCGCTGCGGCCAGCGTGGGGCGACCCGCCTCGCGAGGCAGCGGCCCTGATGGCGGCGTTTGCGGAGGAGGGAGTGGGAGCTGCAGAGGAGCAGCATCAGGACGACGGCAGGCGGCGCCGCCACAAGGACAGCGGCGGTTGTGGCGGTGGCGGCGGAGGGGCGGTTGGGACGATCGGGCGCAAGCGGTGGCGCGCGCGCAGCGGGGGGTCGTCGTTGGCCGCGCCCGGCCCCGCGCCTGCCGCGCCCGTCTCGGCGCCCTTTGCCCTTCCCGGCCTCACGTCCATGCACGCCGAGTCGCGGTCGCGCGCGCTGCTGGTCGTGCAGCCGCCGCCGGAGCTCCAGCAGCAAGAGCAGCAAGAGCAAGAGCAGCCCAACGACGTGCCGACCGCCACGGTCCTCCTTGCCGCGGCCACCGACCCCGCCCCGCCTCCCGCTGCCCTCCCGCTTGCCCCGCCGCCGCTCGCCCCTCTGCCCCCACCGCCGCCGCCCATCCTCACGGCGGCCGAGCTGGCGCGGCGCGTGACGCAGCAGCAGCACGGCGTCGAGGCCGCCCCTCCCCAGCTCGGCGGCCAGCAGAAGCAGCAGCAACAACTTGGCGCCCCCACTCTCCCCGTCCCGGCGGCCGTGGTGGTCGGCGGCGGCGGCACCAATGCCGCCGGCCGCCCGCTCGCGCGCGCCGACCTCGCACGCGCCGCCGTCTTCGGCCAGGCCGAACCGTCGCGCTGGCTGCTGGCCGTCGTGCCCCCCGCTGCGCCCGGAGACCGCACGGCGCTGGTTGCCGTCGACCCGCACGCGGCGGACGAGCGCGTGCTGCTCGAGCGCCTGCAGCGGGGCTTGCAGGGGCAGTTGCTGCGGCGGCGGCGGGCGGCGGCTCTGGCGGCAACGGCGGCGAGGGACGGCGGCAACGATGATGACGCCGAGGCCGCCGCCGCCGTCGAGGTGCTGGGCCCGCCCACGCGCCTCAAGCCCCCGCAGGAGCTGCGCCTGGCGCCTCAGGAGCGCGACGCCCTGATGCTGTCGGTGGCGGCGCCCGGCGGCGGCGCCAGCGGCCGTGGCAGCGGCTCCCCTTCGTCCCCGCCCCCGCCCCCGCCCCCGTCTGACGTGGCCGCGGCGCTCCACCTTTGGGGCTGGGCGTGGGCGCCGGGGCCGCCGCCAGGCGCGACGACCACGGCGGCGTCCTCCTCCTCCTCCTCGTCGGGCCTGCAGCTGCTGGCCGTGCCCACCGTGTGCGGCACTCCCCTGACCGCCTGGGACTTTTTGGGCCACCTGAGCGCGCTGATGGCGGGCGGGGGCGGCGGCAACGCCGGCAACACCGACAACAACGCCGCCGCCGCCGCTGCCGCCGCCGTCGCCGTCGCAGTCCCGCCCGGCGCCCAGCGCGCGCTGCGCTCCAAGGCGTGCCGCTCGGCGCTCATGTTCGGCGACGCGCTCGAGCCGCGGCAGGCGCGCAGGCTGGTCGCGGCCCTGGCGTCCGCGCGGCTGTGGACGGCGTGCGCGCACGGGCGGCCGACGGCCGCGGCGCTGCTGATCGTCGGCGTTGGCGGAGGGGCGGGGGCGGGACGCGCCGTCCTGCCGCTGCCGCGCGCGCCGCTGCTGCTGCCGCCGCCGCACGAGGTGCTCGAGGCGCTCGAGGAGCAACGGCGGCGGAGGGCGGGGCTGGTTCAGGAAGAGGAGGAGGAGGAGTACGCGCACCAGCAGCAGCAGCAGCAGGGCCTGGCGCGGCGGCTGTGCGCGCACCTGGCGCGGTGCGAAGAGAGGCGGACGAGGGGCGGGGAGCGGGCGAGGGCGAGCGGCGGCGGCGGCACCACCAGCGGCGGCACGGGCGCAGCGGCGCCTTGCTGATTTGATCGGTCGCGCGTGTGAGGGAGAGCAGGAACATATCGATCCACCAATCAAATACTCTTGCAAAACGGCACTCTCTCGACGATGCTGCTCGCGCGCCAACCCGCATCGGCCAAGGCCTGCGCGAGGCGGCGACGACGGGAGGTCGCGGAAGGAGGAGGAGGAAGAGGAGGGAGGAGGACGAGGAGCGTCGCCTCTGTCGTTCCTCCGCGCGCGTTCGGCGGCGGCCCGGGATCGTCCTCCTCCTCCTCCGCCCAATCACCGTACGACGAGCTCATCGAGGCGCTCATCCCCCTGGCCGGAACAACGACGGCGGCGCCCGCCTCCTCCTCGGCTCCGGTGGCGCCGCCGCCTGCCCTGCGCGCGGCCTTCGAGCTCGCGGACCGCCAGCAGCAGGACGAGCAGCAGCAGCAGCAGCAGCAGCAAGGGGGCTGGGTCCTCGCGAGCAGCAGCAGCAGCACGAGCAACGGCGACGCCCCATCGCCATCACCGACCACCCCGCCGTCCCTCCTCCTCCTGGCCCCGCTCAGCCGCAACCCCACGCTTGTCCTCGCGCGCGTTGCGCAGCTCGAGCGCTCGTCCGGCGGCGGCGACCGCGCACGCCGCGCCCGCCTGGCCGCGCTCGGCGCCGCGCTGAGCGCGCTCGTCGCCGAGCGCGAGGCGCAGGCCGCCGAGCGCCTGCTCTCGGAGAACGCGGCCGCGGCAGACTCGCGGCGACGGTACAGGGAGTGGCGGGACGAAGCGGCCGAGGAGGAGGAGGAGGGCGACGCCGCCGGGATCGCAAGGCGGACGCTCAGCGTGGCGATTGGCGGCGGCGGCGACAGCGTCGGCGGCGGCGGAAAGCCGGCCGCGGGGACGTCGCTCGACGACCTGTACGCGCTCGGCGAGAGCGCCGAGCGTGACGAGCGCCTCGAGCGCGAGCGCGGGGCGCGGGACCGGGCGCGCGAGGACAGGCGGCGGCGCGAGGCGCTGATCGACCCCTTGCTCGGGGACCGGGTGCGCGCCGAGGTCGAGGGGGCGAGGGAGAGGGCGGCGGCACAGCGAGCGGCAACGCAGCAGCAGCAGCAGGCGCCCCAACAAAAGGCCGCCGCTCGGCCCCAGCCCTCCCTGCCGCCCAAGATCGCGCCCGAGCTGGGGTCGGCCAGCTTTTTTGCGTCTTCGACGGGCAGCAAGGCCAAGGGGGGGGCCGGGGGGGGCACAGGCGGCGACAAAAACAGCGCCTTTGCCGCGGCGGCCGCGCGCCTGCGCGCGCGCCTGGCGCAGGTCGACGACGAGAAGCGGCGGCGGCTCGAGGCAGAGAGGGCGGAGGCGTCGGGAGCAGCAGCAGGAGCAGCAGCGCCGCCGCCGCCGCCAGCAAAGCCGCGCGCCACCTTTGAGGCGCGCGCCATCCTCGCGCACCTGATGCGCGAGGTCGACTCCCCGGAGGAGCGCGCGGCGCTGCTTCCCGAGGCGTGCAACCCGCCGGGACTGGAGACGCGCGTCGAGGGCGGCGGCGGCGGAGGGCAGCAGGCCGCAGTGACGCTCCTGACGACGCCGGCAGACCTGCAGGCGGCGATCGAGGAGGAGGAAAAGGAGGGGGAGGACGACAAGGAAGGGGGCGCATTAAGCGAGCTCCTGGCGGACCTGCAGGGGTACGAGCGCGTGTGGAGGGTGGTCAACGGCGTCGATTATTCAGTCGATCAACAATGAAAGGATTGAGGGAAAAAGAGGATCGATCGCACCCCCAAAAAAATCAGCCGCACGACCCGTCGCGCCATCCGTCGCGCCAGCGCTCGCCGACGCGGGAGCAGTCGTAGGCAGGCTTGCCCAGGCGCACGCTGACGGCGTTGTGGAGCTCGCACATCCACCGCTCGGCCAGTGCGCGCGACGAGGACGCGTCGTTGTCGTCGCTGCTTGCGCCCGCGCCCGCCCCCGCGGCCGCCACCGCCGCCCGCCGCAGCGGCGCCGGCGCCGCCGCGTCGGCCGCTTCCAGCTCGGCCGGCAGGTGGAGCCGGCACTCGGCGCACGGGTACAGGCGCGCGAGGCCGTGCACCAGGCCGCGCAGCGCCTCGCGGTCCTCCGAAGAGGGCTCCAACGGGTAGTAGGCGGCGACCGAGTGCAGCACCGTCCAGGCCGCGCGGCCGAGCTCGGCCGTGTCGGCGGGGCAGGGCGGGGTTGACGGGTTTTCGTCGCTGCTGTCGCCGAGCGCCTCGGCCCACCACAGGTAGGGGAGGGCGCCGCCGCGTTTGCTCTGGTCCACTTCGTTCTCCTGTACTTCCTTGATCTGATCAGCCGCCTGCCCCTCCTCTTGCTCCTTCTGCCTCAGGCGCGCGCGCACCTCGGCAAAGGCCGCGAGCATGTCCTGCGCGCCGCGGCAAGCGCGCTCGGGGCAGGCGCTCGGGTCCAGAGCCAGGGGGGGCGGCGGCGGCGGGGTCGCTGCCGCCGCTGCTGCTGCTGCTGCTGCTGCTGCTGCTGCTGCTGCTGCTGCTGCTGCTGCTGCTGCTGCTGCTGCTGCCGCTTTTGCCGCCTCCTCCTGCTCCTGCTGCTGCTTTCGCCTGCGGCGCTCCATCAGGACGGCCGCGGCCTGCGCGGCGGGCGACAGGCGCTTGCCGCCGTGGTGTTGCGCCGCTGCTGGTGCCGTCGTCGGCGGCGCCTCGGCGTCGGCGTCGGCATCTGCCGCGATCGCGAGCGGGGTCGGAGAAGAGGCGGCCACTGAGGCCGCCGCCGCCGCGAAGGTGGCGACGAGTCCCGCGCGCCGGGCGAGCTGGCGCAGCATGGATGGATGAATGATGATTTCGCGGCCAGCGGGAGAGTGGGCGACGAGTCGACGACACGAGACGAGGTCTCGCGCCCGCCTTGTCGGTTCAAGCCCCGATCCACGCAATCGTCCGAGGGGGGTTCGATTCTCAAGAAGGCAGGCGCGCAAGTACTCTGTTGGTGTGATCAGCAGCAGCAAAGGATTGCGCGTGCGGGGGGTGTTCAAGAGAACGGGTGCGCGCGGCGCAGGCGGCAAGCGGGCGCCGAGCGTGGTGGAAACGGTCGTGCCGGTCCGCGCGGCGACAAGGGCCCTGCTTCTTTTTCACGCCCAAGACCGCCGAAAGCCGCGGCAGGGGCATCAACTGCGCGCAGCTCCCCATTCAATCACACGCGCGCGCCTCGCTCTTTCGCCAAACCAACCCCACCCAAACGCACCTCCTCGACCTCCGCGGAACAACACCACCAGCGAGCAACGGAAGCGATGTTGCCCCTCGCCCGCCTGCTCGCGCGCCAGCGCGCGCACCTGCTCGAGGCCGCCGCGGCCGCGGCTGCCGGCGCCACCCCGGCGCAGCCCCAGTTCCAGCAAGCGGCGCGCCCGATCGCCCAGTACGCCCCCAGTGCGGTGAGCGGGCCGGGCGGCGGCGGCGGCGAGGCCGGCAACGGCGGCGGCGCCTCCTCCTCCTCCTCGGTCAAGATGCGCGCCACCACCATCCTGGCCGTCCGCCTCGGGGGCGAGCTCGTCCTCATCGGCGACGGCCAGGCCACCGCCAACGACTTTGTCGTCAAGCCCAACGTGCGCAAGCTGCGGCGCCTCGGGCCCGTCGCGCCCGCAGCGCCGCCGCCGCCGCCGCCGGAAGGCGGGGGGGGGAGCGCGCCCTCCTCCCGCCCCCCGGCGCGCCGCCTCAGCGAGACCGCCGCCTCGGCCTCCCCCGTCGTCGCCGGCTTCGCGGGCCTCGCCGCCGACGGCCTCGCCCTGCTCGACCGCCTCGACGCGCAGGTGCACGCGCACCCGGGGCAGCTGCGGCGCGCGGCGGTGGAGCTTGCCAAAGCGTGGCGCCAGGACCGCGCGCTGCGCGAGCTCGACGCGGCTGTGCTCGTGGCCGACGCGGACGCGACCCTGTGGCTGGCGGGCAACGGGGACGTGCTCGAGTCGTCCGACGGCGTCGTGGCAGTGGGCAGCGGGTCGGACTTTGCGGAGGCGGCGGCGCGGGCGCTGATCGACGCAAGCCGCGAGGGCGGGGCCTTGGCGTCCTCGTCCTCGTCGTCCTCGGCCGCCTTTCCTCGCCTGACCGCCCTCGACGTCGCGCGCCGGGCCATGCGCGTCGCCGCCGACTCGTGCGTGTACACCAACCACCGCTGGACGTGGTTCCGGCTGAGGCGGGAGGAGGAAAAGCCGCCGGCGGCGGCGGCGGCAGAGGGGGGGGGCGATGGAGGAGCGGGGAGCCAAGGCGGCGGGCCTCCGCCGCCGCGCGCGATGGCCGTCGACGAGGGGAGCGAGGACGGCCTGTTGCTCTACTCGAGTGAACCGACGCACGGCGGGGACGTGGTGTAATCGCTCATTTGTCTGGCTCCTCCTTCGTCCGTCCGTCAGTTTATATTACAACGGGTTCACCCCTCCCCCCCTCCCGCCGCCCCCCTTTCTCTGGCCGCCACCACCCGCGCCCACGTGTCCCCCTCCGAAACGAGGTCCACCCCCTGCACGCGCAGCGGGAGGCCCGCGACGGGCCGGTACCTCCCCCTGCGCCGGAAATAGTCGCTGCACGAGTTGCACGACAGCTCGCGCGTGGCGGACAGCCGCCTCCAGGTTGAGGTGAGCGAGATGCCGCAGTTGGTGCAGGGGTGGCCCGAGGCGTGCGGGTGGGGCTGGTAGCGCTGGGTGAGGGGGACGAGGCGGGGCGGGCGGTCGGCGTTGGCGTTGGCGGCGTTGGCGGCGTTGGCGCGGCGGCCGAGCAGGATCGCGAGCTTGGCTTCGGCGTCGTTGGAAAAGGGCGGCGCGTTGGGAGGCGTGAGCGGGGCGTAGTGGTCTTCGGGGGAGGGGTGGGGCGGCTGCGCGAGGGTGAACTCGTACACGTAGCATTGTTTGTTAGGGGGCGCGGGTTCGGGGTGGGAGCGCTCGCCGGGTGGCGGCGGCGGCGGCGCGGGGCTGGGCTTGGCGGCCGGCGCTTCTGCTGCTCCTACTGCTGCTGCTGTTTGGTCGCCGCTGTCGGGAGGCGCGGCGGCGGCGACAGCACTGGACATCCCGATCGATCGGGCGGCGGGAGGGATGAAGGAGAGAGGGGCTGCGTTTGGCTCTCTTTTCCGGGAGGAGGTCACCCGCGACCTCCTCGCTCTCTCTCTTGGCGCCGTTCGATCGATCGATCGATCGATGGTAGAATTCGGCTGCGCGCGCGTTGAATGCGCAAGTGTCTCGAGTATGTAGCGTTTCAGGTTTGAGAGGGGATCAAATACGGGCACGAAGAGAAAAGGCGCGGCGCCCGCGCGCGCGCTCTCTCTCTCTTGCCTCGTCGGCGTCGTGCGCGCGCCGCGCCGCCACGCGCCCGCGCCTTTTTGAGGCGCTCCGTGGGCAAGGCGTCAACGCGACACACACGGTAGTTGCGCGCGCTCTCTAACACATACGTTCGCTCATTCCCACATTCCCAAAAAAACGACCGAAAGGGCGCCCCACCTCTCTAGCACGCGCGGAACAGCAGAGCCCCCCGCTCTTCTCTCTTCACGCTCCTCCGACATGCATTCGTCGCTCCGCGCGCCGGCTTCGGCCACGCGGCCGCCGGCAATGACAGGGGGCACGAGCAGCATCACCCGCAGAGCGCCCGTTCTCGCGCGCAGCGCCGCCACGGACGACGACCACAACAACCCGGCCGCCGTCGACGCCACCGCCGATGCCGGCGCCGCCAACAGCAACAACAACAACGCGCAGCGCAGACCGCCCCCCTCCGCCGCCCTCCTCCTGCTCCGCTCGTCCGCGGCCGCGGCCCTGCTGCTCGTGGCCAGCGCCGCGGCGGGCGGGCGCGCAGCGCACGCGGCAGGCTCACGCTGGAGCAACAGTGGACAACAACACCAACAACAAGCGACGGTCGCCCCCGTCGTGAGCGCGCTCGCCGCGGTGCCGCCGTCGGGCGACGGCGGCGACGCCGCCAACGCGTCGAGCCGCCGCCCGTCCCGGCAGCAGCAGCGGCAGCAGGAGAAGCGGTGGCAGCAGCAGGCGCAGCAGGAGGCGCAGCAGCGGCACGTCATGCAGCAGCAGTTTCAGCAGCAGGTCCAGCGGCAGCAGCAGGACGAGCAGCAGCAGCAGCAGCAGCAGCAGCCGACGCTGCCGCCGGGCGCCGCCGCCGCCGCGCTGCTGTCGCGCGGCGTCGCGACCGACCTGGGCGCGGCGGCCTTTGGCTCGAGCGCGGCGCTCCTTTCCACCACCCCAGCGGCGGTCGACGACGCCGCCGCTTCTCCGGCCTCGTTCGACCCCAGCGGCAACAACAACAACAGCAACAGCAACAACACCAGCGCCGCCGTCGCCCCCCCGCCAACAACGCCGACGACCACCACCCCCGCCCCCACCGCCTCTCCGCCACCTCAGCTCCCCCCGATCGACCCGGCCCTCGCCGCCCTCCCCGCCCACGAGCGCGCCGTCGTCGCCCTCTTCGAGGCCAACACCCCCTCGGTCGTCCACGTCGCCCACCTCTCGCGCGCCACGCAGGCCTCGTCCTTCTCGGCATTAGACGAGCGCCGCCTGCCCCTCGGCCAGGGCACCGGCATCATCTGGGACCGCGCTGGGCACGTCCTGACCAACCACCACGTCGTCAAGGGCGCCTCGGAGGTGAAAGTGACGCTGCACGACCGCACGACCCACACGGCGCGGGTGGTCGGGTGCGACCCGGCGAAGGACGTGGCGGTGCTGCGGCTGGCGGGCTTGCCGAAGCACCGGGCCGAGGGGCTCAGGCCCGCGGTCTTTGGGTCTTCCGGCCTCCTGCGCGTGGGGCAGTCGGTGTTTGCGATCGGCAACCCGTTTGGGCTGGACCACACGCTCGCGCAGGGGGTGATCTCGGGCCTCGGGAGGGAGCTGTCGACGGGCCTGTCGTCGATCAAGGGCATCATTCAGACGGGTGAGTTGTGGTGGTTTTCTTGCGGCGGGGGCGCGGCGGTTTTCGCTTTGGCGCGCGCGCCATGCTGACGCTGACGCCGACTCCTCCCTTCTTCTCCAACCCCCCCATCCAAAAACAGACTGCGCCATCCACCCGGGAAACAGCGGCGGGCCCCTCATCGACTCGTCCGGCCGCGTCATCGGCGTCAACATCGGCATCATGGACCCATCGGGCAAGGGCGCCTTTGGCGGCGTAGGGTTTGTGCGTTTTTTTCCTGCCGCCCAAGATCCGTTTTTTCCTGCCGCCCAAAAGATCGTCTCTGCGGCGGCCGCCGCCGCTCGGCCTTGCGGGAACAAAAAACGCGCCCCCCCCCCCCCCCCCCCCCCCCCCTCTCTCCCAATCCACCAACCAAACAACCCTCCGTCAACCCAAGCCACAACCCCAACAACCCCAACAACCCCAACAACCCCAACAACCCCAACAACCCCAACAACCCCAACAACCAACAAAAACAACACAACAGGCCATCCCCATCGACACGGTCCAGGGCCTCGTGCGGCAGATCCTCCGGCACGGCCGCGTCCTGAGGCCGGGCCTGGGGGTGACCATCGCCCCCGCCGCCGTGCTGCGCTCCGCGGGGCAAGGTGGGGGCCTGGCGGCCGAGGGCGCCCTCGTGCTCGAGGTCCCCGCCGGGTCCCCCGCCGCTGCGGCGGGCATCCGACCCACGTACAGGGACGTGTTCGGCGACATCGTCCTGGGGGACGTGATCGTGGCGCTCGACGCGCGTCCCGTGCGGTGCGCGGCCGACCTGGCGGCCGCCCTGGACGAGAAGCGCGTGGGCGACCGGGCGCGCGTGGACTTGCTGCGAGACGGGCGGCGGCTGTCGGTGACGGTGACGCTGGGGGAGCGCGGGGCGGCGGGTATGGCGGAGGAGTGACGTATGAGTGGGTTGCGCGCGTTTTGTTGTGGAGGAGCGCGCGCGCGCACGTCGCGCCGTCGTCGGCGCCTGTTCTTCTTTCGGAGGCTCTCCCTCCTTTTGGCTCCTCCACCCATCACTCATTCTGTTATCAACACATCGCTGGCCTCCTCCTCTTGCGGCGCGCCCGTTCGTTGTTTGGTCGGGGCTGTGCGCCCCCCTTCGTTGCGGACGCACAACCCCGCCCCGAAACGACCACATGAAGAGCGCGAGAGAAGCGATGATCCGCGGGGGGCCCGCCAGCGTCGAGCGCGCGCTGCTCGACGCCGCGCCGGCCATCGCCGCGGCGCTGCGCGACCCGCGATGGCTCCCGCCCCCCGCCCCGCTGTCGCTCGGGGACGAGGCAGACGGCCGAGCGGGCGACGGCGGCGCAGCGGGCGGCGACCGGCGGCGGCGGCGAGGCGAGTACGCCCCGCCCGCCGACGAGGCCGAGGCCTACCGCGCGCTCGAGGCGCCCGTGCGCCGCCTGCGCCTGGCGCGCGAGGCGTGCACGGCCCTGGGCATCGGACGGGGGAGGCGAGGCGGCGTGGACGAGACGGGTGAACCTGCCGCCGTTGCCGCCAACGCCGCCAACGCCGCCGAGGACGACGACGAAAACGACGGCGGCGGCGTCCCGCTCTCCCTGGCCGCGCGTGTTTACGAGGCGTCCGCCGACGCGGCCGCGGCCATGCGCTGCGCCGACGGCGAGCTGCTCAAGGCGCTCGCGGGCCTGTGCGGGTCCATCTACCCGGCCCTCAGGCGACAGGAGATTGAGGGGCAGGAGGAGGAGGAGGAAGAAGAAGCGGCGGCGGCGCGGGCGCGCCCCCTCCTCCTCCTCGCGCGCGAGGGCGAGATGCGCGCGGCGCTCGTGCTCTTCTACGCGTGCATGCCCGCCCGCCCGCTGCCGCAGAACCTGGCGCAGTGCCTGAGCGCCGAGGGCCTGGCGCCCTTTTGGGAGGCCGAAGTACAGGGGGAGGAGGAGCAGGTCGGAAAGGCAAGACCAACAACAACAGCAAAGCCGCCGCCGCCGCTGCCGACAACGCCGCACGACCGCCTCCTCGTGCG
The DNA here is from genome assembly GCA_009193075.1 of Mychonastes homosphaera. NCBI lineage: Eukaryota > Viridiplantae > Chlorophyta > Chlorophyceae > Sphaeropleales > Mychonastaceae > Mychonastes > Mychonastes homosphaera. The sequence continues at coordinate 1,287,307 of VXJC01000002.1, read as the reverse complement.
CAGCGCCCTCCGGGGGGCGTCCGCCGCCCTCTCGGGCGACTGGGTCGCCTTCGGCCGCTGCTACGCCGCCATGCCGCGCGTTCCCCGGCACGTCATGGCGCGCTGCCTCCCCCGCGTGCGCGCCCAGGCCCTGCGCTGCATGGCGCGCTGCTTCGCGCCGTCCCTCCCTGTTGCGTTCGCGGAGAGGTCGCTGGGCCTGTGCGTGAGCGGCAACGGCGGCGCGGGCGGCAGGCACGGTCCCCTGGTGGCCCTGCTGGAGGACGCGGCGCGGGAGGGGTGCAAGGGCAGCGCCTCAGCCCTGGCCGCGCGCGAGGCGGCGCGCAGGGCGCGCGCCGACGCGGTTTGGTCGTCAGGCGGCGGAGGGAGGGAGGACAGTTGGGAGGAGCGGGCGGACGCTGGCGGCGGCGGCGGCGCTAGCGGCGAAGACGACGGCGACGGCTTCACGGAGCTCGTGTTCAAGCCGCCGCCGCCGCCATCATTAGCAGCGTCAGCAGCAACGGCAGCAAAAAAGTAGTAGTAAATTGATTTTGACACACACGCTTTTGGTTTTCTTCTATCTCTCTCTTTTCCTCATCCGGCGGCCTTGACGCCGCTGCCGCCCCCGGCTCCCTCGTCCGAACCCCCGCCGCCGCCCCCGCCGCCGCTCCCCCCGCTAAACGCCTCCCCCGTCCGCTCATCGATCCCCTCCCACGACCACACGTCGTTGGTGTACACGCAGCGGTCGCTGGCCACGCGCATGGCCCGCTGCGCGATGTCGAGCGCCGTGAAGAGGCCGCCGCCCTGCTGCTGCTTCTTCTGTTCGCCCGCGGCGGCGGCATCGGCAGCGGCATCGGCCGGCGCCCCCGCCCCCACCCCCGCCGCCGCCGCCGCCGCCGCGTCCTCGTCCAGCCTCACCAGCGCCCGCGCCGCCGCCAGCGCGTACCGCGCCCCGCTCCCGATCGCGTGCACCCCGTCCGCCGGCTCGAGCACGTCGCCGTTGCCCGAGATCTCCAGGCACGCGCCCGTGGCGTCGGCGACCAGCATGGCCGCGCGCAGGCGCCGCAAAACGCGGTCCTGCCGCCAGGCCTTGGCTAGGTCGACCGCCGCGCGCCGAAGCTGCCCCGGGTGCTGCCTCAGGCGCGCCTCGAGGCGCTCAAAGAGGGTGATACCGTCGGCGGTGGAGCCGGCGAAGCCGCCGATGACGAGCCCCCCGCCGGGAAGCGACGCGGCGTCCTCGGCGGCAGCGGCGTCGATCGTTGTTCCTGGTGCTGTTGTCGTTGTCGTTGTCGTCGTTGCGGCACCGGCGGGCGCCGCCCTTGGCAGCAGGCGGCGCAGCTTGCGCGCGTTGGGCTTGACGACCTTGCTGCCCATCGAGATCTGGCCGTCGGCGACGATGACGACCGACCCGCGATGCCGCACTGCGAGCACGGTGGTGCCGTGCATCTCGGCGGACGAGGACGAGGCGGAGGTGGAGAGGCAAGCCGCGCGCGCGCCGGAAGAGACGACGGGCTCCTGCTGGGGCTGTCCTAGCCACGCGCACGCGCGCAGCAGCAGGAGCCGCTGTGCTGTGGCCGGGGAGTAGTGGGCTGCTGATGCGGCGGCGCGAAGCATGGTAGTTGATTGGACTCGTGATCGTTTGGAGGAGCGTCGATCGGAGGGAGCGTCCATCGGCTTTGAGAGAGAGAGAGCGGCGCGCGAGCAGCGGCGGCGCGCGCGCGCGCTCGGCGGCGGCACAGCCACCTTCGCGCCTCTTTTCCGCCCGCGCCCTTCAACGCCACCACGCGCGCCACACAACACTCGACGCTCTGAAACGACGCTCTGAAACGACGCTCTCTGGAAGCACCCAAACGAAAAACCCACGACATTCCCAAAACCCACGGGCGAAAGCTATCCCCGCTGGCCCTCCCTCCCTTCCGGCGCACGAACACTCGCCCGCAAACCCCCCTCGGACCCCTTGACAACCCACCCCAAAAAACTCCGTCGCCGCCGCATGCCGCGCCTCGCCCTGACCCGCGCCCTGTTCGCTGCCGCTCCGTCTCCCCCCACTACAACCGCCGCCGCTGCCGCAAGCGCCGCCGACCCCGCGCGCGCGCTCTACCGCGCGGCCCTCCGCGCCATCGCGCGCCTTCCCGACTCTGGGGCGCGCGACTACTACCGCGCGTACGCCCGGCAGAACTTCGGCGAGTACCGCGACGAGCGCGACCCGCAGCGCGTGGCGCAGCTGCTGGAGCACGGCCGCTCGGCGGCCGACTTTTTGATCAAGAAGCACCTCGGCGGCGGCGGCAGCGGGGGCGGCGGCAAAGCGGGCGGGGGCGGCGGCAGCAGCAGTCGCTTGCGGTAGCGGCGTCGCATCGTGATCATTTTCAGCAGAAGCACCAGCACCCGCACCTGCACAAGCACCGGCGGATCCTTTCGCCCTAGGGAGCAAAGCGAAATGGGTGCAGCCATGGCCGCCGCCGCCGCCAACGGCCGCACGAAAACGACAACACCACCAACAACACCACCAACGCCCTCATCCATCCTCCTCCCGGCCCTCGCGCTGCTCCTCTGGGGCGCCCTCTCGTCCTTCATCATCATGGCGAACAAGCGCGTCTACGCCGGCGGATTTCCCTACCCGTGCGCCCTGACGGGGATCGGCACCGGGTTTTCCGCGCTGGCGGCGGCGCTCGTCGCGCGCGCGGCGCGGGCGGCCGCCTCGTCGTCGTCGTCGTCGTCGTCGCCCTCTCACCTCCCCGACTTTCTGCGCATGCGCGCGCCGCGCGAGGTGTTTGGCGGGGGCGGCGGCGGGGGCGGCGGCGGCGGTATCTGGGGGAGGAAGAACGAGGCGCAGCAACAGCCGCGCCGGTCGCAGCGGCAGTGCGAGCTCGCCGACGCCGCCGCCGACGCGGCCTCCTCCTCGTCCTCTGCCCCCGCTCCCCCCCCTCCTCTGCTCTCCTGGGTCCTCCCCGTCGCCGTCTTCACGGCCCTGTCCATGGCCCTGGGCAACTTCCCCTACCTCTACCTCTCCGTCTCCTTCATCCAGATGCTCAAGGCCTCGTCCCCGGCCTGGACGCTGCTGCTGGCCGCGGCCGCGGGGCTCGAGACGCCCACCGCTGCGCTCGCGGGGGCGGTGACTCTGATCGCTGCGGGAACAGGGGCGACGGTGCTCTTTCGGGAGCAAGGGGGGGGCGGGCTTGGGGGCTCGCTGGCGTCGTCTTCGTCGTCGAACGCCGCTTTGGGTGTCACCCTGACCCTCCTGTCGTGCGTCTCGGAGGCGGCGCGCGTGGTCGGGTCGCAGGCGCTGCTGCAAAAGGCGCAGCAGCAGCAGCAGCGCAAGAAGGGGGAGCCGCGGCGGCAGGCGGGAAACGGCGCCGCCGCCGCCCAACCACAACAGCAGCAGCAGCAGCAGCAGCAGCCCCTCAACGCGCTCGAGTCGCTCGTTTACGTCGGCGCCCCGGCCTCCCTCCTCCTCCTCCTCCTCTCCTGCGCCCTCCGCGAGGGCGGCTCCCCGGCGGGCCTGCTTCGGGACGCCCGCGCCTTTGCGTCGGCGCGCCCGGGGACCGCCGCGGCCGCCGTGGCCAGCTCGGCCGCCGTCAATTTTGCCTCGATGGCCGCCGTGCGCCTCACCTCGTCGCTCACCTTCAAGGTGTCGGGCTGCGCCAAGAACGCGGCGGTCATGGCGCTGGCGGCCGCGGAGCACGGGGACAGGGTCACCCCGGGGCAGGCGGCGGGGTACGCGCTCGCGACGAGCGGGTTTGTGGCGTACGCGTGGATCAAGGCGCGGGGGGCGGGAGGAGGGCAAGCGGCGGCGGCCGGAGCGGGGGGCGCGCAACGGCGGCGGCGGGGGGAAAACGACGCCAAGGATGCGTGAGGGTTTGCTGGATAGAATGGGAATTTTCATTAAAATCGCGTGAAGATGGGTATCAAGAAGAAGAAGAAGAGGGCGCCATCGCTGTTAAGAGGACGCGGTGGTGGCGTTGGGGTCGGCGGCCGAAGACGCGACGCGGACGCGCGGCGGCGGCGCTCGCGGCGCCCCGTCCTCGTCCTCCGTCTCCTCGTCCTCCTCCTCGTATCCGTCGTTCTCCTCGACGTAGCCCACCTCATCGGCGCCGTCGTCCTCCTCGTCCTCGTCCTCGTCCTCGTCGTACGACGCTCCCTCGCCGCCCGCCCTCGCCCTGCCCTCCTCCTCGTCATCCTCCTCGTCGTCCTCGTCCTCATCCTCGTCGTCCTCGTCGCCGCTCCAGTAAACGTCGCCTTCTTCCTCCTCCTCCTCCTCATCGTCCTCATCGTCCACCATCCCGACCCCGCCCAGCGCGTCCAGCCACCTCGGCAGCGCCGCGCACGCCCAGCTGCCCTCGAGCGAGCGCATCGTGCGCAGCACGCTGGCCCAGCCGAGGGGGCTGCCGCCGCCGATCGGCGGCGGCGCCGCAGCAGCCGCAGCGGCCGCCGAGACCACGTCTCCCCCGAGCAGCAGGGCCGAGCGCGCGATCAGCTCAAACGCGCGCGCGGACGAGCGCAGGTCCCCGCCGGGGAGCCCCGCCACCCCGCCCCCGCCGGCGTCCTCCAGCAAGATCAGCGAGCGGGGCGCAAGGCGGGCGACGGCGGCGACGGTCGAGGCCAGCCCTTCGGGGGAGAGAGCAGGGGCGGGGCGGGGCTGCGACGGCGGCGGCGGCGGCTGCGGCTGCCTGCCGAGCAACGACGAAAGCGACGGCGGCGCCAGGACGTCCGTCCCGGCGCTCACGATCACGAGCGCCGGGCGGAACTCGGCCGCCAGCGGCTGCAGCAGCGTCGCCACCGCCTGCGCGTAGTCTCCGTCGCCGGGGCATCCGCCGCCGCCGCCAGCACCACCATCGCCGCCGCCGCCAAACAGCGCGCCCCCGCCCCACCGCCAGCCCCCGCCCTCGCCGCCCTCGCCCGGCGGCTCTGGGCTCGGCGTCGACAGCTCAGGCGGCGAGACCGGGCGGCCGTGACGCTTGTTCGACGACCCGCGCCGGCCCCGGCGCCGCTGCGAAGAGGGCGGGGGGGGAGGGGCCTCCCAGGCCACGTTGACGGTGAACCCCTTCCCCGCACCGATGCCCGTGAATTCGCTGCGCGCGAGGTGGTGCGTCCCAGGGGGGTAATACGCGCCCGACGGCAAGTCCGAGTCGTCGGCGTCTTGCTCCTGCTCCTCCTCTTCCTCGTCTTCGTCTTCGTCCTCCTCGTCCTCGTCTTCGTAGTAACCATCATCGTCCTCGTCCTCGTGGACGCGGTCAAAGTCGTCCTCGGCGCGCGGGAACAGGCCCCCGCCGCGCCGCCGCCTCCTCCTCCTCGGCGCCGACCTGGCCGCCCGCGGCTTTGGCGGCGGCGGCGCCGCGTGCAGCGACACGCAGAGCACGGAGGGGTCCCCGGCGAAGGCCTCGGCCGTGCCGACGGCCGCGGACGCGCCCAGGGAGACGAGCATCACGCGCATGCGGGGAGGAGGAGGAAGAGCGGAGGAGGAGGAGGAGGAGGATGAAGCGCCCTCTGCCGCCGCCGCCGCCGCCGCCGCCTGCGCGGCGCGCGCCGCGACAGCGGCGTTGTTGAAGTAGGCCCCGCCCGCCGCGCGCGCGCGCGAGGCGAAGGCCCCCGCGGGCCGCACGAGCGCCAGGGCGCAGCGCGGCTGCGGGGTCGACGAGGAGAGTGAGGAAGCAGCAGAATCGCCACCACCACCAAGGCCCGCCACGAGCCGCGCCGCCATTTCCGCCGCCGTGCCCGCCGCAAAGCGCGCCGCCGCCGCCGTCGCGGGCCCCGCCCCAAGCATCTCCGGGGGTAAGGAGCCGGACGTGAGCGCCGACCGCAGCAGCGCCGAGCGCGCGTCCAGGTCGTTCTGCCCCGCGACGGACCCGCCAACACCACCACCACCACCACCACCACCACCACCACCACCCCTTCCGGCTCCGACAACCAGCCCTTCGAGCGCCAGGCCGCCGAGCGCGTCGACCGCGGCCACGTGCGCCAGGGTGTGCACGCGCAGCAGCTCGCCGTCCGTGGCCGGTCGCGTGGGCAGGCGGTCGCACAGGTCGGCGAGGCCCGAGAGGCGCAGGCGCGCGACGATGGCGCGGACGCGCTCGGGGCGGTCGGGGTGGGGGGGCAGGGCCGCACGGTGGCGGGCCATGGGGGCGGCAAAGGGCGACGACGAGGAGGAGGACGGGTCGTCGTCCTCCTCGTCCCAAGCGATGAGGGGGGCGCCCAATGAGGGGGCATGCGCGGCCTGTCCACCGTGCTGCTGCTGCTGCTGCATCAGCTCGAGCGCCAGCAGGCGCCGCGCCTCGCGCAGCGCCTCGGCCGCGGGCGACGGCGCGTGGCGGCGCGCGAGGGCGAGCGGCCCGGCAGAAGAGGCGGCGGCGGGAGCGCCAAGCAGCGCCGCGTCCTCCGAGGGGCGGTGGCCGCAGTTGGGGCACGGCGGGTCGTCGGGGTCGTCGGAGCCGCCGTGATTCCCCCGGACAGCAACGAGGGGCGTGCAGCAGTTGATGCAGAAGGACGAGGCGCCCGGGCGCGAAGAGAGGGGGTCGAGCGCCGCCGCCGCCGCCGCCTCGTCCTCCTCCTGCGCGAGCATCGCCGCCGCGAAGGGGTCGCCCGGGGTGTACCGCACGTCCAGCGGGGGGGGAATGGCCGCGGCGGCAGCAGAGGCGGACCTGGGCCGCCACGCGCCGACGACGTCCTGCAGGCGGATCAGGCAGCGCAGGTCGCGCGCGTCGTCGTCGGGCGGGTCGGGGGAGGAGGAGGATTGGGGGGTGGCGGCGGCGGCGGCGGACGACGACGACGACGCCGCGCGGCGCGCCGGCACCGACAGGTGGGGGACGCAGGACTGCCGCGGCTGGAGGCGCGGCGCGCCGGCGGCGCGCGCGGCGGCCGAGCTCTGCATGGTCGCGGCGGCCTCGGCAAGGGCGTGGATGAGGAGGCGCGCCGAGGTCGGGGCGCGGCGCATCAAACCAAAAGGCGGAAGGGGAGAGGGCTGTCTCCTTCTCTCCTTTCTCTCCCTTTCTTGATCGCGCGCTGTTGCGGCGAGGGGAATAGGGGTGGGGGCAAGGCTCGCGGGTGGTCCGAAAGAATGAGTGATGTGTGATGTTCAAGATACAGGGGCGTCTTTCGAGTCTCTATGTGTGTGCATGATTTGGCGGGGGGAGGGGGTCGCGAAAAGAAACCAATCGAACCGAGCTCAAACCTCCTCGCTCGACAGCTCGCCTACGGCGGCGACGAGGCGCCGCTGCCAGCGCGCCCCCCGCCCCCCCTCGGCCACGCAGCCGCCCGCCGCAGGCGCGCCAGGCCCGCGGACGCCGATCCCTCGGCGAAGGCATCGGCGCCATCAGATTCGTCGCTGCGGCGCTCGCGCCAGCATGCGGCATCCTCCTCCTCGCGCTCTTTGTTGCGTTGTTGGGCTGCGGCCGACGCCGCCGACGCCGGGGCCGCCGCTCGCTGCTGCTGCTGCTGCTGCTGCCGCCGCGCCGCGTCGGCCGTCGCCGAGTGCAGCCAGGCCGCGAGGCCGTCGAGGACGCCCGTGCTGGGCGCGGTCTCGGCGGGTGCCGCGGCAGGAGCAGCGGGAGGCGACGCATCACCGGCCGCCCACGCCCACCACGCCGCCGATGCCGCCGCGGCCGGCGGCGGGGGCGGCGGCGGCGGCGGCACCAGCTGCTGCCATTGCTGCTGCTGCTGCTTCCACTGCTGCTGCTGCGCGAGCACAGCGTCCCCGAGCCTCCTGGGCAGGTCCCACCACGCCGCCTCCTCAGAGGCCGACGAAGATGACGACGACTTTGGCTGCGCCGCGGCGCCAAGGGCAAGGCCACCACCACCAACAACCCCCGCCGCCACCCCGGCACCCGCAGCCGCAGCTGCCGCCGCCGCCGCCGCCTCCCTCAGCCCGCTCGTGGCCCGCAGCAGCTGCGCCCCCGCCTCGCGCTGCGCCTCGGACGCGGCCCTGAGCGCGGGAGCGGCCGCCTCGGCCACCGCCTGGGCCGCGGGAGCCGGGTCGAGCGCCAGCCCGAGCTGGTCGTGCCAGCGGCGCGGGCAGTCGGGCGGCGTCGAGGGGGGCGCAAACGCGGCGCGCGCGGCCGAGGCCGCCACGCGGAGGAGCACCGCCGCCGCCAGCGCGGGGGCCGCGCTCGCGGCGAGCGCCTGGGCCAGGGGCTGGAGGAAAGTGAGGGCGGCGGAGGGTTCGATCGTCGTTGGGATGATGGCAAAGGAAGCAGACGAAGCAGCAGAGGCTGCCGCTGCGGCGACCGAGGCCGGCGCGGCGGCCGCCTTTGCCGCCACCGCCCCTGCGGCCCCAGCAGCAAGCGCCCCGGCCAGCGCCGCCGCGACGGCCGCCCCCAGCGCCAGCGCCTGCATGCCGCACGCGAGCGCGAGCACCTTGGCCAGGCGGACGACCGAGCGCGCGCTGAGGCCCCTCCTCGCACCCGAACCGGACGACGAGGGGGAGTGGGAGGGGGAGGAGCAGCAGGACGACAGCGCCAGCGCGCAGCCATAGGCGAGCGCGGCCGCGCCCGACAGCAGGGGCGCGGCGGCGATCCCGCCCGCGGCCGCGACCGCCAAGAGCGCGGCCGCATCGCCGCCGCCGCCACCGCCACCGCCTCCGCCGCTCAACGCCGCCGCCGCCAGGCAGGACGCCAGGCGCAGGGCGGCGGGAGAGGCGGCGGCCGCGGCGACGAGGGCCGGCAGCGCGGCGACGCCCGCGAGCCGCAGCGCGAGCGCAGAGGCGGAAGTGACGAGCGGCGGCAGCGGCGCGGGCGCGGGCTCTGCGAGGGGTGCCGGCGGCTTGTCGTCGACTCCCTGTTGCTCCTCCTGCTGCTTCTTCAGCCCCTCCTGCTCATCCGCCGCCGCCTCGGCCGCCGCCTCGGCCGACCACAGGCGCAGGCGCGCCTCGAGCCCGCGCGCCACCGCGGCGCCCCGGGCCTCGGCCGCGGCCATCAGGCGCAGCCACGCCCGGAGCGCGCCCCTGCCGACCCCCTCGCCCACGGGCAGCACCAGGAGCGCCGCCTTGAGCGCGAGGAGGGCGAGCGCCGCGGCCTCGAGCGGCAGGGGGGGCAAAAAGGAGGAGGGCGAGAGGGCGGCGTCGGTGGCAGCGTGCTGCCGGGCCCCTTGGACGAGCGCGTGGGCCGCGGCCGACGCGCGGTCGGAGAGGGCGGCGGCGGCGCAGAGCAGCCCAAAGGCCGAAAAGGAGGAGGAGGAGGACGACGCGGCGGCCCCAGCGCCCCCGCCCCCAACAACCTGCCCAAGCGCCCCCGACGCTAGGGCCTTGGAGAGGGTGGCCGCGGCGTCCAGCGGGCAGAGGCCTGGGGCCAGGCGCGCGGCGGCGGCGGTCGCGGCCACGGAGCACGCGTCCGACAGGGCCGGGAGGGCGGCCAGGAGGGCCCAGCACAGAGAGAGGAGGCCCGCGGGCAGCAGCGCCAGGGCGGCTAAGGGGGAGGCGGGCGGTGAAGGCAGCGCGGCGAGGCGCGCGGCCTCGGCGGCGTCGGAGGCGTCGGCGGCGGCCGCGGCCACGGCGCGCGCGAGGGTGGGGGTCGGCGGCGGCGGTGGTGGTGGCTTAGCGGAGGTGGGTGTTGAGGATGTTGTGGTTGTGGTTGTGGTTGTTGTCGATGATGATGGGGGATTGGTGGCGGTGGTGGTTGAGGCGGCGGGGGCGGCGCGGGCGGCGGCGGGGCGCCGAGCGGCGGTTGTGGCCGTCGTCGCTGTCGCCGCCGCCACCACCGCCGCGTCCTTGGACGCCGTGCTCCCGCGCGGCGACGACCCCCGGCTCCCCCCGCGGCTGCCGGGCCGGGCCACGCCGCGGCTGCCCGGCCTGGACGACGCGGCGGAGGACGCGGCCGCGGCCGCCTCGGACAGCAGCGCCGCCGCGCCCTCGAGCTCGCGCGCGGCGGCCGCCTCGCGGCGGTCGGCGCTCGCCTGAAGGGGCGGCGGCGGCGAGGGTGCGGGGGGCGGGCTGCCGCTGCCGCTGCTGCTGCTGCTGATGTTGCTGATGTTGCCGGGGCGGGCCAGGGGCGCCGCGGCGCGGCTGGCCCATGATGGGCGGTGCGGCGGCGGTTGCGGCGCGGCGGCGGCGGACGATGGCGGCGCGGTGGTGGCCGCGCCGTCCGCGGCGGTCGAGCTGCTGCTGCTGCGGTTTGTGTTGCCGCCGCGCTGGGCCGCCGAGGGCCGATGCCTGTGTGCTGGTGGTCGGCGGTGCTGCTGCTGCTGATGCTGCTGCTGCCTGGCTGCCCAGCGCCGGCCCGCGGGGGCGGACGACGACTGGAGCATCATCGCCGCAACGGGTCGCAAATCGATCGATGGCCTGAAACGGCAGTCCGACCACGCGCGCGCTCGAGTCAAGGTGATCCGGGGGTCGGTTCGAAAAAACGATTAGGTGAGATTCGCGTGCGTCTCTCAACTTCCCGCGGGGCGTGTCAAAACTTGGAGCGCATGTGCGTTCGTCTTCGAGGCGCGGCACGAAGTTATTTCGGGGAACGGCGGCGGGCGGCGCCGGCGACGGCGAGAGAGAGCGCGCGAGCAGCGACGAAACAAACAAAACGCCCGCACGCGCCCCCTCGCCCTTATGCCAATACATCTCGATCCGCAACTTGCCCTGATTTTGACCTACTACCACAAACAATAACAATAAAGATATGCCCTCCAGAAAGAAGCACCAGATCCTCAAGTGGGACGCATGCGGATCAGGAGGAGGGCTTGCTGCCGCTCCCAGCGCGCCGAGCCCTAAGCCCCACATCACCACGAGCCCGCTCGACGAGCGCCGCGCGCTCATCGCCGTGCCCGCCCCGCCGCTGCCGCGCGGTGCCATCAGCCTCGACGCGTGCGCAGGCGCCCTCGCGGCGCTCGGAAGCGGCGGCGGCGGCGGCCACAACGCCAACCACCACCACCATGGCGGTGCACGGCTGCTCGGTGCAGGGGCGTTTGGCAGGGTCGTGCTGGCGCCGTGGGAGCCACTGGTCGCGGCGGCCAAGTCGGCGGCGGCGGTGGTGGCGTCGCCGGCGGCGGCTGGGCCGGGCGGCGCAGCGTCGGCCTCGCCGCTGCCGCGCCCGCCGTCGGGCGGAGCGCTGGCCTCTGCGGCCGCCGCCACCCTCCCGCCCCCCCGCCCCGCGACACCACCACCAACAATAGCAACAACAACAGCAACAAACCCATCGCACGCCGCCATAAAGTTTGCCCTGCCCGGCGGCGAGCGATCCCTCCACGCCGAGGCCAGCGCCCTCGCCGCCTGCGGCCCCCACCCGGCGCTCGTCCGCTGCCTCGGCGTCTGCTGGTGCCCCGCCCGCGGCTGTTGCTGCTGCGCTTTTAGCTACTGCGAGGGCGGCACGGTCGCCGCGCAGCTCGACGCCGACGCCGCGCTCAACGCGGTGGAGACGGACGAGGGGACCGAGGCGGCGGAGCGGGCGGTCGAGGCGGCGGCGGCGGCCGCCGCGGCCAAGGCTGGAGGAGGAGCAGGAGCGGGGAGCGCGACCCCCCCCGTGCCGCCGCCGCTGCCGCGCCCGCTGCGCCCGCACGCGCGCGCCCTGGCCACCCCTTCTCGCTTCGGGTGGCGCGAGCGCCTGCTCACGGCCTACAACCTGGCCGCCGCGCTCGCGCACCTGCACGCGCCGTCGTCGGCAGGCCCGCCGCAGCCTAACACCGACCCCGCCACCGCTGCCGCCGCTCCTCCCTCTGCCATCGCCGTGCTGCACAGGGACGTCAAGCCGGCCAACCTGCTGCTCTCGCTGGCGCCGGCTGGTGAGGGGGCGGGACAGCAAGGACCGGCGCCGAGGAGTCGCCCGATGCTGGGCGCCCACCTCACCGACCTCGGCATTGCCGTGCTCGTGCCGTCGGCAGTCGCGCCCGCCGCGTCGCCGCAAGCAGCAGCAGCAGCAGCAGCAGCGACGCCAGCCGCCCCCCCTCCGCCTCAAACGCCCCACGTCGCGGTGTGGCAGGGCAAGGGCTGGTCCGGCACCGAGGCCTACCTCGACCCGCTCTACGCGCAGCTCGGGCAGCTGTGCGACCGCTCCGACGCCTACAGCGCCGGCTTGGTGATGGCAGAGCTGATGCTGGGGTCCAAGGAGGACCCCCGGGAGGCTCGGCGCATCCTGAGCTGCGCCCTCGGGTCGTGGTCCGGGGCGGGGCTGGGGGCCGCGGCTGCGGCTGGAAAAGGCGGGCCGCCGCCGCCGCCGCCGCCGCCGCCCTCGCTGCCGCTCACGCTGCGCGCCCGCGGGTGGCCGCGCGCGGGGGCGGCCGCGTTTGCGCGGCTGGCGCTGCGCGCGTCGCACCAGGACCGCGAGCTGCGGCCGAGCGCGGCCGAGCTCGCGGGCGCGCTGCGGGCGCTGATGCTCCGCGAGGGAGGCGGGGCCGTGGACGGGTGGTGGTCGGCCGCTCCCGGGGCTGGGGACGCGGCAAACGGAACGGACGAGGCGGGGGCGGCAGCACCCCTACCCCCAGCGATCGCCTGCTCCTTCGCCGCGGCCCCGCCCGCGGCCACCACCACGGCCGCCGCCGCCGCCGCCAGCGACGCCGCCGCGCTCGAGCGCCTGCTCGCGCCCATGGCGCCGGCGTCGGCCACCGCCGCCTCGTCACTCTACGGGGGCGGCAGCAGCCGCGGCGGCAGCGTGCCCTCCTCCCCGCCGCGCGCGCGCATCGGCAACGGCAACAACAACAACAACAACCCCAGCAATGCGAGCTCGCTGGCGTCGTCGCCGAGGTGCGTGGCGTCGGCGGCGGCGACCAAACTGGCAGCGCTCTCAATTGGACGGCCCGGCGCGGAGCGCAGCCTGCTCGGGAGGGGGGCTGCGGCTGGTGGGGGGGGCCACGCGGCGAGCGGCGCCGGAACCCCGGGCGGCCTGAGCGCCCCGTCGTCGCGCGGGCAGAGCCCGCCGCCCCGAGCCTTGGGGGCGGCGATGGCGGCCGCGGCGGCCGCGGTCGCCGGCGCGGCGTCGCCGCCGGCCTCGCTCGCGGCTGCAGGCGGCAGCCCCGCGCGGGGGCTGTCGCCCTCGTCGTCGTCGCAGCAGCTCTACCGCCCCCACCACCACCACCACCACCACCACCAGCATCAGCAGCAGCATCAGGCTTCTCCCCACCACCACCCCCACCACGTCCGCGCGGCCGTGTCGTGCCTGGACCTGCGGCTGCTCGCGGGGGGGAAAGCAGAGGGGACAGCGACGCTGTCGTTCTCCGGCGTCGGGGCTGCGGCCGCCGCCGCCCAAAAGGACACGCTGCGGCTCGGAGGGGCGTGGAGCGGCGGCGGCGGCGGTGGCGCGGGGGCCAAGCGCGCGGTCGAGCTGTGGTGGCCTGCCGGGGCGAGCCCGCACGCGGTGGCGGCGGCGGCGGCGGCTGCTGGTGGCGCCAACGCCACCGCCAACGCCGCAGCGGCAGCAGCCGCGCCCCCCGCGCGCCTCGTCTTCAAGGGCGCGCTCGCCGAGGGACGCCTCGCAGGAGAGTGGGAGCGGCGCCACCACCACCAGGAAAAGTCCGCCCCGGCAATCGAAGGACCCGCTCTGTACGACCTCGTGACCTACTGCGAGTTGTAAAAGAGGACGAAAGCGCGCGTGCGGGCGTCTGTTTTTTTTCCGTGGCGATCACGAGACGAAAGCGAAAGAGAGGATGAGCTTCTGATGCGCGCGGCCGCAGCGAGCGGGCGGGCGAGCGGGCGACGGGTGGTGTGGTGTTCTGTTTAAAGTTGGGGTTGTTTTTATGCAGGAGGAGAATCAAGAGAAGAGAAACGGAAAACTAGAGAACGAAACACGAGAGAGGCGCATCAAACACAAAGGAAGGGGGGGGGGGGGGGGGGAATAGGGGGGCAAAGGGCGGGGCGGGCGGATGCAAAAAAAAAAGCCTCTTCACTCCAGCCCGACCAGCTTGCGCGACAGGTCCCAAACGCGCGCGCCCTTGCCCTCGTCCGAAACCTCCTCCGACACCTGGTTCTCGAACGACCCCGTCTCGTTGGACCACGACCAGTAGACGCCGCTCTTGCTCATCGACGGGTCGGTGACGACCTGAGCCAGGCGCCTGCCGGCCTCCTCCTCGCTCACGTAGCCCTTGGTCACGTACTTCTGAAACGCGGGGAAGATGGTGCGGAAGAGGCCCACGTGGTTGCGGAAGAGGCCCGTCTCCGCGATGCAGCCCGGGTAGAGCGTGCTGAACGTGACGCCCGTGCTGTCGTGCAGGCGGCGGTGCATCTCGCGCACCGTGAGCATGTTGCACACCTTGCTGTCCTTGTAGGCCTTGGCGCCGTCGAACTCCTTTCCGTCGATCATGCTGGCGCCCGAGGCCAGGCCGCTCAGGTCGCCCAGGTCGGCTTTCGGCGGCACGTTGCCGGCCAGCGTGTTGGTGTTGCCCGTGATCGAGCCCACGATGATGCAGCGCGAGCCGTTGGGGGAGTTGGGCAGCTTGGCCGACTGCTGCAGGTCCTCGAGGAGCAGGTTGCTCAGCAGGAAGTGGCCGAGGTGGTTGGTGGCGACGCTGATCTCGTGGCCGTCGGCGCTAAATGACGGCTCCTTGGCCACGGGCAGGTAGACCGCGGCGTTGCACACGAGCGCGTCCACGCGCCTGTTGGAGGCGCGGAGGACGTCGACAAAGGTGCGCACGCTGTCGAGGGACGAGACGTCGACGGGCAGGACCGAGAAGGAGCCGGCGGGGAAGCCGAGGCGCTTGGCCTCCTTTTGGGCCTTGCCCGCGTCGCGCACGGCCATGACGACGTGCCACTTGCCGCCCTTGGCGAGGGCGGCGGCGGCGTTGAGGCCCAGGCCCGAGGAGGCGCCGGTGATGACGGCCGTGGGCTGCTGCTGGTCCTTGGGGACCGTGGTGAAGGCGCTGCCGACGGGGCGGCCCGAGGTGGAGGGGACGGCGGAGGACGAGGCCGGGGCCGGGGCGGTGGCGGTGGCGGCGGCGGCGACCGAGGGGCGGGCGGCGGCGGCGGCGGCGGCCGGGCGGCGCGCGGCGGCGGCGGCGGCGGCGCGGGCGGGGCGCGCGGCGGCGGCGGGCACCATGCGCGGGGCGCGCGCCGAGGCCGAGGCGGCCGCGGCCTTGTTGCTGACCATGGAGAGGGTGGCCATCTTGAAACGAGGGGCTGTGTTGGTGGTGTCGTGGGATTGGGAGGGGATTGAGAGAGAGAGAGGGGGGGCGGGCGGGGGTGAGGGGGAGGGAGAGAGAGGGCGAGAGTTGTCGTCTCCCAGGCGTCGCGCGAAAAACAAGAGATCGCGCGCCGCAGGCGGTGGCAACGGATGCGCGCGCGCGGGAGACGGCCTGTTTCGCGACTCATCTCAACAATCGGGGCGCCAATTAGGCCGCTCGCGGCGCGTGCGGGCGGCGCGGCGGGCGCGACGATGAGAAAGGGGGGGCAGAAAAGAGGGGGGCGCTCCAAGTTCGGTTTTGGCGTCTCCGCGGTTCCTTACCTTGGTGCTGTGTGTGTGGGTGCTTGGTCTTTCGTTGATGGATGCGCGATGGGGAGGTCGCGAGGCCGATGAAGGTGTTGTGTGTGTGTGTGGTGCGTTGCGTGAGAGGACAAGGCTTTTGTGGATTTGTTTCGGCGGAAGAGTCGAGAGGAGGAGAGGAGAGAGAGGGGCGGTCTCGCCCCCTTCCCCGCTCGCAACGCGCCTCCTCTTTGAGACTCGCGCGCGCGCGCACCCGCCCATTGCCGTCCGAGTACTTCTGGTCACGAGAAACCCCCTGACGCGCCCTGTCGCGCCTCGCGCCCTCCCTATCTCCAATTGGATTGGAATTTCTTTTTGGCGGCGGCGCAAGGGGGCGAGGGGCGGCCGCCGCCCTCGCGAGACGAAAAACGCCCCCCCCGCTCGGGCGCCTCGTCAGCCGCTCTCTCTCTCTCCGTCTCTCCCCCCGATCACACACCCCTCACAGCATCCATTGGTCGCCTCTGATCACTGCTCCCCAACACGCGCTCTGTGTCAAAGTTTGGACTCGCTGTCTATCGCGCTCTCTCTCTTTCTTGCCCCCCGCCCGCCGCCTCTCCCGCCGCGCCGCCTCCCTCCCGAGGCGGTCAACGCTCCGCGACGCCAAAACAAGCAGCAGCAGCAGCAAACCGAAACCGATGCCGCCCCAATACCCCCACCACCACAACCCGCCGCCTCGGCGGCGCGCGCCGGCGGCGACGCGACCAACGGCAGCAGCAGCAGCGGCAGCGGCGGCCGCGCAGCAAGCGCGCGCGCGCCTTTCGGCGGCGACGGCAACGGGGGCGGCGGCAACACCCTCGCTCCCCCCGCCGCCGCCGCCGCCGCCGCACGTGCGCTGGACGGGCGACCGGGCGGCGGACGAGGAGGCGTTCCACCGCATGGCCGAGGCGTGGCGCGAGGCCTCGGCGCGCAAGGAGCGCGACGCGCTGCGCATCCGGCAGCTGTCGGCGCAGCTGGCGCGCACCGAGGAGGCGGCGCGGCGCGCGATGGTGGCCGCCGCGGCCGCGTCGGCCGGCGGGACGGGCGGCAGCGCCGCCGCCTCACTTTCGCCCTTTGGCGCCTCCTTGGCGACAACAGCAACAACAACATCAACCCCCGGCGGCCGCACCAACCCCCTGATGGCCACCACCATGGCCGCGGCCATCACCAGCGCCGCCAACTGGCGCGCGCGCGCCGAGGCGGGCGAGCGCGAGGCGGCGGACCTCAAAGAGGAGGTGACGGCTTTGCTGGCGCGCCTCTCGGCCGAGCGGCGCAAGGCCGGCGAGGCGCGCGCCGACGCGGGCGCGTCGCGACTGCGCCTCGAAGGGGCGCTCAAGGCCGGGAGGCTGGCGCCGCGGCGGCTGGGCGATACTACTATGGCGGCGGGCGGGAGCCGGAGGATGATGACGACGACGATGGGCGGCGCGAGGGGGCAAAGGTGGTCGGAGGTCGTTGGCATTGGGATTTTGGGCGGGGGGAGGAAGACGGTCGGTCGCTTGGAGGAGGAGGAGAGGGCGGCGGCCGAGGCGACGCGGCGACAGCAGCAGGAGCGCCACCATCAACACCAACAAGAGCAGCAGCAGCAGGAGGAGGTCCTGGAGGTGCTGGAAGCCGAGCGCGCGCGCTCTTCGGCGCTGGAGCAGCGCGCGGCGGAGCTGCAGGCGCGCGTGGCGGCGCTCGAGGGCGAGGCGGCAGCAGCGGCGGCGGCAACGACGCGGCGGCAGCAGCAGCAGCAGCGGCCGCCGCAACCACCCCCGCCACTGCCCGCCAGCTACCCCGAAGGCCAGCTGCGCGCCGAGCTCTCCCGCTGCCGCGCGCGCGTGCGCCAGCTCGAGGCCGAGTTTGCGGCGCTCGACCTGCCGGCGCTGGCGGCGGCGGCGGCGGCGGCGCAGCAGCGGCAGCAGCAGCAGCCCAACCACCACGCCACAGCAACAACAACGACATCAACAACAAGAACCCAGCTCAACGACGGCAGCAGCAACGACCCGGCCAACCGTCGCCTCCTGCTCGAGCGGCGCATCGAGGGCCACCTGCGCGAGGCGGCGGCGTTGCGCGAGGCGGCCTTGGCCGCGCGGCGGCAGCTGAGGCTCGCGCACGAGCGGCTGACGGCCGAGAGCCGCGGGCGCGCGGCGGCCGAGGGTGAGGCGGCCAAGCTGAGGGCGCTGCTCCTCGAGGCGGCGGCGCTAGGGGGAGGGGGAGGGGGAGGGGGAGGGTGCGGCCGGGGGCTGGGGGGGTGGAACGAGCACGACGACGAAAAGGAGGAGGAGGACGAGGCGCCGCCGCCCCGGCCGCCACCGCCGCCGCCGCCGCCGCCGCGGGCCCGTGCCACTTTCTCCAGCATCGGTGGTGGAATCGGCCGCGGCTTCAGCATGCCTCCGACGGCGGTCAGCGTCTCGTCGCTCACGTCGATCGGCGCCAGCAGCCGCTGCACGGCGGAGGACGAGGACGAGGAGGCCGCCGACGCCGACGCCCGCGGCCGCCGCCGCCCGCTCTCCGGCCCCGGCTGCATCAGGAGGACGGCGTCGTCGACGCTGACGCCCAGCAGCACCAGCGGCATCAGCGTCGTGAGCGGGTCGACGACGCCCTTGGGCCCGCCGGCCGACGAGCGGGTGCTCGAGGCGCGGCTGTTGTCGTCGCGGCGGCAGGGGGGAGCGGCGACGTCGCCCGTGGTCGTGCTGGTGCCGTCGGCGGTGCCGCCGCCGCCGCGCGCCCTCCTTCCGCGCGCGCGCTCTCTCTGCGCCGCCGCCTCCTGACTGGCACACTCTCTATGATGACGACGAACGACGACGCCTCGTATCGATAATAAAAGCTGACGCAAACGAACGCAAAAAGACGCGAGCAAACCCGCAACCAGCAAAACAGCCCCTCTCCCGCCGAAACACTTTCCTCCGTCTCCGCCCGCCGCAAAATGGGCAACCTGGTCAGCTCGTACCCGCGCCCGCCGCGCCACCGTCGGCGGCGATCGTCCGGAGGCGGCGGCGGCGCATCATACGAGCGACGAAGACGAGCAGCGGCGCCACTGACGTCGAGCCCGGCGCAGGTGCTGCTCGCGGCCATCGCGTCCGCGTCGGCGTCTCGCAACGGCGGCGACGGCGACGGAAGCGACGGCGGCGCCTTTTTCGCGCACGCCCTCTCCGCCCTCCCGCCCTCGGCCGCCGCCCTCGTGTGCAGGCAGGACCCGCGCCTGCTGCACGCGGCGGCGGCCTCGGGCGATCTGCGCGTCCTGCGCGCCGTCCTCGACCGCGGGGCCAACCCGGCGCTCCCCTCGCCCGCCCTGGGCGCGGCGCCCCTGCACGCGGCGTCGACGCCCCCGGCCGCGCGCCTGCTCGTCGCAAGCGGCGGCAACGCCTTTTTGGCCGACGCGCGCGGGCGCACGCCCGCGGACCTGGCCGGGCGCGGGATCGTCGGCCACCTCGGGGGAGGCGGCGGGGGGTCCGCCTCTTCTGCCGCCGCCGCCTCTGCCGCCGCCGCGTCCGCGGCCGCCCTCGTGCGCGCTCTAGAGGCCGGCGCGCCGTTTGTAGGGCGCGCCGCGATCCTCTGTGGCGGCGGAGGCGCAGGTGGAGGCGGAGGCGGCAGCGCGGCGAGCCCCTCGTTCTCGTCGTCCTTTTACGCCTCGCCCTACTACAGCCGCCCCCGGCAGCGCAACCAGCATCAGCAGCAACAGCAGCAGCAGCAGCAGCAGCAGCAGGGGCAGTGGGCCGAGGCGTGGGTCGTCGTCTCCCCGCTGTACGAGTCGCGGCCCTTTGGCGCCACGCCCGCCCGCGCGGCGCTGTCGGGCGAGCTGCGCGCCTACAGCCTGCCCCAGTTCGCGGCGTCGCACGCCGACACGCCCCCGCTCGCGGCGCCCGCGCCCTTTCTGCGCGTCCCTCTGGACGGCTGCCGCGTGGAGCGCGAGGCGGAGGACGCCGCCGAGGGGGGCGCCGCTGCGGCGCCGGGCGTGCGGCTGCTGGTGCTCCCGGGCGACCCGCGCTGCGTGCTGCCGCGGCGGTGGCGGGCCGAGGACGAGGAGGGGGGAATCGGGAGCGGAGGAGGAGGCTTAGGCGGCGGAAACGGCGGCGGCAGCGGCTTTTTCGTGCTGCGCCTGCGGCCCTCGGTCGTCGAGGCAGGAGGAGGGGGCGGCTCGGCGTCGCAGTCCTTCAGCCGCCTCGTCGCGCTCTGCCGCGACGCGCGCCTGCGCGAGTCGGCCGGCGCCGCCGCGGCCGCCGGCGGGCTCGCGGCAGCTGCGGTCGACCCCTCCGCGGACGCCGCCGCTGCTGCGCGGGTCGGGACGGCCGCCCCTACCTCGCCGACCTCGGCCGCCAACGCCGCCGCCGCCCCGACCATCCCCCTCCCGCCCCCGGACGTCATGGCCGCGGCCGAGGCGCGCGAGCTCGAGGAGGAGCGGGGCGAGGAGGACGGCGAGCGCAAAAATCATCAAGGCGGGGGCCGCTGCGTCGTGTGCTGGTCGGCGCGCGCGTCCATGGGCCTCTGCCACGGCGGCACCGTGCACGTGTGCGCGTGCGCGCGCTGCGCGAGGCGCCTCGCCACGTCGCTGTGCCCGGCCTGCCCCGTGTGCCGCGCCCCCTGCCGCGAGGTCGTCGCCGTCTTCCACTCGGAGGTCTAAAAGAGCGTGGGGTTGGTTTGTTTCTTGAGCCAGTTGCTTGTTTAAAGAGACAGAGATCAGTTGCCGTCCTCTTCAGTCTCCCCCTCGTCCTCCCCCTCGTCCTCGCCGCCCTCGCCTGCTCGCCGCCGCCGCCGCCAAAACGTGGCCGTCACAAACGCCCGCCTCAGCTCCTGCCCTGTGCGCCGGTTGCGGTTGATCACGCACGCCACGCGGGCGTCGGGACGCCGCCCCTCTGCCCCATCCTCCTCCTCCTCTTCTTCCCCGTCGCCTCTGCCCGCTCCAGCCGCCGCCTCGAACCCGGCCCCCGCCGCCATCGCCGCAAGCTCCTCCAGCGAGAAAAAGTGCGCGAGCGTGCCGTCGCCCCGCACGTAGGTATTTTCGTAGTGGTGGTGTTGCGGGTGGGGCTGCTGGTGCGCGTCCGAGAGAGAAGGCAGGAGCACCTGCTCGGGGGGGATGCGCAGTTGCACGAGGTCCCCCCGCGCGTGGTCGCGCAGGCACAGCACCCCTGTGCCCGGTTTCAGGCAGAGGGCGGCGTTGCGCAGCATGCGCCGCATTGGGGCGCCGGGGGGGACGGCGGACAGCGTAAAGGCGAGGATCACCGCGTCAAAGGCGCCCCGGACTTTCGTCGTCGTCGGGGGCGCGTTGTTCTCGTCGTCGTTGTCGTCGTCGTCGTTGGTGTCGTCGTCCTCGCCCTGCTCTCCTCCCTCTGGCCGCCGCCCGTCGTTTTTCCTCCTCTCCCGCCTCTGGCGCTGCTGCAGCAGCAGGCCGCGCTCGACGCTCGCGAAAAACGCGCCGGGCTCGGCGGCCCCGTCGGCGACGGCCGTCACCACGCGCCGGTCCGCCTCCTCGGCGCCCAGCGCCTCGCGCGCGCACCGCCGCAGCTGCGCGAGCGACGAGGCCGAGACGTCGGTCGCGACGACGCGGGCGCAGGTTTGGTTGGCGCGCAGCACGGGCAGCAGGGCGGCGCCGGCGCCCGCGCCAATCTCCAAAACGGACGTCGCCTGCGTCAGGACGGGAAACGCCAGGGGGAAATACCGGCGCTCCCGGAAGAAGCGGGCGGTGCTGTGCTCGCGGAAGAACGCCTCCCAGGCGTTGTCTTTGGTTGTTGTTGTGGCGGCGTCCTCGTCGTCCTCCTCGTGCTCGTGCTCGTCGTGGTGGAGCGGCGGCAGCGGCGGCGGGAGGACGGCGCGCTGCGCCGCCGGCACGCGCGCCGCCGCCTCGCGCTGCAATTTGAGCAAGGGGGCCACCTGCGCGAGGTGCTCGTCGTAGTCGTAGTCGCGCTCGTGGTACTCGCGCGCCAAGGGGGCCGGGCGCGCGTAGCCCGCGCGGGCCGAGACGTCGCGCGCACTGCGCATCATCGGCGTCGCGCCGCGCGCAAGCAGCATCGGTCGATGGCGGGGGGCTCGTCTTCTCCTTCTTCTCACTCGGTCGCGATCAGTAATTGGTCGAGTCGTGCCATTGGCCATTGGTTGCAGGAGAGAGAGAGAGGATCGAGACACCTGGGTTTCATCTGTCGGCGCCGGTTTTGGCGGCGGCGCGCGCGCGGCCGACAGCGCGCGCAGCGTCGATGCTTTTATAGAGCCCTCTTTGACGGCCCCCACACGCCCCCATAGCCCCGCATCTCCACCCCCCTCGCCCCCTCCGCACTCTTCTATTGATCAAGCTGCACCATCCCCTTTCAGATCGATCGTTCTCTCTCGCTCTCTCGAAGACCCGCCACCTGTCTCGAACACAAAAAAACTCGCATCGAAAACGCACTCCTCACCGATCGCGATCGCGCGGTCGCGATGATCCACCACCGCGCGAGCAACACGCCGACGCGAGCGGGGCGACGCAGCAGCTCCGGCGGCAGCAGGGCCTTCTCGCCGTCCTTTGAGGTCGCGGGCGGCGGCCTCGGCGGGGGGTGGGGCGCCCGCCGCCGCCGCTTTGCCAAGCCCGCCGCGCTCGCGCTCGCGCTGCTCCTCAGCGCGCTTCTGCTGCTCCTCCTCCTCCCCCCATCGCGGCGGCGCTCGGGGGGCGTTGAGCCAGGCCCTTCCTCCTCTTCCACCCCGCGAGTCACCCAGCTCTCGACTCAGCATCATCAACAACACCAACAACACCAATCCCTAACCCCCGCCGCCCTCGCCGCGCTCAGGCCGACCGCCCCGGGCGCCGCGCCGCCCGCCGCCGCGCTTGCCTCGCTCGGCCCCGCCCACTCGCCCTACTCTCCCCGCGTCGTGGCGCCCGGGTACCACCTCATGGCCGCGCCCAGGCCCTTCGTCGACGCCTTCGAGCGCGACGCCTACAGCGACCCGGGGGACCCGCCCGCCGCCCCCGGCAGGCGGCGGCGCTGGCGGCGGCGGTGGCACCAGGTGGCCGGGGCGGCGGCGAGGCGGCTGGCCGCGCTCGCCGCGCTGTCGGGCGGCAACGACGGCGGCGGCTGCATCCGCCACGCCAGGCGCGTCGCCGAGCCCATGTCCGCGGCGTACGAGCCGAGGTGGGCTGATGAGGTTGAGGAGGAGAAGGTGGTGGTGGAGGAGGAGGAAGGTGCAGAGAAAGCCAGCGCCAACACAGCAGCAGCAGCACCGAAAACAAAGCGGGAGAGGAAAAAGGCGCCGCCGCCGTTCGAGCTCGCGGGCGGCGTGCCGCGCGTGGCGTGGCGGTGGGACGACGACGCTCAAGGCGGCGGCGGCCGCAAGAGCAGCAGCAAGCCGTGGTGGACCAAGCGCCGCTTCTTCGAGTCGCTCCCCTTTGACCTGCGCGAGGCCCTGGAGCCCAAGGCAGGCGAAGACAACAACAACCAAAAGCACCCGTGCCCGCACTGCTCGTTCGTACTGCGGTACAAGACCTACAGGGGGAGGCTTTTCGCCGAAGCCAAGCGGCGCCGACGCGCCGACCTCGGCGCGGGCGGCGCCGAGAACGCCCTTGCGTTCGAGGAGGCATTGCTGGCGGGCATGCACCTGTACGACGTTCCCGACGCCGACTTTGCCGTGCACCTGGGGGACGGGGCCCCGCCCGCCGAGGACGGCGGGTTTTTGCTGCTGCAGCAGAACGTCGACAGGGGGTCGCCGCGCGCGGGCGTGGCGGCGCCGTTTTTTGCGTGGCGCGACGCGCTCGGGCCCTCGGCGCAGATGCCCGCCCTGGCCGCCTGCCTGGACGCGAGGTTCCCGCGCGACTTTGGGGCGTCCGAGGGGGCGGCGAGGGCCGCGCGGGAGGCCGGGGGCGGGGGGGAGCGGCTCGACCCGGCCACGTCGCCGCTGGCGGTCGCGGCGGCGGCGGCGGCCGACGAGCAACGCGACGGCAGCGGCGCCACGTCCTCCTGGCTCGGCAGCCTGCGCCGCCAGGGCCGCCGCCGCCCGACCTCGGGCCGCATCCCGCGCGCCTTCTGGCGCGGCTCCTCGACCGACCCGGCCATCGCCACCGTCGACGAGGCAAACCTGCTCGACGTCGGGCGCTCGCGGCTCGCGCTCGCGGGGCGCTGGTGGCCTGGCCTCTTTGACGCCGCCTTCACGGCCCACCCGCAGCAGGCCTTTTCGGTGGTGTCGACCGAGCACGGCGGCGGGAACGCGGCCGAGGTCGTTTTGCCTTTGGGTAAACCCGTGGCGCCCGCGGACCAGGCCAACGCGTGGGCGGTCGCTGTCGACGCCGACGGCAACGGCTGGAGCGATCGCTTCCGCCACCTGGCGCTCTTCTCGACGCCCGTCCTCAAGCAGGCGAGCAACCGCACCGCGTTCTTCGAGCACGTGGTTGGGGCGCCTGTGGTTGTTTCGGTTGGGGATGGTGAAGAGGAGGACGAAAAAGAGGGGCTGGTGGACGCGTTTGCGCCCGACGCGTTTGATCTGCCCGTGCGCGCGCGCGCGCTGCTGGCGGCGCTCGGGGACGAGGCCGGGGCGCGGCGGGTGCGGCGGCGCGTCGCGCGCCGGCGCGCCGTGGCCGCCGCGCTGCTGTCGCAGCCGGCCGTGGCCGAGGCGGCGGCGTCGGCCGTGGCGCTGGTTGCGCGGCTGAGCGGGTGGGAGGTGGACGCGCCCGTTTTGGTTGGCAAGGGGGGGGCGGGCGCCGGGCGTGAGGAGGCGGGAGGGGCGGCGAGGGGCAAGGCGGCGGCCTCGTTGTGGTCGTCGTCGTCCTCGTCCTCCTCGGTCGTGCTGTACGAGGAGGTGCCCCGGTCGCGGTGCTGCTCGGTGGCGTCGGTGCCGCGCGAGTTTGCCGAGGCGGTGAGGAGAGGAGGGGATTTGGGATGATTTTTGAACTGTGGGGCCGCGACCCGACGATCGGGCTGTAATTTTGTCGGCGCTTGCAAGGCGGCTTTCCCGGCCTCAAAAAACGGTCCCCTCGCCCCCGCTCTCTCGCCACACAAGCAAAATCGCCGACCGGCCGCAACTCGCGCGCCGCCCTTCCCCGCCCTCTCTCTCTCTCTCTTACAACTCGCATAAAATCCTCGGCGCAAGGTGAGGCAAGAAGAGGGCCTGCACGAAGCGACGGCGATTTTGGTTTTTTGGTTTTTCCCGCGAATTTCGCCGCGAGAAGGGGGGAGGCCGACGCCAATCGCACTGCCCTACTCAAAAAAAACCAAAAAACCAACCCAGGCCCCCCCCCCGACCAACTCGCCACAATGGCGCGCCTCCTCCCCCGCTCCTCCTCCCTCGCGCTGGCCATGGCCCTTGCGCTGATGGTGGCCTCGGCGCCGCGGCAGGCCGAGGCGGGGCTGGCAGGGAAACTCGCCCTCGCCGCCGCGGCAAATCACTCTCCCGCGCCGCCGCCGTCTCCTCCCCCCACGCCCTCCCCCATGCACACCACCAAGCACGACTGGTGGACCGGGGGCAAGCACTCGATGGGCTGCGGCGGCGACAACGCCCAATGCGGCGGCGGTGGTGGCGGTGGGGGGCCGGCCTCGCCGCCCCCCCCCCCTCCCCCCTCGCCCTCGCCATCGCCGGAGGCCGTTTCGCCCTCGCCCTCGCCATCGCCGGAGGCCGTTTCGCCCTCGCCCTCGCCGTCGCCGGAGGCCGTCTCGCCCTCGCCCTCGCCGTCGCCGGAGGCCGTCTCGCCCTCGCCCTCGCCGTCGCCGGAGGCCGTCTCGCCCTCGCCCTCGCCGTCGCCGGAGGCCGTCTCGCCCTCGCCCTCCCTCCCGCCCTCGGACAACAACTCTACCAACCCTCAAGAGATCGTGCGCGTGACGGCGCCGGGCACCCTGGCCACAACGACAGCAGGCGGCGGGACCGTAGTGATGGCGCCGGGAACGAGCGTCAACGTCGCCGGCCGAAAGATGCTTCAGGGGGCCGCCGGCGCAACTGCTGCGGGTGCTCCTGCCACCGCCGCCGCCGCCCCTCTTCCCACGCCGCCGCCCGTCGCCAACGCCACCAACAACTGGCAGGGCGCCGTGGCCGTGCAGGCGCCCTACACCACTGTCTACGTCGCCTCGCCCCGACCGGACGTCAACGTCAACGTGGGCTGAGCGTTCTTACTTTTGCTCTGTCTGAGGGGCGACGCACGCCGACCGGCCGATCGCGCCGTCGTCGTCTCGCCTCTGTCCTTTTTGGATTGGCGCGCGCGCACACACACACACGCACACAGCCAAAACACACACCAATCACTAGCAAACCATAGTTAGAGGGGGCTTCTAGCAGTAACAAAGTCGTCGTCGTCGTCACAGATCGAGAGAAAGAAAAAAAAGACGAAAACGCGGTGATGTCGTTCCGCCGCCCCCTCCCCCTCCTCCTCCTCGCGCTCCTCTTCTCGCTCGCCGACGCGCGCGACCTGCGCCAGGCGTCCGTCGACGTCGCGACCGACGAGCCTTCGACCACGACCTCTGGGCTTTTGCCCGGGGGCGGCGGCGACGGCGGCATTGCCGGCACGAGCAGCGGCGGCCTCGCGTCGCTCGCCGCGACGGCCGAGAGGGGCGCGAACAACAACAACACCACCAACAACAACAACACTAACGTCAACCGCGCCGCCTCGATCCCCTCGGCGCTCTCCGCGGGCGGTCGCCCCGTCGCCACGCATGGCGAGACGGTGGGCATCGGCCTTGCCGGCCCAGGGACGGGCGTCGCGAGCGGCGGCGGCGGCGCGCTCGGACGCAAGCTGTCTGCCGCCTCGCGCGGCCGCGTGACCGAGGCCGACGTGAGCGCGGGCGACGGGCCCGTCACGCCGATGGGAGGGTTTGGCGGCGGCGCCGGTGTCGACGGCGACGACCCAAGCAGCACCGGCAGCAGCAGCGGTGGCGCCGGCGGGGGCCAGCTGCAATCGGCCGCCGAGCGCTCGTACGCGGCCGGGGTCGGCGGCGCGGGGGCCGCCGCGGGGACCCGCATCGGGCGCGTGGCGCGCAGCTACGCCGACGCGAGCGGCGGCGGCGGCGGCGGCGGCCAAGAGCCCCCCCCCCGCCGCCGCCGCCGCCTCGCTCAAGACGAGGGCGACGGCGGCGGCGGCCAAGTAGAAGGCGGCGGCGAGGCCGGCCGCGGAGCGCCGGGCGACACGGCCGAGATGGCGTACTGGGACGGAGGTGCAAGCGGCGGCGGCGGCGGGGGCTCGTCGTCGTCTTCGGGCGCCGCCGCGGCAGAGAGCCTGTACGGCCGTCACTCGACCGCGGCCGACGCCGCGCGCGCCCACGCCGCCGCCGAGGCGAGCGCCGTGGGCCGCCTCCTCCTCCAGCAACTCCAGGGCGCCACCGTCGCCTCGATGACCTACCCCTCTCTGGGAGCGGCCAACCGCCCCTACCGGGGGGGCAACGGCAGCGGAGGGCTGGGCCAGCGCGGCGGCGTCGTCGGCCCTGGGCAGCTGACGGGCGCGGCCGAGGGCGGGGGCGTCGTCGGGCGCGTCGTCGGGGGTGGCGGGGGAGGTGGCAACGTCGGGGGCGCGGGCGCGCGCACGGGCTCGGGGATGTTTGCCTACGCCGGTCGCGGCGTCGCCGTGCCCGCGGCCCCAGGCGGGAGCGACACGACGGCCAACGCCGGGAGCGGCGCGAGCGCGGTCGGCCTCGGGGGCACCGCCGTGACCACGACCGGCTTTGGGACCACAGCGGGCATGGGCCAGTCGGGCATCTTTGGCGGCCCTGGGATCGCGGGCTTTGCGCCCGGGATCGTGGGCGGGCCGGGAAGCGCGGGCATCG
The DNA here is from genome assembly GCA_009193075.1 of Mychonastes homosphaera. NCBI lineage: Eukaryota > Viridiplantae > Chlorophyta > Chlorophyceae > Sphaeropleales > Mychonastaceae > Mychonastes > Mychonastes homosphaera. The sequence continues at coordinate 1,260,315 of VXJC01000002.1, read as the reverse complement.
GCGCGTTTGGCCGGAAGCTGCTGCGCGCGTGCTGAGGACGACGTGGGGCGCGACGACGCCAATTGCTTTCGTTGTTTCGTTTTTTGTATTTCCAATCCCTCCCCCGAGCGATCTAGTTGAAGCGCACTTGTGCCGTCGTTGCATGCGGCGCATTCTTTTTGCAACAAACCCTCCTCCGCCTCCTCTTTCTTCAAAGCTGCCACCACTCCTCGCGGTGCGTGCCCGACTGATCCAGCGAGGGCTCGGTCTCGCCGGTCCTCGGCGGCGGCCCGACATGGGCGTCGAGCTCTGCCTCGGCCGCCTCCTCCGCCCGGCGGTCCTCCTCCTCCCGCCTCACCTTCACCCGCCAGGGCACGACCCCGCGCCCGCCGCAAGTCCCCCAGCCGCACTTGTCCTCCTCCTCCTCGTCCTCCTCGAGCGCCGAGCCCCATAGGATCACCTCGCCCTCGCGCGCCAACGAGCGCGCGCAGTGTCCCGGCCGCTCGGACTCGTGGCCGATCCACGTGTTTTCGACCCGCGCCGGCGCCGCAAGGTTGAAAGGTCCGTAGCCCGCGCCGGCAGGGTTTTCGCGCGCCAGCGCCGCGCGGCGCTCGCGGTGCAGGCGCTCGGCCTCCTCCGCCTCCTCCTCGTGATCTGTCCGCCCCCTTGCCCTTGCCACCGCGAGCCGCCGCCGGAACAGGGCCGCGCGCCGCTCGAGCACATCGGCGCGCCGGGGCCTCCTGCAGGGCGTGTCGAGCGAGGGCAGGCGGCCGTCGAGCGTGTACCCCATCGCCGAGCGCACCTGGTCCTCCGTGGGGAGGCCCACGCCCGGTTGGCCGTAAGTGTCCTCGGCGCGCCACGCCACCGCGAGCCCCCAGCCCCGGGCGCGGCCGGCGGCGGCGGCGTCAGCGGTGCCGTGGAAGGCCTCCGCATCCGCGTGGCGCACCGTGCGGCGGGGCGGGAACGTGTCGACGGCGACGACGGCGCCCCCGGAGGAGAAGGCGAGAGTCGGCGCGGCACAGCCGGGTGGCGCCGGGTGGCGCCCGACGAGGGCGCTCCCGAGGGCGGCGGCGCCCAGCCACACGCCCGGGAGCATGGTGGTAAAGAAGCCCTGGCCCGCGGCCGGGCAGCCCGCGGCGACGGGCAGGCGCTCCCTGGCGTCGGCCGCGGCTGTGGGCGGCGGGGGCGGCGGCTGTAAGGCCGAGGGGGTCGCCTTTTTGCGGCGGCGGCGGCGGCTGCTGCCGGGGCCGCCCCCGCCATCGCCGCCGCGGCCGCCGCCGCCGCCACCACCCTCCTCGTCGTCGTCGTCGTCGTCGTCGCCGCTGCCAGAGGGCGTGGGCTGGCCGTGGTCGGTGCCGAGCATGTCCTCCTCGTAGCGGGGCGGGCGGTCGTCGTCCGAGTCGTCCACGCCGTCCTCCTCGGAAGAGGAGGAAGAGGAGGACGACGACGACCGCGACGACGACCGCCGCGGCGGCTGCGAGGACGAGGAGGACGACAAAGCCGCGCGCCCCCGGCGGCCGCTCGCCTCCCCCCCGCGATCGCCCCCGCCAAACGCCGCCCCCCCGAGCGCCACGGCGGCTGCGGCCGCGCGGCGCCAGGCCGCCGCCGCCGCCGCCCGGCCTTTCCGCGGCCGCCCGTCCCGCCTCCGCAGCAGGCGCGCGGCGGAGCGCACCCTCCAGCGCTCGCACGCGAGCAGCTCTCCCAAGTCGGCGGCCCCGCGCGTGAGCACGACCAGGCCCCCGCGCGAGGCCGGGGGGAGGTCCGACCCGAAAAGCGCGAGCGGCGCCTCGCGGCCGGCCAGGCTGGCCGGCACGCCGGCGCGCGCGCGCTCGCCGCGGCCGTGGTCGTCGGCGAGGTGAACGGGCCCTACCGGGAATCCGCGGCCGCACAAGGGGGCGAGGGCAGGCCCCGCCCCCGCCGCGTGGCGCGAGCGCGAGAGGGGCACGACCGCGGCCCCCGAGGACGGCGACAGCAGGCAGCGGGCCGTCAGCACGCTTCCCGCCGCCTCGACGGCAAACACCAGGCCCGAGGGGGCGTGCCGGCGGCAGGGCGCCTCGTCCTCGGGCACACGCGGCGGCAGCACGGGCGGCGCGCCTGCGGGGCAGACCGAAAGAAAGGGTGCGCCGGCGTGCGAGCGGCACGACGATAGGAGGCGGAGGTGGAGCCGGGGAGTGGCGGCTAAGGCGCCGCCGTCTTGCCGCTGCTCCTCCTCCCCCTCGTCATCGTCGTCGTCGTCATAGACAAAGGCGTGGTAGAGGCACAGGCCGCCCGCGCGCGCGCGGTGGTTGGCCGGGGGCTGGACGCGGTGGGGAGGGGGCGGCGGCGGGTTGCCGCGGCCCCGCACGCGCTGCCCGAGGCCCCCCGCCCCGCCCCCTAGGGCGCGCGGGACCTCCGGCAGGGCCGCGCCCGCCGCGACCAGCAGGCAGGGCGCGGCGATGGCGCCCGGCTGCGGCGCGGCTGCGAGCGCGCTCCGGACCAGGGCCATGCGCTCGTTCACGTCGTCGTCGCCCTCGCCGTCGTCGTCGCCGTCGCCGTCGCCGTCCTCCTCCTCGTCCTCCTCTTCGTCGTCTGTGGTCGAGGCGGCGCCGCTCTCGTCCTCCTCGTCCTCCTCATCTTCCCGCCGCCGCCGCCGCCCGCCGTCGACGGGCGGACCATGGGCGGCGGCAGCACGCCCAACAACCCCGGCCCCAGCCCCAGCCCCCCCTCCCGCCGCCGCCGCCGCAAACGCCGCCGCCGCGTGTGGGCCGGTGCGTTGGGGAGGGGTCCAGGCTTCAGCCAGGGAGGGCGGCGGGCGGAGGTCGGCCCACGCGCCCGCGGTGCAGAGCGACAGGGTGGCCGCGTGCAGCTGCGCGGTCCCCAGGAGCGCGAGCGCGCCGCGCCCCTGGCCGCGCACGTCAAAGACGGCCAGCAGCGCGACGCCTGGTGGCGGGGAGGAGGGCGCCGGGGTGGGGGACGAGGAGGAGCCCGGCGGAGGCTGCTGCGCCCACCCTTGCTGAAAGCCACCGTCCTCCTCCTCCTCCTCATCATCATGGTTGTGGTCGCCTTCAACATCGTCGCTCTCGTCGCCGTCGCTCTCGTCGCCGTCGCTCTCGTCGCCGTCGCTCTCGTCGCCGTCCTCGCGCCACGCGCCCCGCACGCGCGACGCCAGCACCAAAAAGGGGCGCGTGCCGGGCGGGGCGGCGCCGGCCCGCGCGCTCTCCTCGACGGCCAGCGACGCGGCCGCAGCGCTCTCGACGCGCTCAGCGCGCGCGCGCTCGGCGGACGAGGGCGAGGCCGGGGCGGCGGCGCCGTCGCCGTCGCCGTCGACCCCTCCTCCACCCGCCGAAAGGAGCACCCCGGCCGCGGCCTCGGCGCCCTCGCGCGTCGCGCGCGGCAGCGCCCTCTGCGCCGAGGAGCACGGCAGCCACAGCACCTCGAGCGCCGTGGCGCGGTGCCCGGGGCTCAGCTCGGCGCGCGACAGCTCGCGCAGCGTGCGGCAGTCGAGCAAGCGCAGCACGCTCCTCTTTTGCTTGCGGCCGCGGCGGCGGCCGTGGCTGTGGCTGTGGCCGTGGCGTGCTGCTTCGCCCTCCTCCTCCTTCTCGTCCTCCTCGGTCACGACCGCCACGCACCCGGCGCGCGCAAACACCGCCAGCAGAGCCGGCGTGCCCGGCACGGCGGCGCTCGACCAACGGAGGGCGGTGGTCGCGTCCAGGTCGCCCAGGCACAGGCGGCCCGCGCGCGACACGTACAGGCGCGGCAGCAGGGTCGGCAGCGGCAGAGGCCTGGACGCCGCCGCCGGCGCCGCGCACGAGGCCCGGACGCCGTCGGTGCCGTGGATCCGCGCGACGGCGGGGAAGAGGTGCGAGGGGGAAAAGGTCTCGGGCGCGACGCGCCCGTTGAGCGGGTGGCGCGGCGCGGCGCGCAGCGGGGGCGAGCGCAGGACGATCAGGGCGTCGGGCGAGGCGTGCGCGACGAGGCCCCACTGGCGCCCGCGCGCGGCGACGGTGTTGTCGTCGTCGTCTTGGCCGTCGTCGTCGTCGGCCTTCTCGCGCCTCTTCCGCCGCACGGGCGCCAGCAGCTCGTGAGGGAGGGGCAGGTCGCCCGCCCGTGTCGTGGTCGCGAGGCCCCACTCGCGGTCGAGCAGGCCCAACGAGAGCTCGGTCTCCCCCAGTGAGACCGGTTCCAGGCGACGCACGCCGCCGCCGTCGCCGCCGCCGCCGCCGCCGCCCGCGGCGCCCGCGCGGACGCACGATTGGAGCGACGCCGGGCCGACGGCGGTCGCCGCCATGGTGTAGATGAGCACGCGCCCGTCGAGCAGGCCCACGGCCAGGCGCCACGGCAGGGGCCAGAGCGGCAGCGGCGGCGGAGGAGCGCGGCGGAGCAGCGCGGCCTCCTGCCCGAAATCGCCCGCCCCCTCGTCGTACTCCCGCGGCAGCAGCGGGGGGAGCGCGGCCGCGCACCGCGCAACAGGCGGGCGGGCCGACTCCTCGTCCTCCAGGCGCTGCATGTCCGAGTCGATCAGCCGCAGCACGCCCGAGCCCGGCTCGTACGGCGCGAGCGGCCCGCCGCCACAGGGCAGCACCAAAAAGCGCGCCTGTCCACCGTGCCACATGCCCACAAAAACCAGCGCGGCGTCGTCTCCGACCTCGACGCCGACCATGGCGCTGGCGCGCGGCGGCGGGGGAAGCACCTCGAGCGCCGAGACGGCGCCCTCGGTCCCGGGCGGGAGGAGCACGGGCGGCCCTGCCTCGGAGAGGGCGCCCGTGAGCGGATCGACGAGCAGCGCGTGGATGGCGGTAGCGAGGGGCGGCGCGGGCGCTGAGGACGAGGAGGGCGAGGATGAGGGCGAGACGACGGCCACGGCGACCAGCGCGCGCCCGTCGCGCCTCGGTCCCGCCGGGACCGCCGCCGCGGGAAAAAGGGCGGCCGAGCGCGGCGGCGCGAAGAGGGGCCACGTCAGGTGCGGGGCGGCCGAGGCAAAGGCGATGCGGGCGCCGCCGGACGGGGGGGGGTGCCAGCCGCCGGCCAGCGCGCCCGTCGCTGGGTCGACGACGCGCACCTCCCGCGCCGTCGCCTGCACGATCCACGGCTCCGCCGAGGGGGAGCCGGGGCCCAAAGGCGGCGGCGGCGGCGGCGGCGGCGGCGGCGGCGGCCCGCCGTCCTCCCCACCTCGCGCCCGCGGGGCCGCGGCGACCAGCAGCGAGGCGGCCGACGCGTCGAGGCCCGGGGAGAGGGCGAGCGGGGCGAGCGTGACGGGCTCCGAGTCGGCGGCCACACCAGCCTCGGGCTCGGGCGGCGGCGGCGGCGGGGGCGGGCGCAGCGCCAGGACCTCGGTGCGGGCGGGGGCCTCGAGCGAGAGGGCCACGACGCCCGGCGCCGCGGAGAAGAGCGTGGCGCCCGGCGGCAGGCGCGAGGAGGCGGGGGCGGGGGGGCAGGAAGACTCTGGCGGCGGCAGGGCGCGCGGCTCGAGCGCGGCGGCCCAGCGCGCGCGGCAAACGCGCCCGCTCGGCGCGAGGCCGCACGCGAGGAAGAGCTCGGTCTCCCCGGGCACGCGCAGAAAGGGGCGGTGCTGCAGCGGGCGGCGGGACGAAGAGGAAGAGGGGCCGCCGCCGCCGCGCCCGAGGATGGCCGCGGCGCCGCCGCCCGTGTCGGTCGAGGCGGGCGTGAGCGTGGCCGCGGCCAGGATTGGCGCGAGCGAGGGCACGAGCGCTGACTGGAGCACGAGGGCCGTCGGAGTGGAGGAGGAGGAGGAGGAGGAGGAGGACGAGGACGAGGGCGGCAGGAGGCCGACCGTGGCGCTGGGCCCGCCGGCCGACCCGACAAAAAGGAGCTGCTGCTGCTGCCGCCCCTGCTGCTGCCGCCGCCCCTGCTGCTGCCGCCGCCCCTGCGGCGAGGAGGCGAGGGAGACGGGCACGAGCGCCGTGACAAGCGCAGGCAGGCGCACGCGGGGGCAGGGCGCGAGGCCCGGCGGCGGCGGCGGCCGACGCGGGCGACGACGACGCGGCCCCGGCGAGGCGCCGTCGTCGTTGGCACCGTCGCGGGCTTGGCCGTCGTCGTCGTCGTCGTCGTCTCCGCCAGAAAGCGCGAGCGCCGGCGGGAGCGACAGCAGCCTCAGCCCGCCCCGCGCGTCGGCCACCGCCACCAGAGGCCGCTGCTGCCGCACCAGCGCGGCCGCCGTCACGGCGGCGCCCGCTCCGGCCCCGACAAACGCGGCGAGGGGCAGGGTCGAGACCGCGCGCACGGGGTTGCGCGGGAGCAGGGGGACGGGGGGCTGGCGCTCCGCGCCGCCGTCCTTCCCGGGCGGCGCGTGATTGGCGGCGGTGCTCGTGCTCCTCCTCCTCACGCGCGCGCGCACGGCCAGCGCGCCCTCGGCCGACACGACGACGACGGTGCCGCCGTCGTGGTCGTCGGCGGCGTCGTTGTCCGCGTCATCTTCGATGCCGCCGCCGCCCATCCCCCCCTCCTCCCCCAAAAGGGGCTCCACCGCCACCATTGCCGCCGTGGTCGCGCTGACGCACCGCAGTGACCAGGGCCCCGGCCGCACGGGCGCCCTGCGCACAAAGCGCGGCAGCGGCATCGGCGATGGCGACGGCGACAGAGAGGACACAGGCGGCAGCAGGCCGAGCTCGAGCGAGTCGACGTGCGTCGCGGGCGGGAGGGCGCCCCCCGCGACGTCGACGATCGCAGCGAGCAGCGGCCCGCGCCCCGCGGCCGCCTGCGCGTCGTTGGTCGCGCGCGGCAGCCACAGCAGGCGGCGCGGCGACCAGGCGCAGCGCAGGGCCAGGACCTCGGCAGGCGTCGGCGCGGGCGGCCGGCGGGGAGCGCGGCGGCTGCGGCGGCGGGGGCGGGGGCGAGGCGGGACGGGGGGAACCTCCTCCTCGACCCCGCCATCCTCGTCGTCGTCCTCGTCGTCCTCGTCGTCCTCGTCGTCCTCGTCGCTTTTGTCGCTGTTGCTGTTGCCGCCGTCGCCATGCGGCGGCGGCGGCGCCGCCCCTTCCTCCGCCTCCTCCTCCTCATCCTCGTCCGTCTCCGCAAACGGGTCCTCCGACGAGAACGAGCCGCGGCGCACCTCGGAAAGCCTGGAAGCGTCCACGGGCTCCTCGTGCATGGCGAGCAGCTCGCGCGCCGGGTACCAAGGGCGCCGATGGGTGAAGAGGAGGGGGGAGGAAGACGGGGCCGCCGCCGAGGGCAGCGCGACGCCGACGCAAAACAGCGAGCCGTAGAAGAACGAGGCGGCAATCAGGTGCGTCGAGCTTCCGCCCCACCTCAGGGCGTCGCTGACGACGGGACCGTGGGGCAGCGGCACGCAGAGGTAGGGCTCGGGCACGGGCAGGGCGAGCTTGGCCAGCGGGGGCGGGAGCGGCGCGCGCGCAAGCGAGGCGCGCTGGCAGGCGCGGGCGGGTGGCGGCGGCGGCGGGGAAGAGTCCCCGGCCCCAGGCACGGGCAGCTCCACCAGGGCCACGCGCCCGGAGCAGTAGACGAGGACGGCCAAGACGGACGACGGCGAGGACGAGGCGGAGGCGCAGAGGGGGACGGCCGCGGCCAGGGCCTCCGGGGTGGAGAAGGCGGCGGCGAGGCGGAGCGCCGGCGGGGGCGACAGCGACGCCTCCCCGCCGCCGTCGTCGTCTTGCTCTTCGGCGACGAAGATCTGCACCGAGCTGCCCAGGTTGGCCAGGACCGCGTCCCTTGCGGGGCATGACGACAGGCGGCAAAACGGCCGGGCGTCCAGGACGGCGGTCGCGGGCTGGAGGTGGACGGAGCGGAGCATGCTGTGATTGCGGGGGTCGGTCGCGGAAGGTTTCGTTCTGGGGGACGAAGGTTTCGTTCTTGGGGGACGGTGCGGGTGCGCTTCGACGCCTCGAGCAGTCGGTGCAGCGCGGGGCGCCCTGGTGTTCAAACCATCGCGGCTATCAGTAAGTAGTAGGTGCAGTTCGGGGGAAAGAGAGAGATGGTTGTGATTGCGACGGAGGCAGCGACAGCGCGTGTTATGGGCGCGCGTGCGGAGCGTCGTCGGCGGGCGGCGGAGGCGGGACGAGCTTCTTCACAAAACACGCGCGGGCAAACGCTCGCTCCAATCTCAATGTCGCGTGGAGACCGTTCACCTCTCTAAAGAAGCACATGCCTACCGCGCAATTCATTCGCCGACAAAGACACACACGCACACACGCGCGCAGCGCGATAGCTCAGTCTCGTCCGCCTCCCCCCCCACCTCCGACACTCGCGCGGCGTCCCCCAAAGCCCGCCCCCAGGCGGCCTCACTCAATGCCTCCGACCGCGCGGAGACATTTGCAAGCGCGCGCATAGCGCACCGGGCGCATTTGCGGCCGGCACCACACATGGCGCCGTCGCGAATCGGGGCGACGGCGGCCGCGGCCGCCGCCGCGCGCCGCGCCCTGCTGCCGCTGCCGCCGCCGCCGCTGCAGACCCAACACCGGCACCACCCGCTCGACCGCAGGAGACGAGCAGGATCAGCAGCAGCACCGACGGCCGCCACAGACAGGAGGAGGACACAGTCGACAACAGCATTTTCAACCGCTCAGCAACAACAACAGCTACACGTCCGGTTCCGCGACTGCCGCTCCCCCGCGGAGCTCTCGTCGGCCGTCGAGGCGGCCGCCGCGGCTCGCCGCCCCCCCGCCCCCACCCCTGCCCCCGACAACGACCGCCCTTCTTTGCCGCTGCGAGACGCGGCCGAGGCGCTCGCCCAGCTCGCCCGCCTGGAGACTCAGCAGCAGCAGGGAGAGCATCAGCAGCAGCAGTCCGCGCGCCTGCGCAACGCGCTGCTCGAGGACCTGCGCCTCGCGGCCGAGCGCGTGGCGGCCGCCCCCGCCGGAAGCCGCCTGCCCGCGCCGCGCGCCCTGGCCACGGGGCTGTGGGCGTGCGCGCGGCTGGGCATGCGCGGCGAGGCGGCGGATTCCCTGCAGAGGGCGCTGCTGAGGCTCCTGGCGGACGATAGGGGGAACAGCCGGGGCGGAGGCCGAGGCGGAGGCGGCGGAAGCAGCAGCGGCAGGAGCACAACAACTACCGCCGCCGCCCCCATCGGCGCGCGCGACACCGCGACGGCGCTCTGGGCCGTCGCGTCGCTCGGCCAGCTGCCCGCGGACGGGCTCGTCGACGCGCTTCTCTCCTCGGCCCCTGCGCCGGACGCCGGGAGCGAGTACTCGGCGCAGTCGCTGTCGAACGCGCTTTGGGCGCTGGGCTCGCTGGAGCAGGGCGGCGGCGGCAGGGCGGGCGAGTGGGGTCGGCGCGCGGCGCAGGGGCGGCTGCGGGAGCTGCTTTTGCTGGCGGCGGCGGCGGCGGCGGCGGCGCGAGAGGGTGCTCGCTTCGACGACCGCCTCACCCCGCAAGGCGTCAGCTCGGCGCTGTGGGCTCTGGCCAGGCTCGGGTGGCGGCCGGAGCTGGACGAAGAGGAAGGGGGGGAGGAGGGGGGCGGCCAAGGGGCGCGGCCACCATGGCTCTGGCGCGGCACGGCCGCGGTGCTGTTCCCCCCAATCGTCGAGCAGGGCGTTGCGCCGCCTTCTTCTTCTTCCCCTTCCTCCTCGGACCCCTGCGAGTCCGAGACCTCCCCCCAGGCCCTCGCGACAACCTTGTGGTCCGTGGCCGTGATCTGCGGTGCTTTGGCAGCGGCAGCAGTGCCGCCGACGGCGCCAACACCGCTGGCACCGCCAGCATGGTGGCTCGCCTCGTGGCACCGCGCCGCCCTCCCGCTCTCGGCGCGCTTCAACACGCAGGACCTGGCCAACGCGTGCTGGGCCACGGCCCGCCTCGAGCAGCAGCGGACGAGGCTCGCGGCCCACGGCGCCGACGATAGCGAGGGACAAGAGGCAGCATCCCAAGACGCCAGGCAGGCCCTCCGGCACCTCCTCTCCGCCAGCCGCCCGCGCCTCTCCCACGCGCACACCGAAGAGCTCGCGTCCCTCCTGTGCTCCGCCGCGGCCCTGCGCCTCCCTCCGCCCGAGGCGTGGATGCGCGCGTGGCTGGCCGCCATGAGCCCGCGCCTGTCGACCTACTGCGCCCCCGCGCTGGCCGCCTCGCTGCGCGCCCTCGCCGCCCTCGGCTATCGCCCCCCGCCGCGCTGGTCCGCGCGCCTGCTGGCCGGCGCCCGCAGGCAGCTGCCGGCGTTCGGGTCGCAGGGGCTCGCCAACGCGGCGTGGGCGGTGGGCAGGCTCGGCGGGCGGCGGATGGTGCTCGGCGGGGGCGGGGGCGGGGGTGGTGGTGGTGATGGTGGTGGTGGTGGTGGTGGGGCAACGACCGATGCCGCCGCCACCACCACCGCTCCCGCCGCGCCGCCTCGCGCCCGCAGCCGCAGCCGCGCCCGCTCCCGCTCCCGCAGCCGCGGCCGGGATCCTGCCGCCCTCCAGGCCGGCCCGTCCCCTCTCCCCATGGCGCGCAGCGAGGCGCGCGCGGCCGAGCGCGAGTTTAACGCGTGGCTGTCCGCCCTGGTCCGCGCCCTGTGCTCGGCGGCCGCCGAGGGCGAGCTCAGCGCGCAAGAGGCGGCCAACGCCTCGTGGGGCCTCGCGGCGGCCGTGGCCGCGTCCGGGCGCGGCGGCGGCGGCGGCGGCGCCGCCGCCGCGGTGCCTCCCAGAGCGCGCGCGGCGCTCCTGCGGGCGGTGGCCGAGGCCGTGGAGGCGGACGCGGACGAGGAGGAGGCGGTTGACGATGATGATGAGGAGGAGGGCGCCGGGCTGCGGCGGCCGAAGCGGCGGCGGCCCCCGCGGCTGGACGGCCGGCACGCGGCCATGGCGCTGTGGGCGGCGGTGCGCTGGTGGGAGCTCGGGGATGACGATGACGAAGATGAGGAGGACGAAGGCGACGACGACGAGGACGATCAAGAAGACGACGGCGCCCAGCCATCGTCCTCCTCGTTCTCCTCCTCCCCGCGCCGCGCGCTGTCGGCCGCCGTGCGCCGCCTCGTCGCCCTCACCGACCCGGCCTCGCTCGCCCCGCGCGAGCTCGCGTCCGCGCTCTGGGCCCTCGCGCGCATGTCCCACCGCCCCCCGCGCCCCTGGCTGGCCGCCTGGTGCGCCGCGGCCGAGCGCGCGTTTGGCGGTCAAGGTGCCTCCTCCTCTTCGTCTTCGTCTTGGTCCTCGTCTTCGCCGCCCTCCCCCCGCTCGGCTGCCGACGTCGCCACCGCAGCCTGGGCGCTCGGCCGCCTGCTGCTGGCGGCCGACGACCCCTCGGCCGCGTCCGGGGCGGTCTCCGCCCTAGTGCGCGCCTCGGCCCGCGCGTCCGCCGCCGCGGCCGGCCGGCCGGGCGAGCTGGCCGCGCTCGGCGAGGGGCTCGCCTGGATGGTGCGGTGGCGGCGGCTGTCGAACGGCGGCGGCGGCGGCGGGGCCTTGAGGAACGACGACGACGCCGAGGAGGAGCGCGCGGCGCACGCCGCGTGGTGCGCGGCGACCGAGTCGATGCTCGACGACCCGGCGTCGTCGACGCGACCGGGCGGCGCGGCGGCGGCGCGCGAGCTCGTTGCCGTCGCCACGGCCGCCGCGCTGATGTGCCGCGCGCCCAGGCTCAGAGGGGCGGGTGGAGAGGGGCAGGCCGAGGCGTCGCGGGCGCGCGCGCCGCCCGCGCCGCTGCTGCCGCCCCCGGCCTCGTGGCGCCGCGCCCTGGCCCAGCGCCTGCTGATGATGCTCCTGCGGCCCGGCCCGGGCGGCGCCGCGGGCCTGGGCCAGCGCGAGGCGCCCGCGCTGCTCTGGGCGGTCGCGCGCTTGTCCCCAGGTGACAGCAAGGGCGGAGACGGCGACGACGACGGCGAGAACGACGCCGACAGGTGGTGGCGCGCGGCGACGGCGCTGGCCGCGCGCTGCGCCGACCTGGCGCGGCAGGGCGCATTTGGGGGCGGTGGCAACGGCGACGGCGACGATGATAGAGGGCGCCGGATGGCCCCTTCCGAGGCCGCACGGTACGTGCGCCAGAGCGCGCGCGCCCTGCTGATCAAGGTCGGGGGTGGTGGTGCGGGTGGCGGTGGCGAGGGCGGCGGCGGCGGCGAGGGCGGCGGCGGCAACGAGGCCGCCGCCGCCGCCTCCAAGGCCGCCGCCCGCCGCGAGCTCGAGCGGCTCGCGCGCGTGACCGCGGTGCTGTTTGGCGACGCTCCTGCCGGGCACGAGTGAGGGAGGGGAGGGGAGTCGATTGATTGGGCGGTGCCTTTCTCTTCTGTTCCGGGCGTAACCACACATTGGAAGCTCCAATGGGAGCGGCGGCGGCGTCAGCGGCGCACACGCCCCCGCCATTAGTCAGGCCGCCGATTGCCTTCAACACCAGCGCCCCTTCTCCTCGATCTCCCGTCAAACACCCCCCCCCCCCCCCCCCCCCCCATCAAATACCTATCTTGCAACATGGCCCGCCGCATCTCTACCCTCGCCGCGGGCGCGGTCCTGGTCGCCGCCGCCCTCCTCCTCGCGGGGCCGCGCCAGGTGGACTCTCAGGTGACTTTTTTTTTTGGGCTCTCAGGAGGCCTCGCACGTGCCCCCTCAATGCGACCTCATGGCTCGCTCGCCTCCGTCAAATGCCGCCCGGTGGGCGAATCGACCCCGCACGCATCCAGCGCCGCATCGGGGGGAGGGCGGGGTGGGGGGGACGGGGCTCGCGCGCGCGCCGCAGCCGCCAGTGCCCCCCCTGCCTCTTTTTGCCGCCGCCCGTGTCCTCGAGCCGCCGCCCTCCGCCGAGCACACGCCCCCTGCCGCCTGCGCTGGAAGGCGGCGCGTCACCGCCCCCCCGCTCTCTCGCCCTCGACAACAGCAGGCCAAAGGCATCTCCGATTCGCCCCCCGCCCCCTTCCCTTTTCCTTCCCCCCACAACTCACCACCCCTACCACCACCACCAACCCAAAACAACCAAAAACAACCAAACCAACAACACCCCCCCCAAAACAGGCCCTCGTCGCCCCGGTCACCACGGCTGCGGCCGCCGCCCCGCGCCCCACGGCGCGCGCCGCCGCCGCCCCCGTCCCCGTCGCCGCCGCCGCCGACGCCACCCCCGTCCGCATGTGCATCCCCGAGGACGTCGACGCCCGCTTCATCGCGCAGTGCTCGCAGCGCATCGCCCGCGCCGACACGCCCGAGGTCGCCTTCAGCTGCGTGCAGGGCGGCACGCCCGCCGCATGCCTGGAGAAGCTCTCGTCGGGCGACGCCGAGCTCGCCTCGTTCGGCGCCAGCGACGCCTACTCGGCCTACAAGCGCTACGGCCTCTCGCCCATCGCCATGGAGACCTACGGCGGGGCGCTCGCGTCCGACGGCGCCGAGTACTACAGCGTTGCCGTCGTTACTAAGGCGTTCTGCGAGGCCAACAAGCCGCCCACGCTCGCCGCGCTCAAGGGCAAGAACGCCTGCTTCACGGGCTACCGCCGCTCGGCCGGGTGGGTCCTGCCGGTCGGCGCGCTGGTGTCCTCGGGCACCATGCCGCTCGCCAGGGAGGCCGACGCCGCCTCGGTCCAGGACGACGCGGCCAGCGTGTCGGCATTCTTCGGCAAGGTGTGCGCGCCGGGCGTGAAGGAGCCTGACGGCCCCGTGCGCGGCGGCAAGCCGTGGCAGCCGATGTGCGAGGCGTGCGCGGGCGACTGCTCGGCCGCCGACCCCTTTGCCGACTACGCGGGCCCGGTCAAGTGCGTGCTCCAGGGCGCGGCCGAAGTCGGCTTCACCAAGGACTCGACGGCCATCGAGGTGGCCGCGGCCGCGGGCGCGAAAGGCGACGACCTCCGCCTCCTCTGCCCCGAGGGCGGCTGCAAGCCCCTGAGCGAGTACGCCTCGTGCAGCATGTCCAAGGTCCCCGCGCATGCCATCGTCGCGTCCCAGGCCTTCGCCGCCAGCCCCGCCGCCTCCGCCGCGCGCGACGCGCTGCTCGACGCCGCCGAGTCGGCCTCGTTCGTGGCGGGCCTGACCGAGCTCAACGGCGTAAAAAACAGCGTGTTCAAGAAGGGCACCGAGGGCCTCGTGGCCGTCAACGGCGGGGCCGAGGCCTACTTTGGCACGGCGCTGGCCAAGTACTCGGGCCTCGACCGCCTGTCCGAGGTGGCCGCGGCGGGCGAGGGCGGCGCATCTGCCTCCTCCTCGCCCGCGCCCGCCGGCTGGATCTCGCCCGGCGCCGCCGCGGGCCTGGGCATCGGCGCGGGGGCGCTCGGCGCGTTGCTCGGGGGCGGGGCGACTTGGCTCGTGGGCAAGCGGTGCCGGAGGGCCGGCGCCGCGGCCAACGGCGGCTTTGACTCGTACGCGGCCAAGGGCTTTGTGCCGTCGGCGTGATTTGTTGATGTTTGGGCGGCGGCGGCGGTCGGACGCCACCGCGCCGATGATCGCAGTGAAGCGGCGGCGGGGGGTTCTCCCCCCTTGTCGCTCCCTCTTGCTTGATAGACGTAGACAATGAAGAGGGATTTCCCACAGCAGTAATAGAAACAAGGCAGGCGCTCTTTTTGATTGGATCAGTAGTCCCAGATCACAGCGCGCGCGTGGGCGGGGGGCAGTCTCTCTCCTGTTCTCTCTCTCTCTCTCGAAACAACTCCGCCGCTCGCCCGCCGCCTTTCCGCCCCCCGCCCCCTTCCCCAAGAGAGACAGTTTCCTCGCAATGATCAGGGCCCCAAACAACCCCCTAGACCCTCCTTTCGACCCAAACCGAGCCGCAACCGCGCGTAAAAAAGGCGACATGTTCGGCGGCGCCGGCGGTCCCGCCAGACCTGATTCCGCGCGCCGCGCCGCCCCAACCCCCGCCCCTATAAGAGAGCCCTGGCGCTAACACCTTGCAAAATCACCTTTCTCGGCCTTTTGGCTAAGATCATCTGTAGTAATACGTTCTCATATAGTTGACACTATATGGCTTCCCATCGGGAAGCATTCTAGTCAACATCTATTTTTCTGGGGCGGGTGGCGGGGCCGCACGGTCGGGCGCTTGCGCCCGGCCGGCCCCGCCGCCCAAGCATGGGCCCTGCATTGCACTCCCCGCATCGCCCGTGCAGCCCAGTTTTCCTCTAAAAAATCTTTCAAACCTTGAAATTGTGTGTGTGGGGGGGCGGGGCTTGAGAGGACGGTAAGGGCGCGCGCGCGCGCGTGATGTGTGTGTGGAAGCGGCGGGACGTTTGTGTGGTGGCGCGCGCGTACGTGTCGTTTGTTTTGGGGCGGGTGCCGGGGTTTGCGAGAGCGGAGGGGCGAGAGTGGGACCGACGGCGGCGGCGGCGCGAGCGCGAAATCACGAGGAATTGGCAACCTGGAAGCAGTTGAAAAACCCGAATCGATCTCTCCTCTCAGGTCTCACATAAATCAGTCCATCAAGAACCAGCCGCCGACCGCCTCGTCGACGACCAGCGCCGCCCGCTCGAACGCGCGCGCGACACCGCCCACACCCGCGCCGACGCCAAACGAAACGCCGATCGCCCCCTCCTCGGAAAACGCGTCGTCGCAGTCGCCCGCCGAGTAGCCCGCGCCGCCGCCGCCGCCCAGCAGCGCCGCCACCAGCCCGCCTGCCCCCCCGGCAGCGCCCGCGCGCGCCTGCGCCATGGCCAGGTCGCTGCCGACGGCCGAGACCTCGGTGCCCGCGCCCGCCAGCACCGCCATGGGAGCGCCCGTGGCCGCCGCTGCCGCCATGGCCGCCGCCGCCGCCGCCGCCAGACCCCCCCCAGAACCAGAGGCGGCAGAAGCAGCAGCAGCAGCAGCCCCGCCTCCCGCCGCCGCCGCCGACGCGGTCGTCATCATGGCCGCCATCGCCATCAGCCCCGCCGCGCCGCCCGCCCCGCCGCCGAGCACGGCGGCGGCCAGCGACGCCAGCACCAAAGCGCCCGCGCCCGCGCTCGCGCCGCCGCCGCCCGTCAGCAGCGCCAGCGGCGACTGCCGCTCGACGCTGACCTCGACCACGGGCGTGCGCTGCCCCGGCTTGGTCTTCTTCTTCTCATCACCCTCACCCTCCACCTCGCCCTTGTAAAGCCCCGCCGCGATCTCGGCCAGGCGCACGGCCTCGCTGACGCCGCCGAGCGCGTCGACCAGCCCCCGCTCGAGCGCGGCCTCGCCCGCCCACACGCGCCCCTGCGCCCACCTCTCCATCTCCTCGGGCGTCATCCCCCGGCTCTCGGCGGCCTTGTCGCGGAACTCGGCGTACGCGCGCTCGGCGCCCCGGTCGAACAGCGCGCGCTCGTCCTCGGTGAAGGACCGGTTGTCGGCCGCCAGCAGCTGCGCATACCTCCCGCGCGAGACGATCTCCTTGGTGACGCCCGTGCGCTCGTACACCCCGCCCAGCGAGGGCTTGGCCGTGACGACGCCGATCGAGCCCGTGATCGTCAGCTTTGACGCGACCACGGCCGTGGCGGCCATGGCGATGTAGTAACCCCCCGAGGCGGCCACGTCGCCCATGCACGCGATGACGGGTTTTTTCTCCGCGAGCTTCTTCACCTCGCGCCACATCAGGTCGGACGCGAGGGCGTCCCCGCCAGGCGAGTCGACGCGGAGGACGACGGCGGCGGTGGACGGGTCGCGCGCAAGGGCGCGCAGCTTGGGGATGAGGGCGTTGGGGGTGATGCCGCCGCCGCCGCCGCCGCCCGAGCCGCCGCCCTGTGTGATGGCCCCCCCCGCGCGCAGCACCGACACGCGCGGCTTCTTCTTGCTCCCCCCCCTCGTGGGCGCCAGCGCAAAGGCGAGCGCCCCGCGCCCCACGCGGCTGTACTTGCGCAGGCCCACGCGCGGCAGGGCGTCCAGCCCGGCCTTGGCCGCCTTTTTCGCGCGCTTCTTGGCGGCGGCCGCCGCGGCCGCCCCCGAGAGCGCCTCCACGGCCCGCGCGCTGCGCTTCTTCAGCACGTCGATCAGCTCGTCCTCGTAGAGCAGGCCGTCGACCCACCCGCCCTCGAGCAGGGCCGACGCCTCGAAGGTGCCCTCGTCCAGCAGGGCGCGCACGTCGTCGGGGGTCTTTTTCTCTTCCTTGGGGGGGGTGTAGGGCTCGTACAGCGGCGCCTTGCCGCCCCCGCCGCCGCCGCCGCCCCTCTTGGCCTCGGCGGCCGCGTTGCGGTTGCGCGCCACCTCGTCGGCAAACTCCCCGTACACACTGTCGACGAGCGCGTTGAGCGCCTCGCGCTGCGCGTCGCTCATGTCGCGGCGGTCGAGCTGGTCGCCCGCGCTCTTGTACGCGCCGATGCGGCGCACCTGCGGGTCGATCCCCACCTTGTCCAGGGCCCCCCTGAGGAAGGTCCCGGAGACGGCAAAGCCGTTGAGGCGCAGCGATGCCGACGGCGGCGCGAAGATTTCGGCAAAGCTGGTCGCGAGGAGGTACTCCTTCTCGCCGCCCAGCTTCAAAAAGGCGACGCAGGGCTTGCCGCTCGCGCGGAAGAGCTCGACGTGGCGCGCGATCTCGCGCAGGCGCGCCCACCCGATCGCGAGGGGGCCGACCTCGACGGCCAGCCCCGCCACGCGGGGGTCGTACGCGGCCTTTTCGAGCGCTTCGCATATCTGCGGCACGCTGGGAGGCCCCGCCGACGGCCAGGGCGTCGGGGCCCCCTGGAGGGCGTCCGGGATGTCGCCCTCGAGCTTGAAGGCGAGGAAAGAGCCCTCGGGGAACCGGCGCCAGGGGAGCGCGAGGGACTTGAGGCGCCCGCGGGCGGCGGCCAGGTCCGACGCCTCGGGCGGCTGGAAGGCCACGAGGCCGTCGAGCGCGCCGGGGGGCACGTCGCGCGCGACGTCAAACGAGGCCCACTTTGGGGGCCGCTTGGCCTTGGTGATGGTGCTCCCGTCGGCGGCAGTGGTCTCGTCGTCGTCGTCGTCGCTCGGGTCGCCGCCGCCTCCGCCGCCGCCAAAGCGCAGGAGGGCGGAGAACCACGAGTCGTTGTTGTTGTTGTTGTTCTTGGCGGTGGTCTCCTCGTGGACCTGCTCCTCCTTGTCCTCCTTCCTGGGGGCCGTGGTGGTCGTGGTGGTGGTCGTGGTGGTGGTCGTGGTGGCGGTGGTCGCCGCGGCGGCGTCGTCGTCGGCCGCGGAGCGCGCGAGGAGCAGCGCGCGGCGGGGAGGAGGAGGAGCGCGCACCGAGGGCGCCGCCGCCGTGAGGCCGCTGCGCCCCCGGGCGGCCGCGGCGGTGGCAGGGGCGCCGCGGGCGCTCGCGGGCGCGCGTACTAGCATGGTGCGTGTGGTGTGTGGCTGTGGAAGACGACAGACACAGAACACGGAGGAGGAAACGCACGCACGCAACGAGAGAGAGTTGTGGTGGGTGTGTGTGTGGTGCGACGACCGTGTGCCGACGAGCGTGTGATGCGCGCGCGATCAACGTATGGCTGACAAGAGCAAGGGGTTGACGAGCAGTCGGTGTTTGAGTGTGTGTGTGTGTTGTGTGAGGGGGGCGCGACGAGAGGGAATCAGTAGAGTTCATGCGAAGGCGCGCGCGCGGCGCGGGGGTGTGTGGCGGGCGGAGAGCGGCGGGGCGGGGCGGCGCCGCGCCGTCGAGCGCGTGCGCCGACGCTCCTTTTGCCAGTCGCGCCCCTCCTGCCTCCTCTCCCTCTCGCAGAGACCCCCGATCGCGAGAGCGACGACGACGACAACCCAACTAACGCACCACACACCACAAACAGACAGACAGACAGAGAGGCGGCAACTCCCGCGACCGCTTCGAGAGAGGGCGAGAGAGCTCTCCCTCTCTCGCGCGCGCCTCTCCCCCCGCTCTCTTGAGCGCGCGCGTGCGCCCCACCCAGGGTTGAACACACCCCCACCCCAACCCTAAACAAACTCCGCCACCATGTCGCGCGCGGCCCTCAACATGCAGCAGCAGCTGCCGCGGCCCAAGCTGCCGTCGGCGCCCGCGCCGGGCAGCGCGCCGACCGTCGACGGCCGCATCGACTTCAACGCCCTGCGCCCCCCGCCCGGGTACGTGCCCGGCCTCGGGCGCGGGGCCACGGGCTTCCAGACGCGGTCGGACCTGGGCCCCGCGGCGCCGGGCGCGGCCAACGCGGCGGCAGGGGGGGCAGGAGGGGACGAACCGGGAGGAGCAGGAGCAGGAGGCGGGGCTGGAGGAGGAGGAGCGGGAAGCGGCGCCGCCGCCGCCCCGGGCTCGGCCACGGGCCCTTACGACCACTTTCTCGGCAACGAGGCCGGGGCCCTGGCGACGGCCGCGCGGGACTACGACGAGGACGACCGGGAGGCCGACCGCGTGTGGGACAGCGTGGACGACTACATGGAGGACCGGCGGCGCAGGCAGAAGGACGAGGCGGCGGGCGGCGGCGCGGCGGGCGGCGGCGCCGAGGGCAGCGGCGCCGCCGCCGGCGAGCCCAAGATCTCGGAGCAGTTTGCCGACCTCAAGCGCCGCCTGGCCGACGTCACCGAGGCCGAGTGGGAGGCCATCCCGGAGATCGGCGACACCACCGTCAAGAAGCGGCAGCGGGCGCCCGCCTACGCGCCCGCGCCCGACTCGCTGCTCGCGACGGCGCTGCGGCAAGGCATGCAGGCCTCGTCGCGCACGGTCGTCGACGAGGACAGCGGAGGCGGCGGGGGTGCGTCGACCATGGTGCACTCGGACCTGACGGCCGTCGGCGAGGGGCGCGGGACCGTGCTGGGCCTGCAGCTGGACGCGATCGTGGCGCGCGCGTCGGGCGGGGCGGCGGCAGGCGGCGGCGCAGGCGGCGGCAGCAACGGCAGCGGCAACAGCAGCCGCTTCGCAACCACAACCGCAACAGGCGCAACCACAACAGGCACCTCCTCGACCGCCGTCGACCGCGAGGGCTACCTGACCGAGCTCTCGCAGCAGCGCTCGCAGTCGGCGGCCGAGGTGGCCGACGTCAAAAAAGCGCGCCTGCTCTTGAAGAGCGTCACCGCCACCAACCCCAAGCACGCGCCTGGGTGGATCGCGGCCGCGCGCCTCGAGGAGCTGGCCGGGGACCTCCCCGCCGCGCGCGCGGCCGCGGCGCGCGGGTGCGAGCTGTGCCCGCAGAGCGAGGACGTGTGGCTCGAGGCGTCGCGCCTGCAGCCGACGGCCGAGGCAGCCAAAGCGGCGCTCGCCAGAGGGGTGGCCGCGTGCCCGGACAGCGCGCGCCTGTGGCTGCAGGCCGCGCGCCTCGAGGCCGACGACGCCTCGCGCTCGCGCGTGCTGCGCAAGGCCCTCGAGCGCCTGCCCGGGTCCGTGCGCCTGTGGCGCGCGGCCGTCGACCTCGCCCCCACCGACGACGACGCGCGCGTCTTGCTGGGGCGCGCGGTGGAGTGCTGCCCGCAGCAGACCGAGCTGTGGCTCGCCCTCGCGCGCCTCGAGACGCGCGAGGGCGCCAAGCGCGTGCTCAACCGCGCGCGCCTGGCCGTGCCCACGGACGCGAGCGTTTGGATCACGGCGGCCAAGCTGGAGGAGGCGCACGGCAACGGGCCCCTGGCGGCCAAGATCGTCGCGCGCGCGCTGAAGTCGCTGACGCAAAACGGCGCCGCCGTCTCGCGCGAGGCTTGGCTGCGCGAGGCCGAGGCCGCCGAGCGCGCGGCGCCCGTCCCCATGGTGGCGACGTGCAAGGCCCTGGTGGACGCGGTCGTGGACCTGGGCGTCGAGCCGGAGGACCGGCGGCGCACGTGGGCGGCCGACGCCGACGAGGCGGCCGCGCGGGGCAGCCTCCACACGGCCAGGGCGCTCCACGCCCACCTCGCGGCCGCCTTTCCCTCGCAGCCCGCCGTCTGGCGCGCGGCCGCCGACCTCGAGCGCCGCGCGGGGGACGCCGAGGCCCTCGACGCGCTGCTCAAGAGGGCCGTGTCGTTCTGCCCCGAGGCGCGCGCGCTGTGGCTGATGGCGGCGAAGGGGAGGTGGCTGCGGGGCGACGTCCCGGGCGCCCGCACCGTGCTCGCCGAGGCATTTTCCGCCAACCCGTCCTCCGAGGAGATCTGGCTGGCGGCCTTCAAGCTCGAGGCCGAGACGGGCGAGGTCGAGCGCGCGCGGGCGCTGCTGGCGAAAGCGCGGCGGGAGGGCGGGGGGGCGGCGACGGCGCGCGTGTGGATGAAGAGCGCGGCGCTCGAGAGGGACCACCCGCCGGCGGCGCTGGCGGCGGCGGCGGGGGCGGGGGGCGAGGGCGCCGCGGCGGGAGCGGCGTCGGCGGCGGCGCTCCCGCCGGCCAAGGAGGAGCGCGCGCTGCTCGAGGAGGGGACGCGCCGCTTCCCGCACGCGTGGAAGCTGTGGATGATGCTCGCGCAGCTCGAGGAGCGCGGGGGCGCGCTCGTGCGGCCCCTGCCGCCACCGGCGACGACGGCCGCGGGCGACGCTGCCGCCGCTGCCGCCGCTCCCCCTCCCCCCGCGCCGCCCCCGCCTTCGGCGCCGGCGTACGCGGCCGCGCGCGCCACCTACGCCCGCGGCGTCAAGCACTGCCCCGACGCCGCGCGCCTCTGGCGCGCGGCGGCCGCCCTCGAGGTGCGCGTGGGGCACCCGGCGCGCGCGCGCGCGCTCCTGGAGCAGGCGCGCCTGCGCAACCCCAAGACGCCAGAGCTGTGGCTGGCGGCCGTGAGGGTGGAGGCGGCGGCGGCGCAGCAGCAGCAGCAGCAGCAAGCGGCGGCCGGCAGCAGCGGCGGCGGCGGCGGGATGCCCCCTCCCTCGTCGTCGTCCTCGGGGTCCATGTCCAAGGCCGGCGAGGCCCTCCTCGCGCGCGCCCTCCAGGACTGCCCCTCCTCGGGCCTGCTCTGGGCCGAGTCCGTGCGCCTCGCGCCCCGCGCCGCGCGCAAGTCGCGCTCGGCTGACGCGCTGCGCCACTGCGGCGAGGGCGACGCCCGCGTGGTGGCGGCGGTGGCGGCGCTGTTCGCGCTCGACCGCAAGGCCGACCGCGCGCGCGCGTGGTACGAGCGGGCGGTGGTCCTCGACCCGGACGACGGGGACGTGTGGGCGGCCTACTGGGCCCTCGAGCGCGCGCAGGAGAGGGGGGCGGCGGCGGCGGGAGCGGGAGGCGCGGCGGCCGGCGGCGGGGGAGCGGCGGCGCAGGCGGCGGCGGCGCGCACCGAGGCTCTGGCGGCGCGCGCGGCCAAGGCGGCGCCCAAGCACGGCGAGCGCTGGCCGCGCGTGGCCAAGGACCCGGCGCTGGCGTCGGCCCTGCTGCACGTCAAGCTGGAGGCGTCGGCCCGGGCGTCTGAGGCCCGGGAGCAGGCGCGGCGGCGCAAGCAGGAGGCCGCCGACGCGGCGAGCAAGGCGGCGGCGGCGGCCGAGGCCGAGGGCGGCGGCGACGCCGGCGCGGCCGGCGCGGCCGCCGCAGAGGCAGCCTTGGCGGCGGCGACCGCGGCGGCCGCGGCGGCCGACGAGGCGGTCGGCGCCGCGCCCGAGGCCGCCGTCGTGCGCTACCTGCTCCCGCGCGTGGCGGCCGACCTGGCCGGGCGGGCCGCGCCGATTTGAGAGAGGCATTTTGGAGGGCAAGTGTCATGATTGTCTGTGCAAGGGGGAGAAGACAGAGCGAGCGCCGCGTCCCACCGAGAGAGCGCCGCCGCTCGCCCCCGCCGCCCCGCCGCCGCCGCGCCAAGAGGAGCCGCCTCTCGTGGCCGTCGCTTCGACAATCTGGGCAGCTGTTTCGCTGCAGGGGGCCGAGCGCCGGAGGCCCAGCTACCAAAACCGGGCTGCCCCTCAGTAGCACCCCCCCCCCCCACGTGGAGTGGAGTGTAATTCTGCGTGCGGCGTCGCTTTCAGGTTTGGGGCGCGCCGCCGCCGCCGCCGCCGACGGCCGGCTCGCCGCTCGCTCAAAGAACCTGCCCACCGCCCTTGCTCCCGCGGCCCCACAACTGACCCGTTCACACACACACGCACGCACGCAACCCCGGCGACCCCCTTTTCTTCCACCGCACGCCCAGCGCAACCCCCCCACCCGTCTTGAGAGAGAAAAACAGGCGAGCGAGTCTGTTGCTCCTCCTCCCCCCCTGTCAAAAGAGAAACGCCCACCGTCTTTTTGTTCCGCCATGGGCGCCGCAGCCTAATCGAGGACGTAGAGGGCAGCACCCCGCAGTCGCCTCCCGCAGTCGCCCGGCCCGGCGCGCGCGCGGAGGAGACAGAGAGAGAGCGCGAGAGCCCGCTGGTGAGCAAAAGAGAGAGCAGCACGACGAGCAGGAGCAAGGAGCAACGCGCCCTCGCGCGCCCGCCGCCGCCTCGGCGCCCTCGCGGGTCCGTTCGGCCCGCAGACGCGGGCGCGGGACGAAGCGCGTCCCCACTGCCAATTGGCGCGCGCGCGCCGCCCCTGGAGGGCCCCGGAGGGCGGCGGCGGGCGGCCCCGGAGAGCGCAGAGAGCAGAGGAGGAGGAGAGAGCGAGCGCTGGTCGTTGGCCGAGCCTCTTTTTGGGGGGGGTGGCTCCTCCGCGCGTCCCCCGCTCTTTTTTTTCTGCTTCCGCGACCCGCGCCCTCTGTGCCCGTGGCCACGCCATTGCGCGCGCCCGCGCGACGCACGATCGCGATCGCCCGCCGCCGCCGCCGTTTGCACAAGGCCGAAAGCAAGGGGGCGGGCGCACACAGCGAGGCTAAAACTGACCCCTCTCTCTCTCTCCCCTCTCTCCCCGCTCTGCCCCAAAACAACCCCACAGCGGCCTCGCCCTCTCTCCGACCAAAAGCTTGGACCCCCCCCCCCAGATCGATCGATCGACCAGCCCCCTTCGGACCCAACCCACCACTCAACAAAGCAGCGAAGCGAGCAACCATGTCGTCGCGCGAGGTCTTCCGCGAGTTTGAGTTTCTGCTCGACAAGTCGCAGCGCGCGTTCAACCGCCTGCGCGACCTGCCGCCCTACGGCACGTCGCGCTGGGAGCACCACTTCCACAAGGCCTTCCACATCTACAGCAAGCTGTGGAAGTTCCAGCAGGACCACCGGTGAGTCGGCGTGCTGGGGCCGGTCATGATCGCTGCGGCTCTTTCTTTCCCCGGGATGGAAACAACCCCCAAACCGAGAGAGCGACGACGAAGCGCCGACACGCTGACACTCCCAACCCCCCCCCCAAAAAAAACACCACCCCCACCAAAAAAACCCCTCAAAACCAAAACAGCGACACGCTCACGCAACGCGGCATGGAGCGCTGGGAGGTGGGGGACATCGCCAGCAAGGTCGGCCAGCTCTACTACAACTACTACCTCCGCACCAGCGAGGCGCGCTTTTTGCACGAGTCTTACGTTTTTTACGAGGCCATCCGCACGCGCGCCTACTTCGCGGCGGCCGCCACCGACCCGAATCTCGCGATCAAGCAGCTGCGCTACTTTGCGCGCTTCATCATCGTCTGCCTCCTGCTCAACCGGCGCGACGAGGTGCAGCAGCTGCTGCAGGAGTTCCAGGCGCTGGTGACGGCCTACGGGATGAAGTTCCGGCCTCCCGACGCCGGCGAGTGGCGCGCGGTCGTCGCCGAGGTGTCGGCCTTCCTGGCCGCCGACGTCGCTTTACCCGCGGCCCGGGGCCTGGGCTCCGCCGCCGCCGCCGCGCAGGCCGCGGGCGCCACGAGCGTGCCCTTCAAGCTGTCGCTGCGCGCGGCGCCCGGGTCGGCCGAGGTGAAGGCGGGGGGCCCGCACCGCATGCTCCTGCACGACGCGGTGCTTGTTTCCTACTACCCGCGCCAGGTGAAGATCGCCGAGCTCCCCCTCGACACGTTCCGCATGCTGCAGGCGCTCGAGTGGGAGGACGCGTACACCAACCCGGCGACGGCGATGCAGGCGGCGAGCAGCAACCCCGTGGCGGCGGCGATGGCGCGCAGCGGGGCCGGCGGCGGCGGCGCGACGGGCGGCGGCGCCAAGACTGGCGGCGGCGCAGGCGGAAAGACGGACGGCGGCGCGGGCGTGACGGGCGGCGGCGCGGCGGCGCTCACGGGCGGCGCGCCCCTCGAGAACCCGTCCAAGCACCTCGTGTACCGCCCCACGTCGATGCAGCTGCTCGCCATCCTCACCACCACGGTCGAGGTCATGCCGCGCGACGCGGTGCTGCTGCTCTACCTCAGCGCGGCGCAGCAGCAGGGCGCGGCGCCCGGCGGCGGCATCGGCGGCGCGTCGGTCCAGGGCGGCGGCGGCTCGCTGACGCCCGGGTCCTTCTCGGCGGCCGGCAGCGTTACGGGCGGCCTGGGCGCCCCGGGCCCGCGCGGCGTGCTGCCGCTCGCGGCCTCGAGCGCGTCGCTCAGGCAGCAGGCGGCCGCGGGCGCGTCGGGCGGGTCGGTCGGCGGCGCGCCAACGGCCGGGCCCGGCTCGTCGTCGCTGCCCGACGACACGCTCTCGGAGATGAGCGGCGCCGCGCCCTCGTCGTCGATCGTCACGCTGTCGGCTGCGGCGGGCGGCGCCGTGGGCCCGCCCCTGCTGCCCCTGCCCCTGGCGGGCGGGCTCATCAACCAGCAGGTGGCGGCTGGTGGCGGCGCCGGTGGCGGCAGCGGCGCGAGCGCGGGCGCCAACAACAACGGCGCCGGCACGCTCGAGGGCATCAACCTCGGCCCGCCCCGCGCCCTCGACGCGGCCACCGACGCCTTCCTCGTGCCCGAGGACCTCGTCCACCTTACTCGCCGCACCCTCCTGCTGGTGGTCGAGGCGGACAGCGCCTCGGCCTTCATGCGCCTCCAAGGGATGGAGCTGGGGCGGCAGTCGTTTGGCCTGCTCTCTCCGCCGCTCCGCCCGGCCGAGCTCGGCGACGCCGGCCGCACGGGTGCCCTCATGACGATGTTCCTCACGGGCCCGCTCATGGCCGCGTGCGTGGTGGCGGGCAACGCCGACCCGTCGACGCAGCAGCTCGTGGACGCCCAGTCGGCCGTGCACGCCACCCTCGGCGGGTGGGCCGCGCTCGCGCAGCGCGCGTTTTCGGGCCCCCAGGCCAAGTCGCCCTGGGCGCCCCTCTTCCAGGACGCGTTGCTCCGGCGCGTCGTCCTGCGCTTTGTGCTGTGCCGCGCCATGCTCGCGCTCCACGCCACCGTGGGCCAGTCGGCCGCGCACCTGCCCCGCTCCTTCCCGGAGCTGCCGCGCGAGCTCGCGGCCGACGCGCCCGAGATTGCCGCGGGCGTGGCGCGCATCGCGGCCGCGCTGGGCAGGAGCGACGCGTTCACCGACCGCGCCGTCGCGTCGACGGCGAGCGGGTCGCCGATGAGCGCGGCGACGCATCACTGATTGATTGTTTGATTGGTCTTTGAGTTGCGTTGGTGGTTGTTTGAGTTTGTTGGTGGTGGTGGACGGGCAGGGATGGAAGGAAGGAACGAACAGGAGGAGCCTGCTGGATAATCCGCTGATGCTGTTGGCGGCTGTTGCTTTTTGTTTTAGCGACAGAGCGTGGCGGGCGGGCGTTTCTCGCGAGAGAGCGAGGGGAGAAGGCGTTGGCGACAGCGAAGAAGAAGAACCAACACCCCCAAAAAAACCCTTTGTCGTTTTATATCTCTTTTTTTAGAACCTCCCTGTAGGTTGTGGCCCCCCCAGATGCCTCTCCCTTTCCCCCCCTGCTCACACACGTCCCTGTTTTTTTTCCGGGTCCCCCCTCCGCTCTCTCTCCTCCCGGGCGCGCCTCGCAAACCAACCCGAAAAGAAAAAAAAGCGTGGCGCGCGCGCGCTCTCGCTGCGCACGCGCCGGCGCCGCCCTTTCTCTCCCTCTCCTCTCCCACCCTCTCTCCCTCCCACCCACCCCCCTCTCGACAAACAAACCCTCTTCATTAAACGCTGATGAGCCCAGTTTTTTTTAAACCTGAAGACACTCGGAAAACGACGCAGCACGGTGCACAGTGGGGGGGTGGGGGGGGTCGTTTCAGCAGGCGCGGCGACGGGGCCGCAGCGTTGGTTGTGGGGATGGGGCGTGCTGCTGCTGCTGCTGCTGCTGCGCCTACGCTAACAAAGCACAGACAGGGTGCGCGGACGAGACGAGACTGCGCGACTCTGTGTTCAAAAATGGGTTCGTTTTTGCAAAAAATTGGACGCCGCCCCAAGGGCGCGAGCGCTAGATCGAAAGAAAAAAAAAAAGAATCGCGAGAAAAAAAAAAGGAGGGAAAATCGGGTTTGAGACGACGCGACAAACACACGCCGCGCTGCTCTTCTTCTTCTGCGTCGTCTTCTTCTTCTTTTACAGCACCGCGCGGCCAAAGATCGCCTCGAGCACGATCATCCCGGACAGGCCGAGCATGGCCAGCCGCCCGTGCACGAGCTCCATCTCCTTGGAGAAGACCTCCTTGGGCAGCTGGAAGTCGTCGAGCGACTTGCTGTAGTCGCCCTCCTTGCCCTTGACCACGGGGATCACGGACGCGGCGATGATGAGCGCAAGGACCGCGACGACGGGCTGGGGGGCCAGGCCCGCCTGCCTGAGGATGCTGCCGGCGCCGAAGATCTCGGCCAGCGCCCCCGTCGCAAAGCCAGTCATGGCGAGGCGGCCGTTGATCGTCTCGGGCAGCTCCTTCCAGCCGGTGGCCTGCTTGACGACGTCCTTGGCCAGGAGCGGGGCGATCTTGTCCTTGTACACGGCCGAGTCCTCGAGCTTGAAGTCCTTGGCGCTGAGGAAGGCGAGGGCGGGCCTGGCGGCCTCTGGGACCCTGTTTTGGTTTTGTTTGGTTTGGGTTTGTTGTTGTTGTGTTTGCATGTGGTGGCGATGGCGGCGTGAGCGGTGGGCGCCGGGGCGGCGAGCAGCCCTCCGCTCAACGGCGGCGGCGGTGGCGTTTTTTTTGAATGTGGCGGCAGCGGCGGGTGGCGGTTGCGGCGGGGCGCGCCCGGCGGCCGGCGGCGCGCGGGCAGCAACCCTCCGATCGGGCGGCGGCGGCGGCGGCAGCCTTTTCCTTCTGTTTTGGCGAGCGGGGCGCGCGCGCCAACAACAATCTCACCACTCGGGCGCCTTCATCGCGGCCTGTGCGTTTGAATGGGGGTTTGAGGCAAAGGGATAGGTGAGCGTACAAGGCGGCGGGGGGAGCAAGCGACGACAGCCACAACTCGAGAGGGAGGGGGGGGTGGCGCTGCCTTCTGCTGCCGCAAAAACGCCTCCCTCCGCCGCGTTTCTCCCCCGAAAAGACCCCCCGGGACCGAATGCGCCGAGAAGTGATTCATGTCCAGGCCGTCATACCTTGACCACCATGCGGCTCTGGGGGCGGGCGGCGGTGGCCGCGCGCGACGAGGTGCGGAGCTGAAGCGCCATTTTTGTGTTTTGTGGTGGTTTGGTTTTGGTTTGAGTTTCGCGCGAGGGATGGATGTATTTGAGGACGGGTGAAGGCGTGCGGTCACATGCTGCGCGCGCGCGCCCTCGCATTTGATCAGCGCGAAGCAAGAGCCGCTCGTAGGCAGCAAGCAAGCAGCTGGGCTGGATTGCTCCCGCACGCGCAGCGCGCGCTCGCCGCGCCGCGGGGATGGCGCCGCGCCGCCCCGCGCCGCGAGCGGTGCGTGCGATCACAAGTCCCCGGGACGCACGCGCTCGCGCCTCCCCCCGCACACCGACTCGGCGGGGGTACTCCTCCAATCCACAACCAAACCAGTACCATCGACGCGACGAGCAACGACCAACGACCAACGACCAACGCACCACCATGGCGGAAGAGGACAACCCCTCCTCCTCGCCCTTCTCCCGAGACATCCTCCTCCTCCTCTTCGCCCGCCTCGACGCGGCGAGCTTGGGGCGCGCGACGTGCGTCTCGAGGCTGTGGCGCCAAATCTCGTGCGAGGAGACCTCCGAGCAGCTGTGGAGGCGCCACCTGGCGATGCAGTTTGGCGGCAGCGCGCGTGTCGAGGCGGCGGCGACAGCGGCACAGGCAGGGCCCGCAAACGCAGCCGCCCCCTACCGCGCCTTCTCCTTCCTGGCCAACCGCGCGCGCTACGCAGAGAACCGCCCGCACGACTGCCCGATCGCCACGCACGCGCTCTACCTGGCCCGCTTCCGCGCCGCCAAGCGCGCGGTGTCCGGGTGGCGCCTGCGGCTGGAGGTCGCGCTCGGCGACGCCGGCCGCGACGACGGGCGCACGGTCCGCCCGCTCTACGTGCGCGGGGGCGCGCGGTGGACCGCGCCCGAGTGCGAGGAGAACGCCGAGCTCGCGCTGCGCGAGGTCGAGCGCGCCGCCAAGGCCGAGCTGGGGGAGGAGGAGGAGGAGGAGCAAGCGCCGGAGGAGGAGGCCCCTGCCGCCGCCGCCCAAGCTGCCGAGGACGCCGAGGGCGAGGACGAGGACGAGGACGAGGACGAGGACGAGGACGAATACGAGGAGACGACCGTGGCGTTCCGCCCTCTGGGCCCCCCGCTCGAGACGCCGCAGGCCCTCTGGATCCGCTTCAAGCTGCCCCGCGCGCTCCTGGAGCACAGCGGCCTCGAACAAGGGCTGCTCGACGCCGTGCTCGAGGCGCGCGTGGCGGCGCAGGCGGCGGCGGCGGAGGAGGAGGAGGAGGAGGAGGAGGAGGAGGAGGAGGAGGACGGCGGCTGGGGCGGGCCAGCCTGGGTGGAGGTCGCGCGGTGCCCCCGCTTCTTCGTGCCGAAGGACGACCGCAAGCGCATGGACATGTCCCACCTGTACGGCCTGTACGCGTACGAGCCGTCGGGTGACGACGACGACGGCGACGGCGACGACGATGCAGCGCCCGACGACGAGAACGGCAGCGAGGGCGGGGCGCAGGGAGCCCCGATGCCGCAGGAGCCACAGCAGTTGCCGCCCGAGCCTCGCGAGCCAACCGCCGAGGAGCTGGCGCTCGCCGATGGCGCTTGGTGGCGCGACCTCTCCCCGCGGCAGTGGCGGCGCTGGCGCCGGCTCGTCCGCGTGCGCGAGGAGGACGAGGGCGAGGAGCAAGGCGCCAACGACGCCGACGCCGACGCCGACGACGCCGACGCCGACGACTGCCCCTGCTACCCTCCGTCGCGCGAGCGCCGCGCCGTGCGCGTGGTCGGCTACGTGCACTTTGATCAGCTTCTGGCTGCGCTGGACGGCTGCTACTGGGCGGAGGAGGGCGCGGCGGCCGCAAACGGGGCAGCAGCAGCGCCAATGGCAGCCCCGCCCTGCTCTCCCGCCGCTGCTGCAGCGTCGCCGCCGCCGCCCTACCAGCCGCTGGACCCGCCCGAGCGCTGGCCCGTCATCCAGGGCGTGTGCTGCTGCCGCGCGCGCGCGGCCCTGCGCCACGCCCTCCACGACGCCTGGCCGACCCCGGAGCTGCCGGCGCCGACCTCGGCCGCCGCCGCCCAAGGGGAAGGGTACGATGAGGATGGCGATGACGATGAGCACGCCGCCGCGCTCAAGGCCGCTGCCGACGACGACTTTACCGAGGTCCTCGGCACCCCCTTTGCCGCGCCGGGGGCGCTCGGGGCCCCGCCACCCATGCCGCCGCCGCCCTCCTCGACCGCCGCACCGGCCGCGCTGCTCTTGCCGTCGACGGGCGGGTACCTCCTGGTCGCCTCGTGCTTCCGCCTCGACGACCCGGCCAAGCAGCGGCTGCGCGCGGCCCTCGGCGCGTCGGGCCGGGAGGAGGCGGGCGCCCTGCTCGGCACGGCCGCCGTGCGCCTCTTCTTGACGGCGCCCGTCGGCCGGATGCCGTCCTTTGACGACGGCGACGGCGGCGACGATGCTGCGCCGCCCAGAACCGCCCAACATCGCAAAAGCGACGTCGCGGACAACATCGCGATGGGGATCGGCCCCGGCAGCAAGCGCCACGGCTTTGCGCTTTGGTCGCTGCTGCAAGAGCAGCTGGCGGCGGCAGAGGCGGCGGCGGCGGGGGCAGCTTCGGGGGGCGGCGGCGACGCAGCCCCACCCGGTCAGCAGCAGCAGCTGCAGCAGCCGCAGCAGCACGAGCAGCGCCGCCCCTGGCTCGCAGCGCGCGAGCGCGCCGTCGACGCCTTTTTCGGCGGTACCGCGCGCGTCGTGCTCAGCCAGGGCGTCGGGACGCCCCTCGACGCGGTCGTGGCGCTTCCCCCGCCGCCGCCGCTGCCGCCGCCGCCGTCGCCGCCCGCGGGGGCGGGGCGCGGGCCGCTCGAGGCCCGCCTCGCGGCCGAGGCCGACGCCTCGAGCGGCGGCGGGGCCCCCCCGAGCTGGGTGCGCCGCCTCGACCCGTCAGCGTGCTCCCCGCGGGCGCGGCGTACGCCGCCCTCCTGGCGCTCGAGGCCGCGGCCCCGACCCAGCCGGGCCTTGCCACCGCCGCCGCCAGCCCTTCCCCGCCGCCGTCGGTGTGGGCGGGCGGCGGCGCCGTCGCGGCGCTGTTCGACGCGGCCTCTGAAGGCGGCTACATGCTCGACCTCGCGCTGTACGACCCGCGCGGCCGCCTGCTCCTGGGCCGCGCGGGCTGCGAGATGTGGCGCGGCGCCCTGGCCGGCGACTATCTGGACGAGGAGGAGGAGGACGAGCCCGCCGTCGCCGACGCCGCGGCGGCCCTCTTCTCGCGCGCCTGGGCGCTCGCCCAGGCGCGCGCGCGCGCCGAAGCGGGTGGCGCCGGCGCCGGCGCCCGCGGCGCGCGCGCGCGCGCCAGGCGGGTGGCTGCGGCGGCGAGGGAGTCCATGGCCTGGGCTTGCGGCCTGATCAAGGACGACTCGTGGCACCGGCGCGGCGGCGACGCCGACCCCGCGACGCCGCTTGCGCCGCCGGGGCAGGGCATGCGCCGCCTCCTGTCGCGCGTGACTGCTGGCGACATCGAGCGCGCCCTCTCCGACTTTGCCTCCGGCCGCGGCGGCGGCGGCGCCGCCGCCGCCGCCGCTGCCGCCGACGACGACGACGCCGACGACGCGGAGGAGCAGGAGGAGGAAAACGAGGCGCGAGGGGGCAAGCGGGACGGCGCGCCGCCGCCGCCGCCGCCGCCGCCGCCGCAGCTGCCGCCCGCGGCCGACGTCCTGGCGCTCCTCCCCGCCGCGGCGGACCTTCTGGGAGCCCTCCGCGGGTACGTGGGATCCGGCGCGAGCTGCCCGCTCCTGCCGGACGGCGGGTGGCTCGCGCCGCCCGGCGACGTCGCCCCCTCGATGCGCGTGGTCGTCTGCGACGGCAGCGGCAGCGGCGACGGCCCGCGGCGGCAGCCGCCGCACGCCGACCCGCTCGGCGGCACGCGCCCGATCGACCTGCAGCTGCGCACGGCCTGGATGGACGTGGAGAATCAGTGGCCCGAGGCGCCGCTCCCGGCGCGCCTGCGCCGCGCCGTGCGCCTCCTGATTGCGCCGGCGGCGTGGGGCGCGCTCCACGGCGCGGCCGCGTGGCCGCAGGACCTCTGCGGTGACGGGGGTGGCGGCGGCGACGACGAGCGGGAGTGGGTGTGGTTCGAGGGGGAGGGGCAGGGGCGCGCGCGCGGGGCCAAGTGGCGGCCCTGGCGCCGCCTCGGGCGCGGCGTCGCGTGCGCCGAGACCGGGTACGAGCCCGTCGTCGAGCGGCGCAGGGCCGGGGCCGCTGGCGGGGGCGGGGGCGGGGGCGACTGCGATGAGGACGATGAGCTGGAGTGGTGGCAGCGCTACGGGTGGTGGCGGCGCCTGTACGGGCAGGCGCTTTGGTCGTGGGCCTGGTGAGGAGGACAGCGCGGGCCGGGGGCGGGGGGGGGGGCGCGCGCGGGGGGGGCGGCCGGGCGCGGCGCTGAGTGGGCGGCGCGACGCGGGTTATGAAACTCTGTCAACGAACGGAGCAAATCCACAAACGGGGTATGGGGTGCGGCGCGGTCTGCCATTGCATGACGAAAGTTATACGATCATAACAATCGCCCATCCTCTCAACTTGCGCTGAACACACGCGCGCAACCATGCCGCCTCGCGCGCTGCATCGGACGCGAGCGGGGCGGACCACCACCCCTTCTCTCCTCGCTTTCCTCCTTGTCGCGGCCGCATGGTCCTCCCTCTTTGCCGCCGAGGCGAACCCCACGACGACGACAGATACCGCCTCCTCCAAATCCGTCACAGGCTCTCGCGGCCGCGCGTCGCGGTGCGGCGACAAGGTGCCCGGCTGCGTCAAGTGCCGGCACGCGGGCGCGTGCCAGCGCTGCGTCGACGGCGCCTTCGTCAGGAACGGCCGGTGCTGGTGCCCCGCAGGCACCGAGCCGGTCGTTGTGACCTCGGGCATGGGCAGCCGGCAGCGGTCGACGGTCAAGTCATGCGCGCCCTGCGCAGATGACGCGTACGCGCCCGCGCAAAATCCCATCCGGGCCGGCGCGTCGCCGGCGTCGTCGTGCCGCGCGTGCCCGCCACAGACCACCACGACGACGACGACCAGCGAGCAGGGCGGGGGCAACGCGTGCTACGCCGCGCCTGGTTGGCACTACGACTCGGATGCTGGGCGCGCGGTCGAGTGCGATGGTGAGGGAGAGAGAGAGTAGAGAGAGAGAGAGAGAAAAGAGAGATAGAACGAAGAGAGAGGGCGTTGCAGCCGGCGACCCGCTTAGCCCCAACCCGACCAAAAACACAATCACCGCAACGCGCCACGCTCATCCCTCCCCCCCGCCCCCCCCCCCCCCAAAAAAAACACACACACGCCCACAACCCCCCCAACAGCCGAGCAGCTGTGCCCGGGGGGCGACATCACCGACACCGGCCGTCACGTGCTCGCCGCGACGTGCCCATTTGCCTCTCTGGATTCCTCGCCGCCCTCGGCCGACGCCACCCTCGAGTGCCCCCCTGTACAGCCGCCGCCGCCGCCGCCGCGGCAGACCGCCGCCGCCGCCGCCCCGGCCCCGGTCCCGATCAACCGCATCACGTGCCCCGAGCGCTGGTACACGTCGACCTACATCGGCAGTGTGATTATGTTTTCCAGCCCGTCGCTCTACCTCATGGCCAGCGAGGTCGACTGCGCGCACTGGTCGGGCCCCTCGAACCCGACCCGCTTTCGCAACTTGACGCGCGCAAGCCCCACAACGGAGGAAAACTGGGCGGACAGAATTCGGCTGGAGGTTGTCGACTCAGCCGTGCGGCCGCAGTGGCGCATGCGGCTGGTCAGGTACGACGCCGGATCAGGTCCTCCCGGCACCGGCACGTTCGTCGAGCTCTACAGCTTCAAGGTCGCGTTCGCGCCCATGCGGCCGGGCGAGGGCGCGCCCGAGTCGCTCCGTGCGCTGTACCTGTGCTACACCGCCGACTGCCAAGACGTGACGCGCGTGCGGACGTGCGCCGGAACGGACCGCAGCTACCTCGACTGCGGGTTTCCGCCCGGACCGGGGAGAAGCTCCGGACGCAAAGGGTGGTATCAGGAAGGCGGTTCATATCGGCTGCCCTTGCTGGAGGGGTTTGAACGGCCGCTCGTGGTGTACATAGAGAACGAGATCATCACGGATTCGGACTATGGCCCGTCGCGGTACAGGATCGATGTCGGCATGATGCCCCCCCCCATCCCCTGACCCTGTGTGAGGGGCGGGCGGGGGGGGGCAGCAGGCGCGCCGCAGGCCGCTTCTGCGGGGCACCCGCCTTGCCGGCGCGGCTTCATCCCACAGCCGCCTTGCGTTTCTCTAAACCCGAGACCTTGAAGGGGGGGTGGGGGGGGGGGGGTCGTTGTGAGAGAGGTGGGAGGGAGGGGGGCGGGCGCGCGGGCGGGAGAGAGGGCGCGGCGCCGACTCGGCGCCGCGCCGCGGCAGCTGCTCTTCTTTTTTCCACGGCCTTGTTACGCGAGCAGTACGAACTACCGCGCGCTCATCTTCCCTATTCACGATCCTGTGCTCTCGCCATCGTCCTGTCTTCGGGACCCCTGTTCATCGGATCGATTGGTCGTCGCGTTTGTGCTTGCATCCTGTTCCCCTCCTTCCTCTCCCTCCTCTCCCGCGCGCCTCGCCTCCGCGACCTCCAATCCTCCAAATGCTGGCCCGGAGCCTGGAGGCGCGCCGCCATCCAGCAACCCCCGCGACCACAACCGCCACCACCAGTGCTACCCCCCTCCTCCTCCGCCGCTGCCTCCACCGCTGCCGCCGCCCGATGGCGCCGCCGGCGACCTGCGCCGCGGCCGAGGCGCGCGACGGTGGCAGCGCCCCCGCCCCGTCCAAAACGGGCGTCCTTTTCGTATGCCTCGGCAACATCTGCCGCTCGCCGACGGCCGAGGCCGTGTTCCGGTCCGTGGTGGAGCGTCGGGGGCTCGCCGACAAGTTCGACATCGACTCGTGCGGCACGGGCGGCGGCGCGTCCAACGTGAGTGCGGTTTTTTTTTTGGCGTCGGGTTTTTGGGGCCACCGCGTCGTCCTCGCGCTCTCTCTCGCTCTCTCTCTCTCTCGACCCGAAACGCAGCCCTCATCTCCTCCTCTTCTCCCCTCCTCCAACCCCCCTCCCAAACAGTGGTACAAGGACGGTGGATTTAGTTATCACGAGGGCGACCCAGCCGACGCGCGCATGGCCGCCGCGGCCGCCAAGCGGGGCGTCAAGCTCACTTCGCGCTCTCGCCCCCTGGTCCCGGCCGACTGGTCGCGCTTTGCGCACGTCGTTTGCATGGACGCGGACAATGTGCGGGCGGTGGAGACGGCCGTGCGGCACTGGGGCAACCCCCCGGGCAGCCCCCGCCTTTCGCTGATGACAGAGTGGGCGGCCGAGGGGAGCGAGTCGCGGCGCCTGGGCAAAGTGCCGGACCCCTACTACGGCGGGCCCGCGGGCTTTGACAAGGTACTCGACCTGCTGGACGAGGCGGCCGAGGGGCTGCTGAACGCGGTGTTAGCGGAGGAGGAGGGGGAGCGGGCAGCGGCGGGGCGGCCTTGACGGACGGGCGTGCGGGAGGACAACGCCGCCGCCGAGACACAAAGCCGCCGTCGCCGTCACTGCGCGATCGCCGCCATAGCAAACCTTTAGAAAACTTCCCTTACATTAGCTCGCTCGATCTGCAACAACACCATCTCAACGCTCGCGTCCATCATGAGCGGCTGACACGCCCGCACGCGCGAAAGGAGAGCAAAAACCACCCCACCCTCTCTCGAAACGCGCGCCTCTCTCTGTCTCTCTCTCTCTCGCACCATCGCGCGCCGCACGCGATGAACTTTCCCACGTCCACGCACCGGGCGCGGTGGATCTTCCGGTCGCCCGAGGCGCTCGAGCAGCGCTACCAGGCCGTGCACGCGGCGGCGGCCAAAGCCGACGTGGCGACGGCGACCGCGGCAGGAGCCCAAGAGCCTGCCGCCGCCACCGCCGCCGCCCCTCCTCCCCCGCCGTGCCCCATCACGGCCGCCGACGAGCGCGTGCTCCGCCGCTACTACGAGGGCCGCCTGCGCGCGCTGGCCGAGTCTGCGGGCCTGCACCCACGCGTCGCCATCACCGCGCTCTTTTACTTCAAGCGGTTTTACGCGGGGGCGGCGGCGGCGGCGGAGGAGGACGAGGAGCAGCAGCGAGCCGTCGCCGCAACGACGGCGACAGCAACCACCCCCTCGTCCTCATCGTCGTCGTCGGGCGCCAAAGGCGCCTCCTGCCTGGAGCACGACCCCGCCCGCATCGCCCCGGCCTGCCTCTACCTCGCGTGCAAGGTCGAGGAGTCGCCCGTGGGGGCCGATGACCTCGCCGCGCGGCTGCAGGGCGGCGAGAGCGCGCGCGCCGCGCACGCGGCGCTCTCTTCGGGGGGCAAAGCCCCCGTGAGCGAGCTGGGGACGGCCCTCCTGCGCAGCGAGGTCCCCCTGCTGCAGGGCCTCGGGTTCGAGCTGATCGTGCACTCGCCGCGGCGTGCGCTGCTGGGGCTGCTGCGGGACCTGGCGGCGCTCGGCGCCGACGCTGGTGGTGGTGGTGGTGGAGGGGCGGCCGCAGCGGCAGCAGCAGCACCAGCACCGATCACCAGCCCGGCGACCGGGGCGGCCCCGGCCACGTGCGCGGCCGCGCGGGCCCACGCCGTCGAGCCGGAGATTGCGTCCGCTCCCTTGGCGGCCCTCTGCGGCGAGGCGGCGGCGGCGAGAGGGGCGGCGGCTGGAGCAGCGGCGGGGGCTGAGCTGCGGGGGCGCGCGCTGCGCGCGCTCGACGCCGCGCTCGCCACGGACGCGCCCCTGCTGCACGCCCCCGGCGCCCTGGCGGCCGCGGCGCTTCGGAGTGCGCTGCGACGGCAGGGTCTCCCCTGGCGCGGGTGGGCCGCGCGCCTGGCGGCCATGTCGGTGGCCGAGGCGGCGGCGGCGCCCGGTGGCCGGGGCGGCGAGGGTGGCGGGGCGGAGGGCGAGGCGGTGGCAGCGGCAACAGCGGCAGCGGCAAAAGCGGCGTCCGAGCGCCTCGTCGCCGAGATGGACCGCGTCGACGCGGTGGTGGCGGCGGCGCAGCGCGAGGAGCAGGCGGAGCAGCAGCAGCAGCAGCAGCAGCAGCAGCAGCAGCAGCAGCAGCAGCAGCAGCAGCAGCAGCAGCAGCAGGGGGCGGCGGACGGCGGCGCAGCAGGAGCAGGCGAGGCTGAGGCGGCGGCAGCAGCGGGAGCGGCGGCGGGAGCGACCGACCCCGCCCCCGCCCCGACCCTGGCCGAGCGCGCGGCCGACGTCGACCGGCGCGTCAAGGTGTGGCGCGCGGCGCGGCGCGCGGCGGCCGGGGCCGGCGGCAAGCAGGTGGGAGGGGGCGGCGGCAAGCGCGGGCGGAGCGATGGCGGGGGTGGGGGCGCGGACGAGGAGGACGGGGAGGAGTAGACAAACGCTAGGGTCCTTGGCGTGTTGCAAAGCGCCCCCCGCCGCCGCCGCTTCGCGCGCGAGCGCGACCTCGCGCTCGCGCCGACCGACCCCCCCCCCCAAATCTTCGCCCCCTCTCTCTCCCCCACCCTGTCCAAAAACCCCAGAAACTGCTCGTCTTCAAGCTCGACTCCCTCGAGCACCTCCTCCTCCTCCTCCTCCTCGTCCCTCTGTGTGTCCACGCGCGTTCGGCCTCTTGTCACCGGCCCAGCGCGTCCAAAAACCTCTTTTCCCCTCCGCCCTCCCATCTAGCGCTTCCTCCTCTCCGCCCCCGCTTGGAGGAGCTCCCTCCGACCCGGCCGACAGGACCAGCTCCCAATCCCCGCCCGCCCCCCCAGCCTCGCAGCCATGTACGGCCGCCTACCGGGAAGCCGTGGGCGCGCCGCGCCCGCGAACGCGCGCGGCAACAGTTGCGGCAGCTCCTCCTCCGCTCCTGCGACCCCTCGCGCCCCGCTCTTCTCGTTCCCCCCGCTCCTCGCGGCGCGGGGCTCGGCTGCTGCTGCTGCCGAGCGCGCGCCGGGCGCACTGGCCGCATCCTCCTCCTCCTCCCTGAACGGGCCGTCGTCGTCGGGCGCGCGCGCCCCGGCCGCCGCGGGCATCTTCAAACACCAGCAGCACCAGCGCCGCCGCAGCGCGGCAGCGCCGCAGCCGATGCCGCCGCTGCGCGCCGCCGCCGTCGCCGACGCCCCCACCACCACCACCACCACGGCCACCCCCACCCAAGGCCAGCCCCCGCTCGAGATCGTCATCGCCGGCGCCGGCATCGGCGGCCTCGTCCTCGCCCTCGCCCTCCTCCGCCGCGCCGAACCAGGGGCCGTGCGCCTGCGTGTCTTTGAGCGCGACCTCACCGCCATCCGGGGCGAGGGCAAATACCGGGGGCCCATCCAGGTGCAGTCCAACGCCCTGGCCGCGCTCGAGGCCATCGACCCGGTCGCCGCCGACGCGGTGATGGCGGCCGGGTGCGTGACGGGCGACCGCGTCAACGGCCTCTGCGACGGGGTGTCCGGCGACTGGTACGTGAAGTTCGACACGTTCCACCCGGCCGCCGACCGCGGCCTCCCCGTCACGCGGGTGATCAGCCGAGTGACGCTGCAGCGCATCTTGGCCGAGGCCGTGGAGCGCGTGGCCAAGGAGCACGAGGCGGTCCTGATGGAGAAGAACCAGCAGGCCGGCGGGCAGCCCTCCTCCTCCGACTGCTCGGTCGTCACGATCGAGGGCGACGCGCGCGTGGTGGCGTACGAAGACGGACTCAAGCAGGGCAGCAAGGTGGGCGTGACACTGGCCGACGGCCGCACGTTCGAGGCCGACCTGCTCGTGGGCGCCGACGGCATCCGCTCGCGCGTGCGGCGCCTGCTCCGGCTGGGTCCCGACGCGGTCGCGGCGCAGGGGCCCCTGGCGTCGGCCTCGTTCGACAGCGACGACAACGCCGCCGCCGCGGCTGCTGCTGCTGCCGCTGCTGCGGCCGCCGCCGCCGCCGCCGCCGCCGCCGCCGCCGCCGCCGCGGGCGCGGCCCCCCCCTCCGGCTCCTCTTCCCCGACCCTCATCACCCCCCCGCGCGCCCCCACCGGCCTCGGCGGCGACGACCCCCGCGACGCCCCCACCTACGCCGGCTACACCTGCTACACGGGCATCAGCGAGTTCACCCCGCCCGATATCGACGTGGTGGGCTACCGCGTCTTCCTCGGCAACCGCAAGTACTTTGTCTCGTCCGACGTCGGGCAGGGGCGCATGCAGTGGTACGCCTTCCACGCCGAGGCCCCCGGGGGCACAGACAAGGAGGGCGTGCGCAAGGCCCGCCTTTTGAGGCTGTTCGGGCACTGGTGCCCGGACGTCGTCGACCTGATCAAGGCGACGCCCGAGGGCGACGTGCTGCGGCGCGACATCTACGATCGCCCCCCCATTTTCAGCTGGGGGAAAGGGCGCGTGTTGTTGTTGGGGGACTCTGCGCACGCGATGCAGCCCAACCTGGGGCAGGGCGGGTGCATGGCGATCGAGGACGCGTTCGAGCTGGGCGAGATCGTGCGGGAGCAGCTGGCGGTGCGCGAGCGGGAGGGGGCGGACAGGAAGGCGGCGGCTAGCGGCGCCTCCTCCTCCTCCTCGTCCTCCTCCGCCGCCGCCGTCGTCCCCTTTGACGCCGGCCGCGTGCGCCGCGAGTACGAGTCGCGCCGCATCGTGCGCGCGGGCGCCATCCACGGCATGGCCCGCGCCGCCGCCGTCATGGCCTCCACGTACAAGGCGCACCTGGGCGAGGGCCTGGGGCCCGCGGGCGAGTGGTTCGCGCAAAAGCTGCGCCTCCCCCACCCGGGGCGCGTGGCGGGCCAGGCCGTGCTGTCGCTCACGATGCCGCTCGTGCTCGAGTGGGTCCTGGGCGGCAACTGCGCGGCCCTCGAGCGCGCGCGCGTCCCCAAGTGCCGCCTCACGGACACCCCCCGCGGCTTTTCCGCGCGCGAGCTGCGGGAGGAGCTCATCCGCGACGACGCGGCGCTGCTGCGCCGCACAAAGGCGCGCTGGCTGCTGCTGGCGGAGCGCGCCCCTACGGGGGCGGGCGCCGACCCGACGTCGACGACCGAGGTCAAGGGCGTGCTGATCGACGGCGAGGGCGCCCTGATCGGGCGCAGCGCGGACGCGGCGGCCGCGGCGATCGGCGGGCTGCCGCCTGTGGCTGCTGCAGCTGCTTCAGTCGCCGGCGCCGGCGCCGACGCCCCCGCCTCCTCTTCTTCTTCTTCCTCCTCCTCCGCCGCCCTCTGCGTCGACGACGCCGCCGTCGCCCCCAACCACGCGCGCGTCTGGCGCGACCCGGCCACGGGCGACCACATGCTGCTCGACCTCGGCGCGCCCAGCGGCACGTGGGTCAACCGCCGCAGGCTGGCCGAGGGCACGCGCCTGGCGCTCAAGCCGGGGGACGTCGTCGAGTTTGGCCGCTCGCCCTCGGCCGAGCCCTTCCGCGTGCGCCTGCAGCACGAGTCGCTGTGCGACCAGGGCGTGAGCGGGCGGCAGTGGACGACGATGGTCATCGGGGCGCGCCGGGCCGACAGGCCCGAGGACGTCGAGGCCGTGGCGCGCGTGGAGGCCGAGCGGGGGGCCCGGGCTGTGGCCGAGGCGGCCGAGCGCGTGCGCGCGTCGTCGCGCTGAGTCCTTTCTTCTGCTTGTTGGTGGTTGGTTTTTTGGGTTTTTTGGCTTGGCTTGTTCGGTTGGTCTTGGTTTTTGGTCTTGTTTGTACGACCAGCACGATGATGATGATGATGACGATTTGAAGGGGGCGAGAGAGAGTTTTGAGCGAGAGAGAGTGCTGGCCGCCGCCCTGGCTGCTCTGGGCAAGGCGGCGGGAGCGACGAGGCGCCCCCTTTTTCGCCCCTCGCGGCAGCACCCCACCCCGCATTCATTTGGCTGTTTTCTTCTTTCGAGCGCACTTGTTTCTTTCCCTGCAACTATAAAAAATACAATGGCGCGCCACATCCTCGTTGCCGTCGACGACTCGGCCGTGAGTCCTTGAATGCCCGGCCCTCCTGCGCGCGCGCGCGACCGAAAGGAGGAGAGGCCTGTCCTCCTCCGAAACGAGACCTCATCTTTCCGTCACTCCGCGGTCCGCCCCGTCCCCCCAAAACAAATCAATCACACAGTCGGCCGACGGCGCCCTCGCCTTCGCCCTCGACATCCTCAAGCCCGACGACATCCTCCACCTGCTGCACGGTGAGGAGAAAGAGACGGCGTGCGCGACCTCGCGCGCCCTCGTCGCCGCCGCGTTAGTCTCGTCGTTCTCGCCCCCGCGGCCGCGCCGGCACCAACCGCCCCAACCGCCCCCCTTGCGCACACAAACCAACACAAAACCAACCCCCCCACGCACACAACAGTCGTCCCCGTGGGGCTGCACATGACCCCCGAGCTGGAAATGACGGCCACGATGGGAATCATCGAGGTCCGAAAGCCACCACGCGCGCGCGCGCGCGCTTGCCGCCACGTCGTCGGCTGCCGGCACTGCCGGTCTTCACCCGCCCCACACACACCCCGTTGAAACGCGCCCCCAAGCACGCCCCCAAACAACACAACCCAACGAAAAAACAACAGGACACCCCCGAGCAAAAGAAGCAAAAGTACGACGCCGCCGTCGCGCTCATGCGCTCGCGCTTCGTCCCCAAGCTCCCCGCCGCGCTCGCGGCGCGCGGCGTCGAGGTCGCGCCCGACAACGCCCCCGAGGCCCTCGGCGCTTCCTCCGCGGCCGTGCGCCTCGAGGTCGTGCGCGCCGCCCCCGGAAACGACGCCGTCGGCGCGGCCGTTGTGTCGCGCGCCGACGCCCTGGGGCCCGGCGCCGTGGTCGTGCTCGCAAAGCACTCGCGCTCGGCCGTGGCCGAGTTTTTCGTCGGCAGCGTGTGCGCGCTCGTCACCAAGCGCTGCAGGCAGGCGACGGTGTGCGTGACGCACGGGCCCGGGGCGGCGGCGGCGGCGAGCGGTGGTGCCGCGGCCGCGGCCGCCAACGGCAAGACGCACGAGGGGTGAGCGCTCAGTCATTTTCCCGACTTTTTTCTCTGAATCGGCGTCGCCCCGATCGAGAGAGCGTTGAGAGAGAGAGTGCCGCGCGGCGCCGGGAGCGACGGCGACGAGGCGCGCCCGCCCCTCTTTATCTTTTTCGTCCCTCGCGGCGGCAGCGCCCCGACCCTGTTTCTTCTTCTTCCGAGCGCACTTGTTTTTCTCCCTGCAACTAAAAAAGTGCACAATGGCGCGCCACGTCCTCGTCGCCGTTGACGATTCGGCCGTGAGTCCTTGAATGCCCGCCCCTTCCTGCGCGCGCGCGCCGAAAAAGGACGAGGCCTGGTCCGCCCCGTTCTCAGACACGAGACCTCCTACGAAATCCCATCAATCATCGTTCCGTCACTCCGCGGGTCCGCAATCCCCTGCCCTAAACAAATCGCACAGTCGGCCGACGGCGCGCTCGCCTTCGCCCTCAACATCCTCAAGCCCGACGACATCCTTCACCTGCTGCACGGTGAGAGGGCGGAAGGAAAAAGAAATGGCGTGCCGCCGCGCGACCTCGCGCGCGCGCTCGTCGCCTTCCGTCGTCGCTCTCGCACGCACGCGCGCCGCGCCGGCGCCAACCGCCCCCCACGCCTTCCCCGCCACGCACACAAAAAACCACAAAAACAACCACCACGCACACAACAGTCGTTCCTGTCGGTCCGTACATGACTCCCGAGTTGGAGATGGGCGCAACGATGGGCGTGATTGAGGTGGGTGAGATAAAACCACCAGACGCGCACGCTTGTGGGCGCGCCGGCCACGTGCGCTAACCACTGCCGCTCTGTCGTCGCCAACCTGCCGCTCATTCACCCGCCCACACGCCCCAATCCCCTCCCCCCCGCCTCCAAAAAACCCACACAACTCACCCAAACCACAACAGGACACCCCCGAGCAAAAGAAGCAAAAGTACGACGCCGACGTAGAGTATTTTTTCGGGCTCCTGCGCTCGCGCTTCGTCCCCAAGCTCCCCGCCGCGCTCGCGGCGCGCGGCGTCGAGGTCGCGCCCGACAACGCCCCCGAGGCCCTCGGCGCTTCCTCCGTGGCCGTGCGCCTCGAGGTCGTGCGCGCCGCCCCCGGAAACGACGCCGTCGGCGCGGCCGTTGTGTCGCGCGCCGACGCCCTGGGGCCCGGCGCCGTGGTCGTGCTCGCAAAGCACTCGCGCTCGGCCGTGGCCGAGTTTTTCGTCGGCAGCGTGTGCGCGCTCGTCACCAAGCGCTGCAGGCAGGCGACGGTGTGCGTGACGCACGGGCCCGGGGCGGCGGCGGCGGCCGCGGCCGGTGGTGGCGCGGCCGCGGTCGCCAACGGCAAGACGCATGACGGGTGATCAATATTTTTTCTGACTTTTTTCTGAATCGCTGTCACCGTCCCGGGAGAGCCTACCTACTACTACTACTACTCCTACTACTACTAAACCGCCTGCTTCTTTTTTATTTCATGCGGCACCAGGGAGCGGCAGCACCAATGACCCCCGCCCTTGCCGACGCCAAACCCCCAACCAACACCCCCCTACCCCCCCCTCGCGTTGCTCGCGCGCGCTCGCGTGTTCATGTGAGGCTTTTTTGCGTTCGTTTGTGTTGTTTTGCAGGGGGAAAAGAGATCGGATACACCAGAGAGAGAGAGAAAAGAGGAGAGAGATCAAGAGCTAAGAATGTGAGACAAGGGGGCGGCGGCGGGGGGCGGCTCGAGGAGAGAGGAGGGGGGCGCCAAAGCGCCGCCGTCCCCCCGCCCGCCCCTCGCCCGCCCACGCCGCCGCCCCGACCCCGACCCCGCCGCCTTTTCCCCCCCCCTCGGACGCCTCCTTTCTCTCTTCCCCCATTGCGCAGCCCATTGTTTTTTTGCTTTTTTGTTGTAAAGGGGGAGAGAAGGGGTGCAATGGTCGCAGTGCTGTTTTTGATTTTGGGTGCGGGTGGGGGCTGGAGAAGAAGAAGGGTGGGGGCGGAGAGCGGGGCGCGCCCCTCCTCCCCCCTCCTCCCCGGCCCGCCCGCCGCCGTGCGCGTCGCCCTCGCTTCCTTTTTACGCCTCCTCCTCGGCGTAGTCGGCCTCCTCCTCGGCGCTGGCGTCCTGGTACTGCTGGTACTCGCTGACGAGGTCGTTCTGTGATTTGGGGGGGGTGGGGGGTGGGGGGGGCGCGCAAAGAGCCGGCGGCCGGTTTGTGTGAGCGAGCGCGCGGCAAGCGCGGGCGGGGGGGCGGGCGCGCGCGACCGCCGATCTCAACCGCCTACTTCACCCACCATGTTGGACTCGGCCTCCGTGAACTCCATCTCGTCCATACCCTCGCCCGTGTACCAGTGCAGGAAGGCCTTGCGGCGGAACATGGCCGTGAACTGCTCGCTCACGCGCTTGAACATCTCCTGCACGGCCGTCGAGTTGCCGACAAAGGTGGCGCTCATCTTGAGGCCCTTGGGGGGGATGTCGCAGACGGAGGACTTGACGTTGTTGGGGATCCACTCGACAAAGTAGGACGAGTTCTTGTTCTGCACGTTGAGCATCTGCTCGTCCACCTCCTTGGTCGACATGCGCCCGCGGAACACGGCCGACGCCGTCAGGTAGCGGCCGTGGCGGGGGTCGGCCGCGCACATCATGTTCTTGGCGTCC
Source organism: Mychonastes homosphaera (assembly GCA_009193075.1). Classification (NCBI taxonomy): domain Eukaryota; kingdom Viridiplantae; phylum Chlorophyta; class Chlorophyceae; order Sphaeropleales; family Mychonastaceae; genus Mychonastes; species Mychonastes homosphaera. Next base: position 1,215,904 of record VXJC01000002.1, on the reverse strand, counting down.
CACTGTTGATTGTGTTTGGTTTCGGTTTGGTGTTGGTGGGGTTGTGTTAGTGTGCGCAAGGGAGAGGGGGAAAAGAAGGGGTTAGAGGGGCGGAGGATCGGTGGAAAAAAAAGAAGCGGAAAGCGCGGCGGTGGCGCAGGGACGCAAAAGGCGCCTCCAAACCAAATAAAAACGCACCATCTGCTGCGTGAGCTCCGGCACGGTGAGCGCGCGGTACTGCTGCGAGCCGCGCGACGTGAGGGGCGCAAAGCCGACCATGAAGAAGTGCAGGCGCGGGAAGGGGATCAGGTTGACGGCCAGCTTGCGCAGGTCGCTGTTGAGCTGCCCGGGGAAGCGCAGGCAGCACGTGACGCCGCTCATGACGGCCGAGATGAGGTGGTTGAGGTCGCCGAAGGTCGGGGTGGTGAGCTTGAGGGTGCGGAAGCAGATGTCGTACAGCGCCTCGTTGTCCAGGATCATGCACTCGTCCGCGTTCTCCACCAGCTGGTGCACCGAGAGCGTGGCGTTGTACGGCTCGACGACCGTGTCGCTCACTTTGGGGGAGGGCACGACGGAGAAGGTCATCATCATGCGGTCCGGGTACTCCTCGCGGATCTTGCTGATGAGGAGGGTGCCCATGCCGGAGCCCGTGCCGCCGCCCAGCGAGTGCGTGAACTGGAAGCCTGTTTTGGGGGGGGGTTGGGGGTTGCGTTGCGGCGGGAGAGGTCGCCGGGCAGGATTTTTTTGGTGAGTGGCGTTTTTGTTTTTTTTTCGGGGGGCCGGCGCGAGCGATTGGTCCGCCTAAAACCAAAGCACAAAAGCAACTCACCCTGCAGGCAGTCGCACGACTCGGCCTCCTTGCGCACGACGTCCAGCACGCTGTCGATCATCTCGGCGCCCTCGGTGTAGTGTCCCTTGGCCCAGTTGTTGCCCGCGCCGCTCTGGCCAAACACAAAGTTGTCAGGGCGGAAGACCTGGCCGTAGGGCCCGCTGCGCACGCTGTCCATGGTGCCCGGCTCGAGGTCCATGAGGATGGCGCGGGGGACGTAGCGGCCTGTTTTTGTTTGGTTTGGGGAACGAATTGTTTTTTTGGTTTGGGGGACGAAAGCGTGAGCGAGAGCGCGTTGCCGGAAATGGAAAGAAAAAAAACGGCGACGACGAGGACGGCCGAAAGAGGAAACGCACCGCCGGTCGCCTCGTTGAAGTAGACGTTGATGCGCTCGAGCTGCAGGTCCGAGTCGCCGGCGTAGGTGCCGGTCGGGTCGACGCCGTGCTCATCGCAGACGACCTGGTGTTTGTTTGGGAGGGGGGGGGGGGCGGTGTTGAGGGGGGAGAGGAGAGGGCGTTGGCGTGACGGCGGCGGCGTCGGCGGTGGTGGTCAATCGGCGCGAGCGAGGGGGGGCCCCTCTCTCTCGTCCGCATCCCATGTGCGGCGGTTTCGCCGGCCGTTGCCGGCGGCCTCGCGCGCGGATCAAGCGGCGGACCGGGGAGCGTGCTTGGGCGCGCCACCCGCAAGCGCGCAAGCAGGCGCCGCGCGCAGGAGAAGAGAGGGTGGGGGGCTCGAACACAGTCGAAAACGAGCCTCCTCCTCCACAAGCGCAGCTGTCGCGCGGCCCGCCGCCGACGGCCGCGCAGCGCGACGGCAAAGCCAAACATCAGCGCGCGCGGCAGCGCACACTCCCGGCGCGCGCGCGCCGACCGGGAGAGGGAAGGGGAGCGGAGGGCGAGAGCTCGAAGACACAAAAGCTGCGAGCTGTCTCGCCCTCTGCGCTCCTCCTGCTCCTCCTCCTCTCTCGTGTCTCCTCCGTCCTCTCTCTTGCCCGTCTTCCTCCTCATGTGGCTCCCGCGCGGCCCGCGTCGGGCGCGGCGGCCACACACGTACCTCCCAGAACTTGGCGCCTGTGGTGTGCTCGGGGGGATGCACGGGGGTGGAAGGGGTTGGCGGGGGTTGGGCGGAGGTGAGGAGAGAGAGGCCCTCTCGCATTTGAAAACTCAATCGGAGTCCGCGCGCCGCAAACGCACCGATCTGGTTGCCCGCCTGCCCGGCCTGGACGGACACGATCTCCCGCATGGTTGCTGTTGCGCGAGGTTTGTGGAGGAGAAGGAGAAGGAGAGGGAGAAGGACGCGTTGTGGTTTGTGTTGAGTATGGAGCGAGCGCGGCAATTGGCGGCGGCCGGCGCCCTTTGTCCTCCGCCGCCGACGGCCGCCGCTCCCAGCAAACACAGGGAATCCAGTCCGCCCCCCACCCTCCGCCAGCTTCCTCCCTTTCCACAGCAGCGTCTCGCCGTGCACCCTCCGCGCGGGCCGCCAACAAGAGAAAGAGGGCCCCCCAGCGGCCTGGTTCGGGCAAAGGCGGGGGCGGGGAGGGGGGGGACGGCGGGGGGACGGCGACGCGCGAGGCGGCGGAGCGTTCCTCTTCTTCTTCCTGCTTCTTCAAGCTAACACACGATCACCATCAAACCAGGAGGACCTAGGTGCGAGAGCGTGTGCGCGCGCGAGAGCGAGCACACACCGTCGCACAATTAAAACAGGCGCCGACGAAAACACAAGAAGAGCCGCGGCGCCGCTTTGGCGGGGTGAGGGGGCAAGAGAAGCGGAGAGCGGCGCAGGAGAACCGCAAAGCCGCTCGCGCTCTCACAACCCCCCCCCCCTTCTTCTCCTCCAAATCACGACTTGGCCACGCGGTACTTGCGCGGCACGTAGTGGTCCACGTACATCTGGATCGCCTCCTCCACGCTCTTGCGCGCCTCGTCCGCCCCGAGGAACTCGTCCACGCGCACCTCCTTGTGCTCATTCTTCTTGTAGTCCTCGAAAAACGCCTTGATCTCCGCCAGCCGGTGCGCCGGCAGCTCGCTGATGTCGCGCACGTCGCGGTACGAGGGATCGTGCGCGTGCACCGCGATGATCTTGTCGTCGCGCTCGCCCTGGTCGAGCATCTGCATGAGGCCGATGGGGCGCACGTGCATGAAGCTGAACGGGTGGACGGGGCACTGCATGATGACGAGCACGTCCAGGGGGTCGCCGTCCTCCGCGAGGGTCTGGGGGATGAAGCCGTACGAGTGGGGGAAGCGGACGCTGGAGGCGAGGACGCGGTCGACGTAGCTGTGTTGTTATTGTTTGTTTGTTTGGTGTGGTTTTTTTGTTTGAGTTGGTTTTGGGTTGGGGGTTTGGTGTTTTGGGGGGGGGGTGAGTTTGGCACCCGTTCGTCATCGTCGGTGTTCCGTCGTCACGAGAGAAAAGAAACAAACGCAATATCCCCCCCGCCTGATCCCAAAAGAAAGCCCTCAAAACATCCAAAACAAAAACTCACAGCATCCCCGTGTCCTTGTCCAGCTCGTACTTGACCTTGCTCCCCTGCGGAATCTCGATCACCGCGCCCACGATCGTCGGCGCCTCGTCGCCGACAGGCAGGTCGTGCCACGGGTGCGAGGCGTGGCCCTTTTTGACGGAGAGCACCTCGAGGTTGGAGGACGAGGGCGGGCGCGCCACCCCCCCCGCGGAGAGGTTGCTGGCCGATGGGGCGCGGTAGAGCGTCGTGCGCGGGGGGTTGGGGCCGGGAGGGGGCTTGCCCGAGCCGGGCGAGGGCGCGCCGGCCGGCGGGAGCGGGGCGGCGGCGGCGGGGGCCGCGGCGGGCGCTGGGGGAGGCGCGGGGTCCTCGGCGGCGGCGGCAACAGCCTCGTCGGCCGCGGCGTCAAACTGCGTTTTTTGTTTTTTGGGGGGTTGTTGTTGTTGTTGGGGCCGCTGTTTGGGAGGGGGGCGGGGCGGCGGGGCGGGAGAGACGCGTGAGGGCTTGGGGGTGGTTGGGGCAAAAACAGGCCGGATGCCGCGCTCCTCTCTCCGGCGTCGGCGTCGGCTCGCGGCGGCGGGGGCGCCGCTCCGCGTGCGCGCTTTTGGCAAGCCGCCCCCTCGTGCGCGCGCGCGCGCGACCCCCCAGCCCCCCAGATCACGCTTCATTGGCCGCGCCTGGACGCGGCGCTGCGGCGGCCTGCTCGACCCGAACTGACCTCCGGCTCCATGGCTCGTTTAGGGAGGGGGGGGAAAGAGGCGGGCGGTGTTTGGGGGAGCAACGACCTCCCTCTGGTTGAGCCTCCTGCTTCTGTTTGTTCGTCGTCGGCGCGCCTGTTCCGGGGAATTCGGGGGCGTCGATCGGATCGCGCGGGGTGGTTCGGGGTAGTAGGTGTGCGGGTAGTGGGCGGTCGAGGAGTTGGGTTTCGGTTGTGGAGAGGAGGGGGGCCCGCGAGAAGGGGAGGAGAAGAGGGGGGAGAGAGGGAGGGGAGAGGTGCCAGCAGGCCAACCCCTAACACCAAAATGCGCCCCGCTAACTCAGCTCACACAATTTAGAACGAAACGCCTCCGCGCGCGCAGCCGACACGCCCAATAACAACCTCGACAGTCCCGCGCGCAATCAGCGCAGGCGAGCGCGCGCAAAAGACAAGCTGACCCCTTGCCCCCTCACCCCTCAAAACCCCCCCCCACCTCCTTCCTCTGCGAGGGGCGCAAAGCGAGGGGCCGGGCACGCGCGCGCGGGAGAGGAAGCTCCTACGCGCCCCGCCAGGAGCGCGCGAGGAGGATGGCGGCCTACGCGTCGACGCCGTTCGCCACGTTTGCCGCGCAGGAGGAGCAGCAGCAGACGACGAGCGGCGGCGGCAACGGCCGCGCATCGCGCGAGGCGGCATCGGCGGTGGCAACAGCGGGGGGAGCACCCCGCGCGCAGCACCAGCAGGCGGCCGCCGCGCTGGCCGGGGCCGCGGCCGCGGCGGCGCGCATGGGCCCCGTGATGTACGCGGCGGGAGGGGCGGTGCTGCCCCCCGTCGCCCTGCCGCCGAATCAGCAGCAGCAGCGCCCGCCGTCGTCGTCGTGGCAGCAGCAGCAGCAGCGGCGCCCTTCGCCCTTTTACGGCGGAGGCGGCGGCGGCGGCGAGACCACGACCACCGACAGCGAGGGCGGGAGCATGAACGGCGGCGCCTACTACTACTCCTACCAGCAGTACCAGCACGACCAGTACGCTGGGAGCGGCGCCGCGGCGGCGGCGTACGCAGCAGCGGCAGCAGCAGGAGGAGCAGGCGCGGCGACGGCGGCACCACCCCACCCTGCCGCCGCCGCCGCCCCGGAACAACCACAACCCCCAGCCCCCCTTTTGGGCCTGTTTGACGAGCTGTGGCTGGGCCCACGATCGGCGATGCCCAAGGCGCAGCGGTCGGCGTCGTCGCCCTGGTGGAGCGCGGCGCAGCAGCAGCAGCAGCAGCAGCAGCGAGGCGCTGGCGGCGGCGGCAAGGCGCGTCCGGCGAGCGCGGGGCCGGTCGCGACAACAACAGCAGCAACAGCAACAACAGCCACCCCCGCGGGCTCGTCCCAGGCCAGCACCGCCACGCGGTCCGGCCTGGCGGCGCTGACGAGCCGCCTGCTTTTCGGCCTCGGCGGCAGCGGTGGCGCGACACCAACAGGAGGAACAGGCAGCAAGCCCGCCGTCCCCGCGCCTCTGTCGTCCTCCGCTGGCGGCGGCGCCGCCGCCAACGGCGGCGACCCCTCTCAGCAGCAACAACAGCACTACGACGCCGAGAACCGCACCGTGCGCGGCGGCAGCTACTTCGGCCCCGGGCGATTCTTCTCGGGGGGCAGGACGACGTCGGACAGCGGCGGTGACGCGCCCAACAACAACAACAACGTGGGTCCTCCCTCGGCCGCCGGTCAGCAGCAGCAGCAGCAGCAGCTGCCCTCTGGCCTCGCGCCCCCGCCGCCCCCGCCCCCGCCGCTGCAGCAGCTCCAGTCGCAGTCCTCGGTCTCGAGCACCGGCGGCGGCGGCCCGGGCGCCGCCGTGGCGGCCTTCTTCACGACCGCGGCGTTTGCGCTCGTCGGCGGGGGCGCGCCGCCGCCACGGCCCACGGCCGAGCTGGCGGTGGACGTCGCCTCTGCCGGCGGCGGCGGCGCGCACGGCGGCGGCGGCGGCAACGGCGCGCTCGCGGCTGCCGCCGCCGCGCGCGCGTCGCGGCCGCGCGCCATCGGCGCCCGCGGGGCGGCGGCGGTCGTGGACGACGACGAGGCCGAGGAGGACGCGGACCGCCGGGCGGCGGCGGCCGCCGCCGCCGCCGCCGCCGCCCCCGTCGCCACTGCCGTCCCCCCTCGTCCTCCTCCTCCGCCGGCCGTCGGCGCCGGCAGCGGCAGCAACCCGCTCGAGTCCGGGCTGGGCACCTGGGCCGCGCGACAGTACGTGCTCCTCGGCCCCGCTGCCGAGGAGGACCAGCCGCAGCAGCAGCGGCAGCAACCTGCCGCGCGCGAGAACGGCGCCGCAAACGGCCGCCCGCGCACCCCCTTTGGCGGCGACGAGCAGCAGCAGCAGCATGACCACGACGACGACGACGAGGAGGAGGGCCCTCTGCGCCCTCCCCCCCCTCTTCCCTCCCGGCCGATTCCGCCCCCGCCGCCTCCAGGCGACGGGAACGACCCCGACGACCCGCACCAGCAGCAGCACCAGCAGCAGCAGTCCCCCGAGCTCGGCTCGTCGGCCCAGCTCGCCGAGGCGGCCTGGCGCTGGCGCTTCTCGCGGCGGTGGCACGCCGAGCACACGCGCGTGCTCGAGGGGCGCGCGAGCACGGCGGCCGACGACGACGAGATGGAGGAGGCGCTCGCGTACCTGCAGGCGTGCGGCGACCCGGAGGCGCTGCTGCACCTGGCGCGCACGGAGGAGCACCGGCAGCAGGAGCAGCAGCGGCAGCAGGAGCGGCAGCAAAACAGCGGCGGCGGCAAGCAACAGCAGCAGCAGCGGGCGCCCGGCGCAGCAGCCGCCTCGGCGGCGGGCCTCCCCCCGCCCGCCCCGCCCTCCGCGGCCACGGCCACGGCCATCCCCCCGCGCCCGGCGGCTCGCGGTGGCGGCCTGGTGTCCAGCGGCGGCCGCGGCGGCCGCGGCCGCAGCGGCGGCGGCGGCGGCGGGAGCAGCAGCGCCGCAGGGGGCGGGGGCGGAGGGACGCTCGACAGCGGCGCCGACGGCCTGCTGATGCTCGACGCCGGCGGCGCCTCGGTCGCGTCCGGCGGCCTCGGCGGGCGCGACGGCTCGTACAGCCGCGCGATGCTGCGCGACGTGTCGCTGACGGGCGTCGTCAGCGGCATCGCCCCGCCCGACTCGTCTGAGGACGAGGAGGAGGACGAGGGGGCGGCGCGCCTCAACGGCCGCCCCCCGCCGGCCAGGGCGGCCGCCAAAGCGGCCAAAGCGGCGGCGAACGCTGCAGCGGCCGCGGCGGCGGCGGCGGCCGCGGCGGCGGCGGGCCGGAATGGAGCTGCTGCTGCTGCCGCTGCTCGCCCCCCTCTGGGGCAGCACCAGCAGCACCAGCACCACCAGCAGCGGCGGCGCAGCAGCGACGGCGCGCCGGCGGCCACGCGCGAGCTCGCCGACGTGCGCCTGCGCGCCGCGCAGCTGCTGGCGGCCCAGCGCGCGTGCGACGCGGCCGCCGAGGAGCGCTGGCGACAGGCCGCCGCCGCCGCCGCGGCCACGGGCGCCGCCACGGCGCGCGCCAACGCCGCCGCCGCCGTTTCGGCCGCGCGGGGGCGCGACGGGGGTGGCAGCGACCCGGCGAACCCTTCTTCCGCCCTCTCCTCCTCCACGCCGCCCCAGCGCTGGATCGGCGGCACCCTCCCTGCCGTCCGCATCGACGAGTGGGGCCGCTTCCGCTTCGCCCTCCTGCGCCTCAGCGACCGCGCGCGCTCCCGCACGCGCCTAGTTCTGCGCGGCGCGAACGGCGCCGCCGAGGCCAGGCTCGTCGCCGCCGCGCAGGCGCAGCTCGACGCCGCGTGCGCCGCCGCCTCGGGGCTGCCCCCGGGCTCGGAGCTCGCCGAGCTGGCCGGCGGCGGGGTGATGGAGTGGCTCGCGCAGGGCGGCAACAACGCGGCGGTCGCGGCACCGGCCTCGGACCGCCACCTGCGCGTGTGTGGCGCGGCGCAGAGCTATGCGTCCGAGCCGGGCCTGGCGGCGGCCGACGTGGCGCGGCTGGCGGCCGCGCTGGCGCGGCAGGCGCTGCCGCCGCACTACCGCGTGACGGGCGGGGAGTGATGCAACGATATACAGAGAGAGAGGACTGATGGACGCAATCGACGAACAACCCCCCCCCCCCCGCATGTGCTGCTGCTGCTGCTGGTCCTGGTGCTGCGGCCGCGTTTTTTCCTTCCCGACGCGGCCGCCGCCTGATCCCCCAACCCAATTTTCCCGATTCTGAATCGGCGATTCATCCATGTTCATCTCTCATTTTCTTCTTCTTTGATCTTTGTACTTGTTGTTTTCATAGGTGGTGCGCAGGCGCACGCTCTCTCCGAGGAGGCAGAATGCGCGCCATTTGAAAGGGAAAAAAAAGATGCTCCATTGCGCTTGTCGTCTCGTCATCGTCTTTCGGTCGCTCGAATCGGAAAAAGGAAAAATGCGCTCTCACGTCGTCATCGTCAGGTCTCCCATCACAGATCTACACCTCAGGCGCGCGCGCGGGCGGGCGGGCGGCGGTTGCGCGCGGGGCGGCCGCCAGCGCCGCCGCCAGAAGCGGGCGCGGCAAGCACCTTGGTCACGGCCTTGGCGCCCTTGGCGGCCTTGGCCGGCGCGGGGGCGACGCCCGCCGCCGCCTTGGGTGGCGCGGCCGAGGCCTTGGCGACGCCCGCGCCGCGCACCTGGTGGATCGGGCGGGCCACCACGGACGCCTTTTTGGCGGCCGCCGCCGTGCCGAGCGACGAGCGCTGCGTCGCGAGGAAGGGGGCGCCGGCAGCGCCATTGCCCTCAGACTCCTGCGGCTGCTGCGGCTGCTGGGGCTTCTGGCGCGGGCCCTCGTCGTCCTCCTCCGGGGCCATCGTCACGTCGTCGTCGTCGTCTCCCTCGTCGCGCGCGCCGACGTGGACGGCGCCGCCCGTCACGGCCACCGCCACCGCCGCCGCGGCCGGCGCGCCCGCCGCCGACGCCCCCGCCGCCATGCCCGCCCCGCCGCCGAGCTCGAGGCGCGCGCCGAGGTCGGCCGCCGCGGCCGCAGCGGCCGCGGCCGCCGCCGCCGCCACGACCACGTACGCGTCGCCGCCGCGGCGCACGGGCGCGAGCACGCCGTCCGACACGAGCGCGGCAAAGGCCGCCTCGATGTGCGCGACGGGCGCGGCGGCGAGGGGCCCCGTCATCGCCGCCGTGAAACTGACTTTCGAGCGGTCCTCACTGTAGCGACGCAGGCGCGCGACGACCGCCTCGAGCGCCGCGGCCTCGTCCTCCTCCTCCTCATCGTCCTCGGGGATGGGCGCCGGCGCCGGCGGCGCGGCGCCGGTCGCGCCGTCGTCGCCGCCGACGTCGTTGCTGCCGTTGCCGCCGCCGCCGCCGCCGTGGTGGCCGCCCGCGCCCACCGGCGCCGTCGCCGTGGCCTCGCCGTAGATCTTGTCGCGCGCCTCGGTCGCCAGGGCCGTCTGCTGCTGGTTGTTGCGCTTGACGGGCGCCGCCGCCTCCTCCATGTCGCTCTCAAAGCCGTTGCCGCCGCCCTCCTCCATCTCCGGCACGCGCTCATTCTCGCCGACGGCCTCCGCCGCCCCGGCCCCCTCGCCGCCGACCCCGCCCCCGGCGTCGAGCGTCGACTTTACCGCCAGCGAAACGACGTGGTGGGGCGTCTCGAGCTTGCCGATGTGCATCTTGAACGGGCGCGAGGGGAAGAAGGCCGCGTCCGCGTTGGACGCGGGCTCGAAGAGCGGCGGCTCGTACGTGCTGGGGGCCGAGGCGTTGTACTCGAGCTTGGCGAACAGGAAGCGGTCATCCGGCACGCGCTCGAGCGTGCGCGTGACGGTGACGAGCATGCGGAGCAGGCGGGAGACCTCGTAGCGCATGCGGTCGGCGTCGCAGGGGGCCGAGGCGGGGGCGGGGGCGGCGGCGGCCGGCAGCACCTGCGTACCCGCGCCCGTCTTGACGGCCAGCGTCGGCACCGCGGACCCGGGCGTGTCGAACGAGAAGACGTACTCCTCGACCACGTGGTTGCACTCGGCGTCGAGCGCCACGCCGAACAGCAGCGTCTTGAGGTACCCGCGCTCGAGCGCGTCGACGACGCCGCGCTCCCACGACAACAAAGCGCGGGCGTTGTCGTCCACGCCGCGCAGGACGTTGACGTAGAGGCCGTCGAGGCCGGCCATCTTGACGGGCGTGAAGAAAGAGTCCGGGAAGAGGCCGCGGTGGTAGGCCGTCTCGAACATGGCCTGTGATTTTTTTGTGGGTTGGCGGCGGGGGCGGGGGCGAGAGCGTGAGCGCGCGCGAGAGAGAAGCGACGGCGGTAGAGAGTGCGCGCGCTCCTTCGACCCCCTCCCCCAAAAAACTCAAGACGCGTGGCCCCCTTGTCCAATTATCTGCAACAAACTCACCACGCGGACCAGGACGCGCACGAGGGCCACGGACTCGTTGTGCGTGATCTGGCGCTGGCGGACGGCCTGGGCCTGCCCCTGGGCGGTGGACGTCTGTTGTGTTTTTTTGTTCATGTGGGTCGGGGGCGGGAGAAGGCGGCGGTGAGCGAGCGACAGATGCAATTTTTCATCGGGCGCGCGCGCTCAATCTAGCCCCCGCAAAACCGCCTCAACTGCCCTAGGCGCACGCGAAGACTCACCATCTTGCTAGTTTTTAGTTCGGAGGGGGCTTGATTTGGGCGGAGCGCGCGGGAATCTGGCGCGTTTGGGTTTTGGTTTTTGCGGACGGCGCGTCGTTTGCGGGCGACAGCTGCGGCGCGTTTTTGCTTTGTGTTGTGATCGCTGCGTCTGTTGTTCGTGTGTGTGAGAGGGAATGAGAGTACACGCGTATGCGTGTGGGGGGTGCTTTTCTTTGTGTGCGTGTTTGTGTGAACAAGGGCGAGAGAGAGAGCGCGCCGCTCTTGAGGGGGAGAGAGAGAGAGAGCCGCGCTCAGCTCGCGCGCAAGCGCCGCTTTCCGCTGGCGAGACGAAACCACCGCTTGCGTTCACAATCAATTCGCTCTCTCTCTTTAAGCCTCCGACAGCTGCAGCCGCGGGATGATGTTCATGCTCTGCAGCTCCTGGAACAGCAGCTTGCACGCGTACGGCACCTTGACGGCCGCCATCGGCCCGCCCAGGCGCCGGCCGCTGCCGTCGCCGCCGCCCGCGCCGCCCATGCCGCCCCCGCCCCCTCCGGCCGCCGCCCCGCCGCCCGCCAGCGCCCCGGCCCCCGCCGCCCCGATCCCCCCGCCCCCGCGCTCGAGCGGCGACGCCGCGCGCCCCTCGTGCGCGTCCCAGTACCCCAGCAAGCCCGTGGCCGTGTCTACGTGCACCTCGAACTGGTCGGACGAGATCATGAGGCGCTCGAGCAGCAGCATCGACGCGCCATAGGCAATCAGGCAGTCGCGCTCCATCTCCCCAAGCCGCAGCCCCCCGTCGCGCGAGCGGCCCTCGGTCGGCTGCCGGGTCAGCACGACTCGAGGCCCCCTCGCGCGCGCGTGCATCTTGTCGAGCACCATGTGCTTGAGCTTCTGGTAGTAGACGGGTCCCATGAAGACAAAGGCCTCGAGGGGCTCGCCGGACACGCCGGAGGTGAGGAAATCCTTGCCGCAGTAGGAGTAGCCGTTGGCCACCAGCGCGCTCGCCATGTCGCCGACCTTGTCGGCCAGCCCGCTCGGCTCGCCAAACGCCGTGCCCATCGCCAGCCGCCCCTCCAGCACGCCCGCTTTGGACCCCAACAGCTCGAGCATTTTGCCCACCGTCATGCGCGAGGGAAACCCGTGGGGGTTCATGATGAGGTCGGGGACGATGCCGCGCTCGGAAAAGGGGAAATCCGCTTGCGGCGCCACCAGCCCCACGACGCCCTTTTGGCCGTGGCGCGACGAGAACTTGTCGCCCAGCTCGGGTCTGCGCGTGTGGCGCACGAGCACCTTGAACAGCGGCTGCTGCTCCTCGTTGCTGGTGACGACGACGCGGTCGACGTAGCAGCGCTCGCCGGGCGGGCCCTTCCAGGCCGCGGGGGCGGGGCGCCAATCCGAGGGCCGGGGCACCGCGGGCAAAGGGTCGCGCGTGTTGGAGGGGCGCTGCATGTTGACGTAGACGTCGCCCGGCTGGATGGGCAGCCCGGGCTGCGCGAGGCCGTCCTGGTCGAGGATGCGGTAGCGGTCGGCGGCGCGCGGGGGGGGCGCGCCGCCGCCGCCGCCGCCCGGGAGGGGCACGGCGCCGACGGCCGGGCGAGCAGGAGGAGGAGGAGGGCCGCCGCCCGCTGCTGCCGCCGCTGCTGCCGCCGCCGCTGCTGCCGCCGCCGCCGAGCCGCCCTGCGACGCCGCCGCCCCCGGCGGCCCCTGCGCCCCCATCCCTCCTCCTCCTCCTCCTCCTCCCAACCCCACCCCCACCCCTGGAAGCGGGTGCGGCGGCCCCACCACGCGGTCCTGCGCGCGGTTGGCGTACCGCCTCAGGGAGCACGCGTACTTTTTGAGCACGACGCAGCGCCCGAATCCGCGGTCGAGCGAGGCGCTGTTCATGACGATGGCGTCCTCGATGTCGTAGCCTGGTTGTTGTTTTGTTTGGTGGGGGGGGGGAGGTTGGTGGGGTTTTTTTTATTTGGGGGAGGCGTGAGCGTTTTTGGCGGCCGCGGCGTTAATTGGCCGAGAGGGGAGAGGACGGGCCACAGATGCTCACCCGTGAACGACATGACCGCCACCGTCGCGTTCTGCCCCGCCCCGAGCCTGTCGAACCCCACGAGCTGGATCGTCCGCGTCGTCACCAGCGGCCGCTGCGGGTACACGAGCAGGTAGAGCAGCGTGTCCAGGCGCGCGAGCTGGTTGAAGCCTGTAGACCCCATGGCCTGCTTCCCCATGGCGCACTGGTACGTGTTGCGCGGGGACTGGTTGTGGTGGGGGAAGGGGATCAGGCCGGAGACGACGCCCATGACGGTGAAGGGCTCGATCTCGAGGTGGGTGGTGCCCGGGCCGCACTGGGACTCGTACATGGCGACGAGGGCGGCTGTGGTTTTTTTGAGGGGGTTCTTTGAGGTTTTTTTTTTTCGGGGGGCGTGAGAGGAGGAGCGCGCGAGAGGGAAGAGCGAGCGGGCGCGGCTCGCGGAACCAACGAACCAACGAACCCCCCCCCCCCCCAAACAACCAACAACAAACTCACCGCCCTCCTCGTTGACGTCCAGGTACTCGACCAAACCCCTCCGCACAAAGTCCTCGAACCGCCACGCCCCGGCTTTCAGCGCCGCGATGTGCTCCCCTTTCACGCGGGGCGTGCCCGCGTCGCAAACGATGAGCGGGCGGCACACGCGCCCGCCGTCCGACGACAGGTGCAAGGCGCCCGCGCGGTCGACGTGGACGTGCACAAAGGCGCCGACGCGCCCGGCGCGGCGGAGGTCGCGGAAAGCGCGCGCGAGCTTGTGGGGCGCGCGGTGGACGCCGAGGATGGAGCCGTTGAGGAAGACGAGCGCGCCGCCGCCGGCGCCGTTTGCGGCGGCGGCCTCGGCCGCCGCGGCGGCGGCGCGCTCGCGCGCGCGGCGGCGGCGCTCGCGGCGCTGGCGCCGCCGCCTGCGCTGGCGCCGCCGCTCCGCTGCTGCTGCGTCGGTGGCGGCCTCTGGTGCTGCTGCTTTCCGCCCCTTCTTGCCCGCCGCGGGCCCTCCGTCGCCGTCGCCGTCCACGTCCATGGCGGCGTTCTCCTGGTCGCCCTCGTCCTCGTCCTCGTCCTCGTCGTCCTCGCCCTCGTCGTCCTCCTCCTCGTCCTCCTCGCCATCATCGTCGTCTTCGCAGCTCGACGACTCATCGTCGTCCGCCCCAGCCCCCTTGCCCCCGCCCGCCGCCCCGCTGCGCTGCAGCTGCTCCAGCCGCTGCGGCGCCGCGGCCGCGGGCGCCAGCGGAAGCTCCCCCGACGGCGCGAGGGGCGGCGCCGGGTGAACGCCCAGCGCAAACGCCAGCTTGCGCAGCGGCGCCTCGTCCTCGTCCGTCGTCACGTGCGTCATGAGCGCCAGGTTCTTGACCAGCCCGCACGACTCGCCCTCAGGCGTGTCGGCCGGGCAGAGCATCCCCCACTGCGACGGGTGCAGGGCGCGCGGGCCGGACACCTTGCGCGTCTTTTCAAACTGCGAGCTCATCCGCGTCATCATCCCCAGCGCGGCCACAAACGACAGGCGGCTCAGCACCTGCGTGACGCCCTTGCGGTCCATCCGAAAGCGCTTGATGTTCCAGTTGCCGCTCGAGATGGCCGACTCGAGGCCGTACGTGATGGTGTCGGCGCGCACGCACTTGGCCGCGTCGAACTGCGCCGCGCGCTGCGTTTTCGACAGCACCGCGTCGGCCTGGCGCCGCAGGTCGGCGTTGACGCGCTTGAACAGGTCCTCGAACAGCAAGGACAGCAATCCCCCCGCCAGCTCGAGGCGCTTGTTGCCGTAGTAGTCGCGGTCGTCGAGGGCGGAGCGGTCCACCAGGGCGGCAAGCAGGCGGCGGGCCATGGCCGCGAGGTAGACGCGCTTGGCGCCAAAGTCGAAGCGGCGGACGGGCACGTGGCAGAGCACCACCCCAGCCAGCACGTCGCGCGCCTCGTCGACGGCCGACTTGCGCCTGGGGCCCCCCGCCGCGGCCGAGGAGGAGGAGGCGGCGGAGGCGGCGGCCGCGGCGGCGGCGGCCGCGGCGGTGGCCGGGTCGGAGCCGGCGGCGGCGGCGGCGGCCTTGGCAGCGGCCGCAGCGGCGGCGGCGGCGGCGGCCGAGGCGGCGGCCGCGGCCGCGGCGCCGGGGGCGACGCCAAACCCGCCAAACAGGTTGCCGTTGAGCCCTCCGCCCCCGCCCCCCCCGGCCCCCGCGCGCGCCCCGCGCTGCGCGAGCTTGCTCCCCAAAAACTCGAGCGCGTGCTGCTGCGAGTAGGCCCGCACGCGCGCGCGCGCGTCCTGCAGCGTCGGCAGCAGTGCCGCCTCGACCACGGGCAGCGCGCCCGCGTCCCCCCCGGAGACCAGCGCCACGATCTCCTGGTCGCTCTCCGCGCCCATCGCCCGCAGCACCACGGCCAGGTTGACGTCCTCGCTGAAGGCGTTGTGCTTGAGGTACAGCCGCCCCTGGCGGTGCACGACGTTGGTCTTGGACTTGCGGTCGTGCGTGGACGAGGTCACGGACGCCGCCACGTCGCCGTGCGCGTCCACGTCGACGATGACGCGATTTTTGCTCAGCTGCTCCTGGATCAGGATGACTTTTTCCGTCCCGCGCACGACAAAGTACCCGCCGGGATCGAGGGGGCACTCCCCCAGGCGCGCGAGCTCGGCCTCGGACTTGCCGCTCAGGCAGCAGCGGCCGCAGCGCAGCATCAGGGGGAGGCGCCCGAGGCGGACGGCGCCTTCGCCCGGCCGCTCCCCCCGGCGCACGACCACTTCGCGCCCGCGCGTGTACTCGACGTCCGCCGTGACGGGCGCGGCGTAGGTGATGTCGCGGAGGCGGCACTGCTGGGGGTTGACGGGGACCACGGAGAAGTCCTCCTCGAGGCAGGGCGTGCCGATGTAGATGTTGGTGTAGCTGTTTTGTTTTTGTTTTTGGGGTGGTTTGTCGGGGGGGGGGGGGGGGGGGGGGGGCGTGTTAGCGCGTGGATGCGGCGGGCAGCGATCAAGGCAGAGGAGGACAAAGGTGGGCGGTGTGACCCGCGGCTCGCGGTTTTTTTCACCGGGGTCTCGCGACGACGCCCCCCGTCTTCGTCTCATGAGCCCACGAGCCATGCGCAAGCAAGGTGTACCACGCACCGCAGGTAAAAGTTGGGATCCGTGTCGCACGTGACGCGCTCGTTGGCGGCGACGATGGCGCGGATGTCGTGGTCGACCAGGTAGTTGAACGAGTCGATGTGCTGGCGCACCAGGCCCCTAACTCTCAGAAAGGCGGGGAGGAGCTCGGCCTTGTCCGCCGCGGTGGGCACCGGGGACGTGAGTTTTGCCGGGTCGGACAGCAGCGAGGCGAGGACCGGGTCGGCCGGCTGCGTTTGCGGCGGCGGCGGCTCGGGCGCGGCCGGCGGCGGCGCCGGCGGCGCGCGCTCGCGGCGCGGCGGCGCCATTCGCGGGGGGGGGCTGTTTGTCTCTTTCTCGGCGAGGGGCTTTGGGTCTCTCTCTGGCGATGTCGATGAGCGCGGTACCTGCTTCCGCCTTCTATGCCGGGGGCGCGCGCGCGCCCTGCGTCCGCGCTCTTTGCTCTCGCGGGCGCGAAAGGGAGGGCGGCGGCACTACACGCTTCCGCGCGCGCGGTGGTGTCTATTGCGTGTTGGATCGAACGTCGGGAAGCGCGCGGGCTAGTTAAGGGCGCGATGCTTGCTAGTAGTACATCACAATCGGTGCGGGTTGCGATTTTTGGGCGCAGCTGGCGGTCGGGGCGGAGAGCCTTGTTGATCCCGGAGTGCTCGCTCCTCCCTCCTCTCCTGTCCTCCCCTTCCTCCTCGTCCCTCCGTGCTGTCGAGACCGCGCGCACGCTCCATTCCTGTCAAAACTCCTCTCCACACACAACACAATCACACAACCAGCGCGATCGATCAAACCATCGCAACGCATAAACGCATCGAGCCCATCGATTTTATACAGCGCGGGCGCGCGCGCGCGGACAGAAGAGCAAAACTTTCAATTTTGCCCGCAGCTGTCTCCCTTCGACTCGTCCTCCCGCCATCGCGAAAGAAAGGGGGCGCGTTGAGACGCGTGGGAGGGACAGCAGGACGGATGGCCCTGGCGAGCATGTGGGCGGCGGGCCTGCCGTCGTCGGCGCGCGGAGGAGACTGCGACGGAGCGACGCCGACGATGGCGACGACGACGACGGTCGCGGCAGCGGCGTGCGGGGACGACGACGCCGACGCCGACGCCACCAAGCAGCAGCAGCAGCGGCAGACGGACGCAGACAAAGAGGATCCGCGCTGGGAGGGCACGGGATGGCGCATCGCCGCCTCGGAGCTGGGGTGCCCCTACAACGTGCGCAGCGCGCGCGTGCGGCTGTACGCACGACCCAAGGCGGCGGCGGCGACAAGCGCTGCGGCTGCCGCCACCGCCGCTGCCGCTGCCGCCTCTGCCCCGCCGCCGCCCAGCAAGCGCCGGCGAACCTCTCAGCAGCAGCAGCTGACGCTCGACCCCCTGATCGTCGCCGCACCCACCGTCACCCCGCTCGACCTCCGGCGAGACAACAATCAGAGGGAAGCAGCAGCAAGCGGCACGGCCGGCGCTGCGACCGCCGCCCAGAAGCAGCAGCAGCAGCAACAGCAGCAAGCGCCGTCCCGCCCCTGCCCCGAGTGCGGCATGGTGTACGCGCGCGGCCACGCCGAGGACGAGCGCGTGCACGCGCAGTACCACGCGCGCGCGGCGGCATGTGCAGGCGGAGTTGCAGGAGAAGGAGGCGCTGCTGCCGCCTCGTCGCTCTTGCTGCCGCCGCCGCGGCCGACGGCCGACGGCCTTCGGCTGCTGCCGATGCCGCCGCGGTCGTCGTCGGGCGCCTCCTACCACTGGTCGCGCGTGCTCCTGAATTACGACCTCCCGCCCAAGAAGGATGCAGCAGCAGCAGCGACGGCGGCAGCAACGGCAGCAGCAGCATCCGCGAAAGCAAAGGCAACGGCCGCGGCGTCGTCCTTCTTTGGCGGCCGCCGCCCGCTGGCCGACAGCGGCGGCTTTTTCGCGCAGCGGGCGCAGCAGCAAAAGCAGCAGCAGCAGAAGCAGGGCAAGCGCGGCGTCGGCGCGCCCCCGCCCTCTTTGTCCTCCTCCTCGGCCTGCAGCATCATTTCCGTGCTCCCCGACGACCCTGAGCCGCACGTGCGCCGCGCCGTTGACGCCGCGCGCCGTGCCGGAGCCCTGCCGCCCCCGCTCCCTGACGCCCCGCCGCCGGCCTGGTCGGCCATCCTCCTCCACCTCGAATCCTCGGCCTCGCGCGCGACGGGCGTCCTGGCCGTGAAGGCGAGCGTGGCGGCCGAGAGAGGCGGCCTCGGCGGCCTTGGCGGCCTCGGTGGTGGCGGCGGCGCTCTCGCCGCCGCCTCGGCGGCCCTTGCGCCTCCTCCGCCTCCTCCTCGCCCGGCTGCGCAGGGCGCGCCCGTCTTTCTCGGGGTGGTGGGCCTTTGGGTGGCGCCGGGGCTGCGGCGCCGGCGCGTGGCGACGCGCCTGCTGGACGCGGCGCGCGCGGCGGCGGCCGGCGGGAGCGGGAGCGCGCCGCCGCCGGTCCGGGCGCGCGTGGCGGTGAGCCGCGGCGCGCTGCTGCGGCTGCAGAGGGGGGAGGAGGAGGAGGAGAAGGGCGTCGGCGGCGGCGGCGGCGGCAGCGGCAACGACAACGGGCGGGCGCTCGCGGCCTTTCTCAGGTTTTACTGCGGCGTTGGGGAGGGCGGCGACGACCGCGTCGCCGTGTTTTAGACAGATGGATCGAGGGCGCGCGCGCCCGTGTACTAGCTACACTAGAGCAACCAATCACCCGTCATCGCCCCTCCGCCCGTTGCTGCCGCCGCCGTCCCCGCGACACCGCCACCACCACCGACACCACCCCCTTCACCACGGCGGCCTCTATTGCGTCCCACCACGCGTGCACTTTTTTCCCCAGCGAGCCGTACGCCAGCGCGTAAGCCGCCGCCACCCCGGCCCCGCCCACCCAGTTGCCCAGCGTCGAGGGCACGAGGTTCCCCCACGCGATCTCGCGCGCCGAGATCGGCTCCCCCAGCGCGACGCCCATCGGCAGCAAGAACATATTCGCGATGCTGTGCTCGACGCCAAACATGGCAAAGGCCGAGATGGCGAGCCAGATCCCGGCGGCTTTCCCGGGGAGGTCGGCGGCGGCGTTGGCCATCCACGTGGCGAGCGCAACCAGAGCGTTGGCGAGCGCGGCGCGCGCAAAGACGACGCCCCACGGAACGGAGGCGGCCTTTTTGTGGGCGAGGGCGCGGGCGTGCAGGCCGCGCGGCGGGCCGCCGGGCGAGGACGGGTCGAAGAGCCCCCCCGCCAGGGCGAGGCCGACGAAGAGGGCGCAGCCGGCGAAATTCGCGAGCCACGACAGAACGAGCAGGCGGGCGGCCTGGGCCGGGCGCATGCGGAGGCGGCGACCGCCGCCGCTGCCGCTGCCGCCGCCGCCCCCGCCGCTGCTGCCCTCGCCCCCACCCTCGCCGCCGCCCTCGACCCCAGACCCCTCGAGCATCGCCGCGGCGGTGTAGGCGCACATGGACGTGAAGAGCTCGGCGCCGCAGACGACGATGCAGGTGAAGGCAAAGGGAAACCCGACCGCGCCAAAGACCAAGCTCTGGAGCCCCGGGGCGTCCTTCAACCAAGAGGCGGGCACGTTGCCGCCGACGAGCAGGCAGAGCGAGAAACCGAAACCCACGTACGCGCCCGCGATCGCGCCGAGGACGAGGAGCTTGGCCGTGCTGAACTGGGCCTTCAGGTGGCCGTGGCGGGCGATGGCGGCGAAGACGTCGCTGGGGGCGAGGCAGGCCGGGCGCGGCGGCGGCGGCAAGGGCGGCGGCGGGGGCGGGTGGTGGGGTTGGGGCGCGGGCGGGGGAGGAGGAGCGAGGCCTTTGGTGCTCGTTGCCGCAGTCGTCGTCGTTGTCGTCTTCGCCGCCGTCGACAGGTGCACCACTGCGTCGGCTGCTGCTGCTGGGGCTGCTGCTGCTGGGGCTGCTGCTGGTGCTTCGACGCCGATCGCCGGGTCGGCGCGCACGGCTGCAACTGGCGTTTGTTCCCGCATGGTGTCACGAGTGGGAGAGAGAGAGAGAGTGCAAGAGCCTCCTGCTTGTGCGAGCGCGCGAGCGAAGAGCGAGGTCGCGAGCGAGCGCGCGCGGCGCAATGCGGCGCGCGGGCGAGAGCACGCACAAGGGGGGCGCGCCGCCCTTCTCCGCAAGCCGCATATTAGTTTCAGGTCCGACTAGTAGCCCCCTTTGTGCCCGGCATCCCTCCCCTTGGTCTCCTCTCTGGCCAAACACAGAAGAGGGCGCGCGCGCGCGCTCTCGCGCGGGCACAGACACGGGGCACTCTTCCCCCTCACCCCGCCCTCTGCTCCGGCCAATTCCTCGCGCCCGCCGACGTATCGGCTCGCCCGCCCGAGGCCACTAAAAGGTCGGGTGCGCTCCCGTCCTCTCGGCGCTGGGCCGAGCGGCTACTCATACGCGCCACACAGAGCGCGGCGGGGCAAAGAGAAAGCTCCCTCCTCCCTCCCTCCCTCCCCCCCACACCTCTCGCAAAAAAACCGCGGCCTCGTCAGACACGCCCCCCCCCCCCCAATCCGGATCACACGACCCCGACCGCGGCTCGCCCCCTTGGCAGGGATGAGCGGGCGGGTGGAGGAGGAGGGGCAAGGGGCGCAGGGGGCCGCAGGAGGGTCGATCCCAGCGGCGGCGCCGACGCCGACACCGGCGCCGGCGCCGACGCTCCCAGCCCGTGCGCCGCTCTTCGTCTTCGAGAGCTCGCGGCCGTCGCCCGTGTCGGCGCCGGGCGCGTGGTCCCCCTCGAGGCCGTTGGCGGCGGCGCTGCGCCAGCGTCGGCGCGGGGCGTCAGTGGCGGGCGTAGACGCGGGCTCCGGAGCAGCAGCAGCAGCAGCAGCAGCGGGGGGGGCGTTGCGGCCGAGCGCACCGCCGCGCCCGTCCCCGCTGTCCACGGGGGCTGCGGCCGGCGGCACTCCAGCCACCACATCGCCGGCCTTTACCTTCCCGGAGCTCGGCGAGCCGTCGCCCGTGTGGCCGCCACGCTCCTCTACCTCGAGCCAACAACAGCAACAGCAGCAGCAGCAGCGGCAACCGCAACCACCGCCGCCGCCACCGCCGAGAAACAGCGACGACGACAGCAACGACAGCCGCCTGCCCCCGCTCGTCGAACCGAGCTCGGACGAGGGCGACGACGTGCGGCCGCGCCAGCAGCAGCAGCACCAGCACCAGCAGCACCAGCACCAGCACCAGCACCAGCAGCACCAGCACCAGCAGCAGCACCAGCAGCAGCAGCAGCAGCAGCAGCAGCAGCAGCAGCAGCAGCAGCAGCAGTCGCAGCACCCTCCACACTCGCGCCCCATCGTCCGCGCCGTGCGCCGCAGCCAAGCCGCCTCTGCCGCCGTCACCACCCCCGCCGCCGCCCCCGCCTACACCCCCGTGGAGGAGGCCGCGGTCGCGCGCGCCCGCGCCGCGATGGCGCGCCGCGAGCAACGCGAGCGCCAGATCGTGGCGGATGCGGTGGCGGCGGCCCTCGGGGGCGCGCCAAGCGCCCCGAGCGCCGGCGGCGGCGGCGGAGGCACCACCCC
The DNA here is from genome assembly GCA_009193075.1 of Mychonastes homosphaera. Lineage (NCBI taxonomy): Eukaryota > Viridiplantae > Chlorophyta > Chlorophyceae > Sphaeropleales > Mychonastaceae > Mychonastes > Mychonastes homosphaera. The sequence continues at coordinate 1,194,778 of VXJC01000002.1, read as the reverse complement.
CGCCGTCGCCACCGCCACCGCCACCGCCACCGTGCCGGCCGACGACGAGGGCTTTGTCGCCGCCTGCGCGTGGGTCCGCGCCGCCTTACCCTACCTCCTGCTCTTCGCGGCCGCCTTTGTCTTCCGGCACCTGCTCGCGGCCCTGTGCGCGGTGTACGCGACGGTGTGGCTCGTGTCGCTCAACCCGCTCGTGGCGCAAGAGGCGGCCGCGGCGCGGCAGGCGGTGCGCGCGGTCGCGGGCGACGCCGACGACGACGACGAAGAGGACGGCAACGGCGACGACGAGGACAACGAGCGCGAGCATCAAGGGGCGGCGGCGTGGAGCGTCGGCGGCAGTGGCGGCGGCCGGCGCACCAGCGCCAGCGGCGGCGGGGGCGGCCTGCGAAACCTCCGCCGCCTGTCGACGGCGCTGGCCGCGTCGCAGCGCCGCGTGATCGACGCCCGGCGCTACTTCGGCCTGGGCCTCCTCAACCTGTGCGCCCTGCTGTGGGCGATGGACGGCCTGGGCAGCGTGCTGCTGCTGCGCCCCCCGCCGCTGCCGCCGGCCGTCGCGGCGGCCGTCGCCAGCGCCGGCGCAATCAGCAGCAACGCCACCGCCACCGCCGCCGCACTCTCGCCCCAACTCCCGCTCTCGGGCCTGCGCGACGACGCCCTCTACTGCCTGTGGCAGCTCGCGGCCGTCCCGCGCTGGCTGCTCCCGTCCCTCGCGCTCTGGCGCCCGGCCGCGCGCTCGGCCCTCCTGGGAGCCCTGCTGCGCCTGCTCGGCCTCGGCGGGGCCGCGCGCGCCGTCGCGGCGGCGGCCGGCCTGATCGGCGGCGGCGGCGGCGCCTCTCCCTTGGCCGCGACGACGCTTCAGCAGGCGTCGTCGTCGCCCAACCCCAACCTCAAGCCCCCGCCGCTGATCACGCCGGCCTCTCAGGCCGCCCATGCCGCCGCCGCCGCCGCCCCGCTGCTGATGGGCGGGTTCTGGGCGACCCTGCTGCTCGTCGCCGTGGCCGACGCATTCGCGCGGTACGCGAGCCTCCTGCCGCGCGGGGCGCTCTTCATTGTGCAGCGGCGGCTGGCGACGCGGCTGCTGCGCAAGCGCGCGGCGAGAGCGGCGGCCTCGGCGGCTTCGGCGCCCTTGGCGGCGGCGCCGTCGTTCTTTGGTGGTGCTGGTGGTGGGTTTGGGGGTGGGCAGCGGCGGTCCTCGTCGTCCTCCTCGAACTCGTCTTCTTCTGGGGGGGCGGCGGCGGCCAGGTCTTTCCTCCGCGGCGGCGGCCGCGTCAGCAGCGCCGGCGGCGCCCCTGCCTGGCTCCTGCGCCTGTCCCGCCCCGGCGGCGGCGTCAGCGTCGGCGGCGGTGGTGGCAGCGTCGGTGGCGGCGGCAGCGGCGGCCGCGGCGGCGCGCCTTCCTCCGCCGCCGCCGCTCCGGCAGCAGCAGCCGCCGCCACGACGACCACGACGACGACCACGATGCCGCGCGCCACCGGCCAGCAGCGGCGCCAATCCCAGCAGCCGCGCCGCACCTTCACCGACGCCATGGCCGCCGCCCTCGTCGCGGTGCTTCAGTCGGAGGAGGCGGGCGGGCCGGGAAGCGGGGGCGCGCGCCTGTCCCCCGCGGACAGGCTCGGCGCGCGCCTCCGGGGGCTGGTGCAGAGCCGCCCGGGCGCCGCGGCGCTGCCCCTTTTGGCGCCGGCGGCGTCGGCCCCGGCCGCGGCCGGGGGGAGGAGCTACGGGGGCGACGGCGCGGGGAGCCGCGGGTGGACGCTCGGGGGGCGGGCGAGCGACGGCAGCGGCAGCGGGGGCGGCGGTCGTGGCCGCAGCAGCGACGGCAGCGGCGGCAGCGGCCCTCCTAGCCCCGGCGACGCCGCGGCGGCGGCCTTGGCCACGGCGCTGGCCTCGTACATGAGCGTCGGTGGCGACGGCAACGGCGCCGCAGCCGTTTCCGGATCCCGGCCGCAGCAGCACGGCAACCACCACCATCACCCGCCTCACTCCGCCGCCGCCAACGCCCAACCTCCCCCCGCCCGCCGCCCGACGGCCGCCGAGCGCGCGCGCGACCGCGCCTGGGCGCGCCGCGCCGACCGCCGCCTGCTCTGCGCCCAGGCCCTGCTGGAGCAGGCGCTCGAGCTCCACCGCGCGCTCCTGCCCATACCCATCTGGCTGCGCTTCCTCTCCCGCGGGGGGCTCTTCGGCCTGGGCGCGGCCGCGGTCGTCACCAGCGCGGCGGCCGACGGCGCGCTCGTCTTTTCCCCCCCCCCGCCCGGGCCCCGCACGGCGCTCGCCGCGCTCGCCGCCCTCGCCTACATGGCCATCGCCGCGCGCACGGTGTGGCGCCGCGCCGCCGCGCTCGCGTGGGCCGTGCGACTGGCCGCGCGGCGCGGGGCGCTGTACGGGCGGTACGTGACGGGCTCGTCGCGCTCGCGCGGAGGCGGCGGTGGTGGTGGCGGCAAGAAGAAGGGCGGCGGCAAGGGCGGCAAAGACGACGACGACGACGAGGAGGAGGACGGGTGCCCGATCTGCACGGAGCCGCTCTTCCAGTCGTCGTCGTCCCACAACAATAAGGCCGTCGAGCTGCCCTGCTGCCGCCAGGTCTACTGCGAGGCGTGCCTCAAACAGTGGCTGTCCCGCGCGCCGTCCTGCCCCACCTGCCGCGCCCCCGTCCGGCCCCCGCACAGCGTCTTGCCGCCCGCTGATGGCACGGCGCCCGTGCTGCCAAACCTGTTTTGATAAGAATTTAGAGGAGATTATGTCGAGCAGTGGGCAAGGAGGATAGGACGGCTTGAAAGTGCAAAAGAGATGATAAAAAGGCGGCGATCGCGCGCGCACGCGCACGACCGCTGCGCGCGCGCGGCGGCGGCGGCGATGACTACAACGGCGGCGCTTCCTCCTTCTTCTGCTCCTCCCAATGCCCCTGGCCCTCGCACTCGCACACGCACTCACCGAAGCCCATCGATCAATAAGAAGAGCAGTACCTCCCTCTCGCGCACACCGCTGGGCGCCTGGCGGAAAGCGCGCTCACGGGACGGGAGCGAAAGAACGCCCCGCCCCCACCCCCTCAAATAGCAACGTGCCCGCGCGGATCGCGATGCAGGAAGAGGGGTACGACCCTGCCGTCGCCGCGCGAATGGATGACGCGGCGGACCGCGGCCAGCGCTTCCTGAGGCGGCATTTCAGGCTGCTCCGCCTCGCGCGCGCCGCAGAGGGCGGCGGCGGCGGCGAAGGCGGCGGCGACGACAACGGCGGCGACGGCGGCGACGAGGACGACGACGAGAACCCAGCGCCGCGCGAATGGATGCGCTTCTGCCAGGGCTACCAGGGCAGGTTTGTCGACGACGTCAGGGTAGATCTGCCGCCCCTTGCCCCCGACAACGACGACGCCGTCGTCGTCAAGCAGTCGCCAGCGACAGGCGGCGGCGGCAAGGGCGGCGGCAAGGGCGGCGGCAAGGGCAAGGGCGGCCACAGCGGAAGCGGCGGCGGCACGGGCGACGACCGCGGGCGCGACCCCGCGCTAACGGGCACGACCGTTTGGGACGGCGCCGTCGTGCTGGCGCAGTACTTTGTGTCGGCGGCGGCGGCGGCGGCGGCGGCTGGGGCAGGCGGCGCGTGGCGCCCGCCGGCCGAGCTGCTCGCTCCCCAGGAGGAGGAGGGCGACGGCGCCCCCGCCGCCGCCCCTCCCGTGTGGCCGCGCAGCCGCCGCCCAGCGCCCGTGCTGCTCGAGCTCGGCGCAGGCACGGGCCTGGCCGGCCTGGCCGCCGCGGCCGCGGGCGGCGCCGCCAGTGTCGTGTGCCTGACCGACGTCCCCAGCGTCGCGCGGCCGGGCGGGGCGCTCGACGCCAACGCGCGCCTCAACGCCGCGACCGTCGCGCGCCGCGGGCGGGCGTGGCGGCGGCTGCAGGCGGGGGGAAGGGCGGGCGAGCCCTTGTCTACCGCGCAAGAGGAGCAATTTGTTGAGGTCGCCGTGCGTCCCTTGCGCTGGGGCGCGGGCGCCGAGGCGCGACAGGACCTGCGCGCGCTGCCGCCGCCGTTTGGGCCCGTCGCGGCCAGAGGAGAACGGGGGGAGGGGGCGGTGGCGGTCGTGGCGGAGGCGCCAGCGCCGATGCAGCAGCAGCCAGATCAGCAGCTGCAGCAGCAGCGGCGGCGATTTCAGCGCCACCGACCGCGCGGGGGCCGCCGCCGCGCGGGCCCGGACGTCGTGGCGGGCGCAGACCTGGTCTACTACTCCTACTCGCCGGAGACGCCGCACTCGCGCCTGCTGCTTCAGACCGTCCGCGCGCTGCTCGAGGGGGGCGAAGCGCTGCCCGACCTTTGCCCCCCCTCTTTTTGCTCCCAGGAGTCGGAGGAAGAGGCCGAGGAGGGCGAGGGCGCTGACGACGAGGGCCGCGGCGATGACGACGACGAGGGAGGCACCGGCGCGGCCGACCCCACCACCACCGCGCCCCAACCAAAAAGGCGTGCGCCGGAGGCGCTTGCGGTGCTGGCGCTGTCGCTGCAGCACAACGCGCGCGAGGTCGCGCGCTTCCTCCACTGGGCCGGGGCGGACTTTGGCCTGCGCGTGCGGGTGGCCGACCCGCGGCGGCTGCCGCCTCAGTACCGCACGGCGGCCGTCCTGGTCGCGGAGATGTGGATGCGAGGGGAGGACGAGGAGGAGGACGACGAGGACGACGAGGCGGCGGCGGCGGAGGACGGCTGAGCGCGCGCCCTTCGCGCGCGCGAGGGCGAAACAATCACTTTTGTTGGCTGCGGCTGCGCGCGCGTGTTACAGCGCCGTCTTGTTTGTTTTTTAAGAGTACAATTGGGCGGGCAAGAAAGAGAAAGAGAGAGCAGGAGGGGGAGGGGGCGTGCGCGTGCGGTTTCCGGTGCGGGTGCGTTTGGCGCGTCGCCGAAAAAGAGAGAGAGCAGCGGCGGCGGAGCCCGACTCGCAAACCAAAAAAACCAAAAAAACCGCTCGCTACCTCAGGTCGATCACTTCGTGCCTCACCGCCGCGTTGACGTACACGTGCCCGCACAGCTCGTACACCGGCTGCGCCGTCGCCGTCGGCGGGTGCGCGTGAAAGCCCCGCTCGGGGCACCGCTGCACTAACCCTAATCCCCCCGGCGTCGAGAGGCGGAAGATGCCGCAGCGGCTGCGGCTGTCGGTCGGCGCCATCACCACCGCCACCGCCTCGTCCAGCATCGTCTGGTACCCGCACTGCGTGTGCACGTCGACGCTGCTCAGGAAGCACGTCTGCGTCGGGTGCGTGTGGATCCACCCGAGGGGGTAGAGTTCGCGCGCGGACTGGGCCTCGTAGATCTCCTCCTCGCAGAGCGCCGAGACCGTGTCGGTCGTCCCCTCCTGTTTTGGAACGATGAGCGTCGTCACGGCAAACAGCGAGTCGTCCGCCACTAATCGTCCGGCGAGGATGGCGCACGTCTCGATCCCTCGGCGGGTGTTGCGGGCCGCGAGGGCGAGGAAGTCGTTCATGAGGGCGATGGAGACGTGGACGTCGCGCAGGTCGGCCGTGGTGGTGGGGCGGCCGCGGGGCTGGGCGGCGGCGGGGACAAGGGCGGCGGCGGCGGCCGAGGGCGGGGCGGGGAGCGCCGGCTGCTGCTGGTGGTGGTAAGGCTGGCCGCACGACCCCCCGGGCGCCGCCAGGGACGGGTCCATCAGGCCCACGGGCACCTGCACGGGCGGGGGCAGGAGGCCCGCCGACGGCGCGCCAGAGGCGGCGGCCGCCGCCGCCGCGGCCATCGCCGCCGCCATGGCCGCGCCGCCGCCGGGCGCGCCGACGGACGGGTACCGCCCGCGCAGGGCGGCGGCCGCCGCGTCGTCACCTGGCCGTGCGAGGGCCAGTGATGCTGCTGCTGCTGCTGCTCCTCCTGCCCCCCCTCCTCCAGGCCGCGGCGCGGGCCGCGAGAAGAGCGCGTGCCGGCTGAGGGACCGCTCGCTCGCCGCTGCCAGCGCGCCGCCGCGGCCGCCGCCGCCCCCCGCGCTGCCCCCCCACCCCTCGTCGGCCGGCCAGGGAAAGCCCAGGGCCTCCTCGCGCGCCGCCTCGGGCCCGGCCCCGGGCGCCTCGGGCGCAGGGGTGCCCGCGGCCGTCCAGTCGGCCTCAGGCAGCGTCGAGGCGGCAAGGGGAACGGCGCCCTCGGGCCTCCGTCCCGCGCGCGTGCCGTAGGTGGAGCGGGCGACGGGGGCGCGCCAATCGTTGGGCGGGGTGGTGGTGGTCGCTGCTCTGTCGCCTCCTGGCAGGGGCGGGGCGGAGGGGGAGGCGGCGCTTGATGATGCGGCTGCTGCTGCGGCGGCGTGCTGCTGCTGCTCCTCGTGGCGGTCGCGCGTGCGCAGCGCCATCTTTAGGCGCGACGCCTCGGGGAGGGCGCTGTCGGAGACGTAGCGCTGCCAGCGGCGGTACTCGGCGCCGTCCTTGGCGAAGTCGCGGTGCGAGGGGATGGTCTCGATGACGAGGCTGTGGTTGTGTGTTTGTTGAGTTTTGGGGGTGTTGTACATTCGGTGAGCGCGTTGGCGAGCGCGCGCGCGCGCTGCGGCGGCGCGCGCGTTCGCACGGGAGGCAGCGAACGCACCTCGCCAGCCGCATGAGCATCACGTAGAGCTGCTCCTCGTTGCCGCACGCCCGGTACTGCGCCGCCTGCGCCACCAGGAGGTCCGCGCTGTGCAGGTAGTGCCTCAGCGCGATCGACTGGTTGACCTCCTTGCGGGGCGCCTGCTCCTGAAGGTGCTCGACGAGCCCGCGGCGGTTTGGGTTTGGGGGCGGCGGGGCGCCGCCCGGCCGGACGGCCGGCATGCTGGCGACGCGTTTGGTGGAGCGCGAAGAAAAAGAGGCGCGCGCGCCAGGCGCGCGCGCGCGCCTCTCTTTGCGCGGGAGAGGCGAGGGCAAGAAGCGGGAGAGGGGGCTCCGAGAGCTTCTGTTCGTCGCTTTGTCGAGAGGTGGATTGGGGGTTTGTCTCGGTTTGGGACGTCGGTGAGGTGATGAAGATGGTGTCGAAGGATCTGCGTGCTTTGGAGGTTTGCGTGTGAGCCGTGGATGGGCGTGCGTGTTGGTTTCGTAGGCAGGAAGACGAGGAGGAGGAGGAGCAAGCAACCCACACCCCACCCAAAACGACGCTCTCTCTCTCTCTCTCTCTCTCTCTGTCACACCTCACCATCTCACCCATCAGAGCAGTACAGGTCTCTCTCACACACACGCGCATCAGTTGCCACACCATGAGCCGAGCAGCTTAGCACACACGGGCGGGCATCGACCCAAAGTGTCGGCGTTCCAACCCGCGCGCGCGCCCACATACAGAATGAGGGCCGCCCAAGCCGCCCCTCAGCGGCTTGGCACAGGCGCACCCGTGGCCCGTCCCTCGCGGCCGGCGGCGCCCAGGCCAGCGGCGCCGGCCGCGGCAAAAGCCAAAGACGCCGCCGCCGCGCAGTCGACGCCGCCGCCGCCGACGCCGCGCGCACGCGTGCGCCGGAGCACCAGCACCACCAGCACCAGCACAACCAAGCAGCAGCCCGCTCCTCCCGCGCCAGCCCCGGCCAGCGGCGGCGACGACCTTTCTACGTCGCTGCTCGACGACCTGCTGTCGGCGCTGCCGCCGCCCGTGCCCCCTCGTCGCGCGGCCGCCGTCCCGCGCTCGCCGCCGCCGCCGCCGCCGCCGCCGCCGCCGCCGCCGCCGCCGGCCAAGGCGCCAGCAGCACCACCACCAGGCCCGACCGCCAGCAAGAGGCGAGCGTCTCGCCCTCCTCCGGCGGCCCCCCTCAAGACCGCCGCAAAGGCGGCGGCAGTGGGCCTGCGGCCAAGCGGCGAGCGAGCGGCCGCGGCCGAGCAGCAGCAGCAGCAGCAGCAGCAGCAGCAGCAGCAGCAGCAGCCGCCCCCGGAGCGCGCGCCGCCGCCGCCGCCGCTGGGGCTCTTGGCCCCCGTCTCGCCGCCCGCCCGCGCGCGCAGCCCCGAGGAGCCCCAGGACGAGAGCGCCCGCCGCCCGCCGCTGCCGCTCCCGCTGCTCCTGCCGACCGAGATGGTGCGGTCCGGGCGCGCGCCCCGCCGGCGAGCGCCGCCCCCGCCGCCGCCCTCCGCCGCATCCGCCACCGCCTCGGCGAGCGCCAGCAGCCAGGACAGGCGAGCAAAGCAGCAGCAGAAGCAGCAGCGGCAGCAGCAGCAGGCGCGCGGGAAGGAGGACGCCAGCGCCAAAGCAGCAGCCCCGACCCCAAACCTAGCCCCAACCCACCTGACGCGCCGCTCGTGGCCGGATGCCGCGCGCCGCGCGTTCCCCCGACTGTACGATGCCGGCTGGCACGCCTCCCTGTACGGCTTCCTCCTGGACCTGTGGGCCGAGGCCGGGGCGGCGCACGAGCGCGGGGACGAGGCGGCGCTCGCGCGCGCGTACGCGTTCGCCAACGCCGCGCTGTCGGGCGGCTCTTTTTCTTCGTCTTCGGCGGCGGCGGCGGCGGCAGCGACGGGCGGCGACGCCCCCGCCCGGCCGGCCCCTCGTCCTCCCCCTCTCTCTCCCGCCCTCCAACCGCCCTCCCCCCGACCCCACTCCGAGCCAGCGGCCCCCCCTCTACCCCCAAGAAGCGACGACTACGCCCGCGTCTCGGCGCTCCTGTCCCTGGCCGACGCCCTCGCGGACTCGGACGCGCTCCTCGAGGGCGCGTGGCCGCGCCTCGCCGACCCGAGGATCGCGCGCGCCGCGCTCGTCCCGTGCGTGCGCGCGCTGCGCGGCCGCGCCGCCGCGCTGGAGGCGGCGGCCGCGCTCCTGCGCGCGAGCGGGGGGGGTCGGCAGCGGCAGGAGGTCGACAAAACGTCTGACGCCACCGCCGCCGCCATCGCGGACGCCCCGCTGCCGCCAAAGCTGGCGCGCGTCCTGGCCCAGCTGCGCGCGCTCGCCCCCCTGTACCCGGGCGTCGGCTCGGTCGGCGCGCTGACGTCCGTGGCGCCAGCGCACGGCGTGCTGCTCGAGTGATTTTCTTGTGTCTGTTTCTCGAGTCCGCCATTCGTGGACCCTCTATTTTTTGTGTTATCGTGAAGACTTGGCTGCGATAAGCCCCTCCTTCCTTTTTTCTTCCTCACAGCGGCATCAGGTCCTCCAGCGTGCAGCTGTCCCACCCCCCGTCGTCGTCGTCGTCGTCGTCGTCGTTCTTGTCGTCGTCGTCGCCCTTGCTCGCTGCCGGCGGCGGCTTCTTCTTCGTCTTTGGCAGCACCGCCGGCTGGGGCGACGGCGAGTGCGCCTCGGCGGCCTGGCGCGAGGCTGACTCGCGCGAAGACGACGAGCCGCCGGAAGCGGTGTCAGGCGTCTGCGGCTTGCGGGCCTGCTCGGGGGGAGGCGGCGGCGGCAAGGCGGGCGGCGGCAGAGGCGGAGCGGCGGCGGCCGCGGCGGGGGGCGGCGGCAGAACCCCCCTGTTGAGTGGGGCCCGCCGCCGCGAGGGCGACGATGACGGAGAGGCGGCCTCGGGAGTCGGCGAGGGCGGTGGGCGCGGCAACCTGGTTGCCGGAAACGCCTCCCCCTCCTCGCCCTCGCCCGCGTAAGGGCCGCCCTCGTCGTCGTCGTCGTCGTCGTCGCTCTCGCCGCCCCCGCCCCACGGCCACCGCCGCACCAACAGCGCCATCAGCGCCCCCTCCCCCTCCCCCTCCTCCTCCCCCTGCTCGTCCGCCGCCTGCCCGCCCCCCACCGCCCGCGCGATCACGCGCCGCCACCGCCGCGCCTCGGCCTGGGGGCGCGCGCTCGCCAGCAGCGCGCGCGCCACGACGTCGGCCGTTGTCGTCGCCCCCGCCCCCGCTGCCGCCCCCGCCGCCGCCAGCTCGAGCGCCAGCGCCCCCGGCAGCGCGCGCGACAGGGCCCGGCGCGCCCCACGCCTCGGCCGCCCGCCCGTCCCCGGCCTCGGCGCTCAGGCCCGCCGCCGCCAGGGCCCAGCGCAAGGCGCTGCCACCGCCGCCGATCCAGTAGCACTGCCCAGCTGCTGCCGCCGCCGACGCCGCCGACGCCGCCGACGCCGCCGCCCCAGCCACCACCACCGCCCTCCGGGCCGCCCACCGCGCCGCGCGCGCGCACCCGGCGGCCGCCGCCTCCCCGGCCAGGGCCCGCGCCTCGCGCGCCGCCGACGCCGCCGAGCCCACGACAGCGCCCGAGGAGGAGCAGCCGCCCCCGCCCTGCAGCATCAACAGGCGCGCGAGGCGGCACAGGAGCCCGGCGTCGGCGTCGCCGCCGGGGTCGAGCGAGCGCGACAGGAGGGCCTGCGCGCAGCGCGCGGCGCCCGCGGCGTCCCCCACGGCCTCCTTGGCCGCGCACAGCAGCGCCAGGGCCGTCGGGGAGGCCGAAGGGGACAGGTGGGCGGGCAGTCCGGACAGGAGCTTCTCGGCGCGGTAGGGGTCGCCTTGGCGCAGCAGGTCGAGGGCCGAGGTGGGAGATGAGGAGGGCAATGAGGGCGCGGCGCCGACGACGCCGACGACGGCCGCCGCAGAGGCCCAGACAGGCCGGTCGCGCCCGCGCCGCCGCCGCCCCCCCAACACCAAGGGCAGCATGGCGCGGGCGGCCGCCAGCTCCTCGGCCAGGCGCGGCCGCCCGAGCCGGCGCGCCTGAAGCTCGCACCAGGCCAGGGAGGCCTCGTGAGAAGAGGAGGGGGAGGAGGACGGCGACGACGCTGCCGCCGCTCTATCCTTGCCCCGCCGCCGCCGCTGGCCGCACAGCCGGGGCGCGACCGCCTGCGCGAGGCGCGCGATCATCGTCGCCGCGGTCACATCGTCGTCATCGCCTTCGCTACCACACAACGCAATCAGGCGTCTCATGGCCCGGCGCGCGCGTCCGTCGTCCCCCAGCGCGTGCGCGCACAGGGCGAGGTTTTGAGCCGCCGAGCGCGCGGCCGCGACGGCGGCCGCGGCGCCCCGTCCCCCTCCTGCCGCCGCCGCAGCCGCCGCCGACGACGCCATTGCCGCCGCAGCCGCGTCGAGGGCCGAATCGCACGCGACCGCGGCGGCGCTTGCATCCCCGCCGCTCGCGAGCGCCGCCCCCGCGCTCGCCAGCGCCTGCGCCCGCGCCGCGCACCCGGGCGGGGCGCCGTCGGCCGCGAGGCGCCAGTGCCGCACGGCGGCCGCGCCGTCGCCCGCGGCGAGCCGGAGGCGCGCGAGGCGGCAGCGCAGGCGGAAGCGCGCTTGCGGGGGGAGGAGGTCGGTCGGCGAGGGAGCGGATTTGGCGAGAGCGGCCTCGATCAGGTCGGCGGCCGCGGACGGGTCGCCCGAGCGCTCGAGCTCGAGGCACGAGGACAGCAGGGCTTGGAGCTGCGGGAAACAGGAGGAGGAGGAGGAGGAGGCGGAGGAGGTAGAGGAGGCGCCGAGCGGCGGGATGGGAGGAGGAGCCGCCGCGGCGGCCCCGCCCTTGCCCTGTGCGCGGGCGCGCGCGGCCATTCTTTTTGGTTTTGCGTTGGTGGCGTTGTGTCGGGGGTGTGAGTTGCGCGGGAGGTTTGTTTCCAACAGTGTTTGGTGGGGGGGGGAGGAACGCGAGGGCTATTTGCGGAAACCGCGACAGCCGAGAAAAAAAATCGCCCGCAAAATCAAACGAAACTGCTGAAACATCCATTTTCGCCGCCTGATCCAAACCGCAAAAACGCCCCCAAACACAGCAACGTTCAATCAATCAAGCAGCGCCTATTTCTGGAGTCGGCCGATCGTTGACGACAGCAGCACATCAGGCGGGGCGGACACGCACACAAGGACAGAGGAGCGGGGGTGGCGGCGTGCGCCCCCCTCTCCCTCCGGGGGTCGCCCCCCTTTGCACTGCCTTTGCCGCCCGTCCTGTCTAATCACACACACATAGGTTCCCAACAACCCGCAAGCCGCACGCGCGATGGAGTGGGCCCTCGACTCGTCGGCCGGCGGACACGGGGGAGGCGGCCTTTTCCTCGGCGACGACGACGGCGCGGGCGTGCGGTTTGGGCCCGCCGCCCCCGGCAACACCGACGCTGCCGCCACCCTCGCCGCCGTCGCGTCCCTGCCCCCGCCGCCCCGGCCGCCGCCGCTGCCCCTGGCCCTCACGCTGCCCTTCCCGCCCCGGCCCTCGGCCGAGTGCGACGCGCGCATGCGCCTCGCAAGCCGGCAGCTGCTCGACGCCGCGGCGTCGTCCGGGCCGGCCGACGACGACGCCGCCTACTGCCGCGCGCTCGAGGCCCTCTTTTGGCCCGCGCCCTCCTCCTCCTCCTCCTCGCCTTGCCCGCCGCCGCCCTCCGCCGCCGCCGTCTTTGCCCACTGCCCCTCGCTCGTCGACGCCCTGCTGGCCGCGCTGGGGTCGCGTCCGGGAGGGACGGACCTGTTCGAGGCCGCCAGCCGGGCGCTGGGTGGGCTGTTCAAGGGGCTGCGGCGGGCGGTGGACGCGGCCGCGTCGTCGTCGTCGTCATCGTCATCCTCTCCGTCGTCTCCGCGCCTCGACGCCTCCTCCCCCGCGCTCGTGGCCCTGCTGCACGCCGCCGAGCTGCTGAAGCGCGCCGACACGCACGCGGACCTACTGCCGCTGGCCGAGGAGGCGCTCTTGCCTCTGGCTCTCGCGCCCGTGCGCGCCCTCAAGAGGCGGCGGCAGCAGGACGACGACGGCGACGACGACGACGACGAGGCCGCCGCCGCGTCTGCGCTGCTGCTGCGGCCGCACTGGCGCAGGCTGCTGGCCGCGCTCGACCGCGCGGCGCAGGCCGTCGGCGCGACCGGGGCCGGCGCCGAGTCGGCGGCCGCCGCCGACTCGCTGCTGCTCTTTGCCGCGCGCCTGGCGGCCGAGGCGCCGGAGGAGTGGGACGAGGAAGAAGGAGGAGGGGGCTCGGTGGAGTTTTCGTCGGGATCGTCGTCGGCGGCGGGAGAGGCAGTGGCGAGGCGCGCGGGGCTGGGCGGCGCCAACGACGAGGTCGGGGTGCCCTCGGCGGCCGAGCGGCAGCAGCAGCTGCTGCTGCTCCTGCGGCGCCTGAGCCCGGACGCCTACGCGCTGCTGGCCGCGGCGCAGGGCGTCGAGGAGGGCCTGGCCGCCGCCGAGGGCGTCGTCGCAGGCCTGCAGGGGCTGCTGAGCGCGCTCACACTGCCGCCGCCACATCAGCCGCCTCCCCTCGGCCGCGGCCGCCGCCGCTCGCCCTCCTCCTCCTCCTCCTCAACCCCCCCGGCCCCCCGGCGCCCCGAGGAAAAGGCCGCCGCCGTCGCCGCCTGGACCGCCGCCGTCGAGCGCTGCGTGCCGTCCCTCGGCCTTCTCTCCGAAGGCGCGGAGCTGGAGGCGCTGGCCGCGCCCGCGGCCGTGCAGGGCCTGCTGGCGCTGCTGCTGCTGCCGCTGCCGCCGCCGCCGACGCTCACGCCGACGCTCACGCCGCCGCCGCCCGCCCGCGCCCGCCGGCTGCTCCTCGCGCTGCTCGGCCACCCGCGCCGGCGCGTGCGGGAGCGCGCGACCGCGGCCCTGCGCGACTGCGCGTGCGACCCAGAGCTCGCCCCCCTGTCGCGCCAGCTGCAGGAGCGAGACGCCGAGGCGCTGTGGGCGGTGGTGGCGCGGCAGGGTTTTGGGTTTGGGTTCGGCGGGGGCGGCGACGGGAGCGGCAGAGGCGGCGGCGGCGCGGCCTTGGCGGCGGCTGCCCTGCTCGCCCTGCTGCCGCGGTCGCCCCTCGCCGTCGCCTTCAAGTGGTACGCGTGGATCGAGTGCAACGCGTCCGCCGAGCCCTCCTGCGCGGCCCTGCTGTGCGCCATGCAGCAGCAGCAGCAGCAGCAGCAGCAGCAGCAGCAGCAGCAGCAGCAGCAGCAGCAGCAGCAGCAGCAGCAGCCGTTCCCGCCTCCTCGGCCGCCGCCGCTGCTCCCCGCGCTGCTGCCGGCGCTCTTCTCGCTCGAGGCGCTCGTGCGCCGCGCGGCCGCGCGGCGCCTGATGCTCCTCAGCGGCACCTGCTACGACGAGAACGACAACGACAGCGACGACGACCCGTTCCACAGCCTGCTGGTCGACCCCTCCGAGTGGCCGGACGCCGCGACGGCCGCCCGTCGGAGGGCGCAGGACGGCGACGAGGCGGGGGCCGGGGCGGGGGCGGCTGGGCTGCCGCCGCGCCTCGCGCGCGCCGTCGCGCTGCTCGGCGGCGACCCGGCCCTCTGCCCGCCCGCGGCCGCGGCCACCTTTGGCCAGGACGAGGTGGCCGAGCTGGCGCGTGTGATGCTCAACCGCGCGCTGCCTTGCGGCGTGCGCGCCGAGGCCGGGGAGCAGCTCGCGCCGCTCGTCGCCGCGGCCCCCTCGCTGCGCGCGGCGGCGCTCGGGGCGGCGCAGGCGGGCGGGGGAGGAGGCGGAGGAGGAGGAGGGGTCGGGGCGTTCGTGGGCGTGCTGGAAGAGGATGGGAACGATGAAGAAGGATCGCTCGGCCTCAAGATCGCGGCCGCCGACCTCCTCTTTGTGCTGGCCGCCCGCGGCGCGTTTGAGGAGGGTCGGGGCGGGGGCCGGGCGGAGTCGTCTGCTGCTGCTGCTGCGCTCACGGCGGCGGCCGCTGCCCTCGCGCTCGCCCGGCGGTCGGCGGCCGCGCGGCCCTCGGCGGCGCGCCTGCTCTCTTGCCTGGCCTTTAGCGCCGCCTCGGGCGCGTGGAACGGCTTCTACCCGCGGGCGCTGCTGGGGCTTGGGCCCGAGGAGGAGGGGGAGGAGGAGGAGGAGGAGGAAGAGGAGCCGGAGGAGGAGGGCGGCGCCCCCGATGTCCGTCCTTTCTGCCTGCCCCCGATCTTTGCAGAGGGCGACGTCGTCGCCCGCCTGCCCCTCCCGCTCGCCGCCTCGCACGCGTTTCCCTTCCCAGCCGAGGCCGTCGAGGTGGTCCCCAGCGTCGAGGCGGAGGCCGAGGGCTTGGAGCGCGAGGCCGCGCTGTCGGAGCTCGTGCAGCGGCGGCGGCTGCTCCGCGCGGCGGCGGCGGCGGCTTTGGCGCGCGGCGGCGGCGCCACCGCCCAGCAGTCCCCATCATCCCCGCTGGCGCTCGCGCGCGCGATCGAGGCCTCTCCGGGCGCCCTGCGCGCCGCCAGCGGCGCCTCGGCCGAGTTCGCGGGCGCCGCTGTCGCGGCGCTGCGGTCCTGCCCGGACGCCGCGCGCGAGCGGCTGGCGCTGGGCGCCGCGCGCGACCTGGCGCGGGCGGGGAGTCACGAAGCCTTCGCCTCGGCGGCGCGCGCGCTGCGCTGCGCGGCGGCCTCGCGCGAGGGCTTGGCGGTGGTGTGCGCGCTGGGCGCAGGGGCTTTGGATGATGATGCGGATGAGGAGGTTGAGGAGGAGGAGGTCCCGGCGCCTGCGTGGGCGCGCGCCCTGACCCGGCGCGTGCTCGGGCCCGCGCCGCCCGAGACGGACGAGGACCGGGCGCTCTGGCGGCGCGCGCTGCCGCTGGCGGGGCGGCTGCTGCTCGGCGGCGGCGGCCGGGACGACGGCCGGCGGCGGCCCCCGGCGACGTCCGCCGCGCGCCTGCTGCTGCGCCGGCTGGCGCCCGCGGCCGCAGAGTGGCTTTCGCGCTGCCCGGAAGACGCGGAGACCACGCGCGAGCTGCTGGCCCTGCTGCGGCGGGCGCTCGCCGTCGTCACGGCGGCGGGGGCAGAGGCGGAGGCGGAGGCGGCGGCGCCGTTGCTGCCGCCGCTGCTGCGCGCCTTGGCCGAGGCCTCTTCGCCCTCGCCCGCGGTCGACCCGCTCGCGCGCGCGATGGCGCTGGACGTCGTAGCCGAGGCGGCGCTTGCGTTCCCCGGTGCCGCGCCGCTGTGCGCCTGCATCGCGCCCGCGATCGAGGGTGCGCTGGTGCCGGCGCTCGGCGCGAGCAAGTGGGGGGGAGGAGAAGACGACGAGGAGGAGGACGGCGGCGGCGGCAGCAGCCGCAGCGCCGACCCGGCCTTGGTCGCGGCCGCCGTGCGCGCGCTTCTGGCAGTCACGGCGGCGGTCGCGCGGCCGGCGGCGGCCTGGGCGGACGCGTGGACGGCCCTGGACCCGCCCGGCTCCCCCACCGCCACCAGCACGTTTTGGCTGCGGGGGCTTTTTTGCGGCGGCGGCGGCGTGAGGGGCGGCGGCGGCTTTGGCTTGCGCGCGCCCGCGGCCGCGCTCGCGGCGCGGCTGGCGGCCGCCTCCCCCCGGGCGCGCCGCCTGCTCTTGCGGGGGTGGCCGGACGTCCACGCGTGCATGATCGAGGCCGCCGCCGCGTGCCCCGAGGAGGAGGGCGAGGAGGGCGAGGAGGGCTCGGAGGAGGGGGTGCGGGCGGCGGCGATGGAGTTCTTGCTCGCGGCGGCGGCGGTGGCGGGCGACGACGAGGGCGAGGGCGAGGGCGACGACGAGGAGGACCCCGGCGCCAGCGGCGGCGACGACCTCTTGCCGCCGCCCGCGTCCTCGTGCTTCGGTCTCGCGCCGCTCCTCGCATATTCCGACCTCTGGTCGCGCCACCTGCCGCGCGCGCTGGAGAGGGGGGCGGCGGCCGTCTGCTGCTGCGGAGACGGCGGCGGCGAGGGCGCGGCGGCAGCGGCCGCCGCCGCGGCCGCCTCGCTCGCGCTCGCTGCGGCCGCGGCCGACCCCCAGGGCCCCGCCTGCACGGCGCTGCTCGAGTCGCGCGGCGGTGCAGGGCGCCGCGCGCTCGTCGAGATGGCGTCGCACTTTTGGAGGGGAAAAGGGTCGGGGGAGGAGCGGACGGGGGCGTGCCTTGGCGCTGCCGCTGCCGCCGCCGCATCTGCCGCCGCCGCGTCCGTGCAGGCTCTGGCGGCGGCGGCCCTGTCAACCCAGGCGGCCGACGACGACGACCGCGATAGCACTGCCGCCGCTTCGTCGTCCACCTCCACCTCGTTGGTCCAGGACGCCGCCTCCGCAGCCGCGGCGGCGCTCGTGGGGGCGGCCGCCGCGCTCGAGAGCAACGACGATGCGCCGCCGCCGCCGCCGCCGCCGCCGCTGCCGCTCCTGCTCCTCCTCGCGCGGCGTGCCTGCGACGCGCTCAACGCCCTGCTGCTGCTGCCCGCAGCGTCGGGGGCGACGCTTGCCGCGCTGCTCGCAGCATCAACGGCAACCGGCAGCAACAGCGGCGCTGATCGCCCGCGCAAAAGGAGGGAGGAGGGCCGAGCGGAGCAAGAGGAGCAGCAAGCCGAGGGCGCGGCCGCGCTGGTGTCGGCGGTCGCGGCCGTGCTCGAGCGGGGGGCGCCGCGAGCTTTTCCGGCTGCTGCCGCCGACGACGCCGCCACCGCCACCACCGCCGCCGCCGCGGGCCTGGCCGCCACCCTTACGGCAGCCACCTCTGGGCCCTCGGCCGCCGCCGCCTCGTCCCGCCCCGCGGCCGCGGCCGCCGCCGCCGCCAGCGGCCGCCGCCTGTGCCGCGCGCTGCTCGGGGCCCTTCCCGCCGACGTGTTTTTGAAGGCGCGCAAAAGCGAGGAGGGCGAGGGCGGCGATCGCAACCACGCGCCCGCCTCGGACGCCCTCCTGGCGGCCCTGTGCAGCCTGCTGCGGGCGAGCAAGGGCGCGCGCGACGCGGCGGCCGAGGCCGGCCTGGGAGGGGCGCTGGCCGAGGCGGTCTCGTCGGCGGCGAAGGAGCTGCTAGCGGCGGGGGGGTCGGCGTCTGCGGCTGCAGCGGGCAAAGGGCCGCCGCCGTCGTCGTCGGCCCCCGCCGCGATCGCGTGGGAGGCGGCCGCGGCCGCCCGCCGCGCGCGCCTGAGCGCGCTGGCCGAGGCCAAGAGGAGGAGCGGGGGGCGGCGGCTGCTCCCGGCGGTGGTGGAGGAGGGAGAGGACCAGAAGGGCGACCGCGACCGCGACGACGACGCCGCTGCCACCCGCGACGACCGGCGAGGCAGCAGCAGCAGCAGCAGCACCAGCAAGGACGCAGCGACTCTCGAGCAGGCCTGCAGCCGCATGCGCGTGTGCCTGGACCTGATGGCGTGCCTGTGGTGGTGCGCGCGGGAAGGGGGCGACAATGGAATCGGGGGCGGCGCCTCGTTGGCGCCCACTTCGGCGGCGGCGGCGGAAGCGGCAGCGGCGGCGGCGGCGCTCGTCGAGGGGTGGGACGCCCTCCTCTGCTGCTGCGGCGGGCGCCCTTCGACGACGACGACGAAGGCACGAGAGAACACGCTGCTCAGCCTGCTGGAGGCCGCGCGCCAGCTGGCGGCCGAGCCGCGAAACGCCCCCCCGCTGGCGCCTCTCGCCGACCGCGCCTCGGCGGCGCTGCTGCCGCCGCCGCCCTCCTGCCCCCCTGTCGGAGGCGGCGGCGGCGGCCCGGCGGCGGCCGTGGCCTCTGCGCGATGGGCCCTCACGCTCAACGTCAGCAACCGCACGCGGGCGGCGCCAAACAAGGCCGTGGCGGCGCCAAACAACAAAAACAGCAGCACCAGCAGCAGCAGCAGCAGCCCGCTCGTCATCGCCGCGTCGGCGGCCTTCCTGCGGCGGTTCGCAGGCTTGGAGGATGAGGGGTGCGACGACGCGGAGGAGGAGGAGGAGGAGGACCAGGACGGGCCTCAAGGGTCCCTGCACGGCCGGCGGCGCGCCTCTGCCTCGTCGCCCGGCGCCGCCCACCTCTGCCGCGCGGGCCCTCGCGGCTTCGTTGGGCGGGCGCTGGCGTTGCTGCGCGAGCGCGGCGCGGCGGCGGCGGCGGCATCGGCGGCATCGGCGGCAGGCCCCATTTCATCCTCATCATCATCGCCATCGTCCTCCGCCGCGGAAAAGGCGCGCCTGGCGGGCGTCTGCGGCGTGCTCGCGGCCCTCGCGGCGACAGGGCCCGGGCGCCGCGCCATGCTCCTCGGCGGCGGCGGCGGTGCCGGCGGCGGCGGCTGTGGCGCTTGCGGCGGCGGGACGGTGTTTGGGTCCGTGACGCAGCTGCTCCTGGCGGAGGCGGTGGCCGCCGAGGAGGGGTGGGCCGCGCCGAGCGCGGCCGCCGCCCTGCTGGCCCTGCTGCGGCACCTGTGCCTCTCTCCCCCGGGGCTCGGGGCGCGGCCGCACGTGCTGGCGGCGGGCGCGGCGCTCGCACGCGCCGTTGCGCGGCTGCTGCTGGCCTCCTCCTCCTCCTCTTCGCCTGCTGCTCCTCCGGTGCGGGCGATGGCCGCCCTGGCGCTGCGCGCCGTGCTGCATGGCGGCGGCGAGCGCGCCAAGGCCATCGTGCGTGGGGTGGTCGGGAAGGTCGAGGCGGGGTTGGGGGCGGCGGCGGCCGGCGGCGACGAAGCGGACGGCGACTGGCGGCTCGCGCGGGCGGCGCTCGAAG
This sequence comes from Mychonastes homosphaera, assembly GCA_009193075.1. Lineage (NCBI taxonomy): Eukaryota > Viridiplantae > Chlorophyta > Chlorophyceae > Sphaeropleales > Mychonastaceae > Mychonastes > Mychonastes homosphaera. The sequence continues at coordinate 1,175,666 of VXJC01000002.1, read as the reverse complement.
AAGTGCTGGAGGCGGTCGCTGCGGCGTGCCGAGACGCACATCGATACACACGTGACACACACACACACACGACCCATTTGATTGATCCCTAACTCGCCCCCGTTTGAAGCTCGTTTTCACACGCGCGTTCAAAGGCGTTTCGGGGAGGTGTCGCGCCGCTCTCCCCTTCTTTCAATCGCCGCGCGCTCTCTCTCTCCCCTCAAACCGATCCGCCTCGGCTCGACCAGGGACGCGCCCACCACTCCTCGTTGGCGCATCATCATCATCACCACCATCATGCGCAGCAGCAGCCTGAGCGCAGGTGGGGGGGCGGGCGGCGCCTTTCGCAGACAGCGAGTGCCCTCCTCCTCCGCTTCTCGTTCGTCCGCCGGAGGGACGCCCCTCGCCGTCCTCTCCGCAGTGACACCAACAGCAGCGGCAGCAGCAGGCGCCAGCGCAGCGAGGCGGAGGCACCCCCGCCGCCGCCTCGCGACCACCACCGCGGCCACCGGCAGCGACGGCGAGAGCGGCGGCGGCGGGGCGGCAAAGCGCCGCGGCCGGCCGCCCAAGGCGTCGCCCGAAAACACCATGGCCGAGGAGGGGGACGACCCCGCTTCCACCTCCGCCTCCGCCTCCGCCCCCTCCCAGCAGCTCCAGAAGCTCCAGCAGCTCCAGCAGCTCCAGCAGCAGCAGCGCCGACGCACCCCGGCCGAGGCCGCGCGCGACCGCTGGCGCGCCGCCGTCGCCGCGCGCGACCCGGGGTTTGATTCCGTCGCGCTCGTCGATAGCCTCGCGCCCGACCTGTCCGACCCGGAGTGGCCCTCCAAGGTGGCTGACTGGTCGCAGTGGTGGCACGGCCTCCCGACGTCGCCCAGGCCCCCGCAGGGCACGCGCGGCGCCTCGTCCACGTCGTCCAAGCGCAACGCGCCCCCCGCGGCCGCCGTCGGGGCGGGGCCCTATTGGGACGAGCGCGACGGCGCCGAGTTTTTCGCCACGGGGCGGCTGGCGCGCCGGCGGGCGCTGCTCGAGGCCGCGGCGAGGGGCGGGAGCGCGGCCGACGCGGACGCGGTGGCGGCCGAGGCGGGCGTCTCTGTGGTTGTGCCGGCGGCGGGCGGCCTCGCCCCCTCTGCCTCCGCCGGCGTCACCCCTCCTGCCGACGCCACCGCCGACCTCGACGCTGCCGCCTTTGGCGCCGAGGCCGAGGCCGAGGAGCAGGTGCTCGACCTGTCCCCCTTCATGGGCCCCGCCGACGCTGCTGCAGAGGACGACAATGAGGACGAGCTCGAGGCCGCCCTGCTGGCCGAGGGAGGGTACGGGCGCACCGAGGCGCGGCGCCTGGCGGCGCTGTCGCGCGCGTTTGGGTCGGCCGGCGTCGAGCCCTCGGCGGGCGAGGCGGCCGCGCTCGCGCGCGACCGGCGCGCGCGGGGGACCGACGCCGACGCCGAGAGCGAGGCCTTCGACGACGCGTTCGCGCGCGAGTCGGACGCCTTTGACGCGCTGCGCGCCGCCGCGAGCCGCCGCCGCCGCGCCCCTGCTGCTGCCGCGGACGCCAACGCCAACGCCAACGCCGCCCCGCTGCCCGGCAACCCTTGGGGCCGCCGCCTGCGCCAGGAGCTCCCCGCCGCCCTGGCCAGCCCGGACGTCGTGCGGCAGGTGGGGCCCGTGCGCGCCACCCCCGGGGGCGTCCGCGACTACTGGGAGGCGGCCCCGGGCGGGCGGCTCCTGAAGGACCCAAACCCCCGCTCGTCGCTCTCCGACCTCCGCGCGCGCGCGCACAAGCGCCGCCGCCGCGCCGCCCTCGACGGCGAGTGGCTGCGCCTGCGCGCCCTGCGCTCCAGGGGCTGCGGGCTTAACCGCGACGCGGACTACTTTGCGCGCGACGCGCGGTCGGCCGCGCACGTCCGCGAGGAGGAGGAGCAGGGCGGGGCGCCCCGGCGCTGGTTGAAAGACGAGGTGGACGCTCTGCTGAGCGGGTCGGGCGCCTTTGCCCCGCCCGAGGTGGCCGTGCCCAAAGCCGCGTGGGTGCTCAACCCTTTACTGCGCGCCGACATGCACGGCGACTACTGCGTGCAGCACGTGCCCTCGACGGAGCAGTTTTTGTTCTCCATCGGGAGGCTGTTTGACAGGGGCCAGTCGGCGGTGACGCCGAGCGGCGGGGGCGGCGGCGGTGGAAACGGCGGCGGTCCGAGCGGCGCCTACGCCCGGCAGCTGCACGGGGGGCCCCTGCCCAACCCGCTCGTGGGCAGGCGCGTGGCAGTGAACAAACAAGGGGAGGAGGAGGCGTTCGCCGTGTCCTTCTCCGCGCCCCTCAACCCGTTCCGGGAGGCGCGGCTGCGGCAGCTTGGGGGCGAGATCGGGGCGGCGGCGGGGGGGCCCACAGGGCCGCTCGCGCGGGCGCACGCGCGCGCGCGGCGGCGCGCGGCCGAGGCGGCGCGGGCCAAGCTCGAGAGGGGGGAGCGGCTGGCGCCGGACGAGCTGGCGGCGCTGGCGGACGAGCAGGAGCGGGAGCGGGGGGGAAAATTGGGGGCTGCTGGCGGGGGCGGGGCGGCGGCGGCGTTGGGGGCGGAGAGTCCGTCTGCGAGCCCCTCGCCGGCCGCCGCCGCCGCGCCCAAGAGGCGCGGGCGCAGGCCGTCGGCGCGCGACTGATTGGTTTGTTGTTCGGATGCTCTCTTGTAAAGAACGCCACACCCTCGGAAGAAAGAAAGAACGCCCCCAACTGGCCGGCAGTCGCGCGCGGCTGCCTCCGGCGGCGCCGGCCGGCGGCTTGCGTCGCTTTGCACCTCAAGACTGGGGGGGGGTCCTCTCTCCAGCGCCTTTTGGCACCACTCGATATCACCACCGCCATCATCACCGTCAGCGTCGTCACGTCATCAAGCATCCCATAGCACACGCGCCCCTCGCTTCCCATCCCTCTCTCTCTCTCTCTCGACCAGGTCGGCGAAAAGAAAAAAAAACAGCCCGTCGAAAATGGCCCGCCGGGGCACCCGCCGCGGGCTCTGCCTGGCCGTCCTGGTGCTCGCGCTTGCCGGTAAGGGGTCTTGGGGCCTATATCGGGCATTGTTGGCTTTTCACGGGTGGGGGGAGGGGTCCGGGGGAGTGCGCGCGTCGAGAGGGCCTCTCGCACTCGAGGCCTGAGGGACCTGGGGCGAAGGTCCCTTTGTCCTCTCCCGCCCCCGCCCCCCCCCTCCTCGCCGCTCTTTGAGTCCCCGAACTCGCGCGAGCGCGCGCGACGCGCCTTGAACATCGGCCGCAAGGCGCGCGCCCAGTTGCGGGTTTCGTGGAAAGGATCGCCCGTCTGCGCGCAGCCGCGAGGCGCGAAAGGCTGCCGCCGCCGCAGCAACAGCGAGGTGCCGCCGCGCCGCCACCCCCGCCAAAAGCCCGCCCCCATCCATCCTCATCCTCCCTCCTCCCTCGTCCCTCCCCAAACACCAACCCCACCCACAAACAAACGCCAACAGCCACCGCCCCGTCGTCGGCCCACGCCGCCCGCCGCCGCCTCAGCAGGGCCACGGACGCCAAGGAGCTGACCGACCGCCTGCGCGCGGCCGGCTCGCGGAAAGTGGCGCTGATGCTCAACCCCGACGCGCGGCCGCTGGGGTCGACCGCGGCCCGCGACCACTTTGCCGCGGTGGAGCGCGACGCCGCGCGCGCGCGCCTGACCGTCTCCGAGCTGACCGACGGGGTCCGGCACGAGGGCCTGAAGGCAACGGCCATGCTGCAGACAAAGGCGAAAATCGGCGTCGACGAGTTTGCGCGGGGGGAGGCGCTCGCGCGCGAGCAGCGGGCGGCGCGCGAGGCGGCCGACGCGGCGGCGCAGGGGGGCGGCAACGGGAGCGTGATGCTCGGCAAGCGGCGGTCGGAGGCGCTCGGGCTCGGTACTGCTGGCGCTGGTAGTGCTTCTGCTGCCACCCCGCGGCTGGTGCCCGAGTCGGGCGCGTACGCGCGGCCCGGGGACGTGACGCTCCGCGCGCCGGTCGGGGCGCGGCAGGCGGCGCCGCAGCAGCCGGCGGCTGCGCCAGGCGACGACGCGCTCGTTGCGGCGGCCTCGGACGCCTTTGGCCGCCGCGGGGGCAAGTCGACGACCGCCACGCGCGCGATCTACGGGTTCAACAACCTGGCGTCGGGGCTGCCCAACTTTTTGTCGCGGGCGCTCGCCGGGCGCACCACGGTGACCAGCGTATGAGAGCGGGCCAACGGGTGTTTTGTTTTGGCGGTGCGCGCCCCTGTCGCACCCCCGTCCCGTCTCTCTCTCCAAAAAGAAAGCACTCTCAAAACAAAACACGCACCACCGCTGTGTAAAAAACCTGGGTTTTTTATGATACGTGCGATCCAGTTAATAACATCAAGTCCGATCGCTCTCTCAAGACAGCGTCCCAACGACGAGCGCGAGCGGCGGGCCAGCGATCACCCCCCCTCTACCCGCCGCCGCCGCAGCCCGTGCCGGCCGCCCGCCCTCCTGCTCCTCCTCCTCCTCTTCCTTGTCGTCGCCACCGCCCTCCATCCGATCCACAGGCCGCCACTCCACGCGGTAGTCCGGGAGCGCGTGGTGGCCCGCGCGCATCGCCGCCACCGCCAGGGGCACCTCAGCCACGGCGCCCGGGGCGAGCACCGCTGCCGCGCCCGCGCCTCCTCCTCCCCCTCCTGCTCCTCCCGACTGGCCCCCGCTGACCGCCACGCGCGAGGCCCCGACCCACGCCAGCTCCGGCCCCGGCGGCAGGCCCGCCTGCGCGTAGGACGTCGCCGGTGCCTGATGGTGCTGGTGCGGCTGCTGCTGGGCTGGGCAGTGCCAAGCGGTGGCGGCGGCCGAGCGCGCGGCGGCGGTGGCCGCGCGCGGGTCGCCCCCGTCCCCGAGAAGCACCTCCACCGCGCACGCGCGCTCGCCCGAGTTGGCCACGCGCAGCACGAGCGGCACGACGCAGAGCGGGGAGGCGGCAAAGTCGTGGGGGATGGCGGCCGGCGACTGGGAGGAGGAGGAGGACGACGGCAAAGCCGCCGCCGCCGGAGCCGCTGCCGCCGGAGCCGCCGCCGGAGCCGCCACCACCGCCACCGAGAGCTGAATGGGCCGCTCCCGCAGCGGGGCCAGCGCGTCCGGCAGCAGCAGCAGCCCGGCCCTGGGCGGCGGGGGGCGGGAGGAGAAGGCGCCGGCCGCGTCGCCGCCGCCGCCGTCGTCGTCTTCGTCGCCGCCGGACAGGCGCCAGCAGAGGGCGAGGTCGACGGCCGTCGGGGGCGGCGGGGCGGAGGCGTGGACGGAGGCGGCGGCGGCGCCTTGGCGGCCGCGGCCCCGGAGCCACCGCTGTCCCTGCAGCCGCTGCGCGCGCAGCAGTTCGCGCAGCACACGCGAGTCGAGCGGCGAGGCTGTCGCGTCGGCGGCAGCGGCATCATCTTCTCCGACAAGCGGCGCGAGGCGCGCCGCCACGGCGGCCTGCTGGCCGGGCTCCAGCGGCAGAGCCAGCGGCAGCAGCGGCCGAGGGGGCGAGCCGGCCTCGCCCCCCCCGGCCGGCGCGACCGCCCAGCGCCGCCGCCGATGCCGTTGTTGCTGTTGAGACGAGAGCGACTCCCCCGTCGGCAGCGGCAGCGGCAGCAAGGGCGGGAGCACCCCCAGGCCCGTGATCACGGGGCGCGCCCCCACGCGCGCGGCCTCGACGTCCACGCGCACGTCGACGGCGCCGCGGCCGCCGGGGACGAGCCGCCCTTGCGCGGGGGCCGGCGCGCGCAGCAGCGGCAGCGCCGTGAGCGGCCACGCCGCCCGCGCGAGGCGGCACGGCAGCTCGCCCGCGGCCGCCGGGGGGTACGGCTCGCAGTACCACGCGAAGCGCAGCGAGGCGGCGCCCGAACGTGACGCGAGGATCCAGAGGGTGGCGGAGGCCGACTCGCCCGGGCGCAGGAGGGGCAGCAGCAGCGACAGCGGCTGCGGCTGCGGCTGCGGCTGGTCGTCGGCTGCGGCGCCCAGCGGCGGTGGCGGCGGCGGCGGCCCCTCGAGCAGCCCCGCGAGCGCGGCGGTGCGGGGAAGGAGGAGGAGCGCGCCGCCGGCGCCCTGCGCCGCGACGCACGAGAGGAGTGCGGCGGCTTCTTGGGAGAGCGACGGCGGCGGAGGAGGCGCTGGCGCTAGGGCGCTCGGGCCACCACTGCCGCCGCCGGTGCCGCAGCCGCCGCCGGTGCCTTGCGCCGCCGCCTCTTCGGCCGCCACGGCCGCAAGAAGGGGATCCGGCACGGGCTCCTCCCCGGCCGCGTCCTCGGCGAGGCGCACCGCCGCGAGCGCGTCCGCGGCACGGGAGGTCTCCGCAGTAGATGAAGAGCAGCCCGGCCGCCGCCGCGCCGCCAGCACCAGCGCCAGCGGCGGCGGCGCCGTCCCGTCGGCGGCGGCCCGGCCGGCACCGTCGCCGCCGCCGCCGCCGCCGCCGCCGCCGCCCCCGCCTGCAGCCGTCGACACGCGCCGCCCGCCGTCGTCCTCGTCCACCTCCTCCGCGAGCGCCGCCTCGTACGCGAGGGCGACGTTGCGCGCGGGGCAGCTGCCGACGTTGCGGACGGTCAGGGTCGCGCGAAGGACCTCCCCCGCGTAAACAGTGGGGGGCAGCGGCAGCCCCATGGGGGGCGGCGGCGGCGGCGGCGGCGGTTGGGGAGCGAGGGCAGCGGCGTTTGCGTCTGCGCCTGCGTTGCGCGTCGCCGCCGCCCCGCCAGCCCCGACCGCCACCCACGTCGACAGGGTGGTCTCGAGCCGCGGCATGGCCGGAGCCACGCGGAACAGCAGGCGCCGCGACTCGGGCGGCGCCTCGCCCGCGCGCTTGGACCGGCGGGACGAGGAGGCGGCTGCCGAAGGCGCCGCCGCCGACGACGCCACCGCCCCGGCCGCCTCAGCCGGCGGCAGCAGCAAGGCGCGACCCTCGGCGGCGCCGCCGAGCGCCCAGGCCACGCCGACCACCTTGAGCCACCCGCCCGCGGCGGCGGCCGAGGGGCGGGCCACGAGGCGCTGGACGACGCGCTCGCCCGGGTGGAGGGCGAGCTCGGCCACGAAGGGCACGTCCACCTCGGTCGGGTGCGGCGAGCGCGGCAGCGGCGCGGCTTCGGCGGCGGCTTCGGCTTCGGTGGCGGCTGCCGTGACGGCTGTTGCCGCCGTCGCCGGCGCCCCGGCCGCCGATGGCGAGAACTCGCACAGCAGCCGCACGTGCGTGAGCGCGACGCGAACGGCCAGCGGGTTGGCGAAGGAGACGTCGACGCCCACCTCCTCCCCGGCCGCGACGACGGCAAAGGGCGCGCCGCGCCATTCGGGCACGGCGGGCGCGGCCGGCGGGCGCCTGGCGGCGGCGGCGCCCGCGGCCAGCAGCGCCGCGCCGCCCGCGAGAGCCGACAGCGGCTGCTGCTGCTGCTGCTTCTGGGCCGTTGCTGTCCCCGCATCGGCTGCGGATGGAGGAAGAGGAGTGAGGGCTTTGCCTCCTCCCGAAGCGGCCGCGGCCGCCGCCGCGGCCGCGGCCGCCGCCGCCGCCGCCGACAGCTCGAGGCGGGCCCACTCCCCCTCGGGCACAGCGCGCGCGGCGGGCACGTCGGCAGTGCAGCGGACGCCCGCGCAGCGCGTCCAACCCTCGCCCCGCGGCGGCCACAGCAAGGCGGGGGAGGAGAGGGAGGAGGCCGAGGCGCCGCCGCCGCCGTGTTGGGGGGCCCATCCCCCGCCGAGGCACACGCGCGGCACGGGCAGGCCCTCGACGATGGGCAGGCCGGAGGCGCGGCTCAGGCGCGACAGCACCGCGAGCCGGCGCAGCGGCGCGGTCGCGGCGGCAAGGGCCTCGGGGCTGGGGGTGCTGGTGGTGGTGGTACCGCCGGCGTCCGAGGCGGGCGCCGCCGCTGCCCCTCCCTCTCCTCCTCCTCCTGCCGCCTGCGGGGCGGCGACTCCACCCTCGCCCTCCACAGGCGCGGCGAGGAGGGAGTAAAACGCCCGCGCGAGCGCCTCGTCGTCGAGCTCGGCCGCGCTGAGCGTCGCGACGGCGGCGACGGCCTGCGCCGCGGGCGGGCCCGTGGCCGACGATACGGCCGCCCAGCGCGCCGCGGCCGCCTCGAACGCCTCGACGCGCGCCTGCTGGGCGGCGGGCGGGCGGTGGCCGCACTCGAGCAGCGCGGCGGCCTGCGCGAAGGCGTCCGCCGCGGCCCGGGTGGTTGCACCCGAAGCGGCAGCAGCAGCAGCACCACCACCAGCATTTCCGCAGGCCGCCGCCGTCGCCTGATCGGCGGCGGCGTCGGCCTGCGCCTGCGCCGCGCGGCGCGCCAGCGCGTCGTGAAAGTGCTCGTCGATGAAGCGCCACCCGGCGCCCTCGTACACCCCCTGCGCGCGCGAGTAGCACGCGGCGGCGAGGCCCGTCTGCCGCGCGGCCTGGAAGCGCAGCCCCGCGAGCACGGTGTGGAAGGCGAATCGCCGGCGCTGGGGCGCCGGCCTGTGCGGCGCCCCCGCGCCGCCGACGCGCAAGGAGGAGGGAGGCGCCAGCAGCAGCCCGGCCGCGCGCTCGAGCAGCAGGGCCGCGCGCGCGTTCTCGTCGTCAAAGTGCGCGCGCATGAGGGACGCGGCCGCCAGCGCCGGGCGCCCCTGGGCCTCGTGCCAGGCGGCGCAGCGCAGCATCGCGCGCGTCGCCAGCATCCGGCAGAGGCGCGCGGCGGGGGGCAGCGGCGGGGGGGGGTCCTGCTGCTGCTGCTGAGGTCCCGCCGCCGCCGTCGCCGCCGCCGCCGCCGCGACGGCCGCGGCGCGGGAGTAGTGCTCGAAGGCGCGGACAAAGTAGCGCGCCGGGTCGCCGGCGGCGGGCGAGGCGGCGGCCGACGCCTGCGCTAGGGCGGCGGCGAGGGGGTTTTGCTGCTGCTGCTGCTGGCCGCCGCCTGGTCCTCCTCCCGCCAGGCTCCCGCCGTGGACGCTGCCGGCGACACTGCTGCCTGGCGTGCTGGGCCCGTCTGTGTAAGCAGAGGTGCTGCCGTTGGCCGAGGAGAAAAACGCCAGCGGGCCACCGCCTCCGCCGCCACCGCTGCCGGCCCCTGAAAACATGCCGCCGCTGCCGCCGCCCGACAGCTGCTGCTGCTGGCTCGCCGCCGTCGCCATCAGGCAGCACACCGCCAGCGCCTCCTGCGCGGACGCGTACCACGCGTGCTGCCCGGCCGCCAGGTAGTCGGCAGACGCGAGGCGGTAGGCGGCCGCCGCCGGCGCCCAGCACCGCAGCAGCGAGAGGAGGTCGCCCAACTGCCGCATCTGCCACTCGGGCGAGTCCCACGCGTACGCCTGCTGCTGGTGCAGCAGCAGCTGCTGCTGATTCTGCTGCTGCTGCTGCTGTTGGGACGGGTCGGCGGCGTCCCCGCCCCCGCCCCCGCCGCCGCCGGCCTTGAGGAACCGCCGCAGCCGGTTGCCGAGCCCCCGGCGCGATGCTGACACGGCCGCGTCCAGGCGCGTGAGGCGCTCCTCGAGGCGCGGGAGGAGGGTGCCGGCCGCGATGGCGGCGACGACGGAGCGCGCGGCCGACACGTCCCCGGCGGAGAGGGCGGCGCCCAGGAGCGTTGTTGTCGTTGCTGCTGCTGCTGCCGACGCTGTTGCTGCTCCTCCTCCCCCTTCCGCGGCGCCTTGATCAGCAGCAGCAGCGTACAGCTCCCCCGCGCAGCCGCAGGCGAGGGCGCCAGGCGCGCCTGGGGACGCGCTGGCGCTGCCGACTGGCAGGCGCGGCGGCCGCACGGCTAAAAACGCCTCCGGGAACAAGCCCCTCGGCGTCGCGGCATCTGGCGCCAAAGCGCCGCCTCCTCCTCCTCCTCGTCCTGCCGCCAATGCCTCGGCCTCGGCCTCGGCCCACCGCGAGTTGACCCGCAGGACCGTCACGTTGGGCGCGCCGAACCGGTGCCGCAGCGAGGACGCGTTGTCACGCACGCGCGCCTGCCGCGCCTGCCGCGCCGCGTCGCCCGCCGCGGGCCCGCCACCCAGCGCCGCCGCGTCGCCGGCCTGCCGCGCCTCGGCCGCCGCGTCGTCGAGCAGCACGTAGTGGCGCGGGAAGGCCGGGTCGCGCAGGAGCTGGCGGATGGCAGCGGCCGTGGGGCACCATGATGATGACGAAAAGGACGAGCCGGAGGGGGTTGGGGCTGCTGCTATCGTTGTTGTTGTCGTTGTTGTTGTCGTTGTTGCGGCAGCGGTTGGGGCGGTGCTGGCGCCGGCGCCGGCGCCGGCCAAAGGCACGGGCGGCTGGCCGCGCAGCAGGGCCTCGGCGTGCCCCACGGGATCGCGCACGTCGGCCGGCAGCACGTAGACGCACGCGACGGGGAGGTCGAGGGACTCCTGCGGGCAGAAGGCCAGCAGCCGGTCGAACTCGGCGCCATAGGCCAGGAACCAGGGGGCCGGCAGGTGATCGGGGCGGGAGGGGGTCGATGATGCGAGGGCCGCTGCCGCTGCTGCTGATGCTGATGCTGACAGCGACGCTCCTCCTCCTCCTCCTCCCACTCCTATTCCTGGGTCGTCGGGGGCTGCTGAAGGCGCCGCAGCCGCCGCCGCCGCCGCCGCCTCGGCCATCGCCTCCCTGCATCGCGCGTCGGCGGCCTCGGGACGCGCGGGCGCCGCCGCGCCGGCCGCGACGAAGCGCAGCTCGAGCTCCGTGACGCGCGCGACCCCGTCGCCCACGCGCACGGGCACGCTGAGCCCCTGCACGAGCGCCTGCGTGCGCAGCAGGTCGACGACGCCCGCGCCGCCGTTGCGTGCGGCGAGCGCCGCATCGGTGTCGGGCGCGGCGGCGACGAGCACGACGGGGCGGAGGCGGCGCTTGAGCGCGGCCGAGAGGGCCGGCAGGCCCGTGAGGGCGGGCTGCTGGTGGTGCTCCGACATCGTGATTGGGTTGTTTGTTTGTTTCAAGGGGGCCGCTCAGCGCTCGCCGTTTCGAAAGAAGCTGGGGGGGGGAAGGCTCTTCCGTTCAGGCGCCCTCCTCCCTCATCGGCGGAGGATCGTCGTCGTCGTCGCCATCGTCCGATCGCGCAGAGGTGAGAGAGAGGGCGGGGTGGTGGTGCGCTCGCGTGTGTGTGTTGTGAGAGATAAAAGAGGATGAGAGGCGCGCGCCCGCGTTGCAATCCGGAAAACTGTGGGGCGTGCGTCGGTCGCCATCGGCGTCGCGCTCCCTTCTTGAAGGCGTCGCGCCCGCCGTCAATGTCACCTCGCACACAGCAATCGTTCCTCGCCCACCCCCCGACGACAACAATACCGCGACACGACGACCTTCCGGCGACAGAGAGAAGACTGTCCTCTACATCAACCCGCATCGACCCCCTCCTTGAATCCAGCCAGCCAACAGCGCGTTTGTGCTCTTTCGCAAGGGGAGAGGGAAGGGGGAGCGAGACAGCACACACGCCGGGATGCAGCGCCTGGCGCTCCTCCTGTGCGCGCTCGCGGCCCTTCCGGCGGCGCTGGCCGCCCCCAAGGGCTTCGAGGTCGGCGACAAGGTCAACCTGTGGGCTGCCAAGGCCGGGCCGTTCGCCAACCCGAGGTGCGAACATATGAGAGAGCGAGCGAGAGCAAGAGAGAGCCTCTGGACGGTTGAAGCGGGCTCGTCCCTCCTGCGCGCGCGCGCGCCCGCTCGCCCCCAAGAGAGCGCAATCGATGCGCGGGAGGCGCGCGGGAGGCGCGCGTCCGCAGGGGGCGGCGGAGGGGTCTTGCCCACCAGCGAGCGAGCGAGCGAGGGAGCAGCGAAAGCGCGGCCGCCGCGCCGCGCGCGCGCTCGCGTCCGTCGGCGAGAACTCACGGGGCTGCGCGCGCGCTCACACCGCAACCGCAACTCCCCGCCCTATCATATCCCCCCTTTCCCCTCACAGCGAGACCTACGAGTTCTACAAGCTCCCCTTCTGCAAGCCCAAGGATGGCGTAAAGTTCAAGACGCTCGGCGTCGGCGAGGTGAGTTGATTCATCCCGGCCCGACGCACGCGCGCACCCGGCTCGCTCGCAGCCGGCGCGCACCCACGCCCCCAACCCACCCACCCCCCCAAAAAACAAAACCCACCACCCAACAACCCCCATCAAAGATCGTCGACGCCAACCGCATGGCCACCCTCCCCTACGACCTGACCTTCCGCACCGACCGCCCGAAGCCCGAGCAAGTGTGCTCGGTCTCTTTGGACGAGGACGCCTTGGCGAAATTCCGCCGGGCGGTGCGCGACGACTGGTACTACCAGCTCTACTACGACGACCTGCCCGCCTGGGCGTTCATGGGCAAAGTGGAGAAGATCGTGCCTGGCGGGGTGGTGACGACGGCGGAGCCGACGTTCAGGTGAGGAAGGAAGAGAGGAAGAGATGGGCGTTAGGTCGATCTCGGCAGCTCGCGTCGGGGGGGCGCAGAGGTCCCGGACGCTAACGCCCCCGCTCTTTCTCTCTCTTCTCCCCTTCAACCCCACACAACCCAAACCCACAACCCAAACACTCCAATAACAGGATCCTCCTCTTCACGCACCTCCACTTTGACGTCAAGTACAACGAGCAGGAGGGCCACGTCATCGAGTGGAACGTTTTGCCCGACCCGGCCAGCGCCGTCGACGTCTCCGAGGGCGCCGCGCCCGAGGGCAAGCCGCTCGAGATCTCCTTCACCTACACCGCCAAGTGGCAGCGCACGGACGCGCGGTACGCCGACCGCCTCGCGCGCTACGAGCGCCTCCCTTTGAACCCCGTACACCTGGAGATCCACTGGTTCAGCATCGTCAACAGCTGCGTGACGGTCCTGTTGCTGACGGGCTTTATGGCCACCATCCTCATGCGGGTGCTGAGGGCGGACTTCGCGCGCTTTTCCGGCGGGGGCATCGGCGGCATCGGTGTTGGTGGTGGACACGGTGGCGGGGGGCACGACGAGGAGTCCCTCGGGCTCGCGGGGGGCGGGGGAGTGGGAGGAGCAGGCAGTGGCGACGAGGACGAGAGCGGGTGGAAGTACGTGGCCGGCGACGCGTTTCGCTTCCCGCCCCGCCGCTCGCTCTTTGCCGCCTTCCTGGGCACGGGAACCCAGCTCCTGCTCCTCTCGCTCTGCATCTTCGGCCTCGCCCTCGTGGGGACCTTCTACCCCTACAACCGCGGGGCGCTCTTCACGGCGCTCATCCTGCTGTACGCGCTCACGAGCGGCGTGGCGGGCTACGTGGCCGCCTCGACCTACCGCCAGCACGGCGGGGGAAAAGGGTGGGCCCGCAACGTCGCGCTCACCGTCGTCGTCTACTGCGGGCCCTTTGCCCTCGCCTTTTGCTTCCTCAACACGGTCGCCATCGCCTACCGCTCGACAGCCGCTTTGCCGTTCGGGACGATCGTCGTGATGATCGTCCTGTGGTCGCTCGTGACGATTCCGCTGACGGTCTTGGGGGGCGTGGCGGGGCGGAACAGCAAGCGCGAGTACGACGCCCCCTGCCGCACGAACAAGTACCCGCGGGAGGTGCCCGAGCTCCCCTGGTACCGGTCGCTCATGCCTCAGATGGTGCTGACGGGCTTCTTGCCGTTCAGCGCCATCTACGTCGGTGCGTTCCACGTCCATGCTTTGGCCCGCCACGCCTCGGCCAAAAAACGACGACGCAGAACGCTTACCCCCAACCCCCCCCCCCCCAATTTCAAAACAACCACCCCAACCCCGCAACAAACCAACAAATCAACACAAACAGAGCTCTACTACATCTTCGCCTCGGTGTGGGGCCACAAGGTCTTCGTCGTCTGGCCGGTCCTCGCGATCGTCTACGCCATCCTGGTGGTCGTCACGGCCTTCGTCACCGTCGCGCAGACCTACTTCCAGCTCGCCTCGGAGGACCATCGGTGGTGGTGGCGCGCGTTTTTGTGCGGGGGCTCCACGGCTTTCTTCGTCTACGCCTACGCCGCCTACTACTACGTCTTCCGCTCGAGCATGGGGGGGTTCATGCAGGCGGCGTTCTTCTTTGGCTACAACGCCACGGCGGCGTACGGCCTCTTTTTGCTGCTCGGCACCGTGGGCTTCCGCAGCAGCGAGCTGTTCGTCAAGCGCATCTACGCGGCCGTCAAGCTGGACTAGAGGAGGCGAGAGAGAGAGAGAGGATGGGGCCTGGCCTGGCCCCTAAAAAAAACCTGCATTGCCATTCTTTTTCGCGTCCCCCACCCTGCCGCCCTTTTTTTTGTTTTTCCGCGGGCGAGAGCCCCCCCCTTTCTTCCCCCTTTTCCCCACCCCACCCTCGAAAAATCATCATCTTTTAGAGATTTCAAAGCAAAAAAGTGTTACTGCAGCAGCCGCCCGACCGCGTCCAGGTGCACGTCGTTGGTGAGCGAAAAGGCCGGCACGCGCACGCCCGCCGGCGCGCCGCTTGCGCTGCCGCCGCCGCCGCCGCGCCCTCCTCCCCCGCCCCCCGCCCCCACCACCCCCCGCCGCCGGCGCCTCGCCCGCCACCAACACCTGCAGCCGCCGCGAGGGCCCGACCACCGCCGCGCGCGCCGCCAGCTGCAGCCGGCACGCCAGCGGCTCGTCGTCCCCGCCGTCCCCCGTGCCCGCCGCGCCCGCGACCAGGTCCGCGACCGCCGCCATCCACCCGTCGAGCTTGCGGAGAGCGTCGCCGCCCTGCCCTCGCACGTGCCGTGCGATGGCGACGGCCGCCGCGCGAGCGAGCGCGGCGGCGCGGGCGGGCGGGATGCCGCTCTCGAAGGCGACCCTGCCCAGCTCGGCCTGGACCTTGGCCAGCGGGCACGTCCGGGCGGCCACCATGGCCGGCTGGAGGGCCTGAAGGGCGCCCGGCGCGGGGCTGCCGACGGGGGCTGCCGACGCCGCGCCTCCGCCGCCTCCGACGCCCCCTCCTCCCGCTCCCCCCGCTCCACCCCCCCCGCCCATGCCCACGCGAAAGGCGAGCAGGTCCCCGTACGCGGCCAGCAGCGAGGCCGCCAGCGCCGCGCGGCTGCGCAGGCCGGCCTCGTCCGCGGCGGCGGCGTCCGAAACCCCAGCCCCAGCCCCAGCCCCGGCCCCGGCCCCGGCCCCGGCCCCGGCCTCGGCCGAGGACGAGGGGGAGAACGACGACGCCTCTGCGAGCACGCCGACGAGCGCCTGCGCGAGGCGCTGCTCGTCGAGCCGCAGGGCCATCCTCACGCCCTCGACGAAGAGCGTGCCGATGCACAGCTGCTCCTCCAGCGGGTAGTCCTCGTCGTTGGGGTCGTGCATTCCCCCGGCCGCGGCCGCGGCCGCGGCCGCGGCCACGGCCGCCGCGCGCTCCTCGCTGCCGACGGCGCCGACGCCGACGGGGCCGGCGCTGACGCCGCCGTACGCGCCCCCGTGCGCGAGGGTCTGGGCCTCTGCGGCCGTGATGGCCGCGGCCGCGGCCTCGGCCGCCGCCAGCGACGCCTCGCCGTAGGCGGCCGCCTGCACGCGCTGCAGGACGCGCCGCACCTTGGCCACGAAGGAGCGCGGGGCGTCGGCCGGGTGGGGGAGCATGAGGTCGAGCGCGGCGCCCGGCGCCCCGCCCGCGGCCGCGCGGAGCCGGTCGGCCAGCCTCCCGACGGGCGCTTGCAGCTCGAGCAGGATCGGCCCCTCGAAGCGCGCGCGCTCGAGGCTGAGGCCAAAGCCCCGCGCGTCGCCCGCGGCCGCCACGTGCGCCTCGCCCGAGGAGAAGCGCGCGGTGAAGGCGGCGAGGCGGCGCGCGGCGCCGGCGTGCCAGGCGTCCAGGGAGGCGAGCTGGTCGGCCAAGGGTTTCGCGGCCGCGCGCGCGGCGAGCGCGAGCCGCAGGCGGCGCAGGCGCAGCGGGCGGCCCTCGGCGGCGGCGGCCGCCGCGGCCGCGCCCATCTCGGAGCGGCTGGGAGGGGCCGCGCCGGTAGACGCGGACGCATTGGCGCCGCCCGCGGCGTCGTCGCCATCTAAGCCCGTCCCGCCGCCGACGCCGCCGCCCCCCGCCCCTGGCTCGGCGCCGTGCGCGTCGCGCGCGAGGCGGCAGAGCCACGCGTGCGCGACGTCCAGCACGGCCTCGACGTCCACGCGCGCCTCCAGGCGCTGTACCTCGAGGTTGAGCTTGACGGGCTGCCGCGAGAGCGTGGCGACGGGGCCCTCGGCCAGCGCGCGAAAGTCGAACGAGTGGCCGCGGCCGCCGCCGCTGTGGCCGCCGCCGCGGCCGCCCCCAAGCATCGCGTCGAGCGCCGCCTGCCAGCACTCGAGCAGGCGCGGCCACGCGGCCGTCGCGTGGTACCGGTCGTAGAAGCGGCACAGCTCCGAGATGGAGCCGGGCGCGCGGGGGGCGTAAGGCAGCAGCCCCCCGCCGCCGAGGTCGACGCCGCCGATCGCCGCCGCCGCTGCGTACGCCGCCGCCGCCCCTCCCCCTCCTGCTCCTGCTCCTCCTGCTCCGCCCCCAACCCCAAATGACATGCCAAAATAGCGGTCGCGCGCCTGCTGCAGCAGCGCCGCCAGGGCCATCCCCTGCCGCTCGTCCAGGCCCCCCAGCGCCGCGCGCGCCGCCTGCGACGCGCGCAGCCGCCGCGCGCCCGCCGCCGTCGCCTCGGCGCCTCCGCCTCCGTCGCCGCCGCCAATGTCGCTCGGCCTCAGCCCCAGCGGCGCGCGCAGCGGCGCGAGCGGGGGCCCCTCGCACCGCAGCTCGCCGCGCGCGAGCAAGGTGCGGCCGCCCGCGGCCGCCGCATGCTCCCCCAGCTCGGGCGGGAGGCTGGTGATCAGCGCGCGCGACAGTAAAGGGGGCACCGCCAGGTTGAGCGCCGTGCGCAGGATGGCCGGGGGCAGCGGCACGGAAGCGCCGCCGACCTCGGCGCCTTCGGCCCTCCTGTCCAGCGACAGCACCTGGAACGACGCGCACGCGCCCCTGGCGATGCCGTCCTGCGCGGCCGCGGCCGAGGTGTCGGCCACCCACACCCCGATAGGGGCGCCGCTGGCCGCCGCGGCCGCCTCGGCCGCGGACAGGGCGTCGCTGCTGATCGAGGAGGCCGCCTTGGCATGCTGCTGCCCGCCCGCCGCCGCCTGCGGCAGGAGCGCGTTGCCCCGGCGGCGGGGCCTGTAGCAGAGGCGCACGTGGATGGCGACGCGCGCGTCGAGCTCGAGGTCGCGCACGGCGGATGTCCGGGACGGCGCGCTGCCCTTCTCCGGCCCGTGAGCTCGAAGCCCTCGGCGAGGAGGACGACGCGGGCGCCGGGGGAGGGGCGCGGCGTGCGCGGGGCGGCAGCCGCCTTCCGGTGCTGCTGCTTGGGGTAGGGCGGCGGGGGCTGGGCGGCCCCTGCTGCTCCCGCCCGTTCGATCGAGGGCTCCATCGCGACCTCGCGCCCATGTCAATGACGCGCGCGGCGGCTGAGACTCGCGGCAGCTGCGTCGAGATCGCGGCGGCGCGGCGCCGTCCGCGCTGGGCCGCCGCCGCCGCCCCCCGATCGCCGCCCATCCGCCGCGCCTCGGCAGCCCCCCCCCGTCCGCCGCCTTTCTCCTCCTCCCCGCCCCCCAATGGCACGGCGGGTGGCGGCACCGCCGTGCCGTGATGGTGGTGAAGCGCGTCGGGCTCGAGCCGCGGCTCGTCGAGGGGGCGCCGCCGCTCGCCACGGCCGCCGCCGCCTGCTCGGCCGCCGCAAAGGCGGCAAACGGGTCGTCGTCGCCGCTGCCGCCGCCGTCGCCCCCGGCCGCCGACGCGCCGCCGCGCCGCCGCCTGCGACGCGCGCAGCCGCCGCGCGCCCGCCGCCGTCGCCTCGGCGCCTCCGCCTCCGTCGCCGCCGCCAATGTCGCTCGGCCTCAGCCCCAGCGGCGCGCGCAGCGGCGCGAGCGGGGGCCCCTCGCACCGCAGCTCGCCGCGCGCGAGCAAGGTGCGGCCGCCGCGGCCGCCGCATGCTCCCCCAGCTCGGGCGGGAGGCTGGTGATCAGCGCGCGCGACAGTAAAGGGGGCACCGCCAGGTTGAGCGCCGTGCGCAGGATGGCCGGGGGCAGCGGCACGGAAGCGCCGCCGACCTCGGCGCCTTCGGCCCTCCTGTCCAGCGACAGCACCTGGAACGACGCGCACGCGCCCCTGGCGATGCCGTCCTGCGCGGCCGCGGCCGAGGTGTCGGCCACCCACACCCCGATAGGGGCGCCGCTGGCCGCCGCGGCCGCCTCGGCCGCGGACAGGGCGTCGCTGCTGATCGAGGAGGCCGCCTTGGCATGCTGCTGCCCGCCCGCCGCCGCCTGCGGCAGGAGCGCGTTGCCCCGGCGGCGGGGCCTGTAGCAGAGGCGCACGTGGATGGCGACGCGCGCGTCGAGCTCGAGGTCGCGCACGCGGATGTCCGGGACGCGCGTGCCCTTCTCGCCCGTGAGCTCGAAGCCCTCGGCGAGGAGGACGACGCGGGCGCCGGGGGAGGGGCGCGGCGGCGCGGGAGCGGCAGCCGCCTGCCGGTGCTGCTGCTTGGGGGAGGGCGGCGGGGGCTGGGCGGCCCCTGCTGCTCCCGCCCGGTCGATCGAGGGCTCCATCGCGGAGCCGCGCGCCATGTCAATGACGCGCGCGGCGGCTGAGACGCGCGGCAGCTGCGTCGAGATACCGGCGGCGGCGGCGGCGGCCGAGGTGGAGGCCGCGCTGCCGCCGCCGCCGCCGCCGCCGCCGATGCCGCCGCCGCCAAAGCCGCCGCCGCCGCCCCCGCCGCCGCCGGACGAGGGCGCGCCGGTCGAGCGCGCGCCGCCGCCGCCGCCACCGGGCAGCGGCGGGGTGGCGGCACCGCCGCTGCCGTGATGGTGGTGAGAGCGCGTCGGGCTCGAGCCGCGGCTCGTCGAGGGGGCGCCGCCGCTCGCCACGGCCGCCGCCGCCTGCTCGGCCGCCGCAAAGGCGGCAAACGGGTCGTCGTCGCCGCTGCCGCCGCCGTCGCCCCCGGCCGCCGACGCGCCGCCGCCGCCGCCGCCGCCGCGGAGGCTCGCCGCGCTGCGCCCGCGCCGCAGGAATGAGCCGCTGCGCCTGGCCATGCCGCCGCCGCCGTAGGGGTCCGTCCCCGGGGCTGGGGGCAGGGGGATGGGCGACTGCTGCTGCTCCCCGTGGTAGGAAGGCCCCTGCCCTCCCGACGCGGCGCCGCCGCCCGCGCCCCCCGCGCCTCCGCCGATCCCCGCCTCTGCCAGCATCTGCCTCCCCTCCTGCACCAGCCGCGAGTCCGCGAGTCTGAGTGCGCCCTCCTGCAGTCGCCCGCGGCCGTCCTGCACGATCTTGGAGTCGGCGAGGCGCGCGGCGCCCTCGCGCAGGCGCTGGCGCCCCTCGAGCAGGCGCAGGCGCGACTGCTCGGCGAGGCGGCGCACCGACGCCGACGTGAGCGGCCCCGCCGCGCCCTCGTCGGGGCCGGCCGCCGCGGCCTCGGCGGCGGCGCGGCGGCCGGCGCCAAAGCTGCTGAGCAGGCGCGCGACGCGACGCGGCGGCTTTTGGAGCGGCGGGAGCTGGTGCTGCTGCGGGGGGTTGAAGAGGGGGGGCAGCGGCGGCGGCGGCGGCGGCGCGAGCGGCAGCCCCGCGGCGTCGGCCGCGGCCGCCGCGGCCTCGGCGGACCTGACCGAGGCCGCGCCGCCCACCCCTCCGGCCTCGCTGCGCAGGTCGACGTCAAGGACGGAGCCGCCGCCACCATCCATCACCAGGTCGCGCGCGGACGGCGGGCGCGGGGGAAGAAGGCCCGCCGCCGCCGCCGCCGCTGCATCTGGTCCGCCCCCAAAACCACCCCCACCCCCACCCCCTCCACCACCACCACCCGCCACGGGAATCCCCGCCGCCGCGGCCGCGGCGGCCGCGCCCGCGGCCGCGATGTCCGCGCCCGTGGCCGAGGGGCCCGGGTAGGGGCGGGGCGCCGCCGCGGCCGCCGCGGCCGCCGCCGCCGCCGCCCGCTGCTGCGCCGCCTGCTGCGCGGTGGCGCCGCCCGCGAAGGGCGCAACCCCGGACAGCGACGCGTGGAAGCGCACGATGCCGTCGCTCCCGTACTCGAGGGAGGCCTCGAATCCCACCTGGAGCTCGGCGATGTGGATGGCGCGCGTGCCGAAGTAGATGCCGTTGGCCCCCCCGCGCACGCGCCACCCGCGCGACCGCGGGAAGGCGAGCGCGAGGCGGACGCGGTCGAGCCGCCCCTCGCAGCGCGCGAGCGCGTCGGCCGCGCGCGCGGCCACGCCGGCGGCCTCCTCCTCGACCTCCTCGGCGGCGGCGACGGCGGCCGCGGCGGCGGCGGCCTCGGCGGCGGCGCCCGGGATGGCGGCGGCGACGGCGGCGGCGCGCTGGGCGGCGGCCGCGCTCGCGGGCAGCGGGGCGGTGGTCATCGAGGAGGAGGACGAGTCGGCCACCGCCGCCGCCGCTGCTCTGGGGGCCGTGCCGGCCGCCGCCGCGCGCCGCCGTTGCGCGTCCAGGTCAGAGCGCACGGCCGCCACCTCCTCCTCGAGCATGCGGCGTGTGTCCTGCAGCACGACCACTTTGACGCGCGCCAGCTCGCGCTCGTCGCGCCGGAGGGTGATGGAGGCAGCGGAGGAGGACGACATGCCGCCGCCGCCGCCGCCGCCGCCGCTGCTGCCGCCGCTCAGCTGCGCCAGCAGGGCCGCCAGCTCCGCGTCCACTGAGTGCAGGCGCGCGTCCAGCTCGGCCAGGCGGATCAGCAGGTCCTGGTCCTGCGGGTCGGCTTGTTGTTGGCGTTGTTGGCTGGTGGAAGGGGCGGAGGGGGTGGCCGGGCCCGCCGCCGCCGCCGATGCGGATGCCGCCGCCGCCGCCGCCGCCGCCGCCGACCGCACCAGCTGCGGCTGCTGCTGGAGCTGCTGCATGAGCTGCCGCTGCGCCTGCTGCGCCTGCCGCCACGCGTCCAGCGCTTGCTGCTGCACGCGCAGCGCCGCGCGCAGCTCGCCCTCGAGCACCGCCCGCGTGGCATTGAGCGAGGCGTTGAGCGCGCGCAGCGCCGGCGCCTCGTCGTCGTGCCAGCGGCGCTCGGCCAGGTCGAGCTCGCGCTCGGCGTCGGCGTACGCGGCGGCCAGGGCAGCGCGCCACCCGCCCTCGTGGTGGCTGCTCATTTTGTTGGATGGGGAAGGTCGTCCGCGGGGTGCGGAGAAAGGGGGGTTCGACGGTTGCGAGGAGAAAGAAGGATGATGGGCAAGCGCGCGCGTGCGGCAAGCGGCTCCGGCTGTGTGCCCGCCCCTGTTCTCTCTAGGTTTGAGGACTCGCCGACATTGCTGAGATTTGATGAGACAAAAAGGAATGAATGGAGAAGACCGACCGGCGAGGGGCGCAGGGCTTCTTGATCGGTTGGCGCGGCGAGCGGCGGCGGCGGCGAGCGGCGCTCAAAGCCGACGGCGCGCGCAGAGCGGCAACGCACACACGCACACACGCACTTCCATCACGACGCTCTTTCGCGGCATCCTCGACAAACGACCACGACCCGCTCTCCTCGTTTCGACAACAACACGACAAACGCTCCTCGGCGCCCGGCGTGCGGCGAAAGCGTCTCCCCTCTCCCCATCCGCCACCGCCCGCGACTCTCCTCTGCCCCACCCACGAGCGCGCGCGAGAGAGAGAAGAGACCCGCAAACACGGGGCTTCGGCTCCAGGAGTCGGCCGCGATGGCGACCCGACCGCCCACCAGCACGATTTTCGGTGAGCGAGCGAGCGAGCAAAAGCGGCGGCACGCCGCGCGACAGCAAACAGGGGGCGGGACGCTGATCGCTCGCTGCTTGCTTTGATCGACACAGCAGTTGTTGGTTCCCCGATCGTCCTCCGTCCATTGACACCCCCCCCTGCCCCCTACGCACGCACACGACCACAACCAACCCCCAAAACAAACAAATAACACAGTCGGCAACCTCCCCTTTGACGTGACGGAGCAACAGCTCGCCGACCTCTTCTCGGCCGTCGGGCCGGTCAAGGCGTCGCGCCTCGCCACCGACCGCGAAACAGGGCGCTTCCGCGGGTATGGCTTTGTCGAGTTCTTCGACGTCCCCACGGCCGAGGCCGCGGCGCGCAACCTGTCCGGCACGGACCTCGGCGGGCGCGCGATCCGGATCAACTTTGCGGAGGAGCACCAGATGCAGGGGGCGGGCGGGCCCGGGGGAGGAGGAGGCGGCGGCGGCCCTGCCGGCGGCCCGGGCGGCGGCTTTCGCAGCGGCGGCGGGCGGCCTGTTGGCGCCGTTGCCGCGCAGCAGTCGGCGGCGGCCGTCGCGCAGCTGCTCGGCGCGCCCCCCTCGACCGACCGCGAAGTGCAGGAGGGCGTCGACCGCGTCTTCGCGGGCATGTCCCGCCGCGACCTGTGGGAGGTGCTGCGCGAGCTGAGGGACGTGGCCTTCGGCGGCAGCCTCGGCCCCAACGCCCCGCCGCCCGACCGCCACCGCGCCGCGGCCTTCTTCGCCGAGCGCCCGGGCCTCACCAAGGCCGTTTTCCAGGCGCAGGTGCTGCTGGGCCTGGTGCAGGCGCCGGGGGCCCTCGACGGCGGCGGCCCCCCGCCCATGCCCATGCCCCCGCCCCCGCGGCCCATGCCCGTGGCTCCCGGCGGCGGCCCGCCGCCTCCGCCCTACCCTGGCGCAGCGCCCCCTCCGCCGTACGGCGCCCCGCCGCCGCCGCCGCCCTACGGCATGGGACCGGGACCAGGGGCCGCGCCCCCCCCCCCGCGCCCCATGCAGCCCGCACCAATGCAACACCAGCAGCAGCAGGCACCAATGCAGCAGCAGCAGCCGCAGCAGCCCGAGCTGGCCACGCCCGAGCAGGTCGCGCTGCTGCAGCAGGTGCAGGCGATGAGCGAGGCGCAGGTGGCGGCCTTGCCCGCCGAGTACCGGGACCAGGTGCTGTTCATCAAGGGGAAGCTGGCGCGCGGGGAGGTGCGGCTGCCTTGATGTGTTGAGACTACTCGAGTATAGAGCAACAACAACAATAAATCCCTGCGGTTGGTTTAAAAATGGAACGTGCATCTTTTTTTATTTTTTGTGCGGTGTCGTCGTCTTTCGTTTCTCTCAGCGGCGCCTTCCGTCGTTCCTTCCTCCCTCCATTCATCCATTCACTCACTCGGGGTGGTGCTGCTGCAGGGGCGCGTCGTGCGCCGCGCGCTCCACACGCGCCAGCGGCTCGTCCCCGACCTGCTCCAGCCCGCCCTCGGCCACCCGAAACTCCCACGCGTCGGGCGGGCACAGCGGAGACTTGGCGACGAGCGCCGTGCGCCGGCCCCCCGGCCACCGCTCGAGCGCGAGGCGCACGTTGACGGCGTGCGCCCACTTGGCGCCGAGGGCGGCGACGGAGGAGGAGGAGGAGGAGGAGGGGTCGCTGTCGCCGCCGGTGGGGCGGGCCGTGACCTGGTTGGTGACGAGCACGGGCGCGCGCAGCTCCTCGGCGCAGCGCTTGAGCGCGGCCGCGTGCCGGCCGACGGCCTCGGCGCGCTCGCGCAGCATCAGCGGCAGCGCCGACCCCCCTTGCTGCTGCTGTTGTTGTTGCTGCTGCCCCTCCGCCGCCGCCCCCCCGCCGCCGCCCTCAAAGTCGGTGCGCAGCAGCGCCGCGATCGAGTCCAGCACCACCAGGCGCGCCGACACGCGCGCCGCGCGGAGGGGCAGCTCGGCCAGCGCGCGCTCGAGCGCCTCCGCGCTCGCCACGCGCACGAGCAAGACGCGGTCGGTCGTCGCGGTTGCCGCGTCCTCGGGCGTGCGGCACTCGGCCGCGTCGGCCTCGGCGGCGTCGGCGTGGGCCTGGGCGGCGTGGGCGGCGTGGGCGGCGGCGTGAGCGGCCGCAGCGGCAGAGGCGGCGTTGGCATCAGCGCCGGGCAACGCCCCTCCCCCTCCCCCGGCCGCCGCCGCCGCCGCCGCTTCTTCGGCCGCCTCGGCCGCCGCCGTCGCCTCGCCCGCCCGACGCCGCAGCTCGCGCGCGCGCGCCGCCAGCGACTCGGGGCCCGCGCCCGGCCTGTCCCGGCACTCGCGCGCGTACCTCTCCAGCGCGAACCGCCGCAGCCGCTCGGCCGAGAACTTGCCCTCGGCGTCCAGCAAGAGGACGGACGACGCCAGGCCGCCCGCCCCCCGCGGCGCCGCCGCCGCCACCGCCGCCTGCAGGCACAGCTGGCTCTTGCCTGCGCCCGGCGGGCCGACGACCTCGGTCACCAGCCCCGGAGGCAGCCCCCCGCGCAAGGCGCCGTCGATCCCGGGCAGCCCCAAGGGCACGCGCGAGGACTGCGAGGCGTCGGCGTTCAAGCGGCGGAGCTCGGCCGCCGAGAGCGAGCCAGGGGCGCGCTGCGCGGCGACGGCGGCGACGGCCGCGGCCGCGGCCTCGGGCGACCATCCCACGCGCTCGGCCAGGTCGGCGACGCCGGACGCGAGGGCGTCGCGCACGGTTCGCACCCCCCGGGCCGCGAGGGCGTGCGCGATGGACGGGTGGAGGCCCGGGAGGGCCGTGAGGATGGGCTGGTTGTTGGGGTCAGGGGGCGTTGCCGTTTGGGGGTTGGCGTTGCCGGTGGCGTTGGCGGCGGCGGCGCCTGTTGTCATTGCCGTCGTCCCCCCCGCCCAGGCCGGCGCGGCGCCCACCGCCGCCATGGGTGAGGCGGTCTCGACGACGACTGCGACTCAGGCGCTGCTGCTGGGATCGGTTTGCGTGAGCGATTGTTGGTTCAGGGCGATGGTGTCGAGAGTTTTAAAAGTTCTCTCTCTTCGTCCGCCGGCGAGAGGCGTGAGCGCGCGCGCGCAAGGGAACGGTCGGTACTCTGCTTCGCTGGTGCGGCGAGAGAGGTAGTAGTTGGTGGTGTGGTGAGCTGATTATGTGATGCGGGTGTTTTGTTGTGGGCGGGGGAGAAAGAAAGGAGGAGGAGGCAAGAGCGAGGAGCCCACCACCCCCCCAAAGAGCCCTCTCCCTCTCTCGGCCGACGTCCTCCCTCTCTCCCCCCACACCCGTTTCGTTACCAACCTTTCGGCGCGCGCGCGCGACACACACACACACGCACACACGTGACGCGAGACCACACCTCGAGAGAGAGACAACCCCACACACACGCACGCGAACGCGAAAACCACCCGACCGAGCTCCCTCCCCCGCGAGCTCGTCGCTTCGCGTCGCCCAACCCGCAGCAGCTGCCCGACGGGCCAAGGTCGGAGCGTCGCCCATCATGGCGGCCGCGGCCCCCATCGTCGTGCAGGAGAAGCTCCTGGTGAGGAAGCCGACCGCGCGCGGTGCTTTCTTCTTGTGCGCTCGAGGGACAGGAGAAAGAGGGAGAGCAGCTTCCGAGCCACCCCCCCCCCTTCAAGCGCTCGCGGGGTGATCCTCGGCCCCGCCAAGCGCGGCACAGAGCGCCCGGTCGGCAGCGCCTGGTGATCAGGGCTTTGGCGGACCGGCGCGGGGAGAGAGAGCGTGCGGGTAGACAAGGCACAGCGAGAGGGGTGCGCACAAAGGGCGAGAGAGGGAAAGAGAGCGGTTGCCCCCACCCTCTCTCTTGTCCTCTCGTCGTGTGTCGCTCTCTCGTGCCGCTCTCGGCCTCTCTCCAACGCACACCCGGGCCGCTGCTCTTCCGGTGGCGGCGAGGCGGGCGGAAAGAGAAGCCGCGCGCGCGCGCGGCGCGGTCGCGGCAGAGGCCGCCAAAGGCGCGCGCCGTCGGCGCGCGCGTGCGTGCGGCGCGCGCGTCGACGGTTGTCGCGCGCCGCCGCCGCTCGCCGGCTTCCCGCCGACGGCAGGTCCGGGGGCGATCGTCGCCCCCTCGCCGTTCCCAGCAGCAGCAGCGGCGCTCCTCTCTCTCCGAAAGCTCGCAAAACGCGTCGCCCCCCGTCCTCCTTGTCTCTCCCTCTTGCTCACACGCGCACACACGCGCAACGCCCCCCTCTGCCGCCGCCCCCCCCCCCCCCGCCCCAAACCCCCAAAACAACGAAAACAGCTCACGTCCCTCGGCGTGGCGCCCGAGTTCATCTCCTTCAAGCACACCACCATGGAGAGCGACAAGTACGTCTGCGTGCGCGAGACCGGCGCGCAGAACACCGTCGTCATCGCCGACCTCTCCCAGCCGGGCCTGCCCCCCGCGCGCCGCCCCATCACGGCCGACAGCGCCATCATGTGCCCGGACAAGAAGGTCATCGCCCTGCGCGCGGCCTCCCCCGCCGGCACGCCCGGGGACGCCCTACAGGTCTTCAACCTCGACACCAAGACAAAGCTCAAGGCGTTCTCCATCGCGGAGAGCATCGAGTTTTGGAAGTGGGTCTCGCCCTCCTTGCTCGGGCTGGTCACCCCCACGGCCGTCTACCACTGGGACGTCGCCTCGGGCCCCGTGGATGCGGCCCCCGTCAAGGTTTTCGACCGCACGGCCAACCTGCAGGGCGCGCAGATAATCTCGTACCGCGTGTCCGCCGACGCGAAGTGGTGCGTGCTCGTCGGCATCACCCCGGGCTCGGCCGAGCGCCCCGCGCTCGCCAAGGGGGTGATGCAGCTGTTTTCGGTCGAGCAGGCCAAGTCGCAGCCGCTCGAGGCCCACGCCGCGGCGTTCGCCTCCTGCCGCTTCGCCGGGCGCGCGCCCGAGCTCCCGCCCTCCACGGTGATCGCGTTCGCGCAGAAGACCGTGCGCGAGGGCGGGGCCGTGGCATCCAAGCTCCACGTCATCGAGCTCGGCACCCCGCCCGCCGGCGCCGGCGCCGCGCCGCAAAAGCGCCAGGCCGAGCTCTTCTTCCCGGCCGAGTTCGCCGACGACTTTCCCGTCTCCCTTCAGGTCTCGGAGCGCTACGGCCTCGTCTACGTCGTCACCAAGCTGGGCCTGCTGTTCGTCTACGACCTCGAGACGGCCACGGCGGTGTACCGCAACCGCATCTCCCCCGACCCCATCTTTCTCGCCTCGGGCTCGGACTCCACGGGGGGGGTGCTCGCGGTCAACCGCCGCGGCCAGGTGCTCCTGGCCACGGTCAACGAGCCCGCAGTCGTGCCCTTTGTCGCGCAGCAGCTGGGCAACCTCGACCTGGCCATGGCGATGGCGAAGAGGGGGGGCCTGCCGGGCGCCGAGGGCCTGGCGGGGCAGCAGTTTGAGAAGCTGGCGGCCGAGGGCAAGTGGAAGGAGGCGGCCGAGGCCGCCGCCGAGTCGCCCCAGGGCTCGCTGCGCACGCCCGCCACCCTCGAGCGCCTGCGCGCCGCCGCGGCCGCGCCCGGGCAGAAGCCGCCCATCCTGGTCTACCTGGGCCTGCTGCTGGCGCGCGGGAAACTAAACGTTCCCGAGAGCGCCGAGCTCGCGCGCCTTACGATGCGCCAGGGCCGCAAGGAGCTCCTTTTGGGCTGGTGGAAGGACGGCAAGCTCGAGGCGGGCGAGGAGCTGGGCGACCTCCTGGCGCAGGCGGGGGACAAGGACGCGGCGCTCAAGTGCTACCAGGCCTGCGGCGCGAGCGGCAAAGTGATCGTGGCGCTCGCCGAGAGCGGCGACGCGGGCGCGCTGCAGGCCTACACGGGCCAAACAGGGCAGAAGCTCGACTACCTCGCTTTGCTGCAGCAGCTGATGATGACCAACCCCTCGGGAGCCGTGAGCCTGGCCAAGATGGCCGTCAAGCAGTCACCCCCCGCCGCGGACGCCAACGCTGTGGCCGACCTCTTTCTGCAGCGCAACATGGTGCGCGAGGCTACCGCCTTTTTGCTGGATTACCTCTCGGCGGACCGCGCGGCCGACGCCGCGCTGCAGACCAAGCTGCTCGAGGTCAACCTGGTGACCAACCCGCAGGTGGCGGACGCGGTGCTGGCCAACGGGCAGCTGACGCACTACGACCGGCCGCGCGTGGCGCAGCTGTGCGAGAAGGCGGGCTTGTACCTGCGCGCGCTGCAGCACTACACCGACCTCAAGGACATCCGGCGGTGAGTTTCATTTTTGTTTTTTTGTTTTTTTGTTTCTTTGTTTCTTTCTTTCTTTCCTCCCTCTTCTCTCTTGCTTGCTCCTTTTGTCTCTCTCCAGCACGGCCCCTCGACCCGTGCTGCTCAAACCCCGGGAAAAAAACAACGCTGACAACCAACAAAAAACCTAAAAACCGCCGCCCCGCGACGACCCCCCCCCCCCCTAAAACAACAACCCACCACAACAGCTGCGTCGTCAACACGCACGCCCTCGACCCGCAGGCGCTCACCGAGTGGTTCGGCTCCCTCAGCGCCGAGTGGGGCCTCGAGTGCCTGAAGGAGCTCCTCGTCGCCAACCCGCAGGGCAACCTCCAGCTCGTCGTCAGCATCGCGCGCGAGTACGGCGAGCAGCTGTCGGCCGCGCGCGTCGTCGCCTTGCTCGAGCAGCAGCAGAGCTTTCCCGGCCTCTACCTCTACCTGGGGTCGCGCCTGGCCACGTCGACCGACCCGGAGGAGCACTACAAGTACATCGAGGCGGCCGCGCGCACGGGGCAGCTCAAGGAGGTCGAGCGCGTCACGCGCGAGAGCGCGCACTACCCGCCCGAGCGCGTCAAGGTGAGGAGGAGGAGGACGAGTGTCTGCCACGTCCACCGGCGCGCGCTTTTTAGCCGCCGAGGCCGTTCGCGTGCCGTCACTCGCCTCCTTCCTCCCCCCCACCCCCAACTCAACCCTCCCCCCCCCTTCTCACCCCCACCAAACCCGAAACAAACCCCAACCAACAAAACAAACAAAAACCCAAAACAAAACAAACAGAACTTTCTGATGGAGGCAAAGCTGCCCGACGCCCGCCCCTTGATCAACGTGTGCGACAAGCATGACCTCGTGCCCGACCTGACGGCCTACCTGTACAGCAACGGCCTCCTGCGGTACATCGAGGGGTACGTGCAGAAGGTCGCCCCGGCCAAATGCCCCCTCGTGGTGGGCGCGCTGCTGGACGCCGAGGCGCCCGACGACTTTGTCACGGCGCTCGTGCTCTCGGTGCGCTCCCTCGTGCCCGTGGACGCGCTCGTGGCCGAGGTGGAAAAGCGCAACCGCTTAAAACTGCTCACGCCGATCTTGGAGCAGCTGATCGGGGAGGGGAGCACGGACCCGCACGTGCACGACGCGCTGGGGAAGATCGTGGTGGACACCAACAACAACCCGGAGCACTTCATGCAGACCAACCCGTACTACAACCCGCTCGTGGTGGGCAAGTGAGTTTGCTTCTTTTTTGTGCGCGCTCGCTCGTTTTCTTCTCCCGCTCGCCGCCAACGCCGCCGCCGACGCCGCCGCTATTTTTTTTGGTGCGCTCGCTCACACAGCCAAACTCCAACCAACCAAAAACAAAACAAAACAAACAGGTACGCCGAGAAGCGCGACCCCACCCTCGCGTGCGCCGCCTACAAGCGCGGCAAGTGCGACGCGGCCTTGGTCGACTGCACCACGCGCCACTCGCTCTTCAAGCTGCAGGCGCGCTACGTCGTCGAGCGGGGCGACGCCGACCTCTGGGACTCGGTCCTGGCCGAGGACACCCCCGCCCGCCGGGGGCTGATCGACCAGGTCGTCTCCACGGCCCTACCGGAGAGCCGCGCCCCGGAGCAGGTGTCGGCGGCGGTCAAGGCGTTCCTCAAGCGCGACCTGCAGAGCGAGCTGATCGAGCTGCTGGAGAAGATTGTTTTGGGCGCGGGGGCGGGCGGGGCGTTTGCGAGCAACGCCAACCTGCAAAACCTGCTGATCCTGACGGCGGTCAAGGCGGACAAGTCGCGCGTCAAGGACTACGTCAACCGGCTCGACAACTTTGACGGTGGGTCGTCATATTGGGACGTTCGCGCGAGCGCGCGGAAACAAACACCAGACAGCCCCACGACTCACCCCCCCCCCGACCCCGACCCCCACCCCCCAAAAAAAACCCCGCACAAAAAAAACAGGCGTCGCCGTCGCCGAAAAGGCCATCGAGTACGGCCTGTACGAGGAGGCCTTCGAGATCTTCCGCAAGATCGGCCGCAAGGTCGAGGCCGTGCGCGTCCTCCTGCGCCAGGGAGGGGCCGAGGGCGCTGAGATCTCGGCAGAGGGCGTCGCGCGCGCGCACGAGTTTGCCTCCAAGGTGGACGAGCCGCCCGTGTGGTCCGAGCTCGCGGCCGCCCACCTCGAGCGCCGCGAGACGGCCGACGCCATCGCCGCCTACCTGCGCGCGCAGGACGCCTCGGCGTACGCGGCCGTGATCGACGCCGTGCGTGCCGCCGCGCCGCCCGCCGCCTCGGGCGCGCCGGCCGACCCCGCCGCCGCCTCGGCCTACGCCGACCTCGTGCGCTTTCTGCAGATGGCCCGCAAGCGCGCGCGCGACCCAAAAGTGGACACCGAGCTCGTGTACGCCCTCGCCCGCACCAACGCCCTGGGGGAGCTCGACGCCTTCGTGCACGGGCAGCACTCGGCCAACGTCGCGCAGGCGGCCGACCGATGCTTCGACGAGGGCCTGTTCGAGGCAGCCCGCGCCCTGTACGCCCACATCCCCAACTGGGGCCGCCTGGCCTCGGCCCTGGTGCGCCTGCACCGCTTCCAGGAGGCGGTCGACGCGGCGCGCAAGGCCAACGCGCCCAAGACGTGGAAGGAGGTGTGCTTCGCGTGCGTCGAGGAGGGGGAGGGCAAGCTGGCGCAGCTGTGCGGGCTGCACATCGTCGTCAACGCGGACGAGCTGGACGAGGTGCGTTTTTTGGTTTTGTTTGGTTTTGGGGGGTTGTGGTTTTTGTTTTTTGGCGGGGGGCGAAGGCGCGCGGGCGCGTGCTCGCCGATCGCCGCCGCCAGAACGCAACCAAAAAAAACGACCAACCTCCTCCCCCCCGCCCCTTTGTCTCCCCCTCCTCCCCCCCTCACCCCTCACCGCACCCCCACCCCCACCCCCGCCCCCCAAACAACACCATAAAAACAACCAAATCACACTAGGTCTCCGAGTTCTACCAGCGCCGCGGCAAGTTTGACGAGCTCATCGCGCTGCTCGAGGCCGGCATCGGCCTCGAGCGCGCGCACATGGGCGTCTTCACCGAGCTCGGCCTCATGTACGCCATGCACAGGCCCGAGAAGCTCATGGAGCACCTCAAGCTCTTCGCCAAGCGCCTCAACATCCCGCGCCTCCTGCGCTGCTGCGAGCAGAACGCCCTGTGGCGCGAGCTCGCGCACCTGTACGCGTCGTACGACGAGCACGACAACGCCGCCTCGGTCATGATGGCGCACCCGTCCGCCTGGGAGCACGTCAGCATGAAGGACGTCGTCGTGCGCGTCAGCAACGTCGACGTACTCTACCGCGCGATCGCCTTTTACCTCGAGCAGCACCCGGACCTGCTTCACGACCTGATGCGCTGCTGCGAGGGGCGCCTCGACCACGGCCGCGCCGTCGCGCTCTTCCGCAAGTCCAACCAGCTCCCCCTGGCCAAGGACTACCTGCTCAACGTCCAGAAGTCCAACGCCAACCTGCTCGAGGTCAACGAGGCCGTCAACGACCTGCTGGTCGACGAGGAGGACTTTGCGGGGCTGAGGGACTCGATCACGCGCCACGACAACTTCGACCAGGTCGCGCTCGCCCAGCGCCTCGAGAAGCACGAGCTGCTCGAGATGCGCCGCCTGGCCGCCCTGGTGTACAAGCGCAACCTGCGCTGGCGCAAGGCGGTGGAGCTCGCGAAAGCGGACGGCCTGTTCAAGGACGCGACCGAGACGGTGGCGGCGAGCGGGCAGGCCGAGCTCGCCGAGGAGCTGCTGCGGTGGTTTGTCGCGAAGGGCGAGAAGGAGTGCTTCGCCGCCGCGCTCTACACGTGCTACGACCTCCTCCGTCCCGACATCGTGCTGGAGCTGGCGTGGGCGCACGGCCTCGAGCGCTGGGCCATGCCGTTCTTCGTGACGATGCTGAAAGAGTACACGCAAAAGGTGGACACGCTGATGGGGGAGCGCAAGGAGGCGCGCGAGGCGGTCGAGAGCGCGCAGGGGGCGCACCGGGCGGCGGCGGCGGCGGTGGCGGCGATGATGCCGCTGGCGCTGCCGGCCGCGCCCGGGGCCGTTGGGGGCCCGCCGATGCCGCCGCCGTACGGGGGGCCGCCGCCCGGAGGGTTCTGAGGGGGGCGGTCAGGAGGAGGAGGAGGAGGAGGGAGGAGGAGCGCGTGTGCGCTTCTGTCTTTTCTCTCTCGCGCGCGCGCCCGCCTCTTCGCGAGGGTGAGCGCCGGCCGCCGATCAACAGCAAAAGCAAAAACGAATGCCGTCATTTTTCCGCGCGCCCCCGGAAAACTAGAGCCACAGGCCATCATCGTCATCTAAGCCCGCTCCGATAGGTTTTTTTGGTAGGCAACCCACACAAAACAAAGTGAAACCACACACGCAAACCCGCGAGAGGACGAGAGTGGGCGACGCCGAAAAAGGGGAACTGGCGCAAACGATCGACGCGAGAGAAAAAGAAACCGTTTCGCACTTTCATTTTCTTTTTTCGGTGTGCGCGTAAAATGGATGCCCCGATTGTGTGCGAAACTCGATGCCACCTCTCTCTCTCGTTCAACGACTCCTCCTCCTCCTCAGCCCATCGCAACGACGCCGCCCTCGTCGTTGACAGCCCCGCCGCCGCCGCCGCCGCCGAGGCCGACGCCGCCGAGGCCGCCCACGCCGCCCGCGCCCCCGTCGTCGTCCTCCTCCTCGTCCTCGTCGTCGCCGCCCATGCCCCCGCCCGCGGCCATCGCCGCGAGCGCAGAGCGCGCGCCGTAGCCGCCGCCGCCACCAAAGCCGCCGCCGCCGCCTCCGCCGCCAAAGATGCTGCGGGCCAGGAAGGCGCGGTCGGTCGCGACGGCGTCGTGCGCGGCGCTGAGGCGCTCGGCCAGGCGCGCGGCCTCGCCGATGGCCGCGTCAAACGCCCGCGCGACGGCGGCGTGGCCGCCGGCCGCGAGGGCGGCCGCGCACAGCGCCGCGCCGCCCGTGGTCGAGGCGCCGGACCCGCCGCCCACGCAGCCGCCGCCGGGGCTGTCCTCGGGGAAGTGGACGACGCCGGAGACGGCGTCGATGCGCGCGCGCACGAGGCCCGCGGCCACACAGGCGCGGACGGCGCGCTCGGCAGCGGCGGCGGCGGCGGCGGCGGTGGCGGCGATGATGCCGCTGGCGCTGCCGGCCGCGCCCGGGGCCGTTGGGGGCCCGCCGATGCCGCCGCCGTACGGGGGGCCGCCGCCCGGAGGGTTCTGAGGGGGGCGGTCAGGAGGAGGAGGAGGAGGAGGAGGAGGAGCGCGTGTGCGCTTCTGTCTTTTCTCTCTCGCGCGCGCGCCCGCCTCTTCGCGAGGGTGAGCGCCGGCCGCCGATCAACAGCAAAAGCAAAAACGAATGCCGTCATTTTTCCGCGCGCCCCCGGAAAACTAGAGCCACAGGCCATCATCGTCATCTAAGCCCGCTCCGATAGGTTTTTTTGGTAGGCAACCCACACAAAACAAAGTGAAACCACACACGCAAACCCGCGAGAGGACGAGAGTGGGCGACGCCGAAAAAGGGGAACTGGCGCAAACGATCGACGCGAGAGAAAAAGAAACCGTTTCGCACTTTCATTTTCTTTTTTCGGTGTGCGCGTAAAATGGATGCCCCGATTGTGTGCGAAACTCGATGCCACCTCTCTCTCTCGTTCAACGACTCCTCCTCCTCCTCAGCCCATCGCAACGACGCCGCCCTCGTCGTTGACAGCCCCGCCGCCGCCGCCGCCGCCGAGGCCGACGCCGCCGAGGCCGCCCACGCCGCCCGCGCCCCGTCGTCGTCCTCCTCCTCGTCCTCGTCGTCGCCGCCCATGCCCCCGCCCGCGGCCATCGCCGCGAGCGCAGAGCGCGCGCCGTAGCCGCCGCCGCCACCAAAGCCGCCGCCGCCGCCTCCGCCGCCAAAGATGCTGCGGGCCAGGAAGGCGCGGTCGGTCGCGACGGCGTCGTGCGCGGCGCTGAGGCGCTCGGCCAGGCGCGCGGCCTCGCCGATGGCCGCGTCAAACGCCCGCGCGACGGCGGCGTGGCCGCCGGCCGCGAGGGCGGCCGCGCACAGCGCCGCGCCGCCCGTGGTCGAGGCGCCGGACCCGCCGCCCACGCAGCCGCCGCCGGGGCTGTCCTCGGGGAAGTGGACGACGCCGGAGACGGCGTCGATGCGCGCGCGCACGAGGCCCGCGGCCACACAGGCGCGGACGGCGCGCTCGGCAGCGGCGGCGGCGGCGGCGGGCGTGGCGGGGGCGGCGGCAGCAGCGGCGGCGGCAGCGGCGGCGGCAGCAGCGGCAGCGGCATCTTGCTGCTGCTGCTGCTGCTCAGGAGGAGGCACCACGACCGCCGCCGCCTCTTGCAGCCCGGCCAGGCGCGCCGCCTCGGCCAGCGGCAGCGCCGCGTACGTGCGCGTCAGGCGCTGCACCGAGCGGCACGCGGCGTCGGCTTGCAGCAACACGTCGGCGAGCGCCGCGTTGCCGTCGGCGGCCAGGGCGGCGGCGTGCCGCGCGAGGGCGCGCCGCAGGAGCGCCCCGCCGCCCGCGGCGTGCGCGGCGGCGACCTCGGCGTACGCGCGGCCCTCGGCGCCCTCGGCGAGCGAGCGCAGGCGCGGCGGGGTGTAGCGGGGGAAGGGCAGCGCCGCGACGGCCTGACGGGCCCTGACTACCGCGCCGCCGTTGCCCGGGCCGTCGCCGCCGCCGTTGCCAGACCCGCCGCCGCCGCCCTCGCCCACGCCTCCGCCGCCGCCACCGAAGAAGATGCCCCCCCGATCGCCGCCGCCACCGAGCTTGCCGCCGCCGCCGCCGCCTCCCTCGCTGGCCGGCAGCGGGGCCGCGATGAGCGTCGTTAGCACGTAGCGCTTGTAGGCGGCAAGCGCGACGGCCGAGGGGGGCCCCGCGCCCAGTGGGGCCGTGGCGGCGACGGCAAACAGCTCGGCCGCGCGCGCAAAGCGGCGGCGCGCGGCGGCGGCCGTGCCGGCGTAGTAGCCGTACAGGAGCAGGTCGAGGGGCGTGGTGGCGGTGGCGCGCGGGTCGACCTCGAGCACGTCCTCGTCCACGAGCGGCGCGACAGCCGAGTAGGTGCGCGCGAGGATGGCGCTGTGGTTGTTTTTTTGGGGGGTGTTGGGGGGGCGGGGGGGGGGTGTTGGGGGGGGTTGAGCGTGGTGCTTCCGGCGGCGCATTTCTCAGAACAACGAAGCGTGGCGGAAGCGCGCTTTCTCAGTTCGAAACGTGTCTGAGTGCATGGCCGCGTTCAAACACTCACAGCTGCAGGCAGTCGGCGTGCGCGGGCGTCAGCACGCCCGCGCGCGGCTGCAGCTTGGCGGCCGCCGCCATCAGCGGCGCGACGCCGAGGCGCGGCGCGCCGCCCGCGGCCAGGATCGCCTTGTAGTTGCGGCACAGGGACGCGACTGTTGTGCGTTTTGGTTTGCGGCGTGTGATGGGAGGGGTTGAGGTGTTAGGGAAGGGGTTGGCGTGAGTGAGAAGAAGGCCGCGATCCACTTGCGAAGAAAAGCCGCTTGGTCGCGCAAAACCCGACGACGACGAGAGCGCCCCCCCAAGAAAAAAACTCACAGACGTCGGGCGCGGCGCGGATCTGGTCCGCCGGGCACTCGCGCAGGAAGCGCGACGCGTACTCGACAAAGGCGCGCGCCTGGGCCGTCAGCGGCTGCGTGGGCGCCGCGGCGAGCAGCAGCTGCGCTGCGTCGGCCGCCCCGCCCTCGCCGCCGCCGCCACCCTCCATGGGGTGGTCGCCCCGGCCGCCGACGCCTCCGCCGCCGCCCTCCTCCTCCTCGGCCTCCGCCGGCTGCGCGCCCTGGCCCTCGCCCTGCTGGCCGCCGCCGCCGGCAGCCGGAGGAGCCGGGGGCGCGGGCGCCAGCGCGCGCGCCTGCGCCTCGAGCACAAAGCAGACGCCGAGCGCGTGCGCGCGCGGGTCGAGCGCGGGCAGCGCGCCCGCGGCGGTGGCGGCGGCGCGGGCGGCGGTCAGGGGCCCGCCGCGCTGCTGCTGCTGGCGCAGGCGCTGGACGAGCTGCTCGGTCTCGCGCGCCTGCGTGAGGGCGACGATGGCGGCCGCGAGCGCGGCCCCGGCGTTGTCCGCCATCGTCGTCGTCGTCGTCGTCTCGAGAGGAAGGAGGACGACGAGGGGTGAGCGCTCTCCTTCTTCCTCTCTCTTGCGGAGAGGGCTCCCCCTCTTTCAAGCGCCTCGAGGCTGGCGAGTCGCGCTGCTGCTGCTGCTGCTACTGATCCTGATGAGAGGCGGGGAGCGTGTGTGCGTCGGTCCGCGCGCGCGCAAGGGCGGGTGCGTGTTGATGAAAACCGTCGCCTCTCTCTCCTGTGTCGTCGTTTTCGGTGTGCGTGTGTGCGCGCGCGTGTGTGTCGTCGGTTGTGTGAAGGAGAAAGCGAAAGCGCTACTACTGCTGAGTTCGTCGGCAGTGTGTGGCGAACGGGGTATGATCAAGGCGATCAGCGGAGAGGGCGCGCGCTGAAGAAGAACCACGAGCGCGGCACGCCGCGCGCTCCGCGCGCCGACCGCTCTCGCCTCGCGAGACGCTCCTTTTTTCACAGTCGCCCCCGGCTTCTTTAGTCCTCCCCCTCTCCCTCCTCCCCGGGCGTCAAAATCTCGTCGTACGTGCAGTCGAGCACGATCGCGCCGTACGCTCTGACGAATTCTGCCGCGTCCAAGCGCAACTTCAAATCCACCTCGCCGCCGCCCATCCAAAACCACCCGCCCTGGGGACCCGGGCCCACCCCCCACTCCTCCACTTTCCCCACGTCCTCGGGAGGCAGGTCCCCGGGGCGGAGAGGCGGGAGCTCGAGCAAATGGTGGGAGATCACGATGCAAAGCGGCGTGGCGCTGCCGACGGGCGTCACGGCGTTGTGCTGAAAACCCGTCAGCCGTGCCGAGTCGTCGTGCGGGCACAGGCGCATGTTGAAGCTGCCCTTGGCCATCGGCTTGCCCCTCTCTCTGTAAAGCTTGTGGAGCGCCACCTTTAATTTGTCGGCGTTGAAGCGGCGGCAATATTGCGTGATGGCGAAATAATAACGCGACGCGAGAGGGTCTTCTGAGGCTGCGCCCTCGGGGACGACGTCGGCGCTGGCCTTGGTGTTGACGAGGACGATCGTCTTGCACAGGCGCTGGACCGAGTCGGCGTTGAGGGCGACGCGGCGGCGCTCGAGGCTCCAGGAGTAGTAGTCGGGCGCGACGCGCCGGAAGGCAAAGGGCGCCGCGTATCCGCGCTCGAGCGCGAGCGCGTCGGCGAGGCGGCGCTGCGTCGGCGACGCCGAGGGCGAGGACGTCGCGGCGGCGTGGGCGGCCCGCGCGGCGCCGGCACCGGACGGGACGCTGCTGCTGCCGGCCGCGCGCGCCTCGAGCGCGGCCAGGCGCGCCTCGAGGGCGGCCAGGCGGTCGGCGAGGCCGGTTGTGGTCGTAGTCGTCATGATTGGACGACGATGTGGCGGAAAGGGAGTGTGTTTTGCTTCTCCGCTGCGTGTTGATCGAGC
Source organism: Mychonastes homosphaera (assembly GCA_009193075.1). Lineage (NCBI taxonomy): Eukaryota > Viridiplantae > Chlorophyta > Chlorophyceae > Sphaeropleales > Mychonastaceae > Mychonastes > Mychonastes homosphaera. Next base: position 1,138,558 of record VXJC01000002.1, on the reverse strand, counting down.
GAGGGAAGATCGCGCCGCGTGCCCGTTGGTACTGCAGGTGTGCGATCCCGGATCTCCGAGCGCGAAGGGGCCTTGAGTTGGGTTGAGAGAAATGGGAGGGGCGAGGTGGTGGGGGTGCCCCGCCCACCCAAAAAAACCATCCCGGCCCCGAGGCTCGACGCCGCTCCGCTCGACGCTTCTCTCGCGCGGCGCGGATCCCCCGGCCCTCGCCGCTCGCCGCCCGAGCCTCCTCCCCGGCCCCCAAAAGCGCCGACCGCCCCCCTCTCTCGGCCCAGCGCAACCAATCCTGTGCAAGCCCCTCGTCGAGCGGCAGTCACCTAGTTCGAAAAACGACCCCCACCCCAAAACCACCCCTCGCGCAGACTCGAAGAACGCACCCACCCTCCTCTCCTCCTCCTCGACACGCTCCTTCAACGCTCGTCGGCCAAACGCCCAAAGTAAGCCCCTCGGCCCCGGCTGTCGCGCGCATCTGGCACTTGGGACCCCTTTCGGGCCTCCCGCGCGCGCGAGCCGCCCTCCCGGATCGCCCGGGCGCGCGGCGCGGCACTCCCGGAGAGAGCCCGAGAGAGAGGGAGCGAAAGGGCGAAGGGCGAAGGGCAGCGCCTCTCACCCCCCCCATAACGCCCCCCCCCCCCGAAACGCCCCCCCGCCGACCCCAATCCAATCCACCCCGCAGCTCCGCGTCGGCAGGGCGCCCGCGACCGGCCGCCGAGCGACCCGCGTGGCGCGCGCCCCCGCCGCCTCGGCTCGAGGGGCGCGCGCAGCGTTCCGCAGAGAGAGAGAGGAGGGTTTAAACGGCGGCGCCGCCCGCCGCTCTCTCTCCCCCCGCCCCCCCCCCCCCGCAGCCTCACACGGAGCAGCGGCGGCGGCGGCGGCGGGAGGGCCAGCAGCAGAGCGTGCCCCCCCCCCATCCCCTCTCTTTTTGTGTCCGCACCATAGGGTGGCCTCCTCTCTAGGCCCGCCCCCTTGATCCCAACAACCCGCCAAACAACAACGACAACAACGGCGACGCCGCAGCGATGGAGCCGCAGCAGCCGCAGCAGCCGCCCCTGTGGGCGGCACCCTCGGCGGCAACGGCGGCGGCATTTGGCGGCGATGGCGGCGACGGCGGTGGCGGCACGCCCTCTTATGCGGCCGCCGAGCAGCAGCAGCAGCAGCAGCAGCAGCAGCAGTTCCCGGCGGCGCAGGTGCGGCCCGTCTCGTCGCTCGACTCGCTGGCCGCCTACTTTGCGTCGCAAGTGACCGTTTCGGCGGGCGACGGCGGCGGCGGCGCGGCGGCGCAGCAGCAGCAGCAGCCTTGGCAGCAGCAGCAGCAGCAGCCGCAGCAGCACCCGCCAGGCCGGCGGCGCGTCGGCTCGATGGGCTCGATCGCCGAGGACGAGGCCGCAGCGGCGGCGGCGGCGCAGGCAGCGGCCAGCCAGCAGCAGCAGCAGCAGCCGCGCCCCTGGCACACGACTGCCGAGGGCGGCGGCGGCGGCGCGGCGGCGGCAACGGTAACAGCGACAACAGCAACCGCCTCTGCCACGTACGAGTCGCTGGCCGCCGCCGCGCGCCTGATGGCGGCCGCCGCCCTCGCGGAGGCCGCCCTCCCGGCGCACTCGCCGCGCGCCTCGCAGGCGGCGCAGGGAGGAGGAGGCCGGGCAGCAGCCCCCGCGCACCACCACCACCACCCGCCGCCGCCGCCGCAGCAGCACCAGCACCAGCAGCAGGCGCCGCCGCTCGCGGCCGACGCGCGCTCGCTGATGGTGCAAAACGTGCCCGCCGACGCGAGCGAGGCCGACGTCGAGCGCGTCTTCTCGTCGCACGGCGCCCTCAGGGCCCTGTACACGGCCGAGCGGCGTGCGCGCGGGCTCGTCGTCGCCGCCTACTACGACCTGCGCGCGGCCGCGCGCGCGGCCGCCGCGCTGCACGGCGCCTGCCCCTGGCCCTCCTCGTCGTCGTCGGCCGCGCAGCAGCAGCAGCAGGCCGGCGGCGCGACGACGACGGGCGCCCCCTCTTCCTCCTCCTCCTTGTCGGGCGCCGCCCCGCCCCGCGCGCCGCTCGAGGTCTCGCCCTGCGCGGCGACCGAGTCGGCCGCGGCCGGCTGCGTCCTCGTCGAGGACGTGGCGCCGGGCACCACGGACGCCGAGCTGGCGGCCGCGTTTGCTCGGTTTGGCGAGGTGCGCAGCGTGCGCGCGCCGGCATCTGGCGGCGGCGGGGGGCGACGGCGGCGGCGGCGGCTCGTCTTCGCAGCAGTACCAGGGCCGGCGCTACGTCGAGTTTTACGACACGCGCGACGCGGCGGCGGCCCTGCGCACCCTCGGGGGCGCGGCGGCGCCGCCGCCGCCAGGGGCGGACGCAGGAGGAGCAGGAGCAGGAGGGGGGCCGCGCCCCTCGGCAGACGGCCAGCCGCCGCCGCAGCAGCAGCAGCAGCAGCAGCTCCAGCCGCCGCTGCAGCGGCCTTCGGGCGGCGGCCTCGGCTCCTCCGGCAGCCTCGGGTCCCTGGCGGGCCACCCGTCCTCGCAGCCGCCGTCGGCGTCGGTGTCGCACTCGCAGCTGCACCTGCTGGAGCAGCAGCAGCACCACCAAGGCGGGCAGGGGCAACAACCGCAGAGCGGCAGCGGCGGCGGCACCGGCAGCGGCGGCGGCGCCGGCAGCGGTGTCGGCGCGCCGGCCTCGGCGCCGGCGAGCATGCCGTCCTCATCTGCGGTGTCCGCCTACCCTGGCCTCGTGCGGCCGGCCAGCGACGGCTACTTTGACCCGCTAGGCGGGGGGCCGGGCGGCGGCATCGGCATCGGCAGGGGGGGCGGCGGCGGCGGCGGCATCGGGAGCGACGCCCCCTCGTGGCGCACGGTGGGCCTCGGCCCCGGCGACGCCGGCCTCGGCGTCTCCCGCGGGCCCGGCACCGTCGCGCTGTCCGCGTCCTGGGAGCGCTCGGGGCCGGGCGGCAGCGGCGGTGCGCTGTTTTCGCGGCCGCAGCAGCAGCAGCAGCAACGGCTCGGTGGCGGCGGCGGCGGCGGCGGCGGCCCGACCCCCGGCAGCAACCCGCCCTCGCTCCCCGCCGGCACGCCGCCCGCCGAGGGCATGGAGCAGCTGTTCGCCGTACTCTCGGGCCAGCAGCAGCAGCAGCAGCAGCCGCACGAGGGCGAGGGCGCGGGGCCGTCGTCCTTCCAGCAGCAGCAGCAGCAGTGGGGCGGCGGTGGCGGTGGCGGCGGCGGCTTTGCCCCGTCGTCGTCCGCCTTTTCTCCGCCGCACCCTCAGCAGCAGCAGCAGCAGTACGGCGACGACGGCGCTGAGGGCTGCGTCGACTTCGCCGCGGCTGCCGCCATGGCCGCCGCGGCCGCCGCGGCGGCCGCCCAGCAGCAGCAGCAGCAACGCGGCAGCGGCGGCTTTGGCGGCGGCCTGGCCTCCGCCTCGGCCTCGGCGCTCGCCGGCGGCGGGCCCCCCTCCTACGCGTCGCCGCAGCAGCAGCAGTACGGGGCTCCTCCTCCCGGGTTTGCCGGCCCGCAGTTTGGCAGCGGCTACGGCCAGCCAGCAAGCAGCAGCAGCAGCAGCAGCAGCAGCAGCAGCAGCAGCAGCAGCCAATGATGGAGGGCGGCGGCGGCGGGGGCGCTGCCTTTGCCCTGCCCTTCGCGGCGGCGGCGGCCTGCAGCCCCTCGGCCGCCGCGCCAGGCCGGCGCCGGCGAGCATGCCGTCCTCATCTGCGGTGTCCGCCTACCCTGGCCTCGTGCGGCCGGCCAGCGACGGCTACTTTGACCCGCTAGGCGGGGGGCCGGGCGGCGGCATCGGCATCGGCAGGGGGGCGGCGGCGGCGGCGGCATCGGGAGCGACGCCCCCTCGTGGCGCACGGTGGGCCTCGGCCCCGGCGACGCCGGCCTCGGCGTCTCCCGCGGGCCCGGCACCGTCGCGCTGTCCGCGTCCTGGGAGCGCTCGGGGCGGGCGGCAGCGGCGGTGCGCTGTTTTCGCCGCCGCAGCAGCAGCAGCAGCAGCAGCTCCAGCCGCCGCTGCAGCGGCCTTCGGGCGGCGGCCTCGGCTCCTCCGGCAGCCTCGGGTCCCTGGCGGGCCACCCGTCCTCGCAGCCGCCGTCGGCGTCGGTGTCGCACTCGCAGCTGCACCTGCTGGAGCAGCAGCAGCACCACCAAGGCGGGCAGGGGCAACAACCGCAGAGCGGCAGCGGCGGCGGCACCGGCAGCGGCGGCGGCGCCGGCAGCGGTGTCGGCGCGCCGGCCTCGGCGCCGGCGAGCATGCCGTCCTCATCTGCGGTGTCCGCCTACCCTGGCCTCGTGCGGCCGGCCAGCGACGGCTACTTTGACCCGCTAGGCGGGGGGCCGGGCGGCGGCATCGGCATCGGCAGGGGGGGCGGCGGCGGCGGCGGCATCGGGAGCGACGCCCCCTCGTGGCGCACGGTGGGCCTCGGCCCCGGCGACGCCGGCCTCGGCGTCTCCCGCGGGCCCGGCACCGTCGCGCTGTCCGCGTCCTGGGAGCGCTCGGGGCCGGGCGGCAGCGGCGGTGCGCTGTTTTCGCGGCCGCAGCAGCAGCAGCAGCAACGGCTCGGTGGCGGCGGCGGCGGCGGCGGCGGCCCGACCCCCGGCAGCAACCCGCCCTCGCTCCCCGCCGGCACGCCGCCCGCCGAGGGCATGGAGCAGCTGTTCGCCGTACTCTCGGGCCAGCAGCAGCAGCAGCAGCAGCCGCACGAGGGCGAGGGCGCGGGGCCGTCGTCCTTCCAGCAGCAGCAGCAGCAGTGGGGCGGCGGTGGCGGTGGCGGCGGCGGCTTTGCCCCGTCGTCGTCCGCCTTTTCTCCGCCGCACCCTCAGCAGCAGCAGCAGCAGTACGGCGACGACGGCGCTGAGGGCTGCGTCGACTTCGCCGCGGCTGCCGCCATGGCCGCCGCGGCCGCCGCGGCGGCCGCCCAGCAGCAGCAGCAGCAACGCGGCAGCGGCGGCTTTGGCGGCGGCCTGGCCTCCGCCTCGGCCTCGGCGCTCGCCGGCGGCGGGCCCCCCTCCTACGCGTCGCCGCAGCAGCAGCAGTACGGGGCTCCTCCTCCCGGGTTTGCCGGCCCGCAGTTTGGCAGCGGCTACGGCCAGCAGCAGCAGCAGCAGCAGCAGCAGCAGCAGCAGCAGCAGCAGCAGCAGCCAATGATGGAGGGCGGCGGCGGCGGGGGCGCTGCCTTTGCCCTGCCCTTCGGCGGCGGCGGCGGCGCTGGCGGCCACCACCACCACGACCCCTCGGCCGCGGCCGCGGCGGCGGCTGCGGCGGCCGCCGCCGCCGCCGCTTCGGGCGCGCAGCTGCCCTACTCCGCGCCGCAGCTGCGGTCGCTCAGCCACCCCTCGCTGGCCGCGACGGCCGCCGCGGCCGCCGCTGCCGCCGCCGCCGCTCACCAGCAGCACCGGCAGCAGCAGCAGCAGCGGTTTGGCGGCGGCCCCGGCGGCGGCCCCCAGCAGCAGCAGCAGCAGCACTCGGGCCCGCTGGCCGGCCTCGACCCGCACGCCCTCGCGGCGGCCGCGGCCGCGTACGGCTTGTCCGTGCAGCAGGTGGTCGCGCAGCTGCAGCAGCAGCAGCAGCAGCAGCAGGGCGGCGTCGGCGGGCCCTCTTGGGGGGCCCGCGGCGGCGGCCCCGGTCCCGGCCCCGGCCCGGGCCCCCCGCTCCCGACCGGCGGCAGCTCCGGCTCCCTGTCCGACTACCACCACTTTGGTGGACCCGCCCAGCAGCAGCAGCAGCAGCAGTACTTTGGAGGAGGCGGCGGCGGAGGAGGCGGCCCTCGCTTCAGCTATCCCGGCGGCGGCGGCGTTTCCGGCGGCCCCAGCGGCCCGTCCTCTGGCGCCGCCGCCGCCTCGTCCTCGGCCGCCGCAGCCGCCGCAGCCGCCGCCGCCGCCGCGGGCGGCCGCCTCGCCCGCCGCCCGGGCGCCGGCGGGGCCGACCCGGCCGCCGAGGCCGAGCGCCGCGCGCAGCAGGAGCGCCTCTTCGCGCTCGACCTGGGGCGCATCCTGTCGGGCGAGGACCGCCGCACGACGCTCATGATCCGCAACATCCCCAACAAGTACTCGCAGCGCATGCTCCTGCAGGCCGTCGACGAGGCCGTGCCCAGGGGGGCGTACGACTTCTTCTACCTCCCCATCGACTTCAAGAACCGCTGCAACGTCGGGTACGCGTTCGTCAACGTGACCAACCCGAGGCACATCCCCGCGCTGGTGGCGCGGTTCGACCGGCGGCGGTGGGACCGGTTCAACAGCGAAAAGGTGGGGGCGGTCACGTACGCGCGCATCCAGGGGCGCGGGGCCCTGATCGCGCACTTTCAGAACTCGTCGCTCATGCACGAGGACAAGCGGTGCCGGCCGGTGCTGTTTGCGCCCGCGGGCGGCGAGGGAGGCGGGGGCGCGGGGGGCGGCGGCGGGGGCGCGCTCGAGCCCGAGCCCTTCCCGCCGGCCGCGGGCGGGGGCGGCGGCGGCGGGGCCTCTTCTTCTTCGGGGCTCGGCGGCGGCGGCGGCGGGGTCGGCGGCCCAACGGGCTACGTCCTGCAGCACCACCCGCCGCGTTGAGCGCCGGGCTTCTTTTTTTCCCTTGCGCGTGCCCGCCCCGCCCGCCTCGAGCGCGCGCGCCGTGCGCGCCCCCTTTCCCTCTCCTTCACTCCTCCCCCCCCCGCGGTGGCTGAAACGAGGCCACCGCCGTGGGTTTTTTTGTGCTCCTTTTTTTTGAGAGAGAGAGAGAGCGACCCTTCCCCCGCCCCTCCCCCCCACCACCGAGAGAGAGAGAGAGAGAGAACCCTGCCCACTCACATTTTTGTTCGTCGCCTCGTGTTTTTTTTTTGCGCAGGGGCAAGGCCATGTCGCCCCCCGAGCAAGCGCCCGCGCCGCCTCGCGCCTCGCCGCACGCCCTTTTTTTTTCCCCGGCGGCGACGGCTCCCGCGCGCGCGCGCGCCCTCGCGGCGCCTACCTCCCAACGCACCCACCCACCCCACTTGTGTATTTGCTAGATAGCACGAGCGAGAGCCACAACCTCAACCGCCCCTTCGAATAAAACTTCGCGCCCATTCCCGCCCCCCGACGCGCCGTCTCCCCCCCCCCTTTTTTCTTAGAAGCCACGATGTTCGAACCAAAGTGTTAACCCCTCGATTTACAGCCTCAAGAGTCACTCACTCTCGAAGCTCACTCCAGATAAAGCAACCCCTCCTTTAAGCACAGCACCGCCCGCCCGCGCGCCGCCCAGACGTCCTGCCCGATGAGCGCCGCGGGCTGCTCCCCGAGACCCAGCTGGGCCAGGCCCTTTAGGTGGGCCACGGCCACGCGCGCGGGGGGCCTGAGCTCGACGCGCCCGCCGCCCACGCGGGGGTCGCCGAGGACGAGGCGCGCGGCGGCGCGGTGCTCCTGGAGCTCGAGGCGCGTGGAGCGGACGCCGTCGGCACGGCGGCGCGACGGCGCTGGCGGCGGCGGGGCCGGCAGGGCCGGGGCCGGGGGCCGCGGCGCTGCCGGCGGCGCGGGGCGCTCGAGCAGCGCCGGGGCCGCCGGGTCCGCGAAGACGATCTGGCCGTAGTGCCCGCGGTAGTCGAGCGGGCGGCGGGGCCGGCGGCTCGACTCGCCAGCACCCGCCGCCGCCCCCTCCTTTTGCTCCCCTTCCTCCCCCTCCTCCCCCTCCTGCTCCTCCCGCTCCTCCTCGTCGCGCTCGCGCAGCGCCGCCTCACACTCCATCCCCAGCAGCGCCGCCGCCTGCCAGTTGAGCACGCTCACGGTCGCCGACAGGTCGAGGATGCCCAGCACTGCGGGCGGGGGCAGCTGCTGCGGCCCGCCAATGCCACCACTACCCCCACCCGCGCCCGCCAGCCCCAGCGCCACGGGCAGGCACACGAGCCCCGCGCGCGTGAAGCGGCACGCCACCGGCCGCAGGCCGGAGACGTCCAGCAGCCCCGCCGCCGCGTGGCCCGCCGGATGGAGGCCCAGGCACCCGGCGCGCGGGTCAAAGTCGAGGTCGAACTGGCGCAGGGCTTTGACGCCCAGGAGGCCGCCGGGCGGCTCGGAGGGCGAGGACGACGACGCCGCGGCGGCGGCGGCGGCGGCGCGCGCCGCCGCCGACGGGCTCAGCGGCCGCTGTTGTTGTTGCTGCTGTGGCGATTGTTGCTGTTGCTGCTGCTGCGGCTGTCCGCCCGAAGCGGGCAGAGCTGCGCTCGGCAGGGGTCCAACCGTCGCCTGCAGGGAGGGCAGGCGCGCCGTGCCGATCCAAAGGTCGGGCAGCCGCACGCGCTGCCGCACGGTCGCCCCCCCGCTCGCGAGCGCCGTCACCGCCGCGCCGTCGGTCGGCGCGAGGCCCAGGCGGTCCCGCAGGGCCGGCGTGATGGCGGCGCCGTACACGCCCGCGTCCAGCAAAAAGTCGGTGAAGCCCACGCCCTCGACGTCCACGGGGACGGTCGGGTAGCGGCGCGAGGCGGCGCGCCTCCCGGAGGAGGTGTACCTGAGGGGCAGGCGCACGACGCGCGCGCGCTCCCTGAGGCGGGCGGCGGCGAGGCGCCGCTGCAGCGCGGCGACGGTGGCGGCGGAAGAAGGGGGGCCGGCGGCGGCGTTCGGCACGCCCGTCTTTTTGCCCTGCTCATCCTCGTTCGCCCCCCCCTCGTCTGCCCCCTTATCCTCCTGATCCTCCTCCTCGCCGAGCGCACGCAGGGCGGCGCGCAGCGCCGCCGCGTCGCGCCCCCCAGGGCCCGCGCGCACGGCCGCGAGCTCCCGGTCCAGCAGCTCGGCGTGGCGGCTGCGGGAGGCGCGGCGCTCCGGGGCGGCGGCGGTCGTGGTGGCGATCAGGGCGTCCGACGGCGGCCCGCTGCTGCCGTCTGCTTCTCCTCCTCCCTCTCCTCCGTCGGGCGCCGGAGACGACGACGACGCCCAAGGCGACGCCGACGCACGCGCCGCGTCGTCGTCGCGCCGTGGTCGTCCCCGTCGCCCGGCGAGCGCGATCCTCCGCCCGAGCCCGAGCACGGGACAGCGGCATGTGGCGACGGGTCCAATTGCTGGCGCGCGCGCGGCCGAAGGGGCGTGGTGGGGGGAGTGGCGCGCGAGCGAGGCCATCGTGTTTTGAAGCAACTCTTCAGCGAGAGAGACGAAAACGCGTGTGTTTCTGGCGTTGTCTCTCTCTGCGCGCGCGTGGGCGCGAGACACACAACTGGGAAGAGAGAGGTCTTAGGTCTAATTTTGTTAGTACAGAGGGTTTGGTGTTGTGTGTTTGTCCGAGGGCGATCGCGCGTTTTGGCCGAGCGGGGGTCGAGAGAGAGAGGGAGGGCCCTTCGCGCTCCTCCGAAAGCCAAAGCCCCATCTCAAAGCCGCGGCCCCCACACACACACACGAATGCCGCAGCGGCATCGCACCACTCGAATAGTACACGCGCGCCTCAGCTCCCCCGCGCCATCTGATCGTCAGACAGCGCGCAGACATCGAAACAAGCCTTCGCACTCCCGCATCCTGTCTCTCTCCTCCCCTTTCGCGGCAGCAGCGCCCGCGCGCCCACACAAGCCCCGCCCGTCCGCCTCCCTCTCCTCCCGCCGACATCCAGGCGCGCGCGCGCACCCGGTGCCTGCAGCCGGCACGCCCACAGTGGGGAGCAGCGCCAAGAAGAGGGGCTGCGTGGCGCCCCCATCCATCGCGCAAGGACCGCCGGACGCCGCGCCCTCTCGCCGACAAGGATGGAGGCCGCCGCCGACGCCGAGCAGGAGCCGCACGACCCGACCGCCCCCCTGGGCGCCGCCTGGCCGCACGCCTTCCTCCGCGTGTTCCCGGGCGCCCTCCCACCCCATGGGATCGCCGCCGTCCTCGACGAGGCCAGGCCCCTGGCGGCGCAGCGCGACAACTGGTGGGTCCCCCGCGAGACGCTCGACGCGGGCCCCGCGGCCGCGCGCACGGCGGCCGAGGCGGCCATCTGCCACCTGTGGCACACGGCCGTCCTGCCCGCCCTGACGGGCAAGCCGGCCATGGCGGCGGCGGAGGAGGCCAAGTGGCGCGCGCGGGGGGGAGCGCCGCAGGAGCAGCAGGGCGCGGGGGCATCGGATGCTCCTTCCGCGGCCGCCGACGACGCCGCCGGCGCGCCGACGCCGGCAGAAGCAGCAGCACCGCCACCCACACACAACCCGGCCCCGCGCGTGGCCGGCGCCGAGTACTGGGTGCAGCTCTACCGCCCGGGCGCCGGCCTCGCGTTCCACTTCGACAAGGACGAGGCGCGCCTCGTGCGCGACGGGATCATGCGCCACCCGCTGCTCTCGAGCGTGCTCTACCTCACGGGGGGCCCGCCCTTGCCGCCTCCTCCCCCTCCGCCCCCGCCTCCGCCTCCGCCTTCGTCTTCTTCGGGGGGGGCTAATGGCAGCAGCGGCAGCAATGGCGACGCCAGCAACAACAGCGGCGACAACGGCGGCGGCGGCGGCAGGGGTGATGGCGGCGGCGGCGGCGGCAACAACGGCGGCGGAGGGGCGGCCGCCGCCGCGTCCGCGCCGGGGCTAGGAGGCGGAGGAGTCCTTGGGGCCCTGGCGGCGGGGATGTTTGGCCCAGGTGGTCCGCGCTGGCGCGAGCAGGGCCCCACCGTGGTGCTCGAGCAGCTGTTCGACGCGGACGCGGGACGCCCCTCGCCCGACGCGCCGCGCCGCGGGGCGCTCGTCTTCCCGCGGAGCGGGGGGTACTGCCTCTTCGACGGGCGGCTCGGGCACGGCGTGCTCGACAGCTTCGACCGCACGGCGCCGCGCGCGACGCTCCTGGTCAACTTTTGGACATCGGCGGAGGAGGACGACGCGGAGGGGGAAATGGAGGGGGAGAAGCGGCGCGACGGCGGCGGGGCCAACGACGAGGACGACAAGGACGAAGAGGACAACGCGGGCGGCGGCAGCAGCACCCAGCCCGGGCGGCGGCGGCGCCAGTCGGAGAGCGGCGGCGCCGCCGACCCCGATGACAAAGGCGGCGACGACGCCGGCCCGACGACGACCGCCAGCGGCAGCCCCCCGGCCTCCCCGGCCTCGGCCGCGCTGCTGAAGGGGCTCGCCGCCGCGACGGCGCCGGGCGCGCCGCTCGGCGTGCGGCGCCCGGGGCAGGAGGAGCTCTCGGCCGCGGGCCTGGCGGCGCTGGACCCGCCGCCGGGCGAGGCCGAGGCCGAGGTGGCGTGGCCGTGGGCGGCCGCGTCGGCGCGCCTGGCCGCGCGGGCGGCGGCGGCGCGGGCGGATGGCGGCGGCGGCCGCGAGGGAGGAGGCGGCGGCGAGGCGACGACAACGGCGGCGGCGGCGGCGGCGGCGGCTTCGGCATCGGCCGCCGCCCCCGCCTCGCCGCGCCCGGCCCCGGGGCCCCTGCTCCCCCGCGCTGCGCGCCTGGCCATCGCGTCGCTGCAGCCCCCTCCCGGGGCCGAGCGCTGCCCCCAGACGGCCGACGACATGATGGCGGCCGCGGGCGTCGCGCTCGGCGGCGGGCCCCCGCCGCCGATGATGTTGCGTGGCCCCCGGCCCCTGTCGACCGCCGCGGCGGTGGCGGCGGGCGCGGCGGCCACGGTGGCGTTCGAGCACGACGGCTCGTGGGTGCTGATGCCGCTGGACGTGGACGCCTCCGGCGGCGGGGAGCTGCAGTGCGCGGCGGTGTTTTTGCCGGCGGAGATGATCGAGGAGGAGGACGAGGATGAGGATGAGGACGAGGATGAGGAGGAAGACGACGACGAGGACGACGACGACGACGACGACGGGGCGGCGGCGCGGAGGAGGGGGCGGCGCCCCCCTCCCGAATTCGACGCGTACGGGAACACCGTGAGGGTGAGGGGGAGCGGCGACAGCGAGGAGGAGGACAGGAAGTCGAGCGGGAGCGGGGACTCTTTCAGCTAAGCTCAACAGTGTGTGGAAACATAAGAGTCGACTCGGGCGTTTGCGTGGCGTCGGCGGCGGCGCCGGTGCGTTCAAGGACGCGGGGTCTTGCTAGGCGTGTGTGCGGCGCACACCATCACGGCACTCGCGCGTCTCTTTTTCGGTAACTATTGCCCCTCTTGGCTCCCTCTCTCCCTCCCTTGCTGATTGAACGCATCGAACCCCTACCCCGCGCGCGCGCGCGACTCGGATATCGCGCGCGCGCGCGATCTCTTGTTCTTCTGGTCGTGAAGCGTCGTTTGCCTTTTCAGGAATCCAATCGCGCTCAACGCGAGGGCATGGCGATGATGAGGGCGGCGTCGTCGACGTCCTCAACCGCGAGCAGGCCGCAGTGCCGACCACCGCCCGCGCTTTCCCCTCCCACGCAGCGGCTGCGCCGGCGACGCTCGCCGCCTGTGGCGGCGGCAGCGGGCGCAGGAGCGACGGCGGGGCGGCCGCCGCCCAACACAAAAGAGCAAGAGGACGGCGACGATGCCTACGCGCGCGGGTACGCCGCGGGCGTGCTCGCCGCCGCCTCGCAAGCGCCGAACCCGCCGCCGCTCGTCCGCAGCGCCGCCAAGGGCGTCTCTTGGCGCGTTTTCTCCGCGGCCATCACGGTCACCCTCGCTGCGCTCATCTTTGGCCGCTCGGCGTTTGACGAGGCCGGCGGCGCGGTGGCCGTGGGCAAGTTCGCCGCTGCCGAGTTCTGCGTCAAGTTGGCGACGTACGTGGCGCACGAGCGGCTTTGGGCGTGGATCGACCGTCGATAGATTAAGATCCGGAGGAGAGAGGGCCCTTTTGTTTCTATTTTGGTGTTTTTTTGTGTGGTTTTTTTTGGCAAGTGACGAGGCCCTCTGCCTTTCTTCAAGGCGCCTTCCCTTGTGCGCCCCCCCCCCCCCCCCCCCCCCGTAATTTCTTGCAACAACGAACGGAACGCCCGAGAGTCTGAGTCTGAGAGCAACAACCAGCACAAAAAATCAGCCCCCATGGCTGCGCGACCAGCACCGCCGCTGCCGCGGCCGCCGCCACAGGAGGAAGAGGAGGCCGCAGCATCGGCAACAGCAGCAGCACCAGGAGCCGCAGACGTCGAGGGGCTCGCCCACTACGTCGCCCTAGGCTTCGAGCCCCCTGTGCTGGAGCGGCTGCGTCGCGCTGGCTGTGACCCGGCCGCTCGCCAAGCCGCCGTGACGGCGGCGGACGTGCGCGCGGCGTGGCTGCGCGCCGCGCGCCGCTGGCACCCCGACAAGCAGCGGCAGCGGCGGCCGACGTCGGCGGCGGGCGGCGCTACAGGGGCCGCCGCCGCCGCCTCCGCTTTCGTGCGCGCACGCCTGGCGTACGACGTCCTGGGCGACGCGCGCTCCAGGAGGGCGTACGACCTGCTGGGCGCCGAGGCCGGGCTCGCGGCGGCGCGGGCGGCCGGGGGGGCAGCCGCGTCGGCGGCGGGCGGCAAGCGGGGCGGGGGCAACGGCGGCGGCGGCGGCGGCGGAGGGTGGGCGCGCGGCGCGGCCGGCGCCGTGCCCGTCACGGTTTGGTACGGCGACGAGGAGGGGGACGACGTGGCGGCGGGAGCGGCGGCGGCGGCCCACGAGGCGGCCCTGTGCGTCGAGGACATGGTGCGGCGGCTGATGCTGGAAGAGGGCGCGCAGCTTGAGCAGTCGTCGCCGTCGTCGTCTTTGCCGCCCGCCCCCGCCGCCGCCCCCCTCTCCTCCCTCGACCCCTCGCGCCAGCTCGCCCTCCTCTGCGAGCTCTGCCCGAGGCCCAGCAGCCGCACGTGCTGGACGTGCGGCGCGGCCCTCTGCGCCTTCTGCAGCCGCCGGCCGCACTACGCCCTCCACGGCGCGCCCCTCTCTGGCGGCGGCGGCGGCAACAACAACGACGCCAACGGCCGCCGCAACGGCCGCCGCCGCCGCCGCCGCCGCCCGGGCCTCGTGCCCGCGCACTACCCCCTAATCGACGCGCCCGGCTCGATGGCCGAGACCCTGGGCCGGCAGGAGTGGGAGCAGAAGCGGCTCGAGGACGCCCGGAGGACCATCGTCGCGCGGGCGCCGGGGCTCGCCGGGCGGAGCGAGGCCGAGCGGCGGGCGCTGAGGGAGTTTTTGGAGGGCGAGGGGGAGGAGGAAGGGGCGGGGGAGGGGGACGACGGCGGCGGCCGCGGGAGGCAGCGGCGGCGGTGCTACTACCGCTGGTCGGCGTCGCGCGGGGGCTTCGAGGCGCGCCTGGCCGTCTTTTTGCCCACAGGAGGAGGAAGAGGAGGAGGAGGGGACGGGGGAGAAGAGAGGGGGGAGGAGGAGGAGGGGGCGGCGCACGTGGAGATCGAGGGCCGCGGCGGGGGGGGGGCTGGCGGCGGCATTGGCGGCGGCGGCGGTGGCGTTGGCGGCGGCGGCGCCTCGCTCCTCCTCCTGAGCGCCTACTCGCGCGGCGCCTCAAAAAAGGTGATCGACCGCCGCCGGCTCGCGCTGCCCGTCGCCTTGGGGGACGCCGCGGCGGTCGAGGTGCGCTCGGCGGCGGGCGGGCGCGCCGTCGTCGTGCGCCTGCCGCTCGCCTCGCCGCCCTCTCCCGCGGCACGCCTGTTTGACGGCGACGAGCCCGCGGCGTTTCGGCGCTGGCGGCGGCGGCCGTCGTCGTCGTCCTCCTTTGCCTCCTCCTCCTCCTCCTCGGGCGGCGACCCCCTTGACCCCCACCGCCCCCTCTACTCGATCCTCGAGGAGGAGGACGACAACGAGCAGGGCGGCGGCGGCGTGCGCGTGGTCTTCGAGCGCCTGCTGCCGTGGTGGGTGGACGCGCGCGAGGACGTCGAGGTCGACTGTTTTTTTCTGCGCGCGGGCGGGCGCCTGGGCCTGCGCGTGCGCGTGGGCGGGTTGATCGACGTGGGGCGCACGTACGCGCCCGAGGCGGCGGCGGCGCTCGGCGACCCCGAGAGGTGCGCCTGGTGGTGCGACGGCGGCAACGACGGCGGCACCAGCGGCGGCCACCACCAGGGCAACCCCCCCTCCCCCCTCGTCGTCGGCTCCAAGGCCGCCCCGCCGCGCACCCTCAGCGTGTTCGTGCCCCTGCGCCCGCCGACGGCCGAGGAGCGCGCGTACAAGGCGGGCGTGCGGCAGGACCACCGCGCCGCCGCGCGCCGCGTGAGCCCGCTCGCGCCTTGGCTGTCGGGGGCATCGGCGCCGGCGTCGGCGTTCGGCGGCGGCAAGGGCGTCGCGTTCTTCGAGGAGGACGAGGACGAGTTCGGGCTGGACGCGCTGCTGCAGGCGCTGGACGAGGATGAGGAGGAGGCTGAGAAGGTCGGAGGCAAGCCGGAGTAGGCAAAACAAGGTGCGAGGGCGCTCTTGCTCTCATCGTGCGCCGCGACACACACCCAACCGAAAGACAAAAAACCCTTCCGTTTTCCCGTTTACACACACCAAGGCGCGCGCGCGCGGGGGGGCCGGCGGCAAGATGCCGAGAGGCGTCCCCCTAGCACGCGCCGAGCGAACGCGCACCCGCAAAAGACGGTTAATGAATTTTTTAAGAATAGCAACGGCCGCCGCCGCCCGACGCCCCGCGAAAAGCAGAAGAGCAGGGAAAAAGGGGGGGGGCGCCTTTTTGCTCTCTTTTCTCTCTCGCCGGAGCGAGAAAAGGCGAGAGAGAGAAAGACAAACCACCCTCCCCCGCTCTTGCGCCTGTGCGGGGCGGGGGCGCGGCGCTATTTCTTCCGCACGCGGGGGGGGGCGCGCGCGCGCGCCCGCCGACTGCCCTCTCATTCAGCCCGAAAAAGCCGGGCGCCGCCTCGAGCTCAACTAGAAAAAACAGGGCGGCGAGCGCGCGGGCGGGGGACCCTCCGCTGCCTAGCATGCTGCTGCTGCTGGGGGGGGTTCGCGCCGCTTAGTAGAGCGACTCCTCCTGGTGCGTGGCGATGGTGCAGTCGCTCGTGGGGTAGGCCACGCACGTGAGCACGAAGCCGTTGCCCATCTGCGCGTCGTCCAGGAACGACTGGTCGGACTGGTCGACGCCGCCGGCCTCGACCTTGCCCGCGCACGACGAGCAGGCGCCTGTTGTTGTTGGAATTTTTGGTTTTGTTATGTTTTGTTTTGTTTTGTTTTGTTTGGGGATGGATCGGGGGGTGTGTATGAGCAAATTGATTTGGCGTTTCGAGAGCGCATGACCGGTTTCATCGGTGGGTGCGGTGACGGCGCGACGGGAAGGACGACAGTGGGAGAGAGAGGCAGAAGAGGATCGGGTGACGAGGCTCCGGCGGCGGGGCCGCGGCGCTTCCTCCCCCTCTCCTCCCCCCCCCCCAGATAGAGAGGGGCAACCTCTCTCTCCCGCCGGCCCCCCGGGGTCGGTAGGCGGGCGCATTGGTCCGACTTACCGGCGCGGCACGAGTAGGGCAGGTCAATGCTGTGGTTTGAGGGTGGGGCGGGCGGGGGGCGGGCGGTTTCGATGAGGCGCGGCGCGTCAGATCATCGGAGGAGGAGAGGGCGACAGCGAGGGTAGGAGGGAGGGAAAAAAAAAGGCTCTGCTTCGTCTCCCCCCTTGGTCTTTGCATGCGGCGGCGGGCGCGGCAATGCCGCCGGCTCCCGTGCCCCGCGGCGGATCCGCCTGCTTACCCGGCCTCCTCGGCGGCTGTGGATGATCGTGGATTGACGGGATGGGTAGCGGGGCGGGAGGAAGGAGGTGAGTTGAGAGAGAAAGAGGAGGGGAAGTGAGTGGTGGGGGGAGGGGCTCTGATGCCCGCCCCCCAATCCGCCCCAAAATCGCGCCGCGCCGTCTCACCGTCGAGGATGTACGTGTCGGGGCTGCACTCGATCGTCTGCTCGCCCGAGGGAGTCTTGAGCGTGACCTTGTACTGCGCCTTAACGCTAGGACGGACGGACGCCTTGGCGCCGACGACCGAGGTCTTCTTGAGCAGGAGAGCCATTGCTGCTTGTTGGAGGGGGGGTGTTGGGTTTGGTGTTGTGAAGACGGCAAGGGAGTCGTGATCGTGGTGTGGAGGGGCCAATGATGTGCGCGGGGCATCGGTTAAGAGAGAGAGAGGGACGCGCGCGGACCGCAGAGCGAGCGAGGGGGCGAGAGCGAGGCAGCAAAAAGTCAGGATGCTTGAGGGTGAGGAGGGGGATGCAACCACCGGTCCCCCGTGTGCGGGGCGCCGACTACTTGAGAAACGATCTCGGAGGCGTGCGCGTCGAAAAGCATACCTCGACAGTGGCGCTTTCCAGTACTCGAAGTCGTGGAACCAGACAAGGACGCGCGCGCGCAACAAGAGCGTGACGAAGCGGGAGCCAGGAGTTTCGTTCTTCGCCCCCCCCCGAAGGAGAACAAAAACACTCGATGTCCGCCGGCCGCCTGGGCGAGCTGGGCGAGTTCATCCTGCGCGGGGAGGCGATCAAGCTGTACCGCTCCTTCCTGCGCCTGGCCAAGCAGGCACCGGAGGGGTCTCAGGGTGAGGGTTTTGCTCTTGGGAGCCGGTCTGTCGACGCCGCGCGCGTGCGCTCGAGACGAGGGGCACGCAGACGCCGACGCCGCCGCACGTTGCTCTCAGCCCGGCGCCCTCCTCCCCCCCTCCCACCCCCCCTTCACACCAAAACAACAAACAGCGGAGCTGCGCGCTGAGGTGCGGCGCGAGTTCGAGTCCGCGCGCGCGGCTTCGCAACGGCGAAAGCAGCAGCAGAAGCAGCAGCAGCAGAAGCAGCAGCAAGGCGACGGCGGCGAGAGCGGCAGCAGCAGCGACGCCCGGGGCGCGCGGAGGCGACCGTCGCTGCTGCCGCCGCCCGCGGCCGCCAGCGACGACGACGCCTACGCCTCGAAGAAGGCGCTGAGCGACGGGCGCGAGATGCTTAAGCGGCTGCGCGACATGATCGAGTTGAGGCGATGAAACCAGGTTTTTCTTTGTAAAAAAGCGCGAGAAAGATAAAGAGCGGAAAAAAAACCACGCCGCCCGCCATTGGCCCCCTCCACACCACGATCACGACTCCCTTGCCGTCTTCACAACACCAACACCCAACCCCCCCCCCACACAAGCAGCAACGGCTCTCCTGCTCAAGAAGACCTCGGTCGTCGGCGCCAAGGCGACTGCTCGCCCGTCCGTGAAGGCCAACGTTAACGTCACTATCAAGACCCCCTCGGGCGAGCAGACGATCGAGTGCAGCCCCAACACCTAAATCCTCGACGGTGAGAGACGGCGCGGGCGCGATTTTGGTTGGCGGGGTCGGATTGGGGGGCGGAGAAAAAAAGCAGATTGGGAGGGGCAAAGAGCCCTCCGCCACGCACGTCCACCTCACCTCCCTCTCTCTCTCTCTGAAAACTCACCCTCCCACTCTGCCTCTCCGCGCCCCGCCCCGCACCCCGCAAGAGGTCGCCGGCGCGGGCGGGGGCGACGCCCACACACACACAAGAGGCGCCGCCGCCCCGCTTTTTTTAGCTCGGCAGCAAAAAAATGCTGCTGTCCGCCCGCGTCGACCACCTCAAGCAGCGCGCCGAGCGCTGCTTCGCCGAGGGCGACGCTCGCGGCGCGCTGCAGGCGTATCGGGACGCAATCGCGGTGCTCTCGCCGCCGCAGCCGCCAACGCCGACGACGGCCGCGGCCCTCGCCGTCCCCGCCGCCACGGCCGCCGACCTCGCACGCCTCCACAGCAACGCGTCGGCCGTGGCCCTGCGGGCCTCGCGCCTGGACGAGGCGCTCGAGCACGCCGAGAGCGCCCTGAGGTCGTCCCCGCGCTGGTGCAAGGCGCACTGGCGCCGCGGGCGCGCGCTGCTGGCGCTGGGGCGGAAGCCCGAGTCCGCGGGGGCGTTTGCGCTCGCAGTGGCGGCGGCGGCGGCGGCAGCGGCCGTTCCCGGCGGCGGCGGGCCGACGCCAGAGGGCCACCACGAGCGCCGCGAGTGCGCGGCGGCGTGCTGGGACGCGATCGCGCGGCACACGCGCCAGGAGGTGGCGGACGAGCTGCTCAGGCTGCTGCTGCGCGAGGGCGGACGGGAGGGAGAGGAGCAGCAGCAGCAGCAGCAGCAGCAGCAGCGGCGGCGGCGCGCCGCCCCCGACGAGGCCTCGCGCGAGGCGGCCTTTGCGCTCGTCAAGGAGAGCGACGCGCGGCGGCGGCAGCGGCGGCAGCGGCAGCCGGGAGGCGGGCCAGACCTGATCGTCGTCGACGCCTCGTCCTCCGAAAACCCGCTCGACCCCTTGGCCCCAAGCGCGCCGCGCTACCACCGCCTGCTGCTGCACCGCTGGCTGCTGCGCGAGGCGTCGGCGGCGCTCCTCCTCCCTGCGGGCAAGACGGCGGCGGCAGCGCCGCTGACCGTCTCGCACGAGCGCGCCATGCTCGCCGCGCGCGTGTCCCTCGCGACGCGCGACTACGAGGCGGCCCGCACCGCGGCCGCGGGTGCGCGCTCGGCCGCGGAGGCCATGATGCGGGCGCCGCCGGCGGCGGCGGCGGGGGCGGCGGCGGCCGGGGGCAGCAGCAGCAGCAGCGCCCCCGCCGCCGCCGCTCAAGAAGACGACGCCACCAGGGCCGAGCTCCTCGGCGCGGCCCTGGCCGAGGCGGCCCTGCTTCAGGGCGATGCGTGGTCGCGCTTCACGGGCAGGCACGAGGGCGAGGGCGAGGCGGGAGGCGCTCATTTGTCCAGGCCCGAGGCCCGCGCGGCGCTCGAGGCCTACACGCTCGCGTCGGCGCTGGCGGTCGAGGGGGGGGACAGCGCGGGCGCGGGGGGCGCGGGGGGCGAGGGCGCCGCCGCCGTTGCCGCCACCACCTTTCTCCGGCCGGCCGCGCGCCGGCGCGTAGCGCGCGTGGAGCGGCTGACGGCGCGGCTGGGCCAAGAAGATGACGACGACGACGACGGGAACGACGAGGAGCCAAAAGGCCAGCAGCAGCAGGAGGCGCGCGCCCTGGTCTGCGTGGCCCGCTCGCCCGGGCCGCTCGCCGTCGCTGCGTCCGCCCCACGCCCTCCTCCCGCCGCCCTCCCGCTGCCCTACCAGTACTACCGCCTCGTCGACGGCCGGGGCCTCCCCGTCGAGCGGCCGGACAAGCACCCGTTCGGCCTGTCGCGCGTGGTCTACGGGGGGGAGAGGGGGGCGGCGGGCGCGGCGTTGGTGCGCGAGGAGGACGTCTGGGCGGAGCTGCAAGAACCAGGAGGCGACGGCGACGAGGCGGCGGCGCTGGCGGCCGACGCGCCGTTCTTGCTGCGCCGCGGCACCCGCCTGCGGTGGCGGCAGACGGCCTCGGCCGTCCTGCTGCGCCTCGCACCGGACTTTGCCAGCCCGCCGTCCGCGCGCTTCGCCATCGAGATCGAGCCCTACCGCGTGCGCGTGGACGCGCTGCCGCCGCCACCGCCGCCCAGCGACGACGGCGACGACGGTGGCAACGCCCCCTCTCGCTCCTCCTCGTCCGCCCTCGCCCCCCGCCCCCTGCCGCCGCTCCCTCTGCTCGACGCGGCGCTCGAGCGCGGCGTGGCCCCCGCGGAGAGCCACTGGACCGTCGAGCGGGGGGGCGCCGGCGGCGCCGCCGTCGTCGTGGAGGTGCACCTGTCCAAGCTCAACCTGGGGCTGCTGGGCCGCCCGCACCGGCACGCGGACACGTGGTGGCCGCGCGTGTTTTACGTTGGTGGGGGGGGTGAGGCGGCGGGGGCGGGAGGGGCGGATGCGGCGGCAGCGGCGGCGGCAAAGGGGGCGCTCGTGCCGTCGTCCAGCAGCAGCGCCTCTCCTTCCTCCTCGTTCGCCGCCCGCGCCAGCGTGGCTTTCGACGACTACATGAAGGACTACCGCGACCTCCCGGCCCTCGCAATGCGCGAGGTCGCGCGCGAGCGCGCCAGGCAGCACGCCAGGGACGCGGCCGACGCGCGCGACGCGGCGCGGCGGCGCGGCGTCGTCGCCGCTGACGCTGAGCGGCGGCGCCTCAGGGCCGAGGCTTTCAAGGACCTGCGCGCCGGCGGCTACCGCGCCCGCAAGCCGATAAATATCATTTTGGCCGAGCCCTTTGACGTGTGATCGCGATTCTTGCTGGCCGGCTCCGCAAAGTAACAGGCGTGCGCGCGCGCACGACACCCCAACACAAAGCGACCTCTCTCCTCTTCTCCCGCCCGCGCGCACATCAAGAGAACACGGTCTACGACTACCCCGCCCAATGAGCCGACTACCCCCAACGCCGACGCCGGCCTCCGAGGAGGCGGCCGCCGCCGCCCTCGACGCCTACCTGCTCAGCCCGAAGTTCCACGGCCGCGTGCGCGCGGCGACCGTCGCGCTGCTCGCGCTGACGCTCGGAGCGTGCGCGACGGCCGACTGGGAGGCCTTCTACGGCCGGCGGACGGTGTTCTCGGACGTGCGGCCGGCGCTGCGGTCGGCGCTCAACCGGCTGTACGGGGTGGAGGAGGAGAAGAAGGGGGGGGCGGAGCAGCAGCAGCAGCAACAGCAGCAGCAGCAGCAGCAGCAGCAGCCCCACCACTTGGGGGCGAGGGGGGGAGCGGCGGCAGCGGCGGCGGCACCGCCGGGGCGGCCGCAGCAGCAGCAGCAGAGGTAGCGACAGAGGGCGCATGTGAAAAACAAAACAGAAAGTGTCTCTCGCTCTTTCGTCTATGGCATTCATCCCTCTCGCATCATCACCCATAAGGCGAGGGCGCCGTCGCCGCCGCCCCGTCCAGCAGCCCCCACTCCACGCGGCTCCCGCTCCCGCGCGCCGCCGACTCGAGCAGCTCCCGCCCCTCCTCCGTCAGCGCGCCCGCCGACCCGCCCAGAGAGACGCCGGACAGCAGCAGCGCCTCCTGCGCGAGTTTGGGGACGCCCGTTAGCGCGCCGGCCGCGGCCGACCATAGAGCCCTGGCCCCCTCGGCAGCAGCAGCTGCGGCGGCCGCGCCGATGGGGGAGGCGGCGGCGGCGGCGGCGGCGGCGGCCGAGGCTGCAGCCGATAGGGGCGAGCCGACACTGGGCCCGCCGCCCTCTCCACCCGCCTTTTTGAGCGGCCTGAGCTGCTGCTGATGCTGCTGTTGTTGCGGTTGCCGGTGGCGCCTGCCCGGGCTGTCGGGCACGTTTCCGCCGTCGTTCTCGTCCGCGGCGGCGGCAGCATTGGCATCGGCGGCATCGGCCCTTTGCTCCTCCGCCTCTGGCGCCTCACCACCACTACCACCGCCACCACCGCCCGAGCCCCAGCAGGCCGGCTCGCAGGCTCTCGAGGCGTAGCCCCTTCCCTCGGCCGTGTCCTTGAGCAGGACGGCGAGCAGCTCGAACGCCGCGTCGGGCGGCGGGTCGGCCCCCGGGATGGAGGCCGCGGCCGCCGGCACGCCGCACAGGCGCAGCTTGTCGGCGTCCAGGTACCCGCACAGCCACCACCGGGCCATCAGGCCGCCCTCGAAGGGGCCCCGGGCGCGCCCGCCGTCGTCCAGGTAGTACCACGCCAGGGCGCGCGCGGGCTGCCCGGCGGCGGCGGCGGCGGAGAAGCCGCCGGCGCAGAACAGGCGGGCGTAGGCGTCGGCGTCGTCTTTTGTGGGAGCCGGCGTGGGCGCGGGCGCGGGCGCGGGCTCGGGCGCGGGCGCGGGCGTGGGAGAAGCCACCAGCGGGTGGCGGTCGTGCGACACGTCCTGCGCTTCAGGAGGGGCCGCGGTCGCCTGGGGTGGCGGTGGTGGCGCCGGCGCCGCCGGCGCCGCGGCCGCCACTGCCGGCCTGCTACCGCCGCCGCTCGCGGTCGCGGCGACCTGCTGCTTGAGGAGCTCCAGCTCCTCGCGCAGGAGCCACGCCATGCGCGTCCGCGAGGCGACGAGCCTCAGGAGCTCCTCCCGCTCGCGCTCGTCCATTGTTGTTGTTTGCCGCAGTCTGGTCTCGCGCACTCTCTCTCTCTCTCGCGCGCGCGCGCGCCCTGCTAAGAGTTAAGTTGGCCCAATCCCGGACTTGAGAGCTGAAAGTACGGGTCGCGGGCAGGGCTGCGCGCGAGGCTATGGTCGGTTGCGTGTGTGTGTGTGGTGGCGGAGGGGCGAGGAGAGGAGGAGGGGGTCTCAAAGGCCGCGGGGCAGGCCGGCGGTTAGGCGCGCCGCGCCGCCGTAGAGCGTTGAAGGCGCGCTTCTGTCGCCGAACAAGGCAAAAGCCACAGCCCCGTCTAGGAACCCGAGTAGGACACTCTCCCGCGCAGAGCGCACACCTCTACCATATCTTAGGTCCCCTAGAAAGCAGGGGCGCGCACCCGCGCGCCCGACAACACACAAGTGTGTCCTCCTCCCCTTTTGCTCTCTCCTCGCGCGCCTTCTCCCTCTCTCCTTCCCCATGTGATCTGTCAAAAACCAAAGCACATCAGCAACAATGGCCGTCGACAGCGCGGCTGCCGACCACGCCACGGCCAACGGCTGGCTGTCCGCGATCGCGGCCGTCGTCTTCGACATCGACGTGGGGCCGACGGTGTCGGCCCTGGTCCCGTCGCCCGACGCGCTGACGGACGAGGAGAAGGAGCTGGTGGCGTTCCACGCCTTTCCCGACAGCATCCCGATGGCGCTCACGGCGCAGACGAGCGTGCGCGACAGCAGCTTCATGTTCCGCGTGCGGCGGAGCGCCGACGCGCCGTCGACGACGTCGACAGCGGCGTCGGCGGCGTCAGCGTCGCCGCCCGCCGCCGGCGCAACAACAACAACAACCACAACCCCACCTCGCTACCTATACGGCTTTGTGTTCTGCCGGCAGCGCACCGACCCGCGCCTGCGTAGGGGCGGGGAGCAGGCCTCGGTCGTGGTCCTCTCGGAGCACCCGCTGTCGGCGGCGCTGGCCCCCTTGGCCGACGCCGCGGGGCCCGCGTTTTTCGGCGCGGGCGAGCCTGCGCTGCGGGCGGCGTGGGACGACGTGTGCGCGTCGTGGCCGCGGCCGCGCGCCGGGCAGCGCGTGCGCCTGCCCCTGTCGAGCGTGATCCCGGGGGCGGACCTGGTGGTGTGCGCGCGGCTGCCGCAGTTTGCGGCGCTGCCAGAGCCGCGGCCGCCCGCGGTGGCGGCGGCAGAGGCGGGAGAGGCAGCAGCAGCAGCAGGGGCGGCAACAACAGCAGCAACAACAGAAGCAGCAAGAGGCAGTCCCGATGCGCGATCACAGCAGCCGCCGCAGCAGGCTTCCCCAGCGCAGTCGGGCCCGCTGCCCGTGCTGTCGCCGCAGCCCTCGTTGGCCAACGGCGGCAGCCCCGCGCCCGCCGCCGCCGCCGCCGCCGCCGCCCTCACCCGATACCCGTCGCTGGCCTCCTCCTCGTCGCGCCGCCGCAGCCG
This sequence comes from Mychonastes homosphaera, assembly GCA_009193075.1. NCBI lineage: Eukaryota > Viridiplantae > Chlorophyta > Chlorophyceae > Sphaeropleales > Mychonastaceae > Mychonastes > Mychonastes homosphaera. Next base: position 1,114,563 of record VXJC01000002.1, on the reverse strand, counting down.
GTCCGCGGGGGGGGCGCGCCCCATGAGCGGCTCGAGCGCGGGCAGCCTCGCGACGGCGGAGGGTGGTGGCGGTGGTGGCGGCGGCGGCGCGGAGGCAAGCCCGCCGCCGCCGCCGCCAGCGCCCTTGCAACAACCCCAACCACCAACGCCATTTGCCGCCGCCACGACCGCCCCCTCCTCCTCAGGCAACCACAACGGCAGCGGCAGCGGCCGCGGCGGCTCTGTCGACGCCGACGCCTTTGCCGGCCTTTTTGGCGAGTACGACGCCTCGGCCGTCCTCTGCGGCGCGGCAGGGCGGCACCACCCCCACCACGGCCGCTGCGTCGCCGACGCCGCCGCCGCCGCCGCCGCCGCCGCCGCTGGCGGCGCTTCCTCCTCCCTGTCGTCCCTCTCCGCCTCCTCGTCCGCCGCCGCCGCCCCCCGCGACCTCACCAAGCACGCGTGGGCCCTCTGGGAGCTGGCGGTCACGGGCGCCCCTTTGCTCGTCGTCGCGCCCACCCCGACAGAGTGCTCGTCGGCCGTCGCCGCGGCCGTCTCGCTCTGCGCCCCGCTGCCTTTTAGCGCGGACTTTCGGCCCTACTACACGATCCACGACCCGTCGTTCCGGCGTCTGGCAGCGGGCGAGGTGCCGGCGGTCACGGCAGGAGTTGCTGGCCTGGAGGAGGAGGACGAGGAGGAGGAGGAGGAGGAGGAGGACGGCGGCGGCTCGGCGGCGGCGGCGCCCCCCAACGACGACACCGGCGGCGCCGCCGCCGCCGCCGCCGCCGCCGCCGCCGCCGCCCCTGCCCCGCTGCCCCCGCCCTCGCCGCCCGTGCCCACGGTCCTGGGTGTGACCAACCTCTACGTGCTCAAGGCGTCCCCGGCGTGGCCCAACGTGCTGTCCGTCGGCGTCAAGGAGTCGGCGGTCAGGGACCTGCCTCTAGGCGGGCGGCCGTCGGCCGGGGGGTTGGCGGCGGCGGCGGCGGCAAAAAGCGGCGGCGGTGGGGGCCTGCTCGGCGCGCTGCGCCGGCGGCAGCAGGGCGCGTCGCAGCTGCTCAACCAGCACACGCAGGGCTTCTGGCACCAGTACCGCCCCCTGACGCGCCCGGACCCGCTCCTCCTGTCGCAGCTCGCGCAGGCCGCCGCGCTCGACGCGCGCTCGCCGCTCACCGGGGGGGGGCTCGGCGGTGGTGGTGGCGGCGGCCATGGCGGCGGCGGCGGCGGCGGCCACGGCGGCCACGGCGGCGGCCACGGCGGCGCGCACGTGCTATCCGCGCCCGTCCCCACGCGCCAGTCCCGCCTGTTCCGGCGCCACTTTGCGGACCTCACCCTCGCGCTGCTCGCCCCCTACGGCCGGTACCTCGAGCCCGGGCTGGACGGGCGCGTGCGCGCGTGGCGGCCGGAGGAGCTGCTGCGCGACGCCGCGCTGCCCGGCGCGGCCGCGCCGATGCTGCTCGCGCGCGTCGGCGGCTCGGCCGCGGCGCTGCGCCTCCTGCACCGCCGCTTCATGGAGGGCGCCAACTTTGCGCCCTGGTTCGCGGCGCGGCGCGCGCCCCACGCGCACCTGGTCGAAGAGGTCGAGGCGGCGGCGGACGTCGTGCGCGCGGCTGCCGCGGGCGCAGGCGCGGTGCCCGCCGCTGTCGTTGTTGCTGCTCCTGCGGCTCCGGCGACGGGCCTGCGCGGCTGGCTCGGCGGCGGCGGCAGCTCGGCGCGGCGCGGCGGCGCGCCGGGCCTCGCGACGCGCGTCTTCTCGTCCGCCGTGGCCGCGGCGGCGGCGGCAAAGGCCGCCGCGGTTGCCGCCGGCGGCGGCGGCGGCGGCGGCGGCGGCGGCGGCGACGGCGACGGCGGCGAGGACCCCGACGCCCCCCGCGACGGCGACGACGAGGTCGCCCTGGTGCAAAAGTTCGTGAGCGTGGAGTCGCGGCTGCTGCGCGCCGACGACGACGAGCGGCGGCGGCGGCGCGCCGGCGCCGGCCCCGCCAGCACCAGCGACCGGGGAGGCGCGGGCGGGGGGGGGGAGGAGGCGGCGCTACAGCGGCTGCTGGCCGAGCTCTTCTTCCGCCTCCCCGCCGACGCGCGCGCGGCGCTCGCGAGCAGCCCCGCGCGCCTGGCGCTGGTCAAGCAGGCCGTGGCCGCGACGGCCGGCGGCGGAGGCGGCGGCGGCGGCGGCGGCGGTGGGGCGGGGGGGAGCGGCGGCGCCGGCAGTGCGGGCGGCGGCGCCGGCAGCGTGGGCGCCCTTTCCGCCGAGGAGCGCGAGGTGCAGCTGCGCGCGCTGAGCCTGCTGCACTCGGCGAGGAGCGGCGGCGGCGCGGCGGGCGGGGGCGGCGATGGAAGTGGTGGTGGTGGCGGCGGCGCGGACAAATGAAGGCGAAAAGTAATTACACGCAACGTGAAGCGGCGGCCCTCCCCCGTTTTTGATGTTGTGCTCTGTCTCCTTTTATCACGGATGCGGGGGGGGGGAAGGGGGGGGGGGGGGGGGGGGCGCCTCGCCTCGCGCCCCGCGCTTCTCTCCCCGCCTTTCAGAGCTTGCTCTTGCCCGGCTTGGCCGCCGCGTCCAGGATCGGCTGCAGCTTCATCGCCATGCTCATGGCCCCGGCGATCTTGAGCCGCCGCGTCAGGAACGCCTGCTGCGGGTTGAGCTTGCCCGCGACGAGCTTGACAAAGTCGTCGTCCTTGATCGTGAGCGTGAGGTCGGCGGCGCCGTCGTCGGAAGTGGGGCCTCCCTCGCGGACGCGGCTCTTTTTCGGCGCCTCGGCCCCCTCCTCGGCGACGCGCAGGTCGAGCGTGTAGTCGGCGCCGTCGATCTTGAAGACGACGAGGCCCTTGATCTTCTTGACGAGCTCCTCGCCGTCCGGGCCGGACAGGTTGGCCTCGAGCTGCTTGAACAGCAGCGGCGCGTGCTTTGGGGGCATGATGGTTTTGCGAAGGGGGCGGGGAGGGCGGCGAACAAGCGGCGGCGGCGGCGGCCGAGGGTTTTTTTGTGTGTTTGGTGTTTTGGTGTGTGTGCGGCGGGGCAGTGGGGTCGAGTGCGGCCGTCGCTTCGAGCAAGGATCAGAGGCTGCGGCGGTTGTCTGGATGGGGCCGGTCGTCCAAGGGGGAGCGCGGAAAGAGGTTGAGGGGGCGGCGTTTGGAGCCTCGTCACCCAAAAACGGAACAACTTCTCTCGGGAGGGCTTTCAAGCGGAACGCCTGTGTGCGTGTGTGTGCGCAGGACCTGCGGCTGAATGAACCGATAGTGGTGATAAGCTCGCGATGCTTGTGTGTGTGTGTGTGTGTGTGTGTGCGTGCGCTGGGGGCGCGCGCCAGCGTCAAGGAGAGATGGACAGCGCGCCGCCGACAGCCAGCCGCCAGCGTTTCGCTGGGCGAAACTCGCCCAGCCGATCGACGCTCGCACACAGCGCGCGATGGCTCATAGGCTCCACATCCGCGTGTTGTTGTTTTACACGAGATCCAGGGAGCACTCCAAAAGAGAATCCGCTCTATGCATGTCTGTCCACGAAGGAGGAGAGAAGAGGAGAAGAAACAGGAGGACCGGGCATCAGCCCAGGGGCGACGGGGGTCGGGGGGGCCGCGGTCGACGGGCGGCGCCTTCGCAGCGCTCGTCCCGAAAAGCCGCGCGCCCACCCCCTTTCGCCCGCTTGAAAACATGAACAAAAAGTCGCGATTCATTTTGGATCCGAGTCGAAGCAGGTGGCGCCAGCGGTGGCGGGCCCGGCGGGGGAGGCGCCGCGCCGCGTCCGCGTCGCGCGAGTGTTTGTTTGTTTGTTTGTTTGTGGGGGGCTTTTGGCTCCTGCGGCTGCGGCTGCGGGGGGGGGGGGGGGGGGGAGGGGGGGGGGCACTGCGATCGACACGATGAACTGAGAGAGGAGGAGGAAGGGAGCATCGCATGCTTGTGTGTTTGGTTGTTGGGGGGCGTGTTTTCTCTCTCTGCGGCGGCGACGGGGGGCAAGGCCAAAAACGGGGGTTTGTTTGTTTGTTTTTTGTTTGTGTGGTTCGTTTGTGTGTTTCTGCTCGTTCGGAGTGGAGGGGCGTAGTCGCGACGGCGAACAGGGGGGATCTTAGAAGTACGAAGGAGCTCTCTTTTTTTTCCGTGAGGGGCGAAAAGATCGGCGGGTGGGGCTGCCGCGTCGTCGCAGCAGGAGCTCGCGCGATTGAGAGAGGGGGGGGGCTTCTTCCTTCTCTTGCGGGGTGTGTGTATGTGCCTGCATGTGAAGGGAAAATCCCCGAGCAAGAGAAAGAGAGAGAGAGAGAGAAAGGCCCCACGAAGGTGGGAGGGGGTGGAGGGGGCAAGGGGGAGGTGTTGGTGGGGTTGTTCGCTGTCTGCGGCGGGAGGCCGGCGGCGGCGGCGGTGCTGCCGAGCGGGGGCCGAGACTTGAATCACGCCCGCTTGTAGAGCGCGGCGGGCGCGGGCGCGCCCGGGATGGGGTGGCCCGGCGCCACGACGGGCAGCAGCGGCGGCGCCCCGCCGCCGGAGCCCGAGCCCGGCCGGCTGCCCGCCGGGTAGGGCGGCAGCGGGGGCAGCGGCGCCGGTGGTGGCGGCGGGGGCGGCGAGCCCGGCAGCGACAGCGGCGGGGGGCGGTGCGATGCCGCCGCTGCTGTTGCTGCTGCTGCTGCTGCTGCCACCGCCGCCTCGTGGAGCATCAGCCCGTGCGGCGGGGGCGGGACAGCCAGCGCGCCCCCAAAGCTGCCGCCGTGGCTGCTGCCGCGGCTGCCGCCCGCCGACGACGCCGACGCGCCGCCGTACGAGCCGAGCAGCGGCTGCTCCGCCGCGGCGGCGCCGCCGCTGCCGCCGGCGCCGGCGGGCGCGCCAAAGATGGGCGGCAGCGCCAGGCTGCCGCCGCCCGCGTGTCCGCCGCCACCAAACAGCCCCAGCCCCCCTCCTCCTCCACCAGAGGAAGAGGATGACGCCGACGAGCCGTCCGACGACGAGGACAGCCGCCGCCCGGGCGGGCGCGCGATGCACCCGAAAAACACGGCCGCGCCCGCCGCCGTCGCCGCTAGCAGCACCGCGCCCGCGCCAAAGACAAACGAGGGCGCGGCCGCCTCGTGCCAGTAGGCCGCGTAGCAGCGCGCAAAGTCCGGCTCGTGCACGTAGCTGCCGGGGGAGGCGTAGTAGGCGTCCGGGTAGACGACGGCGGCGCCCCGGGCGCAGCGCGCGAGGCGCTCCGAGGCGGCGTCGAGCGCGGAGCCGCCGAACGCGAGCAAGAGCGCAGAGAGCAGCGCCGACGCGAGCGTCCACCGCCAGGCCGCGCGGTTGCGCCGCGTGCCGCAGCCCCAGTAGCACGCCATATCCTATCGCCTTCTTCTTCCTTTTGTCCAAGAGGTTTGTTGTGTGTATTTGTGTGTGTGTGTGTTGTCTACTCTACGTGCCTATTGCTTTTTCTCTGCTACCCCGAGCGGGAAGCAGCGGAAGCTGGCAGCGCCGGCGGCGCCCCCGCGGAAGCGGCGGCGGGCGCGAATTCCAAAACGGGCGGCGCCAAGCGCGGAGCCGTCCGGCGATCGCTCCGCGCGGGCTGAACTGGCCGCGCGCGCGCGGCGGTCGCTTGAAGGGGCCCCCACTCGCGCGCCTGGGGGTCGGCGGGCCGACGGGGGGCCTTGAGGCGGGGCCGCGCGAGTTCAACGAACCCGCGAAGGCGCGAGAGGGGGGGGGGAGGGAGAGAGGTGGGGGGGGGGGAGAAGACGAGAAGCAAAAACAGGGCCGCGCGGCGCGCAAATAGGGCGGCTCGTCGTGGAGAGGGGGTTGGTTGGTGTGTGTGGGGTCTACTCAACTTTGGGGAGGGGAGGGCGCGGGGGGAGGGGGCGGGGATTTGAAGGCGCGGGGCGTTGGGAGGCGGTTGGCCCCACCAGAGGAGCAGAGGAGGCGGGGGGCGCTCCGGCGCCTCCGGGCGCCCGAAGGCGCCGGAGCCAACCAACTCTCCCTGCGGCGGCGGCGCGTCTTTTGATCGTTTCCTTTACAAATGCAGGGGGGAGATGACGATGATGATGATGATGATGATCTTCTGCTGCGGAAGGCATCAGGTAGGGAATGGGGCGTCGTGTGGTTGGGTTTTTTGGGGGCGGATGTCAGTCTGCCTCAGCGCGCTGCCGGCGGCTGGCTGGGCGGGGGCGCAACGGCTGCTGCCGCCGCCGCGCTGTCCCCTGCTCCTCCTCCTCCTCCCCCGCCGTCATCCTCGTTGGGCAGCAGCCCGAGCTCGCACTCGGCCGGCGGCTCGCTCTCGGTCGAGGTCTCTGCTTGATCTGCGGGGCCCGGCGTGCCCAGCACGTACGCGAGCGGGCCGTCGAGCAAAAAGGGCGCGGGCTCGGGCGCCGACGCGCCGCCGCCGGGGCGGCCGCACGAGCCCTGCCGGTCCGGCGCCGCGCCCTCGCCCTCGCCCGTGCTGCCGCTGCCGCTGCCCCCTGCCCCCTCGTCGTGCGCGTGCGCGTGCGCGTGCGCGTGCGCGCCGACGTCAACGACGGCAGAGGAGGGCGCTGCACCGGTGGCGGTGACGGCGGTCCCGACAGCAGAGGCGTCGGCGCGCTCGCCGGCGGCGGCACCGGCAGCCCTTTTGCCGCCGCCCCCGCGGCGCCGTGGCCGCCCCCCGAGCCGCCCCACCCCAGCCCCAGCCCCAACGGCCAGCGGGCAGCAGCGCGTCGGCAGCCCCGCCGCCGCCCATCGCGCCGCGCACCAGTCCCCGAGCCGCCGCCACGCCCGCAGCGGCAGCAGGAAGAGCAGGCAGAGGGCGAGGTAGAGCGCCACGCCGAAAAACCACACCCCCCGCGCGGCGGCGGGCCAGGGGGCCGCGCCCGCGCTGCTCGTCACGGTCGCGCCGCCGTCGGCGTGCGGCGGGATGGCCACGAGGTTGTAAGCGTTCATGCCGAGGATCGCGAGGGCGGTGGCGCCGCACACCCAGAGGGTCCAGCGGCCGGGCCTGGCGCCGCGGGCCTCGAGCGCGCGGCGGCGGCTGGCGGCGGCGGCGGCCCTTTGTGGCGCGGTTGTTGTCGTTGTCGTCGAGCTGCGGCCAAAGCACCCGCCGCCGCCGCCGCCGGCGCCGCCGCGCCGCCGCAGTGCCGTCGCCGTCGCCTTTGCCGCGTGGGGGGGCGCCGTCGCCTTTGCCGCGTGGGGGGGCGCGCCCGCCGCCGCCGCCGCCGCCGCCGCCGCCGCCGCCGCCTCTTCGGCCGCCGCCCCCCCTCTCCCCGCCTCCTCCGCCTCCCCCACCGCCACCGCCGGCGGTCCCATGCACTCGTCGCTCGCGCACAGCGCCACGAGGGGCAGCACCGCAAAGGGGATCATGAGCGCCGTCACGACGTTGAGCCAGTTGGTGATGGCCGCGAAGCCGTTCTCGTCGGTCTTGCCGGCAAACGCCGCGACGGCCATCGCCGGCGCGAGCGTGACGAGGCGGGGCACGTACCGGTGCCACGCGCGCTCGCCTTTCAGACCAAACATCACGGCGAGGATGTGCTGCCCGGCGAACGAGGTGGTCAGGGTGCTGGCCTGGGCGCTGGCCAGCAGGCCCACGAACCAGACCACGGCGTAGGCCTTTCCCGCGGCCCGCGAGCCCGTCTGCTGCAGCTTGAGCGCCGCGAGCGCCTCGCCCGCGCCGGCGAGCCCCAAGCCGCCCTCCCCCCTGGCCGCCTCAAACCCCCGCGCAAACACGCACACGGCCGCCACGTTGACCGCGAACGTGAGCGCGAGCGCGAGCGCGGCCTCGGCGCTCACGATGCGCGCCGCGCGCCGCCTGCCCGTGGCCTCGACCGCCGACCGGTGCCCGGCCATCAGCTGCGAGTACAAAAACACGTTGTGAGGCATCACTAGCGCGCCCAACGCGCCCACCGCCAGCGGCACCGTGTCGGCCGTCACCGTCGGCACCGCCAGCCCGCGAAACACCGCCGGCCAGTCCGGTCCCGACGAGAAAAAGAGGGCAAACATCGACACGGCCAGCGCGCCGACCAGGGCGCCCATCAGCCCCTCCAAAGGGCGCCGGCCGTACTGCTGCAGCTGCAGGAGCGCAAACGCCGCGGCGCACGTGATGAGCACCCCGACCCACATCGGCACTTTTCCCCCCGACAGCCCTGTGACCGCCACGGCCCCGCCGATCGACTCGAGCATGTCCGTGGCCAGCACCGCGAGCTCGACGCACGCGAGCAGAAAGAAGGCGACGGGCCGCGGGTAGTGCGCGCGGATGGCCGTCGACATGTCCCCGCCCGTCTGGAGCCCGAGGCGCGCCGACAGCGACTGGACAAACCACGCGGCGGCGGTCCCCCAGAGCGTGACCCACAGCAGGGAGTAGCCCGCGAAGACGCCCATGTTGACGTCGGCGGCCATGTTTCCCGGGTCGAGGAAGGCCACGGCCATGAGCAGGCCGGGCCCCAAGAAGCGGAAGAAGGTCGCGAGGGCGCGGAGGGCGGCCCGGAGCGGGGAGGAGGGGGGCGGGGGGCGGCGGGGCGGAGGGGGGGCGGCGGGGTCGCCCGCCGCGCCGCTCGCGCCGGCGGCGGGCTGTGCGGGCGCCATTGCCCCTTTTCCTCCTCTCTCTCAGGCGACGCCCCAATGCGCGCGCGCGCGGGGGGGATCCGCTGGGCGCGAGGGGACGCCCTAGACGCGCCCCATCTCTAGCTGGGCGGAGAGCGAAGCGGAGGGAGAGAGAGAGAGGGAGGGAGGCGGTGTCGCGGGCGGGGCGGAGGAGTGGGAAAAAGGGAACGAGAGATTGTTCACAGCGCGCGCGACCTGGCGAGGAGGAGAGGAGAGGGATCCAGTTATGCGCGCGCGGAGGGTCTAAGGATGCAGAGCTGCCGTGTGCGTGTGACTAGGGGGTTTGGGGGGTTGAGGGAGCAAGAGAGGAGGGGCGCTTTTTGTGTCGGTTCTCGGGGGCGAAGCGGCGGCGAACGACGCCGACGACGACGAGGGCGGTTGGAGCGAGGCGGGGCGAGAGAGGCGAGAGGGGGAAAAGTCGGTCTTGGGAAACAATGTGCGCCGGGGGTGGTGGGTCATCTATATGCATGTGTGCGCGTGCGCGTGATGATACAATGGCTCGCAACTCGGTGCTGCTGATGCCGCCCCTCTGTCCTCAAAAGAGGGAGGATCGGAGGAGGGCTCGCGCGCTCCCTCACCCGCCTCCGCCGCCCGCCGCCGCCCCGTCCTGCTCCTCCTGCGGCTGCAGCGGCTGCTCGCTGCGCAGCAGCGCCGGGTAGAACTCCCGCGCCAGGGCCCGCACGGCCTCGCCGAGGGGCATGTGGCTGGGCGGCTCGGGCGGGCCAGGGGTCGCGCTGCGCGAGCGGCGGCGGCGGCCGGCCCCGGCCCCGTCGCCGCTGCCGCCGCCCTCGCCGCCCTCGCCGCCGCCCCCGGCACCGACGGCCGCCGGCTCGGCAAGGGCGCGCCGCATCAGGCGCCAGCGCCGCAGCGCCGCGGCAGCCGAGCGCCCGGGGACTGCCTCGCCCCAGTTGACCTCCCCCTCGCGCAGTGGCGGCCCCCCGGCGCGCTCGCGCTCGCGCGCCCGCGCGGCCGCCAGCAGGAAGCGCAGCAGCCGCCGGTCGTCCCGCCCGTCGCTCCCCCACTCGCCGCGCTCGGCCATCGTGGGCGCCAGCCGCCCGTACCACTCGCGGCGGCACTGCGCGGGCGACCTGCCCGGCATGCCCTCTGCCACCACGTCCCACCCGATGTCGTCGACGCGGCTCCCCGCGCTCGGGCGGGGGGCCTCGCCCGGGCGGGCGCCGAAGTAGCTGAACGCCAGGCTGCGGCCTTGGCCGCCGGGCTGCCGCTCCTGCCCGGCGGGGGAGGGGGAGGGGGAGGGCGAGTCGGTGCGGCCGGTGGGGAGGCCGCCGCCGCCCGCGCCGCCGCCTCCTCCTCCTCCTCCTCCCGCTCCGCCCTCGACGTCGCGCCGCGCTGCGCAGTAGTCGGCGACGAGGCGGCGCAGGCGCTGCAGCTCGTCGTCGGAGAAGCGGCCGACCACGGCGCGGAGCGGCTCCTCGCCGCCGCCGCCGCCGCCCGCCGCCGCCGCCGCGGCCCGCGCCACGGCCGCCGCCGCCCCGCCACCGCCCACCAGCGCCGCCGGCACGCCCACCTCGCGCCAGTGGTCGCGCACCGACTCGGGCGACCTCCCGAGCGCCTTGGCGATGGCCGTCCACTGCCCCGCGCCCTTCTCCGCCACCAGCCGCGCCAGCTCCGCCGACTCGTCCTTGGAGTAGGCGCCCCGCTTGAGGCCCGCGGCGGACGCGTAGAGCCTCTGCAGGCGCGCCCACACTGCCTTAACGTGGCGGTCCGGGAGCGCGGCCGCCACGGCGTGCGCCAGGCCCGCGCCGCCCTGCGAGCGGGAGCCGGTGGCGGCGGAGGGGGAGGTCGAGGAGGAGACGCCGGCACCGCCGCCGCCGCCTCCGCCCGCGTCGACGCCGCGCGCCCCTTTCCCACGGCCGAGTGTGAAGACCCAGCCGTACCCTCCGGACGTGTCGACGCCCGTGGCGGCGGCGAAGGCGGCCACGGCCGCGCGGATGACCGCGTCCTCGCGCGGGGAGAAGCGCCCGTGCACGACGTCGCGGCGCTGGTAGTCGCCCTTCCACGTCTTGCCGCCGCCGCCGGCGAGAGCGCCGCCGCCGGGCGACGGCGCGCTGCCGGCGGCGAGAGCGTCGAGCACGGCCTGGCGGACGCCGGCGGTTTCCGCGGGGATCAGCAGAGAAGGTGGGGGTGCGGCGGCGGCGGTGGGCGGGCGGCGCTGCTGCTGCTGCTGCTGCTGCTGTGCAGGAGGAGGGGGAGGAGGAGAGGAGGACGAGGAGGGGCCGCTGCTGCTGCTGCGCCCGCCCTTGTCGTCGTCCTCGCCCTCGTCCTGCTGCTGCTGCTGCGCCCGCGGCCCGCCCTGGCCTTCCGCCTCCTCCGGCCGCATCACGCGCTGGTCGATGCCGTAGGTGCGCAGCACGCGCTCGTCCTCCTGGCGCTCAAACTCGGCCAGCGCCTCCTCGCGCTCGCGCCGGCGGCGCTCGCGCTCGCGCGCGCGGCGCTCCTCGGCCGTCAGCGGCGGCGGGCGCTTGTCCTTCTTGTCCTTCTTCTTCTCCTCCTCCTTTTGCTGCTGCTGCGCCGGGGGCGGCGGCGGCGGCGCCGGCTCGGCCCGCTCCTCGTCCGAGGCGACATCCAGCACGCTCTCGAGGGCGCTGTTGTTGGTTTTTCCGGGGTGGGGGGGGGGGGGTTGGGGGGGCGTGTGAGTGAGTGTCAAGGGCTGCTGCGCGGGTCGGTCGACGGGCGAGCCGCAGCGCGCGCAAAAACTTTAAAAAAGGAAGGTGCCATCAGACGATTGTGGTATGAATATCTCCAAACGCGACCCCTCCCCTCGGGGGAGAGGAGGCCGCGGGTTTCAGAGTCATGGAAGTTTTTGAAAGTCGAAAATCAGATGCATCACGTGGCGGGGTTTTTGTTTTTTGCGGGATTGGAAGGCACGGCGGGCGGCGGGGGGGGTGGGGGGGTGGGCAATGCCACCACGCCCCCCCCCCAAAAACGCGCGCAAGGACAATAAACTCACCCGTTGTGCCGTGGTTGCCGCTGCCGCTCCTGCTGCCGCCGCTCCTCATCCTGCTGCTGCTGCTGCTGCTGCTGATCCTGCTGCTGCCGCCGCTCCTCCTCCTCCCGCCGCCGGCGCCGCCGCTCGGCCTTGCAGCGCGCCTTGTCGTCGGCGCGCTGCTGCTGCTGCTGCTGCTGCTGCTGCTGCTGCGCGGCCGCCGCGGCCGCCGCGGCTGCCGCCTCGGCCTCGCGCTCGCGCTCGCGCGCCGCCTGGGCCTCGGCCGCCACGCGCGCCGCCTCGCGCGCCGCCTGGACCTCGGCCGCCTCGCGCGCCGCCTCGCGCGCCGCCTCTGCCTCGCGCTTCTCGCGCCGCCGCTGCTTCTTCCTGCGCCGCCGCTCGTCGTCGTCGCCGCGCTTGCCGCCCTCCTCCTGCTGCTGCTTCCGCTTCTTGTCCTTTTGCTTCTTCCGCTTGTCGCCCTCGTCAGCGCCTGCGTCGGGCGTGTTAGCGGCCACGTTGGCAGCGGCGGCGGCGGCGGCGGGGGTCGCGGGCGTGACGGGAGGAGGGAGGGCGGCAGCAGCAGCGGCGGCCGCTCCGCCTCGTCCTCCCCCTGCCGCCGCCGCCGCCGCCCCCGCGCCGCTGCGCACGCCGACGCACCGCCCTGTCGCGGCGTCGCGCTCGACGGACGCGCGCAGGAGCCTCGCGACGTCCTGCTCGGCCGCCCCCGGGCAGCGCTCGCGCACGCGCTTGAGCACCTTGGCGAGCAGCTGTGATTGTGGTGTTGTGGTGTTATGGTGGTGTTGAGGAGTGAGGGGAAGAAGACGAAGAAGGAGCGAGAGCGAGAGCGCGCGCGCGCCGGCCGGCGGCGGCGGCGGCGGCGGCGGCGGCGGCAGCGGCGGCTTGCCCTTGCGCGCGCGCGCGCGCGCCGGCCAAACGGCCCGAGGTCGATGGGCAACCGCCATCCACCCGACGCACCTTGCTCTCGCGCATCCCGCCCTCGGGCGCCGACTTGCGCAGGGCGCGCGCGGCCGCCGCCTCGACCTGCTGTCGCATTGACGCGTCGCCTTCTTCTCGCGCTGGCATCGTGCGGATGGTGGCAGTAGTGGGATGGTGGAACTAGCTCATGGTGATGAGAGAAGGGGTGTGGGCGCGCGCGTTGTTTCAGCGCGCTGTGATTCTAGTGCCGACGATTGGGAGGATTGTGTGTGTGGAGCGATGGCGGAAGAGCTGTCGAGGGAAGAGGAGGGCAGGAGAGGCGAGAGCCAAAGCCAAAACACCGGTCCACACCGCTATCGCACACATCCCCTCTCGTACCGATCGCGCCTCAGAAACGCGCCGCCGCAATAATCCACGCCCCCACCTTTACAGTACGGGCGAGAGCCCGATTCGTTCCGCACTCTATCGACACACGCGCGGGCGCGCGCGCGCCTCTCTCCTGTCGAACACACGCACACACCCCAACCCCCGTACCTCTCGCACCTGCGCGGCGCTGCCACAATCAACCCCCACTTGGAGAGGAGGACGGACCGATGCACCAGCTCGCGGCCGCGCGAGGGGTGGCGGGCCTGCTCATGCGACCGCGACCGCGGCTGCCTTTCCTCCTCGCGCCGCGGGCGCCGACGCTGACGCCGACGCCACCGCTGCGGACGCCGACGCCCCGCCACCGCACATCCGCCTCCTCCTCCTCCTCCGCCGCAAAAACCACCAGCAGCGCCGATCTCCTCTCCGTGGTGCACCATCCGCTCTTCTCCGCTCCCTTGCTTCCCCCCGGACACCGCTTTCCCATGCAGGTCTTTCAGCGAATCCACGACCGCCTGCTCGCGAGCGGCGACGTCCTCCCCGCGCAGATTCACGCCCCGCAGGGCGACGGCTTCTCCCCCACGGACGACGAGCTGGCCAACGTGCACACGCGCGAGTACCTCGCCGCCCTCAGTGGCCCGGAGGGGCTGGACGCGGCCCGGGCGCGGCGCATCGGATTCGGCGCCGACGCGTTCTCCGCAGAGGCAGGCGGGCGGCGGGCGCTGCTGATGCGGCGCACGCGCGCCGAGGTCGCGGGCACGCTGCTGACCGCGAGACTCGCGCTCGAGCGCGGTTTGGCCGTTTGTACGGCGGGCGGAACCCACCACGCCAAGGCAGACACGGGCGGCGGATATTGTGTTGTTAACGACCTCGCGTATGCGGCGGCGGGGCTCGTGGCGGAGGGCGCGGTTGGAAAAATTGCAATCGTCGACCTCGACGTCCACCAAGGCGACGGGACGGCCGCCATCTTTTCCGGTGGCGCGGGTGGCGCTGGCGGTCGCGCGGACGACGACAGCAGCGGTAGCGGCAACGGCGACGACGACGGCAGGAGAAGCGGCGACGGAGGAAGCGACGACGGAGGAGGGAGCGAGGGCAGCAGCCCCGTGCCCCCCTGGGTCCGTGCGCGCGTCTTTACGCTGTCAGTTCACGCCGCGAGCAACTTCCCAGCGCGCAAGGAGGCCTCCAGTCTCGACGTCCCCTTACCGGACGGCTGTGGCGACGCCGATTACCTTTGCGCAGTCGCAGGAGCGCTCGACCGCGTTTTGGAGTGGCTTCAAGAGCGGGAGGAGGGGGAGGACGGCAAGTCCGCGCCCCTTGTTCCGCCGCCCCTCCACCCCTGCCTCGTCCTCTACGACGCCGGGGTCGACGTCCACGCCTCGGACGCCCTGGGCCGCTTATCCGTGTCGGACGCGGGCCTCAGGCGGCGCGACGCGCTCGTGCTGGATTTCTTTTTGGCGCACGGCGTCCCCGTGGCCGGGGTGGTGGGTGGGGGGTACGCCGACGACCTCGACGTGCTGGCCGAGCGGCACATGCACCTGCACCGCGCGGCGCTCGAGATGTGGGAGATGCACGGGCTCGCGGAGCGGGAGCGGCGCGGTCGGGCGGGGGAGGCGGTGGCAGCAGCCGCGGCGGCGGCGGCTTGAACTTGAACGCAGGGTGGGACTTTTACACACACACGTTGTTGTTGCTGTTGTTGCTGGGGGTCCCCTGTAAGCCAAGCACATTTCTCTTGCATCAGTCGAGGGGAGGGGGAAAGGAGAGGCGGCGGCGGCGGCAACAACGCGCGTCCGCCCCGCACCCCGCGTCCGCCAAAAAACAACAAGAATGCCCCCCCTCAAACGATCCCGCGCCGCACGGGCTTGGTCACGTCCGTGCCCAAGCCCAGCCGCGCCTCCATCTGCGAGTGCATGTCCGGCGCCTGCACCTCGGACGGCTCGAAGGGGAGGCCCAGGTACGACTCGAACGAAAACGTGTCGAGCGCCCCCGTTAGGGAGTCGAGCCCAAGGCGGCTCGACGCGGGCACCCCGGGCCCCGGCAGGCGGCCAAAGCGCGACAGGATCTGCGCCTCGATGGCCTCGCGCGCGGGAAACGCGGCGCCGTAGAGGTCGGCCTGCATGCGCGCGCGCGTGGCCTCGCCCGCGCTGCGGCCCGGGCGCGTGGCGGCCTGGATGCGGGCGACGGGGTGGGCGGGGACGGCGTGCTGCTCGCGCAGCGCGGCGAGGCCGTCGCGCAGCGCGTCGTGCTGCGTCGCCTGGAAGGGCAGGCTCGCGCTCGCGGCGGACGCGTCCATGGCTCTGTTCTTTTCGGTGCTGGCTTTGCTGGTCGACCTCCCCGCGCGCGCGCGCGCGAGCGCGATCGGGGGGTCGCGAAAAAACTCGCGTGAGGGAGAGGGTGTTGGTTGCGCGCGTCCGGGGCTTGGTCTTCTTCTCTCGGGCTTGCGTGCGGGTGGCTTGGTGGCGGTGGGTGGGTGCGCGTGGGTTGGATGCGTGTGTGTGTTCGTGAGGAGGCTCGCGCGTGTGTGCGTTTCGTGTGTGTGAGAGGGATGATGATGGAGGGCTCTCGCCTTTTCGAAGGGAGAGAGAGCCTCCTCCTCCTCCTCCTCCTCCTCTTCCTCCTCCTCCTTCGCCCCTCGACACAACCCTTCTCTCTCTCTCTCCCTCGCCCCCAATCTCAATCCCAAACCTCCGGCCGCCACCTCCGACACACGCAGTGACCCACATAGGCGTCCAGTACTGCCGTCGCGTTGGTGGCGCCGAACAGCCTTGCATCAAAACGCGCGTTTTGGGCGCGTGGTGGTCTTGCGCCCCCCCCTCATCAAACAAACCGCGCGCGCGCGCGCGCGCCCCTGACACGCACTCAATGGCGCACGACATCGAGCAGCCCCTCATCCTCCCACCCGAGGAGGAGGCATCACCCGCAGCAGGGCCGCTGAGCCAGCAGCATCGCCCGCCCCGCCGCGTCTCGTTTGCGCCGTCGCCGGCGCCCCCGCCGCCGCCGCCGCGCCGCTCCTCGTCCTCCTCCTCCTCGGGCTCGGGCGCGGCCCCGCTCGACGACCAAGAAGCCGCCCCGCCCCCCGCGTCCTCCTCCTACCTCGCCCGCCTCAAGGCCGCCGTCCGCAGGCTCAAGCACGAGACGCTCGCGCTCTACTACGCCGCGCACGACCCGCGCACGCCCTGGCACGCCCGCCTCCTGCCCGCCGTCGCCGTCGCCTACGCCCTGTCCCCCTTGGACCTCATCCCCGACTTTATCCCCGTGCTAGGGCTGGTCGACGACCTCCTCATCCTCCCGGCCCTCCTCTGGCTCGCGATCCGCGCCTTACCACCGCAAGTGCTCGAGGACGCGCGCGAGAGGGCGCGCCGCGAGCCCCTTTTGCTCCACCGAAACTGGCCCGCCGCGCTCGTCTTTTTCGCGCTGTGGCTGCTGTCGGCCGAGCTGCTCGCGTCGTGGCTGCTCGGCCGGTACGCCCCGCCCGAGCTGCTCGGGGACCGCTGGGCCGTGCTTGCAGGGGTGGCGGGGCTCGGGTGCGTGGCGTTCTCGGCGTGGGCGGTCGGGCGGCTCAGGTACGATCGGCGCCGCAGGGACGCGTGGAACGTCAGCCACCCGCCGCCCCCACCCCGGCAGCAGCAGCAGCGGCAGCAGCAGCAGCAGCGGCAGCAAGGGCAGCAGGGGCAGAATCGGCGGCAGCGGCAGCAGCAGCAGGAGCTGGCGCAGGAGGGCGCCGGGGTGGCGGCAGCAGCAGAGGCAGGACCGCCCCTCCCGCCGCCGCCCGAGGTGGTGGCGGTGGTGGCGGGCGTGCCCGACGCCGGCGAGTTGGGGGGCGGCGGCGGCGGGGACGCGGAGGAGGTGGGGGGCGAGGGGGTGGCGGGCCTGCCGCCGGCGCTCGCGCCGCCCTTTGCGGGCGCGGCGGCCAACGGCGTGAGCCACCGGCGCGTGAGCGGCGACTCGGCTGAAGGAGCGGAGGACGAGGAGGTGGGCAACGTCAACAATGCTACCGAGCAGCCACCGCCGCCGCCACCAGCCTCCCCCAGCCCCCCCGCCTCCGCCGAGAAGAAGAAGAAGAAGACGCGGCGCAGCAAGCCGACACCCCCGCCGCTCCCTGGAGGCGACGACGGCAACGACGACGGCGACGACGGCGACGACAGGCGGCTGCTTCCCGCGATGGCCAACGGCCTCGACGCGGCGGCCGCCGCCGCCGCCCCTGTGCTGGTGCCGGCGGCGGCGCGGGCGAGGCAGCAGCGGTGAACAAAAAAAAAAGCAAACGACGGCGATCCCTCTTTGATCTTCGCATTCTTCATAACGCTTGCTTCTTTGCTTTCGATGCTGATTTCTTAAATTGATTCCGTGTTGTCGCTTTATTGTCATCGTCAAGGGCGATCGGCTCTTACTTATTTTGTGTTTTGCTGCGGGCGACGAGGCGCGCTCGACTGCGGGCGGGCCGAGGGCTCGGGAGGAGGGGGGGGGCGGGACCGGAGAAGAAAGAAAGAGAACAAACCAACCCGAACTCACTCGCTGCCACCGCCGCCGCACCGCACGGGATCGAACGTGCGGCGGAAGACCGCGCACAGGCCGCGCAGCGGGCCCGTGCAGCCGCACGAGGCCGGGCGCTGCTGCGCTCCGGCGGCGGCGGGAGCGGCGCCGGCCGCAGGAGCAGGAGCCTTGGCCGGCGGCGACGGCGCCGCAGAAGCAGGGCAGGGGCCGGGCGACTTGAACTCGACGCTCGCGCACTGCATGAGGCACATGTTGTTGTACGTCTTGCCGTCGCGCCCGCACACCTGGCGGAACGAGCGGTCGCACGCGCACGACGGCTTGGGCGCGCTCGCGCCGCCGCCGCCGCCGCCGCCGCCAGCCGCCGGAGCCTCCTCGCACCGGCCCTGACGCGCGACCTCCTCGCCCGCGCACCGCGCCCCGCAGCTGTTGCTGAAGGTCTTGCCGCCCTTGGAGCACACGGGCGCGTAGATGAGCGGGCAGGCGCACACCTTGGTGGGAGGGGGCGACGAAGAAGGCGACCCGCCAGCGCCGGTCACGGCGGGCGGCTTGGGCGTCGGCGTCGTCGGCAGAGTCGGCTCGCAAGCCCCCGCGCTGCGCTTCTCGACGCCGATGGGGCGGCACTCGAAGGCGCAGGGGTTGCCGTAGGTCTTGCCGTCGGTGCCGCAGATGGGGTTGTACTCGAGCGTGCAGGCGCGCCCGGGCCCGCAGCCGGGCCGCGCGCCCGCGCCCGCTGCGGGCGGCGGCGGCGGCGGCGGCGGCGGAGGCGGCGCGGGGCCTGCGGCGGTGCACTCGCCCCGCGCGCGCGTCTCGACGCCGACCGGGCGGCACTCGAACATGCAGTCGTTCGAGTAGGTCTTCCCGTCCGTGCCGCAGATGGGGTCGTAGTTCGCCGGGCAGATCCGGTCGGTCCGCTCGCAGCCGGGGCGGACGGTGCCCGCCAGCGCCGACGGCGGTGCCCCCGCCCCCGCGCCGCCGCCGTCCTGCGCCTCTGCCGCCGCGCAAGGCCCCTCGGCCGCCAGCTCGACCCTCTCGCACTCGCGCAGGCAGGGGTTGGCGTACGTGACGCCGTCCTTGCCGCACTGGGGCAGGAAGATCTTGGTGCAGCGGCACGTGACGGGCGCCTGACCGTCGAACGAGCGCGCGGCGCCTCCGCCGCCCGAGCCCGATCCCGACTCGTCGGCCGCCGCCGGCCGCGAGCCCGCCTCGGGGCAGGGGCCCGCGCGGTAGGGCCCCGCGCGGTCGCAGATGGCCATGCACTCGTTCACATAGCTGCGGCCGTTGGAGCCGCACACGGACACGTCGCGCGACGAGCGGCCGCAGCGGCACGTCCACGACGGGCGCATCGGGTAGCCTCCGCCGACATTAGGGGTTGGGGTGGCGGCGAGGCGGCCGCCGGGGGCGGTGGCGCCGGTGGCCGGCTGCTCGGGCGCGGGCGACGCGAGCAGGAGGCGCGCGGGCGCGAGGGCGGGCAGGGACGCGACGACGGCCAGGACGACAAGCAGGAGCAGCGCCAGGGGCGCCCTCGGGCGGTGGCCCTTCATTGCTGTGCTTCTGTTTTGGGTTTGGGTTTTGGGACGAGGAGACGGCGGGCGTGCGTTGGTGGCGGCGGTGGGGGGAAGAGGGGCGGCGACGATGCCGCCGCGTCGTCGGCGCCGTCGAGGAAACCAACCCCGCGAAGAGCGATGCAGGGGGGCAGCGACTCGTGCCTGTGCTCGCGCGCCGTCTTCCTCATCGTCCAGTAGCTGTGGCGGCGCGCTTCGTGGCGCCGGGCCGCGATTGCTCGCCCCCCACGATTCGCGGAAGAAAACGCAACGTACCTGCCCTCGGCTCCTCCTCCGACAACGACTGTCCCGCGGCGGGTGCTTGAGAACGCGGGGAGAGAAAGCGAACCAAGCGCGTGCGTAATCTGTTGAGTTGGACAACAAAAGGAGAGTGTGAATGTGTCAGGTGTGCGCGTTATGCCCCTGCGGCCGCATCGGGGCGGACCGGGTTTTCTTCGCCTCCCGCGCGTCGTCGCCGCTCCGCGACACCGCGGAGGCGCGGAAGCCGCCCGAAGGCGCGGTTACTCTTCTCTTCCTCCACGTGTTCTGTCTTCTTCCATCGTGCCTTTTCCCTCCTTTCGGTCCTCCTCCTACTCCTCATCATCATCGTCTTCATCCTCTTCATCCAAGGCCCGCGACCGCCCGCTCCACCGCCGCGCGCACCGCGGGGCTAAGGCGCTCGGCCGCCGCCGCGCCCCCACACGCGCCCAGCGCCGCGCGCAACGCCCCCGCCACCCGCACGGTGCGCAGCGGCTCCCAGCGGGGGGCGGCCGCGGCCGCGAGGCGCCTGCCGCAGTCGCCCGCCGCGTCGCCGCTGTACAGCACCGCGTCGGTGCCCAGGACCCCCTGCTGGAGGAGCGCGGCCGCGTCGCCGCCGTCGTCGCCCTCGTCGCCGTCGTCGTCGCCGCCGCAGCCGCGGCGCGCCGAGCGGCCGCCCAAAAAGGGCGACTCGAGGTAGAGCATGTCGTCGTCGTCGTAGAAGGGGGGTGCGGCGGCGGCAGGCTCGCCACCCCCATCACCCCCACCAAACCGCCGCCCCTGCTCCAGCTCGGCCCACGCGCCCGCCGCCTGTCCGCAAATCGCGTCGAGCAGGGGCGCCAAGGGCCCGGGGGCAGCGGCCAGCAGGGCGGTGAGGCCCGCGGCGTGCAGCTTGCGCGCGAGGCGGCCCGCGGCGGCGTCGGCGGCCGAGACCCAGCACGAAGCGAGGCCGAGGAGGACGTCAGAGGTGGTGGTGATTGCGCCGTTGTTGTTGACGCCGCCGCCGTTTCCGGTCCCGCCACCAGCCGCTGTCACCGCTGCCGCCGCCCTGGCCACCTCGGGCGTCCCGACGACGGCCTCAAACGCGGCGGGGCGCAGCAGCAGGAGGCGCGCCAGCAGCGCAAACACGCCCGAAGCCACGCGCGGGTTGCGCCGCGCCTCGATCGCGGCGCGCTCGCGGCGCTCGGCCGCCGCCTCCTGCTCGGCCGCCGTCGCCCCCGCCCCCGTTGCCGCCCCAACCGCCTTGTCCTCCAAGACCTTGGGCAGCGCCGCCTCCACCAGGAGCGTCGCGATCGCCGGCGCAAGGGCGGCCGCGCCGGCGTCCGGGCTCAGGCGCAGCAGCAGGTCCATCGGCGGCAGCAGCAGCAGCGCGCCGCGCTCGCTCACCTCCGGGGCAAGCGCGGCGAGGGTCGATCCGAGCTCGGCGGCCACGGCCGACGCATAGGGCGAGCCCCCCAGCAGCAAGAGCGACTGCAGCAGCACGGTGGTGGCGGGGAGGTGCTCCGTGGAGTGGCGCATGAGGGCGGCGAGCTTTGGGAGCAGCGTGGGCGAGGCCAGGAGCGCCAGCTGCGGCGTCTGGGCGTACTGCTGCTGGCGCTGCTGCTCGTCGGCGCCGGCCGCCGCGGCAAAGGCGGCGGCGGCGGCCGCTACTTCGGGGCTCGCCGCCGCCCCCGCCACCCCCGCCGCCCCTGTTGCCTCCGCCTGAGCCCCACCGTCCACCGACCACGGCAGCGAGGGGCAATTGCGCGCGGCCACGATCCATAAAGCCAGCGCGTCCTCGGCCAGCTCGTCGCCGTAACCCCCTGTGGGCAGCGCCTGCGCGACGGCCGGCGCCACCGCCCCGGGAAGCAGCAGCGCCGACTCCTCCGCGAGCGCGTTGACGAGGCCCGCGAGCGCCGCGAGCACCTGGATGCGCAGGAGCGAGCGGCCCGAGTCGGCGGCCAGCGAAACGGCGGAGGAGGAAGACGACAAAGGGCCGCCGCCAGGGCCGAGGCGGCTCCCTCCCGCCGCCTCCCAGACGCGCGGGAGGAGCTGGAGCAGGCCCGGCACCAGCGGTCGCACGGCTGGGCCCAGGCGGTCGATCAGGAGGCCGAAGAGGCCGAACGCCTGCGTCTGGGTGTCGAGGTCGGAGGACGCGGAGAGCAGGCGCGCGAGCCCGTCCATGGCGCGCGGGGCGGCGGGGGCAAAGGCGTCGGCGTCGAACGACAGGTCGTGAGCGAGCGCGCGCAGCGCGGCGGCGGCCGTGAGGGCGACGCAGGAGTCCGAGGACGAGGACGAGGAAGGAGGTGAGGAAGAACCTGGGGCCGCCGCTGCACCGCCACCGCCGCCGTCGCCGGCGTCCAGGCAGGCCGCGAGGGCGACGTACGCGGCGGCCTTGTCCTCCTGGGGCAGGCGCGGGGCCCAGCTGCCGAGCACGCGCGCGGCGGCGCGGCGCGCGACGCGCGCGGCCATCGCCGGCGGCGAGGAAGGGGGCGGCGCTGCTGGAGCTGCTGCGGCCGACGCCGCCGCGAGCTCTGGCAGCAGCGACCCGCGCAGCCAGGGCGCGTAGTCGACGTGGTCGTGCAGCTCCTCGCAGAGGAGCGCGGCGGCGGCGTAGGCCGCGTCCTTGCGCAGCAGCGGCGCGAGCGGGGCTGGGCCGCCCCGGGCCGCCGGCGCTGCCGCCGCCGCCGCCACCGCCGCGCCGATCTCAGCCGCCAGCACGGGCGCCAGACTGTCGCGCCGCTGCCGCGCGAGCACAACCAGCAGCGCCTCGGCCGCCGAGCGCAGCGAGTCGGCGCTCGCGCCGCCGACTCCCCCAAAGCCGCCGCCAAAGCCGCCAAAGCCGCCGCCCTCGAGCCCGAGGCCCCCTCCCCCGGAGCGGGGCGAGTGGAAAAAGGACTCGGGGTCGCGGCGCCACAGGCGCAGGTCGCGCGCCGTCAGCGGCAGGCCCACGCGTGCGACGAGCGCGCGCGCGAGGGCGACGAACCGGGGCTCCTCCTGCTGCTGCGGCTGCTGCTGCTGCTGCTGCCCCTGGGGGCCCGAGGAGGAGGCAACGGGCCCCTCCCAGAACGCCGCGAGCGCGCGCTGCGCCGCCTCATGCGCCGCCGCCGCCTCGTCTGCTCCTGCCGCCGCCCGCGAGCGCCCGCCGCCGCCGCCGCGGAACGCCTCGCACTGCAGCGCGTCCAGCAGCAGCAGCGCCGAGCGCACCAGCAGGGGGTCCTCCTCAGGGTCCTTCCCCGCCGACTTGCCGTCCTCGTCGTCCTCGTCGTCGTCGTCGTCGTCGCTGTCGTCGTCCTTTGGCTGCTGCTGCTGCTGCTGCTGCTCGGAGGCCGCCGCCGCCCCCTCCGCCCGCTCGGCCGCCGCCATCACCCGCCCGAACGCCAGCTCCAGGGCCGGGACCATGGTGCCGGCCCCCAGGAGCGCCGCCCAGGGGTGCGCCCCCTGCACGGCCGCGAGCGTCTTCAGGGACTTGAGCGCGCAGCGGCGGAGGGGAAGCCGCCGGTGCTGTTGTTGGTGCGGTTGTTGTTGCTGCTGCTGCTGCTGCTGGTCGGCGGCCGAGAGCAGCGCGCGCGCCGCCTCGAGCAGTCCTGGCAGGCACGCGACGGCGGGCGGGGCCGGCGCGCGCGTGGCCGCGTCCCCGTCGACGCCCCAGACGAGCAGGCGCCGCACGACCTTGTCCTCCAGGAGCCAGCGCTCGAGCAGGAACGCCGCTCGCTGCTGCTCCTGGTGCTGATGCTGCTGCTGCGGTTGCGGCTGGTGCTCCTGGCCCGCGCCTGCCGCCGCCGCCGCCGCCGCCGCCATCGCCTGCCTCAGGTCGGCGATCCACGCCGCCCAGACCGCGTTGAGCAAGCCCGACCGGGTCAGCTCGCCGAACGCGCGCCGGTCGGACGAAAGCCTCTTGCTGCTGAGCTCCTTGATGACGTGGTGGAGGCCGAGGTAGAGGCGCAGGGAGGCGGGGGCTGGGGTGGGGGCGGCGGCGGACGCGCCGTTCTCGTGCTGCTGCCCCTGCCTCTGCGCCGGCTCCTCCCGCTTTGCGGCCTCGGCGGCGGCCAGCAGCGACGGCACCAGGTCCGGCCACTCGCGCGGCCAGTCCCAGCGCGCCACCTTGCCCAGCGCGACGGCCAGCTGCGCGGCCAGGCGGGCGTCGAGGAGCGGCGACGTCGCCAGCGCGGCGACGAGCCGGGGGCGCAGCGCCGCCTTTTCCTCCGCGCTCACGCCCGCGTGCGCCCCGCCGCCGCCGCGGGGCCTCCATTGCCTGCCGATGGCGTTCTTGAGCTGCACCGCCGCGAGCCAGCGGGCCGGGTGGCTCGCGGCGCACGACGGATCGGACGCGACGGCGAGCAGGAGCGAGCAGAAGCCCGGGCGCTCCTCGAGCGCCGCAAGCGCCGCCTCGGGCGTCGGTTCGCCGCCGCCGCCGCCGCCGTTGAGCGCGCCCGTGGGGTCGACGACGGCGCGCTCGAGCAGCGCGACGAGGGCGGGGAGATCGTCGGCCGCCATCCTTCTCCTCCTGATCGTGCTATCGGGGGGAAAGACACCAGAGGGCGGAGGCTCGCGGAAGAGCAACCGAAGCCGGGGGATGATGGGGGCGAGTGCTTCTGTGCGCGGCGCGCGCGCGCGTGTTGTGCGACCGCGTCTATGACTTTGAGCTAGAGGAGATAGGCTGATGATGACGACGCTTTGAGAATTAACTGGTGCGCGGTGCTAAGGAGAATGACGAACCAACTAGCGATGCGCGCTCGCTCCAGCAAGTGCCGGCGGCGGCCGATCGCCGCACCCGCGCTCGCTCGCCCGTGCCTCCCAAGCCGAGACACACACAAACAACCTCACCGCCCCCCGCGCGACCGCCCGCCCCCGCCGTCGCCGCCCGCCAGCCGCCGGTCCCGCTCCTGCTCGTACTCGCGCAGCTCCGCGCGCGACAAAAACTCCTGCCGCTCGAGGTACTGCGTGCCGCTGCGGCCGTGCGCCGCGAGCTCTGCCTCGAGCGCCTGGCTCTTGCGCTTGGCGTCCTGCCAGTCGAGCGCGCTCTTGTCGACGACGTTGATGCGCTTCTTGGCCTCGAGCTCGGCGAGGACGGCGTCGAGGCCGCTGGCCGGGGCGGAGGGGGCGGAGGGGGGCCCCGGCGGCGAGGGGCCCGGGGCGCCGCCCCTGCCGCCGCCCTTGCCCTTGCCCGCAGCAGCCTCCTTGTCAACCGCGCGCGTGACGGTGATCTCCTTGCCGGCGAAGCGGCGCGTCTCGGTGACGGTCGTCTTCCCGGCGCCCGTGACGGACGCCGCGTCGCGCGCCGCGGCCAGCGCCGCCGCCGCCGCCGACCTCAGCGCGTCGGCGCTCGGGCCCCCGCTGCCGCCGCCGGGCGGCGGGGCCGCTCCTGCTCCTGCTCCCGCCGGCTTCTTCTTCTTCTCCTCCTGCGCCTCCTCGGCGCGCGTGCCGCCGCCGCCAGCGCCGCTCATGAGGCGCGCGATGAGCGCGTTGGCCGCCGCCGCCGTGCTGCTGCCGCCGCCGTTGCTGATCTTCTTAGTGTTTTTGTCCGCCCCCGCGGCAGGCCCGGCCGCCGCCGCCGGGGCCGCCGCCGGGGCAAGGCCGAGGCTGCGCATCCAGTGCTGGTGTGTGGGGTTGTTGGATTTTTTGGGAGGAGGATGGGGGATTGGAGAGAAGCGCGTCAGCATACGGAAAGAAAAGACGGCCGGCTGAAGAAACAACGCACACCGAACGGAAAAAAAAACTCACCGCGTCGGCCGAGGCCGGCTTTTGGCCGCCCGCTGCGCCTCCTCCGCTGCCGCCGCCCACCCGCCCGCGCATCAGCGCCGCCAGGTCCAGGCCGCCGCCGCCACCGCTGACGCCGCCCCCACCTCCCGCGGGCCTCTGCTGCTGCTGCTGCGGGGCCGCCGCGGGCGCCTTGCCGCTCAGCTTGGCAAACAGCTCCTCGGCGCGCGCGCGCTTGACGCGCGCCGTCGCCGTCTCCTCCCCCTCGTCCTCCTCGTCCTCCTCTTCATCGTCTTTCCCGCCCGCCGCGGCCCCCTCCTCTGCCTCCTCCTCCTCCTCGGACGACGCGGCCGCGCCGCGCAGGCGCCGCTTCTTCTTGCCGCCACCGGCCGCGGCCGCGGCCGTGGCCTTGCCGCCGGGGCCGAACGAGCGCTTGCTGGCCTTGGGCGCGTAGCCCTCGCGCGCGTCGAGCTTGGCGTCCTCCTTCTCCATGACGGCGGCCTCGGCGGTGGGGTCGTACTCCTCGTCCTCCTCGTCCGAGGAGGGCAGGTCGGCGTTGAGCAGGTTGGCCATGGTTTTGGTGTTGTCGGGTGGCGGTGACGACGCGCTGCCGACAACGGCGACGACGACGGGGCGCGCTGGCGAGCGAGGACGCGAGGACCTTGCTTGCTTGGCGGCGACGAGGCGCGGGAGAGGGCCTCGATCGGCGCCGATGTGTGATAGCGCGGGGGTCTCACGTGCGCGCGCGGAGACACAAGGGGGGCAAGAGAGAGAGGCGGAGAGGGAGAGAGGAGAAGAGGTTAAACATGAAAAACCAGCGATGAAAACGCGCTCCGCTCGGCGCGACAAGGGGGCCAAAGAGGTGGCGGCCGGGGCGCGTCGGGTAGATTGGCTTGTGAGCTCGGGTTTGCGATCGGTGCGCCGCGGGTTTTGAGGGGTCTGGGAGTTCAAAGGGCGAGCGTGAAGAGAGAAAGGCAAAAATGGCTCTGTCTCTCCTTGCTGCTGTCGCCCTCTCCTCCCCCTCTTCTTCACTCGCTTGAGGAGCCGCCATACCACTCACACCACACACAACACTCAGACACACGAACACGCCTCTCCTGTGACCAACGTTTCCCTTGCACACCGAGCCAAACGAGAACCCAGCACATTGCGGGCGCGCGCCGCGAAAAGAGCAGAGAGAGCAAGGAGCAGCCGGAGTCGACAAACGCGCCCCTCGCGCCCCTCCCCCTCCTCGCTCTCTCTCTCTCGCGCGCGCGCGCGGGAGCAGACAGACGCCCGCCGTCTCTCTCTGCGTGTGACCCGACGCAACCGAGCCAAGAGCAGCAAGAGACAGCCAACAAAAATGTTCTGCGCCATCAGCGGGGCGGTGCCCGAGGAGCCCGTCGCGTCGAGAAAGTCCGGGCACGTCTTCGAGCGCCGCCTGGCCGAGAAGTACGTGGCCGAGACGGGCCGCTGCCCCGTCACCGGCGAGCCCCTGTCCGCCGAGGACCTGCTCCCGCTCGTCCCCGCGGCCGCCACCGGCGCCGCCGCGCCGCCGAGGCCCGCACCCGCGAGCAGCGTGCCCGGGCTGATCGCGCTGCTGCGCGACGAGTGGGATGCGTCCGCCCTGGAGGCGCACGCCCTGCGGTCGCAGCTGCACTCGGCGCGCCAGGAGCTGGCGCACGCGCTGTACCAGCACGACGCCGCGTGCCGCGTGATCGCGCGCCTGCTGCGCGAGCGCGACGAGGCGCGCGCGGCGCTCGAGGCTGGCGGGGTGGGAGGGGCGCCGCGCGGCAACGAGGCGGCGGCGGCGGCGGCGCAAAACGGCCACAAGCGCGCGCGCCCGGACGCAGCAGCAGCAGAGCAGCAGCCCGAGCAGCAGCAGCAACAGCCGCTGCCGGACAGCGTCGCCGAGGACCTGGCGGCCGTCAGCGCCGAGCTCTCCAAGGCGCGCCGCGCGCGCGCCGCGCCCCCGACGCTCGCGCCCCCGGAGCAGGTCGCGTCCTTTGCCCCCTCGGCCGCGCACCCGCTGCACGCCACCCGCCCGGCCGGCGGGATCCTGTCGGTCGCCGCGCGCGCCGGCCTCGTCGCGACGGGCGGGGCCGACGGCGCCGTCGGCCTGCTCGACCTGGCGACTGGGCGGGTGCTCCCCGGCGCCCCGCTGAAGGCCGGCGCCGCCGGAAAAAAGGTCACCTGCGTCGCCTTCGGCGGCAACTCTGCCGCCTGCGTGCTGAGCGCCTCGCCCGCCGAGCGCGCCGTGCGCGTGTGGCGCGCGCCCGACGACGGTGAGGACGGGGCGTGGGCGTGCGCGCACACGCTCGAGGCGGCGGCGGGCGGCGGCGGCAAGGGGGGAAGCGGCGGCGGCGCGGAGTTGGTCGGCGTGGCCGCCCACCCGTCGGGGCGGTACGCGCTCTCCGCCACCTCGGACGGCGGCTGGCTCACGTGGGACCTGTCTAGCGGCGAGCGTCTGCGCGCCGTGGGGCCCCCCTCTTCTTCTTCTTCCTCGAAAGGCGGCGGCGGGGGCGGCCTTTGCGCGGCCGTGGCGCTCCACCCGGACGGCCTCATCGCGGCGACGCTGCAGGGAGCGCGCGTGCTGCTCTGGGAGCTCCGCTCGGGCGCGTGCGCGGCGGCGCTCCCCGCCGACTCGAGCGGCGAGCCGTCCGAGGACTCGGCGGGGGTGGCGGCCACGTGCCTGTCGTTCTCGGAGAACGGGTACCACCTGGCCGTGGGCGGGGCGGACGGGCGCGTGCGCGTGTGGGACCTGCGCAAGAGCAGGCTGGTGCGGACGCTCGAGGCGTTTTCTGGGGGGGCAGAGGGCGACGGCGCCGCCGCCGCTTCCTCTTCTTCTGCCTCTTCTTCGCCCGTCACGAGCGTGGCGTTCGACCACTCCGGCACGTACCTGGCCGCCGCCGGCGGCCCCGCCGGCGTGAAGGTGTTCCTCACGGGCAAGGCCGAGTGGCGCGAGCTGGCGGCCTGGCCCGCGTCGGCCGTGGCGAAGAAGGCGGCGGCGGGGGTGGCGTGGGCGGAGGACGCCAAGGCCCTGCTCGTGGCAGGGAGCGACCACAACCTGCGCGTGCTGGAGGCGCCTGCCGCTGGTGGTGGTGGTGGTGCCGAGTAGTTGCTTAGAGAATGCGGTGTTTTCGCTTTGAAATGCTTTACAAAAAACGCTGCTGCGTGGAGGCGGGTGTGTGAGAAGAAGTGGAACACGCGCGCGCCAACGCCGCCACCGCCACCGCCACCGTCGCCCCTCCCTGCTCAATCAAAAGTCGGTCGTCCTGCCGCGGATCTCCCAGTCGCCGTAGCGCGTCGGCTCCTTCTTGGTGCGCGGGCCCCCGACCTCGCCCGTCTCCGGGTTGACCATGTCGACCATCTCCTCCTCCTCCTCTTCCTCTTCTTGTTTTTGCCCCTCCTCCTCCTCGGCCCGGTCGGCCGCGTCGGCCGCGGCCGTCGCCGCGCGGCGCGCCGCCGTCGCTGCCGTCGCGGCGCCGTGCGCCACGGCTGCCGCGGCGCGCGCCTGGTCCTGGGCCTTGGCGAGCAGCTGCGCCAGCTCGTCCTCGGTCTTGCTCTGGAGCGCGCGCGTGAAGGGGTCCGGGGTTGGGGGCGGGGGCGGATTGGGGGAGGAGGCGCCGCTTGGGGCAGCGGCAGACGACGGCGACGACGACAGGGCGCGGCGCTGCGACGACGACGAGGATTGGTGGTGGTGCTGTTGCTGCTGTTGTGGCCGCGACCACCAAGTCGGTGCGGCGGGGCTGCGGCTGGTGGTCGGTTGCTGCTGCTGCTGGTGCTGCTGCTGTTGCTGCTGCGGGCGCGCGGCGGTGGCGGCGGTGGCGGCGAGCGGCGCCGAGGCAGCGGCGGCGGCGGCGGCGGCTCCAAAATACGTCTGCTGCTGCTCGTGCTGCTGCAGCGCGCGCGCGCGGGCCACGCGCGCCAGGAGCATCAGGAGCCTGCTCCCCATCGTCTCTGGTTATGCTCGACCCTGTTCGCGGCTTGCTTTGTGGTCGTGTTGCGTCGAGACCACACACCACCCGGATTCGATGGTGCCGAGCTTGCGCGCGGATGGCGATTTGTCGCGCGCGGTGGCGATTGGGGGTAGTGGTCGGGAGAAGTAGGAGGAGTAGAAGCGGGGAGGAGTGTGTGCGCGTGTGTTTGTCGTTCCAAGAGACGATCGGCCGAACCCCTTTGTTTGCGCCGAACCGCCTGCGAACCAAGCGCCCGCGCGAACCAAGCGGGGTGCCGATAGCGGCGGTTGCGCCGCCACCGCGCGCCTCTTCTTCGGTGCGCCCTCTCCGCTTCACGGGGGCGTCCAACCCCCCATAAACCACGTCCTCGACAAAGCGCATCGGCGCATCTTTGCATCCGCATAGCGCGCGCGCGCACACAGATTCATTTGATTCATTCGACGGCGACAAATTTAGAAGTCCGAGCAAAAAGAGAGGCCGTTCGCTTTTGCGCATCCCCACCCGCCAAAAGCACCCACCAACAATGCACCAAGGAGTCGCCCCTCGCCGGCGCGGCGCCTCGGAGGTCGCCGCTGCCCCTTCCGCCTCCGCGCCAATAATCGACGCCTCGCCGGACAAAGCCGCTGGCAACGGCGGCAACAACAGCAACGGCAACACCGACGCCGACCTCCTCCTCGCCGCTGCCTCGACGCTCGAGACCATATCGCGCCTTCCAGACATGGCCGCCGAGGCCGTTTGGAAAAACGTGGTCGCGCCGCTGGCGGCGTCGCTGTGGCCGCCAGCCTGGGTCGGAGGAGGAGGAAGCGAGGGAGCCGCGGCAGCGGAGCCGCCGCAGACGCAGGCGCAGACCCCGCCGCCGCAAACGCCTCCGCCCGACGCCCTGGTTCTCGAGCTCGAGCGGGAGGTCGCGGCGCTGCGGCGCCAAGTGGCGGAGGCGCGCGAGCAGCAGCAGCAGCAGCAAAGCGCCGCTCCCCCGACAACAACAACAACAGCAGCCACCACCCCCGCCAAGCGCCGCTCGAGCCTCCTCGGAGAGCCCCAACAACGCGACGAGGGCGGCGACGACGACGGCGACGCTGAGGGCATCGCCGGGGCCATGGTCGCCGCGCAGCTGTCGTCGCTGGTGGCGGACAAGGCGCGTCTGGCGGCCGAGAACGCTAGGCTGGTGCGCCAGGTCGAGGGGCTGGAGGAGCTGCTGGCGCACGTGGCGGCGATGGGGGGGGCGGCGGGGGCGGAGGAGGAGGAGGGCGAGGGCGACGACGACGGCGGAGCAGAAGAGGCAGGGACGTTCCTCCTGCTCGCGGAGGAGGAGGATGCGGGCATCCACAACGACGGCAGCAGCAGCAGCAGCAGCGGAGGGTCGTCGTCCTCGGGCTCGCCGGCCTCCTCGGGAGCAGCAGCCGGGCCGGGGACGGGAGCAGCAGCCGCGGCCGGCACCACCGCGACCGCGCAAAAAGGAGAAGAAGGAGCAGAGGCAGAAGAAAGCGACTTGCGCCGGCAGCGGCTGCACATCTACGACAACGCGCTGTGGGCGGCGCAGGCGGCGGCGGATGCGGCCGTGGTGGCCGGACCCGCCGCGTCGTCCTTGGGGGCGGGTCCTCCTCGCTCCCCGGGGGGCAGCGGGGGTCGGCTGCTGCTGCTCCGGTCGTCGGCGTCGCCGCCGCCTGCGCTCCTCAAGGCTGCCGGAAGGACGCCGCCGTCCGTCACCTCTTCGCGCGGCCGGCTGCGGAGCGGCAGCAGCGGCATTGCGGCGCTGCTGCACCCGGAGCAGCAGCCGCGGGAGGACATGGACTGAAAAATCGAGAAGCTTTGTAATTAAATGAATTGGAATTAAGCGTCGTCGTCCCCCGCCGCTAACAAGGGCGGCGCCGCGCCTGCCGCCAGCGCCGCCGCCTCCTCGAGCGCGGCCGCCCCGACGTACGCGTACTGCTCGAACGTCTGGACCATGCCGGCGCGCTGCGCGCGCAGCGCCAGCACGAGCGAGGGGACGTCCAAGAGCAAGGGCGAGACCGAGAGCGAGAGAGGCGGGGGGGGAGAAGCGGCGGCGGCGGCGCCGGCGGCCTCTCTTCCGTCGTCGTCCTCATCGCCACCGCCGCCATCGCCTCTGAGGGCCCACATCCGCCGCAGCAGCACGTCCACCGCGCAAAAGGTGCCCGTGCGCCCGATGCCCGCGGAGCAGTGCACCACCACGGGCGGCTCGTCGTCGACGGGAGCAGCAGCCGTTGCCGCCACCGCCGCCTCCAGCCTCCGCCGCCGCCGCTGCTGCCTCGACAGCTCGAGCGCCCGGCACAGCGCCCGCACGGGCGCGCCGCCCTCCCCGCCGGCGGGCACGCCGTGGTCCGGCCATGCGTGCAGGTGGTAGTGGTCGAGCTCGTGCAGCACGCGGCCGGAAGACGCGCACCGCAGCTGCAGCCGGCGCACCGTCACCGCTTCTGCGGCGGCGGCGGCGGCGGCCGACGTGGAGGAGGAGGAACCGCCCTTGTTCTTACTCTCCGCGGCGCGCGCGCCGGGGGCGAGCGGGGGCGCGGCCTCGGGCGGCACGCCGTGGGAGACGCGTACGCAGCGCACGGACAGGCCGCGCGAGGGGAGCAGCAGCTCGCGCTTGCTGTTGTTGTTGGCGGGGTTGTTGTTGCCGCCGTTGCCGCCGCCGCAGACCCCCCGCTCCCCCTCCCCCACCTCCTCCCCCGTGGGGAAGTAAGGGTGGCACTTGGGCACGCCGCGCTCCACGGCGTTGGTCAGCATCACGACGGCCGGGCTCCCCAGAGCCGCGACCATGGCCCAGAAGTCGGCCGACGTCGACGGCAGGGGGCCCTGCGTGGCGACGTACCTCGCGACGGCGGCGGTCGCGGCGGCGCCTTGGTCGAGCGATGGCGGCGGCGGCGGCGGCGGCGCGACGGCCGCCAGCGCCGCCGCGACGAGGGCGTCTTCTTCCTCTTCTTCCGCCCCTTCTTCTTCTTTTGATTGGTGCGTAGGGGCCAGTCGGATCGCCACGTGCGAGGCGTTGATGTAGTCGCTGCTGCTGCTGTTGTCGGCGGTGGTGGTGGTGCCGCGGGACCCTCCCGCTGCTGCCGCCGCTTCCGCCGCCGCCGCCGCCGCCGGAGGCAGGCGCACCCGGTTTGCGTCGTACGGCAGCACGTCGCGGTAGCGGTTGCGCCCGTGCGCGCGGCGCGAGACGCTCTCCGAGAACGAGTGCGCGGCCGCCACGGCCGCGTCGCGCTCGACCACGGCCGCGTACTCGCGCGCGAGGCGGCCCACGGCTGCCGCGCCATCGGGGCGGCGGTCGAGCAGCCGCTGCAGCGCGGCGGCGGCGGCGGGGTTGTTGTTGCCGCCCTCGCCGCCCTCGCCGCCCTCGCCGCCGCTCAGGCACCGCCGCTTGGAGCCGCCGCCCTCCTGCCGCCCGGGCATTGCGGGGTTGGTGGCGATGGAGGGGGAGGAGGCCCCGGGTCGCGGGGCGCCGCCGCCGCCGCCGCCTCGGCCGTGGAAGCGGCGGAAGCGGCGCGCGAGCGCGGGGACGAGGCGCCGCTGTGGTTCCGTCGCCGCCGTCGCCTCCGCGCTCAGCTCGTCGCTACGTGGGCGGGCGTCCTCGCCCGTCGCGTCGCGTCGTCGAGTGGAAGTGGAGGATCTGTCTCGGGGGCAAAAGGAGAGGTGGTGGTTTCTCTTTTCGCGGCGGGTATGGTTTTTGAGTGCTGTCGTCGTCCGTCTCGTCTTAGGTCGTCAGCGCAAATTGAGAAAGTTCCGCGTCGTCGTCGTCGTCGTCGTCGCGGGGATCAAAGTGAGAGAGTGTGAAGGCCAGTGCTTGGCCGCGTGGGCCTGACAAGAAGTGGCGGCGCCGACGCTTGAGTCGCAGCGTCGCCTCCCTCCCCCCCCGTCGCGCCTCCGCTCACGCTCCATCGTCTCGTGTTTGCAAAACGTCGTCGTTCGCTCAGGGAGCTCTCACTTTTTTCCGCCGCCACCCCCACTCCCACCGCCGCCGCCGATCGGCCCTGCCCTCCGCCCCTCGAACCCGGCCCGCAGCAGCTTCTGCTCGCGCTTCTGCTTCTTCCTGTCCATCTTGTCCTTCACGCGCCCCGCCAGGTTATCCTTGCGCTGCCGCTGCCGCTGCTCGCGCGCCTCGCCCGCGGCCGCCTCGCGCTCGCGCCACGCCTTGGAGCGCTTCTCGCGCAGCTTCTGCTCGCGCTTGAGCGAGCGGCGGAGCAGCTTGGGGTCGTCGAGGACCTTTTCGCCCCGCGCGCGCTGCATGGCCGCGCGCCACGCGGCCGCGGCCACCTCGGCGTCGTCGGCGCCGGGGGGCGCGAGCAGCCCGCCGCCGCCGCCGCTGTTGCCGCCGCCGCTGTTGCCGCCGCCGTTGCCGCTGCCCGCCTTAACCTGGTGCTGCTGCTGCTGTTGCTTCTGCTTCTGCTCCTCCTCGAGCTGGCGCAGCAGCTGCTGCTTGGTCGGCTTCTTGCCGCCCTTGCCGTTGCCGCCGCCGCCGGCCGCGACGTCGAGGCGGCTGAACATCAGCCCGTCCGCCGAGGCCAGCGGGGCGCCGGAAGGCTTGCCCGACGCCGCGGCGGCGCCGCCGAGCAGCTGGCGCAGGCGCCACTCGCGGGCCTTGTCCGCGGGCGAGGCGGGCGACGACTGCTGCTGCTGCTGCTTGTTGCCGCCCGCGCGCGGCGACTGCGGGCCGTGTTGCTGCTGCTGCTGCTGCTGCTGCTTTTCCTGCCGCTGCTCCTTGCTGCCCTTCTGCCCGACCACCACCGCCTGCTGCTCCTTGTGCTGCTTCTGCTGCTTCTGCTTCTGCTGCTCCTTCTGCAGCTGCCTCTGCTGCTTCTTCTTCTGCTTTTTGTTGGCGGCGGTGTCGCGGCTGCCCGCCGCGCCCGCCGACGCCGCAGCGCCCTCGCCGCGCAGGCCCCGCGCGGCCTCGATCCGCGACTGCAGGCGCGCCAGCAGCTGCACGCGCGACGGCGAGGCCCCGCCGGCACCCGGGGCCTGGAACCGCAGCAGGTCGAGGGAGGGGGTGGGCGGGGAGGCGGGCGGCACGTCGGCGGCGTCGGCGCCCTTGTTGTCCAAGGGGCGTTTGCCGTTGGCGTTCTTCTTCTGGCTGCCGCTGCCGCCGCCCTGCTGCTGCTGCTGCTGCTGCTTCTGCTGCTCGAGCTGCGAGCGCTGCACTTGCGTCGTCGTCGCCGCCAGCCCGGCGTCCGGGTCGAGCCGCAGGCGCTTGCCGGCCTTGCCCTGCCGCTTGAGCTCGGCCTTGGCCGCCGCGCGCGCGTCCTTGCCGAGGAAGCGAATCGCTTGGCCCGAGGGCGGCGCTTGCAGCGGCGGCGGCGGCGGGAGCGCGCCGTTGGCGGTGCCGTTGGCGGCCGCCCCATGCGCGAGCGCGGACGGCGACGACGACGTGTAGTAGCGCGCGTCGACCAGGTCCGCGAGGCCGTCGAAGAAGGCGCACTCGGCGCGGACGCGGGCGGGTAGGTCGACGGGCGACTGATGCCTCTCGGGCGCGGTGTGCGCCGCCATCCTCTCGCTCTCGCTCTCTTTCGAGGAGGGAGGGGGGGAGAGGGAAGCGCCTCTCTTTGGTGGTCACGTCCCGCTCTCTCTAGCTCGCTCGCGCGCGCGAGGGCTGAGCTGGTACTAGCAGGCGAGGAGCGATGTTGCGCCGCGCTCCGATTACGGGGGCGGGGAGAGATGGGGGGCCGCGCGGGAGATGTCGGCGGTGAAAGCGGGGGGAAAGGAGAGGGGTGCTCTTTTGGGGCTCTCTCTCGCGCGCGTGCGTGTCTGTCAAAACTACGGAGGACGGGGCTCTCTGGAGGTGCTGCTTATAACGACTGCTGAAGTGTGCGGTTGCGAGAGGGGGGTCGCTTTTGGCGGGCGTGGCTCATTTTGGGGGGCCGACGAGGGGGCCGCGCCGCCGCCGCCGCTAGACCGTCGGTCGGCGACCGACGGCGAAAAAACGGCTGTCGGCGACGCGGACGGCGATCGAACAACAGCAACCGCGCGTTTGTGTGTCGCCCCCCTTATCCATCGGCAAGACAATCGCCCGCTCTTCATCGTCCCCCCTTCCTCCCCCACCCACATGCGCGACGACTCCCCCCCCGCCATTCGCTCGCGTCTGTCGGCGGAACAAAATCAGAGGGGGTTTAAACTCGAAAAGCAGCCAATCGCCGATTCGCGCCACGCATCAAACAACCGCACACAAAACGCCCCGATGGTCCTCGGCCTCCTCCTGTCCGCCCTCGGCGGCGTCGTCGGCGCCGCCACCGGACGCACGAGGAGGAGGAGGATAAGGCGGCGAAGCGACGGCGGCGGAGCGACGGCGGCGAAACCGCTCACGCAGGGAGAGCTGGCGCGCGCCCACGCGGCCGCGGCGCTCGAGTCGGCCGCGTTCTGGCGGCACCAGCTCGAGCAGGCGGTCGAGGAGAAGCAGCAGTGGCGCGCGCGGTGCTGCCACTACCGCCGCCAGGCGGCCGAGGAAGCGCGGCGGTGGCAGGACCAGCAGCAGCAGCAGGACCAGCAGCAGCAGCAGCAGCAGGAGCAGCGAGGGGCCAACGCCACAGCAGCCGCAGCAGCCCCCTACCCCCCGCCCTCGCACCCACAACAGCAGCAGCACCAACACCAACAACACCACCAACAACACGACCACCAAACCACCGCCGCCACCGTCGCCGCCGCGCGGGCCCTCGCGCGCCGCGCCGAGGCCCGCGCCGCCGAGCTCTCCGAGCGCGCCGCCGCCCTCGACGCCTCGCTGCGCGCCGCCGAGCGCCGCGCGCGCGAGGACCTCTCGCTCGCCCGGCGCGAGGCCGAGCGCGAGCAGGAGGGGCTGCGCGCCGAGCTGGCGCTCGCGCGGGGCTTGTCGGACGCCACGGCCGACCAGGCGCAGGCGCTGCTGCGCGAGCGGCAGAGGCTCGCCGACCGCGCGGCCGAGCTCGAGCGCGAGCTGGGCCACGCCTCGGAGCTGCTGGCGCTGACCGAGGCGCGCGCCGAGGGGATGGCGCGCGAGCTGGAGCGGCTCGAGCAGCGGGGGGCGGCTGCTGGCGCTGGTGCTGCTGCTGGGATTGTTGGGGTTTATGGGGCGGAGGAGGAGGCGGGGCCGCCGCCGGGCGAGGAGGAGGAGGAGGAGGAGGAGGAGGCGGCGGGCTGGGCGGTCGCCGCGGACGATCAGGAGGCGGCCGCCGCGGCAGCGGCAGAAGCAGCAGCGGCAGAAACAGCACGAGAGGCAGAAGCACAAGCAGCAGCGAGCCCCGCCGCTCCTCCTCCGCCGCGCGTCCACATCGTCGTGCCGAGCCTGCACGCGCGGAGCCCGTCGCTGCTCTCCTCCGGGGGCGGGGGCCTCGTTGCGGCGGCGACTAGCGACAGGCCGGCGAGCGGCGAGCGGGCAGCGGCGGTCGCGGCAGCAGCAGCAGTGGCGGCGGCGTCCTCCTCGGCCGCCACGACGGTCGACACGGCGTCGCGCCCGCCGTCTTCGCACGCCCTGCGCCGCCTCGGCAGCGGCGCGCGGCGGCGCAGCGCGACTGGCGGCAGCAAGAAGGAGGAAAAGCGCCCGTCGCCCGAGCCCGCGCCGCTGCCGCTGCCGTCGCCGTCGGCGCCGCCGCTGGCGCCTGTGCGGCCGGCGGCGGCGGGGGCAGCCTCGGGCGGCGAGCCGCGGCCCCAGCGGCGGAAGAAGCAGCAGCAGCAGCAGCCGGCCGCCACCGCCGCCACCGCCGCCCCGGCCACCGACGTCTTCCAGCGCGCGGCGGCGGCGGCGGCCGCGCGGCGGCGGGCGGCGGCCGAGGCGGCGGCCGCGGCCGAGGCGGCCGAGGCGGCCGAGGCGGCCGGCCGAGGAGGAGCGGGCGGCGACGACGACGCGGGCGGGCGCCGCGACGACGACGACGACGATTTTTGTGCTGAGGGCTCGGGGGCCGTGCCGCAGCGGCAGCAGGCGCTCGCGCGGTTGCGCGCCGCCGCCGACCTCGAGGCGCGCGGCGGGCCGAAGGGCCGCCGCGCCGCCGCTGCCTCTCCTCCTAACGCTGCTGCTGCTGCTCATCCTCAAGGGGCTGCAGCGGGCGACCAGTTCCGGCGCGCGCTGCTTAGGCTGGCGCGGCGCGGCTCCTCGGACGCCACCGGCGGCGGCGAGTGAGCGAGCGAGGCAAAAAGGCACACGCAGACGGCAACATCCTCTTTAAAAAAAGACGCTTAGCTTTGGTTCGGCAAGGGGGCGCTCTCTCTCTCTCGTTGTTTTGTGGGCGCGATCGAAAGAAGAAGAAGAAGAAGACGAAGAAGAAAAAAGCAAGGAGGGCTCTCTGTCTCTCTCGGGCGCGCTTGCGCTGCTTCCGCGCGCGCGCGTCCCCCCTTCTGCTGCTGCTGCTCATCACGCCGGCAGCCGCCCGCCGTTGGCCACCAGCAGCTGGAACATCTCCCGCCGCTTGGCCGGGAGCGCCTCGGCCGCGCGCGCCACCTCGGCCTCGCACGACGCGCGCGCCGCGCCCAGCAGCGCCACCAGGCGGGGCGCCGTGGCCTCGCCGCAGAACTCCACGCCGTGCGCGAGCGCCTGGACGATGGCGGCGGCCAGGCGCGGGAGGTTGGCGTGGCCGGCGCCGAGCACGCGGGGGTCCTGGGCCTGTTTGTTGTTGTTTTATTTGATTGGGTGGGGTTTGGTTGGAGGGGGGCGGCAAGGTGAGTTTTTTGGCGTCCTCTCGCCCGTCGTCTCGGCCGGTCGCGCGCGGAAAAAAAAAAAAACGCCTCCCGACCGATTCGACCGCCTTTTTTTCGATCCTCAGGCAATAAGCGGAAAATCAATTCAAGGGCCCCACAGGCCCGCGGGGGGTTAGCCCCGCGGGCGTCGGTTCGCATAGTTCTCGATCCTCGGATCAAGGCGGTCGTTCGTCGGGATCGGTTTGGTGGCAGCGCGCGCGCTCTCTCGTCGTCGTCCCCCCCTTGCCCCCGCGCAAAAAACAAACAAAACCAAAAACGCACCTCCAGCAGCCGCGCGAGCCGCTCGTGCTCGCGCTGCGCCTCGACCGCGTCCGACTTGAGCGGCAGGTACCCCACCCACGCCTCGGCCACCGCCGCGGCCACCTCCCCGGACGACGACACCGCGGGCAGCGCCGCCCCGGCCTCGAGCAGTGCGCCCAGCGCCGACGCCGCGTTGTCCGACGCCATCTCGTTGTCCGCCGCCCGCGCGTCCGCGTGCGACACCACCGCCAGCAGGCGCTGCGCCGCGAGCGCCGCGTGCGGGGCCAGGGCCTCGGGCGCCAGGCGCGCGGCCACCCCCACGCCGTAGGCGCTGCACTGCCGCAGGTCCGAGTGCGGCGACAGCAGCGCCTCGACCATCAGCGGCACCACCTGCGCCCCGTACTTGGCCCGGCCCGCAGGCGAGTGCTCGAGCAGGTCGTCCACGATGCACATGGCGATGCGGCGCTCCTCGTCCGGGCGCGACCGGTCCAAGAGGGGCGCCACCTTGGGCATGAGCGACTCGACAAACGGCAGCACGCCGTCGCCGTACTTTTTCAAAAACGCCCCCACGGCCGTCGACACGCTGTCGAACAGCTCCTCCTCGGCCTCGTTCTCCGCCTGCAGCGCCTCGGCCTCCTCCTCGTCAAAGTCCTCGGCCTGCTGCCTGCCCTGGCGCTGGGCGCGGCGCGACTCGGCGCCCTCGAACGCCGCGGAGATGGCGGCAAAGGCCGACGCCACCTCGCTCTGCGGCAGGGCGCCCGCCTCGGACACCTCGACCATCTCGGCCAGCGACTCGAGCATCTGCGCCTGGATGTCCGCGTCCGGCTCCTTGGTCAGCGCGGCGACGAGCGCCGGCCAGAAGGCCGAGAGCAGGCGGGGCGCCAGGGCCGGGTCGGACCCGGGCGCGCCGGACGAGGAGGCGCGGGCGGCGGCGCTGAGGAGCTGCGGGAGGGAGTGGACGGCCGAGCGGCGCACCTCCTCGTGGAAGTAAAAGCGCAGCAGGGGGAGCATGAGGTCCGAGACCTGCTGCACGTACGGCAAAAACCCTTCTTTGAGCTCGTCCAGGTAGCAGCACAGCATCGCGCACGCCGTGGCCTTCTCCTCGAGGACCGAGGTGCGGATCGTGAGCACCTTGTCGCCGAACGGGATGCGCTCGACGTCGTCGTCGTCGTCGTCGTCGTCGCCGATGCCGTCGCCGTCGGCCGCGTCGGCCGCGTCGTCCACCCGCACGTCGGGCTCCTGCGCCGCGGCCTTTAAAAGGGGCGGCATGACGACGCTCAGGTAGGGGATGAACTCGGGCCCCAGGGCCTTGCACAACCGCGCTCCCGCCTGCAGCATGTAGGCGGCGGTCGGGTCGTCCGGCTCGAGCTCCGAGGCGTGCAGCTGCGACAAATAGGCCATCACCGCGCCGGCGTCGGCGCGGAAGCGCTCCCTCCCCACGGCCATGCCGACAAGCGAGACGCACTCGAGCGCCTTCGCGCGCAGCAGGCGGTGCTCGCGCCCGCTCGCCTGCGTCAGCACGGCGCTCAGCAGGGGCATCACGTGCCCGTAGTACTTGTCGAACTGCTCCTGCGACGCGTCCGCCACCGACGCCATGGCCGTCAGCGCGCCTTCTTGCACGAGCCGTTTTCCGTTGCGCAGCAAGGCGATGAGCTGACTAATCAGCGCGTCCAGGTGCGGGGCCATGCGCTGGGGGTCGGCCCCCTCGGAAAAGTTGACGACCACCGCCGAGGCGTGCGCCTGCACGCGCGGGTGCTCGAAGTTCTCCATGGCGGCGATGAGGGCGGGCAGGACGCGGTCGCCCGCGGCCTCCTGCAGGTCGGGCCCCAGGTCTGTGCACATCTGCCCCAAGGCCTGGCAGGCCGCCCAGCGGACTTTGGCGTGGGGGTCTTGCAAGCCCGCCAAGCACATGCCGACGAGGGGCTCGAGCTGCGCGCGCATCTGCTTCTCGCACCCCTCGGCGATCTGCGCGAGGCAGATGAGGGCGGCGTGGCGGCGGCGCCAGTCGGAGGCGTCCGAGAGCCAGGCCGGCAGCAGCGTCCCCGCGGCGGGCAGCAGCGCTTTTCCCCCCAGCGCGATGGCGGCGCGGTCCAAATACTCCTGCCCGCCGTCAAACAGCTCCCCGTGCCCCTCGTCCTCGTGCTGGGCGGCCCCGTCGGCGGCGCCCGCGCTCTCGGCCGAGTGCCAGAGGGGGTCGTCCTCGACGTCGAGCAGAAAGCCCATCAGGGCCTCGAAGAGGCGGCCGGCGAAGTTCGGCAGGCGGCGCACCATGCCGGGCGCCTTGTCGCGCGCCTCGGCCAGCGTCACCGCAAACTCGGCGGCCAGGCTGCGCGTGGGCGCCTCGAGCTGCTCGGCCCCGGCGACCGACAGCATGGCGTCGACCGCCTCGGAGAGGTGCTTGCGCAGGAAGCGCGGCTCGGCGTCGGCCAGGGCGACGAACAGCTCGAGCAGCTCCTGCGCCACGGCCTCGTCGCCGGAGGACAGCGCGCGCCCCAGCGCCGCGAGCGCCTGCGGGATGAGCGCCTGGAACGACTCGCGCGCCTGCTTGCGCTGCGAGGTGGACAGTCCCGAGGAGCCGTCGTCGCCGTCGTCCGAGAGGGCCGCGACGACGTTGACCATGGCGCGAAGGGCGGCGGCCTGCACGTCGCCAGAGGCAGCGGCCGCGGCGGCGGCCGCGCCGCCGTCGGCGGCGCCGCCGGAGAGCGCCGCGCCGATGAGCGCGTGGAGGGCCGCGAGGTGCGGGGCGAGCTGGCCGATGGCGGGCTCGGCCAGGTCGGCGACGATGGCGAGCGACGCCTCGACGGCCGCGGGGGAGACCCCCGCCGCCCCCGCGCCACCGCCGGCCCCGCCGCCGCCCGCGGCCAGTTGCAGCAGCGTGGGCAGCAGCTCGGGCCAGCCCGAGGCGGCGGCGCCGGCCGCGTCGCCGGCGGCCGCGGCGGCGGCCGAGCGGTCGAACGCCTCAGCGCCGATCTCGGCGATAGCGTCGCCGACGCCGAGGACGACGTTGCGGACGGGCTCGGCGGTGAGCGCGGCGACGAGCTCCTGCTTGACGGCGGTCTGTTTTATGGTGTGGTTGGGGGGGGGCGGGGGGGGGGGGGGGGTGAGTGCGACGCCGCTCGACCGATCGCCGGACCGTTGTGGCGGTGGCGGACGAGAATGCGCGCGAACGGCCTCACCTGCACCGCCGGGCTACACTGGGACCACAGGCTGGGCTCGTCGCGCGCGAGGACCTGCGTGTTGTGTTGTGTTGCGGTGTGAGAGAGGGTGAGAGAGGGGCCAATGAGCGGGCGGGAATGAAGAACCCAAAAAACAGCCAAATCAAAGCAAAGGGATCGCCGCCCCTCTTCTTTGGCGCCCCGAAAGCGCTCCAAGCCCCTTGCGCGCGCGACGCCGGACGGACCGCACCTTGCGCAGCATGATCGCGCTGAAGGACCGGTGCTCCACCGCCGCCGATTGCCGCAGCGTGTGCAGGAGCAGGCGGACGCAGGCGTCGGGCTGCCGCTTCACTTGGTCGAACGCGAGCTCCGCGGCCTTGCGCGTGTCGTTGTCCTGCGCCATGAGGCGCGCGACGAGCGCGTCGAACGCGGCCGGCGAGGCCAGCACGGCCTGCGCCTCCGCCGCCGCCGGGTCCATTTCGTTTTGCTTTGGTGTGGGTTTGGGCGGGCGCGCGCGGTTTGAGAGGAGAGAGAGAGAGAGGGGGAAAGGAGGAGAGGAGGCGGCGCGCGCGCGCGCGGTGGTAGTCGTGGTGGTGGTGGTGGCGGTGACTAGTGTTGCGAGGAGTTTGGGGTGGAAGGTTGGGGGAGGAGAGGATCGCCTTCGTATTTCGATCGCGCGAGCGCGCGCAAGGCGGTAGCGCGCCGGCGGCGGCGGCAGTGCGACTTGGAGTAGTCCTGGGCTTGCCAATAGCGCCGGCGGCGGCGCTCGAGCGCCGTCGAGGCGCGCGCGCTGAAAGGCGGGGCTCGTGGCGAGGCGAGACACGCATACACGCATACAAACGCATTACACGCGCATCCGCTCCACTCTAACATACGTGCAACTCACAAACAGACGCCCACCGCGCGAGAGAAGAGAAGAAGAAAAAACTCACGCACGACCGCAGAAAACCGCTAAGCCATCGCGAAAAGCTCTCTCTCCCGCGCTCCGCCTCCCGTCCCCTGAAGCGCGCGCGCGCGCGTGCGCGCAGAACAAGCCCGACACGATGGCGTTCGAGCTCCGCTGCGAGCTGCACGGGCACCAGGAGGACGTGAGTTTGCGATGAAGTGGCGAGCCTCTCTCTCTCGAGAGCCCCCCTAACGGGAAAACCTGACACGCCGATCACGCTCCCGCAAACTCGCCCACCCCAAACACACCCATTCAACAACCACCAACAGGTCCGCCAGCTCCTCGTCCTCGAGGAGGACGGCGCCCTCGTCACCGCCTCGCGCGACAAGACCGCCAAGCTCTGGCTCCCCGAGGCCGCGTCGGCGTCGAGCGACGGGCGCGGCTTCGTCGACGCAGCCACGTTTGCGGGGCACACCGACTACGTGGTGGCGCTCGCGCGCGTCCCGTCGTCCGCCCTGCCCGCCGGGCTGGGCCCCGCGGGCCCCCGGGGGGCCCTGGTCACGGGCTCGCGCGACGCCACGCTGCGGCTGTGGCGCGCGGACGACGGCGCGCCGCTCGGGGGCGGGGGCGGGGGCGACGGCGGCCAGCCGCAAGAGGGCCTCCGGCTGGTCGGCCACAGCTACCAGGTGACGGGCTGCGGGTCGCTACCCAACGGCGACGTGGTCTCGTGCGCGCTCGACAAGACGGTGAAAGTGTGGCGCCTGCCGCAGGGCAAGTGCGCCGCGACGCTCGAGGGGCACGAGGGCCCCGTGTTGTGCCTCGCCGTCGAGCCCTCCACCGGGCTGGTGCTCACGGGCGGGGGGGACGGCACGGCGCGCCTGTGGTCCCCCGGTCGGGGCGGGGCGTGCCTGGCCGTCTTCACGGGGCACACGGACACGGTGCGCGGGGTGTGCGTGGTGCCGGATGCTGCTGCCGCTGCTGCTGCTGCCGCCTCGTCCGCGTCGCCCTCGTCCTCGCTCCTCCGCTTCGCCACCGCCTCGCACGACTGCACGCTGCGCGTCTGGACCTTTGACGTCTCCTCTGCCGCTGCCTCGGGCGGCTCGTCCCCGATCCGCGTCGACGCCGCGAGCGCGAGCGCCGCGCTCCGCGGGCACGCGGCCATCATCTACGCAGTGGCCTCGAGCGGCGACGGCCGGCTGCTCGCCTCGGGCGCCGAGGACAACAGCGTGCGCGTCTGGTCCACGCCCCCTGCGGGGGCCACGGGCGAGGGCCGCGGCGAGTGCCTGCAGGTGATCCCCCACCCGGGCTGCGTCTGGGACGTGGCGTTCGACCCGCGCGGGGACGGAAAGGACGGCGGCGGCGACCTCTTCACGGCCTGCTCCGACGCCGTCGCGCGCGCCTTCACGCGCGAGGCGTCGCGCGCGGCGCCCGAGGCCGACCGCGAGGCCCTGGCCGCGGCGGTGGCGGCGCACGGCCGCGCGGCCGAGGCGCAGGCGGCCAAGGCCGAGGGCGGCGGCGGCGGCGGGGGGGGGGACGCGGCGGGCGGCGGAGACGGCGGTGACAGCACCGGCGGCGCCAACGCCCCTGTGCCGGGCCTGCCCCCGGGGGTGAAGGTCCACGACCCCACGGTGCTGACCGCGCCCGGCTCCAAGGACGGCGAGGTGGCCGTCGTGCGCGAGTCCGACGGCGCCGTCAACGCCTACTCGTGGGACGCCGGGGCCGGCGCGTGGGACAACGTCGGGGAGGTGGTCGCGGCGCCGGCCGGCGCCGGCGCCAACGGCAACGGCGGCGGCAACGGAGGCGGCGCCAACACCATCGCGGGGGGCGCGCGCAAGTGGCACGCCGGCCGCGAGTGGGACTTTGTCTTCGACGTCGAGATCGGCGACGGCGGGCCGATGCGCAAGCTGGGCTGCGACCGGGGGGAGAACCCGTACATCGTCGCCGACCGCTTCCTCGAGCAGGAGGAGCTGCCGGCCTCGTCCGACTTTCGGGAGCAGATCGTGCGCTTTGTCTCGCAAAACACCGGCGAGGGCGGCGGCGGCGCAGCGGCCTACCAAAACATGCCGATCACGGGCGGCGGCGCGGACCCCTTCACCGGCGGAGGAGGAGGGGGAGGGGGAGCGGGCGCGGGTCCTCCGAGGCCGACTTACGTGCCCCCGCCGCGGCCCACGGACGTCACGGGCGGGTTTGTGGACCCGTTCACGGGGGGAGGGGGCGGCGGGGGGGCGGCGGCAGCGGCGGCGGCGGCGGCGGCGGCGGCGGCGGCGGCGGCGCTGCCTTGGCGCACCTTTTTGCTGTTCAACGAGCCGCTGGCCGCCGACAAGGTCGGGGCCAAGGTGCACGAGCTGAGCGCGGCGCTGGCCGGTGCAGACGCCGCGGCGGCGCTGACCGAGGGCGAGCGCGCGGGGCCGCTCGAGGGGCTGCTTCTGAGGGCGGCGGCGGCGGCGGCGGGGGGCGCGGCGGCGGCGCCCTCGGGCCCCCTGCCGGCCGACCAGGCCGCCGTGCTGGCCAAGATGCTGCGGTGGCCTCCCGCCAGCGTCTTCCCCGTGCTCGACCTGGCGCGCTGCCTGGCGCTCGAGAAGGCGCCCGCCGTGCCGCTCGGGGCGGTGGTGGCCGAAGGAGGAGGGGGAGGAGGAGGGGGCTCGGCCGGCGCCGCCATCGCGGCCGTGGCGTCGGCCTCGCCGCCGCCCGCCGCCTCGCTGACCACCGCCCTGCGCTTCGCGGCCAACGCCTTCTTCTCCGACGCCGCGCGCGCCTGGGCTCTGGGCCAGCGCGAGGTGCTGCTGAGCGCGCTGGCAGAGGCACTTGGTGGTGGTGGCGGCGGGGGCGCGGCGGGGGCGGGAACGACGACCAAGGCCAGCCGCCTCGCGCTCGCCACGCTGC
The DNA here is from genome assembly GCA_009193075.1 of Mychonastes homosphaera. Classification (NCBI taxonomy): domain Eukaryota; kingdom Viridiplantae; phylum Chlorophyta; class Chlorophyceae; order Sphaeropleales; family Mychonastaceae; genus Mychonastes; species Mychonastes homosphaera. Next base: position 1,070,101 of record VXJC01000002.1, on the reverse strand, counting down.
TGCTCAACTACGCCGCCGCGCTGTCGTCCTCTTCCTCCGGCGGCGACGGCGCAGAAGAGGAGCGCCTGGCCGCGGGCATGCAGCTCGTGTCGCTCGCGGACGAGCTCGCGCGCGCCCTCCCCGCCGACGGGAGCGAGGACGAGGCGGCGCGGCGCGCCGTCGTGGCGGCCGGGTCGCTGGTGGCCGCCGCCGACGGCGGCAAGGGCGGCGGCGACAACGTCCTGCGCGACGCCGCGCGCGCCATGGACTCGCTGGTGGCGGCGGCGGAGCGCCTGGGAGCGGCGGCGGCTGGGGGCAGCGGGGTGGACGCGGCGGCCGTGGCGCAGGCGCGCGCGCTGCTGGGGGTCTAGAGAAACAGAGAGGGCTGCGGCGGCGGCGCGGCGGCGCGGCGGCGCGGCGGGCCTGCGGCGGCGGGCGTGGCGCCGACGGCGGCGGCGCTCGCTTTCCTTTTTGAGACGTCCTCTCCTAGAGCTCCTTCTCAAAGCAACACACACACCGCGCACACACGCAGAGTCACACGTTCACACCAGAGTTGTCTCTTCTCCCCCGCGCGCGCAACACAGACAGAGAGACAAGAGAGCGAGCGAGCCCAGAGTCCTCTTTGCCCCGCACCCCCGCAAAAGTCGCACGCAAAAGCGCGGACCGCAAGAGGGAGAGCGCGCCCGCCGCAGCCCCTCGCGCGATCAACCGTACTGCCTCGGCAGTCCCCAGGCCTCGCTGTTTAGGGTGCGTCCCGTACCCGCCGTCCCCAGCGACTGGGCGCGCGCGCCCGCGTTCTTTTTGAAGCCAGAAGGGAGAGAGAGCGCCAACCCCCCCCAACAACCGTCCCCTCCGTCCGCGCCCGCCCCGGGCCCCTCCTCGGCCGCGCGGCCAGCCTCCTCGCGCGGAACACGCCCGGACGCGCGGTTGCAAGCTAATTGGATTGGCGCGCGCGCGAACGGGGCGGCCTGCGGGCGCGCGCCGCCCGCGTGCTCGAGGGGGAGCGAGAGAGGGGAGCAGAGGAGAGCTGCCGCCGCCGCCGACGCCGCCGCCGACGCGGCGGGTAAAGGCCAAGGCCGCTGTGCGCTGGTAGAGAGGGCGCTCGCCGGGCCCTCTCTCTCTCTCTCTCGCTCTCTCTCCCACGCGCGCGTCACAGCAGCATCAGCAGCAGCAGACTCGACCAGCCCTCTCGCCTCGCCTTTTTCCCCGCGCCGCCCCCCCGCTCACACGACCCGCCCCCCACCCGCCCAAAAAAAAACGACGCAGCCCCCCCCCCAAAAAAAAACAAAAAAGCAAAGATGGGCAACTTCGAGAACGCCTCGTACGACTACGAGCAGGGCAAGTGGATCGAGAAGGTCCACGGCCTCGCCAAGGACCCCTCCCGCCCCAAGCGCAACACCATGTTTTCCGTGTTTTTGATGGTCGCGGGCCTCGCTGGCATGATCGCCTTCGCCATCCTCGCCACGCAGGCCGAGCAGCGCAAGACGGCCTGCCCGTGCACGCAGATGATCAAGTACCTCGGCAACGGCGACCGCACGATCGACAAGGAGCTGTGCAAGAACGATATCCCGTACCAGGAGTGCCTCAAGAAGGAGACGGCCGTGTGGAAGCAGTGGGCGGGCCTGGCGGGGGGGTCGGCGGGCGTGTGCGTGCTCGGCGGCCTGCTGCTGCGCTACTCCTAAGGGGAGGCGTTTTTGCTGGTTTGAAGGCCCTTTGCTGCCCTTTTTTGCTGGGCGGACGATGGATACATACAGAGAGACAGACGGGCGCGCGCGGACGCGCGCGCGCGCGGGTGCCACGTCGTCGCTTCCCCCTTTTTTTGCCAGCCCGCGCGCGCTCTCCCCCCGCCCGCCCGGCGGCGCGCGGCGGCAAAAAGAAGCACACACACACACACACACACACACACACACACACACAACATGGCGACCACGCCCACGCAGACAGTAGGAGCAGCAGTAGCATTAGGACAGTAGCTGATAGGACCCGCCCCCCTTTGCCCCCCCACGCGCGACACGCGCGCTGATTCGTTGTAATCCTCCTTGCACACCGCCAATCAAAACCCCTGCCCGACGAAGAAGGCCTCGCCGGCATCGCCCTCCTCCTTGTCGCCGGCGCCCGTCCCGATCCTCTCCGAGGGAAACACGTCCCCTTTTCCCCTCGGCTGCTTGTACACGTTGGTGTCGATGTAGGCCTGCCAGTCGGTGCGCTTGTTCCAGTAGTCCAAGCTCGGGCCTTCGAGCGAGCCGTCGGCTTTTGTGAAGACGGGCTCGAGCGGCATGTCCGCCGCGCTGGCGCGCTCGATTAGGCCCGGATCTTTCTCCAGGATGGCGACCGGGTCGCGGCGGTTGAAGTACCACTTGGTTACGGTGATGAGGATGGCGAGGGCCATGCGAGGAGACAGCATTTCCGGGATCGCGGTGACCAAAGCGTCTGCGTCGACGGCCGTCTTCAAAAGTTGCCGAACCTGCGCCGCGTTTGATTTTAGCGTGGCCGGGTCGTCCAGCAAGACCGCGGGCTTTTTCTGCACGACGGCCGTGAGGTCGGCGGTCGGCCACAGGGCCTTGAGGGCGAGCACGCGCGCGGCCACGTCGGAAGGGTTGAGCGCGAGGCGCGCGAGGTCGGCGGCGCGCATGCCGCCCGAGTCCAAATCGATCCGCAGGCCGGGCAGCAGGTTTTCGAGCGACGCGAGGCCCGCGGCCAGGCGCTCCTCGGTGGCGTCGGCCAAAGGTGGGAGGGGCTGCTGCTGCTTGGCGTCTGCCGCTGCTGGTGGTGGTGCGCGCCCGCGGCTGTTTGACGCGGCGCGGCGGTGCGCCGACGCGAGCGCCTCGCGCAGGTCAGTGACGAGGCGCCGCTTGCGGCGCTCCTCCCAGTCGGCGGCGGTGGCAAACGGGGAGGGGGCGTTGTTGCCGTTGCTGCTGGCTCTGGTGCGTCCGCGCGCCAGCGAGGGAGGGCGGTGGAGCAGGATCATTGTGCTTGGCGTTTGGCGTTCGGGTGTTTAGGTTTTGGGTGTTTCAGTCGAGATGGGGGTTTGCGTCTGTGCCTCGTGTGCGCTTGATGGAGGCTCGCAAACGAGGTACTACTGCCGAGCGCGAGTGTCGGGATGATCACGTTTGAGCATTCATTGAGGAGGAGGCTCGGTTTTGAGCAAGGCGCGTGCGTTTTGTTGTTGGCTGCTGCTGGGTGACTTCGCTCGACACTCTCGCCTTCTTTTCGCGCCCGCAAACCCGCTCCACAATCCCGCAAACACGCTGGCGCGCGCAACCACCACTCGCCCACCTCTAGGGATCGATCGAATTCGCGTGCAACAACAAGCAAGCGCCTCAATCGGATTGGGAACACCCCCACCACCTCAGCATCATCTGATGGCGCCCGTCGTCGGAGCATCAACGCGGCTGCTCCAGTCGTCGTCCTCGTCATCGCGCGCCATCGTCGTCGCGTGCGCGCGCCCCTTCCCGACGACGCGGAGGAGGATCGTGACCACAGCGGCCGCCGCGTCCAACGACAACGACAACAACGCGCAAGCGCCGCCGCCGCCGCTCCACCGCCTCGCCGCCGCCGCCGCGCTCGCCGCCGCCCTCCTGGCGGCGCCCTGCTCGCCCCTCCCCGCCTTTGCCGCCGCTCCCACTCCCTCCGCCCGCAGCACCGAGCTCCTGCAGCTCGAGCCGGGCCTCCTTCCCGCCGACGAGGCGCCCCCCCAACAAAAGCAACAACAACAACAACAACCGACCACCGTCCCGAGGGGCTACCACAACACGGTCACGGGGCTGGTGGCCTCCGTTCGCGACGCGCTCGACGCCGACGCCGACGGCGCGCCCGAGCCCGCCGTGCGCCGTCGCGCCGACCCGGCCAAGGAGCGCGTGCGCGAGTTCGTGGGGAGGTGGCGCGACGACCCCCAGGTGGACGGCACCGAGTACCACGAGGAGGTGAAGGCGGCGATCGCGGAGCTGGGCGCGTTTTACGGGCGTGCGGGCCCGCGCGCGGCCGTGACGCGCGAGGTTCGCGAGAGCGTGCTGGCGCACCTGGCGCGCGCCGAGGCCGCGCTGCCTCCTGCGGAGAAGGGGCTGCTGGGGTTTTAAGGAAGTAGAGGGGCTTTTTGTTACACACACGCGTGATGATGATGATGATGCAAAATAGGGGGGGCTTGGCTCTGTGGCTCTCTGCGTGCGCGGGAGGCGGCCGACATTGGCAGCGGCGGCGGCGGCGGCGGCGGCAGCGGGGCAGGCAATGCAAGGGGGGGGTGGCGTCGAGGCAGCTCTGCGGGGCGTCGAAGAGGGACGGAGGAGGTGTGTGTGGGGTGGGCAGAGAGAGAGAGAGAGAGAAGGAAAGAAGAAAAACCTGAAAATCCAAAAACAAACAAACGACGGCAACAACTCTCTTGCTCACACGGCCGCCGCCACCCCGGCGCCGCCGCGCTCGGCGCCAAACGCGAGGCCCCCTCCCGGGTGCTCGACGATGCCGCCGCCGGGACCGCCAGAGCCGGCGCCCTTGTTGGCGGCGGGGAGCAGCACCATGACCGCGTGCACCTCCTCGCGAGTCACGAGGTGGCGGTCGCGGTCGATGGCGAAGCACAGGTAGCAGGCGTCCACGGCCGAGAGCAGCACCGAGGCCAAAAAGGCGAGCGCGGCGTAGCCAAAGACAAAGGCCACCGCGCCGACGGCGACGGCAGACTGCGCGGCGACGGGACCGATCTCTTCAACACCGGCGGCCGCGGCGGCGCGCGTGGCGGCGGGCGCAAAGGCGAGGTGGTAGCTCGAAAGGCCCGCGGCCACCGACCATGCCGCGCTCAACGCCAGGTTGGTGAGGCCCACGACGGTGCCCGGGAAAAACCACACCGCGACCGTGTCCAACAGGTTGCGCGAGAGAAGGGAAGTGGATTGCCGCGCGGCGTCGAAGAACCCGTCGCCGGTAATAGCCGCAAAGACGACCCCGAAGCGGCTGAGCTGCTCGATGATGCTGTAGACCACGTCGGCGCACGACAGCACGAGCTGCGCGAGGAACGAGTCGCGCGCCTGCTCGCGCAGCTGCTGGAGGGCCGAGCGCGCCCACGACACGAGCGCGAGGATCCAGGCCGCGAGCGCGTTGGTGCCGAACGAGGAGCCGAGCGCGTTCTTGAGGGCCGTGACGGTGGCGTCGCGCGTCGCCGCCGCGCTGGTCTGGTCGGCGGGCGCGAAGTACCAGGCCGCAACAGCGCCGCTCACGACATAGGTCTTGAGGCAAAAGGCCAAAAGAGACGTCCACGCGAGGGAGACCGCGCAGAGCGCCGCGAGCAGCAGGGCCCAGGGCTTTGGTTGCCACGCGCAGCACAGCACGGGCTCGCCCGACGCCGAGAGGCACCGAGGTACAGAGGCGTCGCCGCCGCCGCCGTCACCGCCAACAGCAGCAGCAGCAGCGGCGGCCGCGTCGACGATGCGCGCCACCAGGGGGTTGGGCGCCACGCTGCCGTTGGCGTACGCGAGCAGCGCCGAGGCGGCGAGCGGCAGCGACACGAGCGCCGACGCCAGCTGCAGCCCCGCCGCGGCGACGACGATGCCCCACACGTGCGAGACGGCCTGCGCCGCGGTGCCCAGGAGCCTCGCGACGAGGCCCAGCTGCTCGCGGTAGAGGAAGTAGACAAAGGCGAGGACGGCCGCGGCGAACAAAAAGGGAAAGGACGCGCCGGCAGGGGCGCCGGAAGCCAAGACCCCCAGGGCGCCCGCGAGCGGCAGGCCGACCTGGAGGCCGATCGCCCCGTAGACGGCCGCGCGGGGGGCCTTGCGGTAAATGGCCATGGCCCCCACGCCGAGCAAAACCCCGCCCGCCACGGAGAGGGCCACGTAAAAAGACGCGGCGGCAACGAAGAATTTGGGGGTGAAGGGCGGCGGCGGCGGCGGGGAGGGGGCGTCGCCGCTGCCGAGGAGCGAGCGGCCGCCTCCTCCGCCTCCAAATCCTGGCGCCGGCGCCGGGCAGTGGGCCGGGTCGGACAGCCATGTTGGGTTGAGGCCGTGCGCAAAGTCCGGGCTGTGGTGCGCGCCCGCGTAGAGGCCGCCGGCCAGGGAGATGGCGAGGACGGCGAGGTAGGCCCATTTCCAAAAGCGGTCTTGATGTTTGCGCGCGCCGCGCGGCGCGAGCGGCGAGGGGTAGGCGACGGCGCCGACGCCGAGGAGGGGCTCCGAGGACGGCGAGGGTCCGCCGCCGCCCGGCGGCGCGCCGCCCGCGCCGGCCAGGTAGTCGCGGCCCATCGGTGGTGGTGGTGGTGGTGCGGCGGGGTAGGAGGAGCGGGTCGGGGCGGGAAGGTCCCTCTTTCCTTCGCGAGCGCGTATAAACGTCGGCTCTTCTCGATCCGAAGCGGGCTGCGTGGATGGTCGAGAGGCAAGGTGTGGGTGTGGGGTGAGGCGTGCTGCTAGATAGTACGCTCGTGTTGAGGTGTGTGTCGGGGGTTGGTGTTGGTGCGGAAGCGAAAGGAGCAGAGGGGTTTTTCGGTGCCGCTTCCATTTCTCCCCTTCCCCTTCTCTCTCTCCCCCTCTTCTTCTTCTCCCCCTGCCCCCTCCCCGCTCCCACGTCCTCTCACTCCCGCAAATCGCTCCCGTGCTGACACACACACACACGCACACGCACACGCGCAACCTGCGCGCGCGCACGCAAAGAAACTCCCTCTCGCGACTGCCGCGACAAACACACTCGCACACACCACCACCGGGCCCGCTCTTTTCTCTCCCCCCCTCCCCGCTTCCCGCCGCAGCGCGCGGCAACGGCCCCCGGTCCCCCGCGAGATTCGCGCGTGATCTCGCGCCCCCGACACCCCGGGAGAGCCGCGAGCGACCGAGCAAGCCGCAATGGAGAGCGCGGCAATGGCACCGGCCGCCGCCGTCGCTGATGCTGCGGCCGCCGCGCCCACGCCCGCGCCTGCGCCCGTGCCGCCCCCTCAGCACAACCACCAAAACCAAGCCCTCGACCTCGACTACCTGCTGCAGGAGGGCGACGAGCACACGTGGTCGGCCGACGACTGGCACTGGAACCCGCGCATGATGGTCGCGGCGCCGCGCGGTGGCGGCGGCTCGGACGCGCACCAGCAGCAGCAGCAGCAGCAGGAGCAGCAGCAGCAGCAGCAGGAACAACGCGCCGCCACCGCCACCGACGGGGCGCCGCTCCAGCTCCAGCACGCCGCCCTGCTGCAGGGCAAGGAGGGCGCCGCCGCCCTGGAGGCGGACACCGGCGGTGCCCCGGTGGCGCGCGCCTGCCACGCGCTCAAGCGCCCGCGCCGCGCCGCGGCCGTGCGCGGCGGCGGCGCGCCCGGCGGCGGCGCGTGCGGGGCCGCCTCTGCGGCCGCCGCCGCCGCCGCCGCCGCGATGCCGCCGCCCCAGCACCACCCCCACCACCACCACCAGCAGCAAGACGCGCTGTCGATGCTCCCGGGCCTCGTGCCGGGCGGCGCCGGGGCCGCCGCCGCCGCCAACGGCCGCCCCGGTGGTGGCGCCTGGCTCCACGCCTTCCCCCACGCCCCTCCTCCTCCGTACGGGCCGCCGCCCCTGCACCCGCCGCACCCGCAGCACCAGCACCAGCACCAGCAGCACCCGCAGCAGCCGCCGCCTTACCACCCGCCGCACGCGGCGTACGGGCCCCCGCCGCCGCCTTACTACGGCCCCCCGCCCGGGGCCGCCATGCCGCCGCCCCACCCCTGCCACCACCCCGTCGCCTACCCGCCCCCCATGCCCCTGCACCAGCAGCAGCACCAGCAGCAGCACGCGCCGTTGCCGATGCCGCTCGCGCCGCCGCCGCCGCCCACCCAGGACAGCGGCGACAGCGCCGAGGCCCTCGCGCAGCAGCAGCGCACCGCCTCCGACGGCGGCCAGCTGCTGTCCCCCTCCGCGACCACCAACGCCAACGCCGCCGACAACCAGGGCCCCGCCGTGTGCCAGGTCGCAGGCTGCGGCAGGCCTCTCGAGGGCCTGAGGGACTACCACCTCCGCTACCGCATCTGCGACAGCCACATCCGCCTGCCCGCCATCCTGCGGGACGGGGTGCTGCAGCGCTTCTGCCAGCAGTGCGGGCGCCTGCACCACCTGTCGGCGTTCGACGGGCAGCGCAAGTCGTGCCGGGAGCAGCTGCGCAAGCACAACGCGCGGCGGCGGCGGCGCGCGGGCGGCGCGGGTGGCGGCGCGGCGGGCGACGACGAGGGCGCGGCGGGGGCGGCCGAGGACGGTGCGGGGGCCGCTGCTGTTGGCGCCGCGGATGCCGCCACGCCTGCTGCCGCCGCCGCCGCCGCCACCACGACGACCTCGACGCCCGCCCCGCCCGCCCCTGCGGCCGCGCCGACGGCCGACGTCAAGCCGACGCCGATGGGCGGCGACTGTGGCGACGGCGGCGGCGGCGCGAGCGACGTCGGGCGCCTGCTCACGGCCCTCCTGGCCAACCCGCAGCAACTCAACGCGCTGCGCGTGCTCCTGGGCATCCGCACGCACCCGGCCCTGCCGCAGCCGGCGCTGGACGCGGCGGAGGCCGAGGGCGCGGGCGCCAACGCCAACGCCGACGGCGCCGCCGACGGCGGCGCGCACCGGCACAACACCGGCGGCGGCGATGGCGGACAGCAGCAGCAGCAGCACCAACAAAACAACGAGAGCACCTTTGAGCTCGCGCGCGCCATCATGGGCGCGGCTCCCGGGTCGCGCTTCGCCGGCGCCTACGAGGAGGGCGACGGTGGTGGTGGGGGCGACGGCGTCGAGAAGGAGGGTGACGGCGACGGCGACGACGGCGATGACGGCGGCGACGGCGGCGGCGACGGCGCCCCGACCAAGGCGGCGGCGCCGCCGCCCCGAAACACGCGCCACCGCGTCCTGCGCCTCAGCGCCAAGCTCTTCAACCGCACGCCCGCCGACCTCCCCCCCGACCTCCGCGAGCGCCTCGCCGGCTGGCTGGGCGACGCGCCCGCCGACCTCGAGGCGCACATCCGCCCGGGTTGCGTGCTGCTGACGCTCTCGTGCGCCGTCGACGCCGCCTCTTATGCGCGCGCGCGCCACGATGCCGACAACGGGGGCATGTCGCGCCTGCTGTCGAGCGTCCTGTCCCCCGATGCGCACCCTTTCTGGCGCGAGCCGGGATCCGTGGTGCTGCTGCAGCTGTTCCGCAGCGTGGCGGTGGTGCAGGGCGGGCGCGTGGCGGCCGTGACGAGGTACGGCCGCGCGGCGGCCGCGGCGCGGGGCCTCCCGGGCACGGCCGCGGTGGCGCCCTGCTGCGTCGCTGCCGCCACCGTTGCTGATGGTGACGGTGGCGCCCCGTCGTCGTCGTCTTCGTCGTCGTCCGTCGTCGAGTTCACGGTGCTCGGCACGCACCTGGCCGCTTGCGCGACCGGCGGCGGCAAGGGCGGCGGGTGCTGCGGCGGCGGCGGCGGCGGCGGCGGCGGCGGCGGCTCGGCGGCAGAGGCCGAGGAGGCGGCCGCACCGTCGCCCTCCGCCCTCGACCCGCCGCAAAACGCCCCGCGCCTGCTCGTGCGCGCGCCCGGCGGGCGCTACCTGCGCGTGCTTCGCGCCGAGCCCGTGGCCGATGTGGCCGCGGCCGCGGCCGAGGCGGGCTTGCCGCCGCACGCCGTGGCGGCGGCGGCCGCCGCCGCGGCCGACGGCGGGCCCTCGGCCTCGTCGTCCTCCGCCCCCGCTGCTGGCCCCCAACTCCAGGCGCTGCGCGTCGCGGCCGAGCTGCCCGCCGACCTCGCGGCCTCCTCCCCGGACGGCGCGCCGCTCCTGCTGTGGGTCGAGGCCGCGAGCGCGTCGTTCCTGGCGCGCGCGCGGCCCTTGCTCGTGCTGCGCGGTGGCAAAGGCGGCGACGCGGCGGCGCTCGCGCGCGAGGTGTGCGCGCTGCTGCAGCGGCGGCGGCGCGGCGGCGGCGGCGGCGGCCGGCCGCTGCCCGCCGCGGGCCTCGAGGAGGCGCTGCTGGACCTGCGGGCCGTGCTCGCGCACGCAGTGGACGTCGAGCGCGCACGTGCGCGCGGCGAGCCGGCCGCGTGCGCCGTTGTGGTTGGTGGTGGTGGTGGTGGTGGTGGCGGCGAGGCGGCCGGGGCCGACGCCGCCGCCTCGGCCGCCTCCGCTCCGCCGCCGCCGCGCTCGCTCGCGACCGACCGCGCCGCGCTCGCCGCCAAGGCGCGCCGCCTCATCGAGCTCGCGTGCGACCGCGGCATGACGTCGCTGCTGCGCTCGGTCCTCCTGCCGCTCGCGGCCGAGGCCGAGGTCGAGGCCGGGCCCGAGGAGGAGACAGCAGCGGCGGAGAGGGGCGACGAGGCAAGCTGACGGCCCGCTGCCACGACCTCCGCCGCCGCCGCCGCCAGCCGCCGCCCGCCGCCGACGGGAAGACTCGGCAGCCGCCCGCCTGCGCTGGCTGTCTCCTGCGCGGGCGCCGAAGTGAGAAGGAAAGAAGAGGAGGAAAAGGGCAAGAGGGAAAAGGTGGGGGAAGAGATAGAGGATGCAAAGCGAAGTCGAGAGGTGCTACGTTGGGGGATGGAGGATAGGTGGCGGGGCTTGCGGCGGTGGCGGTTTCGCTACGGCGGCAACGGCGGCGGCGGGCGGCGGCTGCTGCCGGCGACCCCGCCCCCCTCGCCCCGAGCTCCTGCGCGCGCTGCTGGCGCTCCCCGGGCCGCCCCGCCAGCGCTGGGCCGTCGACGTCGGCGGCCCGCGCGGCGTCACCCCCCTGCACCTGGCCGCGCTCGTCGACGACGACGGTGCCACGGCGCTGGCCCTGATCGATTCGGGGGCGGCGGCTGCGGAGGCTGCGGGGGCGACGACGACGACCACGAGGCCGGGCGCCCCCTCCTCTTCCGCCCAGCCGCCCTCTCATCACCACCACCTGCGCCCCTTCACGGCCGCGGCCGCCGCCGACGGCGTCACGCCCTTCCACCTCGCCCTGCAGGAGGGCCACTTCTCCGTCGACCGGGTCCTGGCGACGCTCACGAGCGCGCGCAGACGCGGCGGGGAGGAGGCTGGTCGGCGGTGGCGAGCGGGGACGCGATGGGTGACAGGCGAGGGGCAGCGAGAGCAGCGGCAGGCGGAGGGGAGGAATCGAATACTGGGAGGGGGCGACAGGTGACGGGGAGCGGGGAGCGCGCGGGGGCGGACGCAGAGCAGGCACCGCCGAGGGGCAGCGGCTTGGGGCTGCGGCAGCGACGAGGCGTGCGTGGTGATCGGGCTGCATGTGAGGGGCGGAGCAGCAGCAGGGGCAGCAGAGCGAAGCAGGCAGAGCCTGGGACGGCTCGTCGGCGTGGCCGTGCGTCCGCCGCGTGCTGGCCAAGAACAACCCCCGAGGAGGCTCGAGCTCGGGGCGGCAAGGGGAGGGGGCGCAAGCGCGGGGCGGGTGGGGCGGGAGGCCAGCCCCAGCAGCCGCCACTCACCAGGCCCCCGCGGCGGGCGCAGCGGCTGCGCGGCGACCCGTCGGCAACCGCCGCCCTGCGCCACGCGGGACAGCGCCGGGCTCACGCGCGTCCAGTGTGCCACCGAGCCTCCGTGATCGAGGGTGTGGTTTAGATTGGTGGGAAGGGGGAGGGTGAGGAGATGAGGAGGAAGGGGGAGGCAGAGGCAGGGAGCGAAGGAGACGCATATGGTGAGAGGAGAGCGAGCGCGCGCGATTTGTTCTTCTCGAGCTCTCAACGCTTGCTCCCAAACACTGTTACCCTAACTCGAAGGTTTCACTCTCCGTCTTCCCCCGCCCTCCAAACCCGGCCGTTCGCAAGCCCCGAGCGGCGCAACTCGACGAACGAAGTCAAAAGACAAACCCAAACCAAGAAGGGCGGCGCAGCTCGGACTGCCTCGGCTGATTTTCGCGCGCGCGCATCCCCCCTTTTGCTACTCGCGTCCCAGAAGCCCAAGCGTCGCTACCAGCAGCAGCTTCTTCTCTTCACTCGGAGGAGACCCGAGCGCGCGCGAGAGAGAGCGTCCAATTCGGCGCAAAGCGAGAGGCGTTGTTCGCTCTCTTTCTCTCTCCCCCTCCTTTTGAGCCGCCTCCAACCCCAAAAGAACGATGCCGTCCGACCGCGCCAAGAAGGCGGCGGCCGCCAAGAAGGACAAGCAGGCCACCAAGCTCGGGCTCAAGTCGGCCGCGTCCTCCAAGTCGCTCAACCGCGAGGACGGCAACTCGCCCGTCGACCAGGCCGCCGACGCGCTCGCGGGCGCGTCGCTCGAGGACAACGGCAACGGCAGCGCCGCCAATGGCAACGGCGCCGGCGCCTCGTCTTCGGCCGCCGCCGCCGCCCAGGCCGCCGACAGCGGCCGCTCCGTCACGGGCGTCTGGGCCGCCCACCCCCAGGCCCGCGACATCCAGGTCGACTCCTTCACCCTCCTCTTCCACGGCCACGAGCTCCTCGCCGACACCCGCCTCGAGCTCAACTTTGGCCGCCGCTACGGGCTGCTCGGGCCCAACGGCTGCGGCAAGAGCTGCATGCTAAAGGCGATCGCCGCGCGCGAGCTGCCCATCCCGGACCACGTCGACATGTTCCTGGTGGACCGCGAGATCGCCGCGACCGACCGCACCGCGTTGGAGGCGGTGAAAGAGGTGGACGACGAGAAGACGCGCCTCGAGGCCGAGGCCGAGGCGCTCGCCGAGCGCGACATGACGCCTGAGGTCGAGGCGCGGCTGTCGGACGTGTACGAGCGGTGCGTCTTTTTCTCTTTTTCGTCGTCTTTTTTTTACTGTTGCACACGTGCGCGCGCCTCTCAAGCTCGCCCCGAAACTCATCCTCTCCCCCCTTCCCCCCCAAAATCCGCAAATAACGACCCCCAAAACCAACCCAAAAAAACAGCCTCGACGCGCTCGAGAGCGACCTGGCCGAGGCACGCGCGGCGCAGATCCTCCACGGCCTGGGCTTCGACAAGGCGATGCAGGCCAAAAAGTGCCGCGAGTTCTCCGGCGGGTGGCGCATGCGCATCGCGCTCGCGCGCGCGCTGTACCTCAACCCGACCTTTTTGCTGCTGGACGAGCGTGAGTGTGCTTTTGGACAGGTTATGCCCGTTGCCGCGCCGAGCGAGGCGGGGGGAGCCTTTTCTCTCGCCCGTACGCCGCAAAAAAACACACCGAGCTCAACACACCCACACACACCCTCCCCCCACTCAAAAACCAAAACACCAACCAACCAACAACCAACGACAAACAACCCAAAAAACAGCCACCAACCACCTCGACCTGGAGGCGTGCGTGTGGCTCGAGGAGTACCTCAAGACCTTCAACCGCATCCTCCTCATCATCTCGCACTCGCAGGATTTCCTCAACGGCGTGTGCACCAACATCATCCACATGCAGAAGAAGCAGCTGGTGTACTACAGCGGCAACTACGACCAGTACATGCAGACGCGCGCGGAGAACGAGGAGAATCAGATGAAGAAGTACCGGTGGGAGCAGGAGCAGATCGCCGGGATGAAGGAGTACATCGCACGCTTCGGCCACGGCTCTGCAAAGCTGGCGCGCCAGGCGCAGTCGAAAGAAAAGGTGCTGGCCAAGATGGTCAGGGGGGGCCTGACGGAGCGCGTCGAGGCCGACCGCGTCGTCAAGCTCACGTTCACCGACGTCGGCAAGCTCCCGCCCCCCGTTCTGCAGTTCTCGGGCGTGTCGTTTGGCTACTCGCGCGACAAGATCCTCTACGCCGACGTCGACCTGGGCGTCGACCTCGACAGCCGCGTCGCCATCGTCGGGCCAAACGGGACGGGTGAGTCGTTTAGGCTTTGGTTTTGGCGTCTTTTTTGTTTTTTTTGTGTGGGGGGGGGGGGGGGGCTCTCTCCCGGGGGTCTGCCGAGTAGGCGGAAGAGCGGGAAGAAGAGGGCGGCTCGCTCACACAAAAACACAAAACAACACGATCCCGCTCGCAACCCCCCGACCAACGCAAAAAAAAACAATTCACAGGCAAGTCGACGCTGCTCAAGCTGATGACGGGCGACCTCGAGGCCGTCGACGGCATGGTCAAGCGCCACAACCACCTGCGCATCGGCATGTACCACCAGCACCTGACCGACCTCCTCGACCCGGAGGTCACGCCGCTGGAGTACATGTCGCGCGAGTTCCCCGACGCGGGCGGGATGGAAAAGGTGCGGTCGATGATCGGGCGGTTTGGCGTCACGGGCCCCGCGCAGACGCTGCAGATCAAGCACCTGTCGGACGGGCTCAAGTCGCGCGTGGTGTTCTCGTGGCTGGCGCAGAAGACGCCGCACATGCTGCTGCTGGATGAGCGTGAGTTTTTGTTCGGGTTTTTTTTGGGGGGGGGGGGAGGCGGCGTTCTCTCTCCCTTTCACGCGCACACACACACCCCGCAAAAACAAAGCTCACCATCCCCAAACCCCCAAAACAAACGACCAAACCAAAAACAAAAACAAACCAAACCAAACCCCCCACAGCCACCAACCACCTGGACATGGAGACGATCGACTCGCTCGCCGCCGCCATCAACGAGTGGGACGGCGGCATGGTGCTCGTGTCGCACGACTTCCGCCTGATCGGGCAGGTGGCCAAGGAGATCTGGGAGGTGCGGGGCGGGGCGGTGAGCAAGTGGCCCGGGGATATCCAGTCGTACAAGAGGCACCTGAAGAAGCAGCACGACGCGCTGGCGAAGAAGTAGGCGGGGGTGGCGAATGGGAGTGTGTCGGGAGGAGTTGGGGGGGGGCGGGCGCGGCGCGGCGCGCTCCCCCATTTCCGACGACCAATGAGAGTGACAGAACAGAGAAAGAACGAGGCCCCGCAACGTTTAGAGAACGCGAGAGAGACACAACGAAACAGCGAGAGAGAGCGAGAGAGAGCGCGCGAGATCCTCCTCCAGATAGAGAGAGAACGAGGCAAGAGCCCCCTTCAAAGAAACAAAAACAGGCTTGTCCCGATCGACGAATCCGGGAAAGACGCGAAGCGGCGAAGCGGCGAGGTGGCGGTGGGCATGGTTTTGGGGAGGAGCTACAAAAAGACCCTCCTCCCAGATGCCGTCCGCACTCTTGATCCCCCGATCTTCCCCATATCCAGCTTCATCCCGCACCCCGACAAAGCCCGCCGGGTGCGAAAGCGTCGATCTTAAGGTGGGCGCGCGAGGAGAAGCAGAAGGAGAAGATCGGGGCGGCGGCAGCCGACGAGAAGGCGGCGGCGCTGTGACACGGAAAATAACAAAAGAAGCAGCGCATAATACTACTTGAAAAATCCGACGGTTTGCTTGTTTTTGGAGCGTTGAACAGCAAACCAAACCCACAGATCAAATAGAACAGATCAAATCTGCTCTTTCACAAACCAAGTCTCGCCCGGCGTCGTGAGCGGGACCGTCACGATGCCGCTCTCGCCCGTGTTGCTCCAGTTGATCGTCTTTAGGTTGTACTGCCGGTATAGCGGCGAGTTTGCGGCGCGGACGTAGTAGGTCATCAACTTGTGGTCCCGCAACGTTTGGAAGGGCGTCCATTCTGCCGCGTTTCCGGCCTTGCCGTGGTCGTCGAGCCCGCGCGGCAAGTAGACCTGGTTGCTGATGCCCATGACCGCAAGGAGGGCTTGGTTGATGCTGGGCGCACCGGCAGGCACGTACGCCGGGTTGAGCGTCTCCTTGTCTTCCTTGTTGAGCATCGACGTCGCGTCCCAGCACGTTGGGTTTACGGCGTATTTCAGCGTGAGCGCCATCCGAGCAAATCGAGAAGGGCCGCTGTAGTCGCCCGGCAACGGCAAAAACTTGACCTTGTCATCCGCGCCGGCCGCAAACACGCTCGGCCCCTCGAGCTCCGGCACCATCACCGCCTTGACCGAAGGGTAGACGTCGGGCGGATTGCTCAGCATCTTCTTCTCAAAGTCGGCCGCGTATTTCTCATGCTCCTCGAAAAAGGGCTCGTTTGTGAAGACACCCCACTTGTTGTCGAGAGCTTGGACTTGGCCGTCCCTGACCTGCACGACGATGCCGCGCCCGGAACGATCCACAATGCTAAAGTGCCACGGAGGGACGTCGTGCTTCCCTTGGGCCATGACATTTGCCCACTTTCCGTAAATCTCCGCGGGGAAAACCAGCTGCAGATTTCCGCCGTCGTTGATGTACTTTTGGATCGCGGACGAAGTCTCAAAGCGCGCAAGCGTGAAAGTGCAGAGGTCTTCGTAGTTGAGGGCGTCAGGCTTTTTCTTGTCGTCAGCATTGAACTTGGGCATCTTGTTCGTCAGGCCCTGGTACTGGATGGCGCACGAGAGGCCTGTTCGTGGTTTTTTTGGGTGTGGGGTGGAGTGTGGGGTGGGGGGGGTATTGTTGGTGTTGTTGTTGTTGTTGGTGTTGTTATTGGTGTTGTTGTTGGTGTTGTTGTCGTTGGAGCGATTGCAGGCCGATCGCTTGGCTGGCGCATGAAGGCAACTCGAGCGACAAAGCAAGCCCCGAAAAACACTCACCCGCGTCGTTGAGCCCGTCCACGCACCACAGCCAGTTCTCCTTGGAGCGCGCGGACTTGGCGCCGTAGTAAGCGGCGAGCTGGTTGCGCGCGACCGACGCGCACATAAAATTAAATTTGGACTGGACCTGTTTGCCTGGGTAATTCGCCCACACGGGCTTGTCGGCCGTGCCCGCGACCTCGGAGAGCGCGAGTGCAGCTCCGGCCTTGACGTAGGAGATCTGCGGGTCGAGGCTCGTGGGGAAGGAGAGGGTGCGCGAGGACACGGTGGCGCCGCCCGTGCACTTGTCTTTGAGCACGGCCTCGGTGCAGGCCGAGGCGGTGCGGGCTGGTGTGGTTTGGGTCGAGGTTTTTCTTTTTTTGAGGGGGGGGGGGGGCGGGCGTGAGAACACGAGCGAGTCGAGGGCGTCGTCCGCGCGTCGGTTTGCGCGCGCAGCGGTGGCATTTGACACCCCCCCGCCATGTTTCGGCCGCGCGCGTGGCGTAAAGCCCCGTAAAATCGCCACCGGGGGTGAATTGACGCATACATATCCCGATCTGGCAGGCCTGGGCGCGCAGACGAGCCCTCGCAGCACGGACCGAAAGCTTGGGAGGCGGGTGTGTTTGGGGTCGAGGGGAGGGGCACCCCTTCTTTCCTTTTTCGGCACTCTCACCCGCGACTACGGCGACCGCCACCAGCACCAGAATCGCCCTCATTTTTTGGGTTGGCGACACACGCTGACGTGGGGACAGTTGATTTAAAAGAAGAGGCGACCTTTTGAAGCGCAAGCCGCTCAAGCGTCTCGTTTTTCCCTCTCCGACGCCACCGCCGCCTCGAAGGTGGAGGCAGAGGGGAGGGGGGTGGAGGTCCTGGGAGGCTTTTTTTTTCCGGCTGACGATTCCCATCCATAAAAGCCTCCTCCTCCCCGCCCATCCGCCCGTCTCGCACGCGCACGCGCACGCATACAAACTCCCCCTCCTCCTCCGCTGGCAAACGACCCTTCGCAACTTTCGACGACCGCCACCAAGCAACACGTGTTGGTCCTCCTCTTCTCACTTTTCCTCTCCCCATTCCAGTCCTTTTTCCCCATCGCGCACGATGGCCGCCCGCAACCTTCCTCTCCGCTTCGCCCCCCTCCTCGTCTTAGCCTTGGTCGCGCTCGTCGCCGTCACGGCCGGCGCGCAGAAGACTGCCCCCGCGCACAACAAGGGCGGCGGCAAATGTGCGTGGGCTTCATGGGGCTGGTGACCCTTTTTTTGCTGCCCGGTCAGATTTGGGTTATGCCTGCACCACGCCGCTCGCCCGATGTCCAACACAACACGCCCCCAACAACAAAAACAACAAAAACAACAAAAACAACAAAAACAACAAAAACAACTAAAACAACAAAAACAACAAAAACAACTAAAACAACAAAAACAACAAAAACAACTAAAACAACAAAAACAACAAAAACAACTAAAACAACTAAAACAACTAAAAACAGGCTCCGCCGCCGCCTATGCCAACTACGACATCTGCCTCACAAACCCCGGCTGCACGCGCTGCAGCAGCAAGCAGCAGTCGCGCTGCTCGGCCTGCGGCCCCGGCTACCGCCTGAGCAAGGGCGTGTGCGTGTGCACGGCCGGCGACGCGCCCGTCTGTGACGCGCCGCTCACGGAGGACTCGACCCTGGTCCAAGAGGCGCTCGCCGCCTCGGACGACTGGGCGACCTTTGAGCCGCTGGAGCAGCAGATCCTGGCGTGCGAGTCGAGTCAGTGCGCCCTCGAATTTAGCTCCTCAGGCGAGTGCATGGCACGTTGCACCGCGAGCGGCCACACCGCTTGCATGCCGCTCCTCGCCGTGCCGTGGCCGGTCGGGGCCAAGCTCTACGCGGCCTGCATGTCGGCGTGGACCGCCCGGTGCCTCATTGAGTGCGACGTCGTTTGATTGCTCTTGCCTGTCCCCCCCCCCCCCCCCCCCCCCGCGCATCAAAAACGCCCCGTCCCCACCAACCTCTCGCTCGTCCTTCACCTTCGCCTTGAACAAGGCAAGCCGCCTTTTGATCTCCCCCTCTCTCAGACGCCCCTGCCCGCCCTGTCCAGATCATGCGTGGCCAGCGGTTTCGTCTCTTTGGGTCTTTAATTCGGGAGCCGACCGAACACTCTCACGCTAAACCAACTAGTTTTAGTTTGCGCGCGAGCGTTCGGTCGGCCACGGCAAGTGGTTGGCTCAACCAACTGCTTGCGTGGCCGGCCAACCCCCCAACATGCTTTTCTGCGTCCTCGCCTCTACCTCCCGCGCAAACGTGACCATATGTGTGTGTGTCTGTTCGAGTGTAACGAGAGAGTCGATATCGAGTGAGAAATAAAAAAAGCAGTTCGTCTTTGTGTCAGTTTTATTCTTCCCCGGCAGCGCTTCTCTTCTGGCTCTCTCTCCTCTCTACTTGGCCGCCGACCCCTGACGACCACCCCCGCCCCCCCCAAACGCCACCCAGTAGGCCCCTGCCACGCAGACGGCCCCCCCGATCGCGTTGCCGATCGTCACGGGCACCAAGTTGAGCACGACAAAGTCCACCCAGGCCGAGGCTCCCGCCCCGCCCGCCACCAGCCCCGCGGGCACGATAAACGCGTTGGCGACCGAGTGCTCGCAGCCCATCGCCACGAAGGCGCTCACGGGCAGGAGCGCCGCCAAAAACTTGCTGGGGAGGTCGCGCACGGAGACGGCCATCCACACGGCCAGGCACACGAGCCAGTTGGCCAGGATGCCGCGGAACACGGCCACGGTGAAGGGCATCGAGCACTTGGCGGCCGCGGCGGCCATCGCGGGCCCGGCCGCGGCGGCCCCGGCGCCGGCGCCGGCCGTTAGCAAGCCCGCGCCCGCGGCCAAGGCCACGACGGCCAGCGCGCCCACGATGTTGCCGGCGTAGGCGAGCACCCACGCGCGCAGGACCTGCGGCCACTTGGCGCGCCCCTCGAGCGCAGCCGCGGTGCAGAGCGCGAGGTTGCCCGTGACCAGTTCTCCGCCGCAGCAGAGCACCAGGGTGAGTCCCGTCGGCAGGCCGACCAGGCCAGCGATCAGCTTTTGCAAGCCGGGGAGGCCCTGGGCGGCAAAGCCCGCGCACCCGCCCCCGACCGTCAGCGCAAGCAGGGCGCCCATGCCGATGTAGGCGCCCGCGAGGGCCGAGAGGAGGAGGAGGCGGGAGGGGTGGGCCGCGAGGGCGGCCTTGGCGGCGCCCGCGTCGACGGCCGCGGCGAAGGCGGCGGGGGGGGGCGCCAAAAGGGGGGGGGGCGCGGGGGCGGGGACCGGGGGTAGGGGGGGAGAAGTCTGCTGAGCAGCAGGGGTCGTCGCCGAGGGCTTGAGGGCCTGCTCCTGGACCTGGTTCTCGTTCTCCTCCTCCACGACCACGGTGGTGGCGGGCGGGGCCGCGGTCGTCAGCGCGCGCGCGAGGAGAGGGCTGCGGCGGCGGCAGAGCAAAGGGGCGGCGCGCGCAGCGGCGGCGACCCCTCGCCGCGAAAGGGGCGCGCCCGCGGCGCCGAGGGCAGCGGCGGCGGCGGCCTTTGGGTGGCGCGCGCCCGCGGGGACGGCGGCCGGCATCGTCCTAGCACGGGTGGTGGTGGTCGACGCGGTGGCGAGCATCGTGTTGTTCGATGGAGGATCGAGTTGTGTGATGGGGGGCGTGCGCGGAGGGGGAGGTGGTCCCTTTTACTAAGTGCCCCTCTCCTTTTTTTCTTCTTCTCGTTGCGCGGTTGAGGTCGCTCGTCGGCGCTGCCGGGAGGCAAGGTTAATCAGCAAGTCGGTGCGTGAAGCAGCTGCTGGTGGTGGTCTTTGAGGCTGGGCTGGTTTGGCGGGCCGGCGGGTGGGAAAAGGGGGGTGGAAAACGATCACATGGGCTCTCTCCCTCTCTCCAGTCTCCACCAAAAAAAAACCTGGTGCCTCCCCGATCCGTGCCCTAAAAGTTCAAGGCTAAAAACAAAGACAATGACCCTGCAACCGCCCAACCTGCGACAGTCCGCCTCCCTCCTCAAGCGCCTCTTCGCTGCCGCCCGCGTCTTCACCACGACCAAGAACCCACCCGTCGCCCCCCTTCTCCCCACCCCCCTTCCCCACCCCCCTTCCCCCTCGGAACGCCGAGCCATGTCGACCGCCCCGACCGCCACCGACCCGGCCTCGCTGCGCCGCCTCGAGCCCGGCGTCGTCAAGCAGATCCTCGAGAACCCCGCCGTCAAGGACTCCGTCACGATCCTCGACGTGCGCGACCTCGACGAGGTCGCCGAGGGCGCCATCGCGGGACGCACGCACCTCGAGTCGGCGGCCTTCTCCGACGCCGCCGCGGTGGACGCCTTGCTCGACGGCCCGCTCGCCGGCAAGGACAAGGTGATCGTGCACTGCATGCACTCGCAGAAGCGGGGCCCCGCCTGCGCGGCCAGGCTGGCGGACCGCATCAAGGAGCGCGAGGCCGAGG
Source organism: Mychonastes homosphaera (assembly GCA_009193075.1). Classification (NCBI taxonomy): domain Eukaryota; kingdom Viridiplantae; phylum Chlorophyta; class Chlorophyceae; order Sphaeropleales; family Mychonastaceae; genus Mychonastes; species Mychonastes homosphaera. Next base: position 1,049,373 of record VXJC01000002.1, on the reverse strand, counting down.
GCAAGGCAAAGGGCGGGCCCGAGGTCGTCGTGCTGGCGGGCGGCTACCATAAGTTCGCGCAGGCGTTTGGCGCCGACGAAACGCTCATTGTCAAAGGGCTGCCGGCTTCCAGCAAGGAGTGAGAGGAGAGGAGGGAACGGGCATGCACGTGATTTGCTATTTGCTGTAAATTGTCTGGGTTTTTTTTCTCGTTTGCACATCATCATTCGTTTGTTTGTTGAGGAGGCCAGGGGCGACAGGGGGGGGTGGGGGGGGGGTGGGGGGGGGCGCTCGCTCTCGCTCGCGCTCGCTCTCGCTCGCGCTCGCTCTCGCTCGCGCTCGCTCGCTCGCTCTCGCTCCACATCCAATCCAATCCAATCCAACCACATCACCACCGCCGCCATCCATCCGACCACATCATCACACAACGACCTCAATTCATCATCACATGAACTTGGTGCTGAAGTAGTCGTTGTCAAAGTGGTGCAGGCGCACGTACCCGTCCTCCCCGCCGGTGACAAACCCCCGCCCGTCCGGCGCAAACGCCACCGAGTTGACGGGGCCAAAGTGCCCGCGCACGGACGCAAACTCTTCGGCGTAGACCTTGTGGAAGAAGCGCGCCTCGAAACCACCCGCCTTGGCGCTGGTGGTGGTCACCTGCGACGCGTCCTGCCCGCCGCCGAGCACGACGTGGTCGAAAAGCGGGCTGACGGCCGCGCTGTTGACAAAGCGGCCCGTCTTGTAGCTCCGCAGCACCTCGAGGGTCTGGACGTCGATCAGGGCGGCCGTCTTGTCCAGGGAGGCGGTGATGCAGTAGGAGCCGTCGTTGGGCGCCATCTGCATGTCCTGCACGGCGTCCTCGTGTACCTGGGCCTCCTGCACGAGCGCGCCCGTCTCGACGTCCCAGCGCCGCAGGAACCCGCCGTCGTGCGACGAGAGGAGCGTGCGGCCGCAGTCGACGAACGCGATGCGCGTGATGCGCCCCTTGGGGCACACGATCGAGCGCGCGGGGCCCTCGGACACGGCCGCCTGCAGCTCCTCGGCGCCCGCGCTCAGGGAGCAGGGGAGGGGGAGCAGGTGGATCTGCGGGGCGGCCCCCATGAACGAGTCGGTCGTGTAGGCCAGCAAGGTCTCCCCCGGGGCCACGTCGACGGCGCGGCACGGCTCCGACATCTTGACCTGCGCGAGCTCGGCGCCCGTGGGGAGGTCCCAGATGCGCACGGTCTGGTCGGCGCTGCCCGTCACGAGGCGGTCGCTGTCGTGCGAGAGGTAGCACGTCCACACGGCGCCGTTGTGGCCCTCGTACGTGCCCGCGCGCGCGCCCGTGTCGCCGTACCACAGGCACGGCTGCAGGTCCTTGGCGCACGAGACGAACAGGTCGCCCTCGCGGTTGAACTTGACCTGGGTGAGCGGGCGCTCGTGGCCCTTGAGGAGGTAGGGGCGCATGGTTGTTGTTGGAGAGGTTGTGTGTGTTTGTTGGCGGCGCTCTCGAGCGAGGCGGAGGAGGGGCTGGCTCTCGCTCTCTCTCTCTCTCCCTCGGCTCTTCTGCTGCTGCGCGCGCGGCGCGAGCCCTTGAGGGGGAGGCCGCCGCGGTTTGAGCGCGCGAGGGGCGCACGCAGAGGCGGGCTGGCTCGAGCAGGCGCGCTATGGGCTCGGCTCAGCGCGGATCAGGGAGCGCGATCGAGGGGCGCGCGCGCGATCAAAAAACGGCGGCGAGAGGGAGGGAAGGAGTTGCTGCTCTTGCTCTCTTGCTGCTTTGGAGCGTGATCGTCGTCGTGCTTTGCTGATTGGGAAGGGGTAGCGTGTGGGTTGGAGTGTGTGTGGGGTGAGAGAGAGGGGGGCTCGAGCGAGCGCGCCGGGATGAAGGGTGGGAGCGGGCGCGCTTGCGCCGCTCTCCGCCCGCCGACGGTGCCGCTCGCCACCGCCGCTCGGCCGCCGCGGTCGCCTCTTCCCAAGGCGCTCTCTCTCGCGCGCGCGGATCGATCAGACTCTCAAACACACGACCTCAATCATCCCCTCTGCATACTGGTACACGCGCGCCCGAACACACGCATCAAATCAAGGCCGAATCGAGAAGAGCCCCCCCCCTCTCCCCTCCTTTCTCCTCCGCCCCCGAAACCAGGCGGCCGCCCCGCGGGACGCAAAACACGCGCGCGCCCTCGCGCGCGCGCGCGCGCGCACGCACTACCCCCACCACACCACCAACCAAACAACAATGCCCGTCCGCCACGATGGCCGCGTCTCCCCGCACCAGCTGCGCGACTCTGCGATGCAGCGCTCGCCGCACTCGCGCAGCGACGGCTCGGCGCTCTGGCGGCAGGGCGGCACGGCCGTGCTGGCGTGCGTGTACGGCCCGCGCCCGCCCGCCTCGATGGCCTCGGAGGACCCGGAGCGGTGCGTCGTCGAGGTGGCGTGGAGGCCCCGCGCGGGGGGCGCGCCCGGCCCGAAGGAGCGCGCGCTCGAGGCGGCCGTCGCGCGGTGCGCGCAGGGGGCGCTGCTCGCGCGCAGCCACCCGCGCTGCGCCGTGCTGGTCGCGCTGCAGGTGCTGTCGGACGACGGCGGGGCGCTGGCGTGCGGGGTGAACGCGGCGTGCGCGGCCATGGTGGACGCCGGGCTGCCGATGGCGTTCATGTTTGGGGCGGTGGCGTGCGCGCTGTCGTCTCCGTCGCCTGCTGCTGCTGCTGCTGGTCCTGGGGGAGGGGCAGACAGCGCCGCCGCCGCCGCTGCTCCCCCCTCACCCTTGCTGCTCCTCGACCCGGACGCCGACGAGGAGGCCAAGGCGGCCGCCGTTTTGGTGGCCGCCTACCCTTACCGGGCGGTGCTCGCGCCGGGGGCGGCGGCCGACAATGATGGCGGAGGGCGGGCGGCGGCGGATGGTGGGGACGACGACGACGAGAGCGCCGCCGCCCCCAACGCAAAACAGCAACAGCAACAGCAACGCCTGCTGCGCGTGTCCGAGGGCGCGCTGGTGGTCGACCTGCGCGGGAGGGCCGGCGACGCGTCCCTCGCGCTGGGCATGAGGGCGTGTCACAGGGGGGTCGAGGCGCTCGCGGCGTTCGCGCGCGCGGTGGTGGCGGAGGGGGTGGCGCTGGGGCAAGGGGAGGGCGCTGCGGCTGCGGCGGCGGCGGGCGCGCCGTCGGCATCGAAAAAGGCACGAAAGGAGGCGGCCGTCGCGGTCGGGACATAAAAAGCGCAGCAAGCATTGTGATGTTTTTGCAACAAAATCGAGACCAAAATGAAATGTGCCAGCAAAACGAAATTCCAAAAATGCGATCTCACTTGCCGCCGCCGCCACTCGCCGCTGCAGCAGCACCCGCATCCGCAACGGCAGCAGCATCCGCCGCCTCTCCCATCTCCTCGACGACGTCCACCTCGGTCAGCGCGTCCGCCGGAAGCAGCCCCACGCGCTTGCGCTGCCTCCGCAGCATCCGCGCGTCCAGCGCCGACCCGGCGGGCGGAGGGGGCAGCAGCGTCCCGTCGTGCGCGGCGACCAGCGCCGCCCGCCCGCTCGCCGCGGGCGCCGTGGCCCGGCCCGCCGCTGCCGCCCGCGCCTCTGCCTCCTCCGCCTCCTCCCGCGTCGCCTCCTCGAACGCCTCGCGCGCCTCCCGCATCGCCTCCTCCACCGCCTCCAAGCCCTTTTTGCCTAGTTCCCTCTCCAAGACACCCGCCAGCTCCGCCGCGTCCTCCCGCTGCAGCAGCGCGTTGATGTCGTCGACCTCCATCCGCAGCGCGTGCCTCAGCTGCGCGAGGGCGGCCTCTTTTCTCCCGAGCCTCGCGTACGTCCTCCCCAGCTCCACGCGGTGGATGAGCTTGGCCGGGTTGAGCCGCACGGCCCGGACGTAGGCGTCGGCGGCCTCCGGGAAAGAACCGGGGGCGAGATCCGCGCCGTAGACGAACTTCACGAGCGAGCGGACGACAAAGTTGAGCTGCGCCATCTCGAAATGCCAGCGGCCGGAGAGGTGGTGCGCCAGGTCGTCGTGCGGGTCGAGCGACAGGGCCTTTTCGGCCGCGTCGCGCGCGTCCTTGGCTAGGCGCACCTTTGTGCGGTTGTCCGAGAACAGGGCGAGGCGGCCGCGGCTGACGCAGCTCGCCAAGTGGCCCGCCGGGTGAGTGGGGGCGAGCGCGATGGCGCGGTCAGCGAGCTCGGCCGCCTTGGCGTTGGCGGCGGCGATGGACGCGTCGTCGGCCCCGGGGGCGTACGTGTGGTCGGACCAGGCCTTGGCGAGGCGGCACAGGTGGCCGTGGCTGGCCGGGTCGGCCGCGGCCGCGGCGGCGTAGGCGGCGAGCGCGGCGGGCAGGTCGATGCCGCGCTCGGCGTCGGCGCCCGCGGCCACGTGGGCGGCGGCCTCCTCCTCGGCGGTGCGGGGCCTCGGGTGGTGAGGGTGGTGGCCGTGGCCGTGGCCGTGGTGCTTGTGGCCGCCGCCGTTGTCGTGGCCGTCGCCGCCTTGGTGGCCCCCCCCGCGGTGGAAGGGCAGGTGGAAGGGCAGGTGGAAGGGGAGGAGGCGCAGCAGGCCGTGGTGCGGGGGGCGCGGGGAGCCGTCCTCGTCGGCGCCGTCGCCGGCAGAAGACGCGCGCGAGGCGGGGTGGTGGCGGTGCCAGGGCAGGCGCAGGCGCGGCCAGGGAAAGTGGTGGTGCGGATGGCCGTCGTCCCCGTCCCCGTCCTCCTTGGCCTGCTGCCTCGCGAGGCGCTGCTGCTGCCGGCGGCGCTGGTGCCGCCGCAGGCCCCGCCGCACGCGCCGCAGCGCGCCGACAAAGGGGCTGCTGCGGCGGCGGCGCTCCTGCTGCCCCGCCGCCTCGTCGTCGTCGCCCGAAACGTAGTCGTCGTCGTCAAAGTCGTCGTCGTCCGAGCGGTCGTTGTCGTCGTCGTCGTTGTCATCGTTGTTGGCATTGGCGTCGGCGTCGTCGTCCAAGACCGTGATGACGACGCTCGGGCTGCTGGTGCTGCTGGTGCCAACGGCGGCGCCGCTGCCGCCGACGCCGCCGGCAAACGCCAGCCGCTGCTGCTGCTGTTGCTGCTGCTGCAGGCCCTCGCCCTGCGGCTGCTGCTGTCGCCGCCGCCGGCGCTGCTGCTGCTCGTCGCCCTGATGCTGCTGCTGCTCTGGCGACCCGCCCTGCCCCTGCCCCTGCCCCTGCTGCTGCTGCTGCTGGAGCGCGCGGTGCAGCGCGGCCGCGTGCATCAGCAGCTGGGCGCCCGCGGCGGCCACCCACGGCGGCGGCTGGTGCTGTTGCTGATGGTGCGTCTGCTGCTGTTGCTGCTGCTGCTGCGAATGCGAATGCGCGGCTGCAGTCGGGGTCGCCCCAGCGTCGTCTGCCGCTGCTGCTGCGTCAGCACCGCCGCCGGGGCCCGCGGCGGCGAGCATGGCCAGCGGCACCCGCGGCCGCCGGGCGCGCGCCTCGTCGTCGTCGTCATCGCCATCGCCGCGCCGCAGCCACGCGCGGTGGTGCAGGCGGGCGAGCGGGGGCGGGGCGGGCAGCGCCAGCAGCAGCGGCGGGGGGCGAGGGCGGAGCTGCTGCCGCTGCTGCAACAAACCGCCCGAGCCGCGCGGCGCCGCCGTTCCGCCGCCACTGCCGAGCGCTGCCGTTGCCGACGCCGCTGCCGGCCCCGCGGCGAGCAGGCGCATGACGGCGGCGGCAGCCTCCCCTTCGCAGCGCAGCAGCGCAAAGGTCAGCGCGCCAGCGCCGGCCTGCTGCTCCATCGAGAGAGGTCGCGAAGGAGAACAAGGACAAGGCTTGTCCTCCCTCTCTGTCCCCAAAAACGCCCGCCCGTTTGGTCCTTACAGACCGCCTAGACGGCCGCTGGGCGGCCGCGAACTGACAGCCCGGGCCCTTGAGAGGGCGGCCACGGCGCCTGTGGCGATCCGGTACAACGCAGAACGCGCGGCGCGGGCCGGCGGTCGAGCCAGAGCTGACGGGGAAAGCTCCCTCTTTTCGAGGCCCGTCCCTCTTTGCTTCTATTTCGTCTTGCTCGGCGCGCGCGCGTGTGCGGGAGGTCTAATTCGACAAGAAGTACAAGCGGGGGAGGAGGGGGGGGCGCGAGAGATAGAGGGCTCGTTTTTCGGCACCCTTGCCTTTGAAGGGGGAAGCGGCGGAGCGGCTGCGCGCGGAAAACGCCACCGCACGAAACGCCGTGCCGCGCCCTCAAAACGGGCCACCCCCGCACGCTCCTCGCCCCCCTCCCTCTATCACTTGCAGCACGCATTAACTCCCCCCCTTGCTCGCTCTCTGTCTCAACACCGCGCAGAGGACAAGGAAGAAGCCGCCCGCCGACACAAAGGGCCCTGTTCTCTCTCTCCCCTGCGCGCTCTAACACAAGCAAGCAAGCCAAGGCAGGGCTATCCTCGTCCCAAGAACCCACCCCCGAGATGCAGGCCCTACGCCTCCCTCGCGCGGCGGCGCGCGGTACGTTTTTCCGGGCTCGGCCGCACGCAAAATCGCCGTCCCGAATCTTTTGGAGGAGGAGAGGCCTCGCTGATTTGGGGGGGGGCGGCCCTCTCGCACCCGCGCTTGCGCGCGCCCCCACACCCGCACCATCGCACCTCCCGAGATGCCCCCTCGCCCCACCCGCGCGCGTACGAGTGGCCTGGCGGCCGCTCGCGACCCCCTGCGTCCGCGCAAAAAAACCACTCACTCGAACCGCTGCCGCTCGCTCGCTCGCTCCCTCCGCCCCCCGACCGCACCCACCCATCTCCCCCCCCCCGAAAAACCCACACAAACAGCCGCCCGCCCCAACAGCATCTCCCTCGGCTCCCCGGCGCCCCGACCGGCCCTCCAGGCCCGCGCCGGCCCCCAGACCGAGCAGCAGCAGCAGCATCAGCCAAGCACAAGCACTGCCACCACCCAAAACACCCCCACCCTCCGCCCGGGCGAGACCGCCGAGCAAGCCGCCGAGCGCCGCGCGCGCGAGTCGGCGCGCGTCGAGGAGCGCGTGCTCGACGTCGAGGACGCCTCGTCCTGGCGCGCCGCTTTAGAAAGCGCAGGCGACCGCCTCGTGGTCCTCGAGGTCGAGGCCGAGGGCGTGTGCCAGACGGGCCTCGAGGAGGAGGCGGACACCAACTGGGAGCTCGACAAAAAGGCGGCCCTCGTGCCGTGCGCGCAAATTAAATCAGTCTTGCAGCGCACCGCGCGCGAGTGCCCCGACGTCGTCTTTCTGTCGCTCAGCGCCGACACCGAGCAGGGGAGCGCCCTGTGCTCGGAGCTGGGGATCGAGGTGCTGCCCACCCTGCAGTTTTGGCGGAGGGGAAAGCTGCTGTGGGAGCACCGGGGCGTTTTGTCGCTGGAGCAAGATTTGGGGGAGGGGGTGCTCTACTTTGGCGGCGCGCAGGGGGCCGGGGGGCGCCTCGACCCGGGCGGGCTGGTCGCGGAGCTGAAATCACGCGCCGACCTGGACGCGTTCGTGCAGGGCCCGCCCCAGGAGGAGCAGGAGGCGGCGGCGGCGGCGGCGGCCGCGGCCTCTTCCTACCCGGCGTCGGCGCCCGACGCGCCCCCGGGCCCGCCCGCGTCGGAGCGCGTGCTCTCGGTGGTGGACGTCTCGACCGCGGGGGCCACCCCCTGCATCCACGTCTTCCCCGCGGTCGTCGCCCTCGCGCGCTCGTTCCGGGGGTATGCCCGCTTCGCGCGCCTGCTCGCGGACGACAAGCCCGACCTGCTGCGCGACCTGGGGGTCGTCGAGGTGCCCACGTTTATCTTTTTCAGGGGCGGAAAGGAGGTGGCGCGGCACGTGGGATCGTCGCGGGGCGACCTGATGGGCCGCATCATGGAGGTGCAGGCCGAGGCAGGGGTGCGCCCGCCTCCGCCTCCCTCTGCCGCGGCCGGGGTTAAGCGGCGCGTGCCGGAGCGGCGCGTGATCAAGCGGCGGGTGTGAAGTTTTGCTGATGAGAGAGTTGGAGCCGTCGTTTTCTCGCTTCGGCGGGTCGGCGGGCCGTCTCTCTCGGCCCGCCGCCCCTTTTTGTCCCCACCCCCCCCGCCCAAAAACCCTGCTTTTTGTTTTTCTTCTTCCAGATGCACAGAATCATCCCACCAACCCACCCCATTTTTCAAGTGCGCAGATATCAGATCGTCTCGCATAGTAGCATTTTGTTTGCACGACCAAAAGACGACGACCAAACGACAACGACGACGACGAGGCGGCACACAACTCTCTCACTTGAGCGCGTCCTTGAGCTTGCCCGCCTGACTTCCCGCCATCCCGGCCATCATCATCTCCACGAGCGGGTCGCGGCCGCTGCCCTCGGCGAACTCGACCGTGAAGGCCGCGCCCGAGCCCCCACCACCGCCCCCGCCACCGCCCCCCTCCCCCATCTCGACGCGCTGCCCCGAACCGATCACGTACTGCACGCCCGGGCGCAGCGGCTGGCCGTCCAGCCACGTGCGCGAGTCGCCGAGCACGCCCTCGTCCAGGTCGACGAGCGCCGTCAGGAAGACTTGCGTGGCCGTGCTGGTGCCCCGCCGCTTTTGCGTCAGCTTTGCGTGGACGGCGGCGACGCCGCGGGCCTCGTCGCCGATTTGCGTCGACGCTTTGGACCCGTTGGAGCCGCACGTCCACTCCGGCTCGGTGACCTCGATGGTGCGCCCCGAGCCGTCCTCCAGGCGGACGGTCAGGGCATTGAGGCGTGACCTCCCCGTGAGCAAGAAGGAGGGGCGGGAGGACGAGGAGGAGGAGGAGGAGGTCGCTGCGCCGCTGCTGAGGCGCGCTTGGTTGTGATGGATCGCCAAGTGGGAGGCCATTGTGTTGTGGGATGAGATTGAGATCGCGAGTGGGCGATGATGGTGTGCGGGGGCGTGCGTGTGCGAGAGGGCGGAGAGACTTTGAAGCGTGGCGACACGCGCCGACGCGCCGACGTGGATGCGTCGACGCCGCGTTCTTCTCAAGCGCGATGCTGTCTCTCTCTCTCTCTCTCTCAAGTTAGCCCCAGCCGCAAATGCCGGCTTAGCAGCACATTTGGATCGCGTTCTATTAGCCCTGCGCACCCTCGATTTCCACCCACACACACAAACGAACAACGCGAAACAAAACGCCGAGACCACACAAACGCCACCCGCGAAAGCCCTAACCAATGGGCGCCCCCGCCGCGCGCGCCCTCTACCGCGGCCTGTGGCGGCAGGTCCGCCGCTTCCAGGTCGACGCGCTCCCGATCACGGGCGTCGTCGGCCTGGACGCCGGGCCCGTCTGCATCGACCCGCTCGCGCGGCTGCGCGCGGCGTTTGCGGCGGGCGGCGGCAGCGGCAGCAACGGCGGCGCCCCGACCCCGACCCAGGGGCTCTCCCTGGGGCTCCAGGCCCTGCGCGCGCTCCCGCACCAGGCCGCCGCCCTCGAGCACGCCGAGGAGGACGCGCGCGATCTTCTGGCGCGCTGGGCACAGCTGCAGGCGCGGTGGGCGGACCTCAGGAGGAGGAGGAGAGGGGCGCCGTCGCCGTCGTCCTCGATGCCGTCGTCCTCGATGCCGCCACCACCAGCACCCCCCCTCTCCTCCTCATCGGCCCCAGCCGTCAACACGCGCGTGCTCGAGGCCGGCGAGGAGGCGTGCGCCCTGGCGTACGCGGCCACGGAGGAGCAGGCGGCCGAGCGCGCGCTCGACGACGACGAGGCGGAGGAGATCAGGGCGCGCGCGCGGCGCGTGCTGGCGCTTGCCGAGCCGCGCCCGCGCGTCGAGGCGGCGCGCGACCTGTCCGAGCTCGCGCACAGGGCGGCCGAGGGCGTCGTCGCCGTCGCCGCGGCGTCGTCGTCGTCATCTTCCTCGTCACCGTCGTCTCTTCTTAGATACCCGTCCCTGCGCGTTCGGGCGGCGGCGGCGGCCAGCGCGGCGCTGTTTGCCTACGATGGGGGCGGCGGCGGTGGTGGTGGTGGGGGCGAGAGCGGCGGCAGCAGCGGGAGCAGCGGCGGCAGCAACGCGAACAACAACAGCAACAACCCCGCCAACGGCCGCCTGCGCTCCGAGCCCGTCGAGTGGGTCTACGACGGCGTCCAGGCCGCCCTGCCGCAGCCCCTGCTCGCGGGCGAGTCGGCGCACTCGGCCGCCCTCGGCTCCTCGGCCGGGGGCACGAGCAGCGGCCCCCCCTCGCGCGCCGCGCGGAAAGGCGTGCCGCTCGCGCTGGCGCTGGCGGCGGCGCGCTGCCTGGCCGACGCGGGGCTGCCCGGCCTGGTCCGCTGTGAGCCCGTCTGCGCGCGCGATCGCGACGCCGAGATGCTGGCGGCGGGCCGCGCGGAGCAGGGCGGGAGCGCTGCTGCCGGGGCCGCTGGCGCTGCTGCTGGCGGTGCTGCCGGCGGCCTGTCCGCCCTCCCCCCGGCCGTCGCCGCGCGCCAGGCCGGCCGCACCGTGGCCGTCGCGCCCGCGACCAGCACGTGGCTCGTCCGGCTGGACGTCGAGGAGGAGGAGCAGGAGGAGAATGCAGGCGCGGCGGCGGCAGGAGGAGGCGTCCCTTCGTCGTGGTTTGCCGACGTCACCCGGCGCGGCGAGCTGCTCTCCGCCGAGGAGGCGAGGGGCCGCTACCCGTCGCTCGAGGGGGGGCGGGGCGGCGGCCCCCGCCGTCGGCAGGACGCCCGTGACTTGGAGGAGGAGGAGGAGGAGGAGCGCGCGACGCTGGCCCTGTGGCGCGAGGTCGCGCGCACGCTCGTGCTCGCGCACCAGCGCCGGGGCGAGGCCGACGCCGTGGCGGTCTGGATGCGCGCGGCCATGGCGCTCGACCCTGCCGCGGGGGAGTGGGGGCGCGTCTTGTAACACAAAAAAAGGGGGGGAGGGGGGAGCTTGAAAGATTGCTGCTGCTTTGGCGCTTGCTGCTGCTTGCTGCGATGGCAGAAATTTTGAAAAAGGGTCTTCTTGTCAAAAGTGAAAAGGCGGCGCCGAGACGTTCGGGGGGTGCGTTGTCGTCTTCATTCTGGCCACCGTCGTATCTTCTCTCACCCGACCACGCCGCACGGCGGCGCCAGGTCGACGGCCGACAGCCACTCGCGGCTCACGAGCGCGCGCAGGCGCGCGTCCTCCGTGGTGCCCGGGCCGTACAGCTGCTGCCGCAGCCGCCGCTCGACCTGCGAAAACTCCGAGGCCAGCCCGGGCACCGCGTCCCCGGCCGCCTCGACAAACGCGCGCAGGCGCCGAGCGCGCCAAGCGTCGACAACGTCTGACGCCGCCGACGCCGCCGTCGCCGATGCCGCCTCCGCCGCCGCCGCCGCAAGCACGTCCGCGGGGGGCTGCTGCGCGTGCAGGGCCTTCAGCGCGAGCAGGACGAGCTGTAGGGCGGGCATGCAGCTCGGGTCCTCGAGCAGGTCGGACGAGCAGGCGTGGAGGTTGGGGCTTTGGGGGTCGCCGCTGCTGCCGCTGCCTCCGCCGCCGTCTTCGTCGCTGCCGCTGATGTTGCCGTTGCCGTGCTCCTTCGCCCCCCCGTCCGCGCCCACGGCCTCGCGCAGCGCGTGCAGCGCCAGCCCGGGGACCTCGCGCTCGCGCCCCATGGCCTGCCGCATCAGGTTGCGCAGCAGGAGCAGGTGCGGGCGCAGGTCCCCAGGGCGCGCCCCTGTCGCGCGCATGAGCCGCCGCTCGCCGTCCTCTAAAGTGCAGCGCCGCCCCGCGCGCCCCTGGAGCTGCCCGGCGGGGGCGTCGAGGGTGTCGGCGCGGCCCTTCTCGAGGAGGGCCTCGTACTCGGCGTCGGTCATGATGGCGGCGGCGGGCGGGGGGGCAGGCGAAGGGGAGGGGGACGGGGACGGGGAGGAGGAGGACAGGCGGGCCCACGCGGGGAGGAAACGGCAGCGCGGCGACAAGCGGCGGGCGCTTGTTGCTGTTGTCGTCGTCGGCGCCGGTCGCGGCTGCTGCTGCTGCTGCTGCGGTTGGGGCTTTGGCAGCCCAGGTGCTGACAGGCGAGCGGCGACCAGCGCCGGGTTTGGTTGCCTCGTGATCGCTCGCATTTGGGCGGCTCCAAAAAAGTCGCGGAAGAAGAGAGTTGCTTTTTGGGCGAGGAAAGAGAAGGGGTGGGCGCAGGGGCGCGCGCGCGCGCAAGTCGGTTGGCGTGTGTTTGTGAGGGCGTGTGTGTTCGTTTTGCTTGTGTGTGTGTTGTGTGCGTGTGCGCGCGCGGTGTGGTCGCGAAAGAAGGGGTCCTGGGAGAGCTCGTTGGTCTGGTCGCTCCTCCCCTTCCCCCCTCCCCTCTTCTTTCGCGCCCACCCAGCGCGGCCCCGCTTCCAATGCGTCACAAACTACTACCGCAGAATCATCACGTCCGACTCGTCACACATCCAACAACACAACCAGCGCGCGCCTGCGCCAAGCAGAAGCAGCAAGAAGAACCACACCCGCACACCCCATTCGACACACACCCGCGCCCTCTTCTTTTCCCCACCTTGCCCGCCATGGCCGACGGCGGCGGCGCCCCGATGGGCAAGCTGCAAGGTGCGTACGTGGCCTGCGTCTCCTACGCGGCGCGCGCGCGCTCAGAAACCGATCCGGCTCCGTTACCGGCCGACGCTCTACGCCGTCGCCGCCGCCGCGGACCCTTCTGGCGCGTTCCGCCCGCATGCGAAAACCCGCGTACGCTCTCACGCCCCCCCCCCCCCCCCCCCCGAACCCACCCACCCCCCAAACCAACAACAGGCCTGTTCGAGTGGTCGATGAAGTACCAGCGCGGCCAAACCACTGAAAATAACAACGCAAACAATGAGGCCGCCGACCCGGCCGCGCGCGAGGCCGCCATCCGCCGCGCGGCCGAGGCCTTCACGCCCGAAAGGCGCGCCTTTTTGGAGAAGGCGCTCGCCGAGTACACGCGCGACCACGCGCAGCGCATGCGCGAGATCAAGGAGGCGCTGGAGGGAGGAGCAGGAGCAGGAGCAGGAGCAGCAGGAGCAGCAGGAGCAGGAGCAGGAGCAGCAGGAGCAGCAGGAGCAGGAGCAGGAGCAGCAGAAACAGAAACAGCCGCCGCCGCCGCCGCCACCGCAACCCCCGAAACCACCGCCGAGTCGGTCGCCGAAAAGGCAGAGCTGCTCGATGAGCTGCACGACATCGTCGAGAACATCGACCACGCCCGCGACCTCGTCAAAGTCGGCGGCCTGCCTACCCTGCTGCGCCTGCTGCGCAGCCCGCACGCCTCGCTCCGCTGGCGCGCGGCCGACGTGCTCGCGGCCTCGGCCGCCAACAACCCCCCCGTGCAGCGGTGGCTCTTGGAGGCGGGGGCTTTGCCCCCCCTCATGGCCCTGCTCGAGCTGAGCGCCGAGGCCGCCGCGTTTCCCTCGGACTCGCCCTCGGACCTCCTGCGCGCGCGCACCAAGGCGGTCCACGCGTTGTCGGCGCTCGTGAGGCACTACGACGGCGGGTTTGCGGCGTTCAGGGAGCTGGGCGGAGTGGGGCAGCTCGCGAGGCTCGAGGGGGGGGCGGCGGCGGCGGCCGCCAAAGTAGAGGACGGCAACGACGCCACAGCCGCAGCCACCGCGCTGCTGCGCCGGCGGCTGCTGCGCAAGGAGCTCGAGCTGCTGCGGTACGCGCTGGCGCGCGAGCCGGGGGATTGCCCGGCGGCGGCCGAGCGTGCGGCGGCGGCGGCGGCGGCGGCGGCGACAGCGGAGGCGGAAGCGGGGGAGGACGCGGATGAGCAGCTGCGCGCCGCGGCGCTGGCGGTGCTGCTCGAGCTGGCACAGCACCCGGAGGCGTGGGGGATGCTGCGCGAGCGGTGCCCGGACCTGGGGCAGCGGCTGCTGCTGCCGCTGGGGGAAAAGGAGGGCGAGGAGGAGGAGCCGGCCCCCGGCGCCGCACTCCTCGCGCGCGACCTCGCGGCGCGGCTGGCGCCCGGCGCCGAGGCGCCCAAGGGGGTCAAAGCAGGGCTGCGCGACCACATCGACCTCGACCCGCACGACCACGGCTCGGGCGCCGCGCGCAAGACGATCCCGCTGAAGAAGCCCGGCGCGGCGGAGGGAGCGGCAGCTGCAGCAGGGGCGGGGGCGGCGGCGGCCAAGCCGGAGCGCACGCTGTCTTTGGGCGCGCCTTGAGAGAGTGAGGGAGAGCTGCAACGCTCCTTTTCACACAAAAGGAGTGCCTTCGTCTGCCTTCGTTTGAGAACTTCGCTCACACTGCCAGACTTCGTTTCTTTAATGTAATGGCACGTTCTCTCGTTACACAAACGACATAGATCATAGTCATCTGGACGATCCCGCGGCCGCCCGCCGCAGCGCGCTCAGCATGCTGAGCGCGCCCGTCGCGTTGAGGATGGCGAGGATCAGGACGCCCTTTTCGACTTGGCCCGACGCGACCAGCGCGGCGAGCGCCGCGGCCAGCGCCAGCCGCGACGGCACGGAGGCGCGGTAGAAGGCGTCCGCGCTGCCCCTTCCGCGCGACTCGCTGCAGTCGTTCCAGGCGGCCAAGGCGTACTGCGCCCCAAAGGTCGCCAGGATCATCCCCCCCAGGCGGATCCAACCGGCGGGGACGGATGTGGCGGCGACGGGCGCCAAGACTGCCAGCGTCGCGCAGGGGACGGCGACGAGGGCGGCGCCGGCAGCAAGCGCGTACGCACCGGTCAGGAGCGCGGCCTTGGCTGGGGGGCTGGCGCTGCGGAGGTTGATGAGCCATGCGTTTTGTGACGAGAAAGAAGAAGAGGCGGCGGGCGCGAAGAAAAGGGGACGATCGTGTCGGGACGACGGTGGCCTTTTGCCTCCTCCTCCTCCTCTTCTCCTTTTGGCGCTCGGCTGCGCGGGTGCGAGCAGCGCGTATCGATGGCTGAGGAGGAGCATCGCCTAGTAGTACCGCTGAGGGGGAAAAGAGAGAGAGAGAGAGAGAGAGCGTGCGGCGGCAAAAGGAGGCGTCGCGTCGCCAACGCCGACACTGCGCGCGCGCCTCGTCGCCGCCAATCGTCCGTCGCTGACGCCGCCGAATCAAAAGGGGGCGCGATCGCCCCATTCTCTCTGCCTCACGCACCCACACACACTAACGCAAGTTCCCCCGTTGGAGAGAGAGAGTACTCCTGCCTTAATCACACCCAACCCCACAACACACCCGCGTGCAGAGCGGGGCACAAACCAACACACACACACACACCCCAGCGCACCAGCACACCCAAAGAACCAACCATGCACGCGCCAAACCCGCTGCTCGACGCGCTCGGGCAGACGCTCGGGCACCTGACGGACAACCTGGGCCAGCTGGCGGGCCGCGCAAGCATGGGCGTGGGCGCGTTTGGCGTCGGCGGGGGGCGGGCGAGCTCGGGTGCCTCCTGCTCCTCTTCCTCCGCTCCCTTTGGGCCGTCCGGTGGCGCGGCGTCGACGGCGATCGGGCGGGACCACTACCAGCAGGATCAGCAGCAGCAGCGGACACGCGCGCGCGTCCTGTCGCCCGGGTGCTGGGCGCCCCCGGTTGCGGTGAGTAGGCCGCGCCAGTGTGATGGGGCGGCTGCTCTCTTCCCCCCGCCCTCCTCGCCCGCCCTCACTCACGTCTCACCCCGCCCCGCCTCCCAAACACCCACAACAACAACAACAAACAGTCGATCAGCGGCTCCGCGTTCGGAGGTGGAGGAGGAGGAGCAGGCGGCAGCGGCCTGGGCGCGGCGCTCGGCGCGCTCTGGAACAACCCGCTCACCGCCGGCCTCGGCGCGCCGACGCCCCGCACCGACGCCGCCGCTGCCGCTGCGTCGTCGTCTCCGTCCCCAAAACACATCACCGCGCAGCCGATGTACCAGCTCGGCATGGCGCGCGAGGAGGTCAAGGCGCGCCTGGCGCCCATCCCCGTGTACACCGTCGCCAACCCGAAGAACGAGTTTGTGCTCGTGGCCGGAGAGGTAAGCGCCGATGGATGTACGTCGCGAAGCGCCCCCCTTCCGACGCACGCGCACGCGCTCACGCCCCCCACCCAAACCAAAAACAAACCAAAAACAAACCAAAAACAAACCAAAAACAAACCAAAAACAAACCAAAAACAAACCAAAAACAAACACCCCAACAAACCCCACAGAACAACACCCAACTCGGCTTCTTCTTCTTCCGCAGGGAGGACGCCGAGGCCATCGTCGAGAAGATTCGCGAGGAAAACCCGCGATTGGCGCGCGACAGCAAGGTCCTCCGCGTCACCATGGACAACGTCTTCGACGTCTTCACCACCCCGAGGGACCAGACGGGTCTTTCGGGCATCCACTTCCGGTTCATGCCGGACGCGTCGCAGGTCAAGCGCGCCCTGCGCTTGCACCGGGAGGCGGGCCTGCCGACGGAGGCGTTTGTGGGGGTGCCCGTGTTTCAGGCCGAGGGGCTGACGGTCACGGCCGCGGACGCGCAGTACGTGCCGCTCTTTTTGGCGGGGGAGGATTTGGAGGCGGCGGTGGCGGCGGCGCACCGCGCGCGGCACGCGCCGCAGATCGCGGCGCTGCGGGACCGGGCGGCCGCGGCGCAGGCCGAGTACGAGGCGGCGGCGCGGGCGGCCGAGGCGGCGGCGATCGCCGCGGGGGGGGGCAAGAGCAACAGTGCGGCGCGGTCGGCGCAGAACAAGGCGGCCAAGGCGCAGGCCAAGGCCGAGGCGGCGCGCGCCAAGGCGGCCGAGGCCGAGGCGGCGCCTGCGCCAAAGGTGGAGGTCGGGTCGCTCGAGGAGGTGATCGCGCGCATGGCGGCGAGCGAGGGCGGGGAGCTGGCGGCGTGGAGCCAGGTGATGATCGTGGCGCCCGGGCTGCTGCTCAAGCAGCAGCAGGAGCAGCAGCAGCAGCAGCAGAAGCAGCAGCAGGACGCGGCGGCGGCGGCCGCCGCCGCCGCGGCCTCCTCGGCGGCGGCGGCGACGGCGGCGGCCGCGGCGGCCGGCGCGAAAAAGTGACGTTCGCTTTGCTTCTTCCTCTTTGTCACCACCACCACCACCACTCCGCTTGGTCGTTGTCGTTGTTACTCCCTCTTGATTTTCCGGAATTATTTGTATTCGATTGTTTACAGGGGGGTGGGTGTGGAAAGAAAGAAAGAACAAGGGAGAGGAAGGAAAAAAGGAAGCGTCTCCACCGCTCTGTCACCCGGCCGCCTGTTGCTCGATCGCCGGCACCTTCTTGCCCGGGCCAGCTTCGCCCCCGCCCCCGCCAACCCCGCCCGCCCCGCCCGGGGGCTTCACCGGGGGAGGCGGCGGCAGCGGCGGCAGCTGCTCCCCGCGGATCACCGCGTCGATGTCCTCGGCCGTCAGCGTCTCGCGGTCCAGTAAAGCCCCCGCCACCGCGTGCAGCTCCGGAAGCCGTTCCGTGAGCATGCGCTGGACGGTCTCGCGCGCCTCGGTGAGGACCCTCCTCACCTCGGCGTCGACGGCCTGGCGCGTGGCCTCTGAAACGCCCGAGTTACCACCACCAGGGCCTCCTCCTCCTCCATCGGCCACGTAAACGGGCCCCAAGGCCTCGCTCATGCCGCACTGCGCCACCATGTGCCTGACCCACTCGGTGGCCTGGCGCAGGTCGTCCGTCGCGCCCGAGCTCACGTGGTCTTTCCCGAACACGAGCTCCTCCGCCACGGTCCCGCCCAAGCACACGAGCACGCGCGCGTGCATCTGCTGGCGCGTGATCGAGAACTCGTCGTCGCGCCCCACCTGCGTGACCATCCCCAGCGCGTGGCCCCGGGGCACGATCGTCGCCTTGTGCACGCGCGTGGCGCCCGGGGCGTGCGTGGCCACGAGCGCGTGCCCGCCCTCGTGGTAGGCCGTGCGCTTGAGAGCCTCGCGGCTGCGCACGGCGCTCTTGCGCGCGAGGCCCATCAGCACCTTGTCGTGCGCGGCCTCCATGCCCGCGGCCGAGATCTGATCGTCGCCGTTTTTCGCGGCCAGCAGCGCGGCCTCGTTGACCAGGTTGGCGAGGTCGGCGCCGCTGAATCCGGGCGTCTGGCGCGCGATGAGGCGCGCGTCGACGTCGGGCGCGACGGGCTTGCCCTCGAGGTAGTGCGCGAGGACGCTCTCGCGGCCCTGGACGTCGGGCAGGGGCACCGCGACCTGCCGATCAAAGCGTCCGGGACGCTTGAGGGCCGGGTCCAGTGTGTCGGGGAGGTTGGTCGCCGCGAGCACGATGACCCCCTCGCTCGCCTCGAAGCCGTCCATCTCCACGAGAAGCTGGTTGAGCGTCTTGCGCGCGTGGTTCTCCCAGTGCTTGCGGTTGCCCCCGATCGCGTCGATCTCGTCGATAAAGACGATGCACGGCGCTTTTTTCTTGGCGGCCGCAAAGAGCGCGCGCATGCGGCGCGACCCCACCCCGACGTACAGCTCCTCAAACTCCGACCCGGCGCGGAAGAAAAAGGGCACCCCGGCCTCCCCCGCGACGGCTTTTGCAAGCAACGTCTTGCCTGTTCCGGGCGGGCCCGTGAGCAAAACCCCTTTCGGCAGCTTGGCCCCCAGGCGCGTGAACTTTTCGGGGCTGCGCAGAAACTCCACCACCTCCTCGAGCTCGGCCTTGGCCTCGTCGCAGCCCAGGACGTCGCGGAAGGTCTTGGCGGAGGCCTCACCGACCTCCTCGCGGCGGTACTCCTTCGGCTCGGTGGCGGGGGAGCCGCCGGCGGCGTTGGCGGCGTTGGCGGCGTTGGCGGCGTTGGCGGCGGCGGCGGCGTTGGCGGCCGCGGAGGAGGACGAGGCCGAGCCGAAGGGGTTGCTGTTGCTGCCGCCGCCAAAGCCGCCCCCCAGCTGCTGCTGCTGCTGGAGGGCCTGCTGCTGCAGGGCCGACGCGACGGACGCGCGCCGGATGGCCTGGTTGCCGGCCAGCCACGCCGCCGACAGCCCCACGAGCAGCAGGCAGGTCGAGAAGACGCGCCAGAGGCCGTGCCAGAGCGACGCGGGGGCAGAAGAGGCCGCGGCCGCAGAGGGCGCCGCGTAAAGGTAGGCGGCCTGCTGCTTGCCGGCGGCGGCGCCGCCGCGGCCCTGGACCCCCGGGAAGAGCGCGCCGGGGGCCTGGACGACGACGTGGAGCGGGCGGCGCAGGCTGGAGCCCGGCTCCAGGAACGAGGAGGATGAGGGGGAGGGGGAGGAGGCGGGGGCGCCGTCGCCAGAGGCTGCCGCCGCCGCCGCCGCCCCGCCGGACGCCTGCACCTGCAGCTCGCGCAGGAGCTCCACCAGCGACCGGTGGTCCTCCCCGGGCCCGGGGAGCGCGTCCGCGAGCAGGCGCAGCTGCGCGGCCGCCTCAAAAGGCGTGGCAGGGGTGGCCTGCTGCTGCTGCTGCCGTTGCTGCCGTTGCTGCGTCGTCCCCGCTCCCTCCAAGCTCAGCGCCGCCGCCGCCTCCTCGGCCGCCGCGTACCTGTCGAGGCGCCCCGTGAGCACGAGCGCCTTGACGTACTCGACGACCACGGCGGGCGCGTCGCGCGCGAAGCGGCGCGACTCGACGCGCTGCACCACCTCCTCTGCGGTGGCGGTGGAGGCTGCTGCTACCGATGCCGAGGAGGACGACGGCGCCGACGCCGACGCCCCCCTCCTCGCGCGCTCGTTGAGCAGGCGCAGCAGCGCGACCTGCGCGGCCACGCTGTCCGGCGCGGCGTCGGCCGCCTCGCGCGCCTGCTGCAGGCGCCGGGCGGCCGCCCAGGAGGGCACGCGGTCGAGCTGCTCGCGCAGCCAAAGCCTGAGGGCGGCGAAGGCGGCGGCCAGGCGGGCGGCGGCGCCCTGCAGCCGGGCAAAGGCGGCGGCGACCGCGGCGAAAAAGGCGACGACGCCCTCGGGGAGTTGCTGTTGTTGTTGTTGTTGTTGCTGCTGCTGTTGCTGCTGCTGCGAAGAAGCAGGGGCAGCGTCGCCGGTAGCAGCGGCGGACGACGACGACGACGACGCCGGAGCATCGGCGGCCGCGGAAGCAGGAGCAGCAGAGCCCGTCGTGGCCAGGCGCTCCAGCGCCTCGAGCGCGCGCGCGCTCGCGGCGGTGGGGGTGGCGTCGTCACCGGGCGGCTGCTGCTGCGGCTGCGGCGGCTGCTGACCCTCCTTGCCCCCGTCTCCGCCGCCGTCGGCCGAAGCGGACGCCGCGGCGCATGGACGCCGCCGCCACCGCTGCTGCTGCCCCGCCACCGCCGCGGGGCGCCACCCCCGCTGGGCGAGCGAGCGCGGGCCGACAAAGGTGCGCCGCGACAGCAGGGCCGGCCTGCCGCCTGCCGGCCTCAAGCTCGCGCCCAGCTGCATGGGTGCGCGGGGGGCGCGGGAAGCGAGAGAGCAAAGGCCCCTCTTCTCCCGCCCTCGGATGCCCCCCTAGCGTGGACGCGAGATCGACCTGGGGATGGCGAGGAGGGTGCTTGGTGGTGCTGCGGAGGTCCTGCACTTGGCGCGCGCGCGCAGATTGATTGGGCCCGGGCGTCTTTTGGGGCGGGGCGTTGGGGGCGTGCTTCCGCGTCTCTCTCTCTCTCTCTCTCTTTGCTTGCGCGCACGCGCGCTGTATGTGCGTTCGGTACTGCGGTACTACTTGGCGCGTCTGCTGTTGCTGATGATTATGATGATGACGCGTTCGTGGAGAGAAGAGGGCGAAAGCGTGAGGAGGGTTGCTGGGAAAAAGCCCGAGCGAGGCGAGAGCGGCGCGTCCGGCGCGCCGAGCGTGCGCGCCGCTCTCGCGCCTTTTCCTGTGTGTGTCTCTCTCTCTCTCTCCCTCCTCAAAAACGCACACACACACACACACACAAGCACGCGACCCCACACTGCTCCAAGTCTTGACCAGCAACGTCATACCGACCACTTTCCCAACCCCTCGCGGCCGAAGCGCGAACGGGGGCGTCGCGGGGCGAAACGCAGCTTAAATTGGCGAACGGGTCTCTCGCTCCCGACTGTCGCGCCTTCTTTCTTCCTTTTTTGTTTCCAATGCCCGCGCACGGAGCAGGGGCGTCGCCCGCCGTGGCGGCGCCTCCCCGCGACACCACCAGCACCACCCCGGCCAAGGCGCTGCGGCCAGAGGCCGGCGAGGCGGCCGCCGGCGAAGCCGACACGCGCGCCGCGCTCGACTCGCCCGCGCGCGCGCGCCGCGCCGCCGCAGCGACAGAGGCGGCCGTGGCCAAGCCCGCAGCAGCAGCAGCAGCACCGGTGGAAGCAGCAGCAGCAACAGGTGGCGCCAACGCGCAACAGCAGCAAGAACAAGCCAAGCCCGAGCCCGAGGCCGAAGCCGACGACCCCCAACAAAACCAAAACCAGAGCCGCCCCCGCCGCCGCACCGCCGTGCTCGCGGGGCAGCGCCTCAAAGGCACGGCGGCGCCCGTTGACATGTTTAAGATGATGGCGTCGGCGCCCCTGCCCCCGCTCGTGCCGCCGCCCGCCGCCGCCGCCAAGGCCGGTAAGGTGGGCAAGAAGGCCGGCAAGCGCAAGGCCGGGGGGCGGGAGGGCGAGGAGGACGAGGAGGAGGCAGCGGCGGGGGCGCGCGCGGCCAAGCGAGCCAAGAAGAGGAGGCAGCAGCAGCAGCAGGGCGCGCCCGCCCCCTTGTCCGACGAAGACGTCAGCGCGTACAATCTGTCCGTCGGGGGGGACGAAGGCGACGAGGACGAGGCGGAGGAGGAGGAGGCCTCGTCCAAGGCGGCCGCTGCCGTGCCGCGCCGCCGCACGCGCCCGCCGGCCATGGCCGCCCGCCGCCGCCAGCGGCCGCCGCCGCCCGTCGTGCTGCCCCCGCTGCCGGCCGACGGCGGCGCGGGCCTGTCGGCCGCGGCCATGGCGGCGCGCCTGCTGGGAGGCGGCGCCACGGGCGGCGCGGACGACTGGACGCTCGCGGCGCAGGCGGAGCAGCGCGCGTACATCGCGTCCAACCCCGAGGCGGCCGAGGCGGCGGCGGCCGAGGCGGTGGCGGCAGCAGCAGCAGCAGCGGCGGCGGCAAAGGGGGGCGTGGGCTGCGACCCAGCCGCGTCGCTGCTGGCGGGCCGGTCCGCCGTGCCGTCGCTCCTGCCGCCCGCGCCCGCGCGCATCCGCATCAAGCCCAAGGGCGGCAACAAGAAGCAGCAGCAGCAGCAGCAGCAAGAGTCGGCGGCGGGTGACAAGGGCGCTGCCGCTGCCGATGCCTCCGCTAACCCCGCCGCCGCCGCACCACCCCCGCCCCCGCCGCCGCCGCCGGCCGACCCCAACGCCTGGACCGAGGCCGACGTGCGCCTCCTCCAAAAGGCCTACTGCGAGGTCGACCCGGCCCACCCGCACTTCTGGCAGGAGGTGGCGCGCCGCGTCCCCAGGCGCTCGGCATCCGAGTGCTTTGGCCGCGTCTTTGATCAGGCGGCCACGACGGCCGCGGGCGGCGGCGGCGGCGGGGGCGGGGGGGGCGAGGCGGGCGGCGGCAACAACACCAACACCAACAACGACAACGCCGACGCCTGCGAGGGCCTGGACAGCGCGGCGCTCCTGGCCCTGCCGGCCGCGCGGCGGCGCAAGCTGCTGGCGGGCGCGGCGGCGCCGGGCGTGGCGGCGCAGGCGGCGGCGCAGGCGCTGCGCGGCGGGCGGCGGCCGACGGTGGCGGCGGCGCGGCGGCTGGCGCGCAGCCTGCAGGCGCAGGCGCAGCTGCAGCGCGCGGGCATCGTGGCGGCGGCGCCTGCGGCGGCGGCGGCGGGCAAGCAGGCGTCCAAGGGAGGAGGAGGACCCGCAGCAGCAGGAGCAGCAGGAGCGCCAGCCGCCGCCGCAACCACCACTGACTGCGGCGGCGCGGCCGCGCTGGCCGCAGCGCTCGCGGCGGCGGCAGGAGGGGCGGCCGCCGCCGCGCCCTCCTCCGCCGCCGCCTCTGCCCCGGCCGCCGCCGCCGGCCGCGAGGCCGCCGAGGGCCTGCTCGAGGCCCTGCGCCAGCAGGAGCACGCAGACCGCTACATCGCTTCTTTCTTGCGCAAGCGCGGCGGGTGGCACAAGTACCAGCGCGCGCAGCAGCAGCAGCAGCAGCTGCAGAACCCGCAAGGCCCGCCGCCGGGCGCCGCCGCTGCCGCCGCCGGCGCCGCCTCTTCCTCCGCCCCGGCGAGCGCCACCTCGTCCGCCGCCACCACGCTCATGCCCCCGCCCGCCCGGCGCCCGCCCCGCGCGCAGCCTCCGGCGCCCTCGCAGCTGGCCGGAGCCATCTCCCTGGCCCTTGCGCGCACGGGCGGGTTTGGCTCCCTGGGCGGCGGCATGATGGGCGGCGAGGAGGAGAACGACGAGGACGAGGACGAGGACGACGGCGGCGGGGGCGACTTTGCTGAGGGCGGCGGCGGAAGGGGCCTCATGCGCGACTACTACTTTGACGACGAGGAGGAGGTGGACGAGGCCGGGCTGATGGAGCAGGCGGCGGCGGCCATCAGCCAGCAGCAGCGGCGGTTTCCGCTGGCCGGCAGCGGGACGGCCGGGGGGTTCTTGGCGGGCGGCGGCGGGGGGGATTGATTGGTGGTGTCGGCGGCGGAGCGTCGGCGTCCGCTCGTTCGCTCTCGCTCGCTCGGCGCCGCTCGTTTCTCCGCGTCGCTTTCTTCTCCTTTTCCTCTTTCTCGCGCGCCTCTCGCTCCACAATTTTGTATCCACAAACATTCGCAGGTGCTGTGCAAACGCATCTCTCACACGCACGGCCTTGACACACAGACACACACACACGCAAGAGGAGGCGCGCGCGCGCGCACCACTGACCACAAAGAGCAACAGAGGCACTCGCCCACCTCAAAAACAACACAGCCCCGCCCCAAATGCACTCGCTTGGCGGCCCCGCGGCGGCCCGCGGCGCCCCCGGGCAATGCGGCCCTGCGCTCGAGCGGCCAACCTGCCGCGCCCCGGGCGCGCGCGCCCGCCCCTCGCGCCAGGGCCCGCGCGCGAGCGCGACGACCACCACCTCCTCGTCCGCCATCATCCCCGAGGCCGTCGCGACGACGCGCGCGCCCGCCGACCTCCTGCGGCAAATCCAGCAGCAGCAGCAGCAGCAGCAGTACCGCCGCTCCTCCCCCACCCCCGTGGCGACGATCGCGGCCGCTCCCGCCACGCCCTCAACCCCGGCAGCGGCAGCGTTCGACCTGCTGCCCGGCGGCGTGCCGACCGCCGCGCTGGCCGCCGCGGGCGCCGCCGCGGCGCTCGCGCTCGCGATCAAGCGCGTCTACGACACGCCCTCGCGCGCCTACGACCGCAACGTGGGCGAGGAGTACGACGCGTGGACCGAAGAGGGCATCCTCGAGCACTACTGGGGCGAGCACATCCACCTGGGGTACTACACGGACGAGGAGCTGAAAAACGGGTGGTGGCGCGCCGACTTCAAGGCGGCAAAGCTGCGCTTCACGCAGGAGATGTTCCGGTGGTCGGGCTGCCCGAGCCCTTTACCAAAGGGCGCCAAGGTGCTGGACGTGGGGTGCGGCTTCGGCGGGAGCAGCCGGTGGCTCGCGGCCACCAACCCGGACGCCCAGGTGACGGGCATCACGCTCTCGCCCCGGCAGGTGGAGCGGGGGACGCAGCTGGCGCGTGAGCGGGGGTTGGCAAATGTCGAGCTGCGCGTGATGGACGCGCTCGACATGCAGTTCGAGGACGGCACGTTCGACCTCGTTTGGGCGTGCGAGTCGGGCGAGCACATGCCAGACAAGGCCGCGTACGTGCGCGAGATGGCGCGCGTCCTGAAACCGGGCGGCACCCTGGTGCTCGCGTGCTGGTGCCAGCGCGACGCCGACGCCCTGCGCGGCGCCCCGCCGCTCACCCCGGACGACAAGGAAAACCTCCGCTTCCTCTGCGAGGAGTGGGCGCACCCCTTTTTCATCTCCATCGAGGACTTTGGCGCCCTGGCCGACGGCACGGGGCTGCTGGGGGACGTCGAGCTGGCCGACTGGACAAAACCCACGCTGGCGTCGTGGCGCCACAGCAACTTGGTCGGCGTTCTGGACCCGTGGTTTGTCGTGTTCAAGTGGAACCCAAAGCTGTGGTACAAGGTGACGCGGGAGATCGTAACCCTGGAGCGCATGCACCGGGCGTTTGAGCGCGGGCTGATGGTGTACGGGATGATGCGCGCGACGAAAAAGGTGGCGAGCGCGCCGTCGTCGGCCCCGGCCGCGGCGGCGGCCGCGGCGGCGTCGCGCTGAGTTTTCAAGAGTCCCGCTTGGGGCGTGGGGTTCTTTTACACATGTAATGCACTGCTTTTTTGCGTGTTTAAATCTCTCCGGATCGACCTCCGGCACCGCGGGCGAACTCTAGGGCGGGGGGGGGGGGGGGGGGGGACGAACAAAGGCAGGGGAAGGGCGGGAAGGGGGGGGGGGCGGGTATCAAATGGTGGGGGCGGTGGCGGACTAGGGGGGGTCGGAGATCGGGGGAAACGCGAAATCAACAAAAAAAAATCAATCCTCGCCATTCACTCCTCACGCCTTGGTCGGCGCCTTGGCGGCCACGGGCTGAGGGGCCGCCATGCCTCCGGCCGCCCCGGCCGCCGCCTCCTCGGCGGGCGAGGGCGCGGGGAAGAGCACGGCGGGGCCGAAGGCGTCGTCGACCGAGGGCGAGGGCGAGGAGCCGCCCGCCCCCGCGCCCCCCTTGGCCGGGGCCGGGTCGGCGAGCGAGGGGCGCACGCACAGGGCGCGGCACGCGCCGCAGTTGGACGCCTGGCAGAAGGACCCGCGCGGGCACGCCACCCCGGTGTAGGCGCACGGGTCGGAGTAGCAAGGCGTGTAGGGCAGGTTGGGAGGGCAGCCCCCGTTGGGGAGCGGCGCGGGCTGCGGCGCGGGCTGCGGCGTCGGCGCCGGCGTCGGGGGCGGCGGCTTGGGCGCCGGGGTCGGGGGCGCGGGCGTGGGCGCCGGGCGCGGGGGCGCCGTGGCCGAGCACGTCCACGTGCAGCGGCATGCGTCGGCGATGCAGTAGCTGCTGGACGGGCACGAGGCCACCGAGCAGGGGTCGCTCACCGAGCACGCGACGCACCCGCCGCCGCCGTAAGGCGCCGGGGTCGGCTGCACGTACGGGGGGGGCTGCGGGGTCGTGCACATGGCGACGCAGAGGCCGCCGCCCCGGGACGAGGGGACGGTCGTGCAGATCTGTTGTTTTTTCGGCAGGGGTTTTTCGGTGGTTGGTTGGGGGTCGGGTTGAGGGTTTTTTTATTTTGGGGGTGCGGGGACTCTCTCTCTCTCTCTCTCTCTCAACCACCACTCACCTGGCCCGCGTAACAGGGCCCGGCGAGGCACGGGTCGCCGTTGAGGCAGATGTAGGCCGACGCGGGGGCCGCCGCCAGGGCAAGCGCCACCGCGCCCGCGAGGAACAGGACCCCAGAGCGCGCCATGGGGGCGGGCGAGAGGCGGGACACGAACGCGGGGGGGGGCGAGAGTGGCCTCTTTCGCAGGCTGTTTGTTTCGCGCGGGGCGTGCGTTCGCGCTGCGGAAACGTAGGGTTTGCGCGGTGGGCGGGTGGTCGCTGCTGGATAGTCGTGAGGTGCGTGGGTGTGGTGCGTGGGTTTTGGAGCGGGGCGTGTGTGAGTCGGCAGGCGTGTGATACGGGGGCGGCGTTGACGACGACGGCGACGACTGGCGACGAGAACGACGACGGCGACGACGACGCCCCCCCCCCCCCCCCCCCGCCTGTAGGGCAATCTTTTATTTGGGTTTCACTCGTTTTTTTGGGGGCAGTCTCTGTCCAAAAGCGCCGAGACGTCAAGGGGGCCGAGAGCCAGAGAAAGAGAGGGGTCGAGAGACCCAGGCGCAAAAAGCCTTCTCTCCAAAACGTCTTTTTCTTTTTTTTTCCAAGCGACGGGGAGAGCGCGTCGGCGCCCCCCCCTCCTTTCCTATTATCGTCTCTCTCTCTCCAAGCAAATCACGGCTTCTTCTCCTCGACCTTCTTGTTCTCCGCCGCCTTGTTCTTGGCGCCCTCCTCCTCCACCTGCTTGCGCGACGGCTCCTTGGCCCCGCTGTCCTCCGCCGCCCGCTTGCTGCCCGTCACCTCGTTGGCCCGCGAGGGGCTCGGCCGCTTGAGCACCTCGGTCACGCCCGGGTTGGCGATGCTCAGGATGTTCCCGCCCTGCACCTTGAGGATCGAGGGGCGCACGCACGCGCCCGTGGCCGCCACGCGCACGTACCCGAGCGCGCACGTGGTGGGGACGCTCGTCGTCGCGGGCACGCACCGCACGTAGGCGTCAGTGTCGTCGTCGTTGCCCGTGATGCTCCCGACGTCGCACTGGAAGTACTTGGGGCACTTGACTGTTGTTGGTTTTGGGGGGGTTGTTGGGTGTGTGTGTAGGGGTGTGTTTTGGGGCGGGTTGTGTTTTATAAGAGGGGGGTTGAGTGTTTTCCGCCGCGGGAGGCGCCGCGCGCGCTCGAAGGAAAAAAAAGGAGCGCCGCTCGGGCTGCGCCAGGCCAAACACAAGAAAACACCCACCTCCCGTGCACGTCAGCGGCGCCGCGCACGTGGCCTGGCACCCGTTGCAGATGGGCGTGCACACGCTGCCCGGCGCGCACTCGATCTGCACCACGTCGCAGATCCCGGGCGCGCACACCTGCCCCGGGTTGGTGCAGATGGCGTCGATTGTGGGGGAGAGGTACTTCCACTTGAGCTTTGCGCCCTTGTCGCTCCCGCTGCCCGTCTCGTACTTGTCGTACTTGTCCTTGCCGTCGGGCGTGGGGTCGTCGTCGTCCGCCGAGTGCGAGGCCTTGCGCTTGCCCGAGTCGGAGGACTTGGAGGACGACTTGGCCTTGGCCGGCTCGGGTGCGTTGGCCGCCGCGGGCTTGTTGGCCGCGGCCGCAGGCTTGGCGGCGTTTGCGGCGGCGTTCGCGGCCGGCTTGTTGGCCGCGGGCTTGTTCGCGGCGGCGGGGGCGTCTGCGGCGTGCGCGACGATCGCGGTGCACGCGAGGAGCAGCACCGCGCCGCACACGAGCGCGCGGCGGGAGGAGGAGGGGGGCATGTTTCTTGTGTTGTTGCTTTTTTGGGCAGGGGGGTGTTGCGCGCGGAAAAGAGAACGCGGCTCTCCGAGGGGGAAGGAGCGTGCAAAACGGGCGCGCGCGCGTGCTGGTTTTGGGGACGATCAAACAATTTGGTCGCGAATGGGGGTTGCGGGCGGATTGAAAGGGCGCGAGAGAGGGGCGCGGGAAGAGGTTCGAGGGGAGAGAGAGGCCAACTCAACCGCCGCCGCCGACGCCGCCGACGCCGCCGACGACGCCGAGGCCCGCTCGCCGCCTTCCTCTCTCTCAGTCGGCCGGCACACATGAGGGATGGATAGGTTTACATCATTTTGCCCGAAGAGTGGTGCGCGCGCGCGCCTTCGTGTCTCGCAACGAAGAATTTAAGGGGTGGCGGGCAAAGAAAAAAAAAACATGCGTGTGGGGGCGGGCAGCGGTGTGCGCGGCGAGTCGGGCGGGGGGGGCAAGCGGTGCGCGGCGAGCAGGGCGGGCGGCGAGACCCCACCCCCTTCTTCAAAACTGCAGGTCCGCGAGCGCCTTGTTGAACAGGTAGTCCCGCCCGTCGATGTGCACGACGCCCATGCGCAGGTTGCAGCGCCAGCGCGACTTGGCGCGGTGCACCTTCTCGTACAGGCAGAAGACCGCGTTGCTGCCCGCCGCGGTCTCGAGGGCGGCGTCCTCGTCCTCGTCCTCGGCGTCGTCGGACGCGCCCTTGTCCGACGGCTCGCCCTCGTCGTCGTCGTCGCCGTCGCCCGTGCCGCCGGCCGAGGCGCCGCCGGCCGCGGCGGCGGCGCCGCCGCCCTCGTCGCCCGACGGCCCCTCCTCGTCGGGCTCGAGCTCGCCGCCGTCAGTGGTGAGGCCGCCGCCGCCGCCGGCCGTGCCGCCGCCCGCGCCGGCCACCTCGTCGTCCTCCTCCTCCTCGGCGCCGCCGGTGGTGGCGCCGCCGCCCGCGCCGGCCGCCCCGACGTACTCCTCGTCGTCCTCCTCCCACTCCTCGTCGTCCTCGCCGTCGCGCTGCGGGATATCGGGGTGGTGGTGGGGGTGCTGGTGCTGCTGCTGGTGCGGCAGCGGCGGCGGCTGACCCGTCGCCAGCGGCAGCGGCGCGGGCAGCGGCGGCGGCTGTTGGCCCGCGCCCCCCATCGCCAGCGGCAGGGTGGGGGCGGCCAGCGGCGGCGCGCCGCCCAGCACGGGGTGCGCGCCCGCGCGCTGACCGGGCAGCGGCATGGGGGCCGCGTGCGGCGGCGGGGGCGCGTAGTGGTGCTGCTCCTGGTGGTGCTGGTGCTGCTGGTGGTGGCCGTGGCCGTGGCCGTGGTGGGGCGGCGGCCCGGGCTGCTGCGGGCCCGCCATGGCGGCCGCGGCCAGCGCGTTGAAGCCGATGGCACCGGGCGGCAGATGCTGGTGCTGCTGATGCTGCTGGTACTGCTGCTGCTGGAGCGGCAGCGGCAGGGGCGGCGGAGCGGGCTGGTGCGGCGACGGCAGCTGCTGCTGCTGGGGGTGGTGGTGCAAGTGGGGCTGCTGGTGGTGGTGCTGGTGGTGGGGCAGCGGGGGAGCAGCCACGAGCGGGTGGCTCAGGTACTGCTGGGGGTGCCGGTAGGCCTGTTGGTGGTGGGGGGGCTGTGGCGGCTGCTGGTGCTGCTGCTGCTGCTGCTGCTGCAGCGGGGCCGGCAGCAGCGGCGGCGCCCCGCCAGCAGAGGGGGCGCCTTCGCGCTTGACGACGGGCGAGGGGCCGGTGACGATGGCCGCGGGCGGGTGCGCGACGTGGTGGTGCGGCTGCTGCTGCTGCTGTTGGTGGTGGAAGGGCGGCGACGCGTGGTGGTGCTGATGCTGCTGCTGCGACCCGCCCGCCGCGGCCGCGGCCGCGGCGGCCGCCGCCGCCTGGGGGCTGAGCGCGCGCTTGCGGCCCGTGATCGCCTCGGCCGCCGGCGCCGGGGCCGGAGAGGGCGGCGCGCGCCTGGCCGCGCCGCCGCCGCCGGAGCCGCGCGCCTGGGAGGACGACGCCCGCCCTGACGCCCCCCCAGCCGCGGCCGCCGCCGGCCCGCTGCCGCCGCCCGCCCCCGCCCCTGCGGCAAAGCCTTGCTGCTGCTGCTGCTGTTGCAGCGCGCTGGGCGGGGGGTCCATCAGGCCCTTGTCCTTGAGGCGGGCCTCCCAGCGCTCGCGCAGCAGCACGAGGACGGACCTGTTGTTGTTGGAGGGGTTTGGGTTAGGGAGAGAGAGAGAGAGAGAAGAAGGGTGTGAGAGGAGTGACGAGGACGGCCAAGGGGGGGCGCGAGCGTCGCCGCCGCCGCCGCCCGCTGACGGCGGCAGCGGCGCGCGAGCTCGCGCTGTTGCTTGCCGCTGCTTCCCGCCGACGGCCTCTCTGGCCGCCCCGCGTCGTCGAAGGGGAGCGCAGTGTCGCGCCTGGCCGGCACCCGCGGCGGCGCCCGCGACGACGCGCGCGCGCCCGTGCCGTGGATCAATGCCTCTCTCTTTTGAACACACTCACTCCTCGACGCCCTCCTCGACGAACGACGGCTTCATCTTGGCGACGACGTCGTCCATGATGCCGCGGTAGATGCCCGCGAGGTCCTGGTATCCCCCGACGGGCGCCCCGCCGGGCTTGGCGCTCATTTCTTCTTGTGTTTTGTCTGTAAGAGGGGCGGAAGGAGGAGGGAGAGGGGGAGGGAGGGGAGGGAGAGGGGGGGAAAGGGGTGTCTCGGCGCTTGCGCTCGTTCAACGCGCACTGTTTTTGTTTCGGCGCGCGAGTGTGGGGGGTAGTACGAGTGCGTGTGTGTGTGCCGTTCTCCGCCCTGCCCTGCAAGCCACCAAGTAAGAGAGAGAGAGAGAGAGGGGCCGCGCCGAACGGCTTTCTGTTGTCCGTCGTCGTCGACCGCCGCCGACGCCGCCGACGCGGACGGCACTTGTTCTGCGGCACGCGCTCTCGGCGAGGGAGAACAGCACACACAAACGAAAAATCACAACGCCTCACGCGCGCGCAAAACCGACCTCGACTTGCCAGTGAGTCTGTCTCGTCCGCATACACGCGCGCGCGCACACAAAGACTTGCCAGAAGAAGGCCCCAAGCACCCCACACCCTCCTGTCTCTCTGTCTCTCGGCACACGCGCGCGCGGGCGCGCGGGCGGGCCTCCCCGCCCTCTTCCCCCGCGTCGTCGTCTTCGTCAGCAGCATCCCATCGTCGATCGACCGATCCCGCCATCATGGCGCTCCAGGTCGCCCACCTGGAGAGCCAGGTGAAGGAGCTCACGTTTGCGCGTCAAAAGCTGCAGGAGCGCGCGGCCGCGGCCGTCGAGGCGCAGCGCGAGCTCGAGGAGCGCGTCGCCAAGCTGCAGGGCGAGCAGGCGCACTACTCGCAGACGCTCGGCGCCGTGCAGCGCGCGTGGGCGCAGCTCAACGAGGACCTCGTCGCGCTGATCGCGGCGGCCGGCAGCGGCGGCAGTACCGAGGCTGCCACCGCCGCCGCTGACGCCGAGGCCGAGGATGGCAAAAACGACGACGCCGCAACCACCGACCCCTTCCTCAAGCGCCTGATGGACGGCGTGGCCGCCTCAGCCTCGCCCGAGGACCTGGCCGCCGCCAAGCGCGACGCCGCGGCCGCGCGCGAGGCCGCGCGCGAGGCGCCCGAGGCGCAGGCCGAAGCCGAGCGCGCGGCCGCGGCGCAGGCGCGCGCGACGCGCGCCGCGCTGTCGCGCCTGCTGGCCGCGCTGGCGCAGCGCGCGTCATTCGGCGAGGCCGTCGTCGCCAAGGCCGCCTCCGACCCGGACGCCGCCCTGCGCGAGGAGAACGAGCGCCTGGCGCGCGAGGCCGCGCAGCAGGGCTCGCGCGCCGACGCGTGCCAGCTCGTCTCGCGCGCGGCGCGCGACCTAGCGCGGCAGCTCGAGGCGCGCGCCGAGGAGGCCGAGCGCGCGCAGCGCGCCCTGCGCAACGAGCTCGAGGACAAGGACGTGGCGCTGCAGAGCTCGCGGCGCAAGCTGGCGCAGGCGGCGGCGCAGGCCGAGGCGGCGGAGCGCGAGGCGGCGGCCGCGCGCGAGCGCGCTGAGGCGGCAGAGGCGGCGGCGGCAACGGCGGCGGCGCCGATGGCGGTCGATGGTGGAGCAGAGGCGGCGGCGGTGGCGGCGAGTCCCGGAGGAGCAGAAGCAGCAGGAGGGGACCCGCCGACGGCGGAGGCGGCCGCGGCTGCCGCGAGCCCCTCGGCAGCAGCAGCAGCAGCCCGAGGAGGCGCCTCGTCCGTGCCTGCTCATCCTCCCCCCCCTCCCCCGCCGCCCCCGCCCCCCACCATCGACGCCGAGACCGAGCAGGAGCTCGCCGACCTCAAGGCCCAGGTCGAGCAGCTCGAGGCCGAGTCCGCCCGCCGCGCCGAGGAGGCCGACCGCGAGCGCCGCGCGCGCCACGACGCCGAGGAGCGCTGCCGCCGCGCCGAGCAGCGCGCGAGGTCGGGCGCCGCCTGGGCGCACGAGACCGAGGCGTACAAGGCGCTGCTCAACGACAAGAGCGCGCTGGTGGCCGAGGTGGAGGCCGCGCGCATGGGCGTGCAGTCGGCGGCGCGCCAGCGCGACGAGCAGGCCGCGCGCGCGGCGCAGCGCGACGCCGCCGTGGCCGCCGAACGGGGGGCGCAGCGCCGCCTGGAGGAGTGCCGCGCCGACCTCGAGGCGGCACGGCGGCGGCTCGAGGAGCAGCAGCGGCTGCGGCACCAGGCCGAGGCCCGGCTGGCGGAGGAGCGGCGGCGCATGGGCGACGAGCGCTCGACGGCCGCGGCCGTGCGCATGGTCGTCGCGCTGCAGGAGGAGTGCGAGCGCCACAAGGGCGAGGTGGCGCGAGAGCGGCAGCGCGCGGCGGCCGCCGAGGCCGCGCGCGCCGACGCATCGGCGGCCGAGCGGCGCGCGGCCGAAAAGGAGGTGGAGGCGCGGCGGCTGGCCGAGCGCCTGGCGTCCAAGGCGGACGAGGCGGCGCAGGCGGCGGCGCGCGAGCGGGAGCTTCGCGAGCGCGTGGCGGACCTGCGCGCGTTCGTGGACGCACTGACGGCGATGGGGGTGGTGAGTGGTGGTGGTGGTTTGGGTGGGGGTGGTGGGGCGGCGGCCAACGGGGCGGCGGCCGGCGGCAGCAACAACGCCGACGACGCCGACGCCGACAACGACGACGACGAGGCGTCGCTGTCCGACCCGGCCGCCCTGCGCCGCAAGCTCGCGAGCGCCCGCGCCTCCGCCTCGCGCCTGCGCGACAAGCTCGCCGGCGGCGGTGCCAAGGCCGCGGGCGACGGCGACGGCGACGACCTGCGCGCCAAGCTGCAGCGCGCCCAGGCGAGCGCGGCCGCGTTGGAGGGCGAGCGCGACCGCTGCCGCGCCGACAGCGACGCGCTGGCGGCCGAGGCGGCCGCGCTGCGCGCGCGCGTGCAGGCGCTCGAGCGCGAGGCCGCGGCCGCGCGCGACGAGTCGCGCGCCTACGCCGCCGAGGTCGACGAGCTCGCGCGCGCCTACGAGGAGCAGCAGTCGCTCAACGCGGCGCTGCTGGACCGCCAGGGCGGGCTCGACGTCTCAGCCGCGGCGGTGGCCGACGCCCAGCTCGCGGCGCGGCAGCGGGGCGAGGCGGCCGAGGAGGCCGCGCGCGCCGCGCGCGAGGACGCCGCCGCGGCGCGCCGCGAGGCCGAGGGCCTGCGCGAGCTGCGCGAGGGCATGGAGCGCGACCTGCAGGCCGTGCGCGGGCGCGTGCTCGAACTCCAGGGCGCGCTCGACCAGCAGCGCGCGCTGCGCGAGGCGGCCGAGCGCGGCCACCGCCTTAAGCAGGGCGAGTGCGAGCAGCTGCAGCTGCGCGCGCAGGCGGCCGAGGGGCGGCTGGTGGGCCTGGAGAAGGAGCTGGGCGGGGCCGTGCGCGAGCGCGACGACGAGCGCGCCAAGCGCGCGCGCGCCGAGTCGGACGCGGCCGCGGCCAAGGAGCAGGCCAAGCGGAGCCGGCGCAAGGGGGGTGGTGGGGGTGGTGGGGGCGGCGGGGGCGGGGGCGGCGGCGGCGGCAGCGACGCTGCCGAGGTGCAGCAGCTGCAGGCGGCGCTCGACGGCATGCGCAAGGTCATCAAGTGCGGCGTGTGCCACACCAACGACAAGGACACGGTCATCCTCAAGTGCATGCACGTCTTCTGCGCGGGCTGCGTGCACCGCAACCTCGAGACGCGCCTGCGCAAGTGCCCCGGGTGCGGCTCGGCGTTTGGCCAGGCCGACGTCAAGGCGGTTTATTTGTGATTGAGCGGGGTGGGATTTGGGGGAGGGTTTGTGAGAGGGGCTTTTTGGTCCCCTCTTTCTCTTGCGCATTCATTGAGAGAGAGCACCTAGCATCCATAGCAGCGCGCCCCGCCGAAAGGCAGAGAGAGGCTTGCAAACAAATCGCAGACGCACCGGGAAGGCGGGGTGGCGGGATCGCGCGCGGCAGCGGCGCCGCCCCCGGCACCGCGCGCCGCCTCTTGATATGCCGCCCTCTGTCTCGACGCGCGCACACGACCCGATCCAACCGCTTCAACAAGGGCACACGCTCGCCCTCGCTCCAGATCACCAGCTTCCACGCGCGAGCGACTCACACCAACCACAGTCTCCTCCACGAAACGAAACAAAAAAACGCACTCTCGCGTTCCTCCCGTCACCCGTCACCCGTCGCCCGCGCCATGGCGTCGGTGATCAACAAGGCCGCTGGGCCGGGCGCGTCGTCGTCGGCACGCAGCACCGCCGTGGCCTCCCCGGCGCAGGCCCGCGCGCGCGGCCCCGGCCGCAGCGTGGCCACCACCACTGCCGCCGCCGCCGACGGCTCGAGCACGTTCGCGCGGCCCGCCAACGCGCCCCGCTTCGTCCAGCACAAGAACGAGGCCAAGCTCTTTTACCGTTTCTTATCTATTACATATGACTCGATCGTTAATCCCCCGCACTGGCACGAATCGATGCGATCCATTGCTTTGGGAGCCGCTGATTTGCGCACGGGTCAGAAGGTTGGTTGCGGCGCCGCGACGGCGGCGCGGGAGGGGCGCGTGATTGCCACGCCTGCCAAAACAGCAGGGTGGCTATGGCTTGACCCCAGGAACCTCGAGTGAAAGGGCCAGGACAGCTCTGCTCCTGGGGTTTGATGTGTCTCTGGAACTGCTCGCGTTGTTTAGATGGAGGGAGTGGGCCGGGGGGGGGCCGGCGGCGAATTACAAGAAAACGAGCCGCGCTCACCACGCTCTCGCCGCGAACCAAACAAAACCCCCAAAACCCCTTCCAACCGAACCAAAAAAACCCGCGCAGGTCTGCGACGTCGGCGGCGGCACGGGCTTCACGACCGTCGGCATCGTCGAGGCGGGCGTCAAGCCGGAGGACATCACGCTGCTCGACCAGTCGCCGCACCAGCTCGCCAAGGCGGCCGCCAAGCCGCTGCTCAAGGGGGTCACCATCATCGAGGGCGACGCGGAGGCCCTGCCCTTCGAGACGGACAGCTACGACCGCTACGTGAGCGCCGGGTCCATCGAGTACTGGCCGGAGCCGCAGCGAGGCATCTGCGAGGCGTACCGCGTCATCAAGCCCGGCGGCTTGGCCTGCATGATCGGCCCCGTTCACCCGACGCACCCCGTTTCGCGCTTTTTCGCCGACGCCTGGATGCTCTTCCCCAAGGAGGAGGAGTACATCGAGTGGTACACGAAAGCGGGCTTTGAGGACGTGAAGATCACGCGCATCGGCCCCAAGTGGTACCGCGGCGTGCGGCGGCATGGTTTGATCATGGGCACAGTTTGCGTTGGCCGGAAACCCAAGGCCGGGCCGTCCCCGCTGGCGCTCCCCCTGGCCCCGCAGGAGTCGAGCGCGCGCGAGAACAGCAACCCCCTCGCCAAGCTGGGGCGGCTCGTGCTCGGCACGCTCGCCGGCTTCTACTACTTCTGCCTGCCCATCTACATGTACGTCAAGAACATGATCGTGCCGGAGGGGCGGCCGCTTTGAGCGCCGTCGTGTTTTCTCGGGGGGGGGGGGCAGGAGTCCATTAAAAAAAAAGCTTTGGTAGCGCGGTCTTTCTCTCGAGGCGATAGCATTAGGCCGCACACGCACGTGCCCCGCGCAACCTGTTACTTCTTTTTCTAGGTGTCGACGTCGTCGCGGGCGGGTGGAGGGGGCGCGGAGGAGCGGCGGTGCGCGGAGGAACGTCGGCTGCGTCGGCGAGCGCGCGCGCCGATCTCGCCCCGCTTCGTCCAGCACAAGAACGAGGCCAAGCTCTTTTACCGTTTCTTATCTATTACATATGACTCGAACGTTAATCCCCCGCAGGCACGAATCGATGCGATCCATTGCTTTGGGAGCCGCTGATTTGCGCACAGGTCAGAAGGTTGGTTGTGGCGCCGCGACGGCGGCGCGGGAGGGGCGCGTGATTGCCACGCCTGCCAAAACAGCAGGGTGGCTATGGCTTGACCCCAGGAACCTCGAGTGAAAGGGCCAGGACAGCTCTGCTCCTGGGGTTTGATGTGTCTCTGGAACTGCTCGCGTTGTTTAGATGGAGGGAGTGGGCCGGGGGGGGCCGGCGGCGAACAACAAGAAAACGAGCCGCGCTCACCACGCTCTCGCCGCGAACCAAACAAAACCCCCAAAACCCCTTCCAACCGAACCAAAAAAACCCGCGCAAGTCTGCGACGTCGGCGGCGGCACGGGCTTCACGACCGTCGGCATCGTCGAGGCGGGCGTCAAGCCGGAGGACATCACGCTGCTCGACCAGTCGCCGCACCAGCTCGCCAAGGCGGCCGCCAAGCCGCTGCTCCAGCGTCGGCTGTGTCGGCTGCATCGGCGAGCGCGCGCCGGCGTCGCCCCGTCTTCTTCTTCTTCTGCGTCCGAGCCCGCTCGGCGTCCTCTCGCACACACACACACACACCAACACACGATCGACACACAACAGCTCACACCCACCCACACACCCGCACCACCCCCGTTCCCTTTGAACCCCAACCGCCGCGGAAGAAGAAGAAACAAGAACTCTCGTCGTTCCTCCTCTCGCGCGCGCGCCCACTCTCAAGGCCCGCACCGTCCAAGGCGCGACAGCAACAAGCGTCGGTACGTCAACCCTCGACCCACACACCTGCGCGCGCTTGCGCCGACAACAAACACGCAAGGCCGAACGCGCGAGAAAGAGAGGGAGGGCTCGCGTAACGACATCGCCTTCCTCTCTCTCTCTCTCTCTCGACCCAAAACTCACGCGAACGCGATCCCCTTTCTCTTTCGCCTTCACCACCACCACCACACAACGAACAGGCCGATCCGTGCTCTTTGCTGCGTCGCGGCCCGGCAACAAACAAACCACCCGCTCCCCAAAAAGCGGCGGAGCGGTCGCGCCGCCCGCCCGCTCGTGCGCGCCGCGCTGCGCCCGACCCTCGCGACAGCAGCGCACGGCGCGCACGCTACCCCCACAACAACCCCACAGCAAAGATGCCCGTCGACCCGGACTACGTCGAGGAGAAGGAGAAGCCCATCAAGGCTCTCGACGAGGACGACATCGCCCTCCTCAAGAACTACGGCCTGGGACCCTACGCCGCCCCCATCAAGGCGTGCGAGGCGGACATCAAGCGCGTGCTGCGGCGCGTCGGCGACGCCACGGGCGTCAAGGAGTCCGACACGGGCCTGGCCCCGCCCTCCCGCTGGGACCTGGTGTCGGACAAACAGATGATGCAAGAGGAGCAACCGCTTCAGGTCGCGCGCTGCACCAAGATCATCTCCCCAGGCACCGAGGACGCCAAGTACCTCATCAACGTGAAGCAGATCGCCAAGTTTGTCGTGGGCCTGGGGGACAAGGTGGCCCCGACCGACATAGAGGAGGGCATGCGCGTGGGCGTCGACCGCAACAAGTACCAGATCCAGATCCCTTTGCCGCCCAAGATCGACCCCACCGTCACGATGATGCAGGTCGAGGAGAAGCCCGACATCACGTACGCCGACATCGGCGGGTGCAAGGAGCAGATCGAGAAGATGCGCGAGGTGGTGGAGCTGCCCATGCTGCACCCCGAAAAGTTCGTCGCTTTAGGGATCGACCCTCCCAAGGGGGTGCTCTGCTACGGTCCCCCGGGGACAGGCAAAACCCTGCTGGCCCGCGCGGTGGCCAACCGCACGGACGCGTGCTTCATCCGCGTCATCGGCTCGGAGCTCGTGCAGAAGTACGTGGGCGAGGGCGCGCGCATGGTGCGCGAGCTGTTTCAGATGGCGCGGTCCAAAAAAGCCTGCCTCATCTTTTTCGACGAGGTGGACGCCATCGGCGGGGCGCGCTTCGACGACGGGGCGGGCGGGGACAACGAGGTGCAGCGCACGATGCTGGAGATCGTCAACCAGCTCGACGGGTTTGACAGCCGCGGGAACGTGAAGGTGCTGATGGCGACCAACCGGCCCGACACCTTGGACCCCGCTTTGCTGCGCCCCGGGCGCCTGGACCGCAAGGTGGAGTTTGGCCTGCCCGACCTCGAGTCGCGCGCGCAGATCTTCCAGATCCACACGCGCGCCATGGCGTGCGAGCGCGACATCCGCTTCGAGCTCCTCGCGCGCCTGTGCCCCAACGCCACGGGCGCAGACCTGCGCTCCGTGGCCACCGAGGCGGGGATGTACGCGATCCGCGCGCGGCGCAAGACGGTCACGGAGAAGGACTTTTTGGACGCGGTGGCCAAGGTCATCAAGGGGTACCAGAAGTTCAGCGCGACGCCCAAGTACATGCAGTACAACTGATTCGTCAACTGAGCGTTTTTTTTAATTGAGAGAGAAGGGGGGGGTTGGTGGGGGGGGGCGGTGGCGAGAGGGGGCGAGGGCGGCGCGCGCGCGAAAACGCAAACGACGGCCCCGCGTCTTCCCGCCCCTCTCTCTCTTCCCGAATCCTCACCGCTACCTATGTGCGCACAGACGACGCAACAAAGAGAGAAGACGGAGCGTGTAAAAAATCACGACGATGACGACGGGGACAAAGATTGCACACACACGTGTTTTTTTTAGGAGGCGAGAGAGCGAAGGGCGGCCTGCGCACGCGGGCTCGGGAAAAAAACAAAACGAATCGGTTTTGGGGAGGGGGAACGGAGGCGAAACAAACAAAATCTAGGAGTACACGTGGCTTGGAAGGAGCGGGTGGTGGTGGTACACATGACACAGGTGGGCCGGGGGGGGGTGGGGCGGCCCTGAGGGGCAAGGGAAAGAGAGAGGAGAGGGCGGGGCGGGCGGCCTGCGCACACACGCTCCCGCGGCGGCGCTCTCCCTCCTCCCCGCCGCTCATGCCAACACAAACGCCTCCTGGTCCTCCTCAAACGCCCCAAACGTGTTCTCCCCGCTGTACGTCACGTACAGGAACCCGTCCTCGTCCTTGTGGTCCTCGTACACGGACGACATGAGCGCGGCCGTGGGCGGGAGCACGTTGCGCACAAACACAAAGATGGCCTTCTCCGGGGAGAGGCGGATGCGCTTGCGGATGACGTAGACGAACTGGCCCACGGTGAGGTCGGCGGGGACGAGGTACCTGGGGGTGGTGTTGGGGGGTTGCGGGGGGGGGGGAGGAGGGTGAGAGAGTCGAACTTTGGCTGGGGGCGGCGACGGTTGGGGGACGCTCGCGCGCGCGACACAGTTATCCTGTTCGACTCACTTCTTCTTGTCGATGTCGGGGATGTCGCTCTTCTCCGCCTTCTCGACGATGACCTGTCGGTGGATGGTTGGTGGTGGTTGTTTGGGGGGGTGTTGTTTTGGTGGACGTGTGAGTGCCCTGGCGCCTCTCCTCGTCGGCGGCGTGACATGCGCGCGCGCCGCGCCGATGCCGCTCGCGCGCCCCCCCTCCTTGCGCCCGACGCCGAGCGCGCGCCCACCCCCCCACTCTGCGCGCGTGCTCCTTACCGGGATGCGGTCCGGGTACTTGTCGCGGATGCGCGCGGCCTCGGCCTGGCGCCGCTCTGTGTTTTTGTGCGTGTGTGTTGGTGGGGGGAGGGGGGAGAGGGGGCGTCAGCGTCGTCCTCTTCGACACGTCGTCGTTCGAGCGCGGCCTTAGGGCGCTCGATGGGCCGGAGGTGGAGTAATGGATGACGTCCTCACCGAGCGGGTGCTCCTCCTTGAACGACTTGACCATCGTTTTCTCTCTCGCGCGAGGGAGCTTGGCGGAAGCGGGGAGAAACCTTTTTGAAGGTGGGGGGACAGGGGGTCTCTCCTTGCGCGCGCGTCCGCTCTCTCGGCGCTCGGGCTTCGGGGACGGAGAGAAGAGGCGATTGGGGAGGAGGCGGGGCGAGCGTGTGCGTTCTTTCGTGTTGTGTGTTTGTGCGTACTAGTCTGAGAGAGAGGTTCGTTTTGTGATGTGTCGGAGGGCGGAGGAGAGGGGGAGGGGGAGAGAAGAGGAGGGCGGGAGAGGGGCTCTCTCTTCTCTGCCCTCTCTCTTGCCGACGCTCCTCCTCCATCGACCGCAACACACAACACAGACAACACAATCCTGTATCGCCCATCCCTCGTTCCAACACAACGAGCACTCATCGACCACGAGCGTGCAAGAGAGAGGCACCCCCACGCGCGCGCAACGCACGAGAGAAGAGAAACTCGACGCGCCGCCCTTCGTCACTCGCCGCACCAGACGCCCCCGCCTCTCCTTTGCGCGCCCGCCTCCAGCAGCGCGGTACTCTTTCGTCGCGCGGCTATACCCAAGCGCGCTCGCACCCGGGTGACCGGACCCCGTGCGCGCGGCGCGCCGGCCGAAGCGGGCAAAAAAAGGCGGCGACTCTGCGCGCGCGCCGACGCACAAAAGCGGCGGCCGACGACGACGAGAGACGCTCTCGAGCACAGCGTCAGCACCCACAAAAAACCCAACACCAACAACACCAACCACAACCATGGCCAAGTCGGACAAGCCCGACAAGAAAAAGTCGGACAAGAAGGCCGCTGACGCGGCCGACGGCGCCTCGCCCAAGGCGGCCAAGTCGCCCGGCAACAAGCCCTCCGCCCCGGCGCTCTCGTACGACGAGCGCAAAAAGTTTGTGTCGGTCATCGCCAAGCCGCTGGCCGACGAGAAACTCACCAAGAAGGTCCTCAAGCTCGCCAAGCGCGCGGCCAAGCGCCGCCAGATCAAGCGCGGCGTCAAAGAGGTCGTCAAAGCCCTGCGCAAAGGCGCCAAAGGGGTGGTCGTGCTGGCGGGGGACATCAGCCCCATTGACGTGCTCACGCACATCCCCGTGGTGTGCGAGGACGCCGGGGTGCCGTACGTGTACGTGCCGAGCAAGGAGGAGCTGGGCGCCGCGGCGCTGAGCAAGCGGCCCACGAGCTGCATGCTGCTGCTGCCCAAGGCGCCGCCGCGCAAGGCCGGCAAGGACGGCAAGGACGGCGGCAAGGACGGGAAGGAGGACGACGAGGCCGAGGCCAAGGAGGTGGCCGAGGCGTACGCCGAGTGCGAGAAGAAGATCAAGGAGCTGGCGTGATCCCATGCACGGCGCGTGGCGCGTGTGAGCTCTCTTTCCCTTGCAGGTTTGATTTTTTAGTGTTGCGAACGAACCAACGAACGATGCGCACGGGTGAAAGAAAACTGGCGTCGACGCGCTCTCTCTCTCTCGCTCTCTCGCTCTCTCGACGCCGTCGCCGTCGCGGCGGCTGCGCTAGCGGTGCTTACTCGAGTCGCCGCTCTCTCTCCCTCTCTCGCCCGCCTTATCCCCGAACACACACACTCCCCTCGAACCTACCTCGCACGACCCATCCAACGCGAAAGAGTTCTCTCTTCCACCCCCCAATCCTCCGGACGAGCGCACGACAGAGCGAACACACACCGAGAGATGATCGGCGGGCGCGCGCCCGCGCGCGAGCGCGCCGACCGATGCGCGGGCGCCGGGCATCGCGCGGCGCTGGTCGCCCCCCGCCCCCTCGCACTGACCTCGCACCAGGGCCCGCGGCCGCACCCCCTCCTCTTGCAGCAGCAGCAGCAGCGGAGGAGGCGGCGAGACCTGGTGGCGACGGCTTGGACGCCCTCGTCCTCGTCCTCGTCCTCGTCGTCCGCCAATGAGCGCCCGCGCCCCCTCGCCCCAACGACGCGCGCAACAGCAGCCACAGAAGCGCCCCCGTCCTCCTCCTCAGGCGGCGACAACGACCCCAACAACCTCGTCATCAACGCCGACGCCATCCCGCCGACCGCCGCGCTGCGCGTCGCCGGCGTGCTGTCGCCCATCCACCCGCCCCCCGGGCCCTGGGCCCCCCCGCTCCTGAACGAGGCCGACCACGCCCCCGACGAGTTCCTCAAGGTCACCACCCTGCGGCCCGGGCCCATCTGGTACCCCGCCTGGATGCGCTACCGCAGGCGCGACGGCAACGACATCTTCTGGAGCGACAAGCTCAGCCGCAACACGATGGACGTCCCCCTGTTTGAAAGGCGCTGGACAGTCCTCTCGACGGTCTGGTACCTGCTGAATTGGTGGCGCTTCCGGGGCTTTCCCCCGACCTTTAGGTACCTGATCGCGTCGGCGTACCGGGCGGTGGCGTGGCGGCTGTACGAGGGGCACAAGCGGCTGGTGCTGTGGCAGTGCAAGCTCGAGGCGGCGCTCGGGGCGCGCGCGGTCGAGCGGCGGCGGCGGCAACAGCAGGAGCAGCAGGAGGCGGAGGCAGCGGGAGCAGCAGGGGGAGCAGCAGGAGGAGCAGGCGGCAGCAGCAGCACTGGCAGCAGCAGCACCGATAACAGCACCACCACCACCAGCACCAACTTCCCCTACGGCCCGCGCCCGAACGCGTCCTTCTCGCGCCTCATGGCGCTGCGGCGCCTGCACTGGCGCAACAGCCCCATGGCCGAGCTGCTCTACCTGCAGAACGTGGCGCTCACGGGGCGCGTGCACCAGCTGCCGCCGCGCATGCTGAGGAGGTCGCCGCCGACGCTGTTCTGGCTGTTTTAGTTTAGAGATGGAGGTAGGGGGGGAGAGAGGGGAAAAACGAGCGAGCGGCACCGCTCCGGCTGCGACGACGCTCGGACAATCGCGCGCGCCCCGCGCTGCTGTCTTTTTTTATTTCGTGCTCGCTCCAAGACACATTTGATTGCACATCGTCCATATTTCCTTCCTCATGTTTGCGCGCGCGTTACGAATTGTAACCCTTCTCCCGCCGGATTGCAAAAAAACAAAAAACCTCACACCCGCACGATCTCCACGCGCGAGCGGTCGGCCAGCGGCAGCGAGGCGGCGGCCGCAGCGGCTGCGCCCTCGCCGCCCCCACCGCCGACGACGACGATGCGCGCATAGGTGCCCCCGCCCGTGCCCTTGGCCAGGCGGCCCGGGTTGACGCACAGCACGTCGTCGCCCGGGGTCGCGACGCCCGGGCGCACGCCGCCGCAGCCGCCGGGGCCCGTCGGCGGCACGCGCCGCGCAAAGGGGGCCAGGTCGCTCGGCAGCAGCAGCAGGTCGGGCCGCGCGGCGCCCCGGCCACCCCCGCAGGGCAGCAGCCGCAGCAGCGCGTCGCGCGACGTGTCGAGGCACGCCGACGCGTGGGCCGGGAACAGCGGGTACAGGTGCCGCTGCCCGAGCAGGTGCGACGCGAGCGCCGACAGGCGGTCCACGGGCGCGGCGCCCGGCCCCCCCCCGACGGCCAGTTCGCTCCCGGCCAGGTGCCGAAGCACGTCCTGCGACGTGGCCGCGACGACGACAGAGGTGGCGGCGTTGGGGGCGTTGGGGGCGTTGGCGTTGGCGTTGCTGCCGTCCTTGGCACCACCGCCCGCCGCCTCGCCGCCGCCCGTGGCCAAAGCGGGGGGCGACACGACAAAGGTGCAGGGGTTTTGCAGGGCGACGAGCGCGTCCGGGGCAGG
Source organism: Mychonastes homosphaera (assembly GCA_009193075.1). Taxonomy (NCBI): domain Eukaryota; kingdom Viridiplantae; phylum Chlorophyta; class Chlorophyceae; order Sphaeropleales; family Mychonastaceae; genus Mychonastes; species Mychonastes homosphaera. Next base: position 1,005,997 of record VXJC01000002.1, on the reverse strand, counting down.
CGGCGGCGGCTGCTGGCGAGACGAAGAGGGCTGCTGCCCCGACGCCCCCCGAACCACCGCCGCCGCAAGCGGCACGGCCCCCGGAAGGTCGAGCGGCGGCTGCGGGAACGTCGGGTGCGCGGGCGCGTCGCGCACGCTCGGCACCAGCGCCACGCGCATGGCCGACCGGTGCGGCTGCGGCAGGGACGCGCGCCACGACGCCAGCCGCCCAGCCACGCCCTCGGACAGCAGCGCGTCCAGCGGGCAGGGGCAAAGGCCGTCGGCGACGCGAGGGTGGTCGGCGTCGACAAAGGGCCCGAGGAGGAGGAGGAGGTCGGGCGGGTTGGGGGTGAGGGCGGTCAGAAGGGCTGTGAGGGGGGCGTAGGAGAGGTCGTCGGAGCAGGTGAAGGGGCCGGCGGCCGCCACGATGGAGAGCGAGGGCGGCAGGGCGGCGAGCGCCTTCTTTGCGGCGGCCGTTGCTGCTTTGGCCGCTGCTGCTTCGGCGCCGGCTGCTGCTGCTGCTGCCTCTTGCTGCTTGGGCTGCTCCTGCTGCTGCTGCTCCTGCTTCAGCTCCTTGTTGTCGGCGGCCGCGACCATGGCGTCCAGGTCCATCGGGGCAGCGGCGTCCGGGGCAGCCGCCGCCGCATCACCCGCCGCCGCCGCCCCGCCCGCAGGAGGACCGCCCGCCAAAGCGCGCGCCCCAGAGGCGGCGGCGCCCGCTGCCGCCGCCGCCGCCGCCGCCGCCACCGGCACCGGCACGTGCGTGTAGACCTGGCGCGCAAAGATGGTGTGCCCGGCCGGGCTGAAGCCGCGCACGCCCACCACCTGGCCCGGAAACAGGCGCACGGGCGCGCCCGCCGTCGCCGCGGGCGTCAGCACGAGCCGCGCGCGCCCGCCGTCGCTCGACGCCACGCCGCCCTCGAGCAGCAGGCTGGCCGCGTTGAGGGGCGGGGGGGCCGCGGACGCCGCGGCCGCGGGGCCGGCCGCCTCGGACACGACGCGCCCCACGAACAGGCCGCCGCCCTCGGCGTCGCCGTCGTCGATGTAAGGGGCGCCCACGGCCGCGAGCTCGCCGCCGGCGAGGTCGGCGCGGCCGGCCGCGCGCAGGGCCGCGCGCAGGGCGCGCTCGTAGGCGGCGATGCGCGCGTCCAGGGCGGCGACCTTGTCCTCGACGCGCTCCATCATGTACCGGTGGCCGCGCGCGGGGAGCAGGAGGGAGGAGGAGGAGGAGGAGGAAGAGGCGTCAGCGCCGGGCGCAGACAGCGCGACGGCCGTCGCCGCGGCCGTGCGCTCCTCTGCCTCGTCCGCGTCCTGGCCCTCGTTGGCCGCCTTGCGGTCGCGCAGCAGGCGCTGGTAGCGGCGGCGGGAGGCCGCGGCCGCCGCGGCCAGCTCCGGCAGGCCCTCTTGCTCCTCCCCCTCCTGCTTTAGCCCGCCGCCGCCCTCGACACCGCCGCCGCCGCCGGCGTTGAGCGCCGACACGACCTGCCCCGCGTTGGCGCGCTGCTTGAAGGCCGTCTGCGGCGGCGGCAGCGGGGACGCCGAGGCGTCGCGCGCGGCCGGGCCGCCCGGGGTCATGGCCGCGGCGACGAGGCCGCCGTGTGGGCTCGAGGAGGGCGCCGCGCCCCCGGCCCCAGCGAGCGGCGAGCCCGGCTGGTGCTGCTGCTGCTGCTGCCCCTGGCTGGCGGTCGGCGGGCGCGGCCACTGCTGGTCCTTGTTGCTGGGGCCCGAGCCGGCAAAGTTGTCCGGCAGCTCCTCCCACGAGCGCGCCGCCCACTTGCTGGCGGGGACGGCAGCGGCAGCAGCGGGGGCTGGCGAGCTGCCGCCCGCCGCCGCGTTGCCGCCGCCGCCGCCAAAGAGGCCCGCCGCGCCGCCGCCGCCGACGGGCGCGCCGACCGCGCCGCGCGCCGCGTCGCGCTGCAGTTGCGCCACAAACCCGTCCACCACGGTCGCCGACATCTTGCCGCCCTCGATGCCGCTGTTGTGTTGGTGTTGGTGTTGGTGTTGGTGTTGGTGTTGGTGTTGGTGTTGGTGTGTTGGTGTGTTGGTGTGTGAGTGAGTCAGCGAGAGAACGAGAGACCGCTCCCCCCCGTTTTTTTGAAAACCCGCCCTCCCTCCTCTCCCCCCTTTTCAAAATCGACGCACCGGTTTAGCAGGTAGGCGTCGTAGCGGTCCGCCAGGTCGCGCGCGGGGAGGCCGGTCGCCGCCGCCGCGTCCGCGAGCGCGGTCAGGAGCGCGGCATCGCCCACGCGGTGCCCCGCGCGCAGCAAGTGGCGGCGTACTTCCGTCTCCATCTGGTGTGATGATCGGTCGTTTTGCTTGCTGGCTATGTGGTCTGATGGGTCTCGTTGGTCGTTTGTTCTTTGTTCGTTTCGTCTGTTTTGGGGTTGGCCCAGTCAAAGGTTTGGTCGTGAAGGCGGGCGCGGGATGAAAGAAGAAGGAGAGGGGTGAAAGAGGGGCTGTCGCCGCCCGCCGCTCTCTTGCCGCTCGACGACGCTCAAACCGCGCGCGCTCGACCGCGCGCTCCCGGAGCATCGTTTTTGGCATCCGGACAAAAGGCAGCCTCCGCACCCGCCCCACACACCTCCATTCACGCGGCGCGCGCGCCTCTCCTCTCCTGACCCTTTACCATTCCGCCCCGTGCCTCCCCCCCCCACCCGCCGAATTTTCTCCCCTCCCCCCTTTCCCGCCGGCGTTCTCGCTCGACCTTCTTCTTCGGTTTGCGCCCCTCGAACCCAACCTTCCCGGCGCCGTGCGCCCCGCGCTCCTGCTCGTCTGGGCGTGTACTGGCGTTGCGCGGGTCCCAGGAGACGTGCTCGTCGCGCGCGCGCACCAGTTTTTTGCCCCGTTTTTCCAGCCCGGGGGCGCGCGCCAGAGAGAGAGAGAGAGAGAGAGCGCAAGAGGAGGAGAGCGCCCTTCCTCCCCTCCGGCCCCTCTCCCCCACCCACCCGCCAAGCATCAACCAAATCATGCGCGCCCGCGCGGCCCCCGCGGCCCCCGCTCGCGCGGCGGGCCTCCGGCCCGTCGCCCCGGCCCCCCTCCTGATGGCGCGCGCGCACCAGATGCGCCGCCGCGGCCGAGATGCTGCCCATCACCAGCAGCAGTGGCGGTTGTCGCGCCGCGACGGGGGCGCCGTCCTCGCCCCCGCGGCCGCCGCCCCCGCAACCGCCACCACCGCCCCCCCCACCACCACCGACAACGACAACGACCACGACCAAAACCCCAGCACCGCCACCAAGCAGCACAAGGTCGCCCTCTTCGTCGAGCCGTCCCCCTTCAGCCACGTTAGCGGCATGAAGAACCGCTTCGAGTGCCTCATCAAGGGCCTCACGGGCGCCGGCGACGACGTCGTCGTCTTCACGCCCGACCGCGCCCCTCCCCCGACCTTTGCTGGCGCCAGCGTCGTCGGGGTCCTGGGCTTTCGCATGCCCTTTTACGACAGCGCCACCCTCTTGCTGTCCCTGGGCCTCTCGATCCGCGTGCTCTGGACCCTCTGGCGCCAGAGGCCAGACGTCATCCACGTCTCCACCCCGGGCGTGCTCGTCTTTGCCGCCGTGCTCTACAGCCGCCTCTTCCGCGTGCCCCTCGTCATGTCCTACCACACGCACATCCCCGAGTACATCCCGCGGTACACGTGGACGGGCCTGGTGGAGCCGATGTGGTCGGTGATCCGGTGGTGCACGCGGCGGGCCGACCTCACGCTCGTGACGAGCGCGGCCATGGCCGACGAGCTCGCGCGCAACCGCTGCCGCCGCAAGTCGATCGACGTCTGGCAGCGCGGCGTCGACACGGACGTGTTCCACCCGCGCTTCCGGTCGGCGGCCATGCGCGCGCGCATGGTGAGCGGCGGCGGGGCCGGGTTTGGGGCTGATGGTGGTGCTGGTGGTGGCGCGGCGGCGGCGGCGGCTGAGAACGGCGGCAACAACAACGCCAAAAACAACAACACCAACGACGACGCCGCCGAGCTCGAGGACGGCGGCGCCCCTTTACTGCTCTACGTCGGGCGCCTGGGCGCCGAGAAGAACGTCGGCGCGCTCAAGGAGGTGCTCGAGCGCGTGCGCCGGTCGTCCTCCTCCTCCTCCTGCCCCCAGGCCTCCCGCGCGCGCCTCGTGCTCGTCGGGGACGGCCCCTACCGCCCCCAGCTCGAGGCCGAGTTCGCCGGAGACGAGGGGGTCACGTTTATGGGCATGATGCGGGGCCGCGAGCTGAGCGAGGCCTACGCCTCTGCCGACGTGCTGCTGATGCCGTCCGAGACCGAGACGCTGGGCTTCGTGGCGCTCGAGGCCATGGCGTCCGGCGTGCCCGTCGTGGCGGTCGCGGCGGGGGGACTGACGGACATCATCACCGAGCCCGGGCGCACGGGCCTGCTGTACCCGCCGAAGGACTACGAGTGCGCCGCAGGGCACGCGGCCGCGCTGGTCGCCGACCCCATCAGGAGGCGCGAGGTGGGCGCGGCCGGGCGGCGCGAGGTCGAGCGGTTCGGGTGGGCGGCGGCGACGCGCAAGATCCGCGAGTCGCAGTACGTGCGGGCGATCCGGATCGCGAGCTACAAGCTGCGGTTCAGGCGGCTGCTGCGGCGCGTGCGGTGGGGGGCGTTCCTGAGGTGGATCGCGGGCTTGGTCGCCGTGGCGGTCGCGGCCCTGCTCGGCCGGCGCGCGGGCGCGTCGTCGTCGGGCGGCGGCGGTGGTGGTGGCGCGGCGCTCGCGCTGTGAAGTCTGTGTTTTTGTTGACCATCTTGCATTTCGACCCCCCGTTTCATTCCGATGACCCGACCTACCCCGGAGAAAAACAAACACGCAAAGGCAATAGAGCATTGTAAACGAATACGGCTCACGCCGGCCGCCGTGTCGGCCGCCCCCGCTTTGAATCGCCGCCGCCACCACCAAAAGGTCCCCTGCGCCCGCCCACCGCCCGCACATTGAAGCGACCGAAACTGCCCCCAAAAACCGATACTGCCCAAGATGTGCCCCTGATCTACACCCCGAGCAACTTTCAGGTCAGTCAAAGGTATTTCGGCCTACTCACGCGCGCCCGGCGCCGACGAGGTTTTTTTTTTTCGATTTGCGATTGGGCGGGGGGCGAGAGCGCGCGCGCGTGTGCGCGCAACGACGAGCGCGGCCGTTTGCCGCCCAAACAAAACCAACCTTGCAAGAGGTGACGACGACGACGACCCCGTTCGGGCCATGCACGGTGCTGCCGGCGGTGTTTGACGCGGGTGGGAGCAACGGGGCTCCTGCGGGCGGGCGGGTGAGGGGCGTCTGTTGTGCTTGGGTGCCGGGCGCGTCCTTTGGAAACGGCGCGTGCTTTGTTGCGGCCAAGGCCACGCGCTGGTTCTTCTTTCCTTCGTCCCCTGCTGCCTCCGCGCCGGCACTGGCACTCGCGCGTGAGGCATTCACCTCCCTTTCTATCGCATGGCATTTGTACCCCGTGGTCATTCCGCCTTCCTTCGGGTGCCCTTCCTTCAGCAGCTTCCTTCAGCTGCCCTTTCTCCCGCCATACCGCCTTGTTCAACTCATGCTGTCCAGAGCGGCGGTGCTGAAACAGTGCGCTGCCCGGGCGCGGCACGGTCCCCCCTTACTCAGTTTTCGGCAGCACAGCACCTTCTTATGTGAAAAACAGGCCTCGGTGTAACTAAAAAAATGTCGACCCGACAATTCAGACGGATCGGAATTATTTTTCGATTTTTTTCAGCGCTTTTCCGCAATGGCGAGGTGGGGGGGGAGGCGGGAGAGGAGCGCCCTGGCTCTAGTGTCCGGCCGTGTTGCTGCTGCTGCCATTGCCGCATTCCGGCCCCCCTCACATGTCGAGCGGCTCAAAGTCGCCCGAGTCGAGCACGTTCGCGTTGTCCGGCAGGCGGCGCCACACGGTCCCGCCAAACCCGGGCGCCGCGCGCCGCAAAAAGGGCGGGCGCATCACCCACACGCCCGCAAACACGACGAGCGGCGCGAGGCCCACGCGCCCGACCAGCACGGCCAGCAGCGCCAAGACGACCGTGAAGACGCCGCTGGCGACGGGGTCGCGCCACTCGGCCAGGGCCGTGACGCGCTCGCTGTGGCGCGCGAGGTCGTCGAGGCGGTTCTGAACGACCAGGGCGATGCGGGTGACGCGCTCGAGGCGCGCGCGCAGGGCGGCCAGCCCGCCCGCCGATCCGTCGAAATCGTCGGCAGCGACGGCACCAGCACCAGCACCAGCGCCGCCCGTGCCGCCACCGCCACCGCTGCGCCCGCCGCCGCCGCCGCGGCCGCCACCAGCAGCAGCACCAGCAGCGGCCCCGCTGGCCGAGCCTGCACCACCGGCGCTCGCGGCGTTGGCGGCCAGGTCGTCGTCGCCGTACTCGTCGGGCTCCATGGTCTGGGCGCGCGAGGGAAGGCCGCCGCCGCCGCCGATCTCGGAGCTGCCGCTGCGCTGCCGCCGCCGCTGCTGCTGCTGCTGCTGGCGCTGCGCGGCCGCGTGCGCCTGCGCGATGTCGCCCGCGAGCATCAGCATCCGCGCGGCGTTGCGGCGGCGGCGCGCGATGCGCTCCGCGCGCAGCTTGCGCCGCAGCCGCAGCACCGAGGCGGCCGCCCACCACAGCAGCACGAGCGCCACCGTCCGCGACGTCTGGAGCGCGAGCCCGACGACGATGGCGACGGCCGTGGCCGAGCGCAGGGGGCTGCGCCACGACAGGAGGCGCTGATATCCCAGAAGGATCCCGCGGAGGCGCTTCACGGCGGCCTGGAAGCGCTCAAAGTTGGCCCTCAGGCGGCGGAACTGGAAAGCGTCGCGCCCAAAGTCGAGCACGGCGGCCGAGACGGCCGGGGGAAGGCCCGTGCTGCTGCTGCTGATGCCGATTCCGCCGCCGCTGCCAACGCCTGCTCCCCCCGCGCCGCCGCCGCCGCCTCCCCCGGCACCCCCGGCCGACGACAACGCAAAGGGGGTCCTCTGCGCATCCCCGCCAAACCCAAAGGCACCGCCGCCGCCGCCGCCGCCGCCGCCGCTTGCGCCACCGCCGCCGCCGACCCCGCCGCCGCCGGTCCCGTCGTCGCCGCCCGCCCCCCGGGCCGCCGTGGCTGCGTGCAGCCACCGCGTCGCGACGCGCTGCCGCAGGGCCTCCTGCTGCCGCAGCACGTCGGGCCGCGCGCGGTGCAGGCCCAGCGCGTAGTAGCTGGCGCCCCGGCTCGGGCACCCGTGGCACGCGAGCATGTGCCGCACCGACGCAAAGTCGACGGCGACCGAGATGGTGACGCCGCAAGGAGGAGGGGGAGCAGCGGAGGCGGCGGCGGCGACTCCCGCGCCACCGCCGGCCGCCGCGCCAGCATCGGCCTCGGGCGACGCCAGCCGCGCGCAGAAGCGGTGCACGCGCCCGGCCGACAGCGTCGACAGCTGCAGGCGCGCGCGCAGGCAGGGCGCGGCCTTGACGGCGGCGTCGGCGGCCGCCGCCTTTTTCGAGGGGCGGAGCATGCTGGGCGTGGCCTGCGACATGGCGGCGACGCCCAGCGCGCTAAAAGTGCGGCCGACGATGCCGCCGCCGCCGACGCCGCTGCGGGGCCGCTGCTGCTGCTGCTCTCCGGGAGCGACAGAGGGGAAATCGCTGCCGTCGGCCTTGTTTTTCTTGCTGTTGGCTCCGACGCCGCCGATGCCGCCCCCCCCTGCGGCCGCCGCCGCCGGCCCCACGGCCGCCCGCCCGCTGTCGCCCGCAAAAACGGCCAGCGTCAGCATGGCCGTGGGGTCGTACAGCGGGATGGACACCTCCCACTTGACGTGGGTGGGCTGGGTGCTGCTGCCGCCGCTGCCGCCGCCGAGGCCGCCTCCGCCCACCTGCGACGCCGCCGCCGGGGGCGGGGGTGCGTGGTCGACCGTGCGCACCCAGATGGGCCCGACGTTGGCGACGAGGAACCAGCCCGAGCTCCACAGCCAGGGCAGCGCGGCGCCGGCCCCCGGGCCAAAGGCGACGTGGTGGATGTGCAGTGTGAGCACGGCCGGGGGGGGCGGGGGGCGCGGCGGGCGGGGGGCGAGGTGGAGGGAGGGCGGCTGGTGTTGCGAGAGCGCCGAGACCAGGCTGGTGGTGCGGCTGGCGGCGCGGGGGTCGTCGTCGTTGCTGCTGCCGCCGTTGTTGGGGTCGTGCAGGTGCTGGAGGCGCTGGCTGTGATGGCGCAACGCCGCGCGGTCCGGCACGGCCGCGCGGCGCAGCAGCGCGTCTGCGACGGTGCTCCCGCGGCGGTGCGTGGCCTCGGCCAGCGCGGCCGCCGCCGAGCGCGCCGACGAGGGGCGGAACAGCAGCGTCTGCAGCAGCGAGCTGCGCCGGACGGCCGGGCCAGCGGCCGCGCCCGAGTCGAGCGCGCCGCCGCCGCCGTGGTGCGCCTCGACCGCCGACGTGGGGGCGGGCTGCAGCAGCGCGCGGTGCGCGTGCGCGGGCGGGCAGCCGTCGCCGCTGGCGAGGCCCAGCAGCTCGAGGCGCCGGTCCATGTCGGCCACGCCCACGTGGATCTGCAGCGCGGCGCCGGGGGCAGGGCCCTCGAGGGGCTTGGTCAGCGCGACGAGCGTGACGAGCCCGGGCGCGTCGCGGAACGCCGGGGGGTGGGCGGGGAGGCTGGGGCCCCCGCGCGTGGCCTCGGCGCACTCGAGCGCGAGCTCGGCCAGCGGGAGCCGCAGCTGCCCGAGCAGGCGCACCTTGCGCCCGGGCCCGCGCGAGATGAAAACGCTGACGACGAGCGTGCGCGAGGGCAGGGGGGCGGTGTCGACAAACATGAGCGTGTCGCGCAGGCGCGCGCCGGCGCCGCCGCCGAGCGGGGCGGGCGGGAAGGAGGGGTCGGCGGCGGCCCACGGCGGGCGCTCCGGGTCGAGGTCGACGGGGGCGGCGCGTGTGAGCCGCGACTGCTGCGCGTACGAGACGTGGCAGAAGACGATGGGCGGGCGGGCGAGCGGTGGCGGCGGCGGGGGGCGCTTTTTGGTGGTGGTGTTGTTGCCGGCGGCGGCCGAGGCGGGAGATGCTGCTGCCGCTGCTGTCGCGGGCAAAGAGGAGGAGGAGCTGGGGGCAGACGCGCGAGGCGCGGGGCTGGCGGTGGGGGTGGCGGCGGCTGGTGCCGCTGATGCTGCTGCCAATGCTGCTGCTGCGGAAGCCCCCTTGCTGCCACCACCACCACCACCACCACCACCACCACCACCACCACCTCCAACGTCGTCGCCGCCCTCGTCCTCGCCGTCGCCGCTGCCGCCGCCCCGTCGCCGCATGCTCGAGCGAAAGGTGGGCGACCACAGAAGCTTGCGTCCGTCGGCCGCGGTGGGGGCCGCCACCGCATCCTGCCGGTTGTGGAGGCGCCTGCCGCCGCCGCGCTGCTGGCCCCCCTTGGCGCCGTCAGTGGGCTCGGCCACAAGCGCCACCGACGGGTCCTCCTCCTCCACACCGCCGCTGCCGCCGCCGCCGCCGCCGCCACTCGGCGAGCCGAGCGCGCGGGTAGCCGACAGGACGTCCTCGATCTCCTCGAGGGCGGCGGGGGGCTCGTCTGCGCCAAAAAAGCCGGTGGCGCCACCGCCACCCCCCGCGCGCGCGAGCCCGGCAGCCCCTGCCCCGCCGCCGCCGCCGCCTGCCGCCGCTGCCTTGTCGCCGCTCGCGGCCAGGGCGGCCGCCGCCGCGGCTTCGAGCGCCCGCAGGCGCGCGCGGCGGGGGTGCTCGTCGCTGGGAGGCTCGTCGTGGTCGTGGATGCGTTCGTAATCAAAGTCGTCGTCGTCGTCGTCGTCGTCGTCGTCGTCGTCGTCCTCGTCCCCGCCGCCGCCCGCGCGCTGCTGGCCAAGGACGCCACGCCGCCGCCTCCCGAACACGCCCCCTGCCCGGGCTCCAACGACCTCAGGCCCCCCCCCGCCGCCCGTCAGCGCCGCCGACTCGTCGCGGTCGAGCGCGTCGTCGTCGTCGCCGCCCTCGTCGTCCAGTCCGCTGCGGCCAAAGGAAGCGAGCCGGCGGAGGTGGTGGTGGTGGTGGTGGTGGCGCCTGGAGGCGGGGGACGAGGACACCGCTGCCGCCGCCGCCGCCTCTGACGAGGACGATGGCGACGCCGCGCCAAAGCGGCGCGACAGCCAGCGGCGGCGGCGGCTGGTGAACGAGGAGGACGAGGAAGCCGCCGCGGCTGCTGCCGCGACGGCGGCCGCGGCGGCGCTCTCCGGGGCGCCGTCGGCCGCCGCCCGCGCCTCGGCGAGCGCGGCGGCCGCGAGGGCCTCGGCCTCCTCGGCGGCCTCGTCCTCCGAGTCTGCGGCGCCGCCGCCGCCAAAGCGGCCAACGCCCCCCCTCCTGCCGCCGCCACCACCGACGAGCACGCTGGCCAGGCGGGACAGGCGCCGGCGGCGCGACGGCAGGTCGTCGTCGTAGATGCCAAAGCCTCCGTCGTCGTCTTCGTCGACGCCATCGCCAACGCTGCCGCGGCTGTTGCTGCTGCGGCTCCGGCGCCAGCGCGCGCGCATGCCGCGCACGCTGGGGTCGTTGTCCGAAGCGGCAGCAGCGGTGGCAGTCGCGCCCTCGTCGTCGCCGCCACCGCCACCGACCCGTGGGGTCGTGGCCATCATGGCGTGGGCCGCGACCACCTCGCGCATGCGCATGACCAGGGAGCCGCGGCGCACGCTGCCGGCCGGCGCCGCCGCCGCTCGTGCCACCGCCCCTTGCGCCGCGCCGTCGGCCGCGCCGCCGCCGCCGCCGCCAGCGCTGAAGGACACGCGCCGCCCACCGCCCAGCCGCGAGCCGATCCGCGCTAGAGACGAGGGCGAGAGGCGCGAGGCCGAGGCGGGCCGAGCCCCTGGCGAAAAGGGGCCGCTTGCTGCTGCTGCTGCCGCCACGGCGGCCTCCTCGGGCATAGGCGGGGGCGGGGGCGGGGGGGGCACCATGCCAAAAGCGGCCGCGACCGCATCGAGGCCCGCGACCCCCACGATCGTCACGCGCACGAGCGCCGCGCACGGCTCCTCGAGCACGATGCCCGCGCGCGCGTAGTGCACGGCGGGGACGGGGCGCTGCTGCTGCTGCAGCTGCTGCAGCTGCTGCTGCTGCTGTGCGGAGGAGGATGCGGGGGAAAAGGACGACCCCGCTGCTGCAGCCGCTCCTGATACTGCTGCTGTTGCGGTCGCTGCTGTTGCCCCCGCCGCCGCCGCCACGGCCGCCGGAAGCGAGTAGAGCTCGGTGCGCTCGGTCGGGCGGGCCAGCGCCTCATTGGCGCCGCCGTCGTCGTCGTCGTTCTCGAACGCGCCCCCACCGCCGCCGAGGATCGCGTCGGCAAACCGCAGGCTGCGCCGCCTCGGGCGCTTGGAGGCCGACGAGCCTGCTGCTGCTGCTGCTGCTGCTGCCGCCGCCGCGCCCATCGCCCCGCCAGCCCGCCCGATGCTGCCGCCGCCGCCGCCGCCGCCGCCCCCCTGCTGCTGCTGCTGCTGCGCCGCCAGCAGCAGCGCCGCGTGCTGGCGCCGGCCCACCGACGGGTCCAGCGAGGGCGTCCGCGGCATCGCCCCGGCCGACCGCCTCCCGCCGACCCACACCCACACCGTCAGGCACCCATAGTCGCCGGCCATCTCGCGGCGCCGACCCGCGTGCCGCGCCTGGCGCGCGTACACGCGCAGGGGCAGGCGCAGGGGCGCGCCGCGCGCCATCGCGCCCGCGCCCGCGCCGCCGGCCGCCTCGCGGTGCTCGAACGCGACGGCGGCCAGGTCGAGGCGCGCTTGCCCTAGGAAGCTGCGCGAGCCAAGCAGGCCCTGCGCCGCGTCCCAGACCTCGAAGCGCAGCTCCGGGCGCTGGCGCGAGGCCGGGAGGGGGGCGCCGGGCACTAGGGGGATGTCGGCGCTGCCGTGGTGGTGGTGGTGGTAGTGGTGGTTTTCGCTGTTGGGGGAGGACTGCGTCGGGGGGGCCTGGCCGCCTCGGCCAAACAGCTTGGGCCGGCTGCTGCTGCTGCTGCTGTGGCGCGAAGAAGGAGAAGGAGACGAAGACGACGATGCGGTGGCAGCGGCCACGCGCAGCGCGCCCTCGGCGGCCTGCCGCCGCCACGCCCCGACCGGGTCCGAGAACGTAAACGTGGCGTTCCACATGGGCGACGACGTGCCGTGCACGGGCAGCGTGCGGCGCTCGTCGCACCCGGGGGAGCCGGCGACCCAGGGCGCCAGGCGGATCACCGCAAAGGGGCAGACGGGCCCGCCCCCGAGGAGCGGCAGCGCGGGGCCCGAGGTGGCGACGGCGCGCAGGCGGCTGGCGCCCTGCACCAGCACGCTGAGGTCGCGCCCCTCGAGGTAGCGGATGACGTCGGCGTACGACCCGGCGCCGCGGCGCGCGCGCGCCGCGGCGTCCGCGGCGGCCTCGCCGGTCGCGCTCTCACCTGCTGCGGTGGAAGGGGCGGCAAGGCCGCCCGAGCTGCTGCTGACTTCGCCCGGGTTGCGCGGCAGCGACCGCGCGTCGCGCTCCTCCCAGTAGGGGACCTGGCGCATGATGGCGAGGCGCTCGCGGAGCTCGGCAAAGGGGCCGTCGTCGGGGTCATGGTGGTTGCCGGCGCCGCCGCCGCTGCGCGACGACGCCGGGTCGGCCATCGGCGCGCGCGCGCGCGAGGATTGGCGCTCTGCGTTGCTGCGGGCGCTTTTGAATACTTCTTTCCCTCCGGTCGTAGCGTCAAATGAGAGTGCGGCAACGGGCGGAGATGGGATTTGATGCGGCCTGGCGTGTGCAGCAAGCCGTGCGCGCGGGAGAGGGCGCGCGCGCGCCCGCGGAGACACCCCGCCGAAAGAGGTCGTGTTTCGTCCGTCAACGGACGCGGGAGCGAATGGGGAGGCGGAGTCTGAGGACGGGGACGAGCGCGAAAGGGGTCAACGGGAACTTTGATGATACATACGTCAATGGTCAAATGAAGTGGTTGAGGCATGGCGTGGGGCGGGAAGGCCACCAGGCGATGAAGAAGACGTGCGCGCGGCGGCGGCGACGCTCGGCTCACACCGCCTCAAACACCGCCGCCCAAGCCAACGGCGGCCCCCCCTTCAAGCGGTCGTACGCCGCCGTCGGGTCGAAGCGCGTCGCCACGACCTCGCGCTCGCGCCACCCGGAGGCCGGCGAGAAGGCCTGCCGCAGCTCGCCCAGGGCGACCTCGTTCGGGCCATCCGAACGCGCCACGGCATCGGCGTCGTCGGCGGGGCGGCCGCACAATAGCACCAGCACTCCGCCCGGCTCGAGCAAGGACCGGTACCGGGCGACGACCGCCTGTTCGTCGTCCACGACCGTACGCAGCACGTGGTACGTCTGGCAGTCAAAGAGCAGCGAGAACGGCGGACCAGGCGGCTGAGCGGCGGCAGCCCGCGCGCCCCGCCCGCTTGTTTCTGCTCCTCCTCCTCCTCCTCCTCCTCCTCCTCCAAGCTGCTCCTCCTCCATCCGGCGCACGTCGTCCCAGCTCGACAGGCGGGTCGGGTATGCCGTCATCACGTCTACCGCCGCGAACGCGATGGGCGCTGGAGGCGGCGGCGGCGGCGGCGGCGGCGGCCCCTCGGCGCGCGCGGCGGCCGACAGCCACGCGGCCGCCCCCCTGCGCGCGCGGACGACAGCCTCCGGGACCAAATCGATCCCGGCGGCGGCGCGGTAGCCGCCGTGCGACGCGAGCAGCGCCACGTTGGTCCCGTTGGAGCCGCAGCCGACGTCCAAGGCGTACCCGCGCGGCGTCGGTGGTGGCGGTGGCGGCGGCGATGGTGATGGTGGCGCCCTCGGCGGCGTCGGCGCGCCCTCGGCGTCGACGGCGCCCGCACGCACGCTGCCGGTCCGGAGAAAGCGCTCGAGGTGCGTCGACGGCCTGCCCGAGCACCACGGCGGGGGCGACTCAGCCGACGCGTAAAACCGCGCCCATTTGTCCATGTCTGGAACTAACGGTAGAGGACGCCCATCCGCGTGTGTCACACACGCGGATGGGCGGCGCGGGCGTACGAGGCGGCTGCTGCGCGAGTGAGAGGGGGGAGAGAGGACAGACGACACGAGCAGTGTGTGTTGATCCGGGCGCGCGGGCGCGCGCGAGCAAGTGCCCTCTATCGATGAAGAGAACGAGAGAGAGTCAGCAAGAGGGAAAGATGCATCGAGCCAGTTTTGAGTGTGCGACCATGTGCGAGGACACGTCGTTTGCAAGGATCGATAAAAAACCCGCCGCCGCCGCCGACGTGCGCCGAGCGAGCGCGCGCGCGGCGCTCGCGCCCCACCAAAGCCCCTCCCCGACCCCTACCGCTGCTGCTGCTGCTGCTGTTGCTTGTGCTGTTGTTGGCTCAAGACCCGCTGCACCTGCTCCATGCTGCTGCCGGCCCCGGCGGCCGGGGGCCGCGACGGCGGGCGCGGCGACAGGCCCAGCCCCGCGGCCGCCGCGTCGGACAGCGCCGCGCCCAGCGCGGCCGCGCGCTGCCACACAGCCGACGGCGAGTCGAGCGCCGGGCGCACGTCCAGGTGCACAGCCGGGAAGCCCGGGATCAGCGAGCGGCCCGAGTAAAAGTCGATCACATAGCGCGCCTCGACGCAGCGCCGGTGCTGCTGCTGCTGCTGCTGCTGCTGCTGCAGGTCGTTGCCGTCGGCGTCGCTCCCACCCTCGCCACCACCACCGCCCGCCCCACAGCACCGCTCCACGACCCAGTCGTGCCGGTCAAACGGCAGCTTGTACCCGAGCAGGTTGAGCATGCGCGCCTTGGGGCTCAGGTCCGCCGGCCGGCCCACGAACCGCTTCAGCCGCACCTCGTCGGCGGCGCCGGCGCAGTCGGCGCGGCCGCAGCACGCGCACAGGCGACGAGCGCCGGCGGGGGGCGACGCTGATGATGATGCTGATGCTCCTCCCCGCCGCCGCTCCTCCTCCCACTCGAGCACGTGCATCCACGCGCGCTCGTTGACGGCGTTGTGGATGCGCACCACGTTGGTCATGTCCTCGGGCCGCGGGTCCCACCCCTTCCGCCGCATCGCCGCGAAAAACTGCGCCTCGGACGGGTAGGTCCAGACGGGGGCGGGGGGGGCGCTTTCGGGGGGGGAAGACGAGGTCGACTGCTGCCGCTGCTCCTCCTTCTTGCCGCCTGCCCTCCAGGGGCGAGACAACCACCACGCGCCCCATCCCTTCGCGCCAGGCTCCTGCTGCGGTGTTGTTGTCGGCGGCTGCTGGTGGCGCGGCGGGGCGGCCGCGGCGTCGGCCGACATGGGGATGGTCGAGGGGGCGCGCTGCGTGCTGAGCAGGCGCGCGACCTTGGAATCGAGGGCGCCGGCGTCGTTCGGGACGACGGGCATGTTGATGCGGGCCGCGTGCTGCTGCTGTTGCTGCTGCTGCATTTGCTCGGCGGCGATGGCAGCGGACGAGGCGGCCGGCGACGGCGACGCGCCGGCGGCAACAACGGGGCATGTCGCTGGCGGCGCCGAGGACGAGGCTGCGGCGGCTGCGCACGCGTCGGGCTGCTTGTCCTGCTGCTGCTGCTGCGCCCCAAACAGCGCGAAGAAGCCGTCCATCGCGCGATTGATTGATTGAGCGATTGATCGAGTGGTGGTGGTGGTGGTGGTCGGGTGTCTGTCCTCCGTTTGGGTGCGTCGCCGCCCCCTCCAATCCGCTGTTGGAGCTTAAACGAGAGAGAGTACCGGTCCGAGCAAGAGGGCTCGTTGGTGTGTGCGGAGAGAGAGCGAGGAGGGGGAGCGCCCCGACCTTCGTCTCTCTCGTCGCGCGCGCGCACTCGCCCTGAGCGCCGCCGGCAACCGCCAACACCGCGCGCATTCAAGGCGCCGCCGCTCGAGCCACGATCAGCTCGCGCCACAACAATCTCTCTCTGTAAGGAGGAGTCCAACGCCTCTACGTCCTCCTATAATTCGCCTGAACTCCCGTTGTTTCGGGCGCGCGCGCGAGACTTGAGAGCTTCGGTTTGTCCTCGAACGCTGCAACGACCACCGCTCCGTCCTCTCCCGTCCTTTTGACCCCCGGCCCTCTTTGTGACAAGAAACCAGCAATCTTCGAGGTGCCGCGGGCGCGTCCGCCCCGGGGGCCCTTTGGACGCCAAAGGGTGAGAGCGAGAGGAGGAAGGCAAACGCGTTTGGGTTTGGGTTTTGGGGGAGGCAGCTGCTTGCTCCCTCCCTCCCTCCTTCCGCTTGCTTCGTACGGGCGCGCGCGCGCGTCTCTTTTGCCCGCCGCGTGCCCACCTCGCACTTCTTAAGAGAGACCCTGCGAAGCCGCTGCCGCTCGGCGATTCGCCGCAGGCAGGCTGCTTAAAGGCATCGCCGGCAATCGCGCCGCCGACGCCGTCGGCGCGCGCGCGCGACGTCGGGTTGCGCGCGCGCGCGCGCACACGCAATCAGCACACCGGACTGACGGCGGCGACCGGGCTCACACCCACCCACCCACCCTTCCTTTCCACCAACCCCCTCAAAACAAACAGGCTTGTCTAGACTAAAGACCTAGCATAGCAGCAGACCACACAAACACACACACGCACAATGTTCCGCCCTGCGTCGACGCGCAGCATGGCGTCGTCCGGCGCTGCCGCCCCCGCCCAATTCCAACACGGCCAGGCCAACTCTGGCCTGGACGACGCGGTCGCCGAGCTCGAGCGCGGCAGCAAGGTGTGGTACCGGCGCGCGCCCAACGACTGGGTCCTGGCCGAGCTGCGCGAGCGCGACGCGGCCGCCAAGACCTGGACGATCGCCCAGGCCGGCAGCGGCGGCGGGGCCTCGGCCACCGCCTCAACCACCGCCGCCGCCGCCGACGCCCAGCTCGCGCCGGCCAACCCCGACCTGCAGGCCGAGCAGGCCGACCTCACGCAGCTCAGCTACCTCAACGAGCCCAGCATCCTGCACATGCTGTCCGACCGCTACGGCGAGGACGCCATCTACACCGCCGCGGGCCCCGTCCTCATCGCCGTCAACCCCTGCAAGCCCTGCCCAGCGCTCTACTCCCCGGAGCTGGTGGACGCCTACAGGGGGACGGCGCGCGAGGCCACGCACGGCCTGCCGCCCCACATCTACTCGGTGGCCGGGAGCGCGTACCGCGCCATGGTGCGCGAGGACGAGCCGCAGTCGATCATCATCAACGGCGAGTCGGGAGCGGGCAAGACCGAGACGACGAAAAAGGCCATGCAGTTCTTGGCGGCGCTGGCCGGAGGGGGTGGGGGGGGAGCGACATCGGGCGGCGGCGGCGACCAAAACCACAACCACCACCAAAACCACCAGCAGCACCAGGCGCAGCGCGTGCTCGACACCAACCCGATCCTCGAGGCCTTTGGCAACGCCAAGACGCTCCGCAACCACAACTCGTCGCGGTTTGGCAAGCTGATCGAGATCCACTTTGGCGCCGCGGGCCCGGGGGCCTCGGGCGCGCAGATGCCGCGCCTGACGGGGGCAAAAGTGCGCACCTACCTGCTCGAGAAGTCGCGCGTGGCGCACCGCTTACCAGGCGAGCGCTCCTTCCACATCTTTTACCAGCTCGTGCGCGGGGCCACCAAGGAGCAGCGCGCCGAGTGGGGCTTACCGGAGGAGAGCGCCGCGTGGGCCTACCTCGCGTCGAGTGGGTGCGACAGCATCGAGGGCGTCGACGACGCGGCCGACTTTGCGGCCGTGGTGGACGCGATGGAGGACGTGGGTATCGACGCGGAGCAGCGGTCCGCTCTCTTTCGGCTGGTGTCGGGCGTCATGTGGCTGGGCAACCTGTCGATCGAGCCATCGGACCGCGACGACGGCTGCAAGCTGCGGCGCGACGCCGCTCTCGCCAGCGCCGCGCGCCTGCTGGGGGTGACTGACGACCACCTGGCCGCGGCCGTGACGACGCGCAAGATCCGCACGCCCGACGAGCTCATCGTCAAGCTGCTGGACGCCGACGGCGCGCGCGACGCGCGCGATGCCCTGGCCAAGGCCGTGTACGCGGGCTTGTTCTCGTGGATCGTCGCGCGCATCAACGCCGCGCTGGACGAGGGGAGCGGGGGCGGGGGTGGGGGGACGCGCGGCGGCAGCAACAAATCGGCCGCCGCCCACGCTCATCAGGCCAACAACCCGTCCAAGCCGCAGCCCACCCCCCGCCGCTGCATCTCCATCCTCGACATCTACGGCTTCGAGCAGTTTGGCGTCAACTCGTTCGAGCAGCTCTGCATCAACTTTGCCAACGAGCGCCTGCAGCAGCAGTTCTCGCGCCACCTCTTCACGCTCGAGCAGCAGGAGTACGAGCGAGAGGCGCTCGAGGGGTGGGAGCGCGTCGAGTGGACGGACAACGGCGCCGCGCTCGACGTGATCGAGGCCGCCCCGCCCAGGGGCCTGGGGGTGCTGTCCGTGCTGGACGCGCAGTGCAGGTTCCCAAAAGCGTCGGACGAGACGCTGCTGGTCGCGCTGCGCGACGCGCTCGGCGCGCACGGCAGCTTTAGCGTCGACCCGCGGCGGCCCGGCGAGTTTGCGCTCGCGCACTACGCCGGTCCCGTCTCGTACGCGGCCGCCGGGTTTCTGGAGAAGAACCGCGACACGCTGTCGTCCGACCTGATCGAGCTCATGGCCGGGTCGTCGCACCCCTTGCTGGCGGGCATTGGCTTGGAGGCGGCCGACGTGGCGGCGGGTGGGGGCGCGGGCGGCGGCGGCGGGGGCGGGGGCGGCGGGGCTGCTCCCCAGCCGGCCGCTCCCGGCCAGGGCGCCGGCGGCGCCGGGCTCCAGACCGTCTCCACGCGCTTCTCCGGCCAGCTGCGCGAGCTCGTCGCCATGCTCGACCAGGGCGGGCTCCACTTTGTGCGCTGCATCAAGCCCAACGCCGCGCTCGACCCGCGCGAGGGCTACGCGCGCGACCTGGTGCTCGCGCAGCTGCGCGCGTGCGGCGTGCTCGAGGTGGCGCGCGTGTCGCGGGCGGGCTTCCCCACGCGGTACCCGCACTCGCAGTTTGTCGAGCGCTACCGCACGCTGCTGTCGCCCGAGCAGCAGGAGGCGCTGGCGCTGCAGCAGGCTTCGGGTGGTGGCAGCAGTGGTGGCAATGGCGGCGCGGCCGCGGCCGCGGCCGAGGCGCTGCTCGCCGCCTTTGGCGTGCCCAAGGGCAAGTACGAGATCGGCCGCACCAAGGTCTTCTTCCGCCCGGGCGTCCTCGGCTACGTCGAGGACCGGTGGGCCAAGATGCAGGCGTCGGTCGTGACGATCCAGAGCGGCGTGCGCATGTGGCGCGCGCGGCGGCAGCTGCTGCGCGCGCGCGCGGCCGCCTCGTCGCTCCAGGCGGCGTGGCGGGGCCTCGTCGCGCGGCGTGCCTTTGCCGAGGAGTTCGCGCGCCACCGCGCCGCCGTCGCCGTGCAGGCGTCCTGGCGCGCGCGCGCCGCGCGCGCCGAGCGCGCCCGCCGCATGCACGCCGTGCGCGCCCTGCAGTGCGCCGTGCGCCGGCGGCGGCTCGAGGCGCGCGTGGCCGAGCGCTCGCGCGACCGGCTCGAGCGCGAGGCGGCTGAGCGTGCGCGCGAGGCCGAGATGCGGCGCGCGCAGGAGGGGCTCGAGGCAATCAAGGCGGAGTTTGGCGTGCGCGACCTGGCCGAGGTGCGCGCGGCGCTCGGCAGCTACGCGGCTGCGCGGGACGCCGGGATGGTGGTGGCGGTCGGTGGGGGGGTTTTGGTTGGTGGCATGGGGATAGTGGCGGCGGGGGCGGCGGTCAGCGGCAGCGGCGACGACCAGGCCGTCGACGTTGACGCGACGATCCGCGAGATGCGCGCGGCCGCCACGCTCAAGGCCGCCGCGCAAGAGGAGGTGCGCATGGCCTCCGGGGCTGCCGAAGGTGCCCCCTTGAGCCCCGAGGACGTGCAGGACGAGGTCGTGCGCGCGCTGAGGCTGGCGGCCGCGCTGCAGCAGCGGGGGCAGGGGCAGCAGGGGCCCGCGTCCTCCGCCGCCGCCGCGTCCTCCCCGGAGCAGGTCGCCGAGGCCGCCGCCCTCGGCGCCACGGCGCGCTCCTTCGGCGTGACCGACGCCGACCAGCTCCAGGCCGCCCTCGCGCTCGCCATGGCCGCCAGCCGCGCGCGCGGGGGGGTCACGGACGCGGACGAGTACGAGCGGCTGGAGCGGGAGGACGAGGTGGCGCGCGAGGCGCGGGAGGCCGAGCGCGCGGCCGAAGCCGAGCGCGCCTTGGCCGAGGCGCGCGACCGCGCCGGCAAGGACGGGCATGCGGCCGCCGCCGCGGCCGCCGCGGCGGCCGCCGCCGCTGCCGCCGCGCTCGCCGCCGCGCACAGGGAGCGCGACGAGCTGCGCGCCGAGGCCGAGGGCCTGAGGCGCGCGGCCGCCGAGGGGCAGTCGAGGGAGGCGTCGGCGGATAAAATGCGCGCGGCCGAGGCCGAGGCCGAGGCGGCGCGCCTCAAGGCGCAGGTGGAGGAGCTCACCGCCGAGCGCGAGGCCGAGGCCGCCAAGAGCAAGCAGGCGCTCGAGGGCCAGGCCGCAGAGCTCGCCGCCGAGCGCGAGGCCGCCGTGCTCGCGTCCGAGGCGCGCGGCGCCGAGCTGGCGGCCGCGGCCAGCGCCAACGACGCCGAGCTCCTGGCCGGGCGCGAGGTCTTGACGGCCATGCGCGAGCAGGGGGTTGCCGACCCGCAGCAGCTGCGCCTCGCGCTCGCCCTCTTCGCCGCGGCCTCCTCGGCCATGGGGGGCCCCTCGGCCGTCGACCCGCGCGCCGTGCGCCGCGCGCTGTCGATGTTTGCCGCAGCGCGCGGCGCGGGCCTCTCGGAAAAGCGCGACTTTATGGCGGCCGCCTCGCTCTACGGCGTGCTCAAGGAGGAGGGGCTCACGCGGTCGGCCGACGTGCGCGCGGCCGCCGCGCTCTACGCGGCCGTGCGCGAGGAGGGCGTCAGCGACCCGGCGCAGCTGCAGGCGGCCATCACGGCGGCGGCGGCGGGTGGCGGAGAGCTGGCCCACGAGACGCTGCTGCGCGCGACGGACGACGGCTCGGCCGACGACGTCGCGCGCCTGCGCCAGAGGCTCGTGGCCGAGCGCGCGGCGCGCCAGCGCTACGCCGCGCAGCTCGAGGAGCAGGCGGCTGAGTTTGTCGGGCAGGTCGGGGCGCTCAAGACCGTCATCGACGGCCTGCGCGTGCGGCTGAATGAGCAGGCGGCGGATGGGCTGAACGGCTCGTTGCTGCCGCCACCCGTGCCGCCGTCGATGACGAGTTTCGGGGATGGGGGCGAGAGCGGCCACCACCACCACCACGCTCAGGACCCCGTCCTCGAGCTGGAGGCGCTGCGGCGCAAGCACGACGAGTGGAACGGGGCGTTTGAGGCGCGGCTGCGCGAGGCCGAGGCGGCGGTGCAGAGGCAGGCGCAGCAGCAGAGGGCGGGCGCCACGGCGACGCTTTCGGGCGGGGTGGTGGGGGGGGGCGCCAAGGGGGGAGGAGGGCCGGGGAGCGCGGCCTCGTGGGGGGACGGCGGAGGCGACGCGGCATCGGCACAGCAGCAGCAGCAGACGACGCCGCAGACGCAGCAGCGGCGGGGGCTGTTTGGGCGGCTGCGCGGGACGTGATTCTGGGATCTATGTGGCATTGCGAACAATTGAAAACGATGACAACAACGGGCCGCTCTTGATGTTGCTTTTTTTACATTGTGCGACGCCTCACCGGTCGGCGCGCGCCGCCGTGTAGTTGAGGAGCTTCTCGATGAGGTCGACGTGCGTCAGGAGCATGCGGCGGCAGCAGTAGCGGCTCAGGCCGAGCGCGTCGAGCGCCTCGCTGTGATGGGGGTGGTGTTTCGTGGGGGTGGGAGGGTGAGCGGGGGAGGCAGCGGGGGGGGGGGGTGTTTGCGCCCGGGTAAGACGGGCTGGTGGTGGTGGGTAGAGAGCACGCCTCACCCTTCTGTGTACTCGGCCTGGAGCAGGTCCAGGTACATGTCCCACTTGTTGGCGATCACCTGTGGGTTTTTTTTGTCGGGAAGAGGAGGAGAGGAGCGAGGGAGCGAGTGTGAGCGAGGGGCGGGCGGCGGCGGCGGCGGCGTGCCAGCGGCGGCGGCGCCGGGCGGCGGCGCTCGATGCTCTGGGGCGAAGAACCACGCGTCTGGTCGACGACGCACGACTGCGTGGGCACTCTAGATGCGCTTTTCGGCGCCGTGCGTTCTGGGGCAGCGGCGCCGGGGGGAGGAGAGAAGCAAGTGGGGGGCCGAGGCGGCGGGGGGGAAGGGGTACTCTCGGGGGGGGAGGGAGCGAGAGCAGAACGACCGCGGCGCCGCGCGTTGGGAAAGGCGCTTCTCACCTTCCCGCAGGTGAAGCACCGGATGGGGATGATCATGGTTTCGTCGCTCGAGGATGACCGGGCGGGGGGTGCGCGGCGGCGCGCGCGCGCGCCGACGGGAGCACTCGAGAGAAAGAGAGGGGGGGGAAGGAGGAGGGTGCTTCTTTGCCCTTTTTTTTCGCGCGCGCGGGGTAAGGGGGCAAAAGAGTCAGGGGCAAGAGGGGTGGCGTGTTTGGGGGTCGGCGAGTGAGGGACGTGTTGCTGTTTTGTCGGTGAGGGGGAGTGTGCCAGCGCTCGTGGCGACGGGGAGGACCCTCTTTCTCCTGCGGCGGCGGCAAGGCGCGCGGGTCGGCGGCGCCGTGGCGGCGGCGAACCGGAAGGCGCGCGCGGCGCTCTCCCCCCCTCGTCCCCTTTTTCCGATGCTGCCCGCTCGAAAAGCAAAACGCACGCTCCCTTCAATCCACGCAGAAGCGCCCTGGCCCTCGTAAGCCGTTGTCACACTCTCTTTTTCTCGTCCACAGAGAGAGAAAAAAGGGCCACACACTGTGCCAAAAAAGAAGAGAGCGTGCCGCGCCGGCGTCCACCGTTTTTTCCCCCCGGAGCGCAACCCGAACAAATCGCAGAAGATGCCCAAGGACGGCGGCCAGAAATCGCCGCCGACGTGAGCGTCGACGCGCTTAAAGTCGGCGCCTGTCGAGTTTTGGAAAACGAGCGCCCATTCCGGAACGCGGGCGAGAGCAACACCGACGGACAGCAGCAGCAGCCGCAGCAGCGCGACGGCGGCGGCGACGCCCGCGCGGCGGCCGCTGGGGGCGGGAAGCGCCGCACGCGCAAGGGGCAGGAATAGGATGGCGGTAGCGGCATAGGTTTGCGCAGCACCATTGAAAACTAAAGTTGCAATGCGAGATCGCAGATCGCAGCGCCGCCACCGCCGCCTCACCCTCCTCCTCGTCCGTCCTCCTCCTGCCCTCGAGCGCGCGCGCACCCCCCGGCAGGCCCCAGGGGCCCCAGTGCCGTCAGAGATGCGGGCGCGGCGGGGGACCTGCGGCACGCGCGCGCGCCTAGAATACCGGCGCCGCGCGCGCCTGCAGCAGCAGCAGCAACAGCACCAGCAACAGCAGCAGCAGCAGCAGCAGCGCGCGGCGATTGCGACCGGCGCCCCCGCCCGCGCGGTCGATCGCGGCCGCGGACCCTGCGGCGCCCTCCTCTTCCTCCCGCCGGCTCATCCTGGCGCCAGGAGGAGGGAGAGGAGCGTCAACAAAGACGCGGGAAGGGGCGCGATGGGGAAGAGTGATCTACGGCAATGAGAGAGATAGCGACTGGGCCGATCGATGGACTGGGCCGACCGAGTAAAATCGGGCGTCGATCGATCGATCGATTGATCGATCGACTGGGCCGACCGAGTAAAATCGGGCGTCGACCGATCGATCGATCGACTGGGGCCGATCGATCGACTGTGGCCGATCGAGCAAGCGGAGCATCGACCGACCGGTTGGTTGGTCGGTGGGTCGACGAAAAGAAGGACGGCGTCGTTCGATCGCTCGATCGATCGGCCGGCGACGATATGCACGCCGCGTGCTCGCTCGATCGATCGAGCGACCGATCGACCGTGCTGTTGCCGCATGTTTAAATCGATCGACCGCTCTCTCTCTCTCTCACTCCGCGACGGACGGAAGAGGTCCGTCCAGGCGGCGGCATTGCGGTGGCCCCACCGGCCGCTGTTCTTTTGAGGCCTTACGGCGCGAAGCGCACGCAATAAAAATATCGTTGTGGCGATCACTGGGAACAGAGAGAGAGCGGATGGTTGCCGTGCAGTGGGCTTGATCTTTTCGACGTGTTCCTCGGTCGCCGCTATTGAATCGTTCCGGCAAGCCCGAGGATCGATCGATGGCCGATTGGCCGCCCCCTTGTCGATCGAACGGGCCGATCGATCAATGGATCGATCCATCGAGTCCTCGGTCGGCCTCCTCTACGCAGCGCCCCCCCCAAACGGGATCGTTCGACCAAGCTCCCCGCTCGATCGACTGGTCGACTGATCGACTGACCGATCGATCGAAACGCACCACTCACTTTCGGTCGTTCGGCTGAACCGGCCTGCGGTCGATTGTGCGACGGAATCCGTGCCACTCGATCGATCGATCGACCGACCGACTGGCCGTTCCTTGCCAGTCGACCATTGTCGATTTGCCGCTCGCTCATGCCGGCCGCCACCGATTGATCGATCGATTGACCGATCTATCGACGCGACGCGCTCTCGTCGTTCGGCCCCGCCGATTGACCGATCGATCGGTCGACGCGCTCTCTTCGGCCCGATCTATCGCTCGGTCGATCGATCCGCTCTCGATCGCTGCGGCTCTCTTTGCTCTCTCGGTCGATCGACCGACCGATCGACCGATCGACCGGTCGATCGACCGCCCTGGATCCCCCCCCTCTCGACTCTCGATCTTCGGCCCCATCGACCATGCCTCCTCCTCCCTCGCTCTTCTTCTTATCTCCCCCGGGCCGCCCGGCGATTCACACGCAAGACCGCTCGTGCCGCGCCCGCGCGCGCGCTCCCGATCAATCGCCTGCCCCCGTCCGCGTGTGTGTCTGCACGCTCGCCTTTCGCCTCTTTCCCCTCCCTCACGGCATTGTTCCGCCCTTGTTTGCGCCGCCGCAACCAGCTCTTTGCACTGCCGCAACCGGCTCTCGCGTGCGCGTTTGCCTTTCCCCCCCGGCGTCGTCCACACCTCGTCGGCTGCTGCTGCTGCCGCTCCCGTCAGCCACAGCGCCGCCCCCCCCCCCCCCGCACCATCCCCACCGTGGCGGATCGTTAGCCCGCCCCTTGCTGCTCCTTCGTGTGGCGGTGGTGTTGGTGGGGTGTCGACGGCGGCGGCATGAGCTGGATTGTGCCGCCACCGCTGCCGCGCGTGGTCTGCCGTCACAAAGCGGGCAGGGGCGCGTGCGGGGGCGCGTGATCGCACGCCTCCGAGTCTTCGCCCGCTCGGCGTCCTGGCGGAACAGATCCTTGCGTGGTGCACTCATCGCGTCGGTGTCTTGTTCGTCCCACCGGCATGCAGATCAAACGTAAATGAACGGGCGCAGAGAAAAGAAGAGCTCCCCCCCCCGCCCCTGCCCGCCCGCCCCTGCCTGCCCGCCGCATCATAAGGCGCGCCGCCGCCGCCTCAGCGCGCCGCTCGAACGCGAACACGCACGCTTGGAAATCAAAACCATGTCGCTCGTCCTCCTTTCTCGGCGCGCTGGTGATGGGTCCATCACCTGCGCCGGAACAGCGGGCTACCACGCCAACGCACAAAGGTCGATCGCAGCGACGAGCGGGAGGACGAGGCGAGGAACCCTCTTCCTCCACCCCCCTCCCCTCCTCCCCTCTCCTCCTCCCCCCCTCCCCTCTTATTTCCGCCCTCGAGCGATGATGATCGTCGGCCCGACGACCCATGTCCGCGGCGGACGCCCGAGCGGCAGCTCCGTGATTGCCGCGGCAACAGCACCAGCTCCTTGCAGCAGCCCCCGCCATCATCCCCCCCCCTGCTGTCGCCGGCGAGGACGCGCCACCCTGCTCGCTGTCGCCGCCGCGTCCTCGTCCTCGTCCTCCTTCCCCTCCTCCCCGCCGCCACCCAACAACCGCGCCACCGTCGTCGAGTACCTGCTGCTGGTCAACGTGCGCCCGGGACTGGACCCGGACGAGGTCCACGAGGCCCTCGAGACGGTCTGGTCCCTGCAGTACATGGTCCCGGGCGCGGGCGTCATCTGCGCTTCGGCCGGCCGGGTCTTTGCTGGGGGCGGCGGCGGCGGCGGCGGTGAGGCTGACGACGACGCCCGCCTCCTGCTCGGCAGCGGCCCCTTCACGCACGTGATCCATTTTCGCCTGGCCAACCGGCCTGCGCTCGAGCGCTTCGTGGGCCACCCGCTCTTTGCGCGCACCGTTGAGGACGCGCTCGGGCCTCTGAGCGGCGGCGGCGATGGCGAGCCCCCCCCCGTCCCGTCCCCCTACCACGCCGAGCTCGTCTTTGAGGGCTGCGTGGACCGCGCGTTGGAGCCCATGTTCCGGCGGGGGCCGGACTACGAGCCGGGCGGCGTCGAGCAGCTGTGGCTGCTATCGGGGGCAGAAAGTACTACTGCCGGGGAGGAAGAGCAACCAACAGGCGCCGCAGCCTTCCTCGCGCGCCTGGGCGAGCTCGCAGAGAGCAGCGCGGCCGGGGCCGTGCAGGCGACGTTTGGGCCCGTGCTCGCGGCGTCCCCTCCCTCGCCCGAGATCACGCACGTGCTGATGGCGCGCTTCACGGCCCTCGGCCAGGCCGCCGCGTTTGCCGCGCTGCCGCCGTGCGCGGCCATCAGCGGCGGGGGTGGTGGGGGTGGGGGTGGTGGCGACGACGACGGCGGCCGCGGCGCCTCTTCTGCCCCGCCCCCGCCGCGCGCCGCCGCCCTGCCGCTGCTGGCGTGCCGGCGCCTGCTGATCCGCGCGGGCAAGCTTGAGGAGGAGGACGACGACGGGTGACTTACGAGTTTAAAAAAAAGCAGTCGTTTACAAATTACTTTTGAATGATGTTCGGGGCTGCTGTATTGGGCGTTCAAGCAGCGAGCTACGAAATGGGGGGAGCGCAAGAGCGACAACAGAAAAGAGCGGGAGAGGAGGAGGAGGAGGCGCGGGGGGAGGGGGGGGGGAGGGGGTTCAAGCTTCAGGCGGGGGAAAAAGGGGGGTTCGTGGGGAATGGGGGCGCGCGCGCGCGTGCGCACGCTGCGGCAGAACAGATCGTCCCTCTCTCTCCTATCTCTTTCTCTCTCTCTCTCTCCTCTCTCTTTGTCGTCCTCGACTGGGTTTGTTTGGCGCCCGGCGCCGCTCGGCTCGGCGCCACTCGGGGAAGAGGGGAAAGGATGAAAGACACACTCTCGATCGATCGAAAAATGGTGAGGTGAATCGAATCACCTGGCAGGGGCGGGATGGGGTAGGTTTGGGGGTGGAAGGCCACAAGAATTGTGTGTTTGAGAGCCCGCATATGGGTTCGGCGCCAGGGGAAAGGAGGGGGGGGGGCAAGGCGGGCGCCCTTTTTGTTTTTCGGGGGGGGGGGGGGGGGGGAGAAAGCGCAGCGCCGCCTGTCAAAGAACACTAATTTGCTTGAATGGGTAGCAGCAATCAGCGTGTTGTGTGCGTGTTTTGGGGTACGTGGAAGGGAGGGGGAGGGGGGGGGGGAGGG
This sequence comes from Mychonastes homosphaera, assembly GCA_009193075.1. Classification (NCBI taxonomy): domain Eukaryota; kingdom Viridiplantae; phylum Chlorophyta; class Chlorophyceae; order Sphaeropleales; family Mychonastaceae; genus Mychonastes; species Mychonastes homosphaera. The sequence continues at coordinate 978,723 of VXJC01000002.1, read as the reverse complement.
GGACCACCACGAAAAAGGACGTCGACAAAAAACACCAAAGGGTGGGAAAAACACGTGCGCACGCACACGACACAACAACACACGCCCTCTCCCGGCCGCGGGGCGGGGAAAGGGGGCTCTTCTTCGCGCGTGTGTGTGTGTGTGGCTGCAGCGACGATGGCGATCGAACAAAACAAAGAACTGGACTTGAATGACCGACGAACAACGACGACAGATGGTAGGTAGAGGGGCGCGTGTGTGTTTGTAGTACGTGTATTTGATCGACGAATGAGAGAAGGGGCGCCGCCAAACACAGCAGCACGGGAAAAAAAAGGGCACGACGACGAAGGAAAAAGCGGCCTCGGTAAGCAGGTTGTCTCTCTCTCACTGCCACGCAGCCGCGGCCGCGAGGACCAGGTCCAGCTGCTGCTGCTGATGCGGCCGCTGCTGGAACTGCTGAATCAGCTGCGACGGCGGGGTCGAGTAGGCGCCGTTGGGCGACGACGCCGACGACGGCAGCGGCGGCAGCAACGGTGCCAGCAGCGCCTGCGGCTGCTGCTGCTGCTGTTGCGGCTGCTGGTGCTGCTGCAGCAGCTGCGCAGCAGCTGCCGGGTGATCAAATATGGAGTGCGGAGTGCCATCGTAGTTGCTGTTGTTGTTGTTGTCGAAGCTGTGGTTGCTCTTGTCGAAGAAGGACGACGACTGCGGCTGCTGCTGCTGCAGCAACGCCGCCGCCGGCGTGAAAAAGTCGCCGCCGCCGCCGCCAGCCAGCGACATGGCGCAGCGGCTGTTCTGCTGCTGCTGCTGCTGCTGCTGGAAGAACTGGGCGGCCGCGGCGGCGGCGGCGGCGGCCGTGGCGGTCGCGTTGTGGTTGCCGCCGCCAACGCCCATCATCATCATCCCCCCGCCACCGCTGCCGCTGTGCTTGCCGCCGGCGACGGCGGCAAACGCGGCGGCCGCCGCCGCCGCGGCCTGCTGCTGCTGCTGGTCGGCGTTGGTGCCGCCGAAGCCGCCGCCCGCCGCGCCGCTCGTCATGGCCGCGACGGCCGCCGCGGCCGCGGCGGCGACGGCCGCCTGCGACGACGACAGGCGCCGACGCTGCTGCTGCTGCTGATGCTGGAGCTGCTGCTGGAGCTGCTGCTGCTGCTGCTGCTGTTGGCGGCGGAGCTGCTGCTGCTGCGCCTGATGCTGCCGCCTCGCCTGCTGCTGCTGCAGCAGGTGCTGCTGCTGCTGCTGCAGGCTCAGGAGCAGGGCGTCCTCGGCGGACGACGTGCCGCTGCTGTCGTTGCTCATCATGCTGAGCGAGCACGCCGTCTGCTGGTGCGACGACTGCGACGAGCTCGTCGTCGTCGTCGTGGTCGCGCCCGCCGCGGCGGCGGCAGCAGCCGCGGCCGCGGCAGCAGCCGCCGCGCCCATCGTCGCGACGCCGTTGCCCATGCCCAGCGGCGCGCCGATGCCGCCCATCATGCAGGCGGTCGCGGCCGCGGCGACCGGGCCCGACGACGAGGAAACGACGCCGCCGCCGCAAGAGCCGCCCGCGCCGCCGCCGCCGCCATTGCCGCCGCTCCCGCTCCCCGGCGACGACGCCGACGGCGGCAGCGGCGCAAACGGGTTGAGCTCGGCCGCGGCCGCCAGCCACTGCGGGTCGAGGTTGCCGTGGGCGTCGGTCGGCGCGCGCAGCTGCTCGACGCCGTGCGCGAAGAAGCACACGCTGCGCTTGCAGCCCCCGCCCGCGCCGTACGAGCACAGCTGCGTGCGGTACCGCTGCGGGTGCAGCCAGTACTCAAACACCGAGTGGGCGAACCCGCAGCCGTCCCCCCTTGGGCAGCGCCCGTTCTTGCGCACGTCGGGGCACGCGACGGCGACGTAGGGGAACTGGCGCGGGTCGCGGCGGGCGGCCTTCTCGCCCGGGTGGGTGTAGGGGCACTCGGTCCAGTCGTGGCCGGCCTGTTTTGTGTTTTGTTTGGGGGTGGTTGGGTGGGTGTGGGATGATGGGTTGGTTTTTTGTTGCAAGGCCGGGCGGCGCAAGCGGCGGGCGACGGGGCAGCGCCCCTCGCGGCGGCGGCGAGGGCGCTTACGAGCGAAAGAAGCGGCAAATCCGCAGGACAGCGCGCGCGCGTGCCCCGCGCGCGCGCCAGCGGCGGCGCAAACGGCCCCAGGCGACGTCGCAGCCCAAGGTCGAAGGTCCCGACGTGTAATTGAGGCGAGATGGGGGCGCGCGCGCGCGCCGATTCGAGCAAAGGGGAGGGGGCGGGTGTGTTGGAGGGAAAGACTCTCTCCCCCCTTCGACCGCAAAAGACCCTCAAAGTTCTTCCGCGACGTTCGCACCTTGCGCGTGCATGGCAGGATCTGTGGGCGTGGAGTGGGGTCGGTGGGGCGGATGGGGCGGTCGGACGTCAGCTGAGCGCGCGCGCAAAGGGAAGGAGCGGCGCGCGCGTGCGGCGCGCGCGCGTGGTGTTTGCGCCGAGTTGCCGCAGAGGGGGGGGGGCGAAAGGGGGGCGCAAGACCCCCCCTCCCCCGTCCCCCCGTCCCGCAATTGCTCGTACCTTGAAGACCGTCATGAAAAAGGCGTCCTCGCCGGAGCCGTCCATGGCGGGCGACACTTGTGCGGGGTGCCAAGGGACAGAGGCGGCGCGTGGAGCCGCGCGCGACCGGCGATTTCGTTAGAGGGGGTCGAGCTCCTCCGGGGATTTTTTTTGCTCTCTCTCTTCTCGCGGGGAAACCAAAACGAAACGAAGGGGGGGGGGGGCACGCGCGCGACCACAAACAAACTCAGAGGGGAAAGGGAGAGGTATGTTGGGGGAGGTGAGGTGGGGGGGGAGGCCGACAAAAACGAAAAAACAAAACTGTGGATGGAGTTCGCGCGAGGTGTGAGCGGGGGCGGCGCGATTTCTTGTCGGGGGCCGGGCGCCCCCCCCCCCCCCCCCCGTCAGAAATGGCGCCGCCCCGCCCCCCGCCATCAGCCCGGCACAAACAGCGCGCAAACCGTGGACTCGCAGCGCCGCTGGCCTATCCTGCGCTCTCTATCTCTGTCACAGTACCCTCCCCAAAAAACACCGCGCAGCGCACGGACGAACGAGGGCGGGCGCCGCAGCTGTCGTGAGGGGGGAGGGAGAGGGAGAGGAGAGAAGGCACGCACTCTCGCTCCGCCCGCACACACAGCCCGCCGGATCGTCATGGCGCGGACCGTCGAGGCGGCCCTGGTGGCCGGCGCGCTGCTCCTGCGCGTGCTGGTGGGCCTGTCGCCCTACTCTGGTGAGGCAGGGGGGGGGATCCCTTACAAAAAAGAAGCGCCGTCCACCGTCGCTCGCTCGCTCGGCCCGTCGCGCGCTCACCGCCCCGCCCCCCGCACGCCCCCCCCCCCCCCAAAAAAAGGCTTTGCCGACCCGCCCAAGTACGGCGACTACGAGGCGCAGCGCCACTGGATGGAGATCGCACTGGGTCTCCCCCCGAGCCAGTGGTACGACGAGGGCCCCCAAGCCCTGGCGCGCCTCGGCCAGCAGCAGCAGCAGCAGCAGCCGCCCGACGACAACGACGAAGGCGTCGACGCCGACGCCGATCCCCTCACCCCCACCACCCCCACCACCCGCCACTGGCCGCTCGACTACCCGCCGCTGAGCGGCTACCAGTCGTGGCTCACGGGGCTGGTCGTGCGGGCCGCGGAGCCCGAGGCGGTGGCGCTGGGCGCGCGCAGCCGCGGGTACGAGTCGCCCGCCTCGAAAGTGGCGATGCGCCTGACCGTGCTTCTGTGCGACGCAGCCGTGTTTTTCCCGGCCGCGTTTTGGGCGGCCGCGGCGCTTGGCGGGGGCCGCCCTCAACGCCCCCGCCGCCGCTTGGCCATCCTGGCCGTGCTGCTGCTCAACCCGGCGCTCGTGCTGATCGACCACGGGCACTTTCAGTACAACTGCATCTCGCTGGGCTTGACGCTGGCGGCCATCGCTGCCGTGTCGATGCAGGACGAGCAGGAGGAGGAGGAGGAAGGAGGAGGCTCGCGGGGTCGAGGCGGCGGCGCCGCTTCCCCTTCCCCCCCGACCCCCCCGCCACCGCCGCGCGTCCTCGCCGCCGCCGTCCTCTTCACCCTGGCCCTCTGCCACAAGCACATGGCCCTCTACTACGCCCCGGCCTTCTTCGCGCACATGCTAGGCGCCTACTGCCTGCGGCGCCAGCCCACATGGCCGCGCAGGCTCGCCGCGGTCGCCGCCCTGGGCGTCGCCGTCGCCGCCACGCTCGCCGCCGCCTTTGCGCCCGTGGTAGGGGGACACCGCGAGGGCGCCGTTGGCGGCGTCCTGGCCGTCCTCGCGCGCATTTTCCCGCTCCGCCGGGGCCTCTACGAGGACTACGTGGCCAACTTTTGGTGCGCGACGTCCGTGGGCCCGCTCAAGTGGCGCGAGCTGCTGCCCGGGGTGGCCGCCGCGCGCGCGGCGCTCGCGGCCACCGTGCTCGCGGCGCTGCCGGCCATGACCGAGCGGGTGTGCGGGCTGCCGTGGCCCTCTCGTGATGTCGGTGCTGGTGCTGGTGCTCGTGCTGCTGCTGCTGGCCCCGGCCCCGGCCCCAGCCCCGCTGCCGCCGCCAGCGCACCCTTTCTGCTGTGCTGCGCCAACTCTGCGGCCGCCTTCTTCCTGTTTTCGTTCCAGGTCCACGAAAAGTCGGTGCTGCTGCCGCTCATGCCGGCGACGCTGCTGCTGTTTGCGTTTGCGTCGCCGGGGGCGGTGAGGAAGGTAACAACGACGGTTCGCGTGCTGCGCGCCGTCACGGTGTGGGGGCCGGTGGTCGCGTGCTTTGGCATGTTCCCCCTGCTGGAGCGTGACGGCGTCGCGGCCGCGTACTGGGCGTGCATCGCGGCCTACGTGGCGGTGGCCGGGGGACTGGTGGACGACGCGTTGCGGGAAGTGGAGGAGGAGGAAGGCGGGGAGCAGCAGCCGCAGGGGAGGGCCGCCGCCACCGCCGCCGCCTCTACCACCCGCACGACGACCATCGTCGCTGCAGCCGTCGCCGGTGCGCTCGCCCTGCACTCCGCGCGCCTGGTCTACGAGGCGCCCGCCCGCCTGCCCTGGCTGCACGACCGCCTCTTCGTAACGTACGCGTTCGTCTTCATCGCTGTAGCGGCCGCCTACCTCAACTGGCTCCAATGGAATCCCCAGCAGGGTGCGGCGGCGGCAGCGGCGGCGGTGGCGACTGCCCCGCCTCGGGCCAGGCCGCGGCCATCGCGGAGCGCGGGGCGGCCGTTCTTGGACGACGACAAGGGTGGCGACGGTGGCGAGGAGGAGGGGGAGGGCGAGGAGGAGGACGACGACGACCCAAGGGCAGCAACGACGGCGGCAAAGTCGACGATGACAAGACGGGGCTTGCGGCAGCGTAGCGGCGTCAACGGCAGAGCGCCTTGAAAACGAAGAGAGAAAAAAATCGTGTTGCAAAACTTGATCGCATCACCGCCTCAAGCGCCTCTCCACCTCTGCCCGGATCTGGCTCGCGCTTTTGCGCGAAGGCGCCGGCTGCGAGTACAGGCGGCCCGTCGACAGCAGGCTGCTGGCGGGCGCCTGGCCCGGCGGCGGGGCGCCCGCGGCCGCCCCCTTGCCGCCGCCGCCCGCTGCCGCACCCCCCCCCCCTCCTCCCACTCCAGCCCCGGTGGGCCCATCCCCTCCCCCAGCTGCCCCCCCGCCACCAGTCAGCGCCGCAAACAGCCCGCCGCCGCCCTTGCCAGCAGCCCCCCCCGCGAGCGCCTTGCGCTGGTCCGCGCGCATCTTGGCCATGTCGGGCAGGCCCAGCGCCTTGCGCACACCCGGCGACCGCAGCGCCGTCGACTGCACGAGCGACAGCACCGCGTTGCCCGCCCAGAGGACGCCCACGGCCGCCGGCACATAGGCGCCCGCGGGCAGAAAGAGCAGCGCAGTGCCCCTCAAAAACCAGCGCATGCCGCCCGAGGCGGCGCCCGGCATCGTCTGCCCGAGCTCGTTGAGCCCGCCAAACTCGATCATGGCGAGCGTGAGCGCCGAGCACGCCGCGGGGAGGCCGTACATGGCGTCCGGGACGGTCAGGTTGGGGAACCACAGCGCGCCGCCGCGCGCCATCGAGGGCACGCCCTCGGTCGCGAGCGTCGACACGGCGCTAAACTGCGACACGAGCACCATGGCGTTGGCCACGCCCAGGGCCGGGACGACCATCGACGAGCGCAGCTCCCCGCCGTGCTTGGACTGCAGCTCGGCCATCAGGGCCGCGCGCTTGGCCTGCAGCGCCTGGAACTCGCGCATCGACGTCGCGCGGCTCGACGCCGCCGCCAGCTCGCGCACGGCCGCCATCTTTTCGTTGATGGCGGCCATGCTGCCGGCCTTCCTCTGGGTGTAGAGCGTGAGGGGCAGCGTGGCGCAGCGCACGCCGAGGTTGACGAGCGCGATGGTCGCCCACCAGGGGAGGCCCAGCGCCTCGCTGGCCGACTCGAAGAGGGACATGAAGGCGCGCGTGGGGGCCCACACGTCGGCGGCCGCGGCCGCAAAGGCCTCGGCCTCGGCCGAGCGCGCGGCGTCGACCACAGCGGCGGCGGCGGCCGAATAGTCGGCGGCGGCGGCGACGTCGACGAGCTGCTGCCCTTGGAGGGGTGCTGCTGATGCAGCTGAGGCTGCGTCGAAGCGGTCGAGCAGGCCCGTGCCCGCCGCCGTCGGGCTGCTGCTGCTGCTGCCGGCGGCGGCGGCGTCGTCGAGCGAGACAAGCGGGGGGCGGGGGGCGGATGCGGCGGCGGCGGAAGCGGAGGACGACGATGCGGCCTCAGCGCCGTCGACGTCGACGGGCGGCGGCTTGGCGGCGGCGCCGCCACCGCCGCGGCTCCCTCTTCCCGTCCACGAGAAAAAGGTGCGGCAGTGCGTGTCAGGCGACCACGGCTGCTGGTGCGGCAGCGGCGAGGAGGCGGCAGCGGCTCTCAGGAGCGCCCAGGAGGAGGATGGTGCTGCTGCTGTCGTCGCTGCCGCTGCCGCTTGTCGCGCCGCCGCCGCCGCCGCGATCGCGGGGGGTGATGGTGGTGCCGCCCCGCCGTTGTTGCTGCTGCTGCTCGACGCCGCGGCAGCAGCTGCCTGCGCCTGCACCTGCTGCTGCCGCCGCGCCAGCAGCGCCAGCAGCGTGGGCGCGCGCGTGCGGTGCATCGGCGTGGTCGTCGCGGTTTTTGTTTGTCGGGTACGGGGGCGCGCTGTGCGGTTTGAGCTGCTGCGGGGACGCGCCGCGCCGCCGACGCGCGGTACTACTGGAGGATCGGGTGCGTAAATTCGGATGTCAAGGTGACCTGGCCCGTGTGCGCTGTGTGGCTTTTGTGGGGGGGGGCGCGATGTCTTGCGGTCCTTTCCATCAACAGCCACTCCTCTCCTTCCCCCCTTTTCTCCCCCGCGCGCCCGCCCTTGCCAAAGTCCACAACACACCCCGCCCAGCTTCTCACCATCGAACCGATAGCTCTACCCGCAGCCCCAGACCATGCACTTGTGATTGCGCGCCCGGAACGACTGCGCCCCGCCGCCCCCGAAAAGCTGACGGTGCCCCCCTCACACCCTCTGCTCCTTCCCCTCCCTCCCCTCTCTCCGCCCCCGAAACCGCCTCTCCGACCCGCCCCCGATCCCCAATCTCGTCGGCGCCCTGTCCGGTGGCCGTTCGAATTCGGCCTGGTTGGGTCGGCCGCATCCGCACGCGGCCCCTAGGCGCCAACCGACCGCGGAAGGAAAGAGAGGAATTTTCGTTGGGGGAGAGGGACGACAACCCGCACGACGCCCCAGCGCGCGTGCCGCGCGCCAACCACCCGGCCTCTCTCTCTCTCTTTTGAGCACCTGAGGATGGACGCGCTGGCCCGGAAGGCGCGCGCTGGTGGCGTCGCGCCCTCGACGATCGGACGGCGAGCGCCCGTTGCCGCCGTCTCTGCGTCGTGGCCGGTGGCGAGATGCCGCGCGGCGGCGGCGGCATCGGCGGCATCGGCGGCGGCATCGGCGCGGCGCGCGCGACCCCCGCGCCCCGTCGTTGCCTCGCCTGCCACCATCACCACTGCCCCTCCGTCGTCCTCAAAGCCGACGACGACGACCAAGCAGTCGTCGCCGTCGCCGTCGCCGTCGCCGTCGCCGTCGTCGCAGGCGCACGTAAGCGTCGACCGCCTCCTGCGCTTTTTCGCCCGCCACCCCCCGCCCAGGCACCTCGTCCTCCTGGCGGCGGCCGCGCCGCCTGCCCTCGCCCTGGCGGCCGCCTTCTTCCTGCTCGGCCCCTCGGGCGCCGCCTCGGCGTCCGAGGGCGCCGTCTCTCTCTCCGGCGCGGGGCTCGAGCTCTTCGAGGCCTTCCTCGACCAGGTCACCGCCCTCGGCATCTGGGGCCCCGTCGCCTTTTGCGCCACAGTCGTGCTCTGCGAGATGATCCCTTTGTTCCCCACGCAACCGCTGGCGCTCAGCTCGGGCTTGTTGTTTGGGGGAAAATGGGGGGCCGTGTACCAGCTGATTGCGGTCACTCTCGCCGCGACCAACGCCTTTTTCGTGGCGCGGACGGTCGGGCGGTCGCTGGCGGAGCGCGTGATCCGGGAGGAGCTGGGCGGGGCGGCGGTATCCGCGTCGGCGACAGCGTCGGCCGAGGAAGAGGGCGAGGGGGCAGAGGGGCGCGGCGGCGGCGAGCGGGCCGGGAGCGGGAGCAGCAAGCCTGCTGTCGCGTCAGTATCAGCAGCAGCAGCAGCAGCATCCGCCGCCGCCGCCCCGACGACCGCCCTCGGCAGCGGCCTCGCGCGCGCCACGCGCGCCATCGAGGAGGGCGGCCCCTTCAAGCAGTTCACGGCCGTGCTGCTGCTGCGCCTGACGCCCGTCGTCCCCTACAGCGCCTCCAACTACCTGCTCGGGCTCACCCCCCTCGGGGTGGTCCCCTACCTCGCAGGGACGGTCGTGGGCATGCTCCCCTGGTCGGTGGGGTACGCCTCGCTCGGGGGCGCGAGCCGGCGCCTGCTGCAGCGCGGCGTGTCGATCGACCTCCTGATGGCCGACCTGAGCGAGCGCGCGGCACGCGTGAGCGGGGACGCGGCCGGCATCGTGGCGGCCCTGGTGGCGGCGGCGGCGGCCGCCTACGCGCTGTCGCAGGCGTTTTCTGGGGAGCAGCGGATGGCGAGCCCGGCAGCTGAAGCGGGCGGCGGCGGCGGGGGCGGGGGCGGCGGCGTCAGCGGCAGCAGCAAGGCCCCTGCGGGTGCGGCTGCGGCGGCGGCGGCGGCCGAGACCGCCGCCGCTTCGGCTGCTGCCTCTGCTGCTGCTGCCGCCGAGAGCAGCCGGCGGCGCTGAGCTTGTTGTTGTTGTTCTCGGATCTTCTTCTCTCGTCGCTTATATCCTGTAACAACGATCATCCGAACACTAATACCCGCCCCTTTTGTCGCACACATTCTTCAGCGCCGCGACGTCGCCGCCGCTCTCCACGTACCGCCCGACCTGCTCGAGGAAGAGCTCGAGCGACTGGAACTGAAACTCCTTTGTGCGGTCGGCGTTGTGCGGCGAGATGAAGACATTGTCGAGCCGCCAGAGCGGGCTCGAGGCGGGCAGGGGCTCCACCGCAAAGACGTCGAGCGCCGCGCCGCGCAGGTGCCCCCCCCTGTCGCGCGACAGCGCGTCGATCAACGCGTCCTCGTCGTGCGTTTTGCCTCTTCCCACGTTGATAAATACCGAGCCAGGCCTCATGGCCTGGAAGAACGCGCGGTCCATAATCTTGTCCGTCTGCGGCGTGTGGGGCAGCGCGGCCACGACGTAGTCGGACGCCGCCGCAAAGTCGAGCAGCCGGTCGGGCGAGAACAGCTGCGACAGGACGCCCTCCTGGGTCTCGGCCTCGGAGAGCTCGGTGCGCCGCCGCACGGCGACGACGCGCATCTGAAAGGCGCGGGCGAGCCGGGCGGTGGCCTGGCCGATGTCGCCGTACCCGAGGACGCCGAGTGTTTTCGATCGCAATTCTTCCACGTCGTAAGGCTCCCAGCGCCCCTCGCTCTTTTGCTTCAGGAGGCGCGGGAAGTCCTTTGCAAAGTAGCTCGCGCACGTGAGCGCGTACTCAGCGAGCGAGTGGCTGTAGACCCCTTTTGCGTTGGTGAGCGTCACGTCGCCGTCGACCAGGGCGTCGAACAGCAGGTGCTCCAGCCCTGCCGACGCGCTGTGCAGCCACCGCAGGTTGGGCAGGCGCGGCCACAGCTCCTGGAGGTCGGCCTTTGTCCCGGCCTTGGCCCCCACGCCGCAGTTGAGGAGGACGTTGACGCTGGCAAACTCGTCGGCGCTCAATTTTTCGGCAAGGTCGGCGGGTTTGCCCACACCGACGACCTTGGCGCCGGCGGGGAGCCTGTCGAGGACGCTCAGCTCGGGCGAGTCGGGCGAGGCGACGACGAGGATGTTGGCGGTGGCGGTGGCAGCGGGCGGAGTCGACATGGCGCCGCGCGATCGAAGGGAGGTGTTGCGAAATGGGTGGTGGCGTTTTGGAGTCGCGCGCTCCACCCGCGCCTGCATCGAGCTGGTGGGGATCAAGGGCCCCGGGTACTTGGGTCGCCGAGGAGGAGGAGGGGAGGATTCGAAGGAGGAGATGGGCCAGAGTGGTGGCGTGGTCGTCCGATCGTCAATACCCAAATGCAACGAGCGCGCACGCCGCCTCTTCTCTCTCGCTCTTCTCGCCGCCCCCCCCCCGATCGCGCGAAAAAAATCCAACAATTGCAAAACAAACCAAGCCAAAAAAATCTACGCGAGCGCGTGGCGGCACCTCTATCGCTCTGCGCGGGATGTAGAACGACAATCAAACCACTCCGAGCGTGTGCAGCGCGTACGCCACCATGTACGCGGCGTAGGTCGACAGCCCGGCGATGGTGGCGGCTGCGCCCAGCCTCACGACGGCGTGGCCGGCCGTGTCCACGCCCTCGCCCTCGCCTTCCCCCTCCACCTCATCCTCTTCCAATCCCCGCCACCACAACCTCCCCAACCACCGCCCTCGAGAGGGCACCAGCGCCATGCCCAGCTGCACCACCAGCCCGCCCGCGAGCGAGCCGTACATGAGCTTGAGCCCCTCGCCCCCCCCGGGCGGGAGCGACAGGGACCCGCCGTGCTTGGCGGCGCCAAACGCGAGCGCGCCGCCCATCCCCATGAGCAGCGAGAAGGCCGGCCCGGCAAAGCAGGCGGCAAGCGCCATCGAGGGAAACCCGTCGCGCGCCAGGGCCACGTCCCCGATGAGGTCCGGGGCCGAGTTGCCCCAGGACAGCACGGTGGCGCCCAGCAGCCCGGGCGACAGGCCCAGGATGTGGCCCGCGGCCACGGCCAGGCCGACGAGCGCAGAGGCCGACAGGTTGAGCCACACGACCGAGAGCGCAAAGGTGGCGGCGGCGAAGGCGCCCTTCAGGGGCTCGCGCGGCACGTGGTCGCGCGGGTACACGGCCGCGAGGCAGGCGGCGCCGACGAGGCCCGCCCCGGCGCCGTAGAGCAGGCCGGCGCGGCCGACGGCGGGGAGGAGGCCGTAGGCGCCCGCCACGGTGAGCGGGGCGGTCAGGGGGAGGAGGGCCGCCTTCCAGAGCGGGTGGCGGTGGTCGCGCGCGGCGCCGACGCGCGGCATCGTCAGCGACAGCAGCCAAAGGAAGGGCTGCTCGACGAGGAACATGAGCGACGGGGCGTGGGGGGCGGCGGATTGCGGCGGCGGTGGCGGGGGCGGCGGCGGCTGAGGGGCGGCGGCCGCAACAAGGGCGGCCTCGGCGTCGCCCGGCGGCCAGTCCTCTATGGATAGCAGCGGCCGCCGGCGCTCGTGGTCGTCGTCGTTGTGATCATTGCCATTCTGGTAGCCATCGACTGCGGAGGCACCACCGGGATGAGGAGGCGAGGTGAAGCCCAGGCGGCAGAGCAGGGAGGAGGCCCACGCCGCGACGCTCGCGAGGGCGCCCGCGCCGGGCGACGCCCCCTGCCACTGCTGCTGCTGCTGCTGCTTGGTGCTGTTGTTGGTCCTCGTCGGCGGCGGGGGGCCCTCGTAGGCTGCCAGTCGGTACTCGGTCTCGCGCACGCGGCCCTGCAGCAAGGCGATGCGCTGGCGCAGGCGCTCGGCCTCGGCGCGAGCGCGGGCCTCGGCCTCGGCGACGGCCGTGGCGGCGTTGGCCGCGGCCGCAGCGGCGGCGTTGGCCGCCGCTGCCGCCGCCGCGCCGCTGCTGCTCACTGCTCCTCCCGCTCCTGCTCCCGCTCCTGCTCCCGCCCCGGAGCCTCCTCCAAACCCTCCTCGGGACGACATCGACGGCCGCCGGAGCAAGATGGGCGGGGCTGCCAACGCGGCGGCCGCGCTGCTGGAGGAGCGACGGGCGGTTGTGGGAGGCGGCGCGGTGGCAGCGGCGGCGACCGTGGCGGCGGCGACCGCCGCGACCGTGGCCGCCTGGTTGGCGGCCGCGACCGTCGCCGAGGGCGGGCGGGTGCGCGTGGCGGTCGGCGTGCCGCTGCCGCTGCGCTGATCGGGGTGGGGTTGTGATTGTGGCTGCTGCTGCTGCTGCTGCTGCTCACCGCCCCCGCCGCTGCTGCTGGCCCCGCCAGCGCCGCCGACACCGCCACCAGCCCCGTCGCCTTGGGCCAGCATCAGCACCTGCTGCTGCTGTTGCCGCTGCTGCTGCTGCTGCCGCTGCCTCTCCTCCTCCTTCTCGCGCCGCGAGGCCAGCAGCACGGCCCGCGCCGCGTCGACCCACCGGTCCTCGAGCGCCGTCCCGCCGCCGCCGCCGCAGCCGCTGCCTCCGGTCGCACGGCGCACGCGCGCGAGACCCGACGCGAGCGAGGTCGCTGTCGTCAAGGGGGGAGGGGGAGGAGGACGGAGCGGCGGAGGAGATTGGGCGGCCGAGGCCGCTGTCGCTGCCGCCGCCGCCGCCACCGCAGCAGCGGCGGCCGCATCAGCCGCTGCCGCCGTGGCGGTGCTGGCCGCGGCCGCGGCCGAGCGGGCGCGGCGGCGCCTTGGCTGCGTAAGCCCGCCGCCGCCCCCCTCGACGCCCCCCTGCTCCTCATCCCCGACGCCGCCGCCCTCGTCCGCCCCTGCTCCTTCCTCCTCCTCCTCCTCATCTCCTCCTCCTTGCTCGAGCAGCGCGGCGCCCTCGGACGATGACACGGTGCTCCAGGAGGAGGACGACGCCCCACCACCACCACCACCACCACCAAACAGGCCGCCGAGGCCGCCAAGCAGGCCCCCCGCCGCCGCCGCTCCTCCTCCTCCTCCCCAGCCGCCGCCCCCTTCCCCCAGCAGCGACTCGCCCTCCAGCCCGAGCATGTCGTCGCCTAGCAGGGGCACCTCGCGCCGCTCCGCCTCGGCGTGCACGGGCTCCTCCCCGCGCGACAGCCAGAACGTCACGCAGACGTAGAGCGCGTAGAGCGCGACGAGCGCCCCGGCCTGCGCGAGCGCCACGTCGCCGTCGACGACGATCAGCAGCGCGGCCGCGACGCCCGCCAGCAAAAAGCCGGCGTCCTTGACAAAGGTGGAGCGGCGGATCGGCAGGCGCAGGGAGGCCGGCAGGAGTATTGGGGTGGAGGCGGGCGTGCGGGGCGTGGTGGCCGTTGCCGCTGCTGTTGCTGCTGCCGTTGCTGGTGCCGTTGCTGTTGCCGTTGCTGCTGCTCCCCCTGCCGCCGCCGCCGCCGCCGCCGCCGATTTAGCCATCGTCACGCGCGACGCCTGCACCACGGCCGCCAGCACCACGTTGGCCACGAACAGGCCTCCACCCACGGGCTCGGTCACCGCGATGCCCACCGCGCCCGGGTGCTCGCTGCGCACGACGGCCAGCATCGTGAACGTGTCGGGCGCGCCGTTGCCCAGCGCCAGCAGCGTGGCGCCCGCGACGGCCGGCGGCAGGCGCAGGTGGTCGGCGACGATCTCGAGCGCCGGGCAGAAGAAGCGCTGGGCGGCCGTCAGCAGGAAGCCGAACACGATCGCGGCCGCGAACGCGAAGGCGAGCCAGGGGAAGAGGGCGGCCGTGAGGGTGGCGACGAGGCTGCTGGGTTGGCCGCCGCCGCCATGGCCGCCACCGCCACCGCCGCCGCCACGGCCGCCTCCCCCACCAAGCCAGCAGTAGTGCGCGACGATCCAGAGCTGCGCGCCCCCGTCCGGGTAGCAGGCCTCCGGGCGCGCCCGCACGTAGTCGCACCGCTGGTCGGGCGGGACGGCCCACGGCTCGCACGCGTCGCCTTCGTCGTAGTCGGGCTCGTGGTTGTCGGGCAACAAAGCTGCCGCCGTTGTCGCCGCGCGCTGCCGACGGGCGCGCGCCAGGTACCGCGCGTTGCCGATCAGAGGCGTGGTGGCGGTGGCGGTGTTGCCCGCGTCGGTGCCGTGGTGTCTGTCGTGCGCGACAAAGGGGAGGCACACGGCGCACGCGAGCGCCAGCGCGAGGACGGCCAGGGCGGGCAGCACGGTCGTGGCGCGAGACCCCTTGGTCGTCGTCACGAGGGCGGTGGTGGAGCAACGACCGGATTGCCTGGCCGCGCGGGGTCCAGGCGGCGGCGACGCCGGGCCCACCACCATTGTTCTCCCTGCGTCAAGTAGACAATCAGTACGCGCCCAGGGGCGACGTTGCGAGGTCCGACGCGTGCGGGCGGTCCATCGTTTTTGGGGTTTGTTGGTGTGTCGAAACGTGCTCGAGAAGAACGCGCTGGGGGGTGTTTCGCAGTCGTTAGGGACGCAAGAGAGGGCGCCACGCGCGAGAGAAGAGGCGATGCAAAGAAGAAGTACACGTGTGGCGAGGGCCGAACACACGCGGGCCGCAACACAGACAACAACGCGCCGGCGCGCCGGCGAGCGCGCGCGCGCCTCTGTCGTCGTCCCGCCGCGGTCGTCCCGCCCCCAATCGCGCAAAGTACACATGGGGCCCCTTACAACGAACAAATATCGTCAAACGCCGCCTTCTCGAGCAACAAGAGGCCTCGGACGCAGGTTCCAGGGCGCGTCGGGGGCGCACAACGAGACGTGCAGCACGATCGGGCACGAGGGGGCCGAAGAAGAGGAGGTCGCGGCCGCCCCGCGCCGCTTGCTGCTCCGCCCGCCGCCGCTGCCACCGCCCGCGGCAGACGGAGACGCCGCCGCCACCGCCTCCCCCCGGGCGGCCACGCACGCGAGGTCCGCGCCTCTGCGGCGCAGGCTCGCGCGCGCGGCGGCAAGGGCCCGCACGGCCACACGCAGGGCGTCGGGCCCGGCCGCCACCACGCTGGCGCGGCCCGTGCGCGCCAGGCGCGCGAGCGCGGCCGACGCCAGCGCGCGCCCCTCGCCGCCGCGCCGGCTCGCCACCAGCGGCGACGGGTCGTAGCGGCGCAGCGCGCGCTCGTCGGCCGCGTGGACGCGCAGCTCGAGGACCTGCTTCTTGTTGTTGTTGTTGTTGTTGGCGGTGGTGCTGGTGGCTGACGAGGGTGGAGGAGAAGATGCCGTCGTCGTCGTCGTCGTCCCCTGGTCGGAGGGACCGAGGGGGGCAGAGGACGACGCAGCAGCAGCAGCGGGAGGAGGCGACACGCCATCGGCGGCGGCGGCGTCAGGGGCTCCTCCCGCCCCGCCCTCCTCCTGCTGCCGCTGCCGCGCCTCCTGCTCCAGCCTCCTGCGCCGCCGCAGCATCTCCAGCCGGCTCTCGCCTCCGCCGCCGCTGTCCTGCCGCCGCTCGCTGTCCCCCTCCTCATCCTCGCCGCGACCTTGGCGCGAGGAAGACGGCGGCGACCAGGACGAGGCGGCGCCGGCCGCCACCGTCGTTTGCTGCTGCTGCTGCTGCACGCCACCGCCGCCGAGGCCGCGGCGCAGCTGCGGCTGGAACACCAGGCCGGGCTCTCCTGACGCCATCAGCAGCTGCCGCGCCGCCACCAGCGCCTTGACGCCCACGGCCAGCGCGTCGCCGCTGCCGGCCGCCAGCGCGAGCGGCTCCCCTTGGAGCGCCGCGCGCCGCACGCGCAGCGCCAGGCGCATGGTCGCCGTCGTTGTCGTCGGGGAGGCCCCGGCGCCGCCGCCGTCCGAGGTAGGGGCTCTAGGGGGCATGGTGGTGCGCACGACCAGGAGGCGCGCGCGCTTGGGGGCCGGGGCGGGCGCGGCTTGTTGTTGTTGTTGCTCCGCTGGGGCCGTTGCTGGTGTTGCGGGTGCTGCCGTCGGCGCCTCGGTCGCCGCCCGCCTTGCGGGCGGCGCGGGTGGCGCCGCGGGCCGCTGCTGCTGCTGCTGCTTTGACGACCGCTCGGGCGCCACAAACACGTCGGGCGCCGACGGCATCAGCACGGGGGCCGCGCGCGCCCCGCGCACGATCACCATGTCGGCGAGCGCTGACGACGAGGGCGGGGGCCCGGCCGTGGCGGTTGCGGTGGCGCCGGGCGCGGTGGCGGTGGCGGTGGCCGAGGCCGATGCGAGCACCGCCTTGGCGGCGGTCGGGCCAGGGGACGCCGACGCCGCTGCCACCGACGAGAGCGCGCCCGCCTTGCTGCTGCTGCTGCCGCTTGCTGCTGCTGCTGCTGCGCCGGTGCTGCCGCCGCCGCTGCCGCTCTTGGGCAGCGAAGCGCCCGGGGTCGGCGACGAGGGGCCACGGTGCGCCCGTGCGGCCGCCAACGACGGCGGCGACGACGGCGACGTCCTGTTGGGTCTGTGGCGGGGGTGGTGGAGGGTCGCGGGAGGAGATGCAGGAGGTGGCGGGGGTGAGTGGTGCGCGCGCGGGGGGTGGGGCGGGGGAGGTGGGGAGAGAGGCGGAGAGGGCGCCCGGAGGGGCGTTTGTGGTTGGTGTCTGGCGGAGAAGAGGCCCCTAGCTCTCTTTGTGGCTCTCCTTATAGGGCTCCTTCGACGACGACCTTACCGCCTGCAGGGCTGCCCCGCCGGCACGACCGGAGGGGCGCGCACTGCCGGCACGCCAAACCGCAGCAGGCCGGGCGGCCGCTGCAGCGAGCGCGCGGCCATCAGAAAACGAGGGCTCTCTGCTCCTTGCTCCCTCCTTTTGGTTCTGCCTTTGCAAAGTTTAGCGCGCGCGCACGGGCGCTGGAGGGGCCGGGTGCATCTTTTTGGGGGGCTATAGAGTTGATCTACAGGACAAGGGTCGAGGGAAGGAGGAGGGGACGGTGGTGTTGTGGGTTGAGGGGCGGAGGGCGGGGCGCGTTTTGTGGTGCTCTGCGACTGAAGCGGGTGTGGGGGCGGCGCGGCGAGCTCGCCGTTCAACAGAAGCGCCCGCGCGCGATCGATCAATCGGCACAACTTCTTTTTGCGGCCCACGCCACGAATCCGAGATGCTCGCCCCCTCGCCTACCACTACTTCCGCTCGCGCGTCGTCGTCCTCCTCGGCGGCGACGGACAGGAGAGCGCGCGCGGGGGTGGTCTGCCGAGCGCGCGCTCCTCCATTCAACCACCCCGGTCCCCTCCGCGACCAATCGCCCACGACCGCGCCCTCGATAATCGCTGACCGCGCGGCCACGGCCTGCTGCGCGCTCTTGCTGTCGGTGGCCGCGGCGACGACCACGACCCCGCCCCCTGCCGCGGCCGCTCCTCCTCTCGCAACCACCGAAGCGGCAGCGACGACGACGACCGTCCAGCTCGCCGTCGACGCGCTCGCCGACGCCTTCGAGCGCCGGCAGTACTACGTCACGGGCGACCTTCCCGAGGGGCTGTTTGACGACCAGTGCGTCTTTATCGACCCGACGACGCGCGTGGTCGGCGCGAAAAAGTATGCGAACGTCGTGGCCAAGCTGTTTGACGGCGCGCATTCCCGCGCAGATCTGCTGTCCATTGCGCCCGGCGTCGAGCCGTCGACGGTGGAGCTCAAGTGGCGCCTTGAGGGGCAGCTGGCACTGCCTGGCAACCCCCCGATCAAGGCGTACACGGGGTCGACGCTGTACCGGCTGGATCCAGCGGGGAAAGTGAGGGAGCAGGTCGAATCTTGGGACGTCTCCGCTTTCGACGCTTTCGCCTCGTCGTTCTTGCCGAAAGCGCTGTGGACCGGGGCGCCTCCCGCGCCGCCCGCAAAGGTGCTGCGGGAGCAGATGATGCGGTAGGAGGGCAGTAGTGGCGGCAGCCAGCAGCATCAGCAGCTGAGACAAAGGGGGGTGGGGGGAGGTCTCGAGTCGACTTGGGTCGGAAGGCGGTGGCGGCGGCGGGCCGGATTTTCGCTGGCACCGGCGCGTTCAAAAACCGCTCGCGCCGGCGCATTAACCCGCTCATCCCTCCCCTCTCCCCCTCCCACGCGCCAACCCACGTTCGCGCCCTCCTCCTTCTTCGCTTAAAAAGCCATTTCGTTTTTAGCGCCTCGCCCTTCCCCACGGTAAAAACCCAAATCCCAACGACCAAGACGAGTCCCCCCCCCCGCGGCTTTTATCTCCCTTGTCTCCCTTGCTCCGCGGGTCCCCTCTCCCTCCCCCCCGTCCCCCGATCGGCCCTCGAGACGAGCGCGTGATTTGATCCCCGGGCGCGCAGAGAGAGGAGGAACCCCCCCCATGCGGCGGCTGCTGCCCCGCGCGGCGGCGGCGGCGATGGCGGCGGCGATGGCGCGCGGCGGCGGCGGCACCGGCACTGGCGGCGGCACCACCCTGACGGCAACAGCAGCAGCAAGAGCAGCATGGCGACCAGCAACAGCAACAGCAACAGCAACAGCCGCGTCCTTCTCGGCAGCGGCGGCCTCAGCCGCCTCTGCTTCAGCAGCAGCAGCAGCAGCAGCCTCTGCCGCCTCTGCCGCCTCTGCCGCCGCCTCTGCCGCCGCCGCCTCCTCCGGAGCCGAGGCCGCCGTGTACGGAGGACCCCAGGCCCCCCCGCCGCGGCAGGTCACGCTCCGCACGCTGCGCGCCAAGTACGCCCGCAGCGAGCCCATCACCATGGTCACCGCCTACGACTACCCCTCGGCCGCCCACGTCGACGCCGCCGGGATCGACGTCCTGCTCGTCGGCGACTCTGCCGCCATGGTCGTCCACGGCCACGACACCACCTTGCCCGTGACGCTCGACGAGATGCTGTCGCACTGCCGCGCGGCCGCCCGCGGGGCGCGCCGCTGCTTCCTGGTGGGGGACCTCCCCTTCGGGTCGTACGAGACCTCGGCGCGCGACGCGGTGCTGACGGCCGTGCGCATGCTCAAGGAGGGGCGGGTGGACGCGGTCAAGCTCGAGGGCGGGTCGCCCGCGCGCGTCGAGGCGGCGCGCGCGATCGTCGAGGCCGGGGTGGCGGTGATGGGGCACGTGGGCCTGACGCCCCAGTCGGTCTCGGCCATCGGGGGGTTCCGGCCCCAGGCGCAGGCGGCCGAGGGGGCCCTGCGCGTGCTGGAGCAGGCGCGCGCCTTGCAGGACGCCGGGTGCTTTTCGGTCGTGCTCGAGTGCGTGCCCGGCCCGGTGGCCGCGGCCGTGACGCGCGCGCTGCGCGTGCCGACCATCGGCATTGGGGCGGGGGGTGGTTGCTCGGGGCAGGTGCTCGTGTACCACGACCTCCTCGGGATGCTCTCGCACCCGCACCACGCCAAGGTGGCGCCCAAGTTCTGCAAGCAGTACGCGCGCGTCGGCGCGGAGATCCAGGACGCGCTCGCGCGCTACCGCGACGACGTCGCGTCGCGCGCGTTTCCGGGCCGCGCCTTTTCGCCCTATGCGCTCGCGCCGGCCGAGGCCGAGGCGCTGGCGGCGCGGCTCGAGGAGCGGGGCGACGGCGAGCTGGCCGAGACGGTGCGGGCGGCCGCCAAGGCCGAGGAGGACGGGTGATTGGTTTTGATTGGTGATTGGTGAACGAACGACGATGTGTTACAGATGCGCGATGAAATGCGAGGATTTTGTTTTTTTTTCTTCATTGCCGTCTTTCCGACTGAAGAACGCCAAGAATCACAGCCTGGACCGCCCGCCCGCCCCCTCCCCGGCCTCCCGCCGCGCCTCCCGCATCGCCGGCCCCAGAACCCCCTCCCACGCGGGGCCCTCGGCCGTCGCGTTGAGCGGCGACCCCTGCGCCATCGACAGCAGGGCGCTGTAAACGTCGCCGTCCTCGCGCCCCAGCGCGCTGTTGAGCTGGTAGTCGGGGAACGCAAAGCTGTCGACCAGGGCGATGGCGTCGGGCCTGACCTCGCGCAGCAGAGCCCTGGAGCGGGCGCGGAGGGACGCGAGCTGTCCGGGGGAGAGGTAGCCGGCCTCGAGGAGCTCGGGGAGGGCGCGCTGCTCGAGCAGCGTGAGGCCGTAGAGCGCGGCGAGGCGGCGCAGCGCGGCGACAGCGGCGCGGGAGAGAGGCGGCGGGAGCGGGAGCGCGCTGGCGTTGGCGGCGCCCTTTTTTGTGCCGTCGGGGGGCGCAAACGGCGTCTCGCCGCGCGCGCGCGCGTCGACGGCCTCGGCGAACGTCTGCACGAGCACGAGCTCGCAGTGCGCGACGGCGAAGCGGATGAGGTCGACGGTCGTGGCGTTCCACGCGGGGCCCTCAAAGGAGACGGCGGCTTGCGAACCAGAAGCAGCCGGGCCTTCGCCGCCGCCGCTCGTGCCGCCGCCGCCGCCGCCGCCGCTGTTGCGCCGCAGCTCCTCGAGCGCCTTGACGCCCACGCGGCACGCGCGGTGCCGCAGCGCCGCGCACACCACCGACAGGTCGTCCCAGCTCTCCTCGCCGCGCGCCGGGCACTTGGACGCCAGCTCGGCGGCCAGCGCGCCGCGCTGCGGGGAAAGGTAGGCCGCGCTGCCGCCGTTGCTGCCGTTGTTGCTGCCGTTGCCACCACCACCGACCATCGCCTTGAGCAGGTACCGCGCCGTCTGCAGGCACAGCACGTTGTTGTCCCCCTCCCACGTCACGTTCTGCACGTACGAGCTGAACAGGTCCGGCAGGCCCGACAGGCGCGAGTAGCCGTGCCCGCCGCAGCAGCGCCGGCACGCCTCGATGCCGTCGGCCGTCTGCCACGTGCACACTGCTTTCAGGCCGCTGCTGAGCGCGTGGAGCTCGGGCAGGTTGCCAAACTCCCCCCGGTCGCGGTCGCGCTCGAACGACCGGTACATGGCCATCATCGCGTCGCCCATGAACGTCAGCGCGTAGGCCGCCGCCACGCGGGGCAGCAGCTCGCTCGCCACGTTTTGGTAGTCGAGCACCTGCAGCTCGCGCTTGTCGTCCCCCGCGCCCGCCACGGCCGTCTGCCTGCGCACGGACGCGTAGCGCGTGGCGATGGTGGCCGCGCGCGCCATCACCCCCCCTGCGTTGCGCACGATGTCGGCGCGCACGTACACCATGGTGGCGTAAGCCGCTTTCGCGTTGGCCGCAGGGGGGGGCTTGAACTCGCCCTCCTCGCTGACGGACGAGTAGCGCATGAGCATGTGGTCGCGCGGGATGCGCACGTGATCGAAGCGCAGGAACCCGTTGTCGACGCCGTTGTACCCAAACTTGGGCCCGATGTCGCCCACCGTCACGCCCGGCAGCGGCTTGTGCGTCTCGGGGCAGCGCAGCGGGACGACGAAGGCGTGGGGCCCCCTCTCTTTGCCGTCGGGCGTCACCAGCCGGGCCATCACGACCGCGTGCGTCGACGTCTTCCCCAGGCCCCCCGGCCACCACTTGGTCGACGTGAGCGTGGGCGAGTGGACCACGAACTCGCGCGTCTGCGGGTCGTACGTGGCAGTCGTCTCCAAACCCCGGACAAACGTCCCGTGGCCCAGCTCCGTTTGCGCATAAGTCCCCACGACGCGCAGGTCGTACGCGCGGGGCAGCCAGTGCTGCTGCTGCTGGGGCGTGGCCTGGGACAGCAAGGTGGGAATGAACATGCCGATGTGCAGCTCGAGGCCCGACGGCCAGTCGACCAGCGCGCGCATGGCCAGGCCGTCCTCCAGCGGCAGCGACTCGCCCTTCATCTTGCGCCACACGCCCAGAGCGGCTTTCAGGCCGCCCACGTACTCCTCCTCGCGCGACAGAAAGTAGCGGCGCGACTTGTCGGCCCAGGGGAGCCTGGCGAGCTGGTCGGCGAGCTCGCGGCGGCGCGCGAGCTTGGCGCTGCCGCCCGCGAGGTGCGCGGCGAGCTCGGCCGACGAGAAGGACGCGCGCGCGCGCTCGGCGGCGAGGTCGTTGCGCGGGTCGCAGCCGTTGCTGCGCACGAGCTCCGAGGCGCGCAGCTGGAGCTGGCGCGTGCGCGCGTCGACGTCCTGGCGCGGCGGGGGGAGGGGGTCGGATGAGGACATGGTGGTTGGTTGTGTAGGGCTGCTGCTGCTGCGCGCGTGTGCGCGCGCGCGCGCGCTGAAAAAGGAAAGGTGGGGCGAAGCAAGAGGGGGCTGGTGTGGTGTTCGTTTTGCGTTCGCGGGGGAAATTGAGGGTGCGAGGGGATGGGGTCGATCGAGGATAGGCGTGATCGAGCAGTAAATGGTCGGACGAGGCGGGTTTGGGAGGCGCAAAAGGTGTAGAAGTAGTTTTTGGAGGGCGATTCGGGGGGTCCGCTTTGTGAGGGAGGGAAGAGGAGGAGAGGACGAGAGGAGGGGGGGGCATTCGCTCTCCCTCTTTTGGGGGCGCCCCTGCCTCCGGGGCCCCCTTCACACATTCATTCGCTCAACCAACACGCCGACGTCGTTCACCCTTAAGCGTACTCTCACACGCGCGCTCGGTAAGTACGCACGCTCGCGCGCGCCGCTCTTCGCGTGCGAAACCAAGTGCCGAAAAAACCGTTTCGGGGGGGAAGGAGTGAGGGGGGAGCTCGCGCCCGCGCCCCCCCTGCCCCGCTCCCTCGCCCCCGGCCCCCCCCCCCCCACGCCTCGCCGATCACGATGCGCGCACAGAGCTTGCCTGCGCACGGCACGCGCGCCCGGGCCGTTTTTGCGGGGTCGTCCGGGGGCCTGTCCTTGCCCGGCGAGGTCGTGTCTTCCGGAGACCGCGCGCGCGCATGCGGGCGTCACCCCGTCGTCGCCGGTTTGGTGTCGCGTCGTCGTCACCTCAGGCTCTCCCTCACACACGCCCCCCCCCCCCCCCCCCCCCCCCCTCCCACACACCCCTCCCAAACCCACAAACAAACGCAAAAACAGCAGACAAAACCAACTCAACCCTACCAAACCCACACCAACCAACCAACCACTCCGACAAAATGCCGCTCACCGTCCACTACTTTGGCTTACCCGGCCGCGCCGAGGTCGCGCGCCTGCTCTGCCACACCGCCACCAAGAAGGTCGAGTGGGTCGACAAGCGCCACGAGTTCGCCACCTGGGGCGACCTCAAGGCCAAGACCCCCTTTGGCCAGCTGCCCGTGCTCGAGCTGGACGACAGCTCGTTCCTCGCGCAGTCCCCGGCCATCGACCGCTACCTCGCCGTCAAGACGGGCGCCGAGCCCAAGGACGAGCTCGCGTGGGCGCGCTCCGACGAGGTCTACTGCTTCATGGAGGACGTGTTCCAGACCCTGGCCCCGACGTTCAAGATCAAGGACGAGGCGGAGAAGCTGAAGGCGCGGCAGGAGGCGTGCGCGGGCCCGCTGGCGGAGAAACTCGCGATCCTGGACAAGCACCTCGCCAAGCTCGGCGACAGCGCGTGGTTTTCCGGATTGGACCGTCCGAGCTACGCCGATTACAGCGTTTGGAACTGGCTGTGCGTCCTCAAGTCCGGCTGGCTGGACGGCGTGCCCGCGGACGTGTGGGCGTCGCACCCGGCGATCGTGGCGTTCCACAAGCGCGTCGCCGCGCTGGACGGCATCAAGAGCTGGTACGCCAAGCCGGAGAACCAGGACGAGATGCGTCAGAAGGGGGCGGCGTTGTGAGGCGGTGTGAGGCGTTGGGCGTGCGGCGGAGTGTCAATCGAGAATCGCAAGAGCAAGAGAGCACCGAGCGAGAGCGCGGCGTTTTGGCGGGAGAGCCGGCGGCGTTCGCGTCGCGCCGCGCCGCCGCCGCCGCTCAAGAGTTGCGGCCGCTGCTCTCGCTCCGACAAACGCGCACACACCCACACACCATCACCTAGCAAATTTAATCGCGCATCGACCTCTTTTCTCCAGTACTGCCCTTTCGCGCGGCCCGCGCTCATCCATCGGAAACACACCAAAAAGCCGGCGCGACACAACCCGAGAGAGAGAGAGAGAGCCCCATCGACCATAACATGGTGCAGACGCGCCACCAGGCGACGTCCAGCGCGCAGTCGGATCCGCCCGCGTCTCAGAGGCACCGGTACGCGACGCGCAGCGCGAGCCGCGCCGAGTCGTCCGACCTGCAGCACCAGGGGGGCGGGGACGGGGGCGACGACGCCTGTTCCGCTCCTCCTGCTCCTGCGCCGCCTGCGTCCAAGCAGCAGAAGAAGAAGAAGCAGCCGGCGCGCGCCACTGCGGGCGACGACGGCAATGATGATGACGATGCTGATGACGAGCAGCAGCAGCAGCAGCGCGCCAGCCGCCGCAAGGCCGCGCCGGCGCTCCCCCCGGTGGTCGAGGAGGAGGAGAGCGACGGCGGCGAGAGCCGCGACGACGAGATCGACGACGGCGACGGCAGCGACGATAGCGGCGACGACCTGGGCTCGTCGGGCGCCGGCGACGACGCCGAGGACGGCGACGACGACGAGGAGGCGGCGATGCTGCAGAGCCTGGCCGCCTCGATCGCGGCCGCGTTTCAGCAGAAGAAGAAGAGGCCCGCGGTGGCAACGGCAGCAGCAGCAGCAGCAGCAGCAGCAGCCCCAGCAGCCCCCGCTGCCGCTGCCCCGGCCGACAGCAGCAGCAGCGAGAGCGAGAGCGACGCTGACGACGACAACGACGACAAAGACCCGGACAAGCCCAACGCCAAAGTCGGCCTGTGGCGGCCCTCCACGGGCCTGAAGCCCGCTCCGCCCGCCGCGCGCGTCGCCCTCAGCCAGCTCGGCGCCGGCGCCGCGCGGCCCTCTGGCGTCACGGCCGCCGCCGCGCGCGCCGCGCTGCTCGACCCACAGACGGCCGCCAAGGCCGCGCGCGACGCCCAAAAGGCCCCCTCCTCCTCCCGCCCGGACACCGCGGGGCCCAAATGGTACGACCTCCCCGCCACGGCCATCACCGACGACGTCAAGCGCGAGCTCCGCCTCCTGCGCCTCCGCGGGGCCTACGACCCCAAGCGCTTCTACCGCTCGTACGACGGCGGCAAGTTTCCCCGCTACTTTGCGGTGGCGACGGTCGAGGACGACCCGCTCGAGCCGGCGTCGTCGCGCCTGTCGCGGCACGAGCGGCGGCGCGCGACGATCACGGAGCAGCTGCTGGCGGACGGGCGCCTGTCGGACGCGCGCAAGCGGCGGTTCGACAGGCTGCAGGAGGACGCGGCGCGCACGGCCGGAATGGGCAAGAGCGGGGAGCGGGGCCTCGCCGCCAAGAGGCAGCGCAAATCCAGCATGCCGCGCCTGCCCAAGAGCCACCACCGGAAGAAGCATTGAAAGAGGTAAAGAGAGGTCAAGCCATTTTTAAAGAAACAAACGCAGCACGACCTAATAATAAAAAAACCCGACTCTCAAAACTTGAGCGGCACAAACGCAAACCCGCGCTCCAGCTCCTCCCGCGCGCCCCCAAACGCGGGGGTCAGGTGCGACCCAAACACCCACTCGGGCGCCCCCACCTGCTCCTGCTCCTTGGCCCACGCCTCGATGGCCCCGGCCCACGCGCGCGCGGCCTCCTTGTCCGACGACATGACCGCAAACCCGACGGGCGACCCCAGGCGCCCGTGCACGCCCACGAGGCGCGCCATCCAGCGCTGCGGGGGGACGACCATGCCCTCGTCGTTGAAGGCGCCGAACCCTAGGTCGGCAAAGGCGACCGCAGAAGCCGGGCGCACGAGCAGGGTGGCCTCGCGGAAGAAGCCCAGGCGCTCCTCGAACAGGGCAAAGTCGACGTCGCCCCCTGTAGCCTCGCGCAGCGCGTTGCGGTCGAGCCTGCGCGCGTTGGGAAACCGCGCGAGGCGTTTGGACGCGTCGCCGACGCCCCCGGGGGCCCCCGCCAGCCCCTTGCCCTCGAGCAGGCCCTCGACGCACCAGATCGTCGCGTCGGGAAAGGCCTCGGCGAACCCGACGGCGTGCAGGCTGCCGTGCTCGGGCGATAGGTTGGGCACGACCAGGTGCGCCAGGCCGCCGATCGAGTGGAGCATCGCCACGACCTCGGGCGTGGGGGCGACGGGGGCGTAGGCGACGTTGCCGCCCTTTGTGGCGAAGACGGCCATGTTGAGGTTGATCCCGGAATTGCCCGAGGCCGGGAAGTCCTGGCGGATGGACCACGCGACGCCAGGCTTGACGGTGACGAGGTCGCTGGGCTTGTCGCCGAGCGGGGGGAGGGGCGACTTGTACTGCCGGTAGTCGGGGCCGGCGGCGGCGGCGGCGGTCGCGCTCGCGGTCTCGGTCTCGACCAGGGCGGCGGCCGTGCGCCCGGTCGTCGCCCTCCGGAGTGCGCGCGCGCGCACTGGCCACCAGGCGCTCGACGACGACGACGCCAGGCGCTGGCGGACGACGCCCGACGACGTCGACGGAGCGAGCACCATCGTGGTTGGTTCTTGGAAGGAGGAGGAGGGCGGGGTGTTGTTTGTGGTGATGAGGGTCTCTCGTCGAGCGCGCAGAGCAATTCGGGTCACTTCAGGCCAAATCTGTCCAAGTGCGAGGGGAAACTTCACAGGGAGTAGGTTTGTGTGATGTGTGCTGCGCGAGAGGCATGGACAAAAAGGGAGCTCTCTCTCTCTCTCTCAACTCGGGGCGACGCGCGCCGAGAGCGACGGTGACGGCGACGCCACCCCACCCCAAGCCCCGCCTCCTCTGCCTCCCACCTGCCTCAGCCGCCGAGGCCCCCAACACTTGACCCCGCCCGCCTCGAAGATCACGACGAGGGCGCGCGCGATCTCCCCCACCGTCAGCGCGACCATCATCACCAGCAGCAGGATCAGCGCCGCCACCGACAGCGCCGCCCTCGCCTGCGGCGTGCCGCCTCCCCCGCCGCGCAGCGCGGGCAGCGCCACCGCGGCCACGATCAACAAGCCGACCTCACAGGCGGTGCACACGGCCTCGAAGAGGGCGGCGAGCGCGCTCGCGTAGGCTTGGGTGGCGAATGCCGCCCAGACGACGCGCAGCACGAGCAGCACCCACACGCCCGCCGTGGTCAGAGCGCTGGCGGCGGCCCCACCGGGAGACGCCACCCCGACCACGGCCGAGGCCGCGGCGCCAGCCGAGTCGAGCGGGGGCCTCGCGCTCGCGGCGCCGAGCAGGCCCGCCAGGCCGCACACCATGAGCGTGCCGGCAAAGGCGAGGGCGTTGGCGCCGAAAAAAGCCGGGGCCGCGCGCGCCTGCAGGGCGCGTTCTTTCGTGCGTGCGTCGGCGTCGTCAGCAGCCAGCACGACGGGCCCCACCACGTCCGCCAGCAGCGTCCCCGCGGCGCCGGCGTAGGCGACGAGCCGCGCCTGCAGGAGCGCGTCGTCCGCGGCGGCGGCGGCGGCGGCGGCGGCGGCGGCGGCGGCCTGGCCATCGTCGCCGCCTCCATTATCACCACCGTCACCGTAATCCTGCTGCGCCCGCAGCAAGAGCGGCAGGGGCGCGGGCGGGGCGGGCGGGGCGATGCCTGTGGACGCGACAAAGCGGGCGCTGGCGGCGGCCGCGGCGGCCACGCTCGCGAGCTCCATGGCGTCGTCGTCGTCGCCGTATCCATCGTCGTCTTGAGCGACCCCTGCCCGTCTCGCATGCCGTTGCTGCTGCTGCTGCGGCGGCGGCGGCGGCTGCAACGCCAGCGCCAGAAGCGCCGGCGAGCGCGAGGGCAGGGGCGGCGGCGGCGTCTCGGCGGCCTCGCGCGGCACGAGCACGGGGCGCAGCAGCGTGACGGCCGTCGATGTTGTTGCGCCGCGCGACTGGGGCGACGGGGGCGACGGCGACGACGACGACGACATGGGCACGTAGTATATGGGCGGTACAAATGGGAGCAGGCGCTCGGCGATGGGCGACGGAGACGGCGAGCGAGAAGGCGAGGGCGAGCAAAAACGGGAGGAGGCCCGCGCCGACGGCGGCAGCGGGAGCGGGAGCGGAGACCTGGCGGCGCCCGGCGCGCGCAGCGGCCCACGGCCGTTGGAGGGGCGCCCGGCAAAGCCAACGACCGCCGTATGGTGCTGATGCTGCCCGATCTCCGTGATCGTGCAGGTTGTCGTCGTTCTCCTCGGCGACGCCGACGGCTCGGGCGGTCGCAACGACGACGGCGGCCGCCGCCGCCCCCGCCGCCGCCGCTCCTCCTCCTCTTCCTGTTCTGCCTCCTCGGCGTCCTCCCGGTCTTCGGCCTCGAGCTCTCGGCACCGCGCGGCGTTTTCCGTGTCCTCGTTGCGAGTCCCACCTCCAACCGCCTGCGCGTCCTCCCGCCCAGCCCCGACCGCCACCACCACCACGACCGCGGGGCGCAGCAGGGACCGGGCGCCCCGCCGCGTCGACCACAGCAGCATCCATCCCGAGGCCGCGATGCCGATCGCCGCCAGGGGCGCAGCGGCGGCCGCGGCCATCCACGCCGGGCTGCCCGCCGGCAGCAGGCCGCACGATAGGTGCACGAGCGGGGGCCACGAGGCGACGCCGACGAGGAGCACGAGCTTGGGCCAGAGGAAAAGCGGTGGCGAGGGGATCGGCGGTTGGTTGGCCCTTCCTCCTGCCGCCGCGACCTCTTCTTCCTCTTCCTCCACCGCCGCCGCTGCCGCCAGCATCGCGTTGTTGCGTATGGCGCGCCGCGCCAAGCTGCTGTTCTTGTCGGCTCTTTTTGCTGATGCTGCGCCGCCAGCCACGGGCAGCGACGCCAGGATGCGCGGGGGCGGGGGCTGGAGGAGGCTCGGGGGCGGCGGCCGAGGAAGCGACGCCGAAGCGGCGGATGGCCGCGACGACGACGACGACGACGACGACGACGCGCCTCCGCCCGGGTCCACCGACGCGGCCGACGCCGCCGCGTGCAGCAGGCACGCGCCAAACATGGCCGCGCCGGCCACCTCGGCCGCGCCCAGAAAGGCCACCCACGCGGCCGCCAGCGACGCGCGTTGCCGCTCGCCGTCGGGCGTGTCGGCCTCGAGCACCCAGGCGCCTGGGGCCAGGCCCCGCCGGCTTGCCAGGGCGCGCGGGGACAGGTATGCGGCGCGTTCGGCGCCCGAGGGAGGAGCAGGCGTGGCGTTTGGCGACAGGGTCGACGCGGGTGGGGCCATCGCAAAGCTGAGGACGCCGCTGCCGCTGGTCGCGGTGGTGGTTGTGTTGGGCGAGGGGGGACCCGAGGCGCTGCTGCTGCTGCTGCTGTTTCCGTTGATGGGGGGCGGCGGCGACGGCGCTGACGCCTGCCCGACACCCAAAACCCCCAGCTGCATGTCGAGCAGCCACGCGTCCAGCGCCGCCGCCGTTTCTGCGTCGCCCAGCGCGCTCGTGGCCGGGAAGGGCGCCGTCGACGACGAGGATGCTGCCGCGGCTCCAATGTCCCGCACCAGCCCATCCGCGGGAATCATGGTCAGAGGGGCGGCCCCGATCGTCTCGCGCCACGCGCCGCTGCGCGTAACGGCCGCGAGGGGGCTGGAGCGCCTGGCCTCGGCCTCTCGCGCGACCGCGTCGGCCGCCGCCAGCGGTCCCACTGTCGCGGCCAGCCTCTGATGCCGCAGCTCGGCCCGCCCCTCCTCCACGCGCAGCGCCCACCCGGCCAAAAAGGTCGCGAGTGGGCCGTTGAACGCGGGGGGGATCCACTGCAGCATGGCCCAGCGCAGGCCGCCTGCGGCGGCGGCCACGCTTGGAGCGAGGCCGCCAAACGCCGGCGAAGACAGGGCGGCGCCCAGGGCCGCAGCGGCCTGGGCGTGCCCCGCGGAGCGCAGCAAGCCGCCGCTGCCGCACGTGACGGTCGCGACCGACGAGCCCGGTGCGAGCATGGCGGCCGCCGCGCACAGGCCCGCCGACACGCCGAGGGCGCTCGGAAGGAGGCGCCCGGACAGGACGCCCAGGCCGGGCAGCAGCGAGCTGGGGCCCGGCACGCTCACGGCCAAGACCGGCCAGTCCTCTACTGCTAGGGGAGGTGGGGGGGGGGGGGTGGTAGCAGCAGCAGCGGTGGCGGCGGCGGCCGCTTGCGCCCCAAACGCGCGCCCCGGCACCCGCACCTGAACCACCTGCCCGGAGAGCGCGCCGTCGACCGAGAGCACGAGCGCCGTGCCGGCGGCCGCGTCGGCGTCGGACGTGGGGCGCACGGCCATGGCGACGCGCGCGCCGGCGCCGAGGGCCATCAGCAAGGGTAGAGAGGGCGTCGGAGATGGTCGCGTCGCGTTTGCTGGTGGTGCTGGCGCGGCGGTGGTGCTGTTGCTGCTGTTGGCGGCCAGGGACGGAGCGAGCGCGGGCGGTTGCGCCATCGCCGCCGCCAGCGACGACGAGTTGACGAGCACCGCGCGGGGGTCCAGCCACGCAAAGCGGTCGGGAAAGTCCAGGCGCACGTCAAAAGTAGCGTCCACCAGGCTCGGGGCCCGCGCGATGCTCAGGGTGGGCGGGCGCGGGGGCGAGAGGCTCGCGGGAGAGACCATCACAGAGAGCGAGGACGGCGACGACGACGGGTTGCCGCCGCAAGCGGGGCGCGAGAGCGTGACGTTGATCATCGCGCGCGGCCCTCCCCCGGCTGACGGGGGCGGCGGTATCAGCAGCCTGGCGCGCGCGATGACCGCGCGCGCCAGCGACGGAAACGCCTCGAGGGGAGGCAGCACGGACAGGAGGCTGCTGCTGCCGTTGCTGCTGGACGAGGAGGCCGAGAACAGGCCGCAGCCGGCGGCCGCGCACGCCAACAGGTCGGCGCCGTCGGGCGGGCCATGATCAAACTGCGCGACGACCCAGAAGGCGGTCCCCGGGCGAGCGACGGCGGGCGCGTAGAGGGCGCGCGCGCAGGCGGCTCGGGAGAACGGAAGAAAGGTCAGGGCGAGCGCGGCGATTGGGAGAAAGAGCCGGAGGAGGCAGGAGGCAAAGGGGCGGCGGAAGCTGCCGGCGCCGCGATCGCCGCCCATGGTCGTTGGGCGCGAGAGAGAGAGAGTGTCAAACGCCCCACATGATCATGGGCGGCTTGTGTGTGCGCGCGATCGCGTACACTCGGGAAGGTGTGCCTGGGGCGGCAAAGCAGAGATCCAAGAGAGAGGAGCAGGGGCGAAAAAAACAGTCAAAGGATGCATTATTCCGGCTGCGGCTCCAGGGTCAAAGATGCGACGCCGGCTTCGCCCGCCGCCGCCGCCGCTCCCGCCGCCCCCGCTCCCGTCCCCGCCCCCGCCGCCGACGCTCCCCCCTTGGCGACAACAACAGCAGCCTCCGCCTCGGCCGCCTTGGCCTGCTCGCGGTGCTCCCGCTGGATCTCGTTCTCCGTGGCCAAACCCTCGGCCTCGGCGCGCCGCCTGGCCTCGTCGGCGGCGTGCGCTTCCTGCCGCTCGACGAAAAGGGCGAGCAGGTCGGGCGACACGCGCCGGCCCCACGACGACGAGGCGCCATCATCGCCGCCGCCCTCCTTTTCCTTGGCCCCGATCGCCCGGGCCGCCGGCGCCGCCGCGGCCAGGCGCGTGCTAAGCGTGCGGAACGCGGACGACTGCGGCAGGACCATCAGCAGCGCGTAGAGCGCGCGGCTGAGCGGCCCGCCCCCGCCGTCCTCAAGCAGCCCAAGCCGCAAGGGGGCAAACGCCGGCGCCTCCAAGAGCTGCACCAGGCGGTCGAGCTCGACCAGCGCCCCCGCGCCCAGCGGCAAACAGGACAGGGCCTCGACCATGGCGCGCGCCTGGCCGTGGGCCTGGCTCAGCAGGCAGAGGGAGAGGGCGGCGCCGCACGAGTGGCACCACGCCGGGTAGAGCGCGCGGAAGACGGCGGCGCCGTCGACGCTCGCTTGTTCTCCTCCTCCTCCTCCTCCTCCTCCTCCCCCGCCGCCGGGGGACGGCTGCTGCTGCTGCTGCTGTTGTTCCCCGGCCCTCCGGAGCGCGTCGCGCAGCCCGCGCGTCTCGCTCGCCGTCAGCAGCACCAGGTTGAGCGCCTGCACCATCGCGCTCGCAAACGGCAGGTCGCCACCACCCTCCCCTCCTGCACCCGCCGCGGGCCTCTTCTCCTCCTCGTCCAGCAGCGACGCCAGCTCGCCGAACACGCGCGCGGCGCCCATGGCCGCGCACAGCCTCCGGATGACCAGGGGCCCACCCCGCTGCAGCAGCGCGAGGCCCTCGTCCCCGCGGAACCGGTCGACGAGCGCCGACAGCACGCGGCGAAAATGCTGCGGGTGCGCGGCCACCTGCCCCAGCACGGCCAGCGCGCGCAGGACCGTGCGCTCGCTGGGCGCCCCCAGCGCGTCGAGCAGCGCCGAGAGGAGCAGCGCGAGCTGCCCGAAGACCTCGGCCTCGTTGCGCACGAGCAAAAAGTGCACCCAGCGCAGCGCCTCGAGGCGCGTAGCCTCGCGCGCGCTGCGCACCTCGCGGCTGATGACGGCCAGCACGGCGGCCGTGTCGACGGGAGCGGCGGCGGAAGCGGCGGAGGCGGAGGCTGGCCCGCCCGCCTTACCGCCGAGCGCTAGCATCGCGTCGTTGGCGCTGCGCGCGGCCGCGCGCACCTCGGCCGACGTCGGGTGCGAAACGTTGGGCAGGACCACCCCCAGCACGTCGGGGTAGCTGCGCGCGAGCCGGGGCGCCGCGAGCTCGAGGAAAGCCTGCAGCCACCGCAGGGCCGTCACGCGCGTGAGCTCGTCGGGCGACTGGGCGCGCGCCACGAGCGTGTCGACGACGGCCGCGCAGTCAAACGCCCCTCCTGCTCCTGCGGCGGAAGCATCGCCGCCGCCCCCGCCGCCGTCGACCGCCCCCGCCCCCCCTCCTCCTCCCCCTCCGCCTCCCTCGCCGATGCTCGCCTGCGCCTCGCACAAAAACTCCATCAGCACCTTGTGCGCGGCCGCGCGGATCTCCCGGTTGGGGTCGGACAGCATGGACATGAGCCCGTCCAGCAGATCCGGCAAGTGGCGGAGCATGTCGAGGTCAGGCACTGAGTCGAGCACGCCGACCCAGCTGATCAGGAACTGGCGCTTGTACGGGTTGAGGACCTTGAGGTATTCGCGCAGCTTGGGGACGAAGGCGCCGACGCGGAACGAGGGCGACGCCGTGACGATGTCCTGGGTTTGGTTTGGTTTGGGGGGCGGGCGGGCCGGTCGTTGGTTTGGGTGGTTTGATCAGATCGCACGCCGCGCTGGCCCGATCTCCAAAAAGGACGAGAGCACGAAAGCCGACCTCGCTACCCCTCCACCCCCTCCAACCCCCGTCCCTCCCCGCCCCGCCCACTCCCTCGTCCGCGCCCCTCACCTTGACGAGCGAGTCCAGAAACTGCACGGCCGACTGCACGTTGGGCTCCGGGTCGGCGCACAGCCGGAAGGTCGCGTCAAACACCTCGGGGAAGAACTCGACAAACCCCCCGCCGCGGGAGGACTTGCCGACGTTGTAGAGCGCCTCGCACGCGTAGTAGCGCACGCGCGCGTCCTGGTCTGTGAAGGAGGCGAGGATGGGCGGGACGATCTGGCGCAGGTGCTGCTCGGCGCCGGGCGCGTCGGAGAGGCCGACGGCCGCCGCCGCGAGGCACAGTAAAGCCCCCTTGCGGTGGTTGGCCTGCGGCGAGAAGGCAAACTCGGCGATGAGGCGGTCGGCGAGCGCGCGCACGCGCGCGTGGTCCTGGCTGGCGGCCAGGCGCTTGACGACCTGCTCCACCTCGAGGGCGGCCGCCTTGCGCTTCTCGTAGCGCGGGTCGCCGATCAGCTTTTGCGTCGCGGCGCTGAGGAGGCCGTCGGCGGACGCCATGTTTACGGCTGGGGGGAGGGGGAGCACAAGAGACGCGCGCGCGCGCTGAGGGTGTTTGTGCGACAGGGCCGATCCTGCTGCGGACCGCCCGTTTGGGCGGTTTCAAGGGGCTTGTGTGCCGCGCTCGTCGTTACGGAAGCGGAGAGAGAGTCGGGACTCTGCACCCGCCTGCCACGTGTTCGATCGCCGGATTCAGGGCGCGTTCAGGGAGAGAGAGAGAGACGCGAAGATGATGATGGTGGTGATGGTGGTGATGGTGGTGATGGCGATGTCTTGAGGGCGGAAGTGTGAGCTGAGCCGTTTGTGATGGTGCGAAGAGCCTTTCCCTCTGCCCCTCCTCCCTCCTCCCCCTTTCCTCTCTCAAAGCGCCTTGCTCTCTCGCGCCCCCAGAAATCGATCGATCACATCAAATCTCACACTCCTACTACTACCACCAATGGCGAAGAAGAAGAAAAAGTCCGGCGCCGGAGGAGGAGGAGGAGGCGCAGCAGCATCGGCCGAGGCCGCCGCGGGAGCAGGAGGAGCAGCCGACGCGATTGCTGCGCCGGCTTTCGCAAACGCCGCTCCGCAGCCGCCGACCCCGAGCGCAAACGGCGCAGTAGCATCCCAATCGCAAGCACCACCCCAGCACAACAGCCGCCGCCGCTACACCCTCTCGCTGGCCGTCCCGGCCTCGCTCGTCGAGGACGCGCCCTCGGCCGAGGCCGCCACGCTCGCCGCCGCCGCCGTCGCGCGCGCGGCCGCGCTGCACCGCGTCGACGAGCTCGTCGTCGTCGACGACACGCCCCAGCGGAAGGACGGCACGGTCGGGGCCGCGGCCGCCCTCGTCGCCCGCGTGGTCCAGGCCCTCGAGACCCCCCCCTACCTGCGCCCTCACCTCGTGCCGCTCGCGCACCCGGACCTCGCCCACCTCGCCGCCTGCCCGCCCATCGAGCTGCCGCACCACCTGCGCCCGACCGAGTGGTGCGCCTTCCGCGAGGGGGTCGTCATGACGAGCAGCAGCGGCGGGGGCAGTGGCGATGAACAGACCCCCCGCACCTTTGTCGACGTGGGTCTCGACCGCATGGCGCTCGTCAAGGGCGTCGCCGCGCCCCCGGGCAGTCGCGTGACGGTGCGCCTGGGCCCCTGCCCCACGGCCGAGTATGTTTCCTCGCACGGCGAGTCGATGCTCGTGGGTCAGCTCGCGGACAGCGACGCTCCCAGGCGCGAGCTGTGCCAGGGCGGGAGGGCCGCGGGCGGTTGGGGGTTTTCCGTGCGCCTGGCCAAGGGGATGCACGGCCTCCTGAGGGAGTGCCCCTTTGCGGCGGCGGCCGAGGGGGGGGAGGGCGGCGGCGGCGAGGAGAACGGCGGCGGCGGCGGTGGCGGGGGAGCGGACGCCCAGGTGCCACCCCCCAAGACGGGCTTGGAGGCGGCGGAGGGCGGCGACCTGGCCGCGGCGGCGCGGCGCATGATGGAGGAGCAGAAGCGCCAGAAGCGGCTCGAGCGCGAGCAGAAGCAGCAGCAGCAGCAGGCGCAGGCGGCGGCGGCAGCGGCAAAAAAGGCGGCGGCGGCGGCGGCGGCGGGCAACGGCGACTCCTCGCAGCAAGGCTACGACCTGGTGATCGGCCTGTCGGTCGACGAGGGCCAGGCCGTGCGGCGCGCCGAGGACCTCGCGCTCCCGCGCGGGTTCAGGCACGCGCTCGTGGTCGTCGCGGCGCCCGGCGCGGCCGCCTCGGCCGGCGGCGCCGGCGGCGCCGGCGGCCTGCGCGGCAGCCTCGCGCGCGACAAGCGCCTGCGCGGCAAGGACCTGTCCGAGCTGTTCAGCCTGCTGCTGAGCCCCCTGCCGGCGTCGGCCGTCTTCAGCGGCGGCGGCGGCGGGGGCGGGGCCGGGCCGTCCTCGCATCAGCCCGGCGGCGTGCCGAGCGCCGCGCTCGGCCGCGCGGGCCGCGCCCTTCGCGGCGAGGACGCGGCGCTGCTGGGCCTGGCGCTGCTGTCGCCCGCGCTCGAGGCCTATGGGCTTGGCGGTGGGGGCGGGGGCGGTGGTGAGGGAGGCGGGATGATGATGATGGACAGCGACTGATTGGATGCGATGTGTTGTAAGCGAGACAGCGTTTTTGGAGGGAGAGAGCGGCGGGGGGGAGCGGGAGGGCGCGAGGCGGCAAGAAGCGGCGGCGGCGGCGGCGGCGGCAGCGGCGGCCCCCCCTCTTCTCCCACCCTCCTCCCTCTGGTCCCCGCCTGGCCCTCTTTTTTTTCTTTCACACCCCCGCGGATCGTCTAGAGGTCGGTTTTGTTTACTCCACTACTTCAGGATCAGTACGTCTCGCCGGATCGCGGCCGGCCGAACCTTCTCTCTTGCCCCCTCCGCGCGCGCGAGAGCGCGGCGGAGGGGGGGGGGGCGAGAAAAAGGCTGCTGCTGCTGCTGCTGCCTCCTCTCGCGCGAACGCCGCCCCCCTCCCCGGGCGGCCCGTGTTCGCGGCGCCGGCGCGCCCCATCACCGGCGTTCGAACGTGTATGAACCGCAGAGCGACGAGTCGGCGCGTTCAGGAGCAGCAGCAGCAGCCGTGTGCCGCCGCCGGGCGTTTGGATGAGGCGGAGAGAGAGCAGAGGGGGAGGGGGCTCCTCGCCCTGTCTCCCTCCTCGCCGCGCGCCTCTCTCTCAGGATCGCCGCGCGGCCCCCAGACCGTCGCCGAACGGCGCATCACGATCGGATCAGCTAGTCTGGGACCGGTCTCGGGGCCGCCACGCACCCCCCCCCCCCCTCGCGGCCCTGCTGCAGTGCCGCGCGGCCCGAGTGCCGGCGGCGGCGGGCGGCGGGCGGCCGCAGCCGCGCCCTGTCTCTTGCCCTTGGGCTCTTCCCCACGCCCCGCCTCTGTGGCGCGCTACAGCAGCAGCAGCGCGCCGGCCCTCAACACTCCCCCGAATCACAAACACCCCGGCCGATCGATCAACTCACGCCCCTCTCTCCTCCTCCCCCCCCTCCAAAAACCCGACAAAACTTAACAGGCTTCCGCGTTTCCCCGACCCCCAAAAACACCCCAACCAAAAAAAGAGCAGCTGGGGCCGCCATGGCGAAGAAGCAGCGCGCCAACGTCAACGGCATGAAGTTCCGCATGGCCCTGGGTCTCCCCGTCGCCGCCGTCATGAACTGCGCCGACAACACGGGCGCCAAGAACCTGTACGTCGTGTCGGTCGTCGGGTTTGGCGCGCGCCTCAACCGCCTGCCCGCGGCTGCGCCCGGGGACATGGTCATGGCGACCGTGAAAAAGGGCAAGCCCGACCTGCGCAAGAAGATGACGCCCGCGGTGGTGGTGCGCCAGCGCAAGGCGTGGCGCCGCAAGGAGGGCACGTTCATCTACTTTGAGGACAACGCCGGCGTGATCGTCAACCCCAAGGGCGAGATGAAGGGCTCGGCCATCACGGGCCCCGTGGCCAAGGAGTGCGCCGACCTGTGGCCGCGCATCGCCAGCGCCGCCAACTCGATCGTGTGAGGTGCGATTTGGTTGTGGGGGGGTGTTGGTTGGGGGGGCTTGGGGGGTTGGGAGACTCTCTCTCCTTGCCCCCGGCCCTCTCTCCCCCCGCCCCTCCTCTTCCTCGCCTCGCGCCTGGAAGTGTAAAGGATTTTCGTTTGGGTTTTTTCGGGTGTTTTTTTTGCCCCGGCCGCCGCCCCCCCGTCCGCTCCCCTTTTTCCTCCTTTCTACTCAAAACCCGCCAGTGACGAAATTGAATCAAACTTATGGCTTAATCTTTTCCTATCCGGGCGTCTAGACAGCGCCCGGGGAATGCCGAGAACTTTGATTCCGAGGCGTGTCGTTTGAGTTTTTTGAGAGAGGGATCGGAGCGGAACGGAGCGGGCACGCAGCGAGAAGGGCGAGCGAGAGGTCGGTCGCAGGCGAGCGACAAGGGGGAGAGGACGCAGATCCAAACAAAATCAGAAGGAAAAGGCAGAAGGCCTTCCTTGTTTCTCTATGGTTGTCTTTGTCTATGTAGTGGTGATTGGGGGGACGCAAGATGCACGCAATGGAAAGAGAGAGAGCTCCGACAAACGAACGACGAAGGACGACAAACATCCCACCCCGACTCGAAAAACAACAACAAAACAAAAGCAAAACAACAGTCTCATCATCAGCAGCACCCCGCGACCGCGGGCGGGCGGTACATCCGGAGCAGCAGCGACGACGCCACCACGCTCACCGACGACGCCACCATGCACCCCCCCGCCACCCAGGGCGGGAGCCGCAGGCGCAGTGCCGGGTAGAGCGCGCCCGCGGCCACGGGGATCATGACGAGGTTGTAGCCCATGGCCCAGCAGAAGTTCCAGCGGATGCGGCGGTAGACGGCCCTGGAGAGGTCGAGGGCCGCGAGCACGAGCGCGAGGTTGTCGCGCATGACGACGTAGTCGGCGGCCTCGACGGCCACGTCGGTGCCGCTGCCGAGCGCGACGCCGACGTCGGCGGCGGCGAGCGCGGGCGCGTCGTTGACGCCGTCGCCGACGACGGCAACGACGCGGCCGCGGGCCTGCAGGGCGCGCACGGCGTCTGCCTTGCCCGCGGGCAGGACCTCGGCCATGACGCAGGATCCGCAGGAGAAGGAGAAGGCGGAGGAGGAGGGGGGCGAGAAAGAGGAGGAGGACAGGGGCGCGAACGTCGTGTTGGCGCCTCCTTCCCCACCGCTGCCACCACCGCCACCGCCACCGGGGCCCACCGCGAGCCCGAGGCGCCGCGCCACGGCGCGCGCCGTGCGCCAGTTGTCGCCCGTCAGGATGTGCACCTCGATTCCCCGCGCGCGCAGTGCCTCGACCACGGCCGCGGCCTCGGGCTTGAGCGGGTCCGAGACCGCCAGCGCCGCGATGAGCGCGCCCGCCGCTGCCACCAGCACGCACGTCTGCCCCTCGCGCTCGCGCGCCTGGGCGTACCGCTCGGCGCTTGCGGGGACGGGGACGCCGCGCTCGGACAGGAGGCGGCGGTTGCCGACGACGAGCTCGATGGTCGACGGCAGGGCGGCGGCGGTGGCGGTGGTGGCGGCGGCAGAAGCAGTCGAAGCGGCAGCAGCGGCAGCCGCCGCGGCCGCCGCAAAGGCCCCGCTGCCGCTGCCTCCGCGGCGGCGCACGCCCGAGGCGCGCGGGGTCGAGGCGGCGCTGCCGCTCGCGCTGCCGACGTCGTCGCCGTCGGGACCGCCGCCGCCGGACAGAGAGAAGACGGGCAGGAGCACCTGGTCGGCGGCGCCCGCAGCAGCAGCAGCGCCGCCGCCGCCGCCGTTGGCCGAGGGCGGCGGCGACGAAAACGACGCCGCGGCCGCGGCCGTGGCCGAGGCGGCGAGCGGCACGCGCGCGACGATGCCGAGGCCCGGGAGGCTCTCCACGGCGGTCACGTGGCACGCGCCGGTGGAGGCGCAGGTGGCGTCCAGGTGCGCGACGAGCTGACGCAGCAGCAGCGCGAGCGAGGCCTGGGCGGCAGCATCGGCCGCCCTGTCGTTGGTGGCGCCCTCGCCTGCTGCTGCTGCTGCTGCTGCTGCTGTTCCCCCCTCCTCCTCCCCCTCGTCCGCCGCCGCTGATGCGATGGGCAAGTTGCTCAGCGACTGCACCGACGCCCACTCGCAGACGGCGCGCGCGAGAGGGTGCTCGCTGGCCGCCTCGGCCCCGGCCACCAGCAGGGCCACGTGCCGGAGCGACAGGATCGGAAAAGAAGCGACGCTGACGGCGCCAGCCCCGCCGCCGCCCCCGCCCCCGCTGCCGCCACCCCCAAACACCCTTGCCTCGGTGACCTGCGGCCTCCCGCGCGTCAGCGTGCCCGTCTTGTCAAACACCACCGTGTTGACGTGGTGCCCCCGCTCCAGCGCGTCCCCGCCCTTGATCAGCACGCCCATCGACGCCCCCACGCCCGTCCCGACCATCACGGCCGTCGGCGTCGCCAGCCCCAGCGCGCAGGGGCAGGCGATGACGAGCACGGCCACGCCAAACAGCAGCGCAAACAGAAACCGCGAGTGCCCGGGGGGCAGCCACGAGTCCGGGTACATCTGCAGGATCCCCGCCGCGAGCCACAGGGCCCACGTGGCTGCCGCCATCACCAAGACCCCGGGCACAAACACCCCGGCGACCCGGTCGGCGTAGGCCTGAATGGGCGCTTTTGCCATCTGCGCGCGCTGCACGAGGCGCACGATCTGCGCGAGGACCGTGTCCCCGCCCACCCGCGTGGCGCGCATGAGCAGGGCCGAGCCGGCGTTGAGGGTGCCGCCGATGAGGGGGTCGCCGCGGTGCTTGGCGACAGGCTGGGCCTCGCCCGTGACCAGCGACTCGTCCAGGAAGCAGCAGGGGAGGAGGAGGGGTGAGGACGGGGCGGCGGCGGCGGCGGCGGCGGCGCGGCCGTTGAGGAGCGCGCTCCCCCCTCCTCCGCCTCCCTCGAGCACGACGCCGTCCACGGGCACTTTGGCGCCGGGCAGGACGCGGAGGACGTCACCCGGGCGGACGAGGCGGGCGGGAACCTCGCGCTGCGACAGGACGACCAGGGGGGCAGGGGGAGGAGCGGCCGCGGCGGTGGCGGCGGCCTTGCCCTTGGCGGCGGCGGCGGACGCGGCCGAAGAAGCAGCCGCTGCGTCGGGCTCGGCCAGCGTGACGACCACGGCCGTGTCCGGCGCCAGCGCCACGAGCCGCCGGATCGCGTCCGACGTCCGCCCCTTGGCCGCGCACTCGAGGTACTTTCCCAGCAGCACCACGGCGATCAGCATGGCGGACGTCTCGAAAAAGTCGGGCGGCGAGGCGGCGGCGGCGGCGGCCATCGCGCCGCCGCCGCCGCCGCCCGCCATCCCCCCTCCTCCCTCCCCTTCGCCCGCGAGCGACGTAATCCCCGCCGCCGCCGCCCCCAGGGGCGCGGCCAGGGCCACCACGACGCTGTACAGGTAGGCGGTGTTGGTCCCAAGGGAGACGAGCACGTCCATGTTGGCCACCCCCCTTTTGACTGCCAGCCAGGCCCCCCGGTGGAAGCGCCAGCCGAGGCCAAACTGCACGGGCGTGGCGAGCGCCCACTTGAGGAGGGCGTCGACCGAGAGGCGCCCCCCCGGCAGGAGGCGCGTGGACTTGAGGGCGCGGGAGGCCCGGGGGAAGAGCATGGGCAGCACCATGGCGAAGAGGAAGAGCGGCACCGTAAAGGCGGCGGCCAGCAGCGCGGCGCGGCGCCAGCGCTCGAGCTCGGCCTGCTGCGCGCGCATCTGCCGCGCGCTCAGGTCGTGTGCGCTGCGGTCCGAGGGGCCGCCGCCGCCAAATGGGTCGTCGTCGTCGTCGTCGTCCCCGGCGGCCAGGCCCGAGTACTTGCGCGCGCACTTGCCGTTGCTGTTGCCGCCCATCTCTAGGTCGGCGCCGCCGCCGTCCTCGTCGTCGCCGTCGTCCTCCCAGCCGCTGCTGCCGCCGCTGATGTCCTCCTGCTCCTCCTCTTCCGCCAGCGTGGCCGCAAAGCCGGCCGCGTCGATCGCCGCCAAGAAGGCGCGCGGGCCCGCCGCCGCCGAGGCAGAGCCGCCGCCGCCGCCGCTGCCGCCCTGCTGCTGCTTCAGGAGCCAGCCTCCCCCCGGCGGCCGCCGCCGCGGCGGCTCGTACCACACCTCTGCCGCGTCCGTGGCGCACGAGGCCGAGGCGGCGCGGACGCCGGGCAGGGCGAGGAGCGCGCGCTCGACGGCGCCCGTGCACGAGGCGCACGTCATGCCCAGGACCGCGAGGGTGCAGCGCTCGAGCGGCGTGACGCAAGAAGAGGCGGAAAGAGGGGCGCCGCCGCCGCCGTTGCTGCTGCTGCTGCCGAGTGGCGCCGCCTCAAATCCGGCGTCCTCGACCGCGCGCACGAGCGCCGCCTCGGCCGCCGCCGCCGCCGCCGCCGCGACGCCCCCTTTGCAGGAGGAGGGGGAGGAGGAGTGCGCCAGGAAGGCGCGCAGGTCGACGACCACCTCGGCCTCCCCCGTCGCCAACGCCACGGCCGCGGGTGCCCTGACGCCCGGGCCCGCGCGCAGCAAGGCGGCCTCGACGGCCGACGTGCACGCGGCGCACGTCATGCCCGAGACGTGCAGGCGCGCGACGGCCAGGCCGAGCTCGCTTTTGTTGTCTTTCCTGCGTCGGGGTTGGTGGTGGTGCCTCTTTGCCTTGGGTCTCCTGCGGCCGCTGCCGCCGCCAGGTCCGCCGCGCGCCACGACCGACGCGACCGAGCAGTCAAACCCGGCGTCCTCGACGGCCTTGGTCAGGTCGTCGGCGCCGACCCTGCGCGGGTCGAACTCGACCTCGGCCGCCCCCTGCAGCAGGGCCACGCTCACGCGCGCGACGCCCGGCGCGCGGCCGAGCGCCTGCTCGACGGCGCCGCTGCAGGCGGAGCACGTCATGCCGCGGACGGAGAGCTGTTTTGATTTTTTTGGTTAGTGTTGTGGGGTTTGTGTGTGTGGGTGAGGGCGCAGCCATCGGATGTGTAGATGACCACCTCTGATGAAAGCGAAGGATGCTGCGCGCGTGTGGTACGCGCGCGCGCCGCTTCCGCCACGCGTCGTGCGCCGCCGCCGCTCGCTCCTCTGTCTCTCTCTCTCTCGTCTCTCTCACCGTCGCCACGCTCGTGCGCGAGGACACCAGGGGCAGCTCCACCATCTCGGCCGCCGCCACGGGCTGGTACTGGGCCCGCCGCGAGCCAAACATCGCGGTCGTGGTGGGGTCTCGTTGGTTGCTTCGCCCTCTCTCCAGGTCTTTCTGACCGCGCCCGCGCGAGCAATGGGCGCGCGCGCCGCCTATCACGCAGAAGGAGCTGTATGCGCGCCTCCCCAATGTCCTCCTCCTCTTCGTCCCCCGGGGAAAGGGTCGAAAGAGGGACGCGCGCTTGGGTCAAGTCATTGGGAAAAAGAGGGAGAGAGCACGCGTGGATTGATTTGGATGGGGTTTCGGGCGACGGACTAGCAGGACAGATGAGGAGGTGGTGTGAGCACTGCGGCGTGGTCTTTTGTGTGTGTGCGAGCGATGAGGCGTTGACGCGAATCGCTCTTCTTGCTCGACGAGCGGGCGCTTGTCGGCGCTCGTTCGGCGTCGGCGTCGGCGTCGATCGACGCACAGCGCTCAAAAATCACTCCGAATCGCGGCCCCACGCTCCCTACCCCGGCGGACGGTCAGCCGAGGCACAGGGACATCAAAACGGGTTTGATGGCGCGCGCTCGAACGGGCGAGGAGGCCGGGGGGCTGGACGGGGTGTGGGGGCGGGGGCGGGGGCGAGAGAGAAGAGCCTCTGTCGCTTCGCCCCCAAAAACAAAGCACCTTCGCTCATCGCCTCCTCCCTCTCTCAGCCCCCATTCTTCTTTTGACCCCTCTAACCAGACAGTATATCGACAGGCACGCACATAAGCATTTGACACAGGACCCCACAGCCGACGTTAGACAGACCTCTCCCCGCGCGCATACGATTTGAAACGCGAGCGCGCGAGCTCGGCGCCGCCTCGACAGCTGCTCGCCGCCGCCCAAACTTTCTGCCCGCCACGATGCCGCAGTCGTCGTCCGAGTGCGAGGACGACCTCAAGAAGGGCGCGTGGACGCCTCAGGTGAGGTGATGGCCGGCCGATGCGCGGGAGTCTTGGGGCGACGCGACGCGTTCCCCCCCCCTCCCTCCCTCCGAAAGAAAAAAAAACTCACAACATTCGGCCTTTCCAAAAATACACCCCCCCTCCGCCTTTCCCCCTGCCCCGCAAACAACGCAGGAGGATGTGCTGCTGCAGACCCTGGTCGAGGCGCACGGCCCGCAGAAGTGGAGCGTCGTGGCCGAGCGCATCAAGGGCCGCAGCGGCAAGAGCTGTCGTTTGCGGTGAGTCGGGGGCGAGCGGGGACCAGAGCCCACCTGCTTCGTTCTCTCCCTCTCTCTCTTTCGCTCACCATCTCTCCCGCCCCTGCCTCCCATCGGGTCCAACATCAAAACACACATAGGTGGTGGAACCACCTCAACCCGGCCGTCAAGAAGG
This sequence comes from Mychonastes homosphaera, assembly GCA_009193075.1. Classification (NCBI taxonomy): domain Eukaryota; kingdom Viridiplantae; phylum Chlorophyta; class Chlorophyceae; order Sphaeropleales; family Mychonastaceae; genus Mychonastes; species Mychonastes homosphaera. The sequence continues at coordinate 935,242 of VXJC01000002.1, read as the reverse complement.
GCGCCTTCAGCGACTGGGAGGACGCCGTCATCATCAAGGTGCGGGGGGCGGCTCCTTTTTTTCCCCTTCGTTCCATGCGACTGGCGGCGCTCGACGGGGGCAGCGAAACGCCCAACGGGGCCGCTCACCTTGTTCTCTCTCCGCATCCTCCCGCAACACACAAAAAACCATCGTCATCATCATCATCGCCAGGCGCACGAGCTCAACGGCAACAAGTGGTCGGGTACGTGTGCGCGTTCTGTTTATTTGCCGGGCCTCCTCAGAGGAAAAAAAAACACAGCGCCTCGCTCACTCGCGTTCCCCCACCGTCGTCGCCCCCCCGCGCCCCCACCAAAAAAACCAAAACACACAAACAGTCATCGCCAAGCTGCTGCCCGGCCGCACCGACAACGCCGTCAAGAACCGGTGGAACTCGACCCTCAAGCGCAAGGCCGCGACCAGCAGCATGAAGACCAAGTGCGTTCTTGTTTGCCGCTCGACGCTGTGGGGTGTTTGGTGTTGTTGTCGGCCTCGGAAGCGCCCCACACCCCCCACCAAACCTATTCTGACGACCACCACCCACCCACGAAAACAACAAAACACCACCAACACCAACGACCAAACAACAGCAAATTTCTTTCGCGCACGATCTCGCTCGAGATGCTGCTCACCGAGCACTCGGAGGAGGGGCTGCGCGAGGAGGGCGACGCCGCCGGCGCGGGCGCCGCCCTCGGCGCAGAGGCCTACCGCACCTACATCCAGGCGCAGCAGCAGCAGGCGATGCGGCGCGCGGTGCAGGCGGCACAGGTGAGCCGGGCGGCCGCCGCGGCTGCGGCCGCGGCGGCGGCGGGCGGGGGCGCGGGCGGCGCCGGCGGCGGCGCTGGCAGCCTCGCCCCCCCGGCCGCAGCAGCGGCGGCGCAGCAGCAGCGGATCGCGGCGGCGGTGGCCGCGGCCACCAAGGCGGCCGTGCGCGCGCGCGAGGAGGAGGACGAGGACGCGGACGACGACGCCGACGACGAGGGCGGCGAGGAGGAGGAGGAGGGCGGGGGCTCGGACGACGACGACGAGGACGAGGCTGACGACGCGCACCTGGCCGCCTCGCGCGCCGCGCGGCCGCCGCCGCCGCCGCCCTCGCCGCCGCCCGGCCGCCGCCGGGCGGCGCCGCCGGCACCGCCTCCACGGCCGCCTCGGCCGGCGTGGCCGCCGCCATCGCGGCGGCTACGGCCGCCGCCGCCGCCGCGGGCAAGGCCCCCGGCGACGCCCTCCTCCAGGGCGATAGCGACCGCGCCAAGGCCGCTGCCGCCCGCGCCGCCTCGTCCGGCCGCAACAACCGCAACACCGGCGGCGCGAGCGGTGGCGGCAAGGGCGGCGCCGGCGGGCTGCCCGCTTCCGCGGCCGCCGCCGCGCAGCAGCAGCAGCAGCAGCACCTGCTCGCGGGCTACCCGCCGGCGGTGGCCGCAGCCCCGGCGATGGCCTGGGCGCACCACCACCACCCGCACCAGCACCAGCAGCAGGCCGCCGGCGCCCCGCCGCCGCCTCCGGGCACGGCCGCCGCCGTCGCCGCCGCCACCGCCGCGCTCGCGGCCGGGCACCACCCCCACCACCAGCACCTCCCCCACGCCTTCCCCCCCCACCCTCAGGCGCACCACCACCACCACCACCTTCACCAGCTCCACGCCCACCACGCCCTCCACCAGCAGCCGCCCTACCACCACCACCAGCAGCAGCCCTACCACGTGACGTCCGCGGGGCGGCCGACGGGCCTTGGCCCCGCCGCGGCAGGAGCACCGGGAGGCGGGCCCAAGCGCTCGGCGTCGGCGGCGATGATGGTCGGCATGGGCGAGGGCGGCGGCGGGGCGGGGGCGGCGGGTCTCCACTTGCACCACCGCGGCACCACCCCCCAGCCCCCCAACTCGCTGCACCCGGCCTTCTCGGCGCAGGCGGCGGCGGCGGCGGCGGCGGCGCCCCTTGACGACCCAAGCCAGCAGCAGCCCAAGCGCATGCGCGCCAGCAGCGCCGACGACGCCGCGGGTCTCGGCGGCGGCCTCCACAGCTCCCACCCCCACTCCCACCCCCACGCCACGACCACCACGCGCGGCAGCGCCGTGGCCGAGGACGACGTGCTGCTGCTGCCCGTGGGCGCGCGCGCGTGCACGGCCGCGCTAATGGCGCCGTCGGCCGCGGGAAGCACCGACTTCAGCGGGTGGGGGCTGCTGGCGCCGCAGGCGACGGCGACGACGGTGACGACGAGCAGCGGTGGCGACGACCACGCCGACGACACGGGCCCGCGCGGCGACGGCGACGACGGGGAGGCCACGGGGGGCGGGCGCGCGGCGGCGGCTGTGGGCGCGACTGGTGGGGCGGCGGCCAACGCCAACGCCAACGCCAACAGCAGCAAGCAGCCGCCGCAGGTCAAGGCGGAGCAGCAGCTTCAGCAGCAGCAGCAGCAGCGGCCACAGCAGCAGCGGGGCGCCCGGACGGCCGTGGCGGCGGCGGTGACCACGCCCCTGTCGACCAAGGTGGCGTCGGCGCTGCCGCTCGCGCTCCCCGGCAACAACGGCGGCGGCAACGCGCGGCGCCTGTCCGACCTTCCCGGGGTCAGCCCCGACCTCGGCCTCGGCGGGGCGCTGGCGGCGGCAGCCGGCGCGCTCACCACGCCCGGCGCCGTCGTCGGCGCGTCGCTCGCCGGCGCGCTCAACGGCGTCGGCGGGGGCGCGGGCGGCAACGGCGTCGGCGTCATGGGCCTGGGCTCGGCCGGGCGTGGTGTAGGCGGCGGCGCCGGCGTCGGCGGGCGCACGCCGGCGTCGGCCGGGCGCGGCGGCGTCGGCGGCGGCGGCGGGGCTGGCGCGGCGGTCGCGGCCGCCCTGGCCGCCGACGACTTCATGGGCGGCCTGCTCGGCGGCTGCGGCGCGCCCTCCCCCGCCGCGCTCGACCTGCTCAACGCCCTGCCCGTCGGCGTCAAGGGCTGCCTGCTCGAGGCCGCGCGCGCCATCGTGTCGGGCGGCGCGGGCGGCGGCGCGGCGCAGTGAGCGAGCGCGCCAAAAGCCGGAACTTTCTTTGTTGTACATATCCCCCACAGATCCCGCACAGGAACACACACACCCGCCAGACACAATCCAGACCACCCCAACAGCCAGCCACCCAGGATTTTTTTTAGCCGCAGTTCTTCCTCTCTCTCTCCCTCCCTCTCTCTTTCACACAGGTTTTTTCTTCAAAAGCGCGCGCCCCCCGACCTCGCCCCCCCCCCGCGGCCCGCGCGATTTCGTTCCCCCTCTCTCTTTGACCCTCCCCCGACTCCCGTTTAGAGCAGCTATACACACACACAGACACTAGCTCTCTTTCGATCCCCTGACCCTGACCCGCCGCCGGCAGCAGCACCACCCGAAGCAGCACAGCGCAGCAGGACGAAAACAGATTAGCCGCATACAACAGCCGTCACGTCACGTTAGCGACGTTCTTCCCCCCGTATCGTTTTTTTTCCGGAGAGAGAGACCCCCAAAATGCCGCTTCACACACACAGAGCATTGAGATTCAGATATATTACGCACCCAGATACACACACACACTCAGATACCACCCAACCAGAGACACCACAGACACAATGTTTTTCCCCCCCATCCAAACCCAGTTGCGCCGACCGACCGAGAGGAAGCGGCGCGAAAGAGAGAGAGCAGCCCCCGCCGGCGCCTCTTTTGCTCCTCCCTCCCTCGCCGCCGCCGACCTTTAAACCCCCCCTCCCCTCCCTCCCCACATCTTGGGGCAACGGGCCTGGACGGGCGCCCCCCCCCTCCCCCCCTTTTGCACAGTATACCACCCGGAAACACCAGTAAAAATGTCAAGCATCCTCCACGCCGCCCCGCCCCCGCCCCCCCTCGCCCCGCTTTCAAATCGCCGCCACCACCAAAAGGTCCCTTGCGCCCGCCCGCCGCCCGCCCACTCAAGCAGCTGACAATGCCCCCAAAACCCGATGTTGTCCAAAATGTTCCCCTGATATACAACCCAGGCAACTTTTAGGTCAGTCAAAGGTCGTTCGACCCACTCACGCGCGCCCGGCGCCGACGAGGGCTTTTTTCGATTCGCGATTGGGCGGGGGGCGAGAGCGCTCACGTGCGCGCGCCACGACGAGCGCGGCCGTTTGCCGCCCAAACAAAACCAACCATGCAAGAGGTGCGACGACGACGACGACCCGGTTCGGGCATGCACGATGCTTTCGGCGGTGTTTGGCGCGTGTGGGAGCAACGGGGTGTCTGCGGGCGGGGCGGGCGCGGGTGAGGGGCGTCTGTTGTGCTTGGGTGCCGGGCGCGTGCGCGCGCGCGCGCGACAGGCCCGCCTCCCCTCTCCCTCCTCGTGTCCTTTGGAAACGGCGCGTGCTTTGTTGCGGCCAAGGCCGCGCGCTGGTTCTTGTTTCCTTCGTCCCCTGCTGCCTCCGCGCCGGCGCGCGCGTGAGGCATTTACCTCATTTCATCATCCTCATCCTCATCCCCTGCCGTGGTTTTTCAATCTTCCGCCGGCTGCCCTTTGCCGCCCTCCCCTCCCCCCCCGCCCATTGATCGCCTCTTGCCGCGTCCCACGCGGCGGCGCTGAAACAGTGCGCTGCCCGGGCGCGGCACACAGTCCTCTCCCCCCTCCCTCCTCCTTTTCGGCGCAGCATAGCGAACCCCAATAGTGAACCAATGAACAGAAGCAGTTAAAATGTAAAATGTCCTGGAAACGCAATTTTAAAGGGGCGTCTTTAGTTTGCGTGTGCGTGCGCGCGCGCGCGTCGGCGTCGTGGTTGCGTTGTTTCGGGGCGCGCCCCATCGACCCCCTCTCTCTCGTTCAGCCGGAAAAAAAAAGGCCCTCACCGCCCCACGCGCCCCAGGCTCGAGTCCGTCCGCGGGTTGGCCGTGTACTCCTGCGCCTCCACCACCGCCGCGTCGACCGCGCTCTGCAGCGCGCGCAGGTCGCGCAGGTAGAGCAGCCGCAGCAGCGCACCCGCCTGGTCGACGCGCGCGTCGCCCGTGCCAAAGCCGAGGGGGACGCCGGCCAGCAGGGAGGCGCACGAGGGGGAGGAGGAGGGGCCTGCGGCGGACGCGGACGAGGACGAGAGCCCGACGGTCGGCAGCACCTCGTCGGCGACGGCGCGGCGCGCGGCCGCCAGCCGCCGCTCGAGCAGCGCGTCGGCGCCGGCGTCAGCGTCGGCGTCGGGGGGCGACGGTGCTGCTGCTGCTGATCCTCCTCCTTCTCCTCTTCCTCCTTCGTCCAGGCGCAGCATGCGCAGCAGCCGGTCGATCTCGGCGCGCACCTGGGGCGCGTCCAGGTCTGGGAACGCCTCCGCCGCCTGCTCGCGCGCCGCGAGCCGCCGCCGCGCGGCCGCCGCCGCCGCCGCGCCGCTGTCGGCCGCGCCCGCCTGCGCGGCCGCCTCAGCCACGCGCGCGGCCGCGGCCTCCTCCTCGCGCGCCGCCTCCTTCTCCATCTCGGCGCCCGCGGCGTTGAGCTCCGCGGCCGAGTCGCGGTAGTCGAGCGCGAGCGCGAGCGACAGCAGCCAGCGGAGCGCGGCGGCGTGGGGGTTGGTGGCGTTGTTGGAGTTGGTGTTGCCGTTGACGGCGGCGGGCTGCGCGGCCGCCGCCCCCGCAACCGCCACCGGGCACTCGAGGTCGGCCAAATACTTGGCAAAGGCCCCGTCCCACGCTGGGTCCTCAACCTGCTCGAGCGCCCTGCGCTCCGCCGTCGGGTACATGCGGATCTGGGGTTGGTTGGTTTTTGTTGTGGTTGGGGGGGGGGTTGAGTGAAGGGGTGAGGGCGTTGTTGGCGTCGGGCGCGCGCGCGCCGCGTCGGGCGTCGGACGTCGGACCGAAGGACAGCCAAGCAACGCACCTTCATGTTCTCCAGCCACGCCACCAGCGAGCGCACGGACCGCGCGTCCGAGTCGGCAAAGTCCTGCGCCCGCGGGTACGACAGCGCGAGGAGCGCGCGCCGCTCCAGCATCGTGGAAGAGGGGAGGGGGCGGCGCGCGCGCGCGTTTCGAGGGGAGGAGGGGGGAGGGTGACGACGACGGCCTCTTTGCGCCTCGCGCGCGCGCGCAGAGGCGAGAGAGGCTGGATGGGAGCTTTTGGTGAGAGGAAGGCTTGAGGGGGGATGCGAGTCGTAGTAGCAAGGGGGCGATTGTGTCTGTGTGCGCGTGGGTGTGCCGCGAAGGCGACGGACGTCTTACTGAGCGCCGCCGCCGCCGCTGCCGCCAGTGCCGCCGCCGCTCGCGCCGATCGCGTGCGCGCCGCCGACCCATCAACCCGCCGCGATCGGCCTGCGCCAATATGCGTCAAACAGCCTCTTTTGTGTCCTTCTGCAGCCCACAACGCCACAACCTCCTTCTCGACCCACCCGCATCACACCCCTCTCTCGACTTTGAAGAGCGGCAAGAGCCCACCCAGCGGACACAGAGAGCACTCAACCGCGCCGAGAGATAGAGAGAAGCGCGGACAGGAGCAAGGATGCTGGCGCAAATCGCCGCGCGCTTCGCCCTCAGCGGCCTCGCGGTGCGTCTTGGTGCCGTGATGGCACATTCAGCGGCGGCTCGAAACCGGGGCCGCCAAAAGCAGCGGCGGGCGCGCCTCACCCCCCAAACAGCCCCCAAACCCTCTCTCACGTTTCGCCCCCCCCCCCCCCGCCCTTCCCGCCTCCCTCCTCAAACAAACAGCAGGCGCGCGGGGCCGCCGTGCAGGCGACGAGCGCCCTCAGCCGCTCCTTCGCGAGCGGCGCCGGCGAGGTGCGCCCCATTGGGCAGAGGAACTGGTTGTGGCGGGTGCAAAACACAAGGCTCGACTTGCCTCCCCCCCGTGCGCCATCATCATCGGCCCGCGCCTCTCACCTCCGATCAACCGACCCTCACAACAACAACATCAAATCCCATCGCAGATGACCGTGCGCGACGCCCTCACGTCGGCCCTCGACGAGGAGATGGCGCGCGACAAGGACGTCTACATCCTCGGCGAGGAGGTGAGCGAAGCGCGAGCGAGAGCGAGCGCGAGCGGCGGCGGCGCGACTCTGAACCCCGAAAAAAAACGCTGATGGAGAGCGCGCGCCCCTCCCAACCTCCCCCAAAACCCCAACACCACCAAAAACAAAAAACCACAGGTCGGCGAGTACCAGGGCGCCTACAAGGTCACCCGCGGCCTCCTCCAGAAGTACGGCCCCGAGCGCGTGCGCGACACCCCCATCACCGAGGCCGGGTTCACGGGCATCGCCGTCGGCTCGGCGTTCCAGGGCCTCCGGCCCGTGTGCGAGTTTATGACGTTCAACTTTGCGATGCAGGCCATCGACCAGATCGTCAACTCGGCCGCCAAGACGTGCTACATGTCGGCCGGGCAGGTCACGTGCCCCATCGTCTTTCGCGGGCCAAATGGCGCCGCCGCGGGCGTCGGCGCGCAGCACAGTCAGTGTTTTGCTGCGTGGTATGGCAGCGTGCCGGGCCTCAAGGTGCTCGCCCCCTACGACTCGGAGGACGCGCGGGGGCTCATGAAGGCGGCCATCCGCGACCCGGACCCCGTCGTCTTCCTAGAGAACGAGCTGCTGTACGGCACCAACTTCCCCGTCAGCCCCCAGGCGATGGACAAGGACTTTGTGCTGCCGATCGGCAAGGCGAAAATCATGCGCGAGGGAAAAGACGTGACGCTCGTCGCCTTTTCCAAGATGGTGGGGTTCTGCCTGGAGGCGGCCGCGCGCCTCAAGGAGGAGGCCGGGATCGACGCCGAGGTGGTCAACCTCCGGAGCATCAAGCCGCTCGACCGCGAGACCATCCGGGCGTCGGTGAGCAAGACGCACCGGCTCGTGTGCGTCGAGGAGGGGTGGCCGCAGAGCGGCGTCGGCGCCGAGATCGCCGCCTTGGCGGCGGAGGAGTGGTTTGACGAGCTGGACGCGCCCGTGGGTCGGGTGGCCGGGGCGGAGATCCCCACCCCCTACGCGGCCAACCTGGAGGCGCTGGTGTTCCCGCACGTGGGGGACATCGTCAGCAAGGCGCGCGAGATCGTGGGGCGGTGAGAAGGAGGAGGGGCGGGCGGGGGCGCGTGCGCGCGGCCTCGGGCTCTCTCTCTCTCTCTCGCTTTTGCGCGGCGCAATAAAAAAAAGCTCCGATCGATCTTTAAACAGCTTAGCTTTAGAAGTGCGAGCGCGCGCGCGAGGGGGGCAAGGGCGGAGGGCGTTGTCGGGCGGGCGGGCGTAGAGGGGGCGGGAGAGGCAAGAGGTCGGCGGGGTGAGGGGGGAGGGGGGAGGGCGCTACGTTCAATTCGAGGTGCGCCCCTTCCCCCAAACCACCACCGCCCCCGTCGGCCTTCCCCGCACGCATTTGTTAAATACAAATGTGGCAACCAAAAAGGGGAAGCGAAAAAGCAACCGGAAGGGAATGGGAGGGGGTGTTGTTGTGGTTGCGTTGTTTTGGTTTTGTGCGAGATCGGAGGGGAGGTCGGCGTTGAAAGGGCGGCGGGCGGCGGGGTTCGTACATTAGAAAGGGCGGGGGGGGGGGGGGGGGGGGGGCAGGCGGCGCGCGGAATAGGCGGAGGGATGTGTGTGGATAGGTACGTCAGTGAGAGAGATAATCAAAGCGTGGAGGTGTTGTTGGGCGTGTCCTCGTCGCGGGCGTCGTCGTCGTCCTCGTCCTCGTCGTCGTCCTCCTCGGAGATCGGCGGCACGGCCACGCAGTGCACGCGCCCGCCGGCGTCGCCCGCGACGACCGTGGTGGCGGCGGCGGCAGCGGCGCCGGGCCGCCCGCCGCCGCCCACCATCGACGCAAAGGCGAGGGCGGCGATGGGCGCGTCGGCGACGAAGAAGGCGAGCGGCGCGCCCGTGGCGGCGTGCCAGAGGATGACGCTGCAGTCGGCGCCGCCCGTGGCGAGCAGCGGGCGGCGGTGGCGGCGGAGGCGGGCGCCGCCGCCCGACCCCGCTCCGGCGCAGCTCCCGAAGGCGGCAGCGTGGACGGGCACGCCGCCGCTGTGCACGAGCGAGGCGACTAGGCGCGGGTAAACAACCGGGGGCGGCGTCGGCGCGCCGTCCTCCGACGCCGCGGCGGCGGCCACCCGCAGCCGCCACAGTCGCGCGCGCGAGCGCGGCGCCTCGGCGTCGTCGAGCGCGAACAGCAGGCCGCTGCGGCCGTCCCACCCGAGCGCGCGCACGCCCGGCGCCGCCAGCGGCGCCTCGTCCCCGTCCTCCTCCTCCCCGTTATTGGCGGGGGCGGCGGTGGCGTCCTCAGCCGCCTCGGGCGGGGCCTGTGACGGCGGCGACAGCATGGCCAGGCACGCGCCCGTGCGGCGGTCCCACACGCGCACGTCGCCATCGATCGAGCCCGTGGCGACGAGGCGCGGCGGCGGCGGCGGCCGGGCGGAGGACGAGGAGGAGGGCGGCAAGGGGCCGGCGCCGCCATCCTCGTCCTCGCCCTCGTCCTCCTCGCCCTCCCCCTCGAGCAGCAGCGCGCACATGACGGCGTCGGCGTGGCCGCTCAGGACGGCCGAGCAGCGCGCCTCGCCCGCAGCGGCGTCGCCACCGCCGCCGGCATCGTCGTCGCCGGGCGGCAGCTCCCACACGCGCGCGGTCGCGTCCTTGCTGGCCGTGACGGCGACGCGGCCGCAGCGCGACAGCGCGACGGCGTTGACGCCGCCCGTGTGCGCGCTCGCGCCGCGCTCGCCGCGGCGGATGAGCCGCGCGAGCACGGCGGGGCCGTCGGCCATCGAGTTGCGCGCGCTGCCGGCGGCGGAGGAGGGGGCGGTGCCGGCGCCGGCCGCGCTGGCGGCGTCGGAGGGCCGCGGCTGCGGCGGCAGTGGCGGCGGCGTGGCGGCGAGGGAGGCCCTGCGGCTGCCGCCAACGGCCTCTCCTCCAGGAGGGACCAGGCGGTAGGCCGTGACCGAGCTGTCGAAGAGCACGACGACCGCGACCGAGCCGTCGGCCGAGACGGCCACCGACTTGGTGCGCGACCCGAGGGCGGCGGGCAGCAGGGTGCGGGGCGGGGCACGCGGCACAAGCGGCGTCGGCGTGGGGGGGGCGGCGAGGGGGCCCGCGTCGGGGGGGGGGGCGGCAGCGCGGGGGCCGAGGTAGAAATCCCACCCGGCCACGCGGCGGTCGCCCGAGGCGCTGATGACGCGCGCGGCGGGGAGGAGCTGCTGGTGGTGGTGGTGGTGCTGCTGCTGCGGCGCCGCGGTGGCGGCGTCGGCGGTGGCGGGGGCCGGGGGCGGGAGCGCCGCGAGCTGGCGGGGAGGAGGCCTCGAAGAAGAAGCAGGCCGCGCCGCGAAGAGCCACTGCACGGCGCACCCGTGCGCGTTGGGCGCCGCCGCGAGGCACTCGCCCGTGCCGCACGCGTCCCAGGCGCGCAGCGCGCCGTCCTCGCCCGAGGTGACGGCCAGGCCGCGGCCGGCGAAGCCGCGCGCCCCGCGCACGCGCCCCTCGTGCGCGCCGACGCACGCGGCGGCCATGGCCGCGGCCGCCGCCTGCGCCTCGCTCGACGCGCTCGCGCTGCTGTTGCGCGGGTTGTTGGAGCCGGGCGGCGCCGACGCCGCCGCCAGCGCGGCGGCCGCCGCGCGCGCCGCGCGCAGGTCGAACAGCCGCGCCGAGCCGTCGGGGCAGCACGTGAGGGCGAAGCCGCCCGAAGGCGTGAGGCGCAGGCCCGTGACCTCGCGCGCGTGCGCCCCGGCAAAGACGGCGATGGGCTTGGGCTCGGCGGGCGGCGAGGCGGCGGCGGCGATGCTGGATGATGAAGAAGCGGCCGGGGGGTCATCGACCTGCCAGCAGGCGACGGTGCCGGCGCCGTCGGCCGTGACCGCGGCCGAGCCCGAGGCGTCGAGCCCGCAGACGGAGACCCAGCCGCGGTGCGCGTCGGGCCCGAGGACGGCCACGCACGCGCCCGTGGCGAGGTCCCACACGCGCGCGGTGGCGTCGTCCCCTGCCGTGATGGCGCGGGAGGGGGGTTGCGCGGGGTTTCGACGGCGGTGGTGGCGGAGGGGCGAGCCAAAGCCGCCGCCGCCGCCGCCCCCACCGCCGTGGGATGCTGACGCCGCCGAGGCGAGCGTCGGGAGTTGGGGCGGCGCCACGATAGCGCCGAGCCGCCCGTCGTGCCCGCGCAGCACGTGGAGGCACTCGCCCGTGGCCGCCGACCACACGCGCGCCGTTCCGTCGTGCGACGCCGTCAGCACGAGCCACGACGATGACGACGACGACGATGGTGAGGGCGCGTCGGCGGCCGCCGTTGTTGCCGTTGCCGCTGGCGCCGCCGCAAACGTGGCCGACACCACCCATCCCTCGTGGCCGCGCAGCACGCGCGGCCGCCGCTGCTGCGCCAAGGGCCCCGCGGTCGCGCCCGCTGGCCCTCCTCCTCCTCCGCCCGCCCCGGAGAGGTCCCACACGACGGCGGCACGGTCTCCGGAGCCCGTCGTCGCGGCGAGCAGCCCGTCGGGGGACAGCGCCGCGCTCAGCACCCCCCCCACGACGCCGCCGCCCGAGATGCGCGCGGCCGTGGCCGCGGCGGCGGCGGCGGCGGAAGCAGCGCCGGCGCCGTCGGCGGCCTCGGCGGTCTGCTGCTGCTGCTGCTGGCGCTCGGCCTCGGCGTGCGGCAGCTCGGCGGCCAGTGAGAGGGCCGGCAGGCGCCACGCGCGTGCGCGCGGGTCGGCGGGCGAGGCGGTCAGCACGAGCGCGCCGTTGGCCGAGCAGGCCACGACGGCGACGGGCGCGGGGCGCGACGCGTACTGAGCATGCCCGAGGCCCGAGGCCTGGCCCGTCGCCGCGGAGGACGGGCGGGGCGAGGGGGACGAGGACGTGCGCTGCTGCGGGCCGGCGGCGGCGGCGCCCGGGGGCAGCGGGGGCAGGCCGACTGCCGGGCGGCGGTGCGCGACCACCGCGGCCACGAGCGACCCGCCGGCCGAGAGGTCCCACGCGATCAGGCGGCCGGCCGCGTCGCCCGCGAGGCACATCGCGTGGCGCGGGGGCGGGAGCGAGGGGCCGGCGTCGGCGTCCTCGGCGTCGGCAGAGGCTGCGGCGGCGACCGCCGCGTCTGCCCCTTCCGCAGCCGCCGCGACGGCCGGCGCCAGGACCGCCGCGAGCGCCGTCACGCACGCGCCCTGGTCCCAGCGCGGCATCACGGCGGGGGGGCCGCCCACCGCCGTGTCGGTGGAAGAGGCGCCAGAGGCACGCGCCGCCGCCGCCGCCGAGGCCGAGGGGCGCGGCGACTGCACCCCCGCGCTCGCGCCGCCGTCCGCGCCGCCGTCCCCCCCGCCTCCGCCTCCGCCCTGCGGGGGGTTGTGCGCGCGCGGCAGCGGGCCCAGCGACAGCCGCAGGACGGCCTCGCCCGCGAGGTCGGCGTCGTAGACCGTCACGGCCCCGTCCCCGCCCCCGACCATCGCGTCGCGCCCGAGGATGGCGCAGCACGTGAGCGGGGGGCCATGCGCGCGCAGGGAGGAGCGGTGCGCGCTGCCGGCCTGCGCGAGCGTGGGGGCGCGGCAGAGGAGGTGGCAGGGCGGCGCGGGCGCGGGCGGAGGCGGGGGGCCTTGTTCTTCTTCCCGGCCCTCCTCAGCCTGCTCCTCCTCCTGGTCGGCCGCGCGCTCGGCCTCTGCAAAGGCGCGCGCAAAGGCGGCCGCGCCGTCGCGCTCGGCCTCGGCGCGCTCGCGAGCGTACCACGCGCGCATCGCGCTGCCGCCCGCGCGCGCGGGCGCCATCATGCGGAGCAGCAGCTGCCGCCGCAGCATCGGCAGGCCCGGCCGGTCCTCGCAGGCCGGGAGGCCCGCCTGCAGCGCGCGCAGCAGCAGGCGCAGGAGCGCGTCCTCGTCGTCGGCGGCGGGACCCGCGGGCCCCGGGGAGGCGGCGCCGGCGCCCGAGAGGCAGCGGCGCAGGTCGTCGGCCAGCGGGGCCACGCCCACGGCGTGCATGCGGCGCTCGAGCCACTCGGGCCTCAGCAGCATCTGCCGCAGCTCGCCGTCCCGCCCCGCGCGCCCGGCGCCGGCCAGGTGGTGGGCGAGGCCCGCGCGCAGGAGGTACCCCCCCTCGCGCGGGGCGGCGGCCAGCGCGGCGCGGCGCAGGCGGTCAGCGCGGAGCGCGATGGCGGTTTGTTGTTGTTGGCGCCGCTGCTCGTCCGCCAAAGGCGCGCCCTCGTTGCCGTGCGCGGCTGCTGCTGCGGCTGCTGCTGCTGCTGCTGCTGCTGCTGCCTCGGCGACGCAGGCGGCAAAGGATAAAGAAGAAGGAGAAGAAGGCGAAGAAGGAGAGGCGACGGCCGCGCCTCCCCCCCCCTGCGGGTCGAAGCTGAGCAGGTAGACGTCCAGCACGCGCGCGTGCGCGTCCGCGATCGCGCGCGTGCCCTCGTTGGCCGCGTGCAGGTAGGCGAGGTGGTCTGCCGCCGCCGCCACCCAGAAGCGCCACAGGTCGCTCGCCGCGCCGCCGCAGCCGAGGCCGCCGCCCGAGGCCGCGGCCGCGGCCGGCGCCGCCTCGGGCGGCGGCGGCGCGTCGGCGGGGGGCGCCGCGACCTGCAGCACCCCGCGGTCCGCCAGCTCCTGCGCCATGGCGAGCGTGCGCTGCGCCGCCGCGCCGCCGTCGGCCTCGCCCGACCACCCCCACGCCGCCGCCAGCACCGCCAGAGGCGCCGCGCACCCCGAGGGCAGGGCGCCGGCCAGCGCGTAGGCTCCCCGCAGCTGGGGGGGCAGGGCGTCGGTGAAGGCGCGCCCCGCGGTGCGCAGGGCCGTGAGGCTGTAGCGCGTGGGCGCGGGCGACGAGGCGGAGTGGTGCTGCTGGTGGCGCAGGCCGCCGCTGACGCCGCCGGCCGCGGCCGCCCCGGGGGGCAGCGGCGGGCGCAGGTGCTGGTCGGACGGGCGGCCGGCGGGGGCGCTGACCGGGGGGGCCACCGTTGCCGGGGCGGGGGCGGCGGGGACGGCGGCGGCGACCGCCGGAGGGGCGAGGCACAGCGAGCGGCGGGCGGCGGCGGCCGAGGCCGCCGGGGCGAGCGCCTCGGCCGCGCCGGCCTCGGGGAAGCGGTCGCCCCCGTTCGGGCCGCTGATGCTGCTGATGCGGAGGGCGGCCTGGTCGCCGCCGCCGCCGCCGTCGAGGAGGGTCGTCGGGCGGCCGGCGGCGTCGTCCGTGCTCCGAGACACCGCGGCCGCGGGCGGGAGGGCCGCCGCCGCCGCCGCGGGCGAGGGCGTGGGGGGCGGGCTCGTGGCGTCGTCGCCATCTGTTGGTGCCGCGGGGGTTGGCGGCGCGGCGGCAGCGGTGGCGGCAGGTGCGAGCGGGCGCGGCGGCGCGCCGGTGTCGCCATCGCCCGCTCCTGGTCCTGCCTCGCCTTGGCGCGCGCGCGCGCGACCCCCCGCCGGCGCGGGCAGGCCGCACAGGCGCGACTGCGTCGCGCCCATGGCCTTTGTGGCGTGACGCGAAGAGGCTGCGGCGTGGCGTGACGATGATGGATGACGATTGATTGATTGACTGCGAGAGAGATGCACCCCCTCAATGGCCGGGTGGCACGCGCTCGCCGATCATGTTTGATTGGGGCTCCGAGGGGAGTCGGACAAAAGGAAGGATGGATGGGGCGCGCGCGCGCTTTGTCGTGGTCGACCTCAACACGCGAGTTGTGTGTGTGTGTGTGAGTGGGGGTCGCGCGGACGATGGAAGCAATACTACGACGAGCGCTCGCGGCGGTCGACGCGACGCTCGCACACGACGCCTCCCGGAAGGCGGTCGGCGCCGGTTGATCCGCGCGCTCTCGTTCTGGGCCCCCCCGCCCGCGAACCAACACACGCACGGATCGCTCGCAGCCGCTCTCATACCACATTTCCAGTCGTCAGCCTCTCGCGCGCGCAAACGTCCAACGCCAAAGAGCCAACCAACCCCCCATTGCGCAAAAGGGAGGGGGCGCCCGCGCGCGCGCGATCGCCGCCCGCCCTCCCTCTCTCTCTCTCCATCCCCACCAAAGCACACCAAAGGACGATGGACCTCCCGCCTCCAGGGCCCAACGCCCTCGAGCTGGCGTTCCGCCGGCTGCTGCTCAAGTGCGAGGAGCACGCGCGCGGCGTCGGCGTCGGGGGCGGCAACGGAGCCGCCGCCGCCGCCGCGACCGTGGCTGGCGGCAAGCAGGGAAAAGGCGGCAGCAGCATCCTGCTGACGGACTGGCGGGTCGACCCCAAGTTCCACTGCTATGTCGACGTCCTGCGCGAGCAGCTCGCGGCGCTCGAGGGCGCCCCGCCCCCGCCGCCGGCGGGAGCGCGCACGCCGCCGCTCGCCGGAGCTGCGGCCCCTCCTCAGCCGCTGCCGCCAGCGCCAGCGCACGACCGCCTTCCCCCGGACGTGCTCGCCCTCTACCGCGCCCGCGTGCGCGCCATCTCGGAGGCGCTGCGACCGCCGGACGTCCCGGCCTTTTGCGTCGGGCGCGCCTCGGCGCTGGCCGGCAGCGCGATCGTCGCGCTTCGCGCGCAGCAAGAGGCGGCAGCGGCAACAACGGCGGCGACGGCAGCAACGTCAGCAGCAGCAGCAGCAGCCTCCGCGTCACCGTCCGAAGCAGCCCCGGTGGCGGCGTCCAAGCTCTTGCAGCGCCCGGGAGGGGGCCCGCAGCCGGCGGCCCGGCGGCAGAACCAGCAGCAGCAGGCAGCGGCGGCGAAGGGGGCGCAAGCGGCGGCGGCGGGCGAGAAGCAGCCGCAGCAGCAGCAGCTCCAGCTGAGCAAGGCGGCCGCCGAGCGCATCTCCACGCAGCAGGCCCTGCAGGACGGCCTCGCCGAGGAGCTCCTCGGCATGACCGCCGAGCTGAAGGCCGGCGCCCTGGCCATGCAGGGCGCGCTGCGCCAGAGGGGGAAGCTGGTCGACGAGGCAGAGACCGCGCTCGACGCGTCGGCGCAGGGCGCGCGCGCGGCGGCGCGGCGCGCGGGGGAGCAGTACCGCCGCAGCCGCGCGGGCTTTTGCCAGACGTGCCTGGTGATGGTGGCGGTGGCGTGCGTGTTCGCCGGGATGATCGTGTGGATCAAGCTGACGAGCATGGTGGGGCTGGGGTCGAGGCGGCGAAAGGGGTGGCTGTGGTGATGATGACGAGTTGGAGCGGGGCGGGGGGGGGGGGTCGGAGGGCGGGAAGCGCCTTCGTCGCCTCGTCGCCGTTTTGTCGCTCAGCGCCCGTGTTGAAAAGCTCCCCATCGTTCGAGATATGTGTCTCTCTCTCTCTCCCGCAAACATACGCTGCTCTCCCTGCTTCTGAGTATCCACCAAACAAACAGACGGGCGACAACGCACACACGCGCACGCGCCCCCTCTGACGACTCGAGAGAGACAACCTTCTCGCGGATCGCGGCTCGCTCGAAACTTGAAGGCGGCGGCGAGAGAAAGGTCGTTGCGTCGACCCCTCCTCACTCACCCGCGCGCCGCGGCTCGGTTCCGCCGGAGAGCACAGACAACACACCATGCTGGCGGCATCCGCGCGAGGGCGGGCGGCAGGGGCGGCAGCCCCTTGGCGCCGGCGACATCAAGCGCCCCCGCTCGCGCGCCGCCCGCCGCTCGCCGCCGCCGTGGCGCTCGCCGCCGCCGCCGCCGCCTCGGCCGAGCAGCCCCCCCCGCCCACCCCCGCCCCCGCCGCCGCCCCCGCCCCGGAGCGCTACGTCCCGGGCGCCGTCCTCGAGATCTCCGGCCCGGACGACTACGCCGCCATCCGCGCCGCGGACCCCGACCGCCTGGTCGTGCTCATGTGCAAGGCGCGCTCGTGCCGGCCGTGCAAGGCCTTTGCGCGCAAGTACGGCGCCCTGGCCGCGCGGTTTCCCGAGGCGGCCCTGCTGGAGATCTACGGCGACGACAGCCCCGCCACGCGGCAGATGATGATCGCGATGCAGGTGCGCGTGACCCCGACGTTCAGGCTGTCGAGGGGCGCGCGCGAGGTGGGGGCGCTGACGGGCACGAGCGACGCGAAGCTGCGCGACGCCATCGTGTCGGCGCTGACCGAGGGCGAGCGCAGCGCGCACCCGGACGACGTGGCGGCGTGGCGGGCGGCGCAGGAGGCGGCGCGCGAGGCGGCGGCGCTCGAGGAGGCCACCGCGCAGAGGGCGGCGCTGGCGACTGCCTCGGCCTCGCCGTCGGCCCCGCCGTCGGCGTCGTCGTCGGTCGACGAGGCGGCGGGCGTGGCGTGAAGACGGCGACAGGCACCTCCTCGGATTCTTCTTCACCCCCTTTCCTCTCCTTCTTCTTCTCCTTCTTCTTCTTCGTCTTCGACAGCAACCAACACACCACAAGCACCACACCAACCCCAAATTCTCGCCCTTCCTTGCGAGCCCCTTTTTTGTCCGTCCGCTTCCGAGCGCGCCCTCCTTCCGCTGCCGCCGCTCTCTCCCCCTCGTCGCCGCCATCGTCGTCTTCCTT
This sequence comes from Mychonastes homosphaera, assembly GCA_009193075.1. Lineage (NCBI taxonomy): Eukaryota > Viridiplantae > Chlorophyta > Chlorophyceae > Sphaeropleales > Mychonastaceae > Mychonastes > Mychonastes homosphaera. The sequence goes on along the minus strand of VXJC01000002.1, from coordinate 917,950 downwards.
CCTTCCCTTGTCATTGTAAGAATCTTACATTCTGCGTAATGATGCGCGGTGCGTCAATGTGCGTTGTCAAATGTGCGCGCGGCGATCTGGCGTCGGTTTTTCAGCGGCGGGACGGCCGCCCCTTGGTCGTCGTCGCCTTCTTTTTCTTCTTCTTGGGCGGCTCGTCGTCGTCGTCGTCATCCTCGTCCTCCTCCTCCGTGTCCTCGTCGTCGCTGTCGTCGCTGTTGTCGCTGTCGTCCCGCTTCTTGCTCTTGCTCTTCTTCTTCGGCGGCGCCTTCTTCTTATTGCCCCCCGCCCCCGCCCCCTCCTTGGGGTTCTTGTTGTAGTGCGTGCGCGGGTCGGTCGCGTTGAACTCGAGCACGCGCGCCACCGTGGCGTCGAGCGCCGCGTCGTCCTCCGCTGTTGCTCCGCCGCCAATCGCGTCCAGAACCACGGGCAAGCGGCGCCGCAGCGCCATGGTGGCCTCCGCGCCCGCGCCGCCGCTTCCCAATTCCACATCGTACGCCAGCACCTGCACGCCGCGCCGCGCCGCGCGCCCCAGCACGCGCGCAAATACCGGGCACGCCTCGTGGCAGGGCCGAAAGGCGGCGCAGTCGCTGCGCGCGACGATAAAAAGAACGGCGGCCGCGCTCACGCGCCGCTCGCGCCCGCCCACCAGCGCCTTCCCCTCGGCCAGCGTCCGCTCCAGGTGGTGCACGTGCTTGATCGCGCGGTCGCTCACGACGCCGACCTCCTTTTTCGCGTGGCCGTGCGGGAAGATGGCCGTGCGGCGGTAGGGCGGGCGGCGGGGCTGCCCGCCCGCGGCACCGGACTCGGAGGCGGAGGCGGAGCAGTAGACCCCGAGCACGGCCGTGGCGCCCTTTTTGAGCGACGACTTGGGCGCGGCCGCCGCGGCCACCGAGGGCACCAGCGGGGGCGAGCGCCCCGTCGGCGAGGGATAGTCGGCGCACACGACGATCTTGACCTCGACGAGCGCCACGGAGCCGTCGTCGCGCTCGAGCATAAAGTCGGTGCGCGAGGAGGAGGAGGTGTTGGACGGGGTTGAGGCGGCGGCGCCCTTGCCGTTGCCGCCGCCGCCGCCGTCGCCGCCCCCAGCCGTCGACGAGACGGTCTGCTGCGCGAGCACGGCGCGCGCGGCGCCCAGCTCCGGGATGGCGCCCGCGCGCAGGGCGGCGGCGGCGAGGCGCTCGGCGGCGGCGGGAGCGGCGCAGATGAGGGCATCGCCGTCGCCGTCCGGACGCGTGTCGTGCGCGAGGACCACCGAGTGCGTCGTGCGCCTGGCGGTGGAGGAGGCCGAGAGGGGGGCGACGTGGACGCGGCGGCCCGGCGTGACGAGGCCCGCGCAGTCCATGGCCGGGGTGTGCGCGTGGAGGATGGCGTCGTTGGCGGCGTTGTTGGCGGCGCTGCGCGGGGCGACGGCTGCTGCGGCTGCGGCGGCGGCTGCGGCGGCAGAGGCGCCCTCGGGCAGGGCGACCACGTCGGCCACGTAGGGGGTGCGGACGCTGAGCGACGGGCGGCGCAGGACCAGGGCCGGCAGCAGGCGGCCCAGCGCGACGGTGGGGGTCGGCGTCGTCGTCGTCGTTTGCGGCGGCGCGCGGCGCTCGGGCTTCTTCTCTCCACCGTCCTCCGCCGCCCGCGCCTTTTTGACAGCGCGCGTCATGGCGTGACGGCGCCCTGCTCCCACTGCTGAACGATGGATCGACAGGAGGGTCGATCGCCAGAGGGCTAGGAGCATGCGCTGCGGGCGCTGCGGGCGCGCGCGCGCGAGAAGACGCCCACCACAAACCGAACCCAAGCGGGGGTGTGTTCCGGCGGAAGGAAAAAGAAAAGGAGGAGGAAGGGGTGCGGTGATGTTGCTGGCACGCGCACTAGTATGATGCAAAGTTTGATCAAGCCTGAGCGGGCGGAGGGCGCGCGTTTTCACGGCCGGCCGCCGCCGCCGCTCGACGTGCGCGCGCTCGCGCGACCGCCCCGTCGACGACGCCGCCGCCGACGCCCTCAAGTCTGATCGAGAACAAATGCGGTCTACACACGAGAACAAGTCTTAGGGGGTTGCGTCGACTACTACTAGTAGGACTGCTCTACGGGAAAAAAACTATACAAAACTAAGGAGGAGCGGGAAAAGCTAGGGAGGGGTCAGCAACGGCGAGAGCGCGGGGACAACGCGGGGGGGGCGGCGGCGGGAGGAAAGAGGAAGAACCGAGGCGGGGGGGCCACAGAGCCCGCGCGCGCACGCCGTTCATCTCCTCCCCCCATCCCACCCCCCAAGCCCCTCCTCTCTCGCCGGGTCCGAGGAGGATCAGGAGGTCCCGCGCGCGCTCTATCTACGCGCGCGATTTCTATGTCAAAAAAGAAGAAGAGTCCTGCTGCTTTTGGCCAACGACACACCAAAAAAAACCTCTCTCCGCTCTCAGCTCCGCTTGTTGCCGCCGTTGGCCGGGACGGGCGCCGGCGGGATCTCGATGACGGCCGCCGTCAGCGCCGGCATGGCCACCGTGTAGCTGAGCCCGGGGGCAAACTTCATGCCGATCGCGTCCGCGGGCAGGCGCGCGGGCGCCACCGACTGCACCTCGCGGTTGCCGCGGATGTTGCCGTCGGTCGACCCGTCGTAAGACTGCCCCGCCCACGTGATCCCGCCCTTTGACTTTAATCCATCGACGCCCGGCATGAGCCTAGAGACCGTCGCGCGGCCCCAGCCGAGGCTGCCGACGCGCAGCTGGAGGTTGCACGACAGCCTCTCCTCTTTGTTGATGGCGGCGACGCGCAGGACGCCGCGCGCGTCGACGAGCGCCCACGTCTTCAGGTTGCCGTCGCAGCCGCTGCCGCCGACGGCCGCGGGCGGGAGCGGGAACACGGCGGCGAAGCGCGTCTTGGCCAGGTCCTGCGGGGAGGCCTCGGGCCCGCCCGTGGCCGCCACGAAGAAGAGCGCGCCATAAAAGGGCGCGTGCACGGAGGGGTAGGGCCGGCGCTCGTCGTCGTCGAAAAAGTTGGTCTGCACCCCGACGTTTGGCGCGCCGCCGACGATGGGCGCCCCGCCGAATCCCCAGTGGACGTGGAACCCGCTCGCCCCGGCATTGGCGAACGCCAGGGCGAGGTCGGCCGACCACAGGGCGCCCACGTACGTGTCCGAGAGGCCCACGCGCCCCCCTCCGAAGAGCGAGTTGGTCTCGCTGATGCGCATGCGGTACCCCGCCGCCGTGGCCATGTGCTGCAGCGCGGTGAACTTTTCGACGCCAAACTGCACGAGCGGCTCGGCGAGGAGCTCGGGCGCCGTGATGGTGGTGTTGTCGACGTAGGGGTAGTAGTGGACGTTCATTTCGCGGAGGGCGCACTTGTTGCGCTCGGCCATGCGCTTCACGAGCGAGGGCTCGATCGTGTTGACGTTGCCCCAAGAGGGGCCCGAGAGCGCGGCGGTCGGGATGGGCGCGGCGGCCTTCTCGTTGGACGCCGGGTTCTTGCGCCCCGTCGCCAGGTCCACGCCGCACGGGTTGATCTCCTTGGCCGCCTCCGTCCAGTACTCCAGGAAGGCGTCGGGGCCGGACTGGAAGTTGGTCGAGCGCGCGGGGCGGTAGCCGCCGACGCCAGAGGGCCAAAACTCGGGCTCGTTCCCCAGCTCAAACGTGAGCAGCGACCCGGGGGGGAGGTACCTGTACGCGTCGCGGATCATCTGCTTGCTCATGTCGATGGCTTTGCCCGGCTGGTAGAGCGGGAGGCCCACGATGATCTTGGCGTTGGTCGCGCGCGCGACGGCCGCGATCGAGCGCCAGGTCTCTGGCGAGGGGACGTCGGGCATCGCGTCCTGCGACGCGCCCCCTAGGCGGATGATGGGCTGCCGCCCATAGCGCCTAAAGATGGCCGCGAATGCCGGCAGGTTGGCACCCCAGTCCGTCAAGCGGCGCCACTCGTGCGACGTGCCCAAAAAGGTGCCCGTGGGCGGGAGGGACTGGCCCTTTGTCGCCGGGTCGACGACGACGGTCATCTGCCCCCACCCGGGAACAGGGGCGGACGGCGCAGGGGGGAGGCGCTTGGCGTTGACGTAGTCGAGGTCCTCGAGGCGGCCGGACTCGAGGCGGCGGCCCGGCTTGGGAGGGGCGGCGGCGGCAGGAGGAGCGGGGCGAGGGGGCGGGGGCGGCGGCACGCAGAGGCCCGACATGCACGCCTCCTTTTTCTTGGCGTCGCCGCACGCGGCGCGGGGCGCAAGGGGCTTGCAGGCGCTCGACCCGACGCGCTTGGCGGCCCCGTCGGCCTTCACGCACGCGGCGGTCAGCCCGGAGCACCGGTGGGAGGCCGGGGCGCTCTTCTGCCACGACGCGGCCGCGGACGACTTGGCCTGCGGGGTGGCGGCCTTCAAATAGCCGTAGCACGACTTTTGGTCGTTGGTGGGCAGCTGCGCACAAAAGCGGCCGTCGACGGCGGCGAGCGCGGCGCCCGGCGCGCGCCCCGCCTGCTGCAGCGCCAACACGTCCGCGGGCCCTCCCGAGCCCGGGGCGCGCGCCGTGCCGTCGCCCAGGATGTCGGAGAGCGACAGGGCCGCCTCGGACGAGGCGGCGGCGGCGCTGCGCGCCGAGGCCACCCCGGCCACCGCTGCCGCGACAAAGACGGCCGCGGCGGCGAGGACCGCGAGCGCCAGCCGCAGCGGCGTGACGATGGCGCGCGGGCGCTTGCCGAGCGGGTCCGGGGGGTGCTGGCAGCCGCCCCCGACCGCCCAGACGGCCGGGACGGTGAAGAGCGGGCGGTGCAGGAAGGAGGAGCACTGCTGCTGCTTTGATGCTCCTGCTGTTGTTCCTGCTGCTGCTGCTGCTGCTGCTGCTGTTCCTCCTGCCGCCGCCGTTGCCGCCGCCGTCGGCGTCCCGCTCGCGCTCGCGCTGCTGCTGCTCGGCGCGCCGCCGCCGCCGCCGCCGCCGCCGAGCCTGCTGGCCGCAAAGGGCTGGTGGCTGCGCACCTCGCGGTTGCGCACGGGCGAGCGCGCGGCCTCGGCGTCGGAGCCGAAGAAGTTGCCCGTCGCCTGGCTCTCGCGCGGCGTGCGCAGGCTGCCGCGCGGCATGCGACCCGACGTCGTCGTCGGGTTGTTGTGGTGGTGGTCGGCGTCGCCGCCAGCGCCGCCGCCGCCGCTCTCCGCCGGAGGCGCCATTGTCGAGCGGGCGAGGAGCTGCTCCTGGCGCGCGCTGTCGATAGGGAGGGGCTGCCGCCGCACTCCTTTCGGTCCCGACTGCCTACGGCGGGCCTCTTTCAGCCCGTGTCCGGCGGATTGGGGGGTTTGTTTGTTGGGGGGAGGGGAGGTCGCGAGCGCGAGAGAGAGAGAGAGGAGAGGGAAGCCAACGACCGTCGCTGCCCTCGCGCTCTTCCTCCTTCCTTTCGCGCTGCTCTCTTCCGCTTTTGCTTCGGGTTCGCGGCGTGGGCGCCTCTTCGGCGCGCCACTACTGCCCGTACTTTGCGCGCGAAGGTCTCGCGTCGATTGGGCCGCGCGCGCGCGCGGTTTCACGCGGCCAAAGGGCCGGGAATGAGGGAGAGGGCGCGGGGGAGGAGACAAGGGGAGGGGCCCGCTCCTCTTTTTTTGTGTGCAACTGTCAGCGGGGGGTTTGGAAACGAGGGGGGCGGGGGGCGGCCGACGAGCCGGAGGGGGTTTCGAAGCGTTGGTTGGTTCTGAGTGGAGGGCTTGGGGGCATTGGCGGGGGGCGGTTTTGTCTCGAGGGCGGCGGGGGGTGGGAGGAGGAGGGCAAGGAGGAGGAGGGGAGAGAGGGGGAGAAGGGTGGGGGAGGCCCTCGAGCTCGGCCCGCGCCCCTGCCCCGCTCCCTGCGGGACTAATTTCCCACGAGTGCAAGCGTCATTGCGCAGACCTCTGTGCGCCCCCTCCCCGCCTTTGCCACTCCCCACGCCCAAAGGCCCCGCAGCAACAAAAACGACGTTGGTGCACGATCGCGGGCTGTCGCGCCGTTCGTCGACTTCCACGCTCCGTTTGCGGCCGCGAGCGCTTGACAGCGACTGCTGCTCTGCTGCCGCTTCTTGCCATCTCTCCAACAAAACAAGGTTACTAGACATATAGATAATTCGGCAAGTTGGGGGGGGGGGCAATCCTCTCGGAATTCGAGGAGAGACGCCCCCTGCCGCCGCCGCCGCAACCGGCGGGATAAGAAAAAAACGCCAACGCCAACGCAACACAACCCTTCATCGCCGCACCCCGGCCGCGTACACGGGGTTCTCGGGTGCCTTCTGCCACTGCCGCCACAGCATGTCCTTGTACTGCGACTGCTTGAGGCCCGGCTTCTCCATGCGCAGCAGGGGCAGGTGCCGCTCCTCGTACGCGAGCCAGGCGGCCTTCATGCGGCGCTCCGGGTGGGCGTCGCCGCCGCCGCCGCCGCCGCCGCTGCCCAGCAGCAGCCCAGGGCTCGCGCGCCCGCTGCCGTTGGCCGGCCCGCCCCCGCCCCCGCCGCCCCCTCCCCCTCCCCCGCCGAGCCCCACGTGCGCGAGCGCCTCGACCGCCTCCGTGAGCGAGCGCGCGTCCACGGCCACGTCGTCCGCCTTGTTGGTGTTCTCGACCTCGACCGCGCGCGCATAGTCGTCCTCGGTCACCTCGCGCCGCGCCGCGCGCGCGCGCGCCTCTGCGGCCGCCGCGCGCTCCTTTTCCTCGCGCTCGCGCTGCTGCGCGAGCTCGTGCTGCGTGATCTTGCCGCCCGAGCTGAACCCCCCGTGGTGCTGCCCCGTGGGCTTGGCCAGCCGGCCCTTGCTGCTGCCCTTGGGGGCCGACAGCTCGGCCTCCTCCTGCGCGGCCAGGCGCTTGGCCTCGAGCTTCTTGGCCGCCGCCTCGCCCTTGGCCGCCTCCTGCTGCGCCTTTTTCGCCTGCGCCTTCGTGGCCTTGCCCTCGCCCGCGGCGCTCCAGTAGGCGTCCTCGGCGCGGCTGCGCGCGGCGACCTCGCTGGCGGCCTTCTTGCTGGCCTCGCGCTCCTTCTTGGCCTCCTGGCGCTCGGCGCGCGGCATGTTTTTGGTGTTGTTTGTTTGGTGGTGGTTGTGCGGCGAGGGGTGCGTGGCGTCCTTGTCGTCGGCGTTGGCGGCGTCGGCGGCCGCAGCAGAGAGGCCTCTCTCCCTTGGCTCTCTCTTCTTTCCGATCGCCCGTGCGCTGGGCAGGGGCGCCGGTCGGGGTCTGCAAGCGCAGGCGCGTGTGGAAGCGGAGTCGCGCTCGCCAAGCGAGCGGGGCGAGTCGGGGGGGGCGCGCGGGAGAGTGATACCACCGCGCGGGCGCGAGGAGAAAGAGGGAGGGAGAGAGGAGGAGCAAGGCGTGCCTTGGCAATCTCTCTTCCGTTGTGTCTGCCTGGGCGCGTTGTTGAGCGTGAGGTTGGAGAGCGCGCGCCTGTTATCGTGGTGCGTTTGGAAATGTGGGAGGCGGGGCCGTGGCGAGCCCCCCCCCGGATCAAAAAATGACGCGGCGATGGCGTCGGCGGCGACTCCGCCGCGCGCGCGCGCCGTCGCGGAGCGGGTGGCGCCGCCTGCCCCCTTTGAGAGTCGACTCGCTCACACAACGACGCCCCGAATCGCACCACGCATGATCGCGCCGACACCTCCACGCGCCAGCAAACAGTACCCTCCGATCTACGCTTCATTTTTCGTCTGATCCCGAAAGCGCCAAGCGCCGCGCGACGAAAAGGAAAAGAGAAAGGCGGCAAAAGAGCCCACCTCTCCCACGCGCGCGCCCTCCCTCCCTCCCTCCCTCCCCCGACCACCCAACCCAACACCAGCGCCATGGGCGGCGATCGCGGCGGCGGCGGCGGCAAGCGCGACGGCGGCGGCGGCGGCGGCGGCGGCGGCGGCTACCGCAACAAGAAGGCCCGCTTCCAGCGGCACGGCCCGGGCCCGAGCGGCGGCAGCGGCGGCGGCGGCGGCGGCGGCCACGCCATCCCGCAGGGCGCGCGCGGCCTGCTCGTCACCTGCGACGCCGGCCGCGAGCGCCGCTGCGGCGACGAGGTCTCCGCGCTCTGCGAGGCCGCCTTCGAGCGCCTCGGCAGCAGCACCCCCGGCGACGCCGCTGCCGCGGCCGCCGCTGCCGCCGCGCCGCCGTCGGCAGCGGGCGACACCATCGACGCCCGCCTGGCCGCCGAGGTCGCCACGCTGCGCGACAAGCGCAAGGACCGCTTCCGCTACTTCGAGACGGGCGTGCGCGGCACCTTCTTCCTCGCCTTTCCCTCGGCCTTCCGCGAGCCGGGCGCCCCGGCCCCCGTCGCCGTCGCGACCGACCTCGTCGAGCGCGCGCGGCGCGAGGGGCGCTCCGGGTCGCGCTTCGCGCAGCGCCTCGTGCCCGTCGAGCGCTCTTGCTTCGGCGGGCTGGAGGAGCTGGCGGCCATGGCGCTCGACGTGGCCAAGGAGCACTTTGGGGCGGTGCTGGTGGAGGAGGAGGGCAAGGAGGAGGAGAAGGAGGAGGGCGGCAAGGCCGGGGGCGAGGGCGAGGGCGGCGAGGGCGGCGGCGGCGGCGACAAGAAGGACGCCGAGGCCGCCCCCGCCCCCGAGAAGGAGGAGGGCGAGGAGAAGGAGGACGAGGGCGGCAACAAGAAGGGCAAGGAGGAGGAGGAGGGCGACGGCAACGACAAGAAGGCGCCGCTCGCGCTGCCCAAGCGCCCCAACACCGCCGCGGTTGCCGGCACCAAGCCCCTCACCTTTGCCGTCGACGTCGACACGCGCGCCTGCGGCCGCATCACCCGCGCCGCCGCCATCGACGTCGCCGCCGCCCCCGTCCCCTGCCCCCCGCACAAGGTCGACCTCACTAACCCGGACGTGACGATCGTGGTGCAGTGCGTGCGCAACGCCGCCACGGCCGCCGTGGTGCCGCGCTACCGCGAGCTGCTGCGCCTCAACCTGGCGCGCGCGGCGCAGATGGGGGCGGACGAGGCGGACGCGCGGGAGGCGGCGGCGGCGGCGGCGGAGGGCGGAGGCGGGGCGGGGGCGGGGGAGGAGAAGAAGGAGGAGGAGGGGCAGAAGGAGGAGGCGGCAGCGCCCGCAGCGCCTCCTGCTGCTGCCGAGGCGGCGGCGGCCGAGCCCGCGCCCGCCGAGTGAGGCCTTTTCGCCTCTCCGTTTGTTTACCTATCGTTGGCGGGTCTTTTTTCGTTGATATGTAGCGTTGGCGGCGCCGAGCGTCCCCCAGTTGCGAGCTTTAAAGTTTCACCATGTGCAAAAAAGCGACGCAGCACCGTCACTCGGCTGAGCGGTGGGCTCTCTCGCGCCGCGCGCAGCCGGCGACGAGGATACGTACAAGGCGCGCCGCCGTCTCCTTCGTGCTCCTTCCTCCACCCACACACTCCACCACCCGCGAAGGGACACGCCCGCGCGCGCGCTTACACGCATCGAGCCTTCAGATCGGACTTGGGCGACAAACCCCACAAGGTACGAGAGCGAGCGAGCGCAAGAGAGAGAGAGGCAGGCACCCTCCTTCGCCCTTCTCTTCACTTCGAGACGCCCGCCATTGCCTCTCTCCGCCTTGGGCTGATCGCGCTCGTGGCGATCCAGTGCGGCGCGCGGCGAGACCCGAAGAGCCCCCTCCTTCTGCCGGGCGGCACCGCGGGCGGCAAGCGCGCCGCTGGGGCTGCCGGCGCGCGGGCGAAACAACAAGCAGGAGGAGGAGGGTCGACGGTTGCTGAGCTTTCGGTTTGTGCTCCTCCCCCTTCGTCGCTCGTCGATCCCCACCCGGCGCGGCCCGGCCCCAGCGCGTCGGTCGGATGGTCTGGGCGGCTCGATCAGGCGCTGCTCTTCCCCTGTGCACGTCTGGCCAGGCGGGGCGGATGCGCACGGCGGCGCAAGGCACGGCGCGGCGTGCGGAGCAGAGCACTTTTGGCCAACGACGACAGCAGCACGCCAGCTCACCCCTCCTCCGCTTTTTGCCGCTCCCCTATCTCTATCTCAACCCCCGTCACAACACACACAGACACAGATACACGCGCACCTTGATCACACATACGCGCAGAAAGCCAAGATGCAGGCGCTGTCGTCGTCGTCGGCGGCGCCGCGGCCGGCGGCGGCGGCGGCCGCGCGGCGGCGGGCGGGCGGCGCGCCGCTCGGCGTCGCCGCACCCGCCCCCCTCCGGCGGCGCGTCCCTTTCCTCTTCCACAGCAGCGGCAGCGCGACTGCGGCCCACGGCGACGACGAGCGGCGGCAGCAGCAGCAGCAGCGCCAGCCCTTGAGCAGCAGCAGCAACAGCAACAGCACCAGCAGCACCTCCTCCTCCTCCCTCGTCCCGCCCGTCTCGCCCGCCGCCGCCGCCGCCGCGCTCCGCGCCCCCTCCTCGCCGCGCCCCGACGTCTCGGCCTCCGCCGGCGGCGACGCTTCTTCCGCCACCACCGCGGGCGACATGATGCCCAGCTACCCGCCGGCCTTTGTCGCCCGCCGCCTCCTCACCTTTGCCTGCATCGTCCTGGGTTACTCGTGCTACTACCTCACGCGCAACTCTTTGACCTACACCGCCCCCGTCATGGTCGCCGACGCCGCCCTAGGGCTCGACATCACGATGATCGGCGCCATGACGTCCATCTTTCCCATCGCCTACGGCATGTCCAAGTTCGTCTCGGGCGTGTTGGGCGCGCGCTTCTCGCCCTCGCAGCTCCTCGCGGGCGGGCTCATGGCCACGGCCCTCATCAACATCGCCTTCGGCTTTGGGACGTCGCTCGCCTGGTTCTGCGTGTGCTGGGGCCTCAACGGCACGCTCCAGGGCGTGGGCGGGCCCTGCTGCGCGCGCATCCTCACGACCTGGTTCGCGTCCAAGGAGCGCGGCACGTACTGGGGCATGTGGAACATCGCGCACAACCTGGGCGGGTTTGCGGCGCCGCTGGTCGCGGGCGGTTTTGCCAAGGCGATGGGGTGGAAGTGGGGGATGTGGGCGCCCGGGATCATCGGCCTGGTGGTGGGGGCGGCCGTGCTGCTCCTGTGCCGCGACAAGCCCGAGGACGTGGGCTTCCCGCCCGTGGAGCCCACGACGACCACGGCGGCCAAGGGCAATGCTGCGGCGGCGGCTGGCGGTGCCGCCGGAGGCGACAAGGCGGCCGCGTCTGCGGAGAAGAAAAAGCCCGACGTGCTCAAGCAGCTCGTCAACACGGTCCTCAAGAACCCCTTCATCTGGGGCATGGCCCTCACCTACTTCTTCATCTACGTCGTGCGCCAGGGCGTCACGTCGTGGTTCGTCTTCTACCTCATCAAGGAAAAAGGGGTGGCCGACGCCGCGCAGGCCGCCGTGCGCGTCTCGGGGCTCGAGCTGGGCGGCCTCTTTGGTTCCTTGATCGCCGGCCGCCTCTCGGACGGCATGATCCGCGCCGCGGCCGCGCGCCAGGGCGTCGGGGAGCTCCCGCGCGAGGGCAACGTCGGCAAGCGCGTGCAGGTCGTCATGGCTTATACAGTGGGCATCGCCGCGGCGCTCCTGGCGTTCCAGGCCTGCCCGGCCACCCTGCCGTGGCTGCAGTGGGCCAACGTCTTCATGATCGGCTTCTTCCTCTACGGGCCCCAGATGCTCATCGGGCTCTGCGGCGCCGAGCTCGTCGGCCCGGACTCGGTCGGCGCCTCGGAGGGCTTCCTCGGCTGGATCGCCTACCTGGGCGCGGCCAATGCGGGCGTCCCCCTCTCGATCATCGTCAAGGAGTACGGGTGGGGGGCCTACTTCACGGCGCTCCTTTGCGCTTGTGGCTTGGCGCTCGTGCTGCTGTCGCCGATGGTCAACCTCAAGTCGCACGTGCAGCGGCTGGAGCAGCGGGCGATCAAGAAGAAGAACAAGGGGCTGTGAAGAGAGAGAGCCTTTGCAACCGACGGGCGGGGGGGGCTGCGGCGCGCTGCGCGCCCTTTCTCTCTCGCTCTCTTGAAGAAAACGAACCCACCTCTCTCGACCGAACCTTCGACCCCCAAAAACGTACTTTTCTCTCTCAAAAACTTGCTATATCCAAAACGTGTTGAACAAATATCCCTCTCGTCGTCGTCGCCCCATCGCCGTCGCCGCCCTTCACCGCGCCTGCTGCTGCTGCTGCTGCTGCCCGCGCCGCTGCAGTGCGGCCGCCCGCTGCTCGGCGCGCAGCGCAGAGATCGCCGCCGCCTCGAGCTCCTGCGTGTAGCTCCCGTGGTGGTGGTCCAGCCACGCGCGCAGGCTTGCGAGCGGGCTCCACCCGGCGCCCTCGGCTGCAGCGGCAGCGGCAGCGGCGCCGGAAGCAGCAGCAGCGGCAGCATCAGCGCTTGCGGAGGCCGCCCCCGTCGCCGCCGCCGCCGCGCCCTCGCCGCCTTGTTGCTGCTGCTGCTGCTGCCGCCCGCCCGCCGCCGCCGCCGCCGCCCCGGCCGTCCCCGCCAGCAGGCCCCGCGCCACGTCCTCGGGCGCGCCGCTCAGCGGCACCACCTCGCTCCCGCCCGCGGCCGACCACCGCACCAGCTTGACCACGCCCAGGGGCTCGAAGAGGAAGCGCGAGGGCGTCAGCGGCGACCCCTCACCAAAGATGCGCTGGTTGAGCGCGAGGGCGGCGGAGAAGAGGCCGTTCTGGCTCTTGAGTGACGCAAAGGTGGGGTCGGCGCTGAGGAGGGCGCGCGGGACCGGGTCGCCCTCGAGCACGTACTGCGCGACGGACCCGCCTGAGAGGGTGGGGGGTGCGTCGGCTTCGGCCGAGGCGGCGTCGGCGGCGTCTGCCGAAGCCCCGGCCGCAGCTGCCGCCAGGCGCGCAAGGGCCCGCATCATGGCCGCGCTGCCGCCGCCGCGCGCGTGCGCCAGGACGGGCGGGGAGCCAAACGTGAGCACCTCGGGCAGGAGCGGCGGCGGGGGGCGGTCTTGGTTGCTGCCGTCACCGTCGCCGCCGTCGCTGTCGCTGCCGCCGCCGTCCGTTGCTCTCCTCCTCCGCTGCCGCTGCCGCTGCTGCCGCCACCGCCGGAGCTGCTGCTGCTGCTGCCCCCCTCCCTCGGCCACCTCGGCCACCCACAGCAGCTTGGCGAGCGCCCCCCCGAGCGAGTGCCCCGCCCACACGACGGGCAGGGGCTCCTCCTCCTCGTCCTCGTCCAAGCCGCCACCCCCATCCTCCCCCATACCGCCGCTCATCGCGACCGCCGCCCGCACCTCGGCGCGCAGTGCGCCCGCCAGGCGCGCCACGCCCGCGTGCGCCACCAGCTCCGAGGCGCCCTCGCGCGGGTAGGGCGTCGGCCACACCTGCGCGAGCGCGGCCGACAGCCCCAGCACGTCGGCGTCGGCCGCGCCCCACTGCACCCCCCGCAGCAGCACAAACCGCTCGCGCCGGACGGGCGGCGCGAGCGGCAGCGGCATCGACGAACTCGGGGCGCTGCTTCCGTTGGCACTAGAGCTTCTGCTGCTGCTGGCCCCGGCCCCGGGCGACAGCCCCGCGCGCCGCGCAAAGCCGGCGTAGTCGATCGCCGCGTCGCCGACGACCCACGACGTCCCCCCCGCGCCCTTGCAGCGGCCGTGCGCGACGAGGCGCAGGCCCATTGCCGCGGCCCTGCGCTCGAGCTCGGCGACGCCCGCGGGCCCTACGGAGGTGTCGATGTAGCAGAGGCCGGAGAAGGAGGCGACGCGCGAGGCGCGGTAGAGGAGCGGCCAGGACGCGGCGCCGACTGTCGATGCGGCGGCAGAGGCGGCATCAGCGGCGGCGGCGGCGGAGGCATAGGCGGCCGACGACGCCGCCGCTGTGGAAGAGACGTGGCGGAGGCGGTGGTGTAGCAGCGGCGGCGGGCGCAGGGGCCGCGCCGCCGCTGCCCGCGAGCGCAGGGCAGCGGCGCGCATCTCGGTCGTTTGCTTTTTTCGGGTGGTGTCACTCGGCGGTTGGTTTTTTTCGCTTCCGTCTTTCAAAGGCTTTGGGTGATCATGGAGGAGAGGGAGATGGAGGCGACGCAACGTGCGCGGTCAGCGGACTGGCGCAGGCGGTTGTCTTTAGAGAGGACGATGAGCGCGCCGCCGCCGCCGCCGCCGCCATCGCGCGCGCGCGCCGACGCCGAGCACGACGAGGACGCTTTCAAAGGTTTGCGCCCCCTCACTTGACCGAAGCACACACACGAACCCGATAATCAAAGTACTCTAACACTCAACCGACGCACAAACCACAACCAGCAACCATGTTGCTGAGGAGAGGGAGCCCGACGAGCGCCCAGCTGTTGTGGCGCTTGGTCGCATCAGCACCAGCAGCCCATCATCCGCACCACCCGCCCGCCCGCGCCCCGTTCTCGAACAACACTCCGGCGGCATCAGAAGCACCACCACCACTGTCCCACCCGCCCGTCCCCACCCGCGCGATCGTGCGCGCCGTCTCGCGCGGCTTTGCCGACGCCATCGTCTCGTTCGCGGCGGGCGGCGGCGGCGGCGGCGGCGGCGGCGACAGTCGCATCGACGCCGCGCGCGCCACCGAGCAGCACGCCCGATACCTCGCCCTGCTCCGCGAAGCCGTCCCGAGTCTCGGCGTCGTCGAGCTGGACGCGCCGGACTACCTTCCCGACGCGTGCTTCGTCGAAGATACCGCGGTCGTGGTGCCCGGTTCGTGGCTCCCCCGGCAGGCGGCACCGAGCGACAGCAGCAGCAAAAGGGGCGTGGCGGTGATCGCGCGCCCCGCGGCCCCCTCGCGCGCCAGCGAGCCGGAGGCCGTCACGCGCGCGCTGAGGGGCCACGAGCTCCTGCGGGACGCGGTCGAGGTCGTGGGCGAGATCGTCGCGCCGGGGACGCTCGACGGCGGGGACGTGCTGATCCTTCCGCCACCGCCAACTGCGGCAGCAGCAGCAGCGGACGCCTCAACCCCCACCACCGTTACCGTCCTCGTGGGGCTCTCCGGCCGCACAAACGCCGAGGGCGCGGCGCAGCTGCGCGACCTGCTCGCCCCGCGCGGCGTGCGCGTCGTGCCCGTGCCCATGGCCGCAGCCTTGAAACGCGCCCCGGGCCTCATGCACGGCCCTCCTTCCTCCTCCTCTTTCCACCCGCTGCACCTCAAGAGCGCCGTGACCGCGCTCTCGGCCGACTCGCTCCTTTGCGCAGACGGGCCCGCGGGCCGGGCCGTCGCCGCCGCCGTGCACGGCGCGCTCCTGCGCGCCTCCCCGCTCCTCCCGCCCCCGGCCGCCGGCGGCGGCGCCTCCTCCTCCTCCTCCGCATCCGCCGCCATCCCCGTCCTCCCCACGTTTGCCTTCCTCCCCGAAGAGGACGCGTGCGCGGCCAACGTGCTGCTCCTGGGGGATGCCGTGGTCGCGCAGCCGGCGCTCGAGGCGTCGCGCCGCGTGCTCGAGTTCCTGTGCGAGCGCCTGGGGCGCCGCCTGGTGCTGCTCGACCCGCCGCTGGGCGAGATGAAGAAGGCGGACGGCGCGCTGACGTGCTGCTCGATCCTGTTTTAGGAACTTTAGGAACGAGAGCAACGAAAGCAAAAACAAACAAACAAACAAACAAACTTGTGCATCGCTTTACAGCCGCAGGCGCTTGTGGCGCGTCGTGGCGGCGGGCACGGGCGCTTCGTCGTCGTCGCCGTCGCCACCGCCGCCTCCGCCTCCTTTGCCCTTGTCCTCGCCGCCCCCGAACGCCTCCTCGTGCCCAAACCCCTTGTCTTCGAACACGCGCTTGATCTGGCCCAGCTCGCCCGCGATGCGCGCCTCCTCCTTGCGCTGCTCGCGGCGCCGGTCCACCCGCTTGGTGGCGCCGCCAGGGGCCGCCCCGCCCGCCGCCGCCGCCACTGCGCCTTGGCCGCCGGCCGCCTTGGCCGCCGCCGCCGCCTCGGCCGCGGCCTCGCGCTCGCGGCGGAGGGCCGCGCGCGGGTCGTCCTCCTCGTCGTCGTCCATGACGACCGCGCCCGTGATCTGGTACTCCGGGAAGCACTCGGCGTACGCGTCGTCGTCGTCGCCGCCGGCGCCGCCGGCGCCACCGCCGCCGCCGGGGCCGCCGCCGCGGCGCCCAGCGCGCCACCGCTCGTCCTTTCCTCCCTCTTCCTCCCCTCCTTCGGGCAGCGCGTTGGCCGGGTCGAGGGCGCGCGGCAGCGGCAGGTCGGCCATGTCGTCGCCCGCCGCCGCTCCCCCAGCGCCACCAAAGTAGGTCCGCTTGATGGTCGCGCCGTCGGCTCCTGCTGCTGCTGCTGCTGCGGCTCCCGCTCCCGCCCCGACCTCCTCCTCGCCGCGGCCCTCGAGCGGGTCATAGTCGCGGCCGGCGTCCTCGAAGATGTCCTCGTCCTCGTCGTTGACGACGCCAGCTGCCGCTGCCGCTGCTGCGCCGGCGTCCTCGCCCGCCGCCGCCGCCCCCGCCGCCCCCCCCTTGGCCGCCGCCACGGCCGCCGCCATGGCCGCCTCGCGCTTGCGCTCGAGCGCCGCGGCCACGGCCGCGCCCCCGTCCCCTTCTGCTACTGCTGCCAGGACCGCCCCCGCCCGCTGCTTGCCACCGCCTCCCCCCCTGCCGCCGCCGGACCGCACGTACGCCATCACCTCGGCCACGCGCGCGATCGCGGCGGCGTCGGCCGCGTCGATTGAGACGAGGTCGGCGGCGGGCGGCGGGCAGTCGGCCTTGGCCCGCCGCAGCGTCGTGGGCAGGTCGGGCGCCTCGCACAGCAGCGCACATCGCGCGTCGGCGCCGGAGGCCCCCCGCTCGGCCGCCTCAAAGTCGTACACGTAGGCCGTGCGGCGGGGGAGGAAGGCCTCGCGCGCGGCGAGGCGGGCGGCCGCGGAGGGCGGGGGGGGCGGGGGGCCAAAGACGGCGGCGATCACGGCGCGCGCGAGGTCCGAGTGCGTCTCGACGTCCTGGGGGGCGATCAACACGGCGGTGGTTGTTGTTGCTGCTGCTGCGCCGCCGCCGCCGGACGCTGCTCCTTCTCCACCCCGCCGCGGTTCTGCCGCCGCCGCCGCCGCGTCGCCGCTGTCGCCACCGCCTGCCTCCAGCCGCTCGAGACGCTCGCGCTCGCGGCGCAGCTGCCCAAAGTCGAGCCCCCTCGGCTCCAGCCCCACGGCCGCCGCCGCCGCGGCCGCGGCCGACGCGGACGACTCGGCCAGCACAGCGCGCTCGAGCGCCGTCGTCGCGGCGGCCGTGGCCGCCACGGCGGCCTTGTCGTCGTCCTCCAACACGATGCGCCCCTCGCGCCGCTCCTTGGCGCGGTCGCGGTACTTTTCGGCGCCGTCAGCGCCGGCGCCCCCCTCCCCGAACTTGGGGACGGGCGGGGCCTTGGACTGGCCGCCATACTTTTTCTCGCGGTAGCGCTGCTTGGAGAGCGCCTTGGCAGACTTGCCGCCGGCGCCGGCGTTGGCGTTGGCGCTGGCGCCGCCCGCCGCCGCTGCCGCCACGGGCGGCCTGGGCACCCCGTCCGAGTCCCACTGCGGGCGCGGCGTGGTGAGGAGCTTGCGGAAGTCGGTGTTGGTGGGGCCGGACATGTTGTTGGTGTTGTTGTTCGTTTGTGTGTGTGGCGCGCGCGCGAGAGAGAGAGGGAGGAGGGAGGAGGAGAGCCTTGTTGTTTCGATTCGTGCCGCGTAGCGGCGTTGTGTTCAGCGATGGTGGTGCATGGTTCTGGTGTGTACGTGTGTGTGTGTGCGGGCGAGGAGGCGATGCTGTGTGTGTGCGTGTCAGCGGAGCACCAAGCAAAGCCACGACGCCGCCTTCGTGCGCGCGCGCCGCCGACGCGCGCACACGACGCACGACGCCGCGTCGACACAATTTATGGGCAAGCCCCCCATCAGCTAAGGGCCCCCCACACACAATCAAGCGCGAGCACTCCCATCACATCAACCACATCATGCCCTCGCTGCGATTGCATTGATCGGATAGACAGCGGCGAGGCTTTGTCCCAGTCGGCGGAGGACGATGACCTCTCTCGAACGCGTCGCGGCCGCTTCGCGCATGCTCGCCGCCCTGCGGTCGATCGCGCGCGCCAGGCAGGCGCGCGCCCTCAGCACCACTAGTACCACCGCCGCCGCAGCTGACGACGACCCAACGACAGCACAGCCGCCGCCGCCGCCGCCGCGCTTCTTCCCGCTCGCCGCCGCCGACACCGCCGATGGCGGCGGCGGCGGCGACGCCGACGGCGACGCCGCGGCGCGGCGCAGCTACTTTGCGGCGGCCGCGGACGTGGCCCGCCGCCTGCGCGCCGCGGGCTACCCGGCCGTCGTCGCGGGCGGGTGGGTGCGCGACCGCCTCCTGCGCGAGGGCGCCGAATCGAGGGCGGCGTCGTCGCGGCGAGGAGCCGCGAAAAAAAGGGGCAAGCCCCCGCCCCAGCCCCCCGCGCCGTCCCCGTCCCCGCCGCCGCCACCGCCCCCCCCGCCGCCGCCGGCCGACATCGACCTGGCGACGGCGGCGCCGCTGCACGAGGTCAAGCGGCTGTTCGGCCACGGCGCCAAGGACCTCCCGCGCGGGACCGTGCGGCTGCACCACATGGGCCACGCGATCGAGGTGGCCAGGCTGGGGGCCGGGCCCGAGGGGCGCTTCTTCGAGCGGACGTGGCTGTCGCCGCCAGCCGCGCCGGCGCTCGAGGGCGGGGGCAGCGAGGGCGATGGGCCGCGCACGCCCTCTCCCTCTCCTCCTCCTCCTCCATCCCGATCGCCCGACCTCCTCCCGCTCGACGAGATGCGCTACAGCGCCATGCACCGCGACTTCACCGTCAACGCCCTCTTCTACGACCCGCACTCGGCGCGCGTCGTCGACTTTGTCGGGGGCGTGGCCGACGCGCGCGCGCGCACGCTGCGGCTTGTCGGCGGCAGTCTGCCGTCGTCGCCGCCGTCGCCGTCCTGCTCGCCCGTCGAGCCGTCGCCGTCGCCCGGCGCGCGCCGCCTGGCCGAGGACCCGCTGCGCTGCCTGCGCGGCGTGCGCTTCGCCGCGCAGCTGGGCCTCGCGCTCGACCCGGCCTCGGCCATGGCCATGCGCGACCACAGCGAGCTGTGCGGCCCGGGGAGGGGCATGCCCGCGCGGCGCGTGTGGCTCGAGCTGAAAAAGCTGGCGTGCGGGGAAGGGGCGGGCGAGCGCGCGGGCGCGGGCGCGGGCGCCTCTTCTTCTTCTTCTTTGCCTTCTTCTTCTCCTCTCATTTCGCCGCACGCCTACGCGGTGGCGCGCGCGTGGCCCGAGGCCGTGCGCCTGATGTACCACCTCGGCCTGCTGCGTGCGCTCTTCCCCTGGCTCTCGAGCGATGCCGACGCGCGGCGCGCGGCCATGGCGGCGGCCGCGCTCCACCATCACCACCACCACCACCACCACCACCACCACCACCACCACCACCACCACCACCACCACGGCCAACAACCCGCCGCCTGCGTGGCGGCCCTGCCCCAGGAGCTGCGCGTCGCTGGGCTGGTCAACCCGGCCGCGGGCGCCCAGGGGTACCAGGGCCTCAGCCTCTACTACGACTCGGCCAGGGAGCGCGAGGGCGTGGCGCTGCTGGCGGCGGCGGCCGAGCTCGCGGGCGCCGAGGGGCTTTCGGCGGTGTCGCTGTCGGCGGCTGAGGGGGGAGAGGGGGAGGAGGAAGGCGGGGGCGACGAGGAGCGGCGCCGGGCGAGGGAGTGGGCGCGCGTTTACGCATGGGAGCACGGCGATGCCGCGCTGCGGACGCTGGCGGCGTGGATGCCCGGGGGAGGCGGTGGGGGCGGGAGGGGCGGCGGCGGCGGCGGCGGCGGCGCATCGGGGGAGCAAGGAGGAGGGGGGCTGGCCGCGGCCTTCCTGAGGCGGCACGCGCGCCGGCGCGCCGCGGCCGAGGCGATGGGCGCCGTGGCCGAGGAGCGGTGGGAGCTGGCGCGGCAGCGGGCGCGGCGCGAGGCGGCCGAGGCGCAGGCCGAGGAGGACGCGCGCGCGCCGAGGCCGAGGTGAGGGGGGGTTTGGTGGTTGGGTGCGGTGCGGGGGGCCAGTTTGGTGGTTGGGTGCGGTGCGGGGTGGCGGGGGCAGCGCCGCGGTGGCGGCCTTCTTTTAACCCGGGCGCTCGCGCCCCCGCGCAATCTCTAGCACCACAGAACAAACGCGAATCTTCTTTGCTCGCCCCGCTCTGCGCGTTCAACATCCAATCGTCGAAAATTCGAGAGAGTGGTGAATCGCGCACGTTCTTCTGTGCGAGTGACGAGCACCTTCACCTTCCCATCGGCAACCCCACTTCCAACTCACCCGCGCGCGCCGAGCAAACGCGGATTGCAAACGCGCCCCGACCCCCCGGAACAGCCAGTCCCGATCGGTAGTCGCCCCAGTACCGATATACCACCGATGGCGGCGAACAAACCGACGACGGCCGGCGAGACCGCGCGGCGGCGGGGCTGCTGCCGCCGCCGCACGACCGCCGCCGCCCCGCTCGCGCTCGCCCTCGCCGCCCTCGTCGCCCTTGTCGTCGCGACCCCAGCGGCCCGCGCGCAGACCGCCGTCGCCTTTGGCGACTCGGTCACGAAAGGGTTCGTCCCAAAATCTGACGCCAACATCCCCTACACCATCACGCTCGAGCAGCTCCTCCGCAACCGCTTTGGCGGCGGCGCCCGCGCCGACAACGCCAACAGCGGCGCCGCCGCGCTGCTCCCGGCCCCGGGGAAAGCCGCCCTCGCGCCCCCCGTCTACGCGACCCTCTCCGCTCCGGGGCAGCCCTACACGTGGGCCATCTTCATGGTCGGCACCAACGACATCCTCATGGGCCACCGCACGGCGGCAGACGTGATCGGCGCCCTCAGGCCGCTCGTGGACGCGGCCCTGCAGCGCGGATCAAAGGTCATGCTGCTGTCGATGCCCCCCACGGCCATCAGCACGGCGCAGCAGGAGCGCGAGCGCCAGGTGCTGAACGAGGCGGAGAAGCGGCTGGCGCGCGAGTACCGGAGCAAGGGGAAGGCGGTGACGGCGGTCGACATGGAGGACGGCTTCTTCGCGAGGCTGGGCGGGGGGTTTAACAAGCCGCAGGCGCGCGTGGTGCTGGAGGACGGGGTGCACCTGTGCCGGACGTGCTACGTGGAGCTGGGCAACCTGGTTTACAAGGCGCTCGGGGCGGAGGCCGGGTGGTGCGGGAACGGGCGCAAGAGGGGGGCGGCGGTCGTCACCGCGCGCGAGGTGGCCGGGTTCAATTGCTGATTGGATTGATCGATTTTTCCGCGGCGCGGGCGAGCGGCCGGCCGTCGTGGCGCGTTATACATTATTTGACGATGCGCTGGCGCTCGCATGCTTAGAGAACAGCAGCACACACACGTACTACTTCGAGAATATTATACTTCTCTCAACCTCCAACCTGCTTTTCGTTTCTCTCTCTCTCTCTCGCGTGCGCGCGCGTCGCATAGAAGGACGGCGCGCTCCTCTCCCCTCGCCCCTTCCCATGTCCGTCTCAACCGCCCCCAGGCTGCGCGGCCTGCTCCTGCGGCTGCGGCAGGCCGGTGGCGCACTGCACCCCCAGCCGCAGTACCATCCGCAGCAGCACCAGCAGCAGCTCTTGCCGCCGTTTGCGATCGCGATCGAGGGAGGAGCAACCCAATCGTCCTCCTCGTCCTCCTCCCATAAGCAGCAGACGCGCGCCAAGCGCACCGTGCGCGTCGTGCTCAAGCGCGACGACCCCGTGACGGGCGCGCGCGCGGGCGAGGTCGTGCGCGTGGCGGCAGGGAGGCAGCGCCTCGACCTCTTCCCGACCGGCGCGGCCGACTATGCGACGCCGCGCGCGCTGCGCGAGGCACGCGCGGCGGCGGCGGCGCTTGGCGGCAGCAAGGAGGACGAGGCGGCGGCAGCGGCCAAACAAGTGGAGGAGGAGGACGAGCAACCCGCCGACGCCGCCGCCGCCGACAACGACAGCGACGAGGCGTCGTCCCTCGAGCAGGCGCTGCAGGTGCTCGAGACCAAGGCCGTGGTGCTGCGGCGGCGGGGCAAGCCCCTCGGCGACGGCTCGTCGGCGGGAGCACCAGCAGCAGCAGCAGCAGCAGCAGCAGCAGACGGCGACGAGGGCGGCGGCGCCCCCGCGCGCCTGGTCGGGCGCGTCACGCGCCGCGACGTGGCGCGCGCCGTCGAGCGCCAGCTCGGCGTCGCGCTGGACGACCGCCTGCTGCTGATGGGGGACGAGGGCATCCGCGCGTTCGGAGAGTACCGCGTGCCGCTCAACGTGGCCGCGCCCGACTCGGGCGGCAGCGGCAGCGGCAGCAAGAAGGGGCGGGCGGCGGCGTCGGGCGGCGGCGGCAGGCGGCAGGCGCACGTGCGCGTGGACGTCGTGCGGACGTGGCGGTGATTCTTTGTTTGTTTGTTGTTGTTGCTGCCTACAGTCGTCGTTGTGTTAACCGAGACCGAGGCGCTTCAGTTTGTTTCAATGCACGCCCGGGGGCGGGGGGGGGGGGGGGGGGGGGGGGGCGTGCGCCTCGCCGCGCCGCGCCGCGCCAAAAGCGAGAGCAAGGGGCTCGTAAAAAACCGCAGAGAATTCTTAACACAAAAGGAAAGGGGGGAGAGGGATGGTGCGTCTATAGCTGGGAGCCTTTAGGGCCCCCAGACTTTTTGGTCGCAGGGCTTGGGTTGTGGCGGCAACCCCAAGGTGGGCGACCGCCCCGCTTGGGGGGGGCGGGGGGCTCTGTTTTGCCGGGGCCGACTAGGGAGGCGGCGGCGGTGGAGGCGGCCGTCCCCCCGCCCCACCGCCCTGGTGCATCCGCTCCCCTCTCAACCCCTGGTTGGTGTCGGTTGTGTGTGCGGAAAGAGAGAGAGAGAGAGAAGCCGGCGGGGAGCCGAACTAGCGCGGCCGGCGGGGGCGCGCGCCCTTCCACTCCAAAAAAGGAAAAAGCTCACTCACGGGTAGTAAGTATGGACAAAAAAGTTGGTGGGGGCAGCAGTTCCTGTGGGAACAAACTAGTTGTTGCAGTTCCAGTTGTAGCACGACTTGCCGTCCTTGCAATCGCGGTCGTTGACACACTGAAGACAGTTCCACGCGCCATTGACAAACCTGCACGACGCGTGCTCGCCGTTTTGGCCGTGGCCGCCGAGGTACGAGCCTCCCGGCCCGCCCGGCTCGCCGCCGACCCCGTTGCGCCAGCCGCAGTCGGTGTCCACTTGGCACTGAACGCAGATTTCGCACTTGACCTTGTCGAGCCACATGCCCGTGTATCTCCCATTGTCGCGCGACGAGCAGTTGTCGTTTGTGCACGCCTTGCACGGCTTGCAATTGGCCTTGACGGATTCGAGCGACTCGTCCGCACCGACGGTGCAAGACTCGGTGTTGGCTAGGTTGGCGATGCTGATGAGCGGGTTGCTCGGAAGCGTAGAGACCCCGTCGACGCAGGTGACGCACGAGTAAGAGGCGCCAAACGCCGTCTTCTGGTTGACGCGAGCGATGAGCTTTGACTGGGCGCCTGCGGGAGGGTTCGTTTTTTGTTTGTGTATGTGCGTGTGTGTGTTGGGCGGGCAGGGAACGATTGATTTCTCCGGTCGGGGAATGAGTTTTTCGGGAAGACAAGGGATCCGTCCCGCGATTCTCTCCCAAATCGCGCTCAACAAACTCACATTGACCGTTGGCGAAGTAGTCGAATTCGTCAAGCAGCTGAGGCATGGGCAGCTTGGTCGTGTTCCACAGACCCACGTCATTGGTGATAAAGGCTTGAAATGCCCTCGAGAGCGTTGAAAACTGGTCAGTCTGCTCCTGCGTGAAGTTACCAAACTTGAGGGCAGTGACGGTAGCACCGCCATAAGCCTCGAAGAACAGGTCCGCCAGCGGCGTCGTTGCGATGATCTTGGGGTACAAGCTGCCCAAGGGGGCCTTTTCCAAGAGCAAGTCGGTCCAATTCCCAGCGTCGATCTTGAACCCCCCGCCGTCGTTGGGCTTCAGGGGCACGCGCGGCATGGCAGGCGCATGCAAAAAGCTGTAGCCGGTTTGCGCCTGGAGCAATTGGTTAGTTTCCTCCGACTTGGTGCTGGCCTGGGCTGAAAGATCAGCGACCATGCTTTGGAGAGCGCCCTCAAGTGCTGCGGTGCTCGAGTAGTTGGCCGCAAGCGAGTCGACTCTGACAAGCAGCTCCAGACGCATAAAGCCGGAGTAGGCGAGCGAGTTTGGCGCGTGGGTGCCGTGGTTGTTGTAGATGGCCATGAGGGTTGCTTGAATCTTGTCCCTTGCTTGGCCGGGGTCGGCGCCGGGCTTCTTGGCATCGGCGATAGCTGAAAGTGCGGACCCGACGTTGCCGATGAACGCAGCTGAAAACTGGGCCGTGTCAGTTGGCAACTTGAATGTGCGAATCACGCAGTCGGCCGCCGTTGTGGCTGACATTGAGCTCGACGATTGAAAGCTGGACTGCGCATTGGTGAACGACCCGCTTGCCGAGCCCGTGACCCCGGCGTACTTGCCGGTGATGCTGGCGCTCGCGGCTACGCTCTGCTGGCGCTCGGCGGTGCTGGCGGTCGTGCTCACCGAAAGGGTGTTCGTGCAGATGGGGATGTTGTCGAAGCACGTGGTGTTATCGGTGCACTGGGCCGCGATGCTGTCGTAGTCGTATATGCGCCCGTTGGTCAGCCAGTTGCCCACGGCGATGTTCGAGGACTCGCTGTCGATAAAGTCGCCGGGAGGGTTGTAGTTGAGAATGTTGAAGCCCGTACCGATGCTGGCCTTGAGCGCAGCGATGCCGGCGCTCGTGACGTACGTGTTTTCGTCGCCTGCGCCCGTGTCGAGGCTGGTCGCGACGCCGTAAAAGCCGCACGAGGCCCCGCCACCGGCTTGGCACATGGTCTGGACAGCCGTTGGGTGGGACAGCGTGTCATCGTCCATCAACTTGAGCGCGTCGTCGATCAGACTGGGAGCGCCGGTCACGCTAACGAACCCAACGATGCCGTGGGCGATGGGCTGGGGGGGGGCACTTTTTGCCCCGGACGCCTGCACTGGGGTGCTGACCTCGGCGGCGCAAAACTGGGGCGCAAAGTCGATGACTGGAGCGGCCTTGTTGCCGAGCGCGGCCGCCAAGTGTCCCTGCATGTCTTTCTCAAAGGCGTTGGCCACATCATCGAAGTGTTCTGGGCTCGCCTCGATGCAAGGCTTGGCCGCGTCCTCGAACGCAAGCACGATCGCGTGCGTGGCCGTCGCAAGCGGCGCCGTCTTGACGCTGGCCGCGGCCGACGTGCACTTGGACGTCTTGCTGCACGAGCCCGTGCCGCTGAGGGTGACGGGGCACGCCGCGCGGTTGTTGCAGATCTTGGCAAACGTGCCGCACGCACCACTGCCAGTGCTGATGCACACCACGCGCTCCGTCTGCCCCGTCGCCCACGCGGGCAGCGTGAGCGCGAGCGAGGGCGAGTTGGAGTTGGCACCGGAGAGCTTGGCCGCGCCCTTGCCAAAGTAGCGCGCGCTCTTGGCGCCCTCTTGAGGGATGCCGTCGACCGTGAAGGCTGGGGGCTTGCTGGTGCGGGCGCATGCGCGGGCTGTTTTTTTTGTTGATGTTTGGTTTTTGGTTGGGTTGGGGATTAGGGTTTTTTTTGGGGGGGGGGGGGGCGTCAGCGAGGGTCGAGAGACGAAAGCGACAACGGCGGCCAGACCTTCGTGCGCGCGCGTTGTTCCCTCGATCACTAAATCAAAGCAGACCTCCCCTCCCCCCCTTTCGTCCCCCGCTAGAGTCCAGCGCTGACCCTTTCCTTCCGGCCCCCCAAACCCCCAAACCCAAACCAAAAACCAAAAACCAAAAACCAAAAACCACAACAAAAGACGCACCAACGTTCTTGATCGAGAGCGTCGAGGGCGGCGGCGCATTGCAGCAGCAGCGGCTCGAGCCCGCGCCGCACTTGCCCGTCTGGGAGATCTTAAAGCACGTTGCCGGCAGCGTCGTCGTGGCCTCGTACGTGTCGCGCGTGATGGGCGTGGGCACGAGCTCGACCTTCCAGGTGGCTTTGGTTGTTGTGGGTGCTTTTTGGGGGGTTGGGATGAGCATGGTTTTTTTTTTTCGGGGCGGGAGGGCGTGCGAGTGATTTGGGGGAGGGGGGCAGGGTGGGATTGCTGTCTGCCCCCCCCCCCCGGTTGAGTCGAGTCGATCGTGGGAGCGCCGCGCGCGCCCTGGGGCGCGCGCGCGTCTGTGCTGCTGGACGGATCCGCGAGCGATCCGTTACGAGGTTCAGTCCCCGCGCAACGCTGTAGGCCCGCGCCCCACGCGCAGGGGGGGCGCTCGGGTGGCGGCTGCTCTCTAAGAAACACGTGTTCTCCAGAAAAAAACAACGGCTGCTCTCAAAACGCGCGATTGCGGGACTCACCGGCCGCGGACGCCTGGGTCGCCATCACCATCGCCACGCACACCAGCAGCAGCAGCGCCGCGGGGGCGCTGCCAGGGGCGCGGGGCGGCATCGCGTCCGAATGGGGGGGCGTGGTCCGAGGAAAGTTTTTTGGGTGGCACTCCGAGGGTGACACTCGGTTTGTTGGTGGGGGGAGAGACAAAAGAGGAGGGGCAAGGGCGCCACGCCGGATGCTAGGAAAGCAAGGGAGTAGAATATTTGTTGTGGGCAGCGACGAGAGACGCGCGGGCGGCTTTTGGGGCGTTCGGATGCGCGCGAGCTGGGGTTCCTGCGGGGTGGAGGCGTCACCACCCGCACGCCGCGACGCTCGCGTGGCGCTGTTGGTGCAGCGGCCGCCGGAAAAACCTTGATTACAACCGCCGAGTACGCCCTCAAAACATACGTAAGGGCGCGCCGGGGGACGTGCTCGCGTTCCTTATGCCCACCGAGAGGCTCTTGGGGGGGCGACACGGCGTTTGAAGGAGAGGCGGCGATCCAGAGGGGAAAATTGCCAGCGAAACTCTCCACGGTCCACCAGGGGTGCCCCTTTCCAGGCGGTCACGTTTCGCACCGCGCTTTGCCCATCCCGCCTCTCACACCGGCCACAAAGGGTCCAAATAAGGTGAATAAAGCCCACCAGGCGCTTTTAGGGCCGTCTGGCGGGGGCACGGGGCCAACCAGCCGTTCCGCGCGCCGTCCGCGTCCGGCGCGTTGCCCGGGGACGGGGCGTCGCCACTGCGCGACGCGTGACGCGACACGACGCCCCCCCCCCCCCCCCCCCCGCTCAAATTCCTCTCTTTCCCTCTTGCCCGATCCCAACGGCGCCTTTCTCCAAACCGTCAACGCAAGGGTCTCGGACTTCTGCCGGAAAAGTGCGCACCGCAACCTGCTGTCGCCGACGAATCAAAGAAAGGAAAATAACCTCCCATCGCTCGCGCTCCAGCCACGCGGCCGCGCGCCCCCACCCCCCCACCCCAACCCCCCACCCCCACCCGCCGACAACGGCCGGCCTCCTCCTCCCGCCCCCAGCCGCGACACGCCCACCATCACGCGCAGGGGGTTCCACCCGGCCACGCTGCCGCCTGATCCACCTGCTCTCTCTCCGTACAAGTCCTCGAGCAGCCACGCCCCCGGGCACGCGCCGCCGCAGCGCCCCTCCCTCGGCGCGTCGGCGCTGCGCCGCAGTGCGCCAGCCGAGCGCCCCCCCCTCCCGCTGCGGCGGCGACGTGGGCGTCGTGCGGACGTGGCGGTGATTCTTTGTTTGTTGTTGCTGCTGCCTAGGGTCGTCGTCGCTGTGTTAGCGGAATCCGCTTTGATCTGTTTTGCGGGTACCAAGGGGGGAGGAAAGGTACGTCGCGCCGCGGCTGCGCCATTGTCGAGAGAGCGAGAGAGACGCCTTGCTTAGCAAAACTGGTTTCCTTTTTCATGGAGGAAAGGGCGAGCGGTGTGTGTGCGTGTGTTTGTCTATTGGGCTACGTTTTTTTCGAGCAAGGGGAGAGATCCCCCCCGCGCGTCTGCACAGGTGTGATAAAAAAATGCCTATGTGTGTTTGTTTTTTGTTTGTTTTTTCGGTCGGCGCGCGCCGCAACAAAAACACCGCGCGCGCCTCTCTCTCTCATCAAAAACCAATCGCGCGCAAGCAAAATCAAAGAGCCCCCATCCATCCTCCTCACTCACGCCGCCACCGGCTGCTTGGCCGCCGGCGCCGCCGCCGCCTTCTTCCCGCCCGCAGAACCCCCGTGCCCGCCGTTGTGCTCCTGCACCTGGTGCGCCGCCCCCCGGATCAGCTCCTCGAGCATCTCGCTGAGCGTCGGGTGCGCGTGCACCGCAAACTTGAGGTCCGTGACGGTCTGCTTGGTCGCGATGGCGTTGCTCGCCTCGTGGATGAGGTCGGCGGCGTGCAGGCCGATGACGTGGACGCCGAGGATCTCGCCCGTGTCCTTGCGGAAGAGCATCTTGGCCATGCCCTCGCCCTCCTTCTCGGCGAGCGCCTTGCTGTTGGCCTTGAACGATGTCTTGACCACCCCCAGCGGGAACCCAGCGCCCTCCTTGGCCATCTCCTCGGCCTTCTCCTGCGTCACGCCCACGAACGAGACCTCCGGGTGCGTGAAGCACGCCGCCGGGATCGAGTTGTGGTTGAGCACGTGCGGGCGGCCGAGCATGTTCTCGACCGCGCTGATCCCCTGCGCCGAGGCCGCGTGCGCGAGCATGTACTTTCCGTTGGCGTCGCCGATGCAAAACAAGCCCGGAATCGCCTTGCCGGCCTTGTCGAGCACCTCCATCTTGTCGCTCACGGGCACGAAGCCGCGGCGGTCGGTCTCGGCCCCCACCGACGCGAGGTTGAGGCCCTGCGTGAAGGGCGCGCGCCCCGTGGCGACCATGCACGCGTCCACCTCGAGCGTGTCGACCACCTTTTTCGTCTTGAAGTCGGTGAGCTCGATCAAAACGGGCTTCACGCCGGGCACGCCGGGCGTCACCTTGGTGGCGATGACGCCCGTCTGGTAGTCGATGGGCCGGGGGGCGATGAGGATGCGCTGGGCCAGGCGCGCGATCTCCTTGTCAAAGCCCGGCATGAGCGCGTCCATGGCCTCGATGAACGTGACCTCCGTCCCGAGAGCAGTGTAGACGTCGGAGAACTCGAGGCCGATGTATCCGGAGCCAATGATGGCGACCCACGAGGGGAGCCACTCGAGCTTGAGGGCGTGGTCCGAGGTGAAGACCGTCTTGCCGTCGATGGGGATCCCGGGGGGCACGAAGGGCACCGAGCCCGTGGCGATGATGATGTTCTTGGCGGTGACCTCGCCGCCGACGTCGACGCGGCCGGGGAGGCCGTACGAGACCTTGTTGGGCCCGGCCAGCTTGGCGTTGCCCTTGAGGATCTCGACGCCCATGCCCTCGAGCGAGCGCGCGAGGTTGCCCTGGATGGTCTTGGCCAGGTTGGTCGCGTGGTCGGCGATGCCCTGGCGGTCGAACGAGACCGAGCCGATCTGCACGCCCATCGACTTGAGGTGCGACGCGTTGCGCGCCTCGCGCACGCGCCCCGAGGCGGCGAGGAGGGCCTTGCTGGGGACGCAGCCGCGGTTGACGCAAGTGCCGCCGATGTCGTGGCCCTCGATGACCGCGACCTTCATGCCCTGTTTGTTTGCGGTTGTTGTTTTGGGGGGCGTGGTTGGGTTGGGGTTTGAGAGGGGGGGGGAGGGGGGGGGCGTCAGAAAACAGGCCTCGTCGTCGGTCGTCGCGCGCAGGCCGCAAGCACCGTCGGGAGTGTCTCTGACGCACCTGCTCGACGGCGTGGAGGGCCGCGCCGTGGCCGCCGACGCCGCAGCCGATGATGACGAGGTCGTAGTCGAAGCCGCCCGCGGCCTTGGCCACGGCGCGCACGCCGCGCGCGGCCGGGCGGTTGGCCGACCTGTGTGTTTGGGTTTGGGGGGGAAGGGAGGAGGAGAGAGAGGCAGGAGAGAGAGAGGGAGTGAGCGTTGCGACCGATGCTGCTTTGGTCCATCGGGGGCGCGCGAGGGCCCCGTTCCACGCGCGACGCGCCGCGGGATCGAGCGGGTCGACAGGCCGACCGCCGATCGCCACGCGCGGGCGAGAGAATGGGCCGGCGGCGAGAGAGAAAGGGCGCGAGGGAGAGAAGGAGGGCGTTTTGCTCCCCCCTTTTTTGCTTCAACCGAAGAAGAGCTTGGGCGCGCGTCCTCCGCCTCGAGAGGATCGCCCGGCGGAAAAAACGTGTCTACTACTCCGGGGACGCACCGGCTGACGCGCACGCAGCAGCCCGCCGCGGCCGACGAGGGCGCGGCAGCGGCCGAGAACGCGCGGGGCGCGACGATGTTGGCAGCAGAGGCAAGGAGGGCCGGGCGCGCGGGCGCGACGCCCTGCTGCGCGCGCGACGCCGCCACGGCCGACCGCGACGAGGTAGAGAGCAGCATGGTGGCTTCGAGTGTGGTCGATCGGCGGAAGAGGGTTGGGTGGGAGAGGGCGGGTTTGGGCGCGAGGGAAGGGTGAGGGGAGGGTGAGGAGAAGAGGGGGTGGGAGAGGAGTAGGGAGGGGCGGGGGCGGCGCCGCCGACGGGCGGGGTGTGTGTGTGTGTGTGCTGGGGACTGCGCGCGCGATCCGCACATGCAGCAGAGCGCGCGAGAGAGTGTGTCCACGGACGAGACGCAGCAGCAGCACATCCTCATCCAACCAACAACAACCCCCCCCCCTTTCCCCCAAACCCAACGCCGTTGCGTCGCGCTCGCTCGCCGCCGTTTGCGCGCCGCGCGACGCACGCTTCGTGTTTTTCTTTCTTCGGTGAATGCAGTTTGAAATGAAATGCCGGGGTTGGAGTCCTAGCCTAACTTGTGACGATGAGGGGGTGTGCGACACACACAGGGGGTGCGCGCCGCGGCTCACTCTCACACGCGCCGAAAACAAAAGCAAACGCAAAGCAACTCGCGGCGGCGGGGCGTTGGCTCTTGCAAGCAACGTTTCTCTCGTTGCGCCTGCACGCCCCCCTCGCTCTCCTCGCTCGCTCCATCCTCATCCTCGCCTCCGCGTGCGCTGCTGCTGCTGCTGCTGCGCCTGCTGCTGCTGCTGCGCCTGCGCCGCCTGCGCCGCCGCCGCCTGCGCCGCCGCCTCGGCGTCGTAGGTGCCCGTCGCCATCAGCGCGAAAAAGGTCTCGTTCAAGGCCTCGACCTTTTTCAGCAGCGCCTGCTGGTCGGTGCGAAACTGCAGGCACGTGCGGTCGTCGGTGCACTTGGCCTCGAGCTTTCCTTTGCGGTACTTGAGGACGTAGCGGAACCTCAGGGGGCCGGCGCGGTACAGGGCCTCGGCCTGGGCGGCAAAGGCGTCCCAGTCCTCGACGAGCATGGTGTGCTGGTTTGTTTTGCAACGCTTGAACGTCGGCGGCGGCGGCGGCGGGGCGCCCGTCGCCGTCCGTCGGCGGCGTCGGCGGCGTCGGCGGCTGAGCCCGCTCCCTCCTTGTGATCGCGCGCGCGCTGTCCGCACCTACGTTCTGGCGAAAGGTCGCGCGTGTGCCGTCCGCTCGCGGTCGCACGGGCGCGGGGGCGAGAGAGGAAGGGGGGGGGGGAAAGCGGCACGGCCGAGAGTCGATCGACGGGGGGTTGTGCTTGTTTTCTCTTGCGCTCGCGTGATCGATCGTTGGGTCTCTCTCGTCGTTTTCTCGTCGTGGGTGCTGGATGAGACGGCGGTGCTGTGTGCCTGTGTCTGTGTGTGAGCGCTCCTCGTGCGAGAGAGAGAGGGACACCACGAGCGAGAGAGGAAGGAGGGCAGCCAGCACCAACTCCCACCAAAAGCGAGGGAGGGCGCCCTTCCTTCATGTTGGGTCGGCGCATCAGAAGAGAAGCATCAATCACACATCCGTCCTGCCTCCTCATCGCGTGCTGGCGCATCCCACGCACGCAAGCCGCACCCACAGTACCTCTCACCATCCATCCATCCATCGCCATCCCCCCCCAGACAATCGGCCGGGGCGAATCAAGAGAGCGGCACGGTTCCTCCCTTCTCTTTCCCCACCCGCGCGCGCGGCAAAAGAGCGTCCCCCCCAAACAACTCAAAACACAATGACGTCAATCGAAGAGGCGCGCGCCCTCATCTGCGACCTCTGCGCCTCCTTCTACGCGCAGGGGTGGGTCTCCGGCACCGGCGGCGGCATCTCCGTCAAGGCCGACGGCGGGAGCGCCATCGTCATGGCCCCCTCTGGCGTGCAAAAGGAGCGCATGAAGCCGTCGGACATGTACGTGCTGGACGCGGCCACGGGCGAGGTGCGCGAGGCGCCCGAGCCCCGCCCGCCCCCCTACCGCCCGCCCAAGCTGAGCGAGTGCGCCCCGCTCTTCATGGCGGCGTACGAGCTCCGCGGCGCGGGGGCCGTCATCCACTCCCACTCGCCCGCGTCGGTGCTCGCCACCATGCTCGACCCTTCCGCCGACACCTTCACGGTCACGCACCTCGAGATGATCAAGGGCATCGAGGGGCACGGCTTCTACGGCGAGTGCGTCGTGCCCATCATCGAGAACACGGCGCGCGAGTGCGAGCTGACCGGCAGGCTGCGCGCGGCCATCCAAAAGCACCCAAGGGCAAACGCGGTGCTTGTGCGGAGGCACGGCGTGTACGTTTGGGGGAAGGACTGGATCCAGGCCAAGACGCAGGCCGAGTGCTACGACTACCTGTTCGACGCGGCCGTGCGCATGGCGGCGCTGGGGATCGACGCGTCGAGGCCGCCGGCGCCCATGCCGCTGCCGGCTGTTGCGGGGGCTGCGGGGGCCGAGGCCGAGGCCAACGGCAACGGCAACGGCGCAAACGGTGCCTCTGCCGCCGAGCCGCCGACCAAGCGCCCCAAGCGCGCGGGCCCCCTGGCCGCGGCCGCCGAGGGCCGCGCCCCGGCCCCGCTGCTCGCGCAGGCCGGGGGCCGGCGCCGCCTGCCAAAGTGCGTCGTGCTCGACATCGAGGGCACCATCTCGCCGCTCTCGTTCGTGGCCGACGTTATGCGGCCCTACTGCTCGGAGGAGCGCCTGCGCGCGCACCTCGAGGCGGCGGCGGCGGCGGCCGGCGGCGGCGGCAACCCGTCCTCGCCCTCGTCTTCCTCGTCCTCCTGGGAGCAGGCGCTCGCGGACCTGCTCGAGGTCAAGCGCCAGGCGGACGAGGACGCCGCCGCCTCGGGCTCGTCCGCCGCCATCGCGGGCGTCCCCGTGCCGTTCCCCGACCCCGCCAAGGAGGAGAGCAGGGCGGCGGCCATCGCCGCGGCCGTCGCTTGGGCCGCCGACGCCGCGTCGCGCGACCGCAAGGTGCCCGCCCTGAAAAACCTCCAGGGCCGCGTCTGGCGCGGGGGGTTCGCCCGGGGCGACCTCGTCGCGCAGCTCTTCCGCGACGTCCCCGACGCCCTGGCCGAGTGGCGCGACGCCCTCGGGATCAAGACGTACATTTTTTCGTCGGGCAGCCGCGAGGCGCAGCGCCTGTTTTTCGCGAACACGCAGGTCGGCGACCTGAGGCCCTACCTGAGCGGGTTCTTCGACCCGTCGGCCGTGGGCCCGAAAGGCGAGGCCCAGTCGTACCGGCAAATCCAGGCGACGCTCGGGTGCGACGACCCCAAGGAGGAGATTGTGTTTGCGACCGACGCGGTCGCCGAGGCCGAGGCGGCGCGCGCGGCCGGGTGGCGGGCGGTGCTGGTCGAGCGCGAGGGCAACGCCCCCCCGCTGGACGCCAAGGCCAGGGCGTCTTTCCCCGTCGTGACGACGATGACGGAGCTGCTCGAGGCGGCGGCCAGGATGGACTGAGAGAGACGTGTGTTGGATTATTACGTAGGAAGAGCGGCGACAACCGATCCCCCAGCTTTGCAACAAAAAACAGGACCCCCTCGCTCGCACGCCCGACGCTGCTGTCGGCGCGCGACGCGCGCGCATCTCGCCGCTTTGGTCCCTTTTTCCCGCGCCCCCCCCCCCCCCCCTCCTCCTCCTCCTCCCCGACCCTCCCCTCCATCTCCTTACCACACCTCGTGTGCGGCGACAACCGTGTTGTGTCAGTACTCTCGCCGCGCTCCGACCTCTCTCTCTCCCAACCGACTCCCCGACAACAAAGAGCCAAACCCATCGGACTCGCCCCTCTCCCCCGAAAGATCGCCCCTCTCTCTTCGCGCGCGAGCTTACCCGAGAGGAGCTGACACGGCCATGGCGCGCCCGCTGCCCCTGGCCGGCAACGGTGCGCCCCTCGCTGCGGGGCGCGCGCGGCCGGCAGCAGCAGCAGGAGCAGCAGCAGGCGGACGTGCAGGAGGGGGAGCAAGGGCAGCACCAGCAGCAGCTATGCCCTCGTCCTCCCCCCTCCTCATCCTCCCGACACGCGCGCGCGCTCGCCCGGCGGCCTCCGCGGGCCCGCCGCGCGGCCGGAGAGCGGCACTACCCCCGCGCGCGCCCGGATCGCTGGCGCTCCCGGGATTAGTCGCCCGACGCCGCCGCCTCGCCGCTCCCGCGCCCGCCGCCGCCGCGACGTTGGCGTCGTCCGCCGACGCGCCCTCCTCGTCTTCGTCGGCCAACGACGCCACCAGCGACCCCCCCCCCTCGCAGCAGCATCAGCCGCCCCGCCGCGCCCCGCTCGACGGCCAGTACCTCCTCGGCCTGGCCCTCTGCCACCGCGGCCACATCGCCGCCGCCCTCGCCTCCCTCGCCCTCTGCACCGCCTCCAACCTCGCCGCGCCCGTGCTCTCGGGCCTGCTCTTCGAGACCCTAGTGCGCCAGGAGCCCATGGAGCGGTACGGCCACCTGCTCGCGGTGCTGCTCATGGGCTACGTCTTGGAACCCTTGCTGGCGCGCGTCTACATGCGCAACCTCATCGCGCTGGGCGAAAAGTGCCTCGCCGCCGTGCGCCAGGAGCTGTTCCGCACGCTGCTGATGCAGCGCCTGGCGTTCTACGACAAGCACGGCCCCGCCGAGCTGCAGGCGGCGGTCGGGTCGGAGCTGGACGCCGTGCGCAGCTTCGTCTTCAACAACTCGTCGCGCGATCGCGGCCTCCGGGCGTTCGCCGAGGCGATCGGCTCCGTCCTCGTGCTCTTTGTCTTGTCGTGGCGCCTGGCGCCCGTTTGCACGGCCGTCATCGTCGCCGCCGGGCTCGCGGCCGCCACCTACCGCGCGCGCACGCGCGCCGTGGAGCAGGCCCTCGGCGCGGCCCTCGGGCGCATGTCGGGCGTGGCCTTGCAGGCCTTTGACGGCATCCGCACGGTGCGCTCCTTTGGCGGCGAGGCGCTCGAGCGCGAGCGCTTCCAGGCGCAGGTGGCGGCCTCGTACGATGCCGGGTTGGCGCTCGGCGCGGCAAAGGCCGACCTCGAGGCGACCAACCGCCTCGCCATCCACGCCGCCCTGCTCGCGCTGTACGGGTGGGGCGGGTGGCTCGTCGCCCGGGGCCACCTGCCCGTGGGCGCCCTGGTCACGGGCATCGGGTTTACTTTCTCCCTCACCTACGCGATCCAGGGGTCGATCGCGACGCTCTCCGAGCTCAGGCGTGCGGCGGGGAGCGTCGAGCGCGTGCAGGCCCTCGTGCAGGGGGACGGGGACCCGGACCCGTCGATGTACGAGGCGCTGCCGCCGGGCGCGTGGTGGGACGTGGCCAACGGCGACCTCGATGCGGCGGCGGCCGACTCGGCCGCGTGCGCGCTGCCGGTGCCGGCGCGGGTTTCGGCGGGTGGTGCTGCGGCGACTGATGCTTCCGCTGCTGCCGCTTCTGCTGCTGCATCGGCGCCGTCGACCGCCGCCGCCGCCTCTGGCACGGCCACGGGCCGCACCGTCCGCGTCCCCACCCCGCCGCCGGGCAAGGCGGCCGCGGCCTTTTCGGCGGCCGAGCGCGCCGAGGCCGCGGCCGCCGTCAGCAGCGCCGCCACCGCCGCCGCCGCCCGGGCGGGCGCCGCCGCCGCCTCTTCGGCCGTCGCCTCGCGCTCCGGGTCGCCCGGGGGCAGCCTCGACGGCGGGGACGCCGCCTCTGCCTCCACGGCCGTCGTCGAGGCTGCCGCGGCGGCCCTCGCGGCGGCGGCGGCGGCCGACGGCAACGCCCCCCCCGCCCCCTCCTCGGCAATCTTTTCCCCCATCCCCGGCGGCGGCGCCGCCTGCGAGGCCGCGCGCCGCGGCGGCGAGCTCGAGCTGCGCAGCGTCGACTTTGCCTACCCCACGCGCAGCGACGCCTCGGTGCTGCGCGACGTGAGCCTCGTGCTCACGCCCGGGACCGTCACCGCGCTCGTCGGCCGCTCCGGCGCGGGCAAGTCCACAGTGGCCGCCTTGCTGTCGCGCTTCTACGAGCCCCAGGGCGGGCAGGTTCTCCTCGGCGGGGTGCCCGCCCCCTGCTACTCGCGCGCCGCGTGGACGCGCGCCGTCTCGCTCGTCTCGCAGGAGCCCGTGCTTTTCGCCGGGACGATCGGCGAGAACATTGCGTACGGCAAGCCCCACGGCCGCGCCACGCAAGAGGAGATCGTCGCGGCGGCCACGGCGGCCAACGCGCACGAGTTTATCGAGAAATTGCCGCGCGGGTATGATACCGTGGTCGGGGAGAGGGGCCACTTGCTGAGCGGCGGGCAGAGGCAGCGCGTGGCCATCGCGAGGGCGCTTCTGAAGGACGCGCCCGTGCTGATCCTGGACGAGGCGACGTCGGCGCTCGACCGCGTGAGCGAGCGGCTGGTGCAGCAGGCGATCCGGCGGCTCGTGCGGGGGCGCACCGTTTTGGTGATCGCGCACAGGCTTTCGACCGTTCAGGAGGCCAATGCGGTGGTGGTGATGGAGGAGGGGCGGGTGGTGGAGAGCGGGTCGCACGAGGACCTGATGGCGCGCGGGGGGAAGTACACCGAGCTCATGTCGAGCCAGGAGCTCATTTTGGGGGCGAGCTGACGAGGGAGAAAGGCCGGGCGCGAGGAGCGAGGGATGGCGGCGGCGGCGACGGGGCGCGCGCGTTGGTGCCGCGGTGGCGCTCTCGTCCCACCCTCTCCCTCCTTCTTGCGCGCCTGCCCACACCTCTCCCGCGCGCGCGCCTGCCATGCTTACATCATAGAAACCTTTGACGCTTGTTCGAAACACAACGACGAATTCGTTCCGGCCTCATCAAACACCACCTCTCTCTCTATCTCCCCGCTGCTTCCGTTCGACGCGCCTCCCCCAATCCCATTCGATCAATCGATCAATCAATCGACAATGCTAGGCCCACGCGCACCGCAGTGCCCAAGCAGCCGCGCGCAGCGCCGATCACGAGCGGCGGCGCCGAGCTGCGCCCGACGGCGACACGACGCCGCCGCCGTCGTCGTTGCCGCTGCCGTCAACGCCGCCAACGCCAACGCCCCCAGCAGCAGCAACAGCAAGCGCCACGTCGCTGTCGTCGGCGCGGGCGTCGGCGGCCTGTGCGTCGCCGGCATCCTCGCGCGCGAGGGGCAGTGCCGCGTCACGATTTTTGAGCAGAACGAGGACGTCGGCGGCCGCTGCCAGGGGGAGTGGCTCGAGGTGCCCCCCTCCTCCGTTGAAATGGGCAGCGGCGGCGGCAGCGGCAGCGGCCCTCGGCGCTTCCGCTTCGACACGGGCCCCTCGCTCCTGCTGCTCCCGGACGCCTACCGGGCAGCCTTTGCGCGCATGGGCCAGCCGTCGCTCGAGGCCGCGGGCCTCAGGCTGCGGCGCGTGGGGCCCGACGCCGCCTACCGCATCTTTTTTACGGACGGCGACGACGGCGGCAGCGGCGAGGGCGACGACAAGAGCCGTCAAGAGGGCGGCGCGCCGCAGGCTCCCCCTCCTCCCCCCCCTCCTCCGACGACGCGCTCGCTCGACCTGCTCTACGACGCCGACGCCATGGTCGCGCAGCTCGACGCGCGGGGGCGGCAGCGGCAGGGCAGCGCGCCAGACCCCGCGACCGCGACCGCGTCCGCGGGCCGTCCGCCACCCCCGCCCCCGCCCCCGCCGCTCCCGCCCCCCGCCGCCGCCGAGTCCTACCGCACGTGGCTTGAAGACGCCGTCAGGATGCTCGACAGCGGTTTCGGCGCCTTCATCGCGCGCGACTTTGGCCCCCGCAGCGACGGCCCTTTGAAGTCCCTCCTGCGCGTACTCGACCCGCGCGTCCTGCTTCCTTTGCTGGTGGGACGGCGCCTGCCGAGCAACGTGCTCGAGATGCTCGAGCCCCACGCGCGCGCCCTGGAGCGCCGGTTTCCGGGCGACCCCGACCTGCAGGCCCTGCTCTCGTTCCAAGACCTCTACGTGGGGCTCAGCCCGCAGTCGGCGCCCGGGGTTTTCTCCCTGCTCGCGGCCACGGAGATCCGCGACGGCGTCTTCTACGCCGAGGGCGGGTTCGGGGCCGTGCGCGACGCGCTGCTGCGGGCCGCCCTGGCCGCGGGCGACGTAGAGGTGCGCACGGGGGCGCGCGTGCGGGCGGTCGTGGCCGCCGACGATGGCGACGGCAACGGCGGCGCGGGCGGCGGCGTCGTCCAGGGGGTCGAGGTGGAGGAGGAGGAGGGCGCGCGGTTTGTTGCCGCCGACGCGGTCGTGTGCAACGCTGACGTGCCGAGCGCTTACGCCTTGCTGCGCGGGCGGGGGCGCGGCGGCGGCGGAGAGGAGGAGGAGGGGAAGGGCGGGGCCGCGGCAGGGCCGGCCAGCAGCGGCAAAAGCAGCAGCAGCAGCGTCAGCAGGTACGGCGCCGAGGTGTCGGCGCGCCTGCTCTCCGAAAGGTATGCGTACAGCGCGGGTGTGATCGCCTACTACTGGTGCGTCGAGGGCGGCGCGCTCACGCAGCTGCCGCAGCACACGGTCTTCGTGCGATCCGGTGGGGGAGGGCCCAGGGGCGCCGCGCGGGCGTGGCGGCGCGCCCGCTCGGCGCGCGAGCTCGAGCGCGCGCCCAACTTTTACGTGCACTGCCCCGCGCGCACCGACCCGACGGCCGTCTCGCACCCGGGAGAGGCCGACTCGGTCATGGTGCTGCTTCCCGTGGCCAACCTGCAGGAGGTGGCGGCGGGGGCGGCTGAGGAGGGGGCGGCGGGGGCAGGGGGAGCGTCCGCCAATGGCGGCGGCATCGCGGGCGGGGCCGTTTTCGACGAGTCTCTCGTCGCCGCGGGGCGCGCCGCGATCCTGCGCGGCCTGGCGGCCGCGTGCCCGGGGACATTGGCGGGGACCGGGGGCGCGGCCGACCTCGCCGACCGCATCGTGCGCGAGGAGGTGCGCACGCCGCCTCAGTGGCGGGAGCGGCACTCGCTGGCGCACGGCGCCGCTTTCGGGCTGAGCCACAGCCTCGACCAGCTCGCCGCGCTGAGGCCCGCGCTCAAAGACGGCCACGTCAGGGGGTTTTACTGCGTGGGCGCGTCGGCGCGTCCCGGCAACGGCGTGCCGCTGGTGCTGACGGGCGCGGGCCTTTGCGCCGACGCGGTGCTGGCGGACTTGGCGGCGCTCGGGTGATGGGGGAAGGGCGGTTGCGCGGGGGGGGGGGCGGGAGCGGGCGGCCGCGGGCGGCGGGCGGGTGATTGAGCGCGCGCCACCCGGCGGCGATCGCGTCTCCGCCTTCAATGTTAAGGGGCCCTCTTTCGCCCCCGCGTCCTCGTCGGTCCACTTGTTACTGCTGTTACTACTACGACTGCGCGCGAGCACCCCCGCACGAGCTGCACGTTCTACTGCTGCGCGCACGCGCGTCGAGTGACCCCTCACCACCCTTGCGGCAAAAGCTCCTTCTCGGCTCCGCGCACGCGCCATGACCGCCGAAACCACCACCATGGCGTCACCAACACCAACCCAACCGACCAACACCCTCGCCTTCACCCCCGTCCGCGAGCAGCCCCTGCCGGACTGGCCGGCGGCGACGGGAGGCAACAGCAGCAACCACGGCGGCGAGCTGCGCCCTGCGGCGCCGCTCGCGCGCGCCCTCGCGTGCGCGGCGTGCGGCGGCCTGCTGCGCGAGGCGGTCGTGGCGGCCGACTGCTGCCTGCGCGCCTTTTGCTACGACTGCGTGGCCGGGGCGCCGCTGCTGCTGCTGCCGAAAAGGAAGCAGCCCAAGGCCTCCGCCGCCGCAGCCTCTCCTCTTTTTCCTCCTCCTCAAACCCCCGCGCGCGGCCGCGGCCGGCCCTCGCTCGCCGCCATGGCCGCCGCAGCGGCGACCGCCGCCGCCGCCCCACCCCACCAACCCCCAAAGCCCAGCCGCGGCAGCGCGGCCGCCGCGGCCGTCGACGCCTGCCCTGCCTGCGGCGCCCTGCTGGGCGGCAACCCCTGGGCCACGGGCAAGCTGCGCTACGACCCGGCGCTCGACGGCCTCGTGCGGCGCGTCTTTCCGCGCCCCTTGCTCGACGCGGCGCTCGAGCGGCGGCGCGCCGAGCGCGGCGCGGCCGAGCGCGCGGCGCGCGCGGCGGCGCTGGAAAAGGGGAGGCGGCACGGGCCAGCGTCGGGGGCCGGGGGCGGGGGTGGGGGTGGGCAGGGCGAGGGTGCCGGCGGTGCTGGGCAGCAGCCGCAGGAGGAGGGGAGGGAAGGGGAGGGGAAGGACAAGGAGCGGGGGGAGGGCGCAGGAGCAGGAGGAGAGGCGGCGACGGTGGCGCTGGCGCTGTTCCCCGGCGGCGTCGGCGGCGGGCGCGCCCAAAAAGAGGCGGCCGCGCCTTAGCCCTCTCGCGCCCTCACACACACTCTCTCATACCCCGGGAGACGTACTTGTCTTGCGATAAACCACGCCAATCACCAGTGTTTTGCCACAACGAGCCCTCAGCAGTGGGATCAGTACGAGCGGACGCGGAGAGAGAGCTGCGCGCACACTGATTTTTTTGAATTCGCGGCTTCTTCACAGTCTTTTTCTTCCGCGCTCCGCGCGCGCCCTCTTTACGCCCCTTGAGGAGCCATGGTCAGTACGAGTGATCGCGGTCGCGATATCGCGCGTGGTGATGCGTCGCGCTATGGACGCCCCCCGAACGAGCCCGCGCGCGCGGGAGCAAAAGGAGGAGGAGGAGGAGGAGGGAGGGGGGAGCAGCAAGAGCTCCCTCCCCCGTTCGCCCCGCCTTCCCTCCCGCCCTCCTCTCCTTGCGCGTGCCGCCCGCTGCCTGTCCAACGCGTTGAGGGGTCGCCGATGAAGACGCCAGACTGGGTCTCGCCCGAACCCCCGCCCTAACCGCGCGCCGCGCACGCGCCCGATCCTTCGCGCTCCCTCTCTCTCACTCTCCCCCCCCATTTTTGAATTCTCTCTCTCCCTCCAAACAAAAAACCGCAGTCCCAACCCAACGACGAAGGGCCCCCGGGCCCCACCATCGACGACTACGAGGTGGTCAACGATGAGGAGCTCCAGCCCCAGGACGAGTACATCGCGCGCGCGGGCGAGAACCGCGACGAGGCGGCCGACGACGAGGACGACGAGGCGCCGGCCGACGACGAGGAGGACGAGGGCGAGGACCTGCTCGGCGACGGGTTCCTCAAGTGAGTGTGATGGCCAATAGGCCCACGAGTGAGGGAGCACGCGCGCCCGCTGGAAGCCGCGCAACCCTCCGCGTCGTCGTTACCCCTTGGGCTGGGCTCGAGAGAAGGCTCCCTCCTCTCGCTCTCTCACCGCCGCGGCCTTTTTCTCACGCGGACGCTCCCCCCCCCGCCCCGCCCCTCCCCCCCAAAACCAACCATTCCACCCCCACACAGCGACTACCGGACCAACTCGCGCCTCGATGCCTACGAGGCCGAGGGCCTCGACTCGGGCGTCGTCGAGGACATGGGCTACGAGGAGGCGCAGGCCGCGCGCGCGGCCGCCGAGGCCTCGATGGCGCGCCGCGACGCCGAGCGCGGCGGCGCCGGCGGCCGCCGCGGCCGCAAGCGCATGCCCGGCGCCCTCGAGGAGCTCGACGACGAGTTCAACGAGGCGCGCTGGAACCGCATGCACCGCCCGCGCCCGGGGGAGGCCGGCGCCGACGCCGACGACGAGGCCGCCGCGGCCGCCGCGGCCGCCGCCGAGGGCGCCCCGCTCGTCAGCGCCGACGCGTTCGAGCCCGCGCGCGGTTCCGTGGCCGACTGGGTCGCCAACGACCCGATCGCGCGCGAGGTGCAGCGCCGCTTCCAGGCCTTCCTGCGCACGTTCCGCGACGACAAGGGCGACGCCATCTACGAGCAGCGCATCCGCAAGATGGTGACGTGTGAGTTGGTTTGTTGCTCGCGAGGGGGGCGGCAAAGCGGACGAGGCGCGCTCCCTCGCTCGCGCTCTCTCCCGCGCTCAGCCCCCCTGCCCGCATCCTCTTCCGACTTCACTGACTGACCCCCCCCCCCAACCTCCCTCCACCACCACCACCACCACAACACACCAAACAAACCAAACAGCCAACAAGCAGTCGCTCGAGGTCAGCTGGGCCGACCTCGCCAACGCCGACCTGTGCCGCTCCGTGGCGGTGTGGCTGGCCGACGCGCCGCGCCCGCTGCTCGCGCTGCTGGACGAGTCGCTACGCGGGGCGGTGGCGCTGCGCTACCCGGAGTACAAGGCCATCCACGTGGAGCTGTTCGTGCGCTTCACGGGCCTGCCCGTGGACGACAACATCCGCGACCTTCGGTGCGTGAGGATCCTCCTACAGCGGTTCGTCCCCCCCCCCCCTGCTCGCGCCGCCGGCTCGCTCCTCACGCCCCCCCCTCCCCCCTCTTTAAAAAAAAACCCCAACCCCAACCAAAACCACACCAACACCAAAACCAAAAAAACAGCACCTGGCACCTGGGCAACCTCATCAAGGTCCGCGGCGTCGTCACGCGCCGCTCGGGCGTCTTCCCGCAGCTGCGCCTCGTCCGGTACGATTGCGGCGGGTGCGGCGAGGTGCTGGGGCCCTTTGCGTTCAACGGCGACCGCGAGGCGCGCCCGGCCCAGTGCCCGCAGTGCGGCGCCAAGGGCCCGTTCACGGTCAACGCGGCGGAGACGCTGTACCAGAACTACCAGAAGCTCACGCTGCAGGAGGCCCCCGGGTCGGTGCCCCCCGGGCGGCTCCCCCGCCAGAAGGAGGTCGTGCTGCTGCACGACCTGATCGACTGCGCGCGGCCGGGCGAGGAGATCGAGGTCACGGGCATCTACTGCAGCGGGTACGACCCGTCGCTCAACGCGCGCAACGGCTTCCCCGTCTTCAGCACGCACGTGGAGGCCAACTCGATCAGCAAGGCGGCCGACGCCTACGCCGCGGCGCGCCTGACGGACGAGGAGCGCGCCGAGATCCTGCGGCTGGCGGCCGACCCGCGCATCGGCCAGCGCATCGTCAAGTCGATCGCGCCCTCGATCTACGGCCACGAGAACATCAAGACAGGCCTGGCCCTCGCGCTGTTTGGCGGGGTGGAGAAGCACAGCGGCGGCTCGCACCGCCTCCGCGGCGACATCAACGTGCTGCTGCTGGGCGATCCGGGGACGGCCAAGTCGCAGTTCCTCAAGTACGTCGAGAAGACGTCCGCGCGCGCGGTCTACACCACGGGCAAGGGTGCCTCGGCCGTGGGTCTCACGGCCGCCGTGCACCGCGACGCCGTGACGCGCGAGTGGACGCTCGAGGGCGGCGCGCTGGTGCTGGCGGACCGGGGCGTGTGCCTGATCGACGAGTTCGACAAGATGAACGACCAGGACCGCGTGTCCATCCACGAGGCCATGGAGCAGCAGTCCATCTCCATCTCCAAGGCCGGCATCGTCACGTCACTGCAGGCGCGCTGCAGCGTCATCGCCGCCGCCAACCCCGTCGGCGGGCGGTACGACCCGTCGCGCACCTTTGCCGAGAACGTCGAGCTGTCCGACCCCATCCTGTCGCGCTTCGACGTGCTGTGCGTCGTGCGCGACGTTGTCGACCCCGTCAACGACGAGCGCCTGGCCGAGTTTGTCGTGGGCTCGCACGCCGCCTCGCACCCGTCCATCGTGCCGCCCGAAGGCCCGCTGCCGGAGACGGGGGCGAGCGCGGCGGGCGGGGGGCGGCCGGCCGGCGGCGCCAACAACACCGACGCCGACGTGCTCCCGCAGACGACGCTGCGCAAGTACATCACGTACGCGCGCCAGCACTGCCGCCCCCGCATCTCGCAGGCGGGCCACGAGGAGCTGCTGCGCGTGTACGCGCGCCTGCGCGCCGAGGCGCACCGCACGGGCGGGATGCCCGTGGCCGTGCGCCACCTCGAATCGATGATCCGCATGGCTGAGTCG
Organism: Mychonastes homosphaera; assembly: GCA_009193075.1. NCBI lineage: Eukaryota > Viridiplantae > Chlorophyta > Chlorophyceae > Sphaeropleales > Mychonastaceae > Mychonastes > Mychonastes homosphaera. The sequence continues at coordinate 874,278 of VXJC01000002.1, read as the reverse complement.
CACGCGCGCATGCACCTGCGCGACGCGGTGACGGGCGACGACATGGCCGTGGCTATCCGCTGCATGGTCGAGTCGTTTGTGTCGACGCAGAAGGCGTCGGCGCAGCGCGACCTGCGGCGCCGCCTGCGGCAGTACGTCGTGCTCCCCTCGGACTACCACCGCGTGCTGCTGCACCTGCTGCGCGAGCTGGCTCGCGAGAAGCGCCAGGAGCGCGCGCTCATGGGGGGCGGGGGTGGCGGGCGGGAGGGCGGCGAGGAAGACGCGCTCGAGGAGGAGCAGCTCGCTGTGCCGCTGCGCGCGCTCGAGGACCGCGCGCGCGAGCTGGACGTGGCGGACGTGCGCGGGTTCCTGGAGAGCCCGGCGTTCCGCGAGGCGGGCTTCCGCCTGGACGCGGACCGTGCGATGCTGCTGGTGAACGCTTGAGACTGAGATGATTGAGAGAGGAAGGGGACTCGGAGACGATGATGAGGGTTGGTTGGCGCGCGGCGGGGTTTTGGCGCGCGCGCGCGCAGAGCGAGCGCGGCCGAGCCCCGACGGCCCCGTCATCCCCCTCCTCTGGCTCGCGGGCGAAAAGAGCACACAGACACACACACACGAACGAAAGCACATACGAACAAACACACACGCCCCTTGACATGAATACACAGACACACACACGATAGATAGAGAGACAAAAGCTTTGCGCACGTGCAAACGACGACCGACTTGGAGGACGCAAACGCAGCCGATCGCGCGCGCGCGCGCGCCCGACGGCGGCGCATCAAGAGCGCGTGACGCCGCGGCTTTGTCGTTCGTCCAGAGAGAACGACGCGCCCGAAAACCCAACGAACGAGCAAACCACAAGCGACCACCGCATCTCCCATGCTGTGATCCCCCAGTTGCCAAGGGGCCATCGCCCGAGACAACGACGACGACGATGATGGCAGCGGGCACCACCTGCCCCTGCTGAACCACCCTCCCTCCTCCCTCTTGAGCGGGGCAAAAGCATGTCGTTCCTGTTTGGCCGCCGGAAGGTGAGGCGCCGAGGACGCGCGGGACGATGTACCTGCCCCCGCTGTTGGGCGCGTCGGGATGGCGCGCGCGCGCGCGCGCCTCGGGGCGCCGCGGGCCGGCGGACGCACCACCGAGAACTCGCAACAACCGTCTCCCGACTTTGGCTCTCGCTCGCGCTCTGACCTCCCACCCCCTTTCCCCTCGACCCTCCAAACCCTTCCTCAGGCGGCCGCCGACGGCGACGAGCCCGCGGTGTACAAGAAGGCGTCGCTCGGCGAGAAGAACAAGTTCTACTTCAATGAGGAGGTGCGTTCTGGTTGGGGCTCTGCTCCCTCCCTCTCTTCGCGCGCGCGCACAGTTGCTGACCCCCCCACCCAACAACCAATCCAAACACAACACCACCACAACCACAGCTCAAGATGTGGGTTGAGCGCGGCAAGGAGGCCGAGGCGCGCGCCGAGAAGGAGAAGTTCGCCGCGCCGCCGCCGATGCCCGCGTCGGCGTCGGCGAGCTCGCTCGCGTCGAGCGCGCCGCCGCCGCCTGCCGCCAACGCCGCCAACGCTGCAGCAGGCATTACCTCCGCCATGCCCGCGCCCAGCGGGCCCAGCAGCACCAGCAGCGCCGTCGGCGGCAACAAGTTCGCGCGCGCGTCCAAGTACGTGGACGTCATGGCCGCGGGCGGGGCGCCGGGCGGCGGCGGAGGCGGCGGGGGCGCGAGCACGTCGGGCCCGCCGAGCCTAGGCAAGGCGCTGATCCCGGGCCTGCCGCCCGGCGCGGGCGGCGGCGGCGGCGTCCCAGGCCTGCCGCCGCTGCCTCCCGGCGCGGCCGCCGCCGCCGCGGGCGCGCCCCCGCCGCCGGCCCTGTTCACGCCTGGCGGCGGCGGCGGCGCTGCCTCGGCCGCGGGCGCCGGCTCGAGCGCGAGCGCCGGCTTTTTCGTGCCCGGCGGCGGCGCCGCCGCCTCGAGCGCGACCAGCGCGCCAGAGGACCCTTACGCGGCTTTCAAGCAGCAGGCGGCGGCGGCGCGGCTGCAGCGCGGGCAGCAGCAGCAGAGCGGCTCGCGGCAGTTGCGAAACCCCCAGGACCCGGGTGGCGGCGGAGGCAGCAGCGGCGGCGGCAGCGTCGCCGGCGGCGGCGGTGGCATCGGCGGCATCGGCGGGAGCAGCGGCGTTGGTGGCGCAAGCGACGACGAGGGCAGCACGTCGGCCGGGCCCCTGGCCAACGGCGAGAGCAGGCCGCCCCCCCAGATGCCCGCATTCGCCCCGCCCGTCTCGATGCCGCTGCCGCCAGCGGCGGCGGCCGACGGCGGCGGCGACCAGGGCGGCGGACAGCAGCAGCAGCAGCAGCAGCAGTGGGGGGATGGCGGCAGCGGCCCCGATGGCCTTGGCGGCCGGCGCGACAGCCTCGGCCCCGGGCCCAGCGGCGGCGTGGCCGCGAGCTTCTCGGACTGGGACCGCTCGCGGCGGCAGCAGCAGCAGCAGCAGTGGAGTGCCGAAGGCGCCTCGGGCGCTCTCGGCAGCGGCGGCGACGGCCTCGGCGCCGGCGGCGAGGCGCTCGAGAGCGCCGGTAGCGCCTCGGTCGCGATGGACCCGGAAGGCGCGGGCGAGGCGGGCGCGGGCTTCCAGCCGTCCCTCGCGCCCCTCCGCGAGGAAGGCGCCAGCGTCAGCCTTGGCGGGGCGGCGGCGGCGGCAGCGGCCGGCGGCGCCGCATTCCATCATCCGCACACGTCGACCACCACCACCACCACCGCCGCCGTCGCGGCCGTGGTCGAGGAGCGCGCCGACGGGGGCGCCGCCTCCTACCAGGCCTACGGCTACTACCGCCAGGAGTCCACCTCGAGCTCCTCCTGGCAGCAGCAGCAGCAGCAGCAGCAGGGCGGCGGTGGCGGCGGCGGCGACGGCACCAGCGACCCGCTCCTCACGATGCCGCCGCCCGGCCTGCCCCACGTGCACACCTCCTCGCCGCGCCCGAGCGCCCGCGGCGGCGCGGGCGAGGGGCAGGGGGGTTCGGGGGCCGCAGCAGCCGCCACTGCCGCCGCCGCCGCCGGCCGCTCCCCTCGCACGAGCCACTTTGCCGAGCGCCCGCTGTCCCCCCGCGTGTCCATGGCCGAGGTGCAGCGGAGCATCGAGCGCACGGGCTCCCCGCTGCCCGGGTACATCCCACGGCCCATGCAGCTGCACGGCGGCGGGGGCAGCGGCGGCATGGCGGCGGCGGCGGTCAGCGGCGGCGGCGCAGGCAGCGGCGGCTCCCCCCCGCCGCCGCATCATCATCATCAGCAGCAGCAGCGGCCCCACTCCCCGCTGGCCGCGCCGCTCGACGCCCCTCCGCACCAGCGCGGCGGAGATCTGGCGGCCGGCACCGCCGGCATCGGCCCTGCCGGCGCGCAGGCCTTTTTCGGCGCGGCCGTCGCCGCCGCGGCCGGCCCCCGCGCCAGCGACGCCGACGCGGCGGCCGCCAGCGCCGCGGCCGCCGCCGCGGTTGTCGCGGCCGCGGGCGAGACCGACCCGTACGACCGCTTCATCCGCGAGCGCCTCGCCGCGGTCGACTGGCGCCGCCGCCGCGTCCAGATGCCGCGCAAGCTCAACCGCCCGCTGCCCTGGGAGGAGCTGGCCGCCGAGCGCGCCGAGCAGGAGGAGCGGGAGCAGCAGCAGCAGCAGCAGCAGCGCCACGGCGGCGGCAACGGCGGCAGGCCGTGGTCTCCCTCGCCGTCGCCCGAGCCGCGGTCGGTCGGCCTCGCCCGCGGGTTCGGCGGCGGCGGCGGCGGCGGCCCCGAGCACCCCCCGCGCTCCGGCTCGGTCTCCCGCGCGTTCTGGGAGGAGCAGCGCGAGTGGCGGCAGCGGCACGGCGGCGGCAGCCGCGTCGCCTCGCTGGCCGCGGGCGCGGGCCCGCTGCCGCACCCGGCGCTCTCCCGCGGGGGCGGGGGCGGTCCCTCCGGCGGCGGCTTGCCGCCGCCTGGGCCGCCGCCTGCGGCCCGCGTGTCGGAGCCGGAGCACCACCACCACCAACAACAACCGCCGCCGTTTTACCAGCCGCGGGCGGAGGAGGAGCAGCAGCAGCAGCAGCAACAGCCGGCCGAGCCCGAGGCGCCGTCGGTCGAAGCGGCGGCAGCAGCGGCGGCGCCGGGACCTCCCGCCTGGCCGCAAGAGGAGCAGCAGCAGCAGCAGCAGCAGCAGCCAGAGGCTCCTCATTGGCCTCAGCATCAGCATCGCGACCAGCAACAGCAGCAGCCGCACGAGCAGCAGCAGCAGCAGCAGCAGCAGCAGGTTTGGGGCGCCAGCGCCGTCTCTGCGGCCGCGGCCGTCCCGCTGCCGCCCACCGACGGCGGCGCTGCCCCGCTCTTGCCGCCGCCGCAGCAGCAGCAGCAGCAGGAGGAGGAGCCGACCATGAACGGCGGCGTGCCCGAGGTCTCGCTCCCGACCGCCGCCGCCTCCTCGTCTTTCGCCGCGGCCTACTTGCAGCAGCCCCCGCACATCGGCGAGGAGGGGGAGGGGCCTGCCGGCACGAGCAGCAGCGGCGGCGGGGGCGGCGGGGGCGGCGGCGGCGCTCCCGGAGACACGACTCCCCCGACCTTTGCGACGACCCCCGCGGCAGAGGAGGCTTGGCACGCCCCCGGCGAGGGCGCCGCCGCCGCCGCCGCCTGGGGCTCGCAGCCGGCCTCTGTCTCTGGCTGGCCTGGTGGCGGCGGCGGCGCTGCGCCCGCGGCTGGCGAGGGGGGGGCTGCCGCCGACGCCGACACCAACGCCAACGCTGCCGACGCGGACGCCGTCGCGCTGCCGCTGCTGCCGCCCGCTCAGGCGGCCGACGGCTGGGACGAGGGGAGCGTCGTCGTCGTCGCCCCCGACGCCGAAGCCGACGCCGATGGCGGCGGCGGCGGCGCTCCGCCCACCGCGGCCGACGAGCAGCAGCAGCAGCATCAGCAGCAGCCGTCGGGCGAGGAGGGCGCTGGAGCCCCGCCGCCGCGCCCGGCCGCCGCCGCCGCCGACGGATGGGACGACGACGGCTGGGGAGCCGGCGGCGGCTGGGGCGGCGACGATGACGAGCTGGCCCTTCCGCTCCCCAGCGCGGGCGGGTCCGCGGCCGCGGCCGCCGCCCCCGCCACCACCGAGGGCCGCTCCTTTTCCCAGCAGCAGCAGCAGCAGCAGGCGGAGCAGGAGCCCGACACGGCCACGGCGGCGGCGGCGGCGGCCAAGGCCGTCGCGTCCGCTGCGGTGCAGGGCGTCCTCCTGCGCTCGCAAGAGCAGGAGGAGCGGGAGCAGCAGCCGTCTCCGGAAGAGGCGGACGCGGAGGGAGGCGCGGGGGGCATCGCGCTGGCGTTTGGTGGCGGCAGCGAGGACGAGGCAGCGCCGCCGCAAACGGGCACGCCGATGGCCGCCGCCGCCGAGCGCGAGGGCGAGGACGACGAGGCGCCGCCGCCGTCGTCGCAGGTGCCCCCGCCCCTGCCCGCCGCCTGGGAGCTCATCCGCGCGCACATCGGCGCCGCCATCGCCGCGCAGCTCGACGCCGACTCGGCCGCCCAGCGCATGGGCTACCACGACGCCTTCCTGCAGTACGGCGACTACGTGCTCGCGGGCCTCAAGCTGCCAGAGGCTCCTCCTCCTGTTGCTGCTGAAGGGGCCGCGCCGCCGTCGTCGCCCGAGCCCGCCGCCGCTGCCGCCGCCGACGGCGCGGCGGCGCCGCTCGCCCCCGCCTCCCCCTCCGCACCGCCCCAGGCCGCCGACGGCCAAGAGAAGCAGCAAGGGGCAGGCGCCGAGGGTGACGACGAGGGCGGCGACGACGACGACGAGGACGACGAGCAGGGCGCCCTGCTGGAGGAGGTGGCGCTGGCGGGCCTGCGCGCCGAGGTGCAGAGCGCCGCGCTGACGGCCGCGGTCGGGGTGGACGCGGGCGCCTTGCTGGACGCGCTGCTCCTGGCCGAGGCGTGAAGAGTTCCAGGTTTAAACAGACGTGAACTGAAGCGGCGCCGGCGTTTTGTCTAATCTCTATCAAAAGTGGAGGAAAATGGAATGGATCAAGATGAAAAACACGAAAGAAGGATCTCCGAAAAGCAAGGGGGCGTCTCGCGCTCGCTCGCTCGCTCGCTCGGCGCCCCCTCTTCTTCGTCGTCTTCTTTATCATCTTCAATAGTCCTTGGCCCGCCCGCCGCCGCTGATCTGGTGCGGCGGGGCCGAGCTGGCCGTCGCCATGGCGCCGCCGGCGAAGAAACGCGTCTTGGACCCGCCCAGGCCGCCACCGCCGCCGCCACTTGCGCGCGGGGGCTCGGGGGCGGCCGCTCCTGTTGTTGCCGCTCCGCCCGCGCCGCCGCCGCCGCCAAGAAGCGACGACAGCAGCCCAGCGCTGCCGCTGAGCGCCGCGAGCAAGCCGCTGCCTCCGTTGGGGTCGCCGCCGCCACCGCCGGCGCTGCTGGGGCCCCGCCAGGCGCGGATGGCGCCCGGCCCGCCGCCGCCGCCGCTCAAGCTGGGGGCGCCGACCAGCGGCGCCTTGCCGCCTCCGCCGCCGCCGCCAGCAGCCGCCCCGGCCCCGCCAAACGACGCGCCGCTGCCCGTGATGCGCGGCGACGCCGGGCCGCTGCCGCCGCCGCCGCCGCCGCCGCCGTTGCTCTCGGCGGGGCCCCCCAGGGACGACGCGCGGCCGCCGCGGTGCGTGGCCGAGGTGAGCGAGATGTGCGCTGCGGCGGCGGGGCCGCCCGAGCAAGAAGACAAAGAGTTGGCGTTGGCGTTGGCGCCGCCGCCCGTCTCGCTCGGACCGCGCGCGCCGTGTGGCGGCGGCGACGCGCTGCCGCCCCCACCGCCGCCGCTGATCGAGCCGCCGATGCTCCGGTGCGAGGTGAGCGACGCGCGCCTTCCCCCGCCCGCCACTGACACGCGTGCGCGCCCGCGCTCGGCCGGCAGGCCGTCGCCGTCGGTCTTTTTCCGCTCGAGCAAGCCGCCGCCGCCGCCGCCGCCGTTGCTGCCCCCGCCCCCGCCGCCGCCACCAGACAGGGTCAGGCGCGACCCAAGCCACCCGGCGATGCCGTCGACGGCCGAGTCCAGGACATCGCCGATCGACTCGAGCGTCGAGAGCACGGGGTCGTCGTCGAGCGACGCGGCGATGGCGGTGCGGCTGTTTTGGCGCGCGGCGCGGCGCGCGGCGGCGAACGCCGTCGCCTCGGCCGCGCTGACGGCGGCGCCCTTTTTGCCGCTGGCGGCGGCTGCTGCTGCTGCCGCGCCGCCGCGACCGCGCGGAGGAGGGAGTGCGTTTGTTGTGCATGGCGATGCCCCTGCGCCTGATCCGGATCCGGATGCTGCTGCTCCCGCCGTGGCCGCCGCCGCCGCCGCTGCAGCCGCCGCCGCCACCGCGCACCGCCGCTCGAGCGCCGACGCCGTCGACGTCGACGCGCGGTCCTGCGCCGCGCGCGCCTTGCGCCGCTGCTCGCGGTAGAACTCGTAGTCGTCCTCCGCGAAGACCCCGCCGCCGTCCTCGTAGTCGCCCCGGAAGTAGCTCCCGCCGCTGCTGCTGAGCTCGCCGCCGCCGTCGTCGTCGTCGCCGTCGCTGCCATACCCCCCACCGCGCCGCGACCCCCGGCCGTCCACGTCGATGCCGAGCGTCATCGATATGAGCGCGGCCGTCGGAAGCATGGAGCACATGTCGTCCACCCCGGACAGCAGGGCGGCCGCCATGCGCGAGCCGATGCCGTTGTTGCTTTTGGGGTTGTTGTGGGCTTCGGGGGAGCGGCGGGGCGAGGGGGCGTGCTCGGGCGGGGTGGGTCGTCCAGCCGCCGCCGCTCGCTGCTGCTGCTGCTGCTTGAGCAGCGCCAGCAGGCCCTCGGCGGCCGCCACCGCGTCGCGCCCGGCCGCCACGTAGGCCTTGTGCACGGCCTCGCGGGACAGCAGCGGCAGCGATGAAGACCAGGGGGCGGGAGCGGCGGCCGACGACGTCGAGGCGGCGCTGCCGCTGTCGTTCTCGTCCCCGCAAAACGACAGGTACAGGGCCGCCAGCGCGTCGTCGTCGTCGGATTCAGCGGCGGCGCGCGTGCTGCGCGGTAGCTGCTGCTGCTGCTGTTCGTTGTTGGCGTCCATTGTTTTTTCTCGATAGGGGCGCGCGCGAGAGGACTTGTTGCGAAGGGGAGAAACGTCTGTCGCAGTTTTTCCGTTTGGAATCGCGCGCGTGTGTTTCAAAGGTCTGAACGACGCGTAAGGAGGACATAGGCTTTGAGCATGTTTGTGTGTGTGTCTGTGCGAGCGCGTCGCGGGGATTGAGATATGAGCGCGAAATGCTTGTCGCTTCTCTTGAAGAGGCGGGCGGGAGCCTCTTCAACCAATTCGAGAAGGGCGGTGGTCGAGGGGGGAAAGAGGGCTGGGCCTTCTTTTTTGAGACACATCCCTCGGCCAACACGCGACACTCAACACTCTCGTTTACACCGATAACCCCACACAGTACTACGCGCCTAGACGCCAATCCCATCGACATTTCTTGTGATTGCGTGACGCGAAAAGAGAAAGAGACAAAGAGGCGCGCGCGCAAATCACCCCGAGAGATGGCTGCGCCGCCCGCGCAGGGGAACGGCCCTCGCCGACCGCCCCTGCCCCACAGCATCTGGGACTACGACGCGATGGTGGCCGAGCACGGCTTCTCGGACGCCCAGCTGCAGCGCCTGTGGCTGGCGCTCCTGCGCGACTCCTTTTTTTTGGCGAGCGCGCTCGGCGACGGCGCCGACGCCGACGACGCCACCACCACCACCCCCACCACCACCACCCCCTCAACAACAACAACAACAACAACAACAACACAACCCGTCCCGTTCACGAGCCCGGCCTGCCAGCGCGCCCTCGACGCCATGAAGCCGCCCCTGCCCAAGCGCCTGCGCGCCCTGCTCGAGCGCGGCGACGCCGTCGCCGCCATGACGGCGCGCGCCGCGCTCGTCCGCGTCTCGGGGCGCGGCGACGCCGTGAAATTGCTCGTGCGGCTGGCGGACGGGCTCGAGGTGGAGACGGTCGTAATGGTGTACGGGCTGAGGACGACGACTACGAAGAAGGAGGACCAGCAGACGGGCGGCGGCGAAGGAGCAGAGTCCGGAAGCGCCGCCGCCGACGCCGATGCTGCCGACGCCGACAGCACCGCCGCCGACAGCACCGCCGCCGCCCCGCCCCAGCCAGGCCGCCGCCGCTCTGCCTCCGGCGCGCGCACGGCCGTGTGCTTCAGCTCCCAGTACGGCTGCCGCCTGGGCTGCGTCTTCTGCGCCACGGGCCGCATGGGCGTCGGCGCCAACCTCTCCGCGGGGGAGATCGTCGAGCAGTCGGTGCTCGCGCGCGCCGCCTGCGCGCACTTCGGCCTGCCCGCGCCGGCCTCGGCCCTCGCCATGGGCCAGGGCGAGCCCGTGTGCGGCGGCAACTACGGCGCCGTGGTCTCGGCCGTGCGCAGCCTCACGCACCCGGCTCGCGGGTTTGGCCTTGCGCGCCGGCGCGTCACCCTGTCGACCGTGGGGGCCGTGCCCCCCCGTATCGTCGACCTAGCGCGCGACTTGCCAGGCGTTTCCCTGGCGCTGTCGCTCCACGCGCCCGACCAGGCTCTGCGGGAACGCATCGTCCCCTCGGCAAAGGGGGCGCCTTTGAGCAAGATCCTCGCGGCGGTCGACGCCTACACGCGCCACTCGGGCCAGCGCGTGTTTGTCGAGTACGTCTTGCTCGCAGGGGTGAACGACGGCGCCGAGCACGCGCGCGCGCTGCGCGAGCTGTTGAGCGGGAGGGACGTGGTGGTCAACGCCATCCCTTGGAACCCCGTGCTGGCGGCAGAGGGGGTGGAGCAAGGGATCGGGGGAGAGTCGCCCGTCGAGCGGTTCGAGGCGCCGACGGCGGCGGCCGTGGCGGCGTTCCACGCCGAGGTGTGGCGGGGGGGAAAGGGGGTGCCGTGCACGGTGCGGCAGGAGCGCGGGCAGGACATCGAGGGCGCGTGCGGGCAGCTGGCGACGGCGGTGGCGGCGGAGCGGCGGAGAAAGCAGAGGGGGACGCAGCAGCAGCAGCAGCAGCAGCAGCAGCCGTCGCCGGGGGATGGCGGTGGCGGTTGCGGCGACGGCTGCGGCGGCGGCGGCGGCAGCAAGAAGGAGGGTGGGGGCGGCGGGGACGTGGAGGACGCGGGGGCGAGGGCGGGCTCAGGGCGGGATCAGGGCGGGGGCGGCGGGGGCGAGGCCGGGGCGGCGGCGGCGCCCGCGGCGCGGCCGCTTTGGCGGCGGTTGATGGAGCGGGTCGCAGGGGCGTCGTGACAGGACCGCGTGGCTCCTTTGGCAGGGTCCTACAAGATGCAAAAGCCGTGCGCCCCCCATTCCCCGACAGAGAGAGAGGAGAAGAGACGGCCGCGCGAGCGCCCGAAGAGACGGCCCGGTGCGGCGACGCCCGACGCCCAACGCGCGCGCTCTCTCTCTCTTCTTCCGCCGCCCACGCCAGAACTGCTCGCTCCCCCGCCGCACACCACACACAAAATCCACCGAGTTCGACCCCTCCTCAGCCTCTGCGATCTCATTCGTTTTCGTCACGCGCTCACACACCGCGCGCGCGTCCGCGACACGAACCCCAAAGAAAAAAAAGAGGGAGAGGAGAGACACACAGTCACACTCGTTGCCGCGCGCGCGCGCGCGAGGCTCCGGGCCCCAACCAATCCCCAAACACAGCCATGTCCCTGATGCAAGCCTCGTTCTCCCTGCCGGCCGCCGCCGCCGCCGGGGCGCGCGGAGGCGGGCGCGCGAGTGCGGCCCCTTGCCCAGCTCAAGCCGCCGCCGCCGCCGCAAGCCGCCGCCCCGCCGCCGCGCCGCGCCCCGTCGTCGCCGCGCGCGCCTCGGCCTCCTCCTCCGACCCCTCCCCGTCCCCATCCTCCTCCTACCACCTCTCCACGCGCCTGCTCCACCCGGCCTCCAACGCCTTCGAGGACCCCTTCCTCGCCTCGGGGAGCCCCCTCTACCAGACCGCCACGTTCGCGCAGCCCTCGGCCGTCGACATGGGCCCCTACGACTACACGCGCAGCGGCAACCCCACCCGCTCGCACTTTGAGCACCAGATGGCGCTGCTCGAGAACGCCGACCGGGCTTTGGCCTTCACGTCGGGCATGGCTGCGCTCGCGGCCGTGGCCAAGCTCGCGCCCTCGGGTGGGCGCATCGTCGCGGGCGACGACCTGTACGGCGGCACCGCGCGCCTGTTATCGCGTGTGGCGCCCGCGTCGTGTGGCGTCGAGGTCGTCAATGTCGACATGAGCGACCTGGACGCCGTGCGGCGGGCCATTGCGAATGACGACGGCAGCAGCAAGAAGAAGACCGACCTCGTCATGATCGAGTCGCCCACCAACCCGCGCATGCAGGTCGCCGACATCCGCGCGATCTGCGCCATGGCGCGCAAAAAAGGGGCGGTCAGCTGCGTCGACAACAGCTTCATGAGCCCCCTTTTGCAGCGGCCCCTTGACCTGGGCGCCGACGTCTCGATGATCAGCGGCACCAAGTACATCGGCGGGCACGGCGACGTGACCCTCGGCGTGCTGTCCGTCAAGGGGAAAGAGCTGGCGGACCGCCTCTACTTTCTGCAAAACGCCGAGGGGGCGGGCCTGGCGCCCTTTGACTGCTGGCTGGCGGCCAGGGGGCTCAAGACCATGGCGCTGCGGCTCGAGCGCGCGCAGGACAACGCGGCCCTGCTCGCGCGCTACCTCGAGGCCCACCCTTTGCCGACGCGCGTCAACTACGCGGGCCTCCCGAGCCACCCGGGGGCAGCGCTGCATGCGTCGCAGGCGTCGGGCGGGGGCGCCGTCCTGAGCTTCGAGACGGGCTCGCTTGCCGCGTCGCGCGCCGTCGCCGAGCGGGCCAGGCTGTACAAGATCACGGTCTCGTTCGGCAACGTCGAGTCCCTCGCGTCGCTCCCCTGCTTCATGTCGCACGCGGCCATCCCCGCCGCCGTGCGCGCGGCGAGGGGCCTGCCCGACGACTTGGTGCGGCTGGCCGTGGGCGTCGAGGACGCGGGCGACCTGGTCGCCGACCTCCACGCGGCCATGTCCCAGGCGCTCGAGTTGCGCGCGGCCGAGCGGGGGGAGAAGGTGACCGAGGCGGAGCGGCGCGCGGCCGAGGGGGCGCTCGACAGGGCGATGGCCGAGGCGGACGGGCTGCGTGGGGCGGTGGGGCGCGTGGCCGAGCTGGAGGCCGAGGTGGCGCGGCTGAAGGCGGAGCTTAGCAAGGTGAAGGGGGGAATTGCTCCGGCGGCGCGGTGATGACGATGTTGGCGATGGTGATGATGATGTCTGTGATCGTGAATCGTTGCGTGAAAAATGATGCCGCGTGTCTCTCGTTGGCTCTCTCAGAGCGAGAAGTTCGGCCGCCGTCCTCGTCGCCGCGCGCCGCCCCGCTAAACCGCGCCGCGTTGCTCGGCTCTTCCTCTCTCACAATCCGCAGCCTCTTTTTTCTGCAAACCCCGGAACCGCACCCGATTATTCTATCACGAACAAGGAACTCACCTAGACCACCAGCAGCAAACAGCAGCGGAAGAGGAGCGCGGGAGCGCGAGCGCGCAAAAAGCCAACCAGAAGGCACAACCAACTCGGGCAGGAGGAGGAGGACAGGGACGGAGCAAAGCGCCCCCTCTCGCAACCATGTTGCAGGCGCGGCTGGGCAAGCTGCTGGGCCTGCAGCACGAGGAGGCGCTGGTGCTCCTGAGACCGGACGAGCAGGGGCTGTGGCAGGTGCGTCGTCCTGTTGCGAGTGTGGCGCGCGAAAGCACACAAGCGAAAGAGGGAGAGGAGAGGAGGCGAGAGAGCGAGCAGGGACAGAGCGCCCTGCCCCTTCCTCGTCACGCGGCGCGCCTTGGGCCCGTCATCGTCAATTCGACGCCCAATCAAGGGCGGCGATTGAGCCTCCTCACTGGGACTCCCGGCCGCGCACCCCAACCGCGCCTGATCAGGCCGAGATCGGGCGCGTGGCAGGGGCCGAGCGCGCGCGCGCGCGCGCGCGCACACGCGCGACGGCGGCGGCGGCGGCAGGCGGGGGGCGCCGTCGGACGCGAAGGCCGCTCTCGCTCGACTCCCTACCGCCGCGGTGCCTCTTTCGCCTCTCTCTCTCTCTCCCCGCCGACCCTGACCCTAAAGCCTCACCCCCGCCCCCTCCCTTCCCCCTTTGCCGGCCCCCTCCAAACAACAACAAACAAAACAAAAAACCACACAAAAAAGGCCGCCCTCCACCCGGACGCCCACCCCGAGGGCGGCCTCGCATGCAACGACGACGCGCTGCTGGCCACGCAGCGCGAGTGCATCCTCGCGTGGATCAAGGAGGTCGGCCGCCAGATCCTCAGCGGCGCGCGCTTCAACCTCGTCAACGTCTCGTTCCCCGTGCGCATGTTCGAGCCGCGCTCCTTTTTGCAGAAGATCGCCGACAGCTGGGTCAACTTGGAGCTGCTGGACCGCGCGGCGGCCGCGGGCGAAAACGGCGACCCGCTCGAGCGCATGAAGCTCGTCATCGCGTGGTTCGTCGCGGGGCTGTCGGCCGGGGTGGTGTGGCGCAAGCCGTTCAATCCGATCCTCGGGGAGACGTGGGAGGCGGAGATGGACATGGACGCGGCGGCGGATGCGGAGGATGCAGGGGAGGAGGGGGAGCAGGAGAGCGAGGGCGAGGCGGGAGGAGGAGCAGCAGCAGCGGGAGAGGGGGGCGCGCGATCACAGCAGCATCATCGCCGCCGCCGCATCGCGCGCCTCTTCGCCGAGCAGGTCAGCCACCACCCCCCGATCGCCGCCTACGTCGTCGAGGGCGCGGGGGGCAACTGGCGCTTCGAGGGCCACGTCCAGCCGGCGGTCGAGGTGGTGGTGCGGTGGTACGGCATCCGGACGGCGTCTCGGGGGGCGCGCCGCGTCGCCTACAGCGACGGCAGCAGCATCGAGATGTTCATGCCGGCCTTTGGCGTGAAGGGGGTGGTCTACTCGAAGAGGCCCCGCGCCGAGGTCGTCGGCACCGCGCGCCTCGTGGACGCGCGCAACCGTCTCGAGGCCGTGCTGAGGTTTGGCCCCGCCGTGGGGGCGGCGGCGGGGCACGCGGGCGCGGCGGCGAGCGGAGGCGCCGGGGCGCGGCTGGCGACGCTTGCGCGCGCCGATGCGGTGGTCGGGGAGATCTACCGGCTGCGCGGGGACGCGCCCGTGGTGGGTCCGTCGCGCTCAGGGGCGCTGCGCATGACGCCGTCGACGATCGGGCCGCTGGACCAGGAGGCGCTCGCGGGTGGTGGGGGTGGGGGAGGAGGGGGGGGTGGCGGCGGCGGCGCGCGGGGCCGGGACGGCGGCGGCGACGGGAGCAGCAGCAGCAGCAGCAGCAGCGGCGGCCACCACCACGGGCCGCGGCGGCTCCGTGGCCGCCGGCACCGACCGCGCCGACGGGTCCTACTGCGACGACGACAGCGCCAGCTACTCGTCGTGCAAGTCGGCGAGCGAGGAGGGGGAGGAGGAGCGGGAGGAGGAGGAGCAAGGGCAGCAGAGGGCGGCGGGCGGCCGAGGCGGCGGCGGGGGCGGCACGGCCGTGGTGGTTTCGGCGGGAGGGTCGGCGGCCACGGCCGCAGCGGCGGCGGCGGCGGCAGCAGCAGGCAACGGCGACCCCCACAAGCACCACCACCACCACCACCCGCACCACCAGCGCAAGCCCTCGGTCCCGGCCGACCCCCGCGACGAGGCCATCTTTGCCGCCGTCACCGCGCGCCTCGACACGCTCGCCGTCGACGGCCCCCCGCCGCTGCCGATGGTGCCCTCCTCTGGCCACGCGTCGCCCGCGCGCTCGCTGACGCCCGGCGGATGCGTTCCCGGCGGCCCTCCGTTTGCCGCCGCCGGGGGCAGCCCCCGCGCCGCGTCGCGGATGCTGGCGCTGCACAGCGTGGTGTCGGAGCCGCTGCGGCGCTCGGGCTCGGCGGCCAGCGGCATGGGGCGGGACAACACTGCGGTGGCGGCGGTGGCGGCGGCGGCGGGGGTGGGAGCGGGAGGAGAGGGCGGCAACGGGAGCAGCGGCGGTGGGAGCGGCAGCGGCGGCGGCGGCAGCTCCGG
The DNA here is from genome assembly GCA_009193075.1 of Mychonastes homosphaera. Classification (NCBI taxonomy): domain Eukaryota; kingdom Viridiplantae; phylum Chlorophyta; class Chlorophyceae; order Sphaeropleales; family Mychonastaceae; genus Mychonastes; species Mychonastes homosphaera. The sequence continues at coordinate 859,278 of VXJC01000002.1, read as the reverse complement.
CAAGACCAAGCTCACGGCGGCCGCCGCGGCCAACAGCCTGCGCCTCGCGGCGTCGCGCCTCGGCCGCCTGGGCAAGAGCGGCGGCGGGAGCGGCAGCAGCAGCAGCAAGGAGAAGAAGGACAAGGCGGCGGCGGCCGCTGCCGCTTCTGCCGCTTCTGCCGCGCGCGAGGGCAGCCCCCCGCCCGCTGCCGCCGCCGCCGCCCTGCTGCCGCCGCCAGCGCTGGCCACGGGCCCCTCGCCGACCCCGCCCACGCCCCCCTCGCCCTTTGAGGGGTCCCCCCTGCCGCCCGCCGCCCTCCCCCCCGCGGCCTCGGGCGCGCACCACAGCCGCAGCGCGAGCACGGGGCGGCTGCCGCAGCCGCTCGAGGCGGCGGCGGCTGGTGCTGCTGGGGCGGCGGCGGCCACGGAGGCGGCGGCGGCAAATGCAGCGCCGTCGGGACACACGCCGCCGCAGCCGCAGGCCCCCTCCCCGACCCCGCCCCCGCCCGCCGCCCTCGCCCCCGCGCACTCGACCTCGTTCTTCCGCGGCGGCGGGGGCGGCGGGCACGCCGGCGCGCTGTCCGTCCCCGGCGTGGCCGTCGCGCGCATTGAGGGCTCGTGGCTCTCGCACCTCAACATCGACCACCGCCGCTACTGGACGCTCATGGACCCGGCCTCGCCCTACGCCCCCGTGGGCGCCGCCGCCGAGAAGGCCGCGGCCGAGGCGGAGGCGACCACCAGCGGCGAATGCCAGGGCCGCCGCCCCGGCGGCCCCGGCCCCGCGCCCCGCTGGCGCTCGGTCGCGCGGCCGCTGCCGTCCGACTGCCGCCTGCGCGAGGACCTGGCGTTCCTGGCGGCCGGGGACGAGGCGGAGAGCCAGCGGTGGAAGGAGGTGCTCGAGCGGAGGCAGCGGCACGACAAGAAGCTGCGCGAGGAGGGCGCTGGTGGTGGTGGCGGTGGCGGTGGTGGGGGGAAGCACCACTGATTCGATTGAGGAGGTGTTGGCCGCGGCTGCGCGAGCGGCGGCCGGCGGCGGTGGATTGCGGCTTTATGTTTTGGAGACACGGCTCTTTTGCTCCCCCAGGCACGCTCACCAATAGAGATAAGACCACCACGCGCACCCGCACTTGTGTTGTACTTGCTTTGACACACGCACACACGCACGGTTTTTGGCGACGAGGCGGTTTGCGCGCGGGCGGCGGCGCAAGCGGCGGCGGCGGCGATGCAAGAAGAGCGCCGGCCGCTTTCCTCTTGCTCTCTCACACACACACACACACACGCACACGCACAAGCGCGCCTTCTTCTTCCCCTCGGTGCATGCACACACCCCGGCAGCAAAACGCGCAGCAAGCAATCAACGCGCGGGCCTCTCCTTCTCCCTCAGTTCCCCCTCTGCTCGACCTCTCGACCCGCGGCTTTCCAAAAGCTCGCCCCGCCCACTCTTGAGAGCTGGGACTGGGCGCACTTTGGAGCGATCGAGCCCCTCAGACCGCGAGCACGCGTCCAGAGAGCGCCGATAGCTAGGGGCGGCGCGCGGACTCGAAATCGAAAGAGAGAGAGGCAGAGGCAGAGGCAGAGGCGCGCGCGCACAGAGCAAGGACCAGCAGCAGCAGCAGTAGCAGCGGCGGCGGCGAGCGACATGGCGGCGGACCATGCGGTCTTGCTGCTGAAGAAGCAGCTGCGCGGTAAGGGGCGGGAAGCGGGAGAGGGGGACGACGGCGCGCCCGATCGCTGCTGCCGTCGTCGTTCGAAGCCGCGGCTGCTCACGAAAAACCGCCGACCACCAAACCAAAACCAAAAAACAACAACCAGACCTGACCAAGAACCCCGTCGAGGGCTTCTCGGCCGGCCTCGTGGACGACTCCAACCTGTTCGAGTGGCAGATCACGGTCATCGGGCCCCCGGACACCCTGTAGTGCGTTTTTTTGTGTTTTTTTTGTTGCCGCTCGGGCGAGCGAGCGAGCGACACCGCGAAAAAAAAAACGCCAAGCCCGCCCGCCATCCACCTAACGAAACCAAACCCGCTCCTCCTCCTCCTCCAAATACAACGACCACCACCGTACCGAACCCCCTCCGACCCTCCTGTCCCGACCAACACAAAACAACGACGACAAAAAACAAAAACAAAAAAACCGACAGCGAGGGCGGCTTTTTCAACGCGCGCCTCACGTTCCCCAAGGACTACCCCAACAGCCCCCCGCAGTGCCGCTTCACGTCAGAAATGTGGCACCCAAACGTGTATCCGAACGGCACCGTTTGCATATCAATTCTGCATGCGCCCGGCGACGATCCAAGTGGTTACGAGACGGCATCGGAGCGGTGGAGTCCCGTTCACACCGTCGAAACCATCATGGTGTCCATCATCTCCATGCTATCCTCCCCCAACGACATGTCCCCGGCCAACGTGGACGCCGCCAAGCAGTGGCGCGAGGACCCCGCCGGGTTCAAGTCGCGCGTGGCGCGGTGCGTGCGCAAGTCGCAGGAGGAGATGTGAGCGTTTTGGGCGGGAGTCCAGCCCCAACAACAACGAAAAAAAAAACGACAGCGCAGCGCCCCCGCTCTGTTTCTTCTTCTTCTTTTATCTCGGGCATTCCCACCCCCGCCCCTCGGCGTTGCTGTGCATGTGCGTGTACGTTTGTAAAAACCGACGTCAGAGCAAACCCCCCTCTTTTTTGAATGGCGCGAATTGGGGGGTGTTGCGGCGGCGTCAAGGCGAGCGGGCGCGCGCAACACGACAACAACGACGATGCAGACAGACCAAACGCAGAAAAGAATGAGATGGAATGTTTACACAAAGGTCGCACGCGCGCGGCGGGGAGAAGGCGAAGGAGGAGAAAGAATTGCAGCGAAAAAGGGGGCCAGAGAGAGAAAGTGAGAGAGAGAAAAGAAAGAGGAGCAGCAGGGGGCGCCATCGCCCCCCCCCCCCCCCCGCCTCCCTTCCCTCGCCCCCTCCCTCCCCAACTCTCTCAAGGGATGTAGACGCGCAGGATGGACCGCACCGTGCGGATGGCCTTGCGGCACGTGGGGCACTTGTGCTGCGCCTTGACCGCGGCCAAGATGCAGGGCTGGCAGAACATGTGGCCGCAGGGGGTGGCCGCGGGCGTCTTCATGTCGTCGAGGCACAGGCAGCACTGCGGCGCATTTTGCTGGGGCGGGGGCGGGGGAGGGGGCGCTGATGCTGCTGCTGCTGCTGCTGCTCCTCCTGACGCTGCCCCTCCTGATGCCGCGGGGCGCTTGGAGGCGGTGCCGGCGGTGGCGGCCGAGGGGCGCGGGCGCTTGGCGCCGCCGCTCGAGGCCGACGGGGAGGGCGCGCCGCCGCCTCCTCCTCCTCCTCCTCCTCCTGACGCCGCCGCCGCTGCTCCTGCTGGTGCCGCTCCTGCTGCTGCTGCTGCCGCCGCTGCTGCCGGTGGTGTTGCTGCTGCTCCGCCCGCTCCTCCTCCTCCTCCTCCTGCTGCCGCTGATCCTCCGCCACCCGCTGCTCCTCCTCCCCCACCCGCCCCGGCCGCCGAGTGCCGCTGCCACGCCGACCGCGCCGCCACGTCGGCCAACGCCTGCACGCGCTGCCGCAGCGCAGAGAGGTGGGAGGACGACTGCGGCTGCGCCTGCGCGCGCGCCTGCGCCGCGTACGGGGGCTTGTACCCGACGATCTCGATGCCGTCAAACTGCGTCGGGCCCAGCGAGACCGGCGCGGTGGGGCGCGGGCGCGGGCGCAGTGCCGCGTTGCCGCCGCCGCCGCCGCCGTCGAGGATGATGATGCCTCCGCCGCCCCCGCCGCCGCCTCCCCCGCCGCCACCCCTCGGGCGCGGCGGCGGGTCGTCGTCCACGAGGTTGACGAACTCGCGGACGCGCCCGGACGACATAGTGGCGTTTTGTGTGTCTGCGGGGGAGAGGGAGGGGGGAAGGAGGGGAGAGCCCTCCTTGGTGTTGTTGCTCCCCTCAAGAAGGGGGCCGCGCGCGCGGCGCAGGCGCCGGCGCGCGCGGGAGAGAGAGGGCGATGAGGTGCGCGCGCACCGGCCGGCTCGACTCCGTGCGCGCGCGGGCCGGGTGGGCGTCGTCGCAAGGGCGCGCGAGAGAGAGGGAGAGAGGGGACGACGAGGCAAAGATGAGCGACCTCTCGCGTTTGAAGGGTCGATGCTGGTTTGTGTTGTTGCGTGGGAACGCGTCGGTTGTGTGCGGTGTGCGTGTGCGAAGGATGCGCGTGTGTGGGTGTGCGGGGCGCCGCAAGGGTCCACCTTCTTCATTAGAGCGGCAAACGGCAACGTGGCGGTGACGGCGCCGTCGGCGCGCGCGCGCGCGCTCGTGTGGCGTCTCGCGCTCTCTTCGCACCGCCGCTCGCGATCCCAACCTCATGACGCGCGAACGTGCGTAACAACCCGCCGGGGGGAACCCACGAAATCTATCTTAGCGCTTGCCCTTGCCACCCCCCTTGCGCACGCCGCCGCCGGCCTTGACGCCGCCCTTGCGGTCGCCGCCCCTGCCCCCCTTGCGGTCGCCGCCGCCGCCGCCCCTGCCGCCGCCGCCCCTGCCGCCCTTGCGGTCGCCGCCACCGCCCCTGCCGCCCTTCCTGTCCGCCCCCCCCATCATCTTGGCATTCGCCGCGCGCCGCTCCTCGCGCCCCTCGCTCTCCAGCCGCGTGATGGCCCGCTGCACGTCCAGGACGTCCGTGGCGCGCTCGCGCAAGAACTTGTCCGCGGCGCCCTTCATCAGGCCGCGCTCGGCGCCCACGTCCGTCACCCCCAGCGCGCGCCGGCGCCGCGCCAGCAGCGAGCGCTCGCCGTCCTTCTCGCCCTTGAGGCGCCGGTCAAACTTGCCCATCGACGCCGTGGACACGCCCGCGAGGCGGTTGGCCGCGCGCAGGTCCTCCTTCAGCTCCTTCTTCAGCACGGGCTTGCCGCGCCCGCCGCCCCGGTGGCGCTCGACGTCGGCGGCCGCCGAGAGGCGCACCGTGGCGGGGAGGGTGCCCGCGGCCGCCTCGTTGGCGCCCGTGCGCGTCACCTTTCCGCCCGCCGCGCGCACCAGGTTGGCCGCCTGCCTGCGCTCGTTCCCCTTGACGCGCTCCTTCTTCTCGCGCGCCATGCGCGTGAACGGGTCCTCGGCCCCGGGCGCGTCGTCCACGCCCGAGCGCGCCTCCACCGCGACGAGGTCGTTGGCGTCGCCCGCGCGGTCCTTGCCGTGCCGGCGGCGCCACTCCTGCTGCTCCTCGTCGAACACGAGCTTGCTGCGCTTGCGCTTGCGGATGCCCTTCTCCTGCGCGAACCTCTGCCACTTGGTCAGAGGCTTGGGTTTTGGCAGGGGCTTCTCGCGCGGTAAGGGCGTCAGGGGGGCGGGGAGGGCGACGATGCGCCCCCCAGGCACAGGCTCGGCGGGCAGGCTAAAGAGGCGCGCGACCAACGCCTGCGCCATGCCCTGCGCCAGCGCGCGCGCGCCGTCCTCGCTGCCGCCGTGCTCGGCGGAGAGCGGGGCGGGGTCGGTCGCGGTCAGGAGGCCCAGGTCGACGTCAAGGTGGCGGTCGGGGTCGTTGTCGTAGGGCGAGGGGCTGTTTTTTTTATTTTTTTTGGTTTTTTTTTCTTCGGGCGGGGAGGGAGGTGAGCGTCGGCCTCGGCAACGGCGGCGGCGGCGGCGGCGGCGCGCGCTGCCTGCGAGGGAGCCCGACTCACGCAGCGGTGATGCCGAGCTGCTCCTGCGTGACCTTGACCACCTCGGCGCCGCCGTTGGTGTCCGCCATCGGAGGAGATGGGGAGGTGAGGTGATGCGGCGGGAGGGAGAAGCAAGAGAGACGAGGAGAGAGAGGCGGCGCAAGTTCTTGCTTCCGTCCCTCGCGCTTGTTGGCGAGGCTAACGATGCCGGCGCCGAGCTCCCGATGGGCCGAGGAGGCACGAGCGGCTGAGTCTAGGTGTAGTACGGCGACGGGGCGAGAGAGGGAGGCTTTGTCGCTTTGAGAGCGCGCGGGCGCGGCGTTCGCGCGAAAGGGGAAAGGGGGGGGACCCTTTCGCTTTGTTGCGCCGGGTCTGTGTTTGTGTGTGTGCGCGCGCGTCGAAAATGAGTCGTGCGAATGGGTCGATGTGCGCGTGTTGATGTCTGTGTGTGTGCGCTGATGGTGTGGTGCTGGCGCGAAGAGGACGAGCCCGGCCTTTTGTTTGGCCGCCGCGCGCTCGCTCCTGCCCCTGCCCCCGCTGCCGCTCGCGCGCGTCCTCCCTGCCGATTGCCGCCCCCGCGCTTGCAGACAAGCTTGCGCGCGTGCGGTTCGATTCATCAACACAAATGGCGTTGGGTTTGCGCGCGCGCGCGCTCTCTACTGCTAAACCGGGGAAATCCGAAAAAAACACCAGCTCCACCACCGGATCCAAAAAGCCTAGCCCGAAAACAAAAAAAGGACGCCGAAACCGCGCGCGCCCTCCCGTCCTCCCTCCTCCTCTCCCCCCCTTTCACGCCAGCGGGTCCTCCACGTCCACGCCCGGCTCGGCCCCGCCCGCCTCGAGCGTCGAAAACTCCAAAAAGTGCGCAGGCCGGTGCGACGGGTGGTAAAACTCGCGCGGCACGCCCGGCCGCAGCGAGTAGCCCATCGTGGGCGAGTGGCGCACGCCCATGAAGTTGTAGTTCCAGGGCATGGCGTCGGGCACGAGGAAAAACCCGCTGAAGCGGTCGCTGAGCAGCAGCTGCGCGCGCTCGACAAACTGCGACGGCTTGTACGCGCCCGCGGCCGTGGTGGACGCCCCTGCGGCGGCGGCGGCGGCGGCGGCGGCGGGGGCGTCGCGCTGGGCGCGGCCCCACTCGAAGCCCGAGGGGGTGAGGCGGTAGGCGGCCAGCGAGCACGACCCGGGCGTGAAGGAGACAGTCAGGCACACGCACCGCTCGCCGTCCCAGCCGGGCAGCGACTCGAGCATCTTGGCCGTGCTGCACGCGTCGCCGGGGGCCAAAGAGGGGAGCTCCTGCGGCTGCGTGTGCATCCACCCAAGCGGCTCCAATCCTTGCAGCAGCTCGTGCTCGGGTGGGGGGGCCCCCGGGCCTGTGGGCAGGTTGACGTGAGCGTGCGAGCCATACTGCGGGGGGAGCACGGCGCAGCGCACCTCCTTGACGCGCGGGTTGTCGGGGGGGCTCACGCCGTAGAGGAAGGCGGCGACCTGCGTGCGCAGGTCGGCCGCGACGATGAAGCGCTTGAGGAGGTTCTTGGGCAGCACGTAGGTGAGGCCGCCGTCGTCCTCGTCCTCGTCGCCGCCGCCCGCGCCGCCCCCTGCCGCCGTCGCCCCCCCTCCACCCCCACCCGCCCCCCCAGCGTCCACGTACACGTGCGACACGCGCAGGTGCAGGTTGGCCGCGCTCACGGCGCGCACGCGCCAGTCGCTCTTGCTCCCGAACGCCTGCCCCTCGTAAGGGTTGGTCGTCGTCACGATGAGCTCGTCGCCGTGCACGTTGACCGAGCGCGTCGTCACGGCCGTCTGCGCGCCGCCCTCGCGCGCTGCCTTTTCGATCTCGGCCACCGCCTGCCGCTGCTGCGAGGGCGGCGTGATCTCGGCGCCTAGGATGATGTCGCGGATCTCCGACTGCGTCAGGGCGCCCACGTTGACGGCGTTCTTGCGCGCGTAATCGGCCAAAATCACGTCCTTCAGCGCGACCTCGACCTTGATCCACTGCTCGTCCGTCAGGGAGGGCCACACGTGGTGGGGCTGCGTGACGACGGAGCGGTCGGGCCGTAGTAAAGCGCGCGCCTTGTCCGGCGCCACGTGAAGCGCCCGCAGGATGAGGATGAGGCGCGAGAAGGCCGTGTAGGACGAGACGCTGCGGAGCCAGTCGTCGTACACGTTGAACAGCACCATCTGCGGCTCCGTGGCCTTCAGGATGAGGTCGCCGAACTTTTCCAGCTTGACGGCCGCCTGGAAGGGCAGCGCCAGCTCGGAGCCCGTGATGACGATGTTGGGGAAGTCGAGCAAGTGGACCTCCAAGGGGTCGAGCATCCCCCTGCGCGTGACGATGATGCGCTTCGGCTGCTCCTCGACGGGCAGCGAGCGGATGAGCGCGGCGACCTCCTCGGCGGTCTTCCACTTGGCCAGCTGCGACAGGCGCTTCTGCCCCGCCCAAACAGAGGTGTGCACCACCTTCAAGAAGAGCTGGCCCGTGCGCGGGTTGAAGATGAAGATGGCCCCGTTGATGGGCTTGGTCGTCAGGTTGCCCTCGAACGTCTTGTGGATCGTCACGCGGTACACGTTGGTGTCGTCGACGAACCAGACGGTCTGCGCGGAGAAGAGCTCGCCGTAGTTTTGCGACGACAGGTAGGGCTCGGTCGGCTCGCTGCTGTAGAGCTGCAGCCCCTTGCGGATGCGCTCGCGCAGCACGTACAGGGCCGGGTTGGCCTTCATGATCTTGGCCATCGCCTGCACCAGCAGGGGTTTCACCCCCGGGAACCAGTTGCCGTAGGCGCCGTGGGCGTTGTACGCGAGGTCGACCCCCAGCAAGGCGCCGTGGGGCGAGGGGTAGACGCTCATGCTGTCGGTCGTGTAGTCGAGGAACTTGGCGCGGACGTAGCGCTCGATGTCGTGCGAGTCGTAGTCGCCCCAGCGCAGCTGCACGTCGAGCCAGAACTTGTTGCCAGGCTGGTGTGGGGTGGGGTTTTGGGGTTGGTTTTGGGGGGTTTTGGAGCAGAGGGTTGGGGTTTTTTTTTTGGGGGGGGGGCGTAAGCGGGCGAGGGCGGGGGGCGCAGCCGCGCGCGAAAACGGCGGGCCCATACGCCAGGCGGACTACTTACCCGCTGGTCGAACACGTCCCCGGAGTCGGCCATCAGTGATGGCCTCGACATCGGCCACTTGTGCGCCGCGAACAGCAGCACGTCGGCGCACGACGAGTTCATCTTGTAGCTCTTGCGCGGGTGGATCGTCTCCTTCTGCACCGCCTCCAATTCCAGCGCGTCCAGCTCCTGGTCCAAAACCTGGCACAGGTCCATGACGAGCGACTCGTGGATCTTCTGCCACAGGTGGGCGCGGAAGATCTGGATGAGGCTGATCTTGAGCGTGGGGATCTCTGTGGGTGGTGGTTTGGGGGGGGGGTTGTGGGCGTTGTGGTGTTTTTTCGGGGGGGGGGGGGGGCGTGAGCGAGAGCGCGTCGCGTTTTTTTGGGGCGCAAGGGAGAGAAAAAGGAAGGGGGCGCGTTTGAGCAGCCGAGCCCCCCGCCCGCCGCGGGCGACCAACGCGTGTACGGAGCGTTCTTCGACTCACTCCCGTGCATGAACACCCCCGTCAGGTCCAGCTGCACCTGGAACCCCACGTACACGTTGGCGCGGTTGATCGTGGGCGACCACCATAGCGTGAAGCGGCGGTTGGGGATCTGGTTGAGGCCGGAGCGCTGGGCGTTGGTGAGCTTCTTGTACTTCATCGACTCCTGTGGGTGGGTGGTTGGTGGGGGATTTTGGTTGGGGGAGGAGGAGGAGGGAGGGAGAGAGAGAGAGGGTGAGTGGTCGGAGCGAGCGACCGAGAGAGCGCGGTGCGCGGAGCAAAGAGATGCCCCCCCACCAAAAAACCAAAAAAAAAAACCCACCTCAAAACCGGACGCCTTCTCCCAGAACAGGCCCTCCCACGTCGGGAAGTACGTGCCCTTGAACAGCGTGTGCTCCAGGATCCCCTCCACCCCGCCCAGTGCCTGGATCACGTCCGTGCGGTAGTTGTTGAGGTTCCAAAGCTTGCCGTCGTGGCGCTGGTGCGTCCACCAAAACGGGTTGTGCTTGAGCAGCGTGTACTGCTTGAACTCCTGGCGCACGCGCCACCCGCGGTCGTACGCCAGGGTGTGCCGGTCCTTCTGAAACAGGGTGTTGATGCGGGGGACCCCCCGGTCCCAGCTGTCCTCGAGGTCCTCGAGCGTGAGGCGGCGGTTCTGCGCGCGCGCCTCGTCCTTCTTGAGCGCGTACTCGGACCACACGCGCTCAGAGTCGACAAACTCCGACTCCCAGGGCTAGTTTTTTTTTTTGGGGGGGGGGGGGCGTTCGAGGACCGGCGTGAGCGATTGGGGGTGGGAGGAGGAGGGCGGGGGGGGCTCGCCCCGCGGCCTCTCTCGCTCGCGCGCTCGGCGGGCGAAGGGGCGAGCGAGGGAGGAGAGCCCGACGACGAAACAACCCCCAAAAGCCTTTTCAGAACCTTCGGACGCACCTGGATGTACCGGTATAGGTTGGGGATGAGCTGCTCCTCCTCGTGCGTCATGCCCGCGCGGAAGTGCGTCACGCCCAGGTCGGTCTGCGCCGCGTACCGCAGGTCCGACTGCGGGATCAAGACGTGGCCCATCGACAGCATCCCCAGTCCGCCCACCTCCTTGGGTGAGTAGAAGACGACGGGAGGGAAGCGGGAGGGCATCTTGGAGTTGAGGCCGATCTGTTGGTTGTGGTGTTTCGGTGTTTTGGTGTTTGGGTTGGGGATTGGGGTTTTATGGGGGGGGGCGGCGTGAGGGGCGACGAGCGCGCGGGGAAAGCGGAAAAGGAGAAACGCGCTCTCTTTTCTTCTCTCTCTCTCCTCGCGGCAGGCTTATCGACGTCCTCACCTTGATGCGCGTCTGGATCTTGGTCTCGCACTTGACCAGAAGGTCCAGCAGCTCGGGCGTGTGCACCACGGCCTCGCGGTAGTAGGTGACTAATCCAATAAGGGCGGTGTTCCACTTGTTGGCGATCTTTGTGAAGGTGGTGGCGCCGCTCGACATGAGGACCTGGCGCACGCGGTTCTCGAACGACTTCATGGCCTCGTCGTCGACGCGCAGGAAGGCGTGTGCAGTGCGCTCCTTGGTGGCCGCGTTCTGGAGGGCCCAGACGCCGTCGCGGGCGGGGCCGCCGCCCGCGGCCGCGCCGCCCGCGCCGCCCATGCCGAGCGCCGCGGCCAGCGCGGCCGCGCGGCACTTCGGCAGCACGCGCACCTCGAACCCGGCCATGCTGAACAGCAGGTTCGGGTTGTCGCGCGAGTAGACCGACGCCAGCGACCCGTCCCACTCGAGCGTCGTCAGCGAGCGCGGGAGGCGGTTGCGCAGCTCCCAAAAGGCGGCCCTGCCCAGGTTGACGTCGTGCTTGACGAGGCGCATGCGGCTGTCGCGCGGCCAGCAGCGCTTGTTGTTGTAGCCGACGATGTTCTCGTTGTTGGGGTCGGGGTGCTCGGTGAGGTAGCGGCCGATGAGGTCGCGCGCCTCCTCGGCCGTGAAGCTGTTTTCGTGGGTTTTATTGGGGGGGAAGGGGTTTTTGTTTTTGGGGGGATGGAGAGGAGAGGAGGGGGGGCGTCGTCGTGAGAGAGCGCGCGAGAGCGAGAGAGCAAGAGAGCGAGCGAGCGAGCGCGCGAAAGAACAAGCCACCAAACCCGCCCCCCTCCTTCCCCCCCCCCACCCCACCCCCAACATCAAAAAACAAAACAGCAACTCACCGGAACAGCACGTGGATGCGGTCGATGTAGCGCGAGTAGAGGCGGATCGGGTGGCGCGTCTCCGTGCGGCTGTCGCGGAACGTCAGAAACTCGTTGGGCAGCTGCGGCGGGCCCGCCAGCTCCGACGCGCGCGTCAACCCCAGTAGGAGCAGGTCGAGCACCAGGCCGTAGTACTGCGCCACGAACGACGCAAACTGCAGGCCCCGGATGAGGCCGTAGTTGTTGGTGTGCAGCATGTCCTTGTACGCGATGGCCACGTTGTTTTTGGCCGTCATGTAGTCGGCGAGGTTGTGGTCCACGACCAACCTTAGTAATCGGTTGAGCAAGGTCAGGTCGACCTTTTCCCACAGGCGCTCAAGCGTCGCCTGCAGCATCACCACGCACTCGCCCTCCGAGGTTTCCCACACCTTTTGCAGGTTGTTGATGGCCTGGCACCACTTGTACACCAGAAGGGGCGGGGGCTCGGTGTCGGCGGGTTTCACCCACGCGGGAAACAGGCCCCGGCGGTCGCCCTCATACCAGAGGTACTGGTCCAGGTACGCGTCCGTGATCTTCTCGAGCGGCTCGATCTCGTACACGGGCACCAAGTGCGAGTACAGGTCCATGAACTCGATCTGCACCTCCTTGAAGTGGCGCTGCGTCAGCAGGTGGCGCTTGATGCGCTGCAAGGCCTCGTGCGGGTTGTCGTACGCCGCCTCGACTAAACCCAACTCCTCGCGCGACGCCTGGTTGAGGCGCACGGCCGCCACGTACTGCTCCTTGAGGCGCTCGAGCGCGAGGATGAGCAGCTTGGTGTCGTGCTTGTAGTTCAGCGGGGGGAAAGGGATGGGCGCGAAGCGGCGCGCCTCGAGCCAGTGCACCGTCGTCGTGTAGACGGCCACGGCCTCCTCGGGGGAAACGTACGGGCCGTCCTTTAGGTAAGCGTGCTGGCGCTCCTGCTCCGACTTCAAGTAGAGCCGCGTGAGCCTGCCGAGGTTCTTGCGGCACACCGTCTTGTCCACCGTGGCCCCGCGGCGGATGCGCTCGCGGTTGTAGTGCGCGACCTGCGTCCACCAGTCGGCCTTGTGCTTGACGTAGCGCAAAATCATGTTTTCAACGGGGGCGGGCAGACCCGGGACTTTCCAGGGGATGTTGGCCTTCCAGCAGCGCCACGCCTCGCTGAGGTGCTGGAGGATGGCGCGCGCCTTGTTGGCGCGCACGCCCTCGGGCATCATGTCGAGGATGTCGTGCATGACGGCCGCGCGCAGCTCGAGGTCAAAGTGCGACTCGACGCGCTGCTTGGTGACCGTCTTGGCCACGGCCTTGTTCGGCCGGCCCTCAAACTGGCGCGCGAGGAGGTTGCCCAGCCACCGCTCCAAGAGGGGCACAATGCCGCGCAGGAAGAAGAGCCACACGCGCCAGGAAGGAGCCCAGAAGCCGACGCCGGGCCCCTTCCCGACCGGTCCCGTGTTGAAGCGGTAGTAGATCAGGTGTTTGAGGTCCTTGCACGCGCGGACCTGGCGCATCAGGCGGTACTTGTACCTGTTTGTTGTTGGTTTGGTTGTATTGGTTGCGTTGGTTGTTGTTGTTGTTGAGGGTTGGAGGGAGAGGAGGAGGAAATTGAGGAGAAGGGGCTTGTGGTGAGGTGGGGGTGTTTTTTTTGGTTGGTGTCGTCGTCGTCCCGCGCGCGATCGCGCGCGCGCCCCCCGAAAAAAAAACACCAAGCACAACCACAAACGCACCTGTACATGCCCGTCAGCTGCCCCACGTGCGCGAAGGCGTACTGCAGCCCGTCGGCCAGCTGAAACGCGTCCACGTTGCCCAGGCGGTACTGCACGTTGGCGTCCACCACCAGCTTTGTCAGCCGCAGGATCTCGCGCGCGAGGTGGAAGGCGTTGCCGAATCGCGACTTTTTGCGCTCCTTCGTGGTGAGCGTCTTGACGGGCTTGAGGTTGAAGTTGTAGTCGAGGTGGAGGTACGTGAGGGCCTTGCGGTGAATGAGGAGGTTGAGCATGTTGTAGCCCTGGCGCACGACCTGCAGCCCCGCCTCGAGCCAGTCGAGCTCCGTGGCCTGGAAAAACTTGGTCCGCGCGAGCGCCGTGAGGAGGCGCTTTTTCCGCTGGGGGCGCGGCGGGCGCGCGTGCAGGGCGCCCAAAACGTGCCCCTTCAGGAGCTTCTGGTACGACACGCGCACTTTCACGGGGAGGCCCTGCGGGGCGCGCTCGAGGAACCAGCCCTGCACGAGGGGGACGTCCTGCGCGCGGCGCGTGCGGCCCGAGCGCTGGTTGAAGGGGCGGGGGGCCCAGAGGAGCGCGATGCCCGCCGCGGTGGTGTCGGTCTCGAGGGGCGCGTCGGCGAGCAAGGGGGAGAAGTCAAACGACGCGTCGTCATCGCCCTCCTCTCCGCCCGGCAGGACAAAGCCGGCCTCGAAGGCGTCGTCGTCCGCGGCGAGCAGGGCGCCGAGCTCCGGGTCGGCCGCGGCCAGCTCGGCCCCCTCGCGCTGCGGCTGTCCGGCCGTTGCGCCGCCGCCGCGCGCGCCGCGCGCGCCCCCCCCCCGCGCCGCCCCCACCCGCCCCGCCGGCCGCCGCGCGGTACGCCGGGATCGGGTGCAGCATCGGGTCGTAGTAGAAGGCCGGGAGGTCCGGGTCCTCCGCCCGCACGTACAGCGTCGGCGGGTGGTGGTACACGCCGTACTTGACGCACCGCGGCCTGGAGTTGTAAAGGTGGGGAAAGGCCACGCGGTACTCAGTCCTCAGCGGCGTCCTGACGACCAGCTTGCCCAGGTCGTTGAACTCGTTCCAGTCCTCGTCCGCCGCGGCCTGGTCGCGGAACAGCGGCTCGAACTTGGGCCCGCCCGGGATGGAGAAGGCCAGGGCTTTCGCCGTGGCGAAGGAGGCCGGCTCGAAGAGGTAGAAGGCGTTGCGGTCGGCGCTGTCGGGGAGGAGCTGCCCGGCCAGGCGGTGGAGGCACGCCATGGCCGGCAGGGGGAGGCGCCACGAGCGGTACGAGGGGCCGTTGACGAACTTGCCCGGCTGCGTGAACCGCAAGGGCTGGTGCCCGTCGTACAGCCACTCGGCCACGGGCGCGTCCTCCTCGTCCGCGTCGAGCTCGAGCTCCACGGCCTCGAGCGGGTCGACGTCGAGCACGTTGTCGGCGTAGTCGAGGGGGGGCTCCTCGTCGTCGAAGGGCGGGAAGCGGAGGCGCTTGAAGTGGCGCCGGTCGCGCTTCTCGCGGCGCATGGCGATCCAGCAGCACCCCCACTGCGCGCTGTAGACGGGCTCGATCACGCGGGGGACCTCGGCCACGAACGTGATGGCCCCCGTGACGTGGTAGACGCACCGCACGCGCCGCACCTGCTCCCACGGGAAGGGGAGGTTCTCCAGGAGCTTGTAGACCGAGTGGGGGACGTACTTGAGCGCGCCGAGATAAACGCGCTTGTCGGCGCGAAACTTGCGCGCCGACATGTCGCCGTGGTCGCGCACGATCTTGCGCACGTGCTCCGGGGGCATGTCCTCCTTCTTGGAGTCGTCGTAGTCCGGGCGGCGCTTGGGCGCGTGGCGCTGGGCCGAGGCGGCGCGCCACTTGGCGGCCTGGTTTGTTTTTTGTTTGTTTGGGGGTTTGGCGGGGGATCGGCGTGAGGGCATCGTCGCCGAGTGGCGAGCGAGCGAGCGAGCGGCGGCGGCGCGCGCGCTTCTCTTGCTTCTTGCTTCCTGCTCGTTGCGTTCGTTTCGTTCCGTTCCTGGACAGGGATCGGGACGAACAGGTCGGACGACGCTCGAGCGCTGCACGGGGATCGGCGCGTGTGGGCGGGCTTGATGGCGCGCGCGCGCGAAGGAGAGCAGGAGCCTCCACCCGAGAGCGAGAGACAGAACAAGAGCGCGAGTCGACGGGGCTCGCTGCGCTGCAATCGGAGCAGGCGCGAAACCTCACCTTCTGCAGCAGCATGGCCGTGCGCTCCTCGTCGGACAGCGCGCGCGGGCCGGACGTCGGGGGCGGCATCGGCGGCAGGAGGCCCCTGCCTCCTCCTGCTCCGCCCGCCTCCATCCTCTCTCTCTCTGTGAAGCGCGCGCGCGCGCGCGTGGAGTTGTCGAGAGCGGCTGGGCGGAGGACGTGCGGCGCCTGATCGCCGGTCGAGAGACAGAAGAGGCGCGGGCGAGGGACAGAAGAGGGCGCGCGCGCGCGAGCGGGAGAGGGCGGTGCTCGGGTGGTGCGCGCGCGTTCGTCGAAAGGAGGAGGGTGGTCTGTTCGTTGGTTCGTCTAGAGGTGATGGTTGCGTTTGCGTGTGTTCTTGGGGTCTCGATGCTCTCTGTGCGTGTGTGTGTGCCGTCGATCGGCAGCGCGCGCGCGCATTTGGGGTAGAGGGGGTGGCGCTCGCGCGCCGCTGCCGCTGTGCGCGCCGCCGCCGCCGTCGCAGCCGGTCCGCACACGCGCGCTCTCGTGTGCTCTCTTGAGCTCGCGCGCGCCGCGGACACAGAGGGCCCCATCACAAACGTACTACGACAGACCGCGCTTCAAGAGTAGGGCGCACACCCCTGAGAAGAAGAAGAAGAGCGCAGCAGCAGCATCAATCAGCAGGGAGCGATGGCGGGCAAGGAGGAGCAGGAGCAGCAGGAGCAGAAGGCGCCCCCTGCTGCTCCCGCCGCCCGGGCGGGCAGCAGCAGCAGCGACGACGACGACGGCGACGAGGTCCAGATCGACGCCGCGCAGGCGGACCGCCTGATGGCCCTGGAGCGCGAGCTCGAGGGCGACGGGGCCGCGCAGTACGACACGCACGTCGAGGTGAGGATGGAGAGGGAGGAGAAGGGGGGGGGATCCCTGCTTGTGTCGTGAGAAAACCGCGCGCGCGCCCAGGACGCCGCCCTCTACCCGGCGCACCGAGCGCATTCTTTCGGGTTGGCGAGCGATAGAACGCACGTGGGCCCCGGCTGGCGCGCGCGCCCTCGCACGCCTTGCACAGCAGAAGAGACGCCGCCGATGCCCGCCGCTCACCGCCGCCGCTCACTCGCCGCCCCACGCCGCCATACAAACCACCAAAACCCAACACCCGAACCCAACACACCAAAACACAACAGTACATCGAGCTGCTGCGCGCGTGCAAGCTGCGCGAGCGCCTGCGCGACGCGCGCGAGGCCTTCGCCGCGCGGTTCCCCCTGACCGCCGCGCAGTGGTCGGCCTGGCTGGACGACGAGGCGGCCTCCTCCGCCGCCGCCCTCGCCGCCGACGCCGCCGACGCCGCCTCTACGGCCGACGACCGCGCCGCCGCGCTCGCGCGCCTGGCCGAGCTGCACCGCCTGGCGGCCGCGCGCGACTACCTCGACCCCCCGCTGTGGGCGCGCCGCCTGCGCTTCCTGCGCGAGCACGGCGCCGAGCTGGACGCGGCCCAGGGCGCCGCCGCCGCCGCCGCCGCCGACGGGCGCGAAGGCGAGGAGGCGCCGGCCCCGCCCTTTGAGGCGGCGGCGGAAGAGGCGCTAGCCTCGGGGGCCGGCCTGCACCCGACGCTGGGCGCGGCCGTGTGGAACGAGTGCGCGCTGTACTGGTCGGGGGAGCTGGCGCGCGCGCGGGAGGGCGGGGACGCGCGCGCGGAGCGCCGCGCGGTCGAGCGCTGGCGCGCTCTGTGGCGGCGGCGGCTCGCCGTGCCCGCGCTCGAGCGGGGCGACGGAGGCGCCGACCTGCGGCCGGCCAACGCGCGCCTGCTGGACGCGTACGCCGCGTGGGAGGCGGAGAACGGCGGCTCAGTGCCTCAGGACGTGCGGCGCGCGGCCGCGCGGGCCGGGGACGAGGCGGCGCTGCGCATCGCGCACGAGGTGGCCGTGGACGAGGGCGCGACCGCTGCCGCCGGCGCCCCCGGCGCCGCTGCCACCCCCGACGACGGCAGCACGGCCGCCGCGCGCCGCCGCCTCGCCGCCTTTTTGGCCTACGTGCGCCTAGAGGAGGGGCGCGGGGACGACGCGCGCGTGGCGCTCGTGTACGAGCGCGCCGTGGCCCTGTTCCCCGTGACGGCCGAGCTGTGGGTGTACTACGGCCGCTTCCTGGAGCGCACGGCGCTGCGACAGCAGCAGCCGGCCGCCGCGCCGGCGGCCGAGGCGCCGGCGACGGCGGTCGCCGCGGCCGTCGCGGCCCAGGCGGCGGCCGCCGCCTGGGGCCGCGCCAACGCCGTCTACGCGCGCGCCGTCCGCAGCTGCCCCTGGTCCGGCGCCCTCTGGGCGCGCGCCCTGCGCGCGCTCGAGGCGCGCGGCGAGGTCGACGATTGCTGGCCCGAGGCGGTGCCCGCAGCGGCCGAGGCGCTCGTGGCCGCGGCGACCGAGGCGGGCGAGGCGGCGGGGGGCGAGGGCGGCGGCGGCGCCTCGGCCGAGCGTCGCGCGCTCGTGGCGGCGGTGCACGGCGCGCTGTTCGAGGCGGCGCTGCGCGCGGGCATGGAGGGCCACGAGGACTACATGGCCGTCATGCTGGCGCGCGCCGACTTCCTCAGGCGGGCGTACGCGTCGTCGCTGGCGGCGGCCGAGGTGTCGTCGCTGCCGGCGTCGGCGGCCGAGGGGCCGTCGGCCGCTCGGCAAGCGATGTCGGACTTCTTCCGCGACGCCGTGGGCACTATGGACCGCTACTTCCCCGAGGCCGCCGCGGACCGCGCGGGAGGCTTCCGCCTGGTGGCCTACTGGGCGCGCGCCGAGGCCTCGGAGCGCTGCCGCGCGGCGCAGAGGAGGCTGCTGAGGCAGCGCTGGGCGGCCAGCGGGCCGACGTCGTCGTCGCCGTCGACGGAGGAGGAGCTGGCGACGCTGCTGCCGACGGTCATCGAGGCTGGGGCCGCGCGCGGCGCCTGGGAGAAGGCGATGCACTCCCCGTCGGTCGCGCGCGCCCCGGAGGCGTGGATCGCGTACGCCGACCTCTTGCGCCGCGAGCTCGGCGACGTCCAGCGCGCGCGCGCGGTGTTCCGGCGCGCGCTGGCCCTCTCTTTCGGCGATGGCAGCAGCAACGGCAACGGCAACGGCGCCGCAGCCGCCCCTGCGCCTGCCGACGCCGAGGCGGCGCCCCCGGCTGGAGGGCTGGACGGAGGGGCCCTCGGCCAGGCCGCCGTCGCCGCCGCGTGGCTGCGCATGGAGCGCGAGGAGACGGCGGGGACAATCGCTGGTGCTGCTGACGACGTCGGCGGCGGGGGCGGCGAGGGCGAGGCCGAGGAGGGTGGGCGCCTGTATGCCGCCGCCGCGCTCGTGTGCGAGCCGCTGCTCGAGGCGGCGGCCGCCGCCGGTGCGGACGAGGCGACGGTGGCCGCGGCGCGGGCGGCCGCGCGGGCGGCGCCCAAGGCGCTGAGCAAGGAGGAGGCGGTGGCGCTGCGGCGCGCCAAGGACCCCAACTTTGGTGAGTTGTTTTTTGTTGGTTTTTTACTTCGAGCGCGGCGCGACGGGGGGGAGCGCGCCTCTCGAGTGCCGCCGCCGCCGCCGCCGTCGCCCTCACATTTGCCCAACGGCGCGCGCGCGAGAGAGGCGGATGCTGCTGCTGCGCCACAACGATCTCGCACACACAACCTCGTCCTTGCTCGTCGGCAGCAGCAACATCAGCAGCTTCGACGATCGAGAGAGAGAGAGCGATGTCGGAAGAGGGTCTGTTTCTCTCTCCTCCCTTTTTCTCGATCGCTGAGCTCCTCCTCCCCCACTCACACACCAACCACTTCACACCCCCTCCCCCCCGAAACACCACCACAGGCAAGAACAAGCGCGACCGCGGCCAGCAGGAGGCGTCGACCGCGACCGCGGCGGCGGCGGGCGGCGAGGAGGCCGGCGCCGGCGCTGGCGCCCCGCCACCGCCCAAGCGCCCCCGCGAGACCGGCCCGGACCTCGCGCCGCCCCGGGCCCCGGCCACCACCACCACCGCCGCCACCGCGGCGGCGGCCGCGGGCGCCGACGCCGAGATGGTCGAGGGCGTCCCCTCGCCCGGGGGGGGGCAGCGCCGCCGCCGCAGCCGCAGCCCGGGGGCCGGCGCAGGTGCCGCCGCTGGCGCGGCCGCTGGCGCGGGTGCCGCTGCCGCCGACCAGCCCCCCCTGCAGCCGCGCTACACCGACGAGCGCACTGTCTTTGTCAAGGGCCTCGGCCAGGAGGTCGGCGAGGACGAACTCCGCGCCCTCCTCTCCCCCTGCGGTGCCGGCGTGCGCGACGTGCGCCTGGGCCTCGCCCCGGCCACGGGCGAGCGCCGCGGGTTTGCCTACGTCGAGATGGAGGACGACGCGGGCGTGGCGGCCGCGGAGGCGCTCAGCGGCAGCGAGGTCAAGGGGCGCGTGCTCTTCATCGCGCGGTCGGCCCCGCCCGCGGCGCGCGGAAACGCGGCGTGGCGCGGAGGGGGGTATGGGGGCGGCAGGGGGGGGTACCGCAGGGGCGGGCGCGGGTGGGGCCGCGGGGGGCGTGGCGGTGTTAGGGGCGGCGGCGGCGACGGTGACGATGGTGGCAGTTTCGGCGGCGGCGGCGGGGGCCTGGGCTACGGTGCTGGCTACTACGGCGGGCGCGGCGGGCGCGGCGACGGGCGCGCCCTGGCGGCGGACCGGCACCACCGCGTGCACCTGGACGTGGGCGCGGGGCCCGCCGTCGCCGGGGCAAGCGCGCCCGGGGCCGCCTCGCTGCTGCCGCGCAGCGTGCTGGCGCCCGGCGCGGCGGCGCGCGGGCGCGGCGGCGGGCGCGGCGGCGGCGTGCGCGGCCTGAACGGCGGCGGCGGCGGCGGTGGTGGCGGCGCTGGGGCCATGGATGTGGACGCCGGTGGCGGTGGGGGCGGTGGCGGCGGCGGCGGCGGCGGCGGCGGCGGCGGCGCTGTCCCCCCGCGCACCAACGAGGACTTTAGGCGCATGCTGCTGGGCACCGGCGGTGGTGGTGGTGGTGGCAAGTGAGGAGAAAGACGCGAGCGAGCGCAGCGCACCCGCCCTACAAAAAGTTGACGAAAAAAAAGTTGCTCCAGTTGCAAAAAACGCGCATCGATGCACTCAATCTCTCTCTTTATCTCCTGCTGCTCGCGATCTGCTTCAAACCCCCCTCGATGTCCGCGCGCAGCTTGCCCACCTTTCCCAAAAACTCCTCCGCGCACTGGCGCTCCAGGCACGCCTTGAGCTTCTCCTCGGCCTTTGCGACCTCCTTTTGCGACGGCGGCGCGCCGCTTCCCGACGGCAGCGACTCGCGCGCCGCGTCCTGGCACCGCGCCGCGCACCGCTGGAAGCGCGCCTGGAAGTCCTGGACGGCCCCGTAGGAGACCTGCTGCGCGGCCTCGACGGGATGCGAGCAGCGCGCGGCGCACTCTTGCAGCTGCCGCATGCCGTCGGCGCCGCCGACTTGCGCCTTCGCGGCCGCGTCGCAGCAGCGCGCGCTGCAGAGGAAGGCCTCGCGCTGGAGCGGGATGAGGTGGGACCGCTGGATCTGGTCCATCGACGCCTCGATTTGCTGTTGGGTGGTTTAGTTGTTTTGGGGTTTTTTGGGGTGGGGGGGGATGCACGTTTGCATTTAGCGGGGGTCGTTGCGTCAGCGGCGCGGGGGCGGGCGGCGGCGGCCGTCGTCCGCTCGCGTGTTGCATGCGTTGCTTCGAGCGCGGGCGGGTACTTGTACAGCGCGCGCGGGGAACTGAAGTCAACCTTCTGCAATGCGTCCATTTTGGGGCCTGACATGGTTTGTCGAGAGGTTTCGAGGAGAGAGAGAGTGAATGTGGGGGAGGGAGAGGGAGGGAGGAGAGGGAGGGGGGGAAAGAGGAGAGGGAGAGAGAGGGGGGGGAGGCGGTCGATCGGTCCCTCTCGCCCTCCTTGCTGCCTACGCCCTCCTCTCTCTCTCAAAACTGCCCCCCCTCCTCGACCGCGCCCTCGCCTCTCCCTCTTCCCTAGCAAACTCTTGTCCCCGCGCCCCGGACGTAAAACCAGCGCGAGCCCTTTTTTTCGCCCCCCCTCACCACCAGAGAGGGAGAAAGAAGAGCCCCCCCTCCGCAGCCAAAAAGAAGCAACCATGGGTCGCATGCACAGCAACGGTGCGTCTCGATCACGCACCCCCACACGGAGCTCGAGGGCGCGCGCCTGGATCAGGCGCAGTAGGACATGGAGGCGGCGCGCGCGCGGGCCGCGCGCGCGCGCGCGGGCAAAGACAAGCCGCGGCCGCGGCACGCCCGAGCGGCGGCGGCGGCGGCGGAGACAGGGGGCGGGCGAGCGGCGGCGGCGGCTGCAGCGAGCCCTACCCCTCGTTCCCGCCTGCCGCGCGCCGCCCTGGGCGCCCGTACGCGGCGGCAGACCGCCCGGGCGTGCCTACTGGCGCTGGATCAGCCTAGTTGGCGCGTCCTGGTGGCGCTGCGGGCGGGCTCGGGAGAGGGCCAAGGGGCGGGCGGGAGGGGCAGAAAAACGCGACCCAGCAGCAGCAGCCGCCCGCCCTCTCTCCTCCGCGCGCGCCCTCTGTCCTCGGTTCGCCCCGTGCCCGTCGCCGCGCCCTGCGTCCTCTCGTCCGCGGACGGAACCAAACGCCCCCGCCTCCAGGCCTCCCCGCCCCCTCGAGCGGCCGCGATCGCGGCCGCGAGAGGAGAGGAGAGGAGCAAGCCCCTCCCCCCCCCCCCCTCCCCCCTCTCTCCCCCCGCCGCCACCGCTCACCCCTCCTCCCTCTCTCTCTCTCACCCAAACAAACGAACCAACAGGCAAGGGCATGAGCTCCTCGGCTCTGCCCTACCGCCGCTCCGCCCCCTCGTGGGTGAAAGCCACCCCGGCCGACGTGACGGACCAGATCAAGAAGCTCGCGCGCAAGGGCCTCACGCCCTCGCAGATCGGCGTGCTCCTGCGCGACCAGCACGGCGTGCCCCAGGTCGCGTCCATCACGGGCAGCAAGGTCCTGCGCATCCTGAAGGCCAACGGCCTCGCGCCCGACGTCCCCGAGGACCTGTACCACATGATCAAGAAGGCCGTCAGCATGCGCAAGCACCTGGAGCGCAACCGCAAGGACCGCGACGGCAAGTTCCGCCTTATCCTGATCGAGTCGCGTATCCACCGCCTGGCGCGCTACTACAAGTCGTCCAAGCGCCTGCCGCCGACCTTCAAGTACGAGTCGGCGACGGCGTCGGCGCTGGTGGCGTAAAAGGAGAGAGGAGGGTTTCCTTTTTCTCGTTTTTTAACGCTCAACCCGCGGATGATGATGGTTTTTTGAAGAGAGAGCGCGCGGCGGCGTTTTTATTGGTCGACCGACCGTGTGCGGGCGGGTCCCCCCCCGCCCGGGGACGCGCGCGCGCCTAGTACAAAGTGTGTGAAGTATTTTGGTTCCCGGGTCGTCTCTTCTGCCCTGTCCTGTTTCGTTTTTCGCGGCGCGCGCGCGCACGAGAGACTCCCAACCTTCGTCCCCCCGTTGCGCGGCACGAGAGCGAGCGGAGCCCCCTCCGCTGCCAAGGCAACCGCGTCCGCGCTCTCTCACTCCTCTCTCTCTTGCGCGACCGCGCGTGTCCTCGCGCCCCCTCTCGCTCCGCCCCGCCGATGTCGCGACGGCTCATTGAACGATATAGGTCGCCGATCACGGGGTCGTTTGGGCGAGGCGGGCGTTTGGGCGAGGCGCGCGCTGTCGAGAAAGGGTTTGCTCGCGAGAAGTCGGCTTTGGAACGCTCGCTCCTGCCTCTCCCCCCTCTCAAGAGCCCCTCGCTCGCGCTCGCTCCAGCGCCCGATCACAAGCGCGCGGCCACCCCCAAAGCGCAAGCAGCCAAACACGCACAAGCCCACAAGCAAGCCCCCTCCTTCCAAAGCCCGCACCAGCGAGCGAAACCAAAAAACCGAAGGCAGCGCCAAACCCTTTTCCCTCTCGTCGTCGTCGCGCGCCCCCATCCCCCGCCCCACCCCCCTCTCCCGCCCCCACTCCCGGCCGCCGACGCGCCCAAAGCGAAAATGCGGCTGTTCCACGCGAGCCAGCCCGCCGCTGGTGCCGCCGCCCGCCGCCCGACCTTTGCCTCCGCCGCCGCCCCGCGGCCCGCCGCCGCCGCCGCCGCCGCCGCCCGCGCCCGCCGCCCGGCCGCGGCGCTCGCGCCGCGCGCGCAGGCCACCTCTTCGCCGGCCAAGGCCGCCATGGCGCCCGCCAGCGAGGACCTGCTGCTCTCCAAGCTGCGCTACGCCGGCGTCACGCCCAAGGACCCGTCCAACCTCACGCCCGAGGAGGCCTACGTGGCGGCGTCGCAGGTCGTGCGTGAGCGCCTGGTCGACGCGTTCGACGCCACGCACAAGCACTGGGCGTGAGTTTTTGAGTTTTGTTTTTTTGTTTTTTGGTTGTTTCGCTTTTTGTTTTTTTGGGGGGGTCTTTCGGGGGCGGCAAACGAGAGAGCACCGCCCCCTACTCCCCCCTAAAAACACTAGAGCCAAGCCGCCGCCGATGCCCCTTTTTGCTTGATCGCCAACCCCGCCAACCGCCCAACCGCCCGAACAAAAAAACCCGAACCCCAACCAAAAACACCACAGCAAGAAGGACCCCAAGTTCGTCTACTACCTCTCGGCCGAGTTCCTCATGGGCCGCTCCCTCCTCAACACCGCCCTCAACCTGGGCATCGACGGCGACTACGGCGCGGCCCTACAGCGCGCGGGCACGTCGCTCGAGGAGGCCGTGGGCGCCGAGCACAACGCCGCCTTGGGGAACGGCGGGCTGGGCCGCCTGGCCGCGTGCTTCCTCGACTCGATCGCCACGCTCGATCTGCCCGGGTGGGGCTACGGCATCCGCTACCAGTACGGCATGTTCAAGCAGCTGATCAAGGACAGCTACCAGGTGGGGTCCATCGCTTCGTCCTCTATGTTTGCGCAAGGGGCCCGTGCGCGCTCGAGCGCCCCCCGCGCCTCTTCCCCGCGAAAAAAACACAACCGACGGCCCAAAAGTAATTGACTCTAACACCCTCCTCCTCCCCCCCCCGGCCCCCCCCCCCAAAAACACCCCAACTACAGGTCGAGGTCCCCGACATCTGGCTCACCAACGGCAACCCGTGGGAGGTCAAGCGCGAGGACATCCGCTTCGAGGTCGCCTTCGGCGGCACGACCGAGGCGGCGCCGGGCAAGGGCGGCCGCGCCGTGTGGAAGCCCTCGGAGCGCGTCATCGCCGTCGCCTACGACAACCCCATCCCGGGCTACGCCACCACCACCACCACCAACCTCCGCCTGTGGGACGCCAGGCCCGTCCAGGAGTTTGACCTCACGGCCTTCAACGCGGGCGACTATGCGCAGGCCGTGGCGGCCAAGGACAGCGCCGCGGCCATCAGCGCGGTGCTCTACCCCAACGACGCGACGCCCGAGGGCAAGGAGCTGCGCCTCAAGCAGCAGTTCTTCTTCGTCTCGGCCTCGCTCCAGGACGTCCTCGCGCGCTTCAAGGCCGCCGTCGACACGTCGAGCAACAAGGCCGCGTGGGACTCGCTGCCGGAAAAAGCCGTTTTTCAGCTCAACGACACGCACCCGACCATCGCCGTGGCCGAGCTCATGCGCCTGCTCGTCGACGTCGAGGGCCTCGACTGGGAGCAGGCGTGGGGCATCACCACGCGCTGCGTCAACTACACCAACCACACGGTGATGCCGGAGGCCCTCGAGAAGTGGCCGGTCGCGGTGCTGAGCAAGATGCTCCCCCGCCACATGGAGATCATCGACATCATCAACGCTGGGTGGCAGCGCTTCCTCGAGGACAAGTTCGCCTCGCTCAAGCCCGCGGAGCGCGAGGCGCGCGTGACGCGCATGTCGATCGTCCAGGAGAACCCGTGGAGCAAGGGCGAGATGCTCGTCAACATGGCCTACCTGGCCGTGGTGGCGTCGAGCGCCGTCAACGGCGTGGCCGCGATCCACAGCGAGATCGTGAAGGCGGAGATCTTCAACGACTTTTACGCGCTCTTTCCCGAGAAGTTCCAGAACAAGACCAACGGCGTGACCCCCCGCCGCTGGCTCGCGTGGTGCAACCCGGGCCTGGCCGAGCTCATCACGGCCAAGCTGGGCGGGTCGGACAAGTGGATCTCCGACACGTACGAGCTCAGCGGCCTGAAAAAGTTTGCCGACGACGCGGCCTTCCGCGCGCAGTGGCGCGGCGTCAAGCGCGCCAACAAGGCCAAGCTCGCGGCCTACCTGAAGGAGCTCACGGGCGACGACGTGCCCCTCGACGCGCTCTTCGACGTGCAGATCAAGCGCATCCACGAGTACAAGCGGCAGCTGATGAACGTGCTCAGCGTCATCTGGCGCTACAAGCAGCTCAAGAAGATGTCGCCCTCGGAGCGCGCCAAGCAGACCCCCCGCGTCGTGATGATCGGGGGCAAAGCCGCCTCGGCCTACGACATGGCCAAGCGCATCGTGCACCTCATCTGCAAGGTCGGGGAGAAGATCAACCGCGACCCGGACACCAAGGACCTGCTGAGGCTCTACTTCTTGCCCGACTACAACGTCTCGCTGGCCGAGCTCATCATCCCCGCCTCGGAGCTGTCGCAGCACATCTCCACCGCGGGAACCGAGGCCTCGGGCACGTCGAACATGAAGTTCCAGATGAACGGGTGCCTCATCATCGGCACGATGGACGGCGCCAACATCGAGATCGCCGAGGAGGCCGGCGCGGACAACCTGTTCATCTTCGGGTTTGACGCCGAGGACCTGGCGCGCCTGCGCAAGGAGCGCAAGGACTACAAGACGGACGCGCGCTTCGACGAGATCATGAAGGACATCGAGGGCGGGATGTTTGGCGACAAGGACTACTTCAAGCCGCTTGTCGACAGCATCAGCAACATGAACGTGGGCAACGACTGGTTCCTGGTGGCCAACGACTTCGCGTCCTACCTGGACGCGCAGGCCAAGGTGGACGCGGCGTACGCCGACCAGGACGAGTGGGTGAGTCCTTGGTTTGTTTGTTTTTGTGGTCTGGTCTGGTCTGTGGGGTTGGACCGACGACGACGACGATGCTGCTGCTTGGTCGGTGCCGGTCCAATTCGTTTGGGGGGGGCGGTCGTTGTTTGTTTTTGTCTGTCTCGTCGTCCTCGTCCTCGTCCTCGCTCACCCTCTTCCCGCCCCCCCCCCCCCCCCCTCCCCAAACCCAAAAACGCCACACAGACGCGCAAGTCGATCCTGTACACGGCGAGCAGCGGCAAGTTCTCGTCGGACCGCACGATCGTCGAGTACGCGCGCGACATCTGGGGCGTCGAGCCGTGCCGCCCGCCGTCGGCGTGAGAAGGAAGAGAGACGACAAGCAGCAAGCGAGCGACGAAACGCGCGCGCGACCCCCCCCCCCCCCCCACCCCGCCCCTCCCCATTTTTTCCCTCCTCCTCCAGCCAACCCTTCCCTTTTTCAAGTAGTGTAGTTGTTCTTGCTGCTGTAATACACACGCCCCGACAACCTCTAAAGCACCCCCTTATTTACAGCGCGATGGCCACGCCCTCGGGCACGGCCGCCACCTCGACGCGCGCGCGCTCGGGCGGCGCCCAGCAGCAGCGGCGGCCGCCGTCCTCGGCTGCCGCCTCCCTCAGCCGCCCGCGCAGCTCCCGCTCGGCCGCCGCCGCCAGCCGCTGCACGGCGCGCTCCCCCCCGACGGCGTCGACGGGCACGGAGCACTGCCAAAGAGGCGGTAAGTCGCCCGCGCCGCCTGGGGGGCCCGCGGGCAAGAGGGCCGCGCGGGGCAACACGACGGCGCGCAAGAGGCGCAGGCCGCCGCCGTCCGACGCCGCCGCCGCCGCTTGCAGCGCGGCGCTCGCAGCCCGCCCCACCGACTCGTCGTCGTCATCGTCATCGCCCTCTTCCTTTCCTCCCCCGACCACGTAGATCACCGGGTAGCCCAGCAGCCAGCCGTTCAGGGTCGGCAGCGCCGGCAGCAGCCTCTTGGCGGCGGGCAGGAGGAGGAGGTCGGAGACGACGCGCAGCGAGCAGCGAGGCGGCGGCGGCGGCGGCGGCGGCGGGTCGAGCGGGGCGGCGTCGGCGGTCGAGCGGCCAAACGCCTCCTCCAGCGCCTGCTGGAGCGCCTCGAGCTGCGCGCAGACGCGCGCGCGCACCTCGGGCGAGGCCAGGCGCGGAAGCTTGGGGTCGGCACCGCCGCCGCCGAGCTGCACCAAGAGCGGGGGGTCGGCGGGGGCAGGGGCCGCTGCTGCTGCTGCTGCTGCTGCTGGCGCCTCCTCGCCCGCCGCCCACTCCTCCTGCCGCCGCAGCGCCTCGAGGCGCGCCGCGCCCTCGCGCAGCAGCCGATCCGGCGCGCACACGCAGCACACCCCGTCCACCACCACCACCGCGAGGCTCCCTTCCGCCGCCGCCGCCGCTCTTTCCTCCGCCGCCTCCTCCGGAGGAGCAAGGAGGACAGCAGCGAGCCACGCCGCCAGCGCGCGGGGGTCCGGCACGCGCACGCCGTCGAGCGACGCGCAGGCGCGGAGCCCCGACGCCACGGCCAGCACGTCGCGCGCGACGATCCAGCGCGCGCGGGCGGGCAGGGCGCGCAGGGCCCTCGGGGGGACGGGCGGCGGCGGCAAAGAGGAGGAGGAGGAGGAAGGGGGTGGGGCGAGGCCGAGGCTGGCGGCCAGCAGCAGCAGCGCCATCGTCATCGATCGATCGACTAACCAACAGCCCGCCGCCGCTCCTCCTCCTCCTCCCCCTCCCGCGCCGCGTCCTCCGCCAGCACCTCCTCCAGCGCCCGCGCCTCCGCCGACACTCGCCGCGCAAAGTGCGCCACGTCCCCGGCGTGCTTGAGCGCCTCGTGGAGCCTGCCCGACGCCGCCCCCCACGCGGGCAGCTGCGCCCCTAGGCGCGACAGCTCGCGCGACAGGAGCGCGGCCTCGGACGCGATGGCGGTCTGCGCCTCGTGCGCGGCGTGGGCGCCCTCGTTGGCGGCGTCGGCGAGCAGGGCGGCCAGGCGGGGGGCGGCCTCGGCGACGGCCGCGCGCTCGTGGGCGTCTGTTTTGGTTTTGTGTGTGTGGGGGGGAGGAGGGCGCGTTCGCGTCGTGTTGGCGTCGCGTCGGTGCGGCGTCGGCGACGACGCGCGTGTTTGCAAACGCCCCCGCGCGCGCCTCTCTGCTCGAAGCGAGCGGCGTGTCGCGGCGCTCGCAGGGAACCAAACAAACGGACCTGCCTCCCTCTGGAGGGCCTCCTTGCGACGCGCGTGCGCCTGCGCGGTCTCGGAGGGGGAGGGGTTGGGTGCTTCTGGTGGGGGCGTGGACGCGGTCGTCGTCGTCGCCGTCTTCGGGGGCATCGGCCCCCTTAGTCTTGGTGATGATGGATCTGGGGATGCACGGGATTGTAGTACGGGCGTCGTGGGGGTTGTGTGTGCGTGTGTGTGAAGGGCGGTACATAGGGGGCAAGGTGGAGGGAAGAGAGCGAGGTGGAGAGAGGAGGAGGAAGACAGAGCCTCTGCTTCTGACAAAGCCCATCGATCGTGCCTCCCTTTACGCCCGCACACACAACGCCGACCTAGGCGACAGATCACCCACACAGCAACGCGCGCGCGCGTGCAAACATCAAAGAAAAGAAGAAACCAAAAGCAAAGCAAAGTCGAAGGCTCTCTCTCTCTCTCCTCCTTTCCCGCTCTCGACCACCCAACCAAAACCTGGCGTCAAAGGGCGCGAGCCGCCTCCTTCGGATGCTGCTGCGGTCTCCCACGAGCGCTGGGGGCACGCGCCAGGTGCGTCTCTCTGCCTGGGGCGCGCGCGGAGACCATCTCCAAGCGCCTGGGGCGCGCGCGCGCTAAGAGGAAACCATCACCCACCACCAACCCCCTCAACCACAAAAAAAAAATCGCGATCCCATCGCGCGCGCGCGCGACGCGTGCCCCCCCGCCCCTGCCCCCCCCACCCATCCCCCCGGCTCACCACCCCCACCCGACCCATCCCATCCCAAACCAACCACAGGTGGCCTCCAACGCGGCGCCCCCGGCCAGCCCCGCCGGCGCCGCCGCGCGCCCCACGTCGCCGCTGCTCGCGCGCGCGCCCGCCGCCGCCGCCGCCGCCGCCGGCCCCGCGCTGCTGCGCTCGCCCGCCTCGCGCCTGCCGCCCGCCTCGCCCGCGCGCATGAGCGTCGCGGCCATGGCGGCCGCCGCCTCCCCGGGCGGCAAGGACGCCCGCGGCCTCTCCTCCGCCTCGGCCGCCTCGCCCGTCGCCGCGGCCGCCGCCGCCGTCCAGGCCCCCGCGGCGTCCTCGCCCTCGGCCAAGGTCAAGCCCTCCGAGTACCGCGCGCCCAAGGAGGCGCACGGGTTCGAGCTGGTGCGCGAGCAGTACGTGCGCGAGTACGACTCGCACGTCGCCCTCTACCGCCACAAGAAGACGGGCGCCGAGCTCATGTCGGCCGTCAACGCCGACGAGAACAAGACCTTTGGCGCCGTCTTCCGCACCCCCGTGGGCGACTCCACGGGCATCCCGCACATCCTCGAGCACTCGGTGCTGTGCGGCTCGCGCAAGTGAGTAGTTGATGCCGGGTTGGTCGTGTTTTTTGTGTGGTTTGGCAGGGTCACCACGCTCCCGCCCCCCCCCCCCCCCCCGACCAAAAAAACGCGCGCGCTCACGCCCCCTCCTCTCCGCCAAACCGCCCCCGTCCCCCCCCAAAAACAAAAACAATCCAAGGTACCCCATCAAGGAGCCGTTCGTCGAGCTCATGAAGGGCTCCCTCAACACCTTCCTCAACGCCTTCACCTACCCCGACCGCACCTGCTACCCCGTCGCCTCCACCAACGCCGCCGACTTTTACAACCTCGTGGACGTTTACCTGGATGCCGTCTTGCACCCCCGCTGCACTTCCGACCCCCAGACGTTTGCGCAGGAGGGGTGGCACCTGGAGCTCGACGACCCGAAAAAA
Organism: Mychonastes homosphaera; assembly: GCA_009193075.1. NCBI lineage: Eukaryota > Viridiplantae > Chlorophyta > Chlorophyceae > Sphaeropleales > Mychonastaceae > Mychonastes > Mychonastes homosphaera. Next base: position 829,214 of record VXJC01000002.1, on the reverse strand, counting down.
CCCGAGGGCATGTCGCTCAAGGGCGTGGTGTTCAACGAGATGAAGGGTGTCTACTCCTCTCCGGACAGCGTCTTTTACCGGGCGGTGCAGCGCGCGCTGTTCCCGGACAACACCTACTCGCACGACAGCGGGGGGGACCCGGCCGCGATCCCCGACCTGTCGTTCGCGCAGTTCCAGGAGTTTCACGCCAAGTACTACCACCCCTCCAACGCGCGCCTGTGGTTCTACGGCGACGACGACCCCCTGAGGCGCCTGGAGCTCCTGGACGCCTACCTGTCGGAGTTTGAGGCGCGGCCCGTGGCGTCGGCGGTCGAGACGCAGAAGCTGAAGGCGCAGCCGCGCGAGGTGGTGGAGCACTACGCGGCGGCGGCGGCCAAGGGCGGGGGCGCAAACGCCGCTGCCGCCGACGAGGACGACGAGGAGGACGACGTCCCCGCCGCGGGCCCGGACGCCGACCAGAAGGCCTACGTCGCCGTCAACTGGGTGCTCACGGACGAGCCCCTGGACGTGGAGACGGAGCTGGCGCTCGGGTTTTTGGACTACCTGCTGCTGGGCACGAGCGCGGCCCCCCTGAAAAAGGCGCTCAACGACTCGCGCCTGGGCAGCGCGCTCGTGGGCGGCGGGGTGGACGACGAGCTCAAGCAGCCCATCTTCTGCGTGGGACTCAAGGGGGTGGAACCCGCGGACGCGGACAAGGTGCAGGCGCTCGTGCTGGACAAGCTGGCAGAGCTGGAGAAGGAGGGCTTTAGCGCGAGCGCGGTCGAGGCGGCCATCAACACGATCGAGTTTAGCCTGCGCGAGAACAACACGGGCTCCTTCCCGCGCGGGCTGTCGCTCATGCTGCGCGCAGTGGGCGCGTGGATCTACGACCGCGACCCCTACGTCCCCATCCAGTGGGAGGACGCGCTGGCTTCGTTCAAGACCAAGCTCGAGGCGCAGGGCGCCAAGGCGGTCTTTGGCCCCCTGATCCGCCGCTTCTTGCTGGACAACGGCCACCGCGTGACCGTCAAGCTGCTGCCCGACGCCTCCCTGGGCGCCGAGATCGAGGCGGCCGAGAAGGCGCGCATCGACGCCGCGCGCGCGGCCATGTCGGCCAAGGAGATCGAGGCGGTCGCGGCCGAGACGAAGAAGCTCAAGGAGCGGCAGGAGGCGCCCGACTCGCCAGAGGCGCTCGCCTGCATGCCGTCGCTGCAGCTGTCGGACATCCCGCGCGAGGTCACCCCCGTGCCCACGGTCGTCGACGCCTCGCTCGCAGGCGGGCAGGCCACCTTGCTGACGCACGAGCTCTTCACCAACGACGTCCTGTACGCGGAGATCGGCCTCGACATGCGGCGCGTCCCGAAGGCGCTCTTGCCGCTCGTGCCGCTCTTTTGCCGCTCGCTTACGCAGATGGGCACCGACACCGAGTCGTTCGTGGAGCTGACCGAGCGCATCGGCCGCAAGACGGGGGGCCTGTCGGCCTACCCCTTCACGAGCGCCAAGCGGGGCGCGCCCCTGGAGCCCGTGGCGCTCGTGATGCTGCGCGGCAAGGCCATGGCCGACAAGTCGGCGGAGCTGCTCTCGCTGGCCGAGGACCTGCTCCTGCGCGCGCGGCTGGACGACCGCGCGCGCTTCCGGCAGATGGTCGCCGAGACGCGCGCGGCGCTCGAGGCCGGGATCGTCGGCAGCGGGCACCGCTTCGCCGGCGCGCGCCTGGCCGCCCAGCGCAGCGTGGCTGGGTGGATGGGCGAGGTGATGGGCGGGTACTCGTACCTCGAGTTTATCCGCGCTTTAGAGGGGCGGGTGGACAGCGACGACGAGGGCAAGGGGTGGCCGTCGGTCGCGCGCGACCTCGCGGCCATCCGCGCGGCCCTGCTGCAGCCCAAGGGGGCCGTCGTCAACCTCACGGGCGACGCGGCGGCCCTGTCGCGCGCGCGCCCGCACGTCGAGCGCCTCCTGGACGCGCTGCCGGCCTCCTCCAGCGACGGCGACCTGCAGCCGTGGGCGACCGGCAAGGAGGGCGGTGCGCTCCTGCTCCCGCTGCAGAACGAGGCGCTCACGGTGCCCACGCAGGTGAACTACGTGGGAAAAGCCGCCAACCTGTACGAGGACGCCGGCTACGAGCTCTCCGGCGCCGCCTACGTGATCGAGAAGCACCTGGGCACGTCGTGGCTGTGGGACCGCGTGCGCGTCGTCGGGGGGGCGTACGGCGGCTTCTGCTCGTTCGACTCGCACAGCGGCCTCTTCACTTACCTCTCCTACCGCGACCCCAACCTGCTGGAGACGGTCGAATCGTACGACGGCACGGTGGCCTACCTCCGCTCGCTCGAGCTCGACCCGGACGCCCTCACCAAGGCCATCATCGGCACGATCGGCGACGTCGACAGCTACCAGCTGCCGGACGCCAAGGGGTACTCGCAGCTCAGCCGCTGGCTGCTCGGCGTCACCGACGAGGAGCGCCAGAAGCGGCGCGAGCAGATTTTGGGCACGACGGCGGCCGACTTTAAAGCGTTTGCCGACGCGCTCGAGGCCGTCAAGTCGGGCCCGAAGGCGCGGGTGGTGGCGGTGACGAGCGCGGAGCGCGCGGAGAAGGTCAACTCAGAGAAGCCCGGGTTCTGGGAGCTCAAGAAGGTGCTGTGAGGAGGACGAGGGGATGGGGTTCTTTTCGGTTTTGCGCTCGCCCTCTCTTTCGGCCCTCGCGCGCGCGCGCGCCCTCGGCGCGGCGCGTTTTGCATCTTGTACCAAACTATAGGCTTCCTTTTTTGCATCGTATATGTTACATCACCAGCGCACGATCAGATTCGATGGGTTGCGCGTGCGAGCGCTTTCTCCCTCCCTGCTCGCCATCATCATCACGCCACGGCCACGGGCTGGTGCGGAGCAGAGGGGGCGGCGGCGGCGACTGCGGGCGAGGCCTCGCGCACGGCTGCGCGTGCTGCCTCGACCTCGGGCGGGACGGGCTCGCCCTCCTTGAGGTCCTGCTCGGCCTGCTTGAGGGCGGCCTGCAGCTGCGCGGTGGCGTCCTCGAGGCGCTGGCGCGTCTCGGGCACCATCGCGGCCGACTCGGCGAGGACGTTTTCCTGTTGATTTGTGTTTTTTGGGTGGGGGGGGAGGAGAGAGCGTCGGCGGGCGGCGGGGCGAGCGGCGGGCGCTTCGTTCTTCTTCTTCTTGTCCTTCTTGTGGAAGGAAAGAGGAGGAGAGGAAGAGGGCGCGAGCCCGCCAGGCTGCTACGACGCCGTCCGACTCTTCTCACCGCCTGGCGCAGGTCGTGCGCGTCGGCGCCGGACGCGCGCATCTTGTCGACGCGCTTCTGCTCGCCCTCGCGCTCCTTCTCGTAGAAGCTCAGCTCCTTCTGCAGGCGCTTGAAGACCTGCGCCTTGATGCCGAGGGCGCGGAGGGCGGCGGCGGCGTCGGCCATCGTGGGGGGATCGTTGGTGGGTGGTGGTGTAGTACGGTGGAGGAGGTGGGGGGGGGCGCGCGGGCGGGCGGAAGAGGAGGAGGGAGAGAGGAGGAGGAGGCTCCTGCTTCTTCTCACGGAAGCGTCGGTTTCGGGGGAGCGGGGGGAAGTGGTGGTTGTTGCTGTTCTTGTTGTTGGAGAGTCGCCTTGGTAGAGAGCAAGAGTACGTGGTGTGTGTGTGTGTGTGTGAGAGAGGGAGAGAGAGAGAGGGAGCGCGCGTTGATCAAGAGGGGGGTCGCGAACAAGCCGCCGTCGACTGTCGCGCCGCCCATTTCAAAAAGACGCCGCCAGTCCCTCGTTCTTTCACAAATCACTCGGAGAATCCGGTACCCTTCTTCTTTTGGAGCACACTTACTCGCCGACTCGAGCGATCGAGACAGCGCAATCGAGGACCGCCTCTGCAGAAGAGCGCAGAGAGGAGGAGAAGAACGTCGAGCACACCCCAAACACCCAAAGACCCCACCCCCTCCCTTGGCGATGGCGGAGGCGCAAGGGGCACCAGCAGGCGCCTCCGCAGCGGCGGACGAGCTCGCGCGCATGCCCATCGTGATCCTGGACGTCGGCAGCGGGGTGAGCTTTTGTTTGGGGTTTCTTTTGCCGGCGGCGGCGTCGGGGTCGGCGGCGGCGGCGTCGGGGTCGGCGGCGGCGGCGTCGGGCGCCTCACGCGCCCTCGCCCGCTCGCTCTCTCACAACCCGCCGCTCCTCCTCCTCCTCCAAAAAACCACCACAACAACAACAACAACCGACCAGTTCGTCAAGGCCGGCCTGGCGGGCGACGCGGCCCCGCGCGTCATCTTCCGCAGCATCGTCGCCTACTCGGCAGCCGCCGCGGGCGGCCGCGCCCAGCTGCCGCCCCCCGGCCCGCAGTCGCCGTCGCCGTCGCCGGACCGCAGTAGCCACCGTACGCAGCAGCAGCAGCAGCAGCAGCAGCAGCGCGGCGGCGCCGTCGTCCGCCCACCCCGCCGCCGCCCTCTGGCCGTCGGCGACGACTGCCTGCGCCTCTTCGCGACGCGCGGGGCCGATCCGGAGGGCGTCGTGATCGACCGGCCCGTCCACGTCGGCGGGGCCGCGCGCAACGGCGACGGCTGGCTTGCGCTCGCGCGGCGGGCGGTCGCGATGGTCGCGGCGACGCTGGCGGCGGCGCCCGCCGCCGCCGTGCGCGTGATGGTGCTGGAGCCGCCGTCGCCCGTGGCCGCGTCGACGGTGGCGCGCTTGTACAGCAGGCTTATGGACTATGAGGAGGAGGAGGAGGAGGATGACGACGGCGATGGCGATCGCGAGCAGGACGACGGCAACGGCGTCAGCGTCATCGGCCGCCGCCGCGCGGCCGCACCCGTCGTCCGCATCGCCGCCGTGCTGCCCCGGCCCTCGGCCCCGCTGGCGCTCATGTCTCGCGGCCGCACAACGGGCCTCGTCGTCGACGTTGGCGAGGGCGGCGCCTGGGCCGCGCCCGTCGTCGACGGCGACGCGCTGTTGCTCGGCGCGCGGCGGTCGCCCGCGGGCGGCGCGCTGGCGGCAGAGTGGGCGCTCGAGGCGGTGCTGCGGCCGGCGGCGCGGCGGCGGCAGCAGCAGGAGCAGCAGCAGGATCAAGGGTGGGGTGCGGCGGCAGCTTCGCGCCACCTGCCGCCGCCGCTGCCCTCGTGCGCGTGGTGGGCGGCCGAGGTGGAGGACGAGGATGGCAGTGGCAAGAAGCGGTTGGGTGGCTATGGCGGCGGGGGCAGCAGCGGCGGCGGCGCGGGTTGGACGATTCTCGCAGGACAGGCGCCTAGTTCAGGAGGAGGAAGAGGCGGCGGGGGGGCCGAGGCTTGGGCGGGGGGGGAGGAGGAGAAGGGCACGAGCAGCGGCGGCGCGGGAGGGCCGGCCGTCCCCTTGCCCCAGGACGCCTCGGCCGCAGCACACGCCGCCCTCGCCTTTTTGCGCGCCCGCAAGGACGCCGGGGCCTTGGCCGCCGCGCGCACGGCCGTGGCCGCGCACCGCGCGGGCACCCTCGAGCGCCTGGCCCTGCTGGAGCGCGGGCGCCTGCTCGCTTGCCGGTCGGCGGCGCGCGAGCAAGCAAGAGCGACGGCGGCGGCCGCGGGCGGCGGCGGCAACGGCGGCAACCGTGGCGGCAAGGAGGAGGAAGACAAGCGGGCCTTGGGAGCAGGACAAGGAGGCGCAGAGGTCCAGCAGCATCAGCACGCCGCCGGCACCTCCCCGCTCCCTCTCCTCCTCTCCCCCTCGCTGGCCGGCGCCGACGGCCCGGGCGTCGCCGCGGTCGCCGCCGCCGCCGTCCGCGAGGGCGCGGGCGTCGACCTGCGGCGCCCCTTGCTCGGGTGCGTGCTGCTGACGGGCGGGGTGGGGGCGGCGCTCGAGGCGCCGCTGGCGGCGGCCCTGCGGTCCGAGCTGGCGCGCCATTGGCCGGCGCTGCCCGTGCGCGTGCTCTTGGCGAGCGGCGGCAGCGAGGGCGGGGGTGTGGGCGGGGGCGGGGGCGGGTCGGGGGCCTTGGCAACGGCGGCGGCCGGGGGCGGATGGGCGGCAGGCGCGCACGCCGCCTTTGCCGGCGCGGCGTCGCTGGCCGAGTCGCTGCTCGAGCGCGGGGCGCCCTGCTGCGCGGCCGAGGGGTGGCTGCTGCCGACGAGGAGGACGAACAAGGAAGGAGCAGTGGCGGCGTGAGGGAGAGGCGGACGCATGCGCGGTTCGAGCGCGCGCGCGCGCGCTCCGCTCGGCGGCGGCGGCGTCTCGGCGGCGGCGGCGGCCGAACAAAAGGCGGCCCCGCCTCGCGCCCCGCGACCCCCCTACGTCCTCCCGCACTCTAATTCAACCGGCGCGCGCGCGCGCGAGCCTTTTCTAGCACCTCCAAGAAGAAAAACAGTTTCCCCCCTCCCCCCTTCTTTCCCCCACTGTGCAACGCCCTGCTTGTTTTTGGTTGGGAGTCCCTCACCCGCGCGCCCAACCCCCCCGCCCTCTCCCCGGGGCTCGGAACCGAGCGCATTCGCGGTACTAGGGCCCGGGTCGGCGCCCCCAAAGGCGCATTCCCTTGAAGCGGGGGCCTGGGCGCCCTGCGTCGGGGCGGAAGGGGAGCATCAGAAGCGGAGGATGGTGAGGGAGAGAGAGAGCGAGCAAAGAGGCGACGCCCGGCCGGTGGCTCCGCTGCCGGCCTCCATCGGCGCCCCAGACCGGGCGTGATCCGCCGATTCCGACGGGGATTGCCTCATTGGGCGGGCGGCGCGGCCCAGGAGGCCCTGCGCCGCCCGCGAGGGAGGCGGTTTGGACGAGGGAGGGAGCGAGGGAGGGCACAACGCCCCCCCCCCCATTCGAGCACCAAAAAAAAAAGGAGCTCCCTTGCCCCCCCTCCCCGCGGTGGGCCCACGCCGGCCAGCCTCCCGACCGACCATTGGCCTCGCGGGGAGGGCGCGCGCGCCGATCCGCAGGCTCTCGCGCGATGGGCCGGGCAAGCCTGCCGCGCGCGCAGAGCCGCTGAAAGCCGAGCCCCGTTGCCGCCGCCGCCGCCGGGAGAGTAAGCGGGCGGCCGCGCCGCCGCCGCGCGCGCGGCCCGGTGACGCTCTCTTTCGTGGCTTGTTTTCGTTTGCGCTCGACCCCCGATCGCCGTCGTCGTCGTCGTCGCCTTGTTCTCTCACACGCTCACACACACGCCAACCGCCCCACTCCTGAAACCCAACCAAACAAAAACCCTCAACGCAGGCACCAACGGCGGCCCAAAAGGGGGGCAAGGCCGGCAAGGCGGCAGCAGCAGCAGCGCCGGCCGCGGCCGAGACGCGCCCGCTGCACGACGTGCTCGCCGGCGCGCTCGCGCGCGCCCTGAGCCAGTCCGCGATCCATCCGATCGACACACTCAAAGTGCGGCTGCAGGCCGGCGGGATCGCCAAGCAGCAGGCGGCGCGCGACGCGGCGGCGGCGGCGGCAGAGGCGCAGGCGGCGGCACGGCCACCGCCCGCCGCCGGCGCCGGCGGCAACGGCAACGGAGGAGCAGCAAGCAGCAGCGGCAGCGGCAGCAGCAACGGCCGCGCGCCTATCAGCAGCAGCAGCAGCAGCAGCAGCAGCAGCAGCGACGTCCCCCGGCCCGGCAACGGCGCCGGCGGCGGGCACGGCGCCGTGACGTACCGCGCGTCGTCTGGCGCAGCCGTGCCGGCGTCGGCGTCGGCCCACCTGTCGCACCGCGCCGCGCCCGCCGCTGCCAGCGGCGGCGGCGGCGGCCGCGCGTTTGCGACGGCCGCCGCCGCGGCGGCCCCGGCCGCCGCGCCCTCGGCGGTGCTAACGGCGACGACGGCGGCGGCGGCGACGACCACGCCGGCCCTCACGTCCGTGCCGCTGCCGACGTCGGCGGCGGCCGTGGCGACCGCGACGGCGGCATCCCCCCCAGCGGCGCCGTCGACGTCGTCGTCGTCGGCCTCGGCCTCCTCCTCCTCCTCCTCCAAGCCCCCGCCCGCCAGCATCAAGATGGCGTCTGCGGCGGCCGCGGCGGCGGCGGCGGCGGCGGCCGCGAGCAGCAGCAGCAGCCACGCAGCAGGACTAGCAGGAGGAGCAGGAATCGGAGGAGCAGCAGCAGGAGCAGGAGGAGCAGCAGCAGGAGGAGGAGCAGCGGCGGCCGGCGCCAGCAACGCCGCCGCCGCCGGCCTCGCCCGCTTCACCTCGCCCGAGGCCCTCCGCGCCGCGGGCGTCGAGGTCGCCTCCCTCTACCGCGGCTGCCTCAGCGCCGCAACCGGCGCCGGCATCATCATCGGCGCCTACTTTGCCTTCTACTCCACCACCAAGCGCGCGCTCAGGCGCTCCTTCCCGGCCATGCCCGAGGGGCAGCTCGCCTTCGCCTCGGGCGCCGCCGCCGCCGTCGGCAGCAGCGGCGTCAAGGTGCCCATCGCCGTGTGCATCCGCAGCGTGCAGGCCGGGGTTTACCCAAACGTCGCCGCGGCCGCGCGCGCCATCACCCGCGCCGCAGGGCCTGGTGGTTTGTTTACTGGATTCCTGCCCACCTTGCTGGAAGACGTCCCGGACATGGCCGTCAAATTCGCCGTGTACGAAACCCTGCGCCCCGTCCACGCGCGCCTGACGGGGGGCAGGCGACCCACCACCGCCGAGGACCTGCTGATGGGCGGGTGCGCGGGCGCCGCCGCCGCCGCGGCCACGACCCCCCTGGACGTCGTCAAGACGCGCATGATGTGCTCGGCGTCGTCGAGGCCGACCATCCGGGGGGCGGTGGCGTCGGTTTTGCAGGACGGGCGCGGGGCGCGCGCGTTTTTCGCGGGAGTTGGGCCCCGGGCGCTGTCCAACGGGCTCAACAGCGCGGTCTTCTTCTGCTTCTTCGAGGCGATCCGCAGCGCGCTGCAGCGGCGGCAGGCGGAGCAGGAGCAGGCGGAGCGGGCGGCGGCGGGCGGCGGCGGGGGTCGTGGTGGTGGGGGCGGCAAGGGCGGTGGTGGCGGTGGCGGTGGCGGAGAGGACGAGAGGCAGCAGCTGCAGCAGCGCGCGCGCGCGTCGGGCCTTGCGGCCGCCAGCATCGCCGCGGCGCAGATCGCGCTGTGGCAGCAGCAGCAGTCGCAGCTGCGGCTGGAAGAGGAGAAGAAGCAGGAGCAGCAGCAGCAGCAGCGGCGGCGGCGGCGGCAGCGGGATCAGCAGCAGCGGCCAGAGCAGCAGCAGCGGTGGCAGGCCGGCTTCGACGGTTCCGCGCGCGCGCTCCTCTCGCTCGCCGTGCCGCTCGGCGCTTGATAAGAGGCTTCTTTTTGCTTGGTTGGTTGGTTGGTTGGTTGGTGGGTGGGTGGTGGTGATTGAGGTCGGCCTTTTCTGAGAGAGGCCGCCCGTGCCACACTCGCACGCACGCACAGAACATCGAACGAACAACAGTTTTGGTGTCACATGATCGTTTTTTCGTGAGATGCAGAGAGCGCCGCCCTGTCGTCGTCGTCGTCGTCGTCGTCGTCGTCGTCGTCGCTGCCTCGCGCCTGCCGCCGCTGCCGCCCGCGCTTCGCCTCTTTTGCCCCCCAACCCCTTCCCGGCTCTCTCGACCCAATACCCAAGTTTGATTTTTCGTCCTTTCGCGCGCGCTATTCCTTCCTCGTCGAACCCATTTTCCTCCTCTCTGCGCGCGCGCGACCAAAGCCCTCCCGTGTGTGCTCTCACCCCTCCTCTCCTCCTCCCCGCGAGAAACACCCACGTCCGCGCTCCCCCAATGTGCTGAGAGTTGCCGTACCCCCGGCGTCAATTCTCGCGAGCCTCGCGCGGGGCGCGTGTTGACCCCCTCGGAAGCTCGTTTTTACAAGTCCCCCGCGCAGCCATTCGAGGCGCGCGCGCGAGAGAGCACACACAAACACACCCCTCTCCCTCGAGGAGCCTCATCACGATGATGATTCCGCGCCCGCCGAGCCTGCTGCACGCGCCCGGGCGGCGCCTCGGACCGGCCGCGATCGCGCCGCCGGCGCGCCCGCAGCGCATCTCCACGCGCCGCCGCGCCCGCCCCTCGCCCATCGGCGCCGCGGCCGCCCCCGGCCGCAGCAGCGGCGGCGGCGCCGCCGGCGCCGGCGCCTCCGTCAGCGGCGGCGCGGCGCGGCGAGCGGCGGCCGCCTCGTCGCGCCTGCCGTTCAGCCCCCTCAGCAACAACACCACAAGGCGCAGCCGCCGCCGCCAGCTCGCCCCCCCTCCTCGCTCCGGCGGCCTCGAGGCCGCCACCGAGATCGAGCAGCTCGCCCCCTTGGGTTACGACTTTCTCACCTTTTTCGCCACCACGGTCCTGATGGTCCCGGCCTTCAAGCGCCTCCGCGTCTCCCCCGTGCTGGGCTACCTCGCCGCGGGCTTTGTCTTCAAGCAGCTGGGCGTCCTGCAGGACCTCGACGACGTGCAGCTCGTCTCCGAGCTGGGCGTGCTCTTCCTGCTCTTCGAGATGGGCCTCGAGCTGTCGCTCGACCGCCTGCGCGCCCTCGCGCGCTTCGCGTTTGGGATGGGAACGCTCCAGATGGTCGCCTGCACCGCCCTGTTCACGGCCTTTGCCCTGCCCGCCGGTTCCTCGTTCGGGACGTGGTTCCTCGAGGTGGCCACGGGCGCCCCCCCGGCCCTGGTGTCGATTCGCTCGGTCGACGAGGCGGTCGTCATCGGCGCGGCCCTGTCGCTGTCGTCGTCGGCGTTTGTGCTGCAGCTCCTGAAAGAGCGGGGGGAGCTGGCGACGCGCTTTGGCAGCGCCACGCTCGGGATCCTGCTGCTTCAGGACATCGCCGTCGTGCCCTTCCTCGTGCTGCTGCCCGTGATCGAGGAGCGCGGGGGGATGGAGGGCATGGGCGGGATGGCCGCGGGACCTTTGCTGCAGGAGCTCGGGCCCACGGTGCTCAAAACGCTGGCGGGCCTTGGGCTCTTGCTGCTGGGCGGGCGCTTCGGCCTGCGGCGCGTGTTTGACTTTGTGGCAAAGTCGCGCTCGCCCGAGACCTTTGTCGCCCTCTGCCTCCTGACGGTCACGGGCGCGTCCATGCTCACGCAGCGCATGGGCCTCTCGGACACATTGGGGGCCTTCATCGCGGGCGTCCTCCTGGCGGAGACGTCGTACCGCGCGCAGGTGGAGCAGGACATCAAGCCCTTCCGCGCTTTGCTGCTGGGGCTCTTCTTTTTGTCGGTCGGCTCGTCGATCAACGTCGACGTCCTGCGCGCCAACTGGGACGTCGCCCTGTGGATGCTCGCGGGGCTGGTCGCGCTGAAGGCGACGGTCATCACGTCGCTGGGCCCCGCCTTCGGCCTCTCGCGCTCCGAGGCGGTGCGCACCGGCCTCCTGCTCTCGCAGGGCGGGGAGTTCGCGTTCGTGCTGCTGAGCCTGGCGTGCAAGCTCAAGCTGCTGCCCAACGACCTCAACCAGATCCTCATCGTCACGGTTGTGCTGTCGATGGTCATCACCCCGGCGCTCGCGGAGGCCGGGAAGTGGCTCGGCGACCGCATCGAGGACCGCCGGCCGCTCGAGGCGGCGGCGGCGGCGGCGGCGGCGGCGGCGGGAGGCGACGGCGGCTCGGTCTCAGACGGCGACGCCTCGGACCTCGCGCCGCTCTCGTCTCTCGACGGCGCCGACGGCCCCCTGTTCTCCGCGCTGCTCGACCCCCCGGCCGTCGTCATCCTGGGCTTTGGGCCCCAGGCGCAGATGCTCGCCAACATGCTGTCGAGCCCTTTGATCTACGAGCGCCTCGCGCCCTCGACGGCCCCCGGGGCGCTGGCGATGACCTCAGCCGCCGCCGCTGCTGCTGCGGCCGCGGCGGCCGCGGCCGCGGGGCCCCTGGCGGAGCTGGACGTGGGGGTGGCGGCGCTGGCCGACGCGGCGGCGGGCGAGGGCGGCGGCGGGGGCGGGGGGGGCATGGCCGAGGCGGCGACGCTGGCGTCGGCGGCGACGATGGCGGCGGCGGCAGCGGCGGGCGCGGCGGCGGCCAAGAACAGAAACAACAGCAACACGGCGACGATCGACGTCGAGGCGGAGGAGGCCGGCCGGAGGGGCGTAGCGACCATGGTGGCGCCGCCCGCCGCGGCCGCGGCCGCGGCGGCTTCTTCGTCGGCGCCCTCCTCCCCCTGGGCGCCCCCGCCGTCCTCGCGCGCCGACCCGCCGCTGCCGTACGCCGCCTTCGACCTCGACCCCGCGCGTGTGCGCGCCGCGCAGCGCGCGGGCTTCCGCGTCTTCTACGGCGACGGCACGCGCCCCTCCATCCTGCGCGCTGCGGGCATCGACCGCCCGCCGCGCGCCTTTGTCGTGTGCTACGGCGGCGAGGCGACCGCGGGCTCGCCGGCGCTGTCCCCACCGCCGCCAGCCTCATCCTCCTCCTCCTTGCCGCTCGCCGCGGACGAGGCCGCCATCGCCGCCACCGACCGCGCCGTCCGCGCCGTCCGCGCCCTCGGCGAGGCCTTCCCCGGCGTGCCCGCCTACGCCGTCGCGTCCGACTTTTACGCGGCCGCCGCGCTGCGCGAGGCCGGCGCGGCGCAGGTGAGCATCGCCGGCTGCGAGGCCGGCGTCAACCTGGGCAGCGCCGTGTGCCGCGACCTGGGCGCGTCGGACGCCGACGTGCTGGTGCTGCGGCGCGACATCGACGAGGCGCTGGTGCTGCGCACCGAGGCGCTGGTGCGGCAGCTCGAGGGCGACCGGCGCGCGCTCGAGCGCGAGCGGCAGCAGCAGCAGCAGCAGGTGGCGTCGGCCTCCTCCTCGTCGGCGGCGACGACGGCGGCGCCCGCGAAGAAGCAGCAGCAGCAGCCGCAGCAGGCTGGCCTGGCCAAGAGCCCCCCGCGCGGCGCCATGGAGATGTTCGTGCTGGACCGCGCGCAGGCCCTGACGCGCGCCACGACCGCGGCCGTGGCCGACGGGCTCGGCGCGCCCGCCGCCGCGGCCTTTGCGTCGGCGGCGGCCGCGACGGCCGGCGGCGGCGGCGGGGCGGCGGCCGCCAACAGGGCCGGAGGCGGCGGCAGCGGCAGCAGCAGCAACGGCAGCGCGCCGCCGCCTGAGCGCAAGCGGCCCGTATCCGACAGCCTCACGACCGGCGTGCCGGTCGCCAGCGTGGACGAGTACGTGCCCGAGGCGCAGATCGCGCCCCCCTCGCCCGAGAGCAGCGGCGAGGAGGAGGGCGCTTGATCGTCCGACGGCGCCAGGCGGCGGCGACGCTTGTTTTTCTCTCTTTTCCTCTCGCGCGCCCGCGCTTGTCGCCCTCGTCGTCGGTCGGCAAGGGTCGTCGATCGAGACTCGGCGCGCGCAGCGCTTCACTAGTACTGACCCGTTTGTTGAATTCGACGTCGATTGTAAAGAGAACCACGACCACAACCACGCGTGGCGAGTGTCGAGGGGGGGGGGTGAATGGGAGGAGGGATGGTGGGGGGGGAGAGGAGGGCTCTAAAGCCAAGCCAAAACCAACACCCCGCCGCCCTCCCCCCTCCTTCGCACACACACACACACACCTCAACCCTCAACACACGCAACACACCGAGTTTCACGCAAGCCCGATCGAGCGCCAAGCACTCGCAGGGCACCCCCCCTCCGGAGTGGAGACGCGCGAGCGCGCGCGCCCCCCCCAATCAACGCCGCCTCTCCCCCTCTGCCCCCTTCTCTCCCCCAAAAGGAGAGAGGCGAGAGAGAGCGGGAGAGCTTTGATCGCGCCCCCCCCCCCCAACCATGGCGTCCGCTTGGGGCAAGCCCGCCGCGGGCAACTGGGCGGAGGAGGTCGACGCGGCGGACGAGCTCGCGGGCGGCGAGGCTGAGGCCGCGGCGTCCGCGAGCAAGAAGCCTTGCGACGGTGGTGGTGAGCAGCAGCAGCAGCAGGGGGCCGAGGGCGGAGGAGAGGACGATGAGGCGTTCCCCTCGCTGTCTGCGGCCAAGACCGCCCAGCCCAAGAAGAAGGGCAAGGCGCAGAAGATGAACCTGGCCGACTTCCTCGGGGGCTCGGGCGCGTCCGCCTCCGGGCCGGGCGCCCGCCCCGCGCGCGGCGCGCCCCACCCCAAGGAGATCCTCATGTCGCTGCCGACGGGCTCGCGCGGCAAGGTCGACGGCGAGGACGACGGCGGCGGCGGCGGCGCGGGCGGCGGCCCGCGCCTGGGCGGCGCCTTCCGCGACTATGGCGGCGACCGCGGCGGCGGCGGCGGCTTCGGCGACCGCGAGGGCGGCCCGCGCCGCGGGGGAGGGTTTGGCGGCGACCGCGACGGCCCCGGCGGCGGCCGCGAGGAGCGCTTCGAGGGGCCCTCGCGCGCCGACGAGGCCGACGACTGGGGCTCAATGCGCAAGTTCACGCCCTCGTCCGGCGGGCCCAGCGGCGGCGGCGGCGGCGGCGGCGGCGGCGGCGGCTTCCGCGACGGCCCGCCCCGCGACCGCGACGGCGGGTTTGGCAGCGGCTTCCGCGACCGCGGCCCCCCGGGCGCCGGCGGCGGCGGCTTTGGCCCGCCGCGCGAGGGCGGCCGCCCGCCGCTGGCGCCCTCGGCCGCGGACGAGGCGGACGACTGGGGCAGCGGCCGCAAGTTCGTGGCCGGCGAGGCGCCCCCGCCCGGCGCGCGCGGCGGCGGCGACCGCGGCCCGCCCGGCCCGGGCGGCGGTGACCGCGGCCCGCCCGGCGGCGGCGGCGGCGGCGGCTTTAGCGACTATCGCGAGCGCCGCGGCGCCGGCGCCGGCCCCGGCGGCTTTGATGACGGCCCCTCGCGCACGGGGCCCTCGCGCGCGGACGAGGAGGACGAGTGGTCGCGCGGGCGCCTGTTCACGCCCGGCGCCGCGCCCCCGCCCGGCGCCGCGGGCGGCCCGCCCGGCTCGGGCGGCCCGCCGCGCGGCGGCCCCGGCGGCGAGCGCCGCAGCGGCTTTGGCGCGGGCCCGCCGCCCCCTGGCGAGCCCACGGCCGCCGACAAGGAGGACAAGTGGGTGCGCGCCAAGCCGCTCGAGCCCGAGCCGTCGGCCGGCGGCGCCGGGGGCGACGACAAGGGCCCCGCCGAGCGCCCGCGCCTCAAGCTCGCGCCGCGCACCAAGCCCGCCGGCGGCGAGACCGAGGGCGCCGAGGGCGGCGGCGGCGGCGGCGGCGGCGGCTCGTCGCTCTTTGGTGCGGCGCGGCCGCGCGAGGAGGTGCTGCGCGAGAAGGGCATCGACCCGGTCAAGGAGGCACTCAAGCTCGAGCACGGCGAGGTCGAGCGCGAGCCCTCGGCCGAGGAGGTCGCGCTGCAGAAGGAGGTCGACGACCTGCGCGCCAAGCTCGAGGGGCTCAAGGCCGGCGGTGGTGGCAAGAAGGAGGAGGTAAAGGAGGGCGGGGACGACGAGGCGGAGGAGGGCGAGGAGAACAAGGAGGAGAAGAAGATGGAGGAGGAGGGCGGCGAGGGCAAGGAGGCGGACGGCGGCCAGGAGTCGGCCGAGGCGCTGGCCAAGCGCCTGGACGAGCGCGAGAAGGCGCTGTACAAGCTGCAGGCCGAGCTCGACGACAAGGTGCGGTTTGCCAAGCGGCCGCCGGCGCCCGCGGGCGGCGGCGGCGAGGGCGGGCGTGGCGGTGGCGGCGGCGACGAGCACCCCCACCCCCACCACCACCGGCCCGCGAGCGGCGCCCCACGCCCCGAGGGCGGGCGCGGCGGCGGCGGCGGGCGCGGCCGCGGCGAGACCCGCGGCGAGGGCGGGCGCGGCGGCGGCGGCGGCGGGCGCGGGCGCGGCGAGGGCGGCGGCGGGCGGCCCGCGACTGCGGAGAATGGCGGCGGGCGCGGCGGGCGCGGCGGCGAGGGCGGCGGGCGCGGCGGCGGCGGCGGGCGCGGCGGCGGCGGCAAGCCCGCCGAGGCCGGCGGCGCGCCGGCGGCGGCGGCCAAGGCCGGTGGCGGCAAGCCCGCCGCCGCCGAGGGCGCCGCGCCCGCGTCTGCCGGCAAGGACCGCCGCCCGGCGCCCATCCCGCACAAGCCCGGCGCCACGGCCAGCGCCAACGGCGGGTGGTGAGCGCGCGGCGGCTTCTTTGCTCGCGCGCGCCCCCCCCCCCCCCCTCCTTCCTCCTCTCCTTCTCCTCCGCTTCGCCCCTCCCCCCTTTCTTTCCCATGCCCCCTCGTGCGCGCCCCCCCAACCCCAACCGATCAACAATAAGCGCGCGCCGCCGCTCCTCCTCTCCTGGAGGGGGCGGCGGCAAGAGAGGCCACCAGAGAAAGGCCCCCTCCCCCCCACCCACCCCGCAGCCGCTGCCGCTGCCGCTTTGCCCCCCTTCACACCCCCGGCACGTGCGCGCAAAAGCAGCCAGTTCCAAGCGCGAGCGAGCGAGCGAGACAAACACACACCCACGCGCAGAGAGCGAGAGAGAGATAGAGACACTTGTCTCACACAGAAAGAGAGCGCTCCATCTTCTTTTCACCTTCATTGTTTTGTTTTTTGTCTTCTTGAGCGCGCCAACCCGCCCCCTCACCGGCCCCCCGGGCCAACAGCGGGCGGCGATCGCGGCGGCGCAAACGAACGAGTATACATAGAGCCCAGATCAGATTCAGATTATATGATGACACTCATCGATGCGTTTTTTTGTTACAAAAGCAAAAAGTCCAGTCTGCTGCGATGGGTTGGTTGTGGTTGTTGTGGTAGTTGGTTTGGTGTGTGGTTCTTCGCAAAGAGCCCGCGGCCTCGACAAAAAAGCTTACGCCGCCGCCTCATTCGCGGCCCCGCCGCCGCCGCCGCCGCCGCTGACCCCGCCCGTACTCGTCCACCACTTGACAAACTGCGGGAACGTCACCCCGCGCGACTCCCCGGCCCCGCCCCCCGAAGACCCCCCGGCCATCAGCCGCACGGCCTCGCGCACCTCGGCGTCGCCGCTGAGCTCGCGCCCCAAGCGTGCGCACATGGCCGCCACCTCTTCCTTTTCGAGCGTGAAGTTCTCGTTCGAGTCAAACATGGCGAACACCGCGGCGATGTCGGTGGCCTCCTTCTCCGTGAGGCCGAACTGCTCGGGCTTGAAGCCGCTCTTCTCCTCGGCGTCCTGCACCGTGAGGAAGGCGGCGAGGTTGATGAGGGTCGAGCGCTGGAGCGGGGCGACGGCGCCGGGGGCGGGCAAGGGCGCGGCGGCGTCGGCGGCGGACGACTCAGAGTCCGACCCGGAGGCCGCGGCCTCCATCTCGCGCAGCTGCTGCGCGACGCCGTCGAGCGCCGCCACGACCTTGGCCGTGTTGACCGCGAGCGCCACGTTGGCGGCGAGCGCCCCGACGCCCCCGCTCCCGCCGGCCTCGCGCGCGGCCGCCGCCACGCCCTCTGGCCCCGCCAAGGTCTGCATCGCCGCCAGCAGCGCGTCGGCCGACGACGCGTACCTGCGCGCGGCGAGGACGGCCTGCGCGAGGGCGGCCCAACCTGCACATCCACTAATAGCATACCACATAGCTCCAAAGTAGCACGCGATCTGCAGCAGGATTTTGCCCGGGAACTCCCCGGCCTGCCCGATCGTCGAGCCCGTATAAAAGCCAAAGGCCGCCGCGCCCAGGTCGATCCCGCCCTGGACGCCCAGCGAGCGCGCCGGCGCGAGCGAGCGCTTGACGAGCAGGCGCCGCAGCTGCTCGGGCTCGAGCGCGCCGGCCTTCGCCCAGGCTTTGAGCAGGCGCCTCGCCTTCTCCTGATTGAGGCCCGTGGCGCGCAGCTGCGCGAGCATGGCGTCGAAGCGGCGCTTCTGGTCCTCTGCTGGGGATGAGGAAGAGGCGGGGCCGCCCTTTTTCCCGCCGGAGGAGGAGGCCGCGACGAGCGGGCGGCGGCGCGACGACGGGGCGGCGAGGAGCGCGCGTCGCGCTGGCAGCGTCGGCGTCGTTGTTTTTGTCGTCGTCGTCGTCGTGGTTGCGCCGCCGGGCGTGGCGACCATGGCGACGACGACGGCCGGCCGCCGCGCCCCGGCCGCGGGGCGCTGGGCGCGCCCGATCGTCGCCGCGGGGCGCTGGGCGCTCGGCGCGAGCATCATCTCTGCTTTTGCGTCCCGGGAGAGGTGGTGGTGTCCTTGTCGTCCTTCTTTCCGTGGCCACGATTTGCAATCGGGTGCAAGGTCAGGACAATGTTCAGGGGCAGGGCTTTGCGTGCGGTGCGGTAGGGACAATGGACGTGCGTGTTGTGTGTGACGGGCGGGAGAGAGAGCGGTGGAAGAAGAGGGAGATCCTCCCGCGCTCGTTTCGTGGCTGCCGTGGCGGACGGCGGACGACGGTCGAGTTGCGGCGGCGGGCAGGCGGCGCGCTGACCACTTTCCACGACCCCGCTCGCGTCCCCATCTGGCTCCTCGCCAGCAACACAGGGGAGCAGCAGCAGCGGCACCAGCAACGGCGTGGAGAGAACAAAAAGTTACAAACCAGGTACAAGAGGCAAAAATACAAAAAAAGCGACGGGGCCAGTGCCGCCGGCGCCGACCCGCGCCCGAAAGAGAGAGCGCGCGCGCGCGCCTTTTTCCTCCTCAGCGCCGCGCGGGCCCCCCTTGAGAAAAAATCACCCAGCCTTGGCCTTGAGCTCCTTGACGCGCGCCTCCAGCTCCGGCAGCGCCGCCTGCCAGTCGGCCACGAGCCCGTAGTCGGCCACGCCAAAGATGGGCGCCTCGGCGTCGGTGTTGATGGCAACGATGACGCGCGAGTCCTTCATGCCCGCCACGTGCTGGATGGCCCCGCTGATGCCGACGGCGATGTACAAGTCGGGCGCGACCACTTTCCCCGTCTGCCCGACCTGCAGTTCGTTGGGCACAAAGCCGGCGTCGACCGCGGCGCGGCTCGCGCCCACGGCGCCCCCCAGCAGCGCCGCGAGGCGCTCGAGGGCGGCAAAGTTGTCGGCGCTCTTGAGCGCACGCCCGCCGCAGACGACCACGCGCGCGGAGCCCAGGTCGGGCTTCTCTACAGCTGCTGATGCGGCGTCGTTGGAAGACGACGAAGAGTCGGACACCCAGGTGGTCGGGCACGCCTGCGCCTCGGCCTCGGCCGCGGCGACGTCGGCCGCGGCGGCGGGCTCGATCGGCGCTTGTTGTTGCTGTTGGCCTGCGTCGTCCTCCGCGGGGAAGGCGGTCGGGCGGACGGTCAGCACGGCGTCCGGGGCGTAGGAACAAGAGGAGGACGAGGACGTCTGAGCAGCCGCCCGCGGCCTGTACCGCACGGTCTCGAGCGCGTTGCCCGCGTAAATGGGGTGGACGAACGAGGGCGGCTGCTGGTTTTGGCCGTCACCGGATGCAACAACAATCCTGACGACGTCCGGCACGGCCTGCACGCCCATCAGCGCCGAGGCGCGCGGGAGCACGTCCTTGCCAAAGGTGGTGCTGGCGGCCAGCACGCAAGACGCGCGCTCGGTCCTTGCGACGGCGCTCAGCAGCGCGGCCGTCGGGGGCGCAAGGCCGCGCTCGAGGCACGCGTGCCGCGCCAGCACGACTTTTCCGACGCCCGGGACGGCCGCGGCCGCGGCCGCGAGCGACTCGGCGGCGGGCCCGTCGCCCCCGGCCACCAGCACGTGCACGGGCTTGCCGAGCTGCCGCGCCGCGGCGACGGCGCAGCGCGTGGCGCCCGCCAGCTCGCCCGCCGAGCGCGCCGACCGCTCGGCCAGCACGAGCGTCGACATCGCCGCCGACGGCGACGGCGACGCCAGGTGGAGGCGCAGGAGGGCCGCGGCGGCCGTGGTGCGGAGCACTGGAGCGGCTTGGTGGGATGCTGGCGGCCGCGCGAGGAGCGCCATCGCTGCTCCTGCTGCGCGAAGCATTTTTTGGGGGTTGGTTTTTTACGGGACCCGAAGAGGCCTTGTCTCTCTTGTCCCGCGGGGATTGGTGGGTAGGGGTAGCTCTTTTGGCGGAGATGGCGCGCGCGCGTTCGTTGTTGTTGTTGCTGCGTGCGTCGTGTGTGTGTGTGTTTGTGAGGGAGAGCGGGCGAGCGAGGGGGAGAAAGAGAAGCCGATGGAGCGTTGACGTCCGAGGGCGGCGCCACACGCGCGCGTGCCGTTGGCGGCCAATGGGCGACGGTTGCGCGATGGCTCCTTTTCTCTCGAGCGCGCGCGCGCCTATGCGCTCCACCCCCGTCGCTTCAGACGCATCATCAATACATCGTACACCATCGATCGCATCGAACGCACATCCATCCATTCGCCTTTGCTCTAAACACAACACACTCTCGTGAGGGCTTCTTCCCCCCCCTCTCTCTCTCCCGCACGCACGCACACACGCACGCGCGAAAACCAACCACAAACCCCTTCAACAGCAGCCAATGGCCACGCTCGTCGCCGCCACCGGCGGCGGCGCGTCGGCGACGACAACGACGACGAGCGACGACGACACCGGCGCCGCTTCCCGCTCGTTCACGCTCGCTGCCAACTCATGGCTCCCGCCCGCCCTCGCGCGCGCCGCAGAGCGCGAGGAGCCGCGCCGCTTCTCCCGCCTGGTGCGCATGGCCGAGGCCGAGGCCGCCAGGCGCGACTGGCCGCGCCTCCTGCTGCACCTGGCGCCCCTGCGCTCGCTCGTCGAGGCCAAGACGCCGCTCCCGCGGGCCGACGTCGCCGCGCTCGCCTCGCTCCTTCACGCGAGCGTCGTCGCCTCGGCCGCCGACGTCGAGGCTTGCGCGCGCCTGGCCGAGGCGCTCGCCTTTTTGCTGCGCGAGCACCGGCGCGACCGCCGCCTGCAGCGCGGCCCGCTGCTGCGCCTTCCCTGGCGCCCGCTTTACGAGCTCGCGCGCGCGCTTCAGGAGGGGCGCGTGGCGCCAGACCTGCAGGCGGCGGGCCTCCAGCGCACGCGCCTCGCCAACGTGTTCGAGGCCCTGTGGCGCGCGCGCCGCCATTTCCCGCCGGGGAGCGCCGCCGAGGTGTGGCGCGAGCTGGCCCCCGACCTGAGGCGCGGGGGGGACGCGGCCATCGTGGCGTGCGGGTGGTTGCACGTGCTGATGCCGACCAAGCAGCTGGCCGGAGGAGCGATGGAGGACGGGGGATTCCTCCACGCCATGCTGGCCGAGTGGCTCGACCTGTGGGACGGCGCGGCGTGCGGCAGCGGCCTCTGGGACGCGTGCTGGATGTCGCTGTTTGCGCGCGCGGCCAAGGACGACGCGGGGCGCGGCGGCGGGGCGGTCGTCGCCTGGATGCAGGGGTGCGGCAGCGGTTCCGAGGCCGCGGCTGCCTCCTCCCCCTCCCCATCCTTGCCCTCGTACGCCCTCCCGCCCCTGCGCCGCCTGTATGTGCACGTGCTGTCGGCCTTCCACGTCCCCGTGGCCACAGCCCTCGCGCGCGCCCCGATCGGCGAGCGCGGGGAGCCGCGCGAGGCGAGCGCCCTGTTCCTGGGGCCGCGGTCGCACGCCGCGTCGACGGCGCGCAGCGCGGCCAAGCTCGCCCTGCACCTGCTCAAGCAGCCCGATGGTCCTTTTTCTGCTTCTTTGGGCGGCGGCGGTGGTGGTTCTTCTGTCTCTGAGTTCGACTGGGGCGGCGGCGGCGACGGCACCAGCAGCGACAGCGACAACGAGCAAGCGCAAGAGGAGGAGGAGCGCCCCTCGGCCGGCTCCGCCGCTGCCGCGCGCGCCCTCCTCGACCTCGTCGCGGCCGTCGAGCAGTACGCCCACCCGAGCAACGCCGCCCACCCCTACGCGCCCGAGCTCGCGCAGCTCGTGCGGCGGGGGTCGCACGCGCTGATGAAGCAGCTCGGCAAGCAGGCCGGCCCCCGGGGGTGGCCGGGAGAGCCGCGCCTGGTGCCCGCCTCGGCGCGCCGCTTCGCGCGCGCCCTGCTCGTCCTCTGCGCGCGCGGGCAGTTTGCGCGCGACCCGTCCCTCTCGGCGGCGTGCTGGCGTGCGCTGTGCCAGCTCGCGCACGTGGTGCCCTCGGAGGCGCTCCCGCTCGTGGCCGCGCGCTTCTCGCAGGCGCTCGAGGCGAGCACGTCGGCGGCCGCGGGCGCACTGCCCGCGGCCGCGGGGGCGCTGGCCGCGTGCGTGCGCCCGCTCGTGCTGGCCGCGGCAGCCTCGGGCGGCCGCCTGCGCGTTCGGCTGTCCGGCGCGGGCGCGGCGGCGTACGGCGTGCTGCGCGCGGCCGCGGCCGAAGCGGACGACGATGGCGATGGCGATGGGGATGGTGGCGGGGGCGCCCAAGCCACCGCCACAGCCGACCAGGCCGCCGCCGCCGCCGCCGACGACGCCGACGACGACGACGGCCTCGCCGTCGTCGTCTCCCCGCTCGAGCTGCTCGCCGAGGCCATGAAGGCGCTGGTCCCGGCCCTCGACGCCAACGACCTCGGCAAGACGGCCGCGGCCTTCCAGTTCTTCAACGCCGTCTTCGCCTGCCTGCCGGCCCTGAGGGGCACCGGCGACGAGCCGGCCGACTACGACGTCGCGGCGCCCGCGGGCGGGGGGTGGGAGGACGAGGCGGACGGCGGCAAGGGCGACGGCGAGGACGGCGACGGCGACGACGAGGCCAACAAGACAAAGCCGGGCGGCGCCTCCCCCGCTTCCCCGCCGCCGCCGCCCCCACCAGAGCTCCCGCTCTAC
Organism: Mychonastes homosphaera; assembly: GCA_009193075.1. Classification (NCBI taxonomy): domain Eukaryota; kingdom Viridiplantae; phylum Chlorophyta; class Chlorophyceae; order Sphaeropleales; family Mychonastaceae; genus Mychonastes; species Mychonastes homosphaera. Next base: position 806,929 of record VXJC01000002.1, on the reverse strand, counting down.
GTGGACGACTGGCTCGACGCCCTCCTCGAGCGCCTGCTCGACCTGATCGGCAACCTCGAGTCCGCAGTCGGGAGCGGGGGCCTGGGCGGCAGCGCGGGCGACGCCGCGGGCGGCGGGGCGCTCGAGGCGCTCACCTCCTCGGCGACCTCCCCGCTCAGCGACGCCGCCGCCTTCGCCGCCTTTTGCCCGGCCCTCCTCTCGCGGCTCGGCCCCGCGCGGCGCAGGCGCGCGGCCGAGGCGTTCGCGCGCTTCCTGCTCGCGGCGCCCCGCGCGGGCGTGCTGGGAGACGCGGCGGTCCTGGCGCGCGCGGCGGCAGGCAGCTGCCCGGCGCTGGCGGCGCGCGCCATCGCGGCGCCGCTCGCGCGCCGCGCGGTGGCCGACCTCAAGGCGCAGCGGCAGAGGGCGGCGCAAGCGGCGTCTTCGTCCTCCTCCTCTCTGCCGCTCTTTTTCGACAGCGAGCGCGACGCTCTCGACGCCGAGGACAAGGCGGCGGCGGCGGCGGCGGCGGCGGCTGAGCAGCAAAAGCAGCAAAAGCAGCAGCAGCAGCAACAGCATCAGAACGACCTGACGCGCGCGCAGCAGGAGAGCCTGGCGTGGGCGCTGTCGCTCGCGGGCGCCGCCGCGGGGCAGCTCCCTCCCGCGCTGGTTCGGCGCCGCCTCCTGCCGCTGCTGCTCGATGCGGCCGACCTGGGCTTCGCGGCCCCCTCGCGCGCGGTGCAGAACTGGGCCGCGTTCGCGGTGGCTTCCCTGCTCTCAACGCTCACGTCGTGGCGCCTGCCCGCGCGGTGGTCGGCGCGCGCGCCCGTGCTGGTGCCGAGGGCGGCGTTGGCGGGGGTGACGGTGGAGGAAGAAGATGAGAACAGCGGCGGAGGCGCCTTCCCCGTGTGCGCGTGGGTCGACCGCGAGGGCCGCGGCGCCAGCCCCTTGCCCTGGCGCGACCCTGCTCCCGAGGACCTCGCGGCGGCCGCGGCCATCACGGAGCGCTACCTGGAGCGGCCCGCGGACGCGCTGCGGCGCGCGCTCTGCAGCGGCGGTGGCAATAGCGGCGGCAACGGCGGCGGCAGCGGCAACGGCAGCGCCCTGCTCCTCACGACCTCAACCAAGGCCGGCCGCCAGCGCCTGCTCGCGCTCGTGTGCGCCGTCTCCTCGGTGCTCGTGGGCCTGGGCTCCAAGCTGCCCGAATTCGAGGGCATGCCTGGCGGGGGCGGGGGTGGGGGCAACAACAACAGCGCCGTCGGCCCCCTCTCCTCCTTCCCCACGCTCTCGCCCTCGTCCCTCGCCATCGTCGGCGCGCCCGGCCCTGCGACCATTGGCCGCCCGGGCGCGCGCAACCGCGCCGCCGTCGCGCTCGCGGGCACCCTGCGCGCGTGCCGGGGGGACCACCGCGAGGCGACCGAGCTCGCCCTGGCCGGCGCGCTCGTGCTGCTGGTGCCCGGCGTGGGTGAGGCGATGGCGCAGGGGCCCGGCGCGGGCGCGGGAGGCGGTGGCGCGTCCGGCGGCGGCGCCGAGGGCGCGGCCGGGGGCGCGTCGGGCGGGGCCCCCGAGGAGCCCGCGGCCGCGGCCCACCTGCTGCGCCGCGGCTTTGGCGTGCTGCCGGACTCGGTGGCGGGTGCGGGTGCGGGTGGCGACGATGGCGGGGGTGAGGACGGCGACGATGACGAGCAAGAGCAGCAGCAGCAGCACGACGGCGGCAGGAGCGCGGGCCACTCGGACGAGCTGCGCGCCCCCCGCTGGCGCAAGCGCTCCCCGCTGACCGCTGTGGCCGACCGCGTGCGCAAGTACCTGCTGTGGCGCGCGTCGACGGCGGCGCAGTGCTCTCACTTTTTCGCCGTGGGCAAGGGCGCAGAGGGCGAGGGGGCGCTGCTGCTGTCGTCGGTGGTGGCGGCGGCCGCCGCCGTCGACGACGACCCGCGCGCGGGCCTCCCCCGCGAGTACCTGCTGCTCCTGCGCGAGTGCGCGGCCCTTTCGCAGTGGCCCAACCGCAGCGTGCGCGCGACCGCGGCGCCCGCGCTCACGCAGGCGTGCAGCCGCTTCCCGCAGCTGGCGCGCGAGATGCTGCCGCTCGCGCTCGCGTCCATGGCGGGGGGCGCCGCCGCCGACCTGCCCGCCGTGCTGGCCCTGGGGGCCACGGCGGCCGCGCGCGGGGACGACGGCGGCGTGCTCGCCGACCCGACCACGGGCCTGGCGGCCGCGCACCCGGCGTCGGGCCTCGACGCGCCGCGCGAGGCGCGCGCGGCGGCGCTCGACGTCTTCCTGCAAAAGACGCTGCGCAGCGGGCTGGCGGGGGGCGGCGATGCGGCGGTTGCGGAGCAGTCCCAGGCGGCCGCCTCCACGGCCACCGCCACCACCACCACCACCACCGCCACCACCGCCGCGGGCGAGGAGAGCGCCACCGATGGCCGCGTCGCCGGCGCGTGCGCCTTTGTCACCGCCTCGATCGACGCGCTGCGCCTGCTCTCGCGCGACCCCGTCTTTGGCCCCGCCGGCGTGCGCGCGGCCGTCCTGGCCGCCGCGCGCAGCTCGGCCAGCCCCGCGTCCGCGCGCTCGATCGGCTCGGCGCTGGCGCAGATGATGACGCGCCTGCGGCTGCCGCCCGGGATTGGCCGGGCCGAGGCCACGCGGCTGCGGGCCGACCTGGTGTCCGCCGGCGCGCCGCCGCCACCCGGCGCCGCCGTCTCGGTGCGCGCCACGGTGGTCGCCAACGCCGCGCTCGTCACGCTGCTGTCGGCGCGCGGGCTGCCTGAAGGAGGAGGAGGGGAGGAAGAGGCCAAGGACGACGGGGGCGCGGGCCCGGGCGGCGACGCCGAGGTGGCGACGCACCTCGCGCGCCTCCTGACGACCGAGGCGTCTCCCCTGCTGCGCGCCGTCGGCGGTGCGGGCCTCTGGCTCATGGCGCTTCCCGCCCCCCCGCCGCCGCCGCACTCCGGCGGTGATGCTGCTGCTGCCTCAGCCGCGACATCCTCCTCGCAGCGCGCCGCCGCCGCCCGCGCCGCCTGCGCCCTGCTGGAGCGCGAGGGCGGCGCCGCGCGCCTGCTGCGGCTGCTCGCCGCCGACCACACGCGCCTCGACGCCGCCGAGGCGGCCAAGGACAAGCGCGGCGGGGGTGGGGGCGGCGGAGGCTCCGGCAGGGGCCTGCTGGCCGGCGGCGCCGGCGCCTCGGAGGCCGCCGCCGCCGCCGCGGGCGCCCTGGCGCAGGCCGCGAGCGCGTCGCTCGAGGCCCTCCTGTCGCGGCTGGTGGCCGCGGGCGTCGAGCGCGTCGACCGCTGGTCGGCCGGCTGCGGCGGGCAGCGCCCCCCTGCCCTGCGCGAGGGCCTCTTCGAGGCCGGGCACGCGCGGCTCGGGCGCCTGCTGGCGTCCTCGGCGCTCGCGACGGGCAAGCCGGGGCTGCTGCGCGCGGCGCTGGCCGGGCCGCTGGCCGAGATGCTCGACAAGCACGCGCAGCCGACGGGCGCGTCCGAGAAGGCCGAGGCGGCCACGGGGGTCGAGGTGCTTGCTGGCGTGGTGTCGGTCGGGGGGCCCGGGTGCGGCGGCGGCGGCGGTGGTGGTGGTGACGGCGACGGCGACGACGACTGGGCCCTCGCGCTCCTGCGGCGCGGCCTCGCCGCGGCCACGACGGAGATGGCCGAGGCGTGGTGTGCGGCGCTGCGGTTCAGCACGGCGCACCTGCTGGCGACGGCGGCGGCGCAAGACGACGACGACAAGGGCAGCGGCAGCGGCAGCGGTGCTCTCGAGTTCTCGCGCGGCACCGTCTCGGCCGAGCCGTACGACGGCTGGTCGGTGGCGGCGGCGGCGGCGGCGTCGTCTTCGTCGTCTCCGTCGCCTGCGGCGCGCGCGGCCGCGCGGCGCGCGCTGGCGGGCGTGCTGGCGGCGGTGCTGGCGGCGCCCGGGGCGCTCGCTGGCGGCCCGCGCGGCCGCGGCAGCAGCGGCGGCGGTGGGAGCTTGGGGGCGGCGGCGGCGGCGGCGGCGGCTGCTCCTGCTGCTGCTCCTGCCGCCGGCGCCCTCCTCCCCGCCCAGCTGCGCCGCCTCAAGTACGTGACGCAGATCATCGCGGCCCTGCGCGGCGCCACCGAGGGCGTGGGATCGGAGGCGGCGTCGGAGGCGAGGAGCGGCCGAGGCCAAGCCGCAACCGGGCCGTCGCCTCTGCCGCCGTCGCCACCCGGCCGCCGCCCCCGCCTGCCCGCGTGCGCGCGCCTCTTTTACGGCCACGCCCTGTCCGAGCTGGCCGCCGCCCTCGGCTGCGCTGCTCGTGGTGGTGGTGGATCGATCGCTGCCGCCGCCGCGGCTCCTCTGGCGGACCTGGCCGCCCTGCGCGAGCCCGTGGGCGCCCTGCTCGCGCTGTGCCTCGCGCACCTGCGCCCGTCGCCCCCGCCCGCCTCGGCCGCAGTGCGCGCGGCGGCCGCGGCGGCGCGCGCGGCGCCCGTCGGTGGTGGTGGTGGCGGTTTCTCCTCCTCGGTCGCCAACCCCGTCACGGCGGCCTCGCGCGGCAGCCCGGGCAGCGGCTCGGTCGTGCTTGTGACCCCCCCTGGCGGCGGCACCGGAGGAGGAGCGAGCTTGGCGGGCGACCAAGGCGACGACGAGGACGACGCCGGCGCCGAGCGGCGCCAGCGCGCGCTCGCGGCCGCCGCGCTCGCGGCCGAGGCGGCCGTGCTGGGCGCGGCGGCCGCAGCGGCCACGGCCGCGCTGGCGGCGCTGGGCGGCGGCGAGCTGTTCGACGACGCCGACGACGCCCAGGACGGCGGCCGCCCGGGCGGCCTGGCGCTGCTGCTGGATCTGGAGGACGGCGAGGAGGAGGAGGAGGACGACGACGACGGCGAGGACGAGGCAGCGGCGGTTGCCGGGGCGATGGACGTCGACGCCGCTGCTGCCGCCGCCGCCACCGCCGCCGTCGTCCTGCCCCCCGCGCCCCAGTCCACCGCCGCCACACCCTCCGCTTCCGCGTCCCGCCCAGCGCCGCGCGCCTGCGCGCCGCGGCCGGCGCCCTCGCCTCGCTGGCCGTCGCGGCCGGGAACCGCGCGTGCGCGACGCTCGAGCGGCACAAAGGCGCGACGACGGGGGGCGCGGCGGCGGCGGCGGCGGTGGGAGAGCAGCAGCAGCAGCAGCCTCAACCTCAGCGCCGCAGCGACGGCGGCAGCGAGGAGGACGCCGTTATGGTGAGCGCCGCCGACGCCGCTGGGAGCAGCGCGGGCACGCTTCCCGTGGTTGGTGGTGCTGGTGCGGGCGGCGAGGGCGGCAGCAACGGCGGCAACGGCGGAAACGGCGGCAACGGCGGAAACGACGACGCCGACGACCGCGACAGCGTGGCGCGCGCGGGCGTCGCCCTCGCCTTCTTCCTCGCCGCCTTCGGCGCGGGCGACGTGGCCGAGTGCAGGCCCTGGCTCGTCGCGCTGCTGCCCGGCGTCCTTCGCGCGCAGGAGCTGCGCGCGCGCCAGTTGCAGTCGATCGCATCGGACGCGCGCGCGGCCTTCCTGCTGTCCAAGTACCTCCCGCTGCTGGCGCCGGGCGCCTCGGCGTCGTCGTCGTGCCTGGCCGCGGCGGGCGCGGCCGTGCTGGCGGCCGCGCGCAGCCCCTACTGGAGCACGCGCGGGTCGGCCAGCGTGCTGCTGGGTCTCGTTTGGTTCCGCAACCAGAGCGCGCTGCCGGCGGTCTCGGCAGTGGCGGTCGGGGAGGAGGAGGGGGGCGAGGAGGGGGAGGGGGCGTCGCTCGACGACGCGCTGCGGGCGGCCACCGAGGCCGCGCTGCGCGACCCCAAGGCCGAGGTGCGCGCGGTCGCCGCGGGCACGCTGTCGGGCATGCTGCGCGGGCGGCGCGGCGAGCGCGCGGCCTCGGCGCTGCGCGCGGCGCTGGAGCGGCGCGCCGCGGCGGTCTGGGGGGGGGGTGGGGGGGGGGGGTGGGGGTGGCTCTTCCGGCGGCGGCGCCGGCCGCCCGCCGCTCGGCGGCGGCAGTGGCGGCGGTGGCAACAACAACAACAGCGCCGCCGCCTCCGCCCTCCTCCGCCTCGAGCAGCACCAGCAGCGGCAGCAGCAGGCGGCCGTGCAGGGCCTCAAGGCGCTGCTCATGTCGACGCCCTACGAGGTGCCCCCCTGGGCCGGGCAGGTGCTCGGGGCGCTGGCGCGGGGCGCCGGGTCGCGCCGCGCGCCCGCGGCCGTCAAGCGCGAGGCCGCCGCGGCGCTGGCCGAGTTTCGCCGCACGCACGACGCGGACGAGTGCCGGCGCGTGCTGGGCGAGGAGGCGTGGGAGCGCGTCGTGAGCGTGTCGGCGCAGAGCAGCTACTTTGCTTGATCTCTACAAACACACACACACAGATGCATATGATGCAACTATCTCTCTCGCACTTTTGACGAGGATGATGATGATGATGATGATTGCGCGCTCTTCTCTCTCTCTCTCTCTCTCTCTCTCTCTCTCCGTCGGGGAGGCGGCGGCGCGGGGGGCCGGGGGGGGGGACAAGGGGTTGGGGTGCTTTCTCAACTTGGGGCGGCGGGGGTGCGCTTGTCGTCGTCGGCGGCGGCAGGTCTGTCATGTGTCGAAATCGGAGGAGTCGGAGCGGAGGTCGCACAGTAGGAAGTCCGGCTGGTAGAAGAAGCCGCCGCCATCATCATCATCGCCGAGGCCGCCATCATCGTCCTCGTAGTCCTCGTCCTCCTCGTCCTCATCCTCGTTGTCGTCCTCGTCCTCCTCGTCGTCGGCGTCAGCGTAGTAGGGGAAGTCGTCGTCGTTGCCGCCGTCGTCGTCCTCGTCGTCGTGCGCCTCGATCGTGCGGCCGTTGCCGTCCTCCTGCTGCTCCGCCTCGTCCTCCTCCTCGTCCCCCTCCCTGTCGCTCACCTCCTCCCCGCGCTCGCGCAGCTGCCGCTTGATCTCGCGCACGCGCGCGCGCGTCACCTCGATCCGCCCCTCCGCTTCGCGCGCGTTGCTGTAGTCGATCGCCAACTGCACCATCTCTTCGTGCCCCTGCCACGACGTGACCGCAACGAGCTGGGAGCGGAGGCTGGAAATGCGGTCGAGCTTTTCCAGCCGCCGCGCCTCAAGCGGGACCGCGACCAGCCGCAGGATCGCCCGCGCGAGCTGCTCGTTCTCCGGGAGGACGGGCGCGCCCGCTGGCTCGTCATGCACGGAAAGACCCATCCCAGGGGAGTCCTGCCCTCCTTGTCCGGCGCGTTGACGTCGGCGTGGCACTCGCGCACGAGCACCTCGAGCAGACCGAGGCGCGGGGGCATCAAGGACGGGGCTTGCGGGGCGTCGTTGGCCGGCGGCGGGTGGTACATCGGGCAAAGGCAAAGGTGAAGCAGCGAGGCCGACGGCTCGGTTGCGGACGAGGCAAAGCCGTGGTAGGGCGAGTAAGGGACGCGCGCATTGATGTCGGCGCCCGCGCGCACCAGCTCGCGCACCCTCTCGTCCGAGCTGTGGAGGACGCAAAGGGCGAGCTCGGACGCGCGGCCGTCGTAGAGGGGCTTGACGCTGGCGCCGTGCTGCATCAGGACCGCGACGAGGTCGCTTCGCCCGGCATCGTGCGCGCGCTGCAGCGGCGTGCGCTTGAACCTCTCATATTGGTAAGTGATGGCACGCTCGAGCGCCTCCGCCTTTTCGGCCAGGCCGTCCTTGTTGGCGATCTTTTCGATCAGCGCGCTGACATGTTCCGCGCTCTTGCCCTCCTTGACGGCCCACGCGATGCGGTTGATCTTGCGTACCACGATGGCGTTGTTGTTGATTTTTCTCTAGCAGAGCGGCGCGCGTGGAGAGGAGATGAGAGGAGAAAAAAACAGAGGGGTGGGGCGGGGGAAAATGGCGCCGACGCTCGCGCGTTGCGTTGAGGGGAGCGTCGAGAACGAAAGAGAAAAGGGGGCAGTCTTGTGTGAGGGGGATACGCGCGCGCGGGCGTGGCGATGAGCTTTGACGTGCTTTGTGCTTTGTGTGTGAGAGAGTTTCCGGGGGTTTTGTGCTTTGGGGCTTGAGTGAGAGAGAGAGGGGGGAAGGAGCTTTGGTTTATTGGGGGGGAGGAGAGAGAAAGCGAGCAAGCGAGCGAGCGAGTGCGACCGCCGCCGGCACTGTCGAGCGCGCGAGCCCTCGCGATTCAATTCTCTTTTGCGGGACGGCGCACAAAGGCATCGGACAGCTGCGCGACGCTTTCTTTACAACTCTGTGTGTGCAACCGCTTCAACAGAAGACCTGGATGGCGGGGGGACTGGTGCGCGTTTTAGGGGCAAGGAGAGGGACCGTAATCAAAACACGCGCCCTCCAGCGGCCTCACCGCCCGGCCGCCGCCGCCGCCCCACAAGACGTCGCCGCCGTCATCATCAGCGAGTCCTCAAGCGCCGTCACCTGGCGCGCCATCCCCAGCACCTCGTCGGCCGGGGTCGACGACAGCGGCCAAACGTTGGGCGACGTGTTGTTCGTCGCCTTGGCAAATGCGGCCTGCTGCGACTGCACCTGCGCGTTGTCCGGGTAGGCCGTGCCGAGCTCGGCGAGCGTGGCGTTGGCGTCCGCAGCGATCCCCTGCTGGTACGCGAGCGACTGCTGTGCGGACGGCAGCGAGGGGGAGTAGACCCCCTGCGCGAAAAGGGCCGCCGAGATGCCCGCCCCAATGAAAAGGGTCGCGACCCACCCGCAAAACATCTTGGCGAGCACAGTCCACTTGACGGCGCCCGCGCGGTTCTCGGCGAGTCCGACCCCCGTGGTCGAGCCCACGTGCGTCTGCGTGGTAGAGAGCGGGAGACCGAGATAAGAACCGAACGCCGTAACTAAAGAGGTGGTGGTCTCCATCGTGAAGCCGCGGCATGGGGTGATGCACGTCATTTTCACGCCCAGGACGCGCATGATCTTCCAGCCGTAGGTGGCCAGGCCCACGACGATGCCCGTGGCCCCAATCCCGCCGAGCATCCAGGGCTCGACCGGGTTTTTGCTCGTGATCATGCCGACGTTGTAGATTGAGTAGATGGCCGCAAACGGGCCGATCGCGTTGGACACGTCGTTGGCGCCGTGCGCAAACGACACGGCGGCCGCGGAGATTACTTGGAGGTATTTAAAGACTTGCTCCGTGCGAGGATCGTACTTGGTGGCGTCATCGTGGATGTGCTTGAGCGTGTCGTCGCCGTCCACGCACTCGAAGATGTCGGCGTTGAGCCCGCCCGTCATAAAGTTGTAAAAGTGCTTCCACGCCTTGGCAAAGCGGTTGTCCTCGGGCGAGATTGTCTTGGGCAGCAAAAAGTCCGGCATGGACGCCTTCGCGACGTGCGCGCCCGACCGGCGGCGGTGCGGCAGGCCCGAGGGCGGCAGCGTCTTGCCCGATGCCTCGTACTCGGCGAGCGTGGCGTCCCAGCTCTTCTTTGCCCGCATGAGCAGCGGGATGCCGATGGCGCCGGCCAGGATCGCCGAGCCCACGGCCGCCACGGCGCTGACCCACACGACCGTCGTGATCGGCAGCTTGATGACCTTGGACAGGCCCTTGCTGAGCACGAAGACGAGGTTGACAAAGATGGTGATGAAGATGAGGACGGGCAGCACCCAGATCGCAAGCGTGGACGAGTTTTTGCGCGTCAGCACGAGGAAGCGCAGGAGGTGGAAGAGGCAGAAGGCCAGGAGGCCCGCGAGCACGGGCGAGATGAACCACGACGCGACGATCACGCTGACGCCCGAGATGAAGGGGAACTCCGGGATGGGCTTGTTCCAGATGACGCCGTCGAGGCCCTTGTAGACGAGCGCAAAGCCCATGACGCCGCCGATGATGGTGTGCGTGGTCCTGTGGGTTTTTTTTGGGGGGGGGGGGGGTGGCGGGGGGGGGGGGGGCAGGGGCGTGAGTTTTTTTTTTGCTGGTTGGATGCGCAAGAAAACAAGAGCAAAATAAACAACTCAACGACACGGGCAGCTCCAGGTAGGTCGCGATCAGCAGCCAGATGGCCGCCGCCGACAGCGCGCACAGCATGCCATACGCGAACACATCGGGTGTCGACGCAAAGACGGCCGGGTTGGCTACGCCGCCGCTGATTGTATTCGAGACGCTGCCGCCGAGGAGGATGGCGCCCAGCGTCTCCATGATGGCGGCGATGACGATGGCCCACTTTAGCTTGAGCGTGTGCGAGCCGACCGAGGTGGCGAACTGTAGGGGATTTTTTTGTTTTTTGGGGGGGAGGGGGGGAGGGGGGGGGGGGGGAGGGGCAGGCAGGTGAGCAAGGGGGGGCCCCGCCTCGTCGGGTAGAAGGGGCCTGCTTGGGGCTCGGGGATACAGAGGAAAAGACGTACCGCGTTGGCCACGTCGTTGGCGCCTGTGTTTGATGGGCGTGCGCGTTTGTGTGTGTGTGTGTGGTGTGTGTGAGAGGGAGAGAGAGAAAGAGGGGCGGATGTGATCGGCTGCCGGCGCGCGCAAGCACGCCGGGCGCCAACGACGCCCCTCCGCCGGCACCGCAGCTCTTGTTATGCGGTTCCCCCACCCTCGGCCCTTTGCCGTTCAAAAACGCACCAATGCCGTAGGCCATGATCCATGCCACGATTCCTCCCACCACCACCCTGTATTTTTATAGATGTGGTTTATATAGGACCGTTGGAGGGAGCAACTGAGGAGTGAGAGAGACGAAGCGAGCGCGGCCGGCGGCGTCAGCGGCAAGAGGGTTGACGCGCGGGCGGCCGAGCCCCCCCCCCCCCGCCCCCCGCGCCCGCTCCCCCGCCCGGCATCCCTAGTCTCTGGCTTTGAAATAAAGACCGGGCCCGTGTCGTCGGAGGACGCCATCACGTACATCCCTGTGTGGTTTTTGGAGGGGTTGAAATTGGTCCGGCGCAGAGGGAGAGAGAGAGGGGGGACCACGGGTGTGTGTCAGTTCGGGGTCAGTCCGGGGTGAGTGCGTCTGTCACTCCCCACCAGAGGGTGTTTAAACATGCGTGAACCCGCGCCCGCCGGCTCGCCGGCCTCAGTGCGGCCTGTCGGCAATCCAGGCGCACGTCAAACCGTAATTTCTGCCCTTTCGAGCGCCGACTCACAGTAGATGCTCTGCAGCGCCATGGCGGATGGCTTTGATCGAAGGCGGGAAGGGGAAGATGCTCTGCTGGGGTGTTGGGGCTCTCGTCGCTTCCGACTTTGGTTTGCGCTCGAGCTCGCCTCCGATAAGATGGATGGCGCGCGCGCGCGGTACTAGCGATAGAGAAGAAGGATTTGGTGCGGTAGGTGAGCACGAAGTGGGTATTTAAGGCGGTTCGTCCCCGCGCACGAGCTGTGGTGAAATACGCGGCGCGGCGGAGGCGGGGGCGGCGGGGGCGGGGGCGGCGCGGCGCGCAAAATTGCTCGCGTCGAGGCGCCGATTCTTTAGCGTTTGGTCGAAGCAGCGCTGCTTCGATGGGGCCTCTGGTAGTTCTGGACGGGCGCGCGACGTTGTTGCCAGGGGCCGCGTGATTTCCAGGTGTCGGGTGCGCGATTCGGGTTTGGCGCTCGGCTCGCTACACGGCGACGCAGCGTTGGCGGCGCAGCGTCTGCGGCCATCAAGTTGATGGCCCTCTGCTTCGACGGGCGTCACAACAACGCCCATCTTCCCTCCCCATCTCCTCTTTCTCGATCTCGCGCCGCCCGCGAACCGCATCCCGAACCCCCCTAAAAAAAACCCGTCCGACGCGGACCCAATCACACCCCAACCGACAGAGAAAAAACGACACCACGTCCGCCCGCCAGGACGACCCCTGGCTCGCCGCCGACAAGTTCCAGCACTTTGCGCTCTCCGCCACAGGCGCGCTCGCGGCCTACTGGTGGCTCGGCGGGGGGGCGGCGCGTGATGGCGGCGGCGGCGGCAGCGGCAGCACGCGCGCCGCCGCCTCGCCCGTCGCGCGCCTCCCGCTCGCCGCCGCCGCTGCGCTCGCCGCCACCCTCGGCCTGCTCAAGGAGCTCGGCGACGGCCCCCTAGCCCTGTGGCCCGGGCGCGCGTCCTTGAGAGACGCCGTCGCCGACGCCTTGGGCATCGCCGCGGCCGTGGTCTACGTCGTGCGCGGGGGCCCCCTGCCGAGGAGGAGACGACTCGGCCCCGCCGCCGCCGACGATGACGACGACGCCGAGGCTCCGCTGCCGCTGGTTGTGATGCTTCGGCCGCCGACGAATTGAGAGAGAGACCTTAACAAACAAACAGTGAAAAGACACACACACACGAACAACAACGACTAGCAACATGCTCCCCTCCGCCCCTTCAAACCTTGGTCCGCCCGCCCATGCGCGAGCGCGGCAGCGGCGGCGGCTCCAGCGGCCCCGCCTCGACCGCGCGCGACACGCGCGCCGCGGCCCCCTCAGACGCCAGGCCGCGCGCGGCCACGCGCGCGCACGCGCTCGCCAGCCGCGGGTCGGCAGACAGAGGCAGGCTGGCGACCACCTCGTCGGCCGCGGCGTCCGAGCAAGCCCCCTCGACGGCCGCGAGCGCGAGCACGGCGCGTGCCTCCTCTTCCTCTTCCCTTCCTTTCCCGACAACACCGCTCGCGCCCCCGACGAGCAACCGCACCAGCGCGCGCGAAAAGACGGACGAGGGCGCCGAGGCCGCGCGGCGCGCCGCCCGGCGCGCGGCCGCCGCCAAGACGACCAGGTGAACCCCTCCCGGCGTCGCCTGCTTGGCGAGCGCCAGTAGCATGGCCGCGCTCGCGCTGCCGCCCATCGCCGACGCCCGACCGTCGTCCTCCTCCTCCAACGGCAGCGCCTCGGCCAGCAGCGGCTCGAGCACGGCGGGCGTCGAAAGGCTCTCGTCGTCAACACCCCCCTCCGCAGCCACCGCCAGCAGCGCCGCAAACGCCTCTGGCCCCGCGCGGTTGGCGCGCGGCGGCCCGCTGCGCACGGCGCGCGCGACGGCGACGAGCAGGGGCCCGCGGCGCGCGGCCGGCAGCCCCGACGAGGTGACGATCGCGCGCACGGCCTCGCGCCACTCCGGCCACGTCACGGCGGCGGCTTCGGGGTCGGCCGCTCGCGCGAGCAGCGCAACGACGAGCGCGTCGGGCAGGGTGGTGGTGGTCGTGGGGGAGGAGGAGGAGCTCAGCGCAGCCGGAAGCGCGCGGCGCACGAGGCGCGCGAGCAGGTCGTCGTCGTCGTCGCCGGCGTCGCGAGAAGCCGCGCGCAGCGCGCGGTCGACGGCCAGCGCGGCCGCGGGCGTGCCGCCGCCCTTTCCAGAGGGGCCGTCGAGCTCGAGCGCCACTGAGAGCAGCAGGGCCAGGTCGTGCTTGGCGGTGGCGGCATCGCCACCACCACCACCACCACCACCACCACCACCACCACCACCAACACCACCACCACCACCACAGCCGGACGCGAGGGCGCGCCTGAGCGCCACCCCGGCGCGGTTGGCGTGCACGCCCGCGCCCCCAGACGCCAGGGCGCGCGCGAGCGAGGCGGCCGGGTCGAGGAGGCCGCCGCCGCCGCCGCTCGAGGCCGCGCGCTCGAGGGCGGCCAGGGCGCGGCGCGCGTGGGACTGCAAGGCCGCCGAAGAAGCCACGCCGCCCGACAGCTCGGCGCGCTCGAGCGCGGCCAGCGCGCGCTCGGCGTGCGTCTGTTTGAAAGGCGAGCTGGCCGCCCGCAGCAGCGCCGCGGCCGCGCCGATGCCCTGCTCCTCCTCCTCCTGTTGGCCACCAGAGCGCGCCGCGAGCTCGAGGGCGGCCGCCGCGCGCCGCGCGTGCGCGCCGCCGCCGACGCCGGCCGCATCCCGTTCGCGCCTCACGGCCGCCAGCGCCCCGGTCAGGTGGCGCGCGGCATCGGGCTGGCAGCGCGCCACCACGCCCGCGACCTCGCTCTCAGACCAGCCGCGGCGCGCCGCCAGCTCGAACAGCGCCTCGGCAACGGCCAGGGTGCTGCTGCCGCTGCCGCCGCCGTTCTCGTCGTTCTTGGCAGGCGGGGGCGCCCAGCGCGCGAGGGCGCCCAGCGCCTCGGCGAGCATGAGGGCGGCGTCCTCTTGCTCCTTTTTGGAGGAGGCGGAGCGGCCCGCGACGGCGGCCAGGGCGGCCAGGACGTTGTTGTTGTTGTTGCCGGGCATCCATGCAGACGATGCGGCGGCGGCAGCGGCGGCGGCGCGAGGAGGCGGAGGGGCGAGACGGAGGAGGAGGACGGGGCGGGGCGAGGAGGAGGGCGGGGCGCAGGGGCGCGCGGGCGGCGTCGGCGGCAAAAGGGCCACCGCGCGCGCCTGGGGCTGGACCGCGCGCGGCGCGCGGCGGCTGGGCGCCGTCAGCGGCACCGCGTGGCGATGCATGCGCGTCGAGAGGGCGTGCATGGTTGCGTTGCGGGACTGGCGGAGAGGAGAACCGAAAAAAATCGGGGTGAGTAAACGATTTCGGCACGCCCCGCGCGTACGAGGATGCGACCGACTCCAACGGCGACTTGGCGATGTGTATATGTTTTCGAGGACCTATTCTTGCGTGTGCGATCGACGTGCGCGTGCATGCGCGCTGGGTTTTTTCAGGAGGAAGGGGGCGCATCATGCGGACTGGGCCGGCTTCTGCCGGATCGAGCGACGCCGACGGCGCCGACGGCGCGCCGACGCGCTCCTCCTTCTCACGATCGCGCCGACACGCACACACTCACACACAGACCCCTGACCGACACGAGCGACCCCTCTCGTCACGCACGCACACACACGGAAAGCGACTTGCAACTTGACGGCCGCCCGATCACCCCCAAAACCACCCCATCATTTCGAACTCGACGAAACCAACCCCCTCCTTTTGATCGACCGATCGATCGATCGATCGCTCGCCCGCCCGACCTGATGGCGTTCTCGTTCGGCGGCGGGGGCGCCACCACGACGCAGCCGGCCTTTGGCTTTGGCGCGACGTCGCCCGCGCCCGCGGCGGGAGGAGGCGGAGGGCTCTTTGGGGGCTCCAACCTGTTCTCTTCGCCCGCCGCGCAGCCTCAGCAGCCTCAGCAGCAGCAGCAGCAGCAGCCCGGCGGCAGCATCTTCGGTGGAGGGGGCACCTCGTTCGGCTTTGGCGGCCAGCAGCAGCAGCAGCAGCCCCAGCAGCAGCAGCAGCAGCAACCGTCGCTGTTTGGCGGCGGCGGTGGCGGCGCGTTTGGCGGCGGCGGCGGCGGCAGCATCTTCGGCGCCGCCCCCGCAACCACCACCACCACCGCCCCCTCGACCTTTGGCACCTTTGGCACCTTTGGCCAACAGCAACAACAACCCCAACAACCCCAACAACAGCAACAACAACAGCCGCAACCCCCGACGTGGTCGCCCGACACCAAGTTCGAGGACCTCCCCCCGGGCGTGCAGGACCTGTTCTCGCGCGTGCAGGAGGCCATGTCCCGCGCGCAGGCCGACCGGCAGGCCGTCGCGGGGGTGCCCCACCTCGAGCGCGCCGGGGCTGGGGCCTTCGGCAGCGACCCGGCCCTCGACGACGGCGGGCGCGCGGCCGCGGACGCCGCCCTGCGCTCGGACCTCGACCGCGAGGCGGCCGCGCTGCGGGCCGACCTCGAGGCCATGGCGGCGACGGCGCGGGGCGAGGCCGAGACGCTGTCCGACCTCCGGGGAAAAGCGGCGTCGCTGCTGCGGTCGACCGAGGCGGCGGTGCGCGGGTACCAGCGCGCGCGGGTGTGGGGCTCGGGCGCGGCGGCGGCGATGCAGATGCAGATGCAGATGCAGATGCAGCAGCAGCAACTCAACGGCGGCGGCGTTGGCGGGGGCGGCGGCGGAGGCGACCTCTTCCCCGGGGGCGGCCCCTCGCAGCTGCCGTCGCCGTTTTTGGCCGAGGCGATCGAGGGGTTCGCGCAGACGGCCGAGGACTACCGGCGGTGCCTGGACGAGCTCGAGTCGGCGGTCGGGGCGGCGGCGGCGGCCGTGCAGCAGCAGCAGCAAATGCAAATGCAAACGCAGCAGCAGCAGCATTCGTCCTCGCCGCTCGGCCTCCTGCCCGGCCTGGCGGCCGCCGCTGCCGCCGCAGCGGCCGGCGGCGGATCCTCCCCTGGCGGCGGCCCGCGCTCCCCGGGGCCCCCCCGCCACTCCGCCGCCTCGTTCCGCTCCCTCGAGCTCGCCGAGGCCCTCCCGACCGTCGTGTCGGACGTCCACGCCTACTTTGTGCACGTGGCCGCGCGCCTGGAGCGCGCGCACGCGGCGCTCGCCGAGCTCAAGGCGGCGCACCTGCGCGCGCTGCGCGCGCGGGGCGACCCGACCGACCCGTTCGCAGAGGCGGCGGCGGCGCGGCGGGCCGAGGGCGAGGCGGCGGCGGGGAGGCTGGGGCTTGGCGGTGGAGGCGGCATGGGGGTGGGCGGAGGAGGAGGAGGCGGCGGCGGAGGCGCGGGCGGGCAGCAGCTGTTGATGCTGACGGCCGGCGGCGGCGGCGGAGGAGGAGTCGCGGGCGGCGTCGGCGGCGGCGGCGGCGGCGGCTTTGGAGGCGGCGCCTTTGGCCTGCAGCCGGGCGTCGGCGGCGGCTTTGGCGGCAGCGATTTCGGCGGCTTTGATGGCGGGCTGGCCGGCGGCGCGCTGCTGACGGGCCAGCAGACGGGCCTGAGCAGGACAACGAGCCGCGTCGGGAGCGGCAGCCGGAGGCAGCGGCGGGGGTGAAAAGACGACACGCGTTTGCGTTTTTGTTTCTCGGCGTTTTTTGTAGTGAAAATCTGTTACTCTGACGCGTCGATGTCGTCGTCATCGTCGTCTCCGTCGAGCTTCATGATGCCCTCCACCTCGCGCGCGCACGCCTCGTGCAGCGCGCGCGTGAACGGGCGCCGCCGAGTGGGCGGCGCCGCCGCGGCGACAAGGGGAAGCGGCGGCGGCGGCTCGAGCTCCTCCTCCTCGTCCTCGTCGCCGCCGCCGCCGCCCTTCCAATCCGACCCCGAATCCAGCGCCAACACCTCTAGCACGCCCAGCGCCGCGCCAACCGTGCGGCGCGGCACCTCCCCCCCGCGGCACACCGAACCAAACAGCCCGGGGCCCCCGAACCCGGCCAGCCGTGCGAGCGCCTCGGCCACCTGAGGCCGCCGCGCCCCCCTCTCGGCGCGCAGCCCCTCGAGCCACAGCCTGGCGCCGAGCGCGGCGAGGCCGTCGCTGTTGCCCTCTTCTTCCATCGCGGCGAGGGCGCCCAGCAGCTCGGCGTCGCGCGAGAAGCGTTCGGAGCGCTGCAGCGCGAGCAGCAGTGATGTCGGCGAGGGCGGCGAGGGCGGGTGGGGGTTGTCGTTGTCGTTGTCGGGGCGGCGGGACGGCGCTTTCCGCGGCGCGCCCGGCGGCGGCTCGCCAGCTGGGGAAATGGCGGCGGCGGCGGTGGCCAAGGGGGATCGATCGGCCCACCTGAGGGCACTAGGTCGCTGAAACGCCGAGGGCGGGCATCGGGCGACCGCCGCGCGGAGCCGGAGCGCGTGCTGCATGGAGAGAGAGGAGAGAGAATGGTGGGGCCCCACCAGCTGTCCCTTCAAAAGCACGGATCGACAAACGCTGAACTGGCAGAGATGCGGCCCTTGATTTTCACCAAGGAGCGGGGTGCGCGTTGTGTGCGTGTTGGTTCGAGTGCGATAAGTACGGGGCTTCACTTTTTGGCGCGGGAGAAGAAGTCCGAGATGGATTTTTGGCCAGCGGGCCTCGCCGCCCCGCCGCCGCCGCCGCCATTCTGCTGCTGCTGCTGCTGCTGCATGGGCGCGGCGGCCGCCGCCGGCTGCTGCTGCTGCGGCGGCTGCTGCGGGGCGTTCAGGAACGATGGCATCATGCTGTGCCACTGCGGCTGGGGCGGGGGGGCGCCAAAGGGAGCCGTGGCGGCCGCAGCCGCCGCCGCGGCCGCAGACGCGCCGAACGCCGGCCCGCCCCCGCTCCCGCCCCCTGCCGCCGCCGCACCACAACCCCCTCCACCACCTCCACCAGCACCCCGCGACACGATCGCCTGCCGCAGCAGCATGGACCCGAGCGGCCCGCTCGCCGCGCCGCCGCCGCCGCTGCCGCCGGACCGCGCGATCGGCGGCAGGGACGCGCCATCCTGCTGGCGCGCGTAGGGGCCGGGGCCGTCGCGCGGGCGCCGCCGCCCTCCCGCCCGCGCCCCGCCTCTTCCCCCACCCCCTCCCCCTCCGCCCCACCCGCTCCCCTGCGACCCCTGCGTCATCATCATCCCCTGCGACCCCTGCTGCTGCTGCTGCTGCTGCTGCTGCTGCTGCTGCTGCCGCGCCGCCGCCCGCAGCGACGTCCACTCCTCCGACGACCCCACCCGCGGCCGCGCCGAGCCCATCGCCCGCCACGCCGCGCCCGCGTCGTCGTATTCGACCCCGCGCGCCAGGCAGGCGTAAAACGCGCGCACGAGGGGCGACGCGCGCGCGGCGCGGCCGTCCCAGTCGGTCAGCTGCAGACCCTCCAGGGAGCGCACGCGGCTGAGGGCCACGTACGCCTGGCCGTCGGAGAAGAGACCGCGGAGGCTGACGGCCGCGCAGTCGAGCGTCAGGCCCTGGGACTTGTGGATCGAGAGGGCCCAGGCCGCGCGGAGGGGGACCTGCCAGCGCCACGCGGCCCCCAGGCCCGCGACCTCGGACGCGAACTTTTGCGGCAGCACGGCGACCTCGCGCCCGTTGGCGAACTGGACGATGGGCACGTGCGAGGAGCCCGTCCACGCGCGGAGGTTGGCGATGGCGCGGTGGAGGTGGTCCCAGGCCTCGGCGGCGGTGGCCGAGGCGGCGGGGACGGGCAGGCCGCCCGAGCGCAGCAGCTCGCGGTAGCGGCGCTGCGCCTCGGCGGGCGAGGGCGCCGGGCCGGGGGCGGCGAGGTGGGCGGTGGCGGGGGGAACGGCGGGGGCTCCCGGGGGTTTGGGGGCTGCTGCTGCTGCAGGCTGCGAGGGCGGCTGCTGCTGCTGCTGTTGGGAGGACGGCGGCGGCGGCTTCTGGTCGGAGAAGGGCGCCGCGGCCGCGGCCGCTAGGGTGAGCGCCGCCGCCGTCGCTGCCGCCGCGCGCTCCTTGCCGCCCCCGCCGCCGCCACCACCACCGCCGCCGCCGTCCTCGGACAGCTCAACGTCGCCCTTTTGCTGCCGCTGCTGCTGCTGCTGCTGCTGCTGCTCCTGGGATCCCGGGCGCTTGGCAGCCCCGTCGTTCTCCTCCTCCTTCTTGACCGCCACACCTCCGAGCGCCTCGAAGCGCGCCTCGCGCGCCAGCGCCGCCGCCGTCGCCGCGATCGCCGCCGCGGCCGCACAGCCGCCGCCGCCGCCGCCACCCCCACCCCCCGCCTCCGCCGCCCTCCCGCCGCCTCCCCCAAATCCGCCGCCCAGTGCGTCCGCCGCCGCCGCCGCCGCCACCGCCGCGCCCACTGCGTCCTCGGTCGCGCGCCGCTCCGGGTTGCTCCCGGCCGCCCACAGCGCGCGCAGCTCGGCCAGCGCCGCCTCGAGGCGCGCCAGCACCTGCTGCGCCCCCTCGAATCGGGCGACGACGCCGCGCGAGCCGTTGACGAGCTGCCCGCCGCCCCGCCCGTCCCCGCGCAGGTCGAGGTTGCGCAGGAGCATGACCTGGGCGCCCTCGCGCAGGGTGAGCTCGCGCGCGGCGAGGCAGTCGCGGAAGAACGGCAGCTGCCACAGCGCGCGCTCGGCGTCGGCGGCGCGGCGCGCGGCGTCGGCCCCGGGGCCCGCCGACAGCAGCTCGGGCGCCACCGTGACGCCGTCCATGCCGTGGAACATGCAGTCGG
Organism: Mychonastes homosphaera; assembly: GCA_009193075.1. Classification (NCBI taxonomy): domain Eukaryota; kingdom Viridiplantae; phylum Chlorophyta; class Chlorophyceae; order Sphaeropleales; family Mychonastaceae; genus Mychonastes; species Mychonastes homosphaera. Next base: position 787,364 of record VXJC01000002.1, on the reverse strand, counting down.
GCCCGCGCAGCTGGGCCATCTCGCGCGCGTTGAGGGCGTCGACCTCGCGGTTGGTGGCGAAGAGGGCCGTCGGGCGCACGCGGCGCTGCTGCTGTTGATGGTTTTGTTGTTGTTGTTGTTGTTGCTGCGAGGCGCCTTGGGGCTGCGTGGCGACGCCGCCCCCGCCGCCCGCAACCAGCGGCCGCGAGCACCGCCGCACGAGCTCGTCCATGGCCTGCCGCGCCGCCTGCGGCTCGGCCCACCGGAACGCCTCCAGAACCCGCAAAAACTCGGCGTCCCGCTGCCGGTACACCCGCCGCAGCACCACGGGCTGGAAGCGCGTCGCGCGCCACGCTGGCGCTTGGAACGCCAAACCCCTGTTGAGGAAGGCCCCCGCCGGGGTGCTGGGTCCCGGGCGCGTCTCGATGGGCGGCAGCTGGGAGAAGTCGCCGACGGCGACGACCTGCAGGCCGCCCCAGGGCTGCTGGGCCAGGGCGGCGGCGGCGGCGCGGGAGCCGTTGTCGTTGTCTCCCTCGGCGGCGCCTTGGCCGCTGCCGCCGCCTTGGCCGCCGCCCCATCCTCCGCCCCCGCCACCCCCGCCGCCCCCTCCGCCCGTCGCCCTCACGCGCCGCACGTGCGCCTCCACCTCGTTCAGAAACTCGGCGCTCACCATCGAGACCTCATCCACGATGAGCGTGCGCCACGCGCGGATGCGCTCCGAGGGGAGCTTCCCCCCCATGCGCCAAAAGTCCGGGTACGAGGCGGGCACGCCCACCCCGAGCGCCGCGTGCAGCGTCGTGCCCGCGACGTGCGTGGCCGCGATGCCCGTCGAGGCGGTGACGGCGACGCGCCGCTCAAACTCGCGCGGGCCGTGCCTCGCGCGCAGCTCGGCGATGATGCGGTTGAGCAGGAAGGACTTGCCCGTGCCGGCGTTGCCGCTCACGTAGACGTTGGCGCCGGAGAGCACGAGGTCGAGCGCGCGCTGCTGGTCAGGCCCGAGTGGCGGGGAGGAGGCCGACGCGTCGTCGTCGTCCTCTTCTTCGGAGGCGTCGCCGTCGTCCGAGGCGGGGTAGTCGCCGTCGTCGTCCTCGTCTGCCTCATCACCAGGCCGCTCCTTGCGCTTGCGGCCGGCGGCGGCGGCGCCCGAGCGAGGAGGCTGCAGGCCGAAGGGAGCGGGCAGCAGCACGGTCGCGCTCACGACGCCGCCCGACGGCACGGCGGTCGTCGCGGTCGCGGCCGCGGTCGCGCGCCGCCTGGCGGCGGCGGCGTGCTGCGGCGGCGGCGCGAGCGAGTCCGACACGCACATGAGGCTCGGCGCGCCGCCACCGCCGCCGCCTGCTGTGGTTGTGGCGGCGTGACCGGATGGATCAGCGGCGGGTGGGGCCAGCACCTCGGAGGCCGGCGGACCGCTCAGCGCGGACATGTTTTTGTCGCGGGTGGGGGGGAGTGCTTTCTCTCTCTCTCGTCGGTTCCGCGGCGCTCTCTATTATCTGACTGTCGCGCGCCGTGTAGGAAGGAGGTGGCGCGCGCTAAGTGTTCCTAAGCCTAGTGTCTCGGACGCATCGGGTGTGTGTTTGTGAGTCTGTGTGAGAGAGAGCGGAGGCGACGCCGTCGCTTTTTTTTCAAACGCTGCCGACGCTAAGAACGCTCCATCCGTCACGCCGAGGCTGCCTTTTTCTCCTCCGAGGGCTTGGCCTTCCCATTCGCCCCCTGCCCCTGCTGCTGCTGCCCCTTGGCGCGCTCCTCCGCGTCAAACTGCGCCAGCAGGTCCCGCTGTCGGTCCGTCAGTCCCCCTTTCGGCTTGGCCACGCGCACGTGCACGTACTGGTCCCCCCGGGGCCCTCCGCCCCCCGCCGACCCGGCAAACCCCCCCCCCCGCGCGCGCGGGTCCGGCAGCCCTTTCCCCCTGAGCCTCAGCACGTCGCCGTGCATGGTTCCCGGGGGCACAAAGACCTCGGCCCCGCCGTCCAGCGTCGGCACTTTCAGCTCGCGCCCGAGGAGGGCCTCGGCGAGGCGCAGCGAGGCGTCCACGTGGAGGTTGGGGCCCTCGCGCCGGAACACAGGGTCGGGCTCGACGTGCACCCTCAGCCTGAGGCGCAGGCGCGGCTGCTGCTGGTGCTGCTGCCGCCCTCCTCCAGACGACGGCTGGGGCCCAAGCGGCACGGACACCTCGACGGCCTGGCCGTCGTCGACGCCGGCGGGGATGCTGACCTCGACGGGGCCCGGGCCGCCGCCGCCGGCCCCGGCCGCGCCGCCGAGCCCGGGGCCGACGTCGACCCATTTCTTCGTGCCGCGCGCGGCCTCGGCAAACGTGAGGCGCAGTGGGGCCTCGACGACCGCGGCGCCCATGCCGCCGCCGAAGAAGGCGCCGAAGATGGGGTCGCCCCCTCCCGCGGCGCCGCCGCCAAACAGGTGCTCGAAGACGTCGGCCGCGTTGCCAAAGGGGCCCCCTCCAGCGCCACCGCCGCCAAACGGGCCGCCAAAGGGCCCGCCCGCCGCGCCAAAGGGCCCCCCTGCCCCTCCTCCTCCGGCCCCCCCGCCCTCCGACTCCATGCGCTCCATGCGCTCGCGCCCCACGGCGTCGTACAGCCGCCGCTTCTCCGGGTCGCGCAGGGCCTCGTAGGCCTTCGAGACCTCCTGGAAGGCGGCGGCCGCGGCCGCGTCGCCCGCGTTGGTGTCGGGGTGGTATTTTTTGGCGAGCTTGTAGTAGGCGCGCTTGATGTCCTGGTCGGAGGCGGCGCGGGCGACGCCGAGGACCTCGTAGTAGTCGCGGCCGGGCTTTGGGGGTGGTGGCGGGGGCGGGGCGGAGGCGGAGGAGGAGGAGGAGATGCCGCGATGGGGGTGGTGGCCGGGGAGGGGGGCGTTGGCATTGGCGGCGGCGGCGAGAGAAGCCAAGGGCGCGGCGGCAAAGAAAAATGGGCCGCGGCCTTGGCTGCTGCTGCGGCGGAAGGGTGGTGGAGGGTGTACCATGAGGGTGCTGCCGCTGCTGTTGAGGCTGCTGCTGCTGCTGCTCGGGCTGCCACCACCGACACCGCCGGTCGCTCGCCGCCGCCGCGGGGCCGCCCACCCCCGCGTGCCCTCCCCCTCCTGCTGCTCCTCCTCGACCGCACCGACTACGCCTCCTCCTCGTCCGCGGTCGCGCGGCGGCTGCTGGTGCTCCGACTGCTCGTGCGGGACCTCAATCGACGCTGCCCCTGCCGCGAGCAGTTGCGCAGCAGCGCCCTCGCCGCCGATGGCCGCCGCAGACGCCGCCGCAGACGACGCCGCAGCAGACGCCGCCGCAGACGACGCCGCCGCAGACGCGCCCTGCGCGCCTTCGCCACAGGACGACGCGCGCGCGCGCCGCATCAGCAGCGCGATCGATCGCGCCGCTCCCAGACGCCCGGACACCATCTCGTTCTTGTGAGGCGGTCAGCCCTTGGGCTTCTGAGAGTTGGTTCGAGAACAGAGGGACGCCCCCGAAGCCTCTCGCGCCCTCCCCCGCCAAGGACGCGACGCGGCGGCCCGGGCGCGCGCCCCAGGGAGAGGTACTAGTGCAGGCCGCGCCTGTGCGGCTTGCTTGCGCGGGCGCACAGGGGGCGCTTGCGAGCGATTATGCGCGCCGAATCGGGTGTGGGGGAGAGAGGGGTGTGGAGTCGTGCTTTCTCAGCGTCGCCAAACGCACGCTTCGGATGATAGAAACCGCGCCGCTCAACGAGGCTTGTTATGACTCTATTGGTTGGTCAAGGTCTTCAGTTGCCGCGTTTCAACGGGCTAGTGTGTGCGCGCGCAGGCGCAACATGAAGCGGAGCCGATGAAAGACCCGCCCCGCCGCCGCCGACGACGTGCCCGCGTGGTCCTTGCCTCTCGCCCCGCGAGCGCGCGCGCGCGATCGATCAATTCTTTTTTTCAACGGAGGTGTGTGGAAAGCACGCGTTAGAGCAGTCCTAGCAAGGCCCAAGAACAAAAAGCTTAAGTTCGACAAAAAAACTCCGCACGCGCGCGGCGCGACGCCGGGGGGATGGGAGGGGGGGCAACAACGGGCGGTGTCGGCCAGAATTGGCGCGGGGCACGGGGGGGGAGGGGGCAAACTGAGGAAAAAGAGGCGAGCTCCATCAGCGGTTGGTCCAAGCCATGAGGTGGGGTGGTGGCGGAAGTGAGAGCCCTTGGAAGTTTGCGGAGAGGGGGCCTGAGAGGCCGGGGCGGGCGAGGGCCTGGGGAAACATTCCTGCTCCCCGGCCGTCGATCGGGGGTGGGGGTGGGGGTGGGGCGCGAAGCGCAGGCGACGCGAGCGCGGCGGCGGCCTAGGTGGGGGGCGGAGGGGTCGGAGGTACGGGAGTAGTAGGAGGCGACACGCACGACTAAAGAGGAACGAAGGGGCGTTCGGCGACTCGTCGGTGCATACGACGCGGGCGGCACGGGTTTTGGGGGGGCGAGCCGGCGGCAGCAGGGTGGGTTGGGGGGGGCGGCCGGTTTGGGGGGGTTCTCCAAACAAAGGCGTGGAGGTTCTTTGGTTTCGAGCTTCTTTGGGGTGGGGCAAGGGGGGGGGGGGGTCGGGGAAAGGGGGGGGGGTAAGAGTAGAAGGATAGATAGGAAAAAGGGGGGGCGGTACGCGCGCGGGGAGAGAGGGGAGGGAGAGAGGAGGAGGAGGAGAGAGCGCGCGCGCGCGTCGTGCATCGTGCGAGTGCGCCGGCCCGTGCTGTTGTTCAGGCGGCAAAGGCGGCGACCGTGGCCCTGCACGCCGGCGCGCCGAGGGCCTGGAACGCCAGCCAGGTCACGTTGAGCGCCGCCATCAGGCCGAGCAGGTGCAGGGCCGCGGGCAGGGGCGCGAGGTCGGGGCACGCCGCCGAGCCGCCGCCGACGCCGCCGACGCCCCTGGCGGCCAGCCACCTGCGGCGCGCGCGCCGCTCGAGCGCCCACGTCGCCCAGAGCGGCAGCAGGAGGCCGCCGGCGAAGAGCGCGCCGCCCACGAGCACGTGGCAGCTGCAGGGGCCGGCGTCCGGGGCCTCGGCGGCGGCGCCGCCGGCGCCGAGGCCAGCGGCGCCAAACCCCTCGAGCCCTCCTCCCGCGCCGCCGCCGTCGGCCGCGGTCAGGCGCGCGTAGACGCGCCGCACGAGCGCGCGGTGGTAGTCGCTCGCCTCAAACTTGCGGCACACCTCGGGCGCCAGGCGCGCCGCGCTCAGCAGCCACGCGGCCGCGTGCCAGGGCAGGGCGCGCCACACCGAGCCCTGCGGCCGCTGCGCTGCCGAGAGCGCGAGCCACACGGCGCCCGTGTCGGACGCCACGCTCTGCGCCGCGCGGCGCCAGTTGGGGTCCCAGAACGAGAGGCAGCGCGGCTTGAAGAGCAGCGAGGGCACCGTGTCGAGCACCCTGCCGACCAGGCTCCACTGGCCCCTGCGGCGGGCGGCGCGCAGCTCGACTTCGGCCTCGGCGGCAATGAGGGCGCGCAGGCGGCGCTGCTGCTGGGGCGGGAGCGAGGCCGACGAGCGCGAGGCGGACGAGGAGGCGGTCGAGGCGGCCGACGACCACCCCGTGCCGACGCCGCCGCCGCCTGCCGAGGACGACGCCGACGCCGGCAAAGCCCCCGCCCCCGCCGCCGCCGCCGCCGCCGCCAGCCGCCGCTCCAGCTGCTGCCGCCGCCGCCGCGCCCCGGCCTGCTGCCGCGACAGCTGCGCCACGACGAGCATGTTGACCAGCGAGAGCGCCAGCCCCGCGCCCAGGAGCGGGCGGCACGTGCGCAGGAAGGCGCCCTCGAGCGCCCCGGCAAAGTGGAGCACGTAGACGGTCGACGCGGCGTAGACGCCGAGCAGCACAAAGCCCGCGGTGAGGTCGTGCCCTCCCGCGAGCAGGCGCGCGTCGGCGTGGTCTCGGTAGGCGCGCTCGAGGTCGAGGTCGCGGAAGACGAGGCGGACGCGGGAGGCGCGCGGCGGGGGGATGGGGGAGGGGGCGGCGGTGTCGTCGTTGTCGTGGGCGCGGCCGCCGCGCGCGCCGGCGGCGCCAGTGGCGCCGCCGCGCGGCCAGAGCGCGCGCGGGGACGACGCCGCGTCAACCCCGCGCCCGTTCGGCGACGCCACCATTGTTTTTTAGGTCTGGCTTATATCGCTGGCGGTTCTTTTAGGGCGTGATCTACGGGTTGGGGGGGGTGGAGGGGCGGGGGGATCGGGCCGCAAAGAGCGGCGTGTGGGGTGGCCTCTTGGGCGACAAGGAGGAGGAGGAGCAGGAGAGAGGCCAGGGGGGGAGCGTCAACCCCGATGTCCGATCGATCGATCAGGCAGCCGGCGTCGTTATCTCATCGTGGGTAAGGGTTGGGGAGGAGGGGTGGGGGACAATTGGAGGTGGGCGGGGGGGCGCATGCGTTTCTGTGGAATTCAAGAAGGGCGTGCGTGGGCGATGGAGGGGGGTGGTCTACCTGGGTCGCCCGCGCGTGCGTGTGTGCACCTTGGGGGGAACTGGCAAGGGCCACAGGAGGGGGGATGAGAGTGATAGGCGGTTTAGGTGGGAGGGAGGGAGGCCCAATGGGCTGGGGGGGCGGGCGCGATAAAACGATGTCATCACGTCTGCAGGTCCGGCCGCCGTTAGGGCGCCCGCCGCCGACGGTTTCGCGCAAGCAGGCCCGCTCCCGATCCTCTCTCAAACCACACGCGCGCGCGCGCGCGCCGGATCATCGCAGTGCCAACGTAGGTCCGATCGCCCATCCTCAAAGCGAGCCTGCTCGCATCAACTGCCGACCTTCCCCCGGCAAAAAGAACAGCAAGACGACAACAAGGGGCGCCCGCGCCGTCGCCCGCGACGTCGTTTGACTTTCGCCGCCGCAAAACCCAACATGGGCCCCCAAAGCAACAACAACAACCGCGCCTCCTCCTCAGAAATGGCCTTTGTCGAGGCCGAGCTCGACGACCTGGACCTCCAGATCCGGCGGCTTGCGCGCCAGGCCGAGACCGCCCCGGCCCGCTGCAAGACCCCGGCCGCTGCCGCCCCGCCGCCCTCGCCCGCTCGCCTGCTCGCGGCCGCCGCCGACCCCCCCGCCACCAACGACACCACGGCCGGCGCCTCGAGCCGCGACGTCGCCCTGCAGGCGATGGAGGCGCTGTTCGAGGCGCTGGCCGACCTCGAGCGCTTCATCAAGCACGGCGCCCGCCAGCACCAACACAGGCAGCAGCAGCAGCAGCAGCAGCTGCCGGCTCTGTCGTCGTCGTTGGCGGCCCTCGCGTCGTCGTTGTCGTCGTCGTCGTTGCGGCCGCGCTGGGCGGCCACGACGCTGACGACGGCCACAACAGCAACAACAACAGCAACAACAACAACGGCCTCGCCCTCGCAACCCCCCCGGCCGCCCTTGCTCCGCCGCCTCGCGCGCATCCACGCGCGCCTCGCCGAGGCGGCGGCGGGTGCGGCGGCCGAGCTGCGCAGCGAGGCGGACGAGGTGGCGGCGGCCACCGCGCGCGCCGCGCTCGACCGGGCGTCGGCGGCCCGCGAGCGCCGCGACGCGCGCCGCGCCCGTCGCGCCCTGGCCAAGGCGCTGATGGTGTCGGCGCGCGCCGAGGAGGGGCGGCGGGCCGAGGCCGCGGCGCGCGAGCGCGCCGAGGCCGAGGCGCGCGCCGAGGCGGTGGCGCGGGCGGGCGAGCGGCGTCGCGCGCTCCGCGTGGCCGAGGCGCTCGAGCGCCGGTGCCGGGCGTTCGAGGGGGAGGTGTCGCGGCTGCGGGGGACGGAGCTCGAGCAGCTCAGGCGGGCCGCCGAGGAGGAGCTGAGGGAGGTCGGGCGGCTGGCAGCGGTCGGGCGGGAGGACGATGAGGGGGATGTGAACGGCAGCAGCAGCAGCAGCGACGAGGAGGAGGAGGCAGAAGCGCAAGGCGCCCCAAGGAGGCCGTGCTGGCGCGCCTTTGCCGCGCCTGCCGCCGTGCGCGCGCGCGCCGCGCGTTACGACGGCGACGAGGGGCTGGCGCGGCCGCGCAGCGCGCGCGGGCTCGCTTCCGATGCCGCTGCTGATGCCGGGGGCGGCGGCGCGTTTGACAACGACAGCGACGGCAACGACGAGTGAAGGACACAAGCGGGAGCGTTTCTCTCTCTCTCTCTCTCTTATCTCGTTCGCGCGATGATTCAGGGTTGTTACACTCGAGACAAGGGCCGCCTTTTGCAAATTTGGGGGGGGGAGGGGCGCTCAGAGAGCTCTTCTCGCTGCCGCCGGTGCCGCCGGTGCCGCCCCGCAAGAACGGCGCTCTCACGCCGCCAGCTCGGCCGGGAAGCAGGCGGTGGCCGCGAGCTTGGGGTGCTTGGCCTCGGCGTGCTCCATGAGCTTGGCCTTGGTGGAGGTGGAGATGAACGTCTGCAGGCAGACGGCGCACTGTTGTTGTTTTTTGGAGGGTGGGGCGTGGGCGAGGGCGTGGGCGTTTGGTGCGTGTCTCGCGCGGTGAGGGGCGTTGGCCTTGCATTCGCCCACGCACCTTGATCGACTGGGCCGCCGCGTTGGCCTTGAGCTGGCTGCCCTTGGAGGCGTTTTTCTCCTTCTCGAGCTTCTTCTCGCGGGCCTTGGCCGACTTTTGAGCTGTTGGGTGAGTGGGCGAGGAGGAGGGAGGTTGTGAGCGGCGGCGGCAGCGGCGGCGGCAGCAGCGGCGGGTCGCCCGCGGCGGCGGGGCAAGCGGCGGCGGCGACGGCAGCAGACTGCGCGCGTTCCTTCGCCCGCCGTCCAACGGCCACTGCGGAGCGGGCCTCGCGATCGAGGCGCCGACCGAGCGCGGTGGCCGTGAGGGTCGCTTGGGGGGGAGGATTGCTCGCGCGGCGTGCGCGAGCGCGCGCTTCTGTTGTGGCTCCTCCCTCTCTCCGTCGTTCGCCGTCGGTTCGCGCGCGCGCGCGTCTTTGAAAGGCACGCACCGTTGCCTCCTCCCATTGTTGCGGGCTGTGTGTGTGGTTGAGTAAAGTCAAAGGGTTGCTTGAAGAGCTTTGTTGGGTCTGCGGGTGGAGGGAGGAGGAGAGAGAGGGCTTCTTCTGCTGCTCCTTGCTCTTCCTCCTCCTTCTCCACCGACCGCAGCAGCAGCAGCGGCACGCGCACACACACACAAAACACACAGACAGACACACAAACCACAACGCACCAACCCGATACCATGTCCGTCGCGCCGCAATGAAAGCTTCACTTCAGAATCGCAACGAGACGATCCCATGAACAACGAAACCTTTCGCACGCCCTCCCCCCCGCCCGGCCAACATCACCATCAGCATCACCACCACCAGCCCCAGCAGCCATCCGAGCACCACCACCAACCCCCCGCCGATCAACAGCAGCAGCAACAAGCGTCGCCGCCCTCGCCGCCCTCGCCGTCCTCCTCGTCGTCGTCGTCGCTCGCGCGCCGCAAGCACCGCCTCCTCCGGCGCCTCCACCGCTGGCAGCAGGCCGGCTGCCCGTCCCGCGCGCGCGCCCAGGAGGCCGCCCGCGCGCAGGAGCCCGCGACGGGCGACACCGAGTCGCTGCGCGCGCTCGTGGACGGCCTGACCGAGGACGCGTGGATGCACGAGGCCCCCCGGCACGTCCACCACCACCACCAAGCCCCCGCGCCCGCCGCCGCCGCCGCCGCCGCCGCGCCGCCCCCGCCGCCGCCGGCGTCCGCCTCGTTGGCCTCCTTCTGACCGCTTCTGATCGCTCGAAACCAGCTTGGACAGCAGGCAGCCATGGACGGCATGGAGACGGACGAGCGGCCGCGGGGGGTCGTGATCGAGGAGATGCTGAAGGAGATGCGGCAGCAGCGGCCGCGCGCATGGCCGGCGGCGGCGGCGGCGGCGGCGGCCGGCCCTGGCGGCGGTGGCGGCGGCGGCGGCGGTGGCGGACCGACCAACAACACCACCAAGGCGGCCCCGCCAGCGCGCAACAACAAAAGCAACAACGCCCCCCTCGACGACGCGCCCTACGGCGGCCGCCCGGAGTGGCGCGGCGTCCGCCCCCGCCCCCCCCTGCCCACCGACGCCGCGGGCGGCGGCGCCGTCGTCGCGATCGCCGACCCCGCGACGGACGGCGGCGGCGCCGGCGCCGCCGCGCGCGAGATGCGGGGGCTGTTCCGGGCGACCGCCCTCAGGCGCGGGGAGCGCTCGGCACGCGTGCGCGACCTGTGCGCGGACATGGTGCGGCGACTCAACCCGGCCGACTACACGGCGTGGGCCGTGCGGTGGGAGTGCGTGGTGGCGTTGGCGGCGGCCGAGGGCGGCCGAGGCGGCGACGGCGGCTACAACCCCGCCGCCGCCGCCGTCGAGCGCCGGCTCGCGCTGCTGGCCGAGGAGGACGCGTTCACGCGGCGCGTGGCGCGCGAGGCGGGCACCAAGAACTACCAGCTCTGGAACCACCGCCGCAAGATCGCGATGGCCTCGCTCGGGCTGGACGACGCGATGCCTGTGGTCGTTGTCGCTGGGGGTGGTGGTGAGGTGGGGGAGGCCGCGCCGTCGTTGTCGGCCCCGCCCCAGCCCCCGCCGCCGCCGCCGCCGCCTCGGCCCGCGCTCGCGGCCGCCCTCGCGCGCGAGCTGTCGTTCGCCGACCTCGCGCTCAAGGGCACCCAGGACGACGACCACAAAAACTACCACGCGTGGGCCCACCGCCAGGCGGCGCTGTCGGCGGCCGCAGGGCAGATGCTGCGCGCGCGGCGCGAGGCGCGCGCCTCGGCGGCGGCGGCGGGGCAGCAGCAGCAGCAGCCCGGCGGTGACGGCAACAACAACAACGACGAAGACATTGCCGCGATCGACGCCGTCGTCTGGAACCCCGAGCTCTTGTACTGCGAGGCCGCCCTGCGCGACGATGTGCGCAACAACTCGGCGTGGGCGCAGCGGATGTTTGCTCTGCTGCGCGGCCGCGCTGGCGGCGGCGGCGGGCTCGGCGGTGTTGGCGAGAGCGGCAGCACTCGCCGCCCTGATTTCCCCTCGGCCGCGTCCCTCCTCCTGCCCGCGGACGTCGTCGACCGCGAGATCGGCTTCGTGGCCGACGCCCTGCTGCGCGCGCCGCGCAACGAGAGCGCTTGGAGCTACCTCTGGGGGCTGCTGCGGGGAGAGGCGCCACCGGCGCGGACGACGGCGACGACGACGACGAGGACGACGACGACAGCGCCGCCGTCCTCTTCCTCTTCTTCCTCTCCGCCCCAGTGCTGGCCGCGCAAGGTGCACGAGCTGTGCTGCGGCGTGCTCGAGGACGACCCCAACTGCGCCCCGGCGCTCGACACGCTCGCGGGCTTTTATGCGGCGCTCGCGCGCGCGGCGGCCGCGCGCTGGAAGAAGAGGACGGGAAACGCCGACGAGGGGAGCGGCGGCGGCGGCGCGGCGGCCGCCCTCGCGGCGGCGCGGGCCGCGGCCGACAATGCGCGCGCCGCTCTGCGCGCCGCCGAGGTGGCCGACCCGATCCGCCGCAACTACTGGCGCTGGCGCGCGAGCGATGTCCGCGAGGTCGTGGGTTGAAGAAGGAAGGCGTTGTTTGATTTGCACCGACCGACGCAAAACGCCAAGCGGAAAAAAATAACCTGAAACAAATAAAAAAACACTCTCACTAGATCACTCCAGCAGCGCCACCGCCTCAATCTCCACGCGCGCGTTCAGGGGCAGCTGCTTGACCGCGAACGTCGCGCGCGCGGGCGGGTCCGAGGGGAAGTAGGCCCCGTAAACACCGTTGACGGCGGCAAAGTCGCCCATGTCGGCCAGCAGGATGGTCGTCTTGCAGACGCTGCTGTAGTCCGCCCCCGCGGCTTTCAGGATCGCGCCCATGTTCTTCATGGCCTGCTCCGTCTGGGCCTCGACCGTGGGCGGGAGGGCCTTCTCGCCGGGGACGAGGCCCAGCTGCCCGCTGACGAAGAGCATGTTGCCAGCGCGGGTGGCCTGCGAGTAGGGGCCGAGCGCGGCGGGGGCGTCGGCGGTGGAGACGACGGTCTTTTTGGCGGCGGCGACGCGGGTGGCAAAGAGGCGGCGCGAGGCGGCGAGGGGCGACGCGGCGGCCGCGACCGGGCAGCGGGCGAGGGCGGTGGCCATTGGATTGGTGGGATCCGGGGGGCGGGTGAGAGAGGGTGTGTGGGGGGGGGGCGAGAGCAAGAGAGTGGGTGCGCCGCTCGCGAAGAAGAAGAAGAACAGCGTCGATCTGGGAGAGAGCGACGAGTGCGTGTGATGTGGGCCAATGAGGGGGGTCAGGGAGCAAGCCGCGTTTTGAAGGATCGGCGAGCAAGCGAGGAGTTGCCGTCCGGTCTGCCGGCTGCCGTTGCCGCTGCCGCCGCTGCGAGTGCCGCTCGTCTCTTTTCCCCGTCGTCGCTGCCCGCACGCACTGGAGCGAGTATTCCGCCACCCTCAATCGCTACTTCGCTTCTCGAACGAGCTCAACAACACCCCCAGCTTTTCTTTCTGACCCGCAGCACGCGCAGCACGGGCAGCACGCGCGTGGTCTCGGGGGGTCTCGTGTTTTGCCTTCCCCCCTCCGCCATGCTCGCGCCCCCGGCGGCCCCGGGCGCGCGCGCGCGACCATCAAGCAGCCACCACCACCGCCACCAGCACCACCACCCCCGCAGGATACCGACGAGCACGCGCGTCCATAAGGAGTGGGCCGCGCAGGGAGGAGGGGGCAAGGAGGCCAAGAAGGCGGCGGCGCCCGTCACCACCACTGCCACCGAATTCACGCGCGACGCGCTCGCGCTGCTGCGGCACCCGTCCCCGCGCGCCCTCGCCGCGCTGCTGCCCCCCGGCGCGCTCGTTCCGCCCGGGTCCCCTTCGCCCTCGCGCCTGGTCGCCGGCTACGCCGTCGTCGAGTCCGGCCCCCTGGCGGGCGTCCGGGGGGAAGAGTGCCTCGACGCGTGCGCGCGCCGCGTGCTGCCGGGGCACCTGCTGCGGCGGTGCCGCGTGCTGAGCTCGCTCCACGTGGGCGCGGGGAGGACCATTCAGCGCGTGGCCCTCGTCGCGCACTCGGGCGAGGAGGCGCGGTTTGACGTGGAGGTTTTAGAGGAGGGGACGGGTTTGGGGGAGCGAGGCCAGTGCGGCGGCGGCGGCAACGGAACCAACGACGACGGCGACGACGGCAACGACGCCTCCGACCCGCCCCTGCCCGCCTCGCTGCGGGGGTGGCGCCTCGCGCGCATGACCCGCGACGCCTCGTGCGACGGAGACCTGCTTGGCCGGGACGACGGCGCCAGCGCCCCGCCATCATCCCCCCTGCGCCCCGTCGCGCGCGTGGGCCCAGAGGCGGCCGTGCTCGCGCAGCTGGGCCGGCTGGCCCGCGGCGACGTGGCCGGCGCCAGCCGGTGGTGCTCGTGGGCGAGGCGGCTGGGAAGCGGCGCCGCGTGGGAGGCCGGCTTGCGCCAGTTTCGCGAGCACCTGCGGCGGCCAGAGTACCATGCATTGCTGACGGCCGGCGGGGGAGGCGGCGGCGGAGGGGGCGGGGGCAGGTCAGCCTCCTGCGTCTCGCTGGGCCCGGCCGCCCTGCCCTCGCAGCGGCGCGTGCTGCAGTCGGTGCGGGTTCTCGAGCGCGAGTACGTGTGGGAGATGTCGATGCAGGACGACGGCGTGTGGCTCGTGCGGTCCATCGCGGCGGTGAGGTGAGCGAGAGCGGGGGCGCGTGGGCGGGCGGCGCCGCGGCGGCGGCGGCGGACGCTCAGGTCGCCGCCGCGTTCTTGTTCTTTTGGCTCCCGCTCGCTCTTTGCCCCTCTTTGGCAGGCAGCCTCTGTGTTACATACAATCCACTCTTTCCGCGCGCGCGCGCAACCGCTCACGACAAGCAAGATAGAGACAAGAGATCCTCGCTTCCTCCCACGGACGGCGACCAACAACAACAACACCAACAACACACGACCTGCGGGGCCCAGCCAACTTCGCTCCGCTCTTCTTTTGCTTCTTCCGCCCTCGCGCGCGCGCGCGCCGCCGTTCAATCTCGACGCCGCCCCCCTTGCTCCTTCCGCAGCCCTCGGTCGTGGTCGACAGGCCGGGCGGCACCGGGGCGCCGCGCGCGAGCAAGAGGGGGAGCGGGCGCGCGCGCTCGGGAGAAGGAGCGAGAGAGAGGGCGAGGAGCTCCCCCCCCCCCAGACCTCCTTTACTCGATTTAGCAAATCGCGGAAATGGGGCGCGCTCTGGCTCTGGGCAGGCGGCGAGGCAGGCGGGGGCGGTGGCTCCCGGCTGCTGCCTCGTTCCTGTTGCTGCTCGCGCTGGGCGCCGTCCTCGCCCTCGTCGTCGGCGGCGGCGGCGGCGGCGGCGGCGTCTTAGGCGTGGCGGCGGCAGGCACGCCCTCGCTGTTGCGAGGTGACGAGCGAGGGCGCGGCGGCAACTCGGCCCGGGAGGCGCGGAGGCGGCGGTCAGCAGGGGGCCTGCCGAGGCCGCCGAGGAGCCCGTCCAGGAACCGAGACGACGAGGAGGAGGAAGACGACGACGGCGAGGGCAGCAACGAGGACCGCCGGCGAAGCATCGGCGAGCCCCCGGCGCCGTCGCCCGATCCACCGCCGCCCGATCCGCCGCCGCCCCCGCCGCCGGTTTCAGAGGAGGAGGAGGAGGGGGACAAGGTGGCCGCGGTGAAGCAGACGGCGGCGATGGCGACGGGCGTGGTGGCGGCGAGCAAGCCCACGGACTTCGTCGCGGGCGTAGCGGCGGTGGCGGTGACAGCAGCGGCGGCAGCAGAGCCAGCGGCGCCGGTGGCGGCGCCGCCGTCTCCCTCTCCCTCTCCCTCTCCCTCTCCCTCTCCCTCTCCCTCTCCCTCTCCCTCTCCCTCTCCCTCTCCCTCGCCCTCGCCATCGCCATCGCCCTCGCCATCGCCCTCGCCGTTGCCGTCGCCATCGCCGTCGCCCCCGCCGCCTCCCGCTCCTGTTCTGGCGCCCCCCTTCAAGCTGATCCCCGAGGCTGGGGGGGCGGCGGCGGCGCCGCCCGCGCCCGCGCCCGCGCCGCCGGTGGTGACGGCAGTGTCTTTGGCTCCGTCGCCGCCGGCAACGCCGACGCCGACGTCAACGCCCGCGACCCCCCCGGCCGCAGCATCAGCGCCGGAGGAGGTGGAGTCGTCGCCGCCCGCAACGCCACCACCCACCGCCGTTGCCGCCCCCGAAGACCCGCCCCCACCACCCCCACCCCCACCCCCACCCCCCCAAATCCCAAACCCCCCGCCGTCCCTTCCCCCAGGCCTGCCGAGCACGGCCCCTGACGGCACACCCATCGCCAAAGTGCTCCTCTCGGCCTTCACCGTGGCCGCGCGCGCCAGCGCCGCCTCGGCCCACGTCCCCGCGCCCTCGGCCGAGGACGCGCGTGCCGTGGGGGAGGTCGTCCGACGCGGCGTGGCGCTGGCCGGGGGGGTGCCCGTCGAGCAGGTCACGCCATTTGCGTCGGCCAACGTGAGCGTCGTGCTTTCGCTGAGCGGCGTGGACTTTCGCGGCGGGGGGGGCGGGGACGCGGCCGCGGCCGCGACGACCCTCGCCGCGCTCACGGCCATCCGCGGCTCGGTCTCCGACCTGGCGGGCGGGTACGACCTGCCCCACATCTACGCGGGGCTGCAGCCGATGGACGGGGAGGAGGCCGCGCAGGCCGCGCTCGCCGACGGCGACGGGGCCGCGACGATCGTCGAGGTGCAGCCGCCGGCGGCGGTGACGGCCGTGGCGATCGGCGGGGGCGGCAGCGGCACCAAGAGCGGGGGCGGAGGCGGCGGCAGCGCGCTGGAGCTGTTCCGGGCGGTCGAGGCGGCGATCGGCGAACTGCGGGACGGCGGCAATGGCGGCGGCGACGGCATCCGGAGGAGCAGGAGGCGGGGCCGCGCGAGGAAGCGACAGCTGCTCGGCCCGCTTGACCCGCAAAGCGGCTTGCCCCGCCGCGCGCTGCGGCAGCAGCAGCAGCAGCAGCAGCAGCCGCCGCTGCCGCCGCCCAGGCCCCTCGTGACCGCCCAGGTGACGGCCGACCCAGCAACGTCCACGCGCGTCTTCGTCTCGTGCCACGGCATGCCACCGAGCAACGCCACCGTGTTGATGCAGCGCTGGCGCGAGGCGTGCGGCGTCGCCCTCGTGCCGGGCGCCGAGCTCACGCGCACCAAGTGCGGCCGCGAGCTGTCGCTGGGGATGCGCGAGGCGGGCGTGCGCGTGGATCCCGCGGGCTACCGCGCGCTGCTGCAGTCCGGACCGGACGTCGTGGTCACCGTAACGACCGCGGTGTCGCTGACGCAGGCGCAGGTGGACGCGGGCGCGGAGGAGCGCCTCGTTCGCTTTTTCGAATCGCCAGCGGTCGCCGAGCTCGTGGGCGAGGCCGGCAGCGCAGGCGGTGCTGGCGGCGGGGGCGGCTCGGGCGGCTCGGGCGGCGGTGGCGGGCCGGCGGGCGCCTTGGCGGCGGGCCTGTGGGGCATCCCGGGCCTGACGGCGTCGCTGCTCGGGTCGCTGCGCACCTTTTTCCTGGACGGGGCGGGGGCGGCGCCCGGGGGCGGCGGCGGAGAGGGAGGTGCTGGTGGTGGTGGCGGCGGGGGTCCTGCGGGCGGCGGCGGCTCGCCCTCGCCCTCGCCCTCGTCGCCCTCCTCCTCGTCGTCCTTCTCGGTGACGGTGGTCGCGGGCGTGGCCGCCGCGGCGGGCGCCTCGATCACGGCGCTCGCGACCATCGCCGGCGTCGTCGTCTGCCGCAGGCGCGCGCGCCGGCGCGAGGCGCGCGAGGTCGAGACGCGCCGCAAGGCAGAGGCTGCTGGTGGTGGCGGAGGGGCTGGCGCCGCGACGACGTCGGGCGCCGCCGCCGCCGCCGCCCTCGGCGCCGCCTCGGCCGCGGCGCAGGCGCGCCTGTCCCTCGCGCACACGGGCAGCGGGCCCAGCGGGCGCAGCCTCGCGAGCTCGGGCGTGGCCAAGAAGAAGAAGCGGCCGCAGATGCTCAGGCCCTACCAGCCCAGCCATCACCACGCCCCACAAAGCGGCCCCTCCCCCTCGCGGAGCCAGCCGCTGCCGCTGGCGGCCGCGGCGTCGACGTCGGCCGCGTCGTCGTCGGCGCCGGCCTGGCGCCGCGGCACGCACGACGGCGGCCCGTCGACACTGACGGGCGCCGCGACGGCGCGCGGGCGGCTGGAGCGCGGCGACAGCGTCACATCGCGCATCGGCATGAGCAGCAGCAGCGGCGGCGGGGAGGAGGGCGAGGACGACGGTCGCGGGAGCAGCGACTGGAGCGGCGGCGGGGGCGACGAGGAGGAGGACGCCGAGGCGTGGCGCGCGGAGGAGCGGCGGCAGGTGGGCAGGGCGCGGCGGTCGCGCAGGGCCGAGGCCAAGCTCGAGGGGTCGCGGCGGCAGCAGAGGCAGAAGCGGCAGCAGCAGGCGCCGTTGCCGCCGCTGCCGTCGTTGCCCCGGCCAGCGCCGCCGCCGCCCATCGAGCCGCCGGCCGGGCCCGTGGGCCCCCCGGGCACGACCGCGGGCCTCTACAGCCCCTTTGCGCTCTTCACGCGCGCGACGTCGAACGCGCTGTCGTTGGCGGCGGCGGCGGCCGGGGTGGGGGGTGCGGGGGCGGTGGCAGCGGGAGCAGCGGCGGCGGGTGACGCCGAGGCGATTGCCGGCCCGCTGCCGAGCGGCGGCGGCGGCGGCGGGTCGGTGCCGACCCCCACCGCCGCGCGCCTGCTGTCGCCGTTCGCGTCGGCCGCGCACAACAACAGCGCCACGCTGCTGGAGGGGGCCGGGCCGTCGAGTGCCCCCGCTGGTTGAGCGGTCGAGCGGCGTCGTCGCTGCCGCGGCGGCGGCGCGTGCGCGCGCGCGCGGCGCGGCGGGCCGAATATTTCCTGCTTTTGAGCCGGCGCTCGCCGTTGGCGCGCGCTGACACCTGTAGCAAATCAACACACAACAACAACAAAAGATCAGCTGTGTCTTCAAAGACGCGTCCGCAGACCTCGACGCCGACGCCCGCGCGTGCGCACAGCTCTCTCTCTTTTTGCTCTCTCTCTCCACCTCCCCCAAACCCAAATCGCCGCGCCTCCCCTGTGTCCTTGGCCTCTCCCAAACCGTCCTGAAGAGTGCAATCGAACCGGCGCGGGCCTCTTGTTCTTCCGCCCTCGCATTCTCCGGCCCTTCCCCCGGGGCCCTTGAGAAGACAAGGCGCGCCCCGGAGAGCGCCGAGGAAGGGGGCAGCTTCTCCACCTGCTTCCCCCCCCCCCGGCCCGCCCTCCCCGCAAAACCAATCAAGCCCGCCCCAAAGCCCCCGCGGGCTGCGGTACTACTCTGCGCGGCCCCCGGATCCCCATGGACGCGCGAACGCGGAGGCGAAGCGCCGCGGCCGGGCGCTGCGGCGCGGGCGCGATGCCGCCGACCTCGGCAGCGCCGGCGCACTGCCGCCCCCACTGCGCTCTCCTCCTCCTCGCCGCCTGCCTGCTTGTCCTCTCCCCGCGCGCCGCCCTCGCCGCCGCCCCCAACCCCCCACCCCAAGCCACCAACACCAACCCCGACGCCTGGTTCATCAGCTCCTTCGACGTCGTCCACGCAAATACAACGTCAAGCGGCCACGAGGGCCACACTATGGCCACCGAGGAGGAGCTGGCGGCGGTGGAGCGTCAGATCGCGATGAGCGCGGCGATGCCGGTCGACCCGTCGCAGCTGCGGTTCTCGCGCTCGGCCTACGTGCGCATGCGCCTGGACGTCGAGGGGGTGGACCCGGCGGTGGTGGCGGCGGCGGCGGCGGCGGCCAACGCGGCGCGCATCTCGTCGTCGGCGGCGGGCGGGCAGGGCGGCGGCAACGCGACGGCGGCGGCCGAGGCGGCGGCGGCGGCGACCGAGTCGGGCGACGTGCTCGCGCTGCGGCAGTGGGCGCTGCTGCTGGTGAGCGGTGTGCGCGGGGCGGACATCCCCCACGTGTACGTGGGCACGGAGCCCATGCCCGAGGCGCTGCTGGCCGAGGCGTGCGCGCAGGGGCCCGACGGCGCGTCGGCCAACCCGGCAGACTGGCCCGCCTCGCCCGTGCAGCCGGGGGAGGCGGCGGCGGCGGCATCTTCGTCCGCGACCGCCGCGTCCGGGGGCGCGGCGCGTCGCGCCGCCGTCGCCGCGGCGGCCAAGGCCAATGCGACGACGGACGCGGCCGCCGGGGACGGCAGCAGCGACCCGCCGACCGACCAAGGCGCGGGCGCGGGTGCGGGCGCCGGGGCCGGCGCGGGTGCTGGCGCGGGCGCGGGCGCGGGCTCTGGCGGCTCTCCCGACCCTTCTTCTTCTTCGGCCGAGCAGGCCCCCGCGGTCGAGGGCGCCGACGGGCCGGCCGCGCCGCCCCTGACCCCCGCTGAAGCCGAGGCCGTGGCCGAGGCCGAGGCCGAGGCGGAGGCCGTGGCGGCGGTGGCGGCAGAGGCGCCGCCCCCAGCGAGCAGCAAAGCGCCCTCCGCCGCCAGCGCGGCCGCCACCGCCGCCCCCCTGACGCAGGCCGTGGCCCAGGCTGTGGCTCAGACCGCTGCTGCCGTTGCAGCCGCCGCCGCTGCTCCGTCCGCCGCCGCCGCTGCGGGCCCCACCAGCAGCAGCAGCAGCAGCAGCAGCCTTGCCTCTGCGCCCCCGTCGGCCGCCGCTGGCGTCATCAGCGGCGGCGCCCCCATCGGCTCGGCCCAGGAGGAGGCCGCGGCCGCCGCCTCGGGCGGCATGCTCGACGCCTCCCTGGCGGCCAACGCGGGCCCTCCCGCGGCCGCGGGGGCAACAACCGCGGCGGCGCCCTCCTCCTCCGCGGCCTCCTTGGCCGCGGCGACGCAGCTCCTGCGCCGCAGCAGCAGCGGCGGCGGCGGCAAGAGGCGGCGGCTGTTGGCGCGCCGCCTCCTCCAGCAGCCGCCGCCGCAGCAGCAGCAGCAGCCGGTCCGCGCCTCATCGAGCAGCAACAACAACAACCCCAGCGACACCGTCCCCATCTACATCGTCTACTACGGCCTGACCCCCTCGGTCGCCGATCAGGTGGCGCGCGAGTGGCAGCGCGCGTGCGGCGGCGCGCTGCCGGTCGGCGGCGGCATCCCCGCGTCCCAACCGGGCCTCGACGTCTCGCGCGCCTGTGGCACCGCCGGCTCCAAGGCCCTCGCGGCCCTCCAGGCCTACGTCAAGCCCCACATCCCCCGCATCCTCGTGCGCGAGGGCCCCGTGCCCGTCCCGGTGGTCTCGAGCGCGGCCCCCCTGTCGCGCGCGCAGATCGCTGGGGGGGACCTCCGCGACATGGCCGAGTTCGTCGCGGACGACGCGTCCGTGAGCACCTACTTCTCCCCGCCCGGGATGGCCGTCACCCCGCTGGGCCCGCCGCAGACGTACGACCCGTCGACGGGCGCCCCCCTGCCGCTGAGCGTGCTGATGGGCGGGCCGATGCCGCCGCCGGGCGGCGGCGGCACCGGCAACGGCGGGGGCAGCGGCAACGGCGGCGGCGGCAACGAGGCCGACGGAGGCTCCGGCGGCGACGGCAGCACGACGGCCATCATCGGCGCGGTCGTGGGCGCCGTGATTGGCGCGGCCATCGCTGGGGGCGTCGCCGCGGCCGCGTGGCACCTGCGCTCGCGCCAGCGCAAGCGCAAGGCGGCCGAGGCGGCGGCAGCAGCCGCCAACGGCAGCGGCAACGGCAACGGCATTGGCGCCAACGGCCTCGCGTCGGCCAGCAGCGGCGGCCTGGGCGGGCGCTCGGGGTCCAGCGGCGGCGGCGGCGGTGGGAGCGGCGGCGCGGGCAAGAAGAAGCGCCGGCCCTACGTCGACAAGAGCAAGCGCCGCTTCTTGGGCGGGCCCGCGTCGGCGGCGGCGGCGGCGGCGGCGGCGGCGGGCGGTGCCGGAGCGGCCTTGCACGCCGCCGGCGGCAGCGGCGACGACGGCGCGGGCCCGTCGTCCTCCGGCGCCGGCGCCAGCGGCGCCTACGTGCCGCCCACCCTCGAGCGCGGCGACAGCGTCAGCTCGGCCGTGCGCTTCCAGATGCAGGCCGAGGAGGCCGAGGAGGAGGTGGCGGCGGCGCTCGGCGGCGGCGGCGGCGGCACTGGTGGTGGCGGCAGCGGCAGCGGCGGCGGCGGCGGCGGCGGCGGCGGCGGCGGCCGCGCGCGCGGTGGCGTTGCGGCGGCGGCCGGCGCCGCCGCCGGAATGGCAGCTGGTGCTGCTGTTGCTGGTGCTGGCGGCGCGGATCCGGACGTCGAGGCCGGCCTCGCGGGCAAGCAGCCCGCTGCTCCCGGCGGCCTCGCGCCCTCGCCGTTTGCCGGCTTTGCGCCCGCCTTTTCCAACTCGGAGGCGCCCGTCGAGTACGAGCCCACGTCCACCGGCACCGTCGGCACGTACCACGGCGGCGTCGTCTTGACGGGCGAGGGAGGCAGCAGCGGCGGCCCGGTCGGCGTCGGCGGCGCTGGCGGTGGCGGCATGGGCGGCATGGGCGGCGGCGGGGGCGGTGGCGGCGGCACCACCGGCGGCGGCGGCTCGAGCGCGCGCACGACCGGCAGCTCGCGCCGCCTGCTGTCGCCCTTTGCGCAGTCGTACGACTTTGGCGCCATCGGCGTCGGGCCGTCGGCCGGCGGGGCGGGCGCCAGCGGCGTGACGAGCGGCGGAGGCGTTTCTGGAGGCGGAATCGCCGCGCCGCCAAACCCGCCGGCGGCCTGAACTGGTTTGATTGTCTCCTTTCCGCACCCGGTCTTTTTTTGTTTCTTGTACGTACACGGCTCCTCTTACTTTTTGTCCCCTGGGCCCCTCCCACCCACCGAATAATAGCACAAGACCCACCTACCTACCCACCCTTTGTGTGTTGAAACGATGATTATGGAAAGCAAAAGCGTCGTCGTGGTGCGTCGTCGGTTGGGCGTCGTCGCAGGGGCGCGCGCTCGCTCGACGGCGCGTTGCCTTTTGCCGTGCTTCTGATAGCAGAGATGCCGCTCACACGCTCACACACACACACGCGCGCACGATCGCTTCTTCTTGTTCTTTCCTCTTCTTCGCCGTCCCCCCGCGCGGGCCGCAGCGGCCCTATTCCGCGTTCTTCCCCACCTTCCGTCCTCCTCTCTCCGCATCCCGCGATCGCAAAGCGATGGAACCCTCGGCGCGCCGCTGAGAACGTCGAGCCATCACCATGTCCATCACCGTCACCACCCGCCGGCGGCGGCGGCGAGCCACCAGCCCCGCTCCGGCGCTGGCGTGCTGCGCGGTCGTCCTCCTCATCGCCGCCGCCGCCCTCGCTGGCGCCGCCCCAGCCCCGTCCCCTTCGCCACCCTCGCCCGTCGCCCTCTGGCTCATGCGCGCCTTTGCCGTCGTCAACGCCACCTCCCCCAACTCCCCGGCCTCCGAGGCCGCCGTCCGCGAGGTCGAGGCCCGCGTCGCCGAGCGCGTCCGCGAGGCCGGGTTTCTCGAGCCGGGCGCCGAGCCGCGCTTCCTGGAGGCGGCGTACGTCGAGGCGGGCATGCGGCTGGACGGGCTGCGCTTCGCGCCGGCCGCGGGCGCAGCCCCGACGAGCAGCAACACCAGCAGCACGAGCCCGCCGCCGCCCAACCTGAGCGTGGGCAACGGGCGCGTGGTCCAGTGGGCGGCCGAGCTGCTCGGCGCGTCGGCCGCGGGCGAGAACCCGACCATCTTCGCGGGCGTGCGCCCGCCCTCCTCGCGCGCCATGGCGGCGGCGCTGGCGGTCGCGCGCGACGGCGAGGAGGACCCGGCGCGGTGGCCGCGGTCACTGCTGGCGGCGGCGGCGCAGGCGGCCAAGGAGAAGAAGCTGGACCAGGGCGAGAGCGGCGGCGGCGGCGGCTCCCGGCGCCTGCTGACGACGAGGGGGCGCCGCCCGCGCCTGCTGCTGCAGCAGCAAGAGCAGGAGCAGCAGCCGGTGCCCGGGCTCGTCGGCGGCAGCGGCGGCGACGGCGCCCTCGCCACCACCGCAGAGGCCGCGACGACGGCGGCAGGAGCGGCGCCCCCCCCGGCCTCGCTCTCCGCCCCGAGCAACTGGACCCGCGGCCCCGACGGCGCGTGGACGCGCGACTCGCCCCTCTTCATCTACTACTACGCGCTGACGCGGGGCGCGGCCGAGGACGTCGTGGCCACGTGGCAGGAGGCGTGCGCCGCGGCCGCCGCGCGTGAGGAGGAGGAGGAGCAAGCGGCGGGCGGAGCGCCGCCGCCTCCACCGACGCCGCTGGCCGCGGGCGTCTCCTTGGGACGGGTGTGCGGATTCCTCGAGTCGACCCTCGTCGGCGCCGCCACCTCGTCGGCCTCCTCCTCTTCCGCGTCCGCCAACAACACCAGCGCCAAAAGCGCCAGCGGCGGCAACGTGACGGCCTCGGACGTAACCATTACTCAACCCCCCCGGGCGGTGGCGGTGGTCACAGTCGCGCTCCCGCAGACAGCGCGCCAGGCCGAGGACGGCTCCCTGGCCGCGCTCGAGCGCCGATCCAACGCCTCGGACGGCGCGGCCATGACGGCCGCCTACGCCCCCGTGGGCGTGGCCATCGTGCCGATCGGGCCCGTGTTCACGCTCGTGGCGGGCGACGGGGGCGCGATCCTCGGCGGCGGCAACGACACCGTCGGCGTCTCCTCTGGGCCCCCGAAAAAATCGCCCGAGCAGGTCAAGGCCGAGCACGCGGCCGCGCGCGCCGAGCGCGAGGCCCGCGAGGCGCGCGGCAGGGTGGTGGCGGCGGCGGTCGCGGCGACGCTGGGCGCGCTCGTCGTCGGGGGGCTGTGCGGGACGGCGTGGGGCCTTCGCCACTGCCGGCGCCGGCGCGCCGAGCGCGAGCGCGAGGCGGCGGCGGCGGCGGCGGCGGCGGGCGCCAAGGCCAACGGCGAGATCTGCTCGCTGCCGAGCAACGGGGGTGGGGGGGATGGTCCGAAAGACGGCAGCGGGCACCCCGCGTCGCGCGGCAAGGGAGGAGGGGGCAAAGGCGCGCGGCGGACGTACGGCCCGGATAAGGGCAAGCGCGGCGGGGGCGGAGGTGGCGGCGGGGCAGGAGGAGGGCTGCGGGGCGCGTCGTCCGCGGGCCCGGTCGGTGGCGGCGCGTCGTTCGTGGCCGGCGCTGCGCCCACGGGGGTTGTGCTGGCCGCTGGCGCCGCGGCGAGCAGCAGCGCCCCCTCTTGGGCCTTGGGAGGGAGCAGCGGCCGGCTGTCTGGGCGGTTCTCCGGGCTGCGCAGCGGCGGCGGCCGGCCGGCGTCGTTCGCGGCGCGCGGCGACTCGGTCATGTCGGCCGCGCGCAGGGAGGACGACGAGCAGGACGCGGAGGAGGAGGACGGGGCCGTCGTATCGTCGGCGGCGGCGGTGGTTGGGGTGGCGGAGGACGACGAGGAGGGGTTGGGGACAAGCAGCGGCGGCGGCGGCGCAGCAGCAGCAGCAGGCGTGCCCGCGCCCGCGCCGCTGCGGGCCGCGGGGCCCAGCGGCGCGAGCAGCGGCGGCGGGACCGCCGCGAGCGGTGGTGGGAGCGCGCGCCGCGGCATCCCCTCGTCCCCCTTTGCCCTGGCATACGATTTCTCGGAGCTGAAATGAATGGATGAAGAAAGGGGGCCCGTGCCGCTCGCGACGGCGGACCAAAGACGGCGGAGCGGGTTTTTGCCCGATCATGATTTCGTTTTCTTTTCTTTCAAGAGTTGGAAAAATTACTACTACTTCTTCGCGGTCGACGCGTTGTTGTCTCGCACCCGCCGCTTGTTCCGCAGCCGGAACAGCCGCCGCATCTGCGGCAGGGACAGGCCCGAGCCGCGCTCATACGCGCGCTGCAGCTCGGCGGCCGACGCCGTCTCGGGCAACAGCGCGGCCGCCGCCGCCGCCTCGCCGCTCCCGCCGCCGCCGCCTCCTGCCGAAGAAGAAGAAGCGTCCCCGCCCAGAAGCGTCCACAGCCACGACGGGTACTCGCTGTCGGGCTTGAGGGACGGCTCCTGGTCGCCCTTGTTGACGGCCAGGCCCGGCACCATGTCGCGCGTCAGCTCGCCCGTCTTGGCGGGCCCCCGGTCGACGGCCTTCTTCTTGCCGCCGCCGCTGGGCGGCGGCAGCGGCGCACGCAGCCGCTGCGCGGCGAGCGCGGCCAGCCGCGCCCGCAGGCGCTGCATGCTGGTTGTGGGCGCAGTGGTGGTGGTGGTGGTGGTGCTGATCGGGGGGTCGTCTCTCGAGGGGCAGCGGGGGGGGGGAAGGGGAGACGCGCGCGCGAGACGACGATGGGGTGCAAGACGGAATGTGCGCGTGCGTACGCGGAGCAAATGGGGGGCGCCGCGCGGTCGCTGTGATGGCAAGGCCGAGAAAGAGGAGGTCGTGATCGTCAGTAGTACGCGTCGTTGAGTTTGGTCTGGCCTGGTCTGGTGGCGCGGAGGGCAAGCGATCGCTTTTGCAGAGAGAGAGGGCCCTCCCTCCATCCAACACCTCCACCTCCTCCCCTCTGAACGCTCTCGCCCCCCCCCCATTCCTGAACGCGCACACGCATCAACACTTAGGCAGGACACGTCCAATCGAAATTGCCCGCGCGCGCATTGGAATCGACAGACGCACCAGCAACCTCCCTCCCAACAAAAAGCGATGGCGCTCAAAGTTCGCGCCTCCGGCCCCGGTCGCGTGCGCGCCGTGCGCGTCGAGGCCAAGCAGTGGGCCAGCAAGGGCGGCGTGCTGATTCCCCCGGCGTGGAACAAGCGCGTCGTCGTCCCCGAGGTCGAGCCGCGCGACACGCCCAAGGTGAGAGAGAGAGAGCGCGCGCGAGCGCTTTGGGCGGGGGGCAACGCTCCCCTGCGCTCCTCCCCCCCTCCCAACCCCCAACCCGCGCGCGCGCGCGCGTGCCGCGGCCCTCGCTGCGTCCGCGCGCTCGATGCGGATTGCGCGAGATAGGCTCGCCGGCCCTGGTTCCAATTGGGGCCCAATCGTGTCCGTGGCGGGCGCGCGCGGGCTGGCAGAGCGTCGGGCGCGCGCGCGCGCGACGGCGTGCGGCGACAGCAGCGACGGCGACGGCGACGGCGGCGGGTCGAATGAGCGCGACTAACGCACCCATCCAAAACCAACCAACCCGTCAAACAAAAAAAAACAGCGCTTCTCCGTCCTCGGATCCACGGGATCCATCGGCACGCAGACCCTCGACATCGTCGCCGAGTTCCCGGACAAGTTTGAGGTCGTCGCGCTCGCCGCGGGGGGCAACCTCGACCTGCTCGTGGAGCAGGCGCGGCGCTTTGCCCCCAAAATGGTGGCCGTGCGCGACCCGGCCGCCGCGCCCAAGCTGCGCGAGCTCCTCGAGGCCGCCCTCAAGGGCACGGGCACGCCCATGCCGGAGATCCTCGCGGGCGACGAGGGCGCGTGCGCGGTCGCGTCGCACCCGGACGCCGAGGCCGTCGTGACGGGGGTGGTCGGGTGCGCGGGCCTGCTGCCGACGGTCGCCGCCATCAAGGCCGGGAAAGACATCTGCCTCGCCAACAAGGAGACGCTCATCGCCGGCGGGCCCACCATCCTGCCGCTCGCGGCCAAGCACGGCGTGCGCATCCTCCCCGCCGACTCGGAGCACAGCGCCATCTTCCAGTGCCTGCAGGGGATGCCGGAGGGCGGCCTGCGGCGCCTCATCCTCACGGCCTCTGGCGGCGCCTTCCGCGATTGGCCCGTCGAGAAGCTCGCCGACGTGACCGTCGAGCAGGCCACCACGCACCCCAACTGGTCGATGGGCAAGAAGATCACCATCGACAGCGCCACGCTCATGAACAAGGGGCTGGAGGTGATCGAGGCGCACTACCTGTACGGGTGCTCCTACGACGCCATCGATGTGGTGGTGCACCCCCAGTCGATCGTCCACTCGATGGTCGAGACGGCCGACTCGTCCGTCCTGGCCCAGCTGGGCTGGCCGGACATGCGCCTGCCCATCATGTACACGATGTCGTGGCCCGAGCGCGTGCTCGTGCAGGACGCCACGTGGCCGCGCCTCGATTTCAGCAAGGCCAACTCGCTGACGTTCCGCGAGCCCGACCGCGCCAAGTACCCCGCCCTGGACCTCGCGTACGCCGCGGGGCGGGCGGGCGGGACCATGACGGGCGTCCTCTCCGCGGCCAACGAGCAGTCGGTGCAGATGTTCATCGACAAGCGGATCGGCTACCTCGACATCATGCGACTCAACGAGGCGGCGTGCGACGCGCACGAGCGCGAGCTGGTGGCGGCCCCCACGCTGGAGGAGATTGTTCATTTCGACGCGTGGGCGCGGAGGTTCGTGGCCGAGACGGTCGAGGGCGGGAAGTTCGTGCCGCAGCTGCCGCGCGAGGCGGCGGCGGCGGTGGCGGCTTGAATAGAGAAAGAGGAAGAAAGGGGGCGCGAGGTGGCGCCCTTAATGCAACTTTGTGTGCGAAAAAAAGAAACCTGCTGCCTGGAACACAACAAACGAATAAAATCTCTCAAAGTTTGAAACAAAGCAAATGCTCCTTCTTCGATATCTTCAAAGCTGGCCGCTCGAGCGGCGCGCGCGCGCCGGCGCCGGCGGGGGGGGCGAGGTTGCAGCAGCAGCTGCTGCTGCTGTTGCGGCTGCCGGTCCTGCCGCCGCCCCTGCCCCCGCCCCGCTGCGCATGCCCCGGCCTGCGGCGCCCGCCCCCGAGAGCCGCGCCGCGACGGCCGCGGCCAGCCGGCCGTGCGCGTGAGCGGGCTGCTCCTGCTCGCCGCCCTCGCCCAGCACCCGCGCCGCGCGCCACGCGAGCGCGGCCGCGCCGATGCCGATGCTGCCGCCGCCGCCACCGCCGCTCAGCGGGGCCGCCGGGGGGGGCGCCCGCCGCCCGGCCAGCGTCGTCGTCATCTGCCCGTCGGGCGAGGTGATGCGCACGGCCTGGCGCCTCCTGCGGCGGGAGCGGGGGCGGCGATATTTTGGGTGGTGGTTGCCGGGGGAGGCGGACGAGGGGGGGCGGGCCGCGCCGGTGGTTGCTGCTGCTGCTGCTGCTGCTGCTGCTGCTGCCGATGCCGCTGCGGCCGCCCTGCCCCCGGCTGTCCATCTCATGCCACCGCCGCCGTCGTCGTCCTCCTCCTCCTCGCCGCTGCTGCTGCTGTTGTCGCCGCCGCCGCCGCCGCTGCTGCTGCTGCTGCTCCTGCTGTCGCCGTCGTCGTCTTCGTTCCTGGCGCCCTGGTCGGCCCGGTCGTCCTGGCTGCTGCTCGTCGCCGTCGTCGCCGGCGTTGCCTCGGGGGTGGTGGTGGTGGTGGCACCGTCGGCGGCAGCGGCGTTTTCGGCGGCGGCGGCGCCCTCTGGCCTCGGCGGGGCACCGCCCGTCCGCGCCAGCAGCGACCTCAAGAGCGCCGCGCGCCGCAGGTCCATGCGCGCCGGCAGCGAGGCCGGCAGGGAGGCCGGGAAGTGGTGCTGTTGTTGAGGTGGTGGGGGTGGTGGAGCGGGCGGCGGGGGCGGCGCGAGCGGCGGGGGCGGCGGGGGCGACTGCGGGACGCTCGCAAAGTTTTCGCTCGCAAAGTTCAGGCGGCTGAAGCTGGTGGCCATGACCTCGGAGAGGTAGCGCTTGGACGTCCACGGCGTGCGCGGGCGCGGGCCGGCTCCTGCCATTGCCCGCGAGGCCGTGGCAGCGGCGACCAGCGCCGTTGTCGCGCCAGCGCCGCGCTGGTCGACCGCGCCGCCGCCGCCGCCGTCCAACTCTTCCTCCTCCGCCGCCTGCAGTGGGCTGGCGCTGCGCGCGCGCTTGGGGGACGCGCGCGCTGCGCCCATCATCGCGTCGCCCTCGAACGGCTGCCACGGGGAGGGCGCGGCCATGGTGTCAAGAGGAGACCAGAGCTGTCGATTTCGGGGAGGTTGACAGTTTTTTGTTGCTGTTGTCTGTGCCGGCGCTTTTGGCTTGGGGGTTTGGTGGGGGTGTTCGGCGAGACGAGGCAAGTTGTGCAGAGTTGGGTGCGAGAGCGGGGGGGGAGGGAGTGGCGCGCGTTGATGGGATTGGGGTTCTGGCGAAAGGATAAGGGCGACGGTTGATCACGCGGGGCTCGACCGGCGTTCGGCGGCGGCGGCCTCTCGTCCGCTCGTCCGTCCGCGAGCGGCGCCTCGTCCGCCCCGCCTCTTCTTCTCCCGCCCGCCTTCCTTGCCTGTCCCCGGCTCACAACTTGAATCACAATCGCACACGCCCACCTCTCTCTCTCTCTCTCGCGCACGCGCGCGGCAAAAGCCTACCTCTCTCCCACACCTTTTCCTCCCACTCGACGCGCCCCCGCGCCTCCGCACACGCCCACCCCTCCTCCCTGTGGCGCCATGCCGACGCCCGGCGAGGTGCGCGCGCTGCTGCAGCAGTACGTGCGCGTCAGCGAGAAGTTCCCCAACTACAACGTGCGCGAGTGAGTTCTTGACGTGCGACCCTCGCCGATGGCGCGAGGAGCAGGCGAGCGCGCACGCGCCGCCCGCCCCCTTTGGCGGCCCTCGAAGAACTCACCCCCCCCGACCCCACAAAAAAACACCCCAACCACCCCAGGTACCTGAAGCGCCGCGCCACGGAGGCCCTGGCCGCCCTCGACGGCAGCAGCACCAGCACCAGCACATCAGCAGCAGCAACACGAAACCCGTCGCTGCTGGCGGGCGTCGGCGCCGAGACGCCCGAGGCGGCCGCGGCCGCCTACTCGCGCGCGGCCGAGGAGCTGCGCGCCTTCGAGCGCCAGGCGGTCGTGTACGAGCTGTACGCGCGCAAGGACCTCAAGAACGTCCTCGAGGTGGACGCCGAGGCCGCCGCTGCGAAGAGCAACAAGTGAAAAAATGAAAGCGGCGCCGGCGCGAAACAATAAAAAAATGACACGTTGAAACAACAAACCACCGATTCTTTCACAGGCTATCTCTCTCTCGCCCATATAAACACACACACACACGCGCGCGCGCGCGCCGATCTCATCCCGGCCCCACGCGGGGGATGTCGTGGTGCTCCGACAGCTGCGCGAGCTTGTCGTTGTACTCGGCCACGCGCTCGCGGTACCCCTTGTCGGCGCGCTTGCGCAGGCGCTCCTCCTCGACGCGCGTGAGCTGGGCGTCGCGGCGGCGCTCGGCCTCGGTGCGGCGGTCGATTGGGGGGGCTGATGCCTGGGCGGCGGCTGCGGCGGCCGCCTCGGCTTGCTCGTCGTCGCCTTGGGCGGCGGCGGCGGCGGCGGCGGGAGCGTCCTCGCGCTGCCGCTGCTGCTGCTGCCGCTCGGCCTGCTCGGCTCCCTCGCCCGCCGCCTCCGGCTTGGGCGCCTTCTTCTTCTTCTTTTTGGCCTTGCCGATGGCGCCGCTGTCGCCCTTGAGCTTGAGGGCGCCGCCCAAAAAGGGGGTGGACATTGTGTTTTGGTTGGGTTTTTGTGCGTGTGGCGGTGCCGCCGGTGGCGCGCGCGCGTCGGCGGCGGCGGTCCCGCTCAACTCACTGGTTGCGGTGGGCCGCCGGGGCGACGTCCTCGGCGACGGCGTAGTGGTAGACGACGAGCAGGAGCGTGATGAAGAGGCCGATGAAGCTCTGTGTTTGCTTGAGGGGTTGTGCGTGGGAGGCGCGTTTGTGAGAGTGTCGAGAGGCTTGGGAAGCAGAGCTCTCCATCGGTCTCTCTCTCTCGAGCGCGCTCGTTTCAAAGATAGCGCGCCTGTGCCACGCACCGTGAAGCGCCCGAGGTCCCAGTCGTCGATCATCGTGGCCAAACAAAGAGGGGGGAGGGGGGGAGCGGCGCGTTTGAACGCGGGCGGGGAGGACGCTATGTCGTTTCGCCCTCGCTTTCGTTGTGCGGCCGTTTGCGGGCGCGGGAAATGCAAAGAGAGAGGGAGAGAGAGGTTGAGAGGGAGAGCGCGCAAGCAACCAGGCTTTCTTGTTGAGCGGTGAGAGGCAGGCATGTTGCGACTCTTTCGAAGAACGGCGCGGCGGCGCTTGGTCTCCGTTTCGCGCGGTCGCCGCCGCTCGATCGTTCTTCTTTTCGTCGCCCCCCCCCCGGCCGACCCACGGTTTGTGACAAATCCTCTCTCTCTTTCCCCTCGCAACACCGGTACTAGCAACGGCCTTCGATCGAGGATGATCCCTGTGCCAAAGACGGGAATGAGGAGGAGACAGTAAGGCCTTGCAGGGAAGAAGGAGAGACAGGCAAAACATGTCTACCTGGCCGTCCGAGACCTACGCCTCGCACGCCCTCGCGCGCTGGGCGTGGCGCGCCCACGAGTTCCTCGTCGCGCTCCTGCTCGTGGAGCTCCAGCCGGCCGGCGGCGCCAAAAGCCTGCGCGTCGTCGGCGTCTACGGCGCCTTGGACAACCTGGCGCGCCTGCTCCTCGCGCCCTCGGCAGGCGCCTACGTCGACCGCGCCGGCCGCTTTCAAGGCGCCGCGCTGCTGCTGCTGCTGCAAAACGCCTCGATCCTGGCATCGTCCTGCGCGGCGGCCATAGCGCTGTCGTCTTCGTCCTCGTCGTCGGCCGATCCCTCCCCCGCTCTCATTGCGCTTGTCGTGGCCGGAGGCGCCTTGAGCGGCGTCGGGTCCGCCGGGGCCGCTTTGGGGGTGGAGCGCGAGTGGCCCGTGGCCGTCGCTGCTGCTTCCGCCTCGACAACAGCCCAGCCGTCGCCCCTCCTGTCTCAAATCAACGCGCGCATGCGCGCGATCGACCTAGCGTGCCAGCTTCTGGCGCCCGCGGCCGCCGGCCTGCTCATGTCGCTGCTCGGGGCGCGCGCCGCCGCGCTGGCGTCGGCCGCCTTTTGCGCGCTCGCGTGGCCGCCGCAGGTGCTGCTGCTGCGGTCGGCCGTGCGCCGGAGCGCGGCCTTGGCCAAGCCGAAGAGCAGCGGCGAGGAGGGCAACATCAACATCAACACCACCACCACCGCCACCACCATCGCCAGCAGCAGCAGCAGCAGCACCAGCACCAGCGCCGTCGCCGCCTACCTCCGCCAGCCCCCTCTGGCCCCGGCCTTTGCCCTCGCCCTACTCTACTGCACTGTGCTGTCGCTGGGAATGATGATGACGGCCTTCCTAAAGACTCAGGGCCTGCCGGAAGCGTCGATCGCGGCGGGGCGGGGGGCGGGCGCTTTTAGCGGCGTCGGAGCAGCGCTGCTGTTTCCCTCGCTCGTCGCGCGGTTCGAGCGAAAAGCAGGCAACAGCAGCAGCAGCAGCAAAACAGCCAACAACAGCACCAACAGCGTCGCGGCCGCGGGACTTGCGGGCGTGCTCTGGCAGCTGGGGTGGCTGCTCCTGGGGGCGGCGCCGATGGTGGCTGCGGACCTTGTTGTCGCCGGCAGCAGCAGCACCACTGCCACCACCAACCGTCCGCGACTGTGGCTGCTCGTCGCCGGCCTGGTGGCGTCGCGCGCGGGCCTCTGGACATACGACCTGGCGACCACGCAGCTCCAGCAAGTCCTCGTGCCCCAAGCCGACCAGGCCAAGGTTGGAGGCGTGCAGGCCGCCTTGCAGTCCGGCTTCGAGCTCCTGTCCTTCGTCCTCGCCGCGCTGCTCTTCCCCCGGCCGGCGCAGTTCCCCGCCCTGATCGCGCTGTCGCTCGCCGTCGTGGCGGCGGCGGCGGCGCTGTACGCCGGGTGGTGGTGGTCGGGGGGGTGGCGGTCTGAGCAGGAGAGAGAGGCGGTAAGAGAGGCGGCAGGCGTCGAGCTGGCAGGCCGGGGCGAGGAGGAGAAGGACGACGGCGAGGGTGTCGAGGCGTTGATTGGAGCAGGACGGCGGCGATCGGCCGAAGCTGATTGAGACTTTCGAGAGTTTTAAAAATGGGGGGCCTACAAAAATGTGCTATCCAAAGGGGCGGGGGGCTTCTGCGTGTGGTGTTGTGCGTGGTGGCTTTCTGCGCGCGGCGGCTGCTATCTCTCAAGACAAGCAACAAAAAAAACGGCGACGACGGGGGGCAAGAGGGCGGCGGTGGCACTGCCGCCGCCGCCTCTCTCTCTGTCCCCGCGAAGGGGGTTCGAGGGCGTTGTTGTTTGATGTTGTTGTGTTGTTTTTGGTGTTGTTGTTGTTGTTGTGGCGGCGGCTGTATTCGACAAAGAGGGGCCCGCTGGCGGGGAAAATCGCGGGCGAATGAAAAAAAAAAAAAATTCGTGCGGGGCGGGGGGACACACGACGGGGGGCCGGCCGGGGGAGGTTGCGACGCAAAGAGGGCGGCGAGGGGGGGAGGAGGGAGGGCTGGGGGGGGGGGGGGGGGGGGGGGGGGGGCGGGGAGGTGGCGAAAGCGTAGATGGGGCTATAGAGAGAGGGAGAGAGGAGGAGAAGGGCGCACATCACGCGGCGGCCGGCGAGGCGCAAGGCGCGGCGACGGCGACGACGGCCCGTGGGGGGGGGGCCCGCTCGCGCCTCGCACCGCCGCCGCCGATCCCCGCCGCCACGTGCCTCACGGCCCCGACCACGATGTCCCGGTACCACGGGCAGATCGCGCAGTAGGCCGCCTGCCAGATGGCGCACCCGACCAGCTGGTCGGCCACAAACTTGCCCGTGGCCAGCCCCGCCCCCGCGGCCGCGGGCGCTGCGGCGGCGTCGCACAGCCGGCACAGCAGCAGCCCCGCGGGGCCCGCGAGCGCGGCCCCCACGGCGAGCATGGCGGCCGTCTTGGCAAAGTCGTGCGCGCGCTCGCTGCCGTCTGCGAGGCGGCGGTTGAAGCGCTGCGTGAGCACGTCGCCGCCGGCAAAGCCCACGGCGGTGGCCGCGACCTTGGCGAGCGCGGGGCGGCGCCGCAGAAAGTGTCGGCCGCGCGCGACGGCGCGCAGGGCCGTCGCGCGGCCCGCGGCGCCGAGGGCCGACGACGAGGCGCCGTGGCCGCCGCCGCCTCCTGCTGAGGGGGGCATCTCTTCTCTCTCTCCTTTTTGGGTTTTTCGGGTGGTTGGTAGGTTGGTGGTGCTAGAGAGAGATCTTTCTCCCTGCTCGGAGCAGCGGCGGCTGCCCTCCTTTCGTCGTCCCGCTCAGCGCCTGCCGCGAGAGAGCGGCCGTCGAGCGGCGCTTCTTGCGGCTGCTTGGCCGAGCGCGCGCGGCCTCTCGGCGGCGAATCCCGCCGAGCCGGCAGTTCGGGTGCCCGGGAGGTGACCGCGCCGGGCCCGGGCTGGAGAGGGTGGGGTGCGCGTGCGTGCGCGTGCGTGTGGTCGCGCGGCGAGAGGGGGGGGGGGTCAAAAGAGCTCCTTCTCCTTCAGCGCTTTCTGGAGAAACGGCCGCGCGCGACGCTTGCCGAGGCCGCCGAATCCCGGACCGAGGCCGCGGTGCAGTGCGTCGACCCTGGCTCTAGCGCGCTGCTGTGCCCGCCGGCCGCAAGGGGTCGCGGACGGCGCGCACGAGGGCGCTAAAGGGGGGGAGGGCGGGGGGGAGGGAGGGAGGGAGCAGCTCGAGTCGAGAGAGAGCTCTGCTTTTGTTTCGGGTCGGCGCACGCGCGCGCGCGGGCAGGGAGGGGTTGATTGGGCGCGGGGGATGGGATCTTTCCGAGTTTGTGTGGTGGACGTGTTGTGGGGAGCTCCGACGCCGAGGGTGCTTCGAACCGTGAGGAGGGAGAAGGCGGGGGAGGGAAGGAGAAGACGGGGGAGGAGGAGGAGAGAGAACGCAGATATGGGGCACCTTGCAAATCGATCCACACAACACAGCCTCCGGCGCGCACCCCCCAGCTCCCCCCCATCGACACACATCCCTCGCCACACGAACAGAAAAGTAAACAACAAAATCACGAACCCTCCGTCGGAAGAACGACCGATTGGAGCGAAGGACCACGGACCACCTCTCTCCCTCTCCTCCTCCTCCCTCGCGCCCGGCGCGCGCGCGCGCCCCAACGCGGGTGGGAGAAGCCCCCGTCGTCAAGATGCTGGGCGCCTGAGGCCCGCGCGCGGGTGGTCCAATGCAAGCCCTGACGGCGGCCGCGCCCGGGCGGGCGGGCGCAGCCGCGGGCGGACGAGCAAGAGGAGCAGAAGCAGCAAGAGGACGAGCCACACCCTCCTCGTCCACTCGCAGCGTCGTCGCGGCCAGCCTTGACGACGACGCAAACGACGACGAGCCGCGCGGCAGGAGCGTACTGTGCCGCGCCGCATGCGGCAAGGGCGGCGGCAGCGGTGCCGGCAAGCGCGGCACCCCGGGCCGATCGCCCGCCGCGCGCCCGGCCGATCCGAAGTCGCCGTCGGCGTCCTCGTCGGGCGGCAGCGGCGGTGGCGGCAGCGGCAACGGCGGCAGCGGCGCCCTGGCGGCCCCGCCAGCAGCAGCGGCGGCAGCAGTGGCAGCGGCGGCGGTGGCGGCCACAGCCGCGCCGTCGTCGTCGGCGGCGCAGCTGCAGCTGATTTTGTGCGCGCGCGAGGCCGCCGCCGCCGCCGCCGCCGGCGGCAGCAGCCCCTGCACCGATGCGGCCGCGCGGCTGGCCGAGGCGGCGGATGCGGCCGTGCGCGGCGTCGCTTTGTCCACCGCCGCCCATCAGCAGCAGCAGCAGCGGCCGTCGCCGGCGAGCAGCAGCTGGCTGTGGTTCTCGGCGTCGGCGGCGCCCGTGCCGCACACCTACTGGACGCCGCCGGATGAGGGCGGGTTCTTGGTCGACGAGGAGGAGGACGAGGACGAGGAGGAGGAGGAGGACGGGGAGGAGGGGGGCGTCGCAGCGGCGGCGGCAGCGGCGGCGTCCGCATCCATCCTGCTGTCGTCGTCGTCATCGTCGGACGACGCTTCCCCGGCCTCCTCCTCCTCCGCCGCTGCCACGAAAAGGTGGCACCCCGCCGACGCCGCCGCGCAGGCGGCCGCGGCGGCCGCGGCGCAGGCCGCCGCGATGGCGGCGGCAGCGGCAACGCGGCCAGCAGCGGCAGCAGCGGCGGCAGAG
Organism: Mychonastes homosphaera; assembly: GCA_009193075.1. Taxonomy (NCBI): domain Eukaryota; kingdom Viridiplantae; phylum Chlorophyta; class Chlorophyceae; order Sphaeropleales; family Mychonastaceae; genus Mychonastes; species Mychonastes homosphaera. Next base: position 751,900 of record VXJC01000002.1, on the reverse strand, counting down.
GCAGCAGCCGTGGCGACAAAGGCCGTCAACAAAAACAGCAAGCGCTCTGCTGGAGAGCGCCGCTTCCTCGCCGCGGTGCGCGCCTGCGCCTCGTGGCAGGACCTCGCCGCACTGGTGGTGCCCGAGGAGCAGCAGCAGCAGCAACGGCAGCAACGGCGGCGACACCCGCAGCCTCGCCCGCTCACCGCCGCCGGCGCGGCGGCCGTCGCATCGCGCGCGGCCGCGCTGGGCGCCTACCCGCCCGCCTCGCCCGAGGCCGCGCGTCTGGCGGACGCCGTGCTGGCCGCGGCCCTGGACGCGTCCTGGGCGGCTGTCGTCGTCGTCGACGACCAGCAGCAGCAGCAAGACAAAGCCGCTGCACGGCCGCCGCCGCCGCCGCCGTCGGGCGGTGGCGCGCGCGAGGCCGCCGCCCTGCTGCGCGCCTTGGCGCGGCTGGGGGTGCACCCGGGCGACGAGTGGCTGGCGGGCTACGCCTCGGCCGCCGAGCCGAGGCTGCGGGCCGCGCGCGGGCGCGACGCGGCGTCGGCCCTGTGGGCGCTGGCGCGGCTCGGCTGGCGGCCAGCGGCCGGCGGCGACGGCGGCGACCTGGCGTGGCGGCTGGCGGCCGGGGCTGCGGCGACTGGCCAAGAGGAGGCGGGCGCCCGCCTCTCGACGTCGCCCATAGACGCGGCGCGGGCCCTCTGGGCGCTCGCGACGCTCGAGGGGGAGGGGCAGGAGGGGGAGGACGGCGCGGCCGTTGTTGCAGGCGGCGGCGGCGAGAGCAGCGGCCGCCGACGCCTCGAGACGCTCGCGCGCCTCGCCCGCGTGGCCGCGGCGGCCGCGGCCGAGACCTCCCCCTCCTCTTCCCCCCATCCCGCAGTGGCCGCCATGGCCGTCTGGGCGCTGGGACGCCTCGCCGCCCCTCGTTCGTCCGCCGATGCGTCGTCGCTGCGCGCCGACACGCGCGACCTGGCCGCCGCCGCCCTGCTCCGGCCCTCGCGCGCGGTCTCTCCCGGCGAGGCGGTCATGCTGCTGCACGGCGCCGCGCGCCTGGGCCTGGCCGTGAGCCGCGGCGGCGGCGGCGGCGACGCCTCGCCCTCCGGCCTCCCGCCCGCCGCGCTCAAGGCTGCCGAGGCCGCCCTGCTGCTGCTGCCGCCCCAAGAGCAGCAGCAGCAGCAGCAGCAGAATCTGCCGCCGCGCGACGCCGCCTTTGCGCTGTGGTCGCTCTCGCGGCTGGGGTGGCGGCCGTCCGACGCGTGGCTCGAGGCGTGGGCGCACCGCGTGGCCGCCCTGGGCCCGGCCGACGGCCCGGCCGCGTTGGCGGCGGCCCTCTCTGGTTTTGCCGGCGTCGCGAGCCCGCCTCCGGCCGCCCTGCGCGCCTGGTGGTGCGGCGGCCTGTGGCCCGCGCTCGAGCGGGCGGCGGCGGTCGGCGGCGCCGCGCGCCTCGCCGCCCTCATGCGGGGCGCGGCCGCCCTCGCGCGCGCCGACGCCGAGCGGCGCGCGGTGCTGGGCGCCGCGGGCGCCGCGGCCCGGCAGCGGCGGCGCCGCTGGCGGCGGGCCAATGACGGCGGCGGCGGCGGCGGCAGCACCAGCAGCAACGACGGCGCCTCGGACGACAAGGCCGACGACGAGCAGCCCCTGCCGCCCCCGCCGCCCGCCGTCCTGTCGGCGCTGCTGGACGCGGCCGCCGCGGGCGCGAGCAGTGCAAAAGACCGCCGCTGGTGCGCCGTCGCGTCGCGCGCCGCGCGCGAGCTCGTCACAGTGGCGGGAGGAGCAGGCGAGAACAAGAGCTCCCCCTCCTCGTCCGAGTCGGCGCTCCGCTTCGCGCGCGCCCTGGACGCCGCGGCCGCTGGCGCGGCCGCCGCCGACGCGCGGACCGCGTGCGTGACGCTGGCGGCCCTCGCGGACGTCTGCGCCGCTGCTGCTGCCGCGGGCGGCGGCGAGGAGGCGCCGCTCGCCGCGCTGCCCGCCGCCCTGGGTGCCTGGCTGCTGTCCTCCGCTGCTTCCGATGCCGCCCTGCGCCGCCGCGTCGAGCAGACCTTGGCGTACGCCGCCAAGCGCGGCGCCGTGGCGGCCGAGGCTGCTGCCAGCCCCCAGGAGCAACGGCAGCCGGCACCGGCGCCGTCGCCGCGTGCCCCCGTTGTTGCCGCCCCCGAGCGCCGCCAACCCCGCTCGCGCTCCCCCTCTTCCTCTTCCTCCTCCTCGCCGCCCTCGATCCCTCTGCTCGTGCCGGCCGTGTGAGTCTGTTGTATTGTATACAAGTCTGATGTAAAAAGCGGAGTCAAGGAAACTAGGCGCTCGTCATCATCATCGTCCGTCCATCCCTTCAGAGGAAGAACAGCCGCCGTCCCGCCGCCCCCGCCGCGTCCGCCGCCGCGTCCACCACCGCCGCACCCACTTCCGCCCCGCTGCCCCCGTGCAGCATCGTCGTCAGGTCGTGCGCCCCGGGCGCCCCCCCGCCGGCGCCCGCCATCGCCAGGTGGCGGTCCACCGCCGCGGCCGAGTGGTGGCCCATGCGCGCGAGCACCAGGGCGACGAGCGCGTGGAGCGAAACCAAATAGAGCACGGCGAAGGCCCTCGCCGCGGGGCTCGCGAGCGCGAGCTCGGCCGCGGCGTAGGCCAGGCGGTCGAGGGCCGGGAGGGCGGCGCGGCGGGCCTCGCGCTGGCGCCGCAGGAACTCGGCGTAGGGGTGGGAGCCCGGCTCGGCGTCGTATAAGGCGCCGTAGCGCGCGACGACGTCCTCGGACGACGGCGAGGAGGAGGAGATGGGCAGGAGTTGCTGCTGCTGGTGCGGCGGTAAAGCGCCGCCGGGCCACCGCCCGCCGCGCGCCGCCGACTGCTGCTGCTGCTGCTCCTGGTACCCGCCCCCGACGTACCGCAGCCGCTCCACCAGCGCCGTGTTGTCGCGGCGCGCCGCCTCGAGCGCGGCCGCGCGCGCGTTGGCCTCGGCCCTCAGGGCCGCCAGCGCCTCCTCCAGCTCGCTGGCGCGCTGGCGCGCGCGGTCGCGCTGCGCCGTCAGCACGTCGGCGACCTCTGCGGCGGCGGCGACCCTCCCCCCCGCGTCGTCCTGCGGCGACTGTTGCTGCTGCTCGAGGGCGGCGGCCGGGAGCGGGAGCGCGGCAGCGGCCGCGGCCGCCGCCAGCGACGACGACGCGGCGCCGCCGAGCGCGAGCGAGGCGGACGAGCCCAGGCGCGCAGCCTCGGCTTCGAGGCGCGCGACCATGCCCCGCTCGGCGTCCACGGCGCGCTGCAGGTCGCGGACGCGCGACTCGAGCTGCCCGCAGCGCTCCTGGGCGTCGGCCGCGGCGCGGCGCGCGGCCACGAGCTCGTGCTGGAGCTTCCGGGGGGCCGCGGCCGCCGTCGCGCGGCGGGGCTTGGCCGCCGCCGTGGTAGCGGCAGACGCAGAGGCAGCAGCGGCCCCATCTTCGCCATTCCCACCACCACCACCACCACCACCATCCTCCGCATCTGCATCATCATCGTCGTCGTCGCCGCCGTCTTCCTGGTCCGCGTCGTCGTCGCCCACGGCCGCGCGCAGGTCGCGCACCTGCGCGCGCAGCGCGGCGGCCTCCTCGGCGCGCGCGGCGGCCTCGGCCTCGGCGGCCGCCGCGCGCCGCGACAGCGCCTCGCCCTGGGCGGCCAGCTCGGCCTCGCGGCGCTCGGCGTCGCGCTTGCCGGCCTGAAGCTCCGAGGCGAGGCGGGCGGCCTGTGCGGCCGAGGCGGCAGCCCGCGCGACGGCGGCGGCGGCTGCGGCGTTGGCGGCCGCGGCCGCCGAGTCATCGCCGTTGGTCCGTGGCCCGGACGACGATGGCCGCTGCTGCTGCTGGTGATGATGGTCGTTCGACTGCTCCCGCTCTTCCTGTTCCCGCGCCGCCTGCGCATGCTGCGCCTGCTGCTCCGCCACCTGCCGCTTCAGCCGCTCCATCGCCTGCTGGTGCCGCTCCCGCTCCGCCTCGAGCGCCGCCGCGCGCGCCTGCGCGCGCTCCAGCTCCTCCCTCAGCGCCTCGGCCTCGGCCTCCTGGCCGTTGGCGGCCTGCTCGAGCTCGCGCCCGTGCTCCAGCTCGAGCAGGCGGTCCTCGGCGCGCGCGTGCAGGGACTTGAGCGCGGCGAGAGACGCCTGCGACTGCGCGAGCGCGGCCTCGAGCTCGCTTTCGCGCCGGCCGTGCTCCTCCCGCGCGCGCTCGAGCGCCTCGGCCGCGCCCGCGGCCCCTGCCTCGCCGGCCTCCCTGAGCGCCTCGTCGAGCTCGCGCTCCAGGGCGCGGATGCGCTCCTCCTGCCTGCGCACGGTGAGGCCCTGGTTCTTGATAGCGCGGCTCTCGGCGACGTACTCGGCGAGCTGGGTTGGTTTTTTTTTGTTTTGGGTATTTTTTTGGGGGGGGGGGGCATCGGGGGGGGGGGCGTAAGGAGGTGGGCGGCGGCGGTCTGGGGGGCCAAGGGAGGGGGCGGGCCGCTTGATGCGACTCCCTTCTCCCTTGAACGAGAAAGCGCAACCTTCTTTCGCCTCACCTCGGCCTCGAGCTTGCTCGCGCGCGCCTCGGCTTCGTCGGCGCGCCGCTCGGCCGCCTCGCGCTCTGCGGGGTCGTCGCCCGGGGGCGGCAACGGCGGCGGGGGCGCCTCGGCCAGGCGCGCGCGCAGGTGGTCGAGCGCGCTCTCGCCGGCCTTGGCGCGCCGCGTCAGCTCGTCGATCGCCTCCTGGTACTGGCGCAGCAGGCTCGCAAAGGCGTCGGCGCCCGGCGGCGGCGGCGGGGTGGGGGCGGGCGACGAGGCGCCGCCGCCGCCGCTGCTGCTGCCGAGCTGCTGCTTTTTGAAATCTCTCGTCGCGGCCGCCAGGGCCTTGCGTCGGGCGGCTGACGCCTCCTCGCGCTCGACCGCGGCCGCGCTGTACTCGTCGAGCTCGCGCGCGAGGTCCGACCACGTGGTGGTTGTCGCTGCGGCGCTCGAGAGCGGCGGCGGCGGCGGGGACGGCAACGCCGAAGCGCCGCCGCCGCCGCCGCCGTCTGCCGAAGACGAGGGGGCGTGGCTCATGACGCGTCTGTGGTCGGTTTACCCGGGTCGCGCGCTCAGGCCTGCATGGCGCGGGGGCTGGCTGGAAAAGTGCGCGCGCGCGTGCAGGCGGGTGGTGCGAAGTTGGGAGGAGACCAACTCCCGGGGGGCGGTCGTCCTGGAGCGAGAGACTTGCGCCGGTGTGCGTGTGTGTGTGCGTGTGCGTGCCGCGTGCGCGCGAAGAGGTCGATCGCAAGACGAAGGAGAGAGGTGTGTTCTGGTGAAGGGAGAGCCAAATGTTGAAGGAGCGCAACTTGCAAAAGTTGAGATGGAGGCGCCGACTCAAGTTCCCGCCGCCCCAAACGCCATAACGGAAAGACGCGCGCGCACGAAGCCAACCCCGCCACCTCCACGTCACTTGGCCGCCTTGCTCGCCGCCAGCGCCTGCCGCCGCGCGTTCGCGTACGAACCCACGCTCTCCCCGCTGGGGGACCAGAACGCCGCGTCCACGGGCGCCCCCTCGCCCCCCCTCCTGCGCAGCTCCACCGTCCACCCCGCCTGCAGCGCGTCGAGCTCTGCAAACCGCTCGCGCCTGGAGGCGTGCTCCTCCGGCAGGGACGCGATGGGCCCGCGCGGGTAGAGCAGCACCGAGGGCGGCGCCGGGGGGGCGGGGGCGACGGAAAAAGAAGGGGCGGCGGTGGAAGATGAGGGGGCGAGCTCGCGGGGGCGGGGGACTACGGGGGCGGTGGCCGCGGGAGGCGGCGGCGGCGGCGCGGGAGGCGGTGCGGCGGCGGCGAGCGCCGACGAGGGCAGGTCGTCGATGGCGCCCGCGTCGGCCGAGCTCACGGCGAAGGAGAGGACCTCGACGCGGCCGCGGCGCGCGCCGCCAGCCTGCGCGGCGGCGGCGGTCGAGGCGGCGGCGGCGGCGGCCACGGCCTCGTCCTCGTCCTCCTCTTCTTCCTCCTCTTCCGACGAGTAGGAGGCGCCGCCCGCTGCTGCTGCCGCTTGCTTCTTCTGCCCGCCCGCCTCCACCTCCACCTCCTCCTCCTCCTCCTCCTCCCCACCCGACTCGTCGCCGCCCTTGCCCTTGCGCCCCCCTTTTCCAGCAATGCCTTTCTGGCCCTTTTTGCGCTGGGCCGTCGGCCCGCCGCTCTCGCCGCCGCCGCCGCCGCCTTTGCCGCCGCCGCCGTCGCTCTCCGCCTGCTGCTGCTGCTGCTGCTCCCGCTCCCGCTGCTGCTTGCGCCGCCGCGCCTCCTGCTTGTCGCGCGCCTTGGCGGCCGCGGCCGCCGCCGCCGCCGGGCTCCCCGACACGACCAGCGCGTGCAGCTCGCGGAACGCCGCCGGGTCCACCTGCGCCGTCACGCTGACCATCGTCACGTCCTCGGCGGCCGCGGCCGCCGCCTCCTCGAGCGACAGCCCCGCCAGGCCCGCCGCCTCGGCGCCGCCGGCCGCCGCCGCCCCGGCCGCCGCCGACACCTGCTGCTGCTGCTGCTGCTCCGTCACCTGCACCACGCGCGCCCCCCGCCTGCCCAGCGCGTCCATCAGCGCCGCCTCGTGCGCCTTGGCCACCGTCAGCCGCAGCAGCATGCGCGCGCGCTCGATGGGGAACTGCCGCTGCAGCAGCGGTAGCGCCGTCTCCAATGCCTGCGCTTTCGCCGCGCGCCGCGGGTCGGGCCCAAACCCGGCGTCCCGCAGCGCGCGCTCGAGCATCGTCAGCGTGAACGGCCTCCCCGTTCGCGGGTCGACCGTCTTTTCCGCGAGCACCCCGGCCACGTCCTTGAACAGGGCGTCCAGGTCGGCGCGACGCTCGCGGTCGGACACCTGCAGTTCCCCCTTCAGCAGCACGTGCGCGGCCGCGGCCGCGTGGTCGGTCGTGCCGAACGCGGCCTTGAGGTCGGCGTCGCGCGCGACGACCCCCTTGGCGACGGACAGGAAGACCGTCGTGGTCTGGAGCACCTCGTCGAGGTCCTTTTCGCTGTTGTTGTTGTGGGGTTTGTGTTTTGTTTTTGTTGTTGCGGGGTGGGGGGTTAGGTGCTTCAGCCGACAAGGGTCGCGCGAGCGCCGTCGGCAGGGGCAAGAACGTGCGACCGGAACAGCTGAAGACTCACATGCCCGCGCGCCAGTCGGCGACCTTGTTGCGGTAGCAGGCGATCTCGAAGCGCTTGCCGGCCTTCTTGAGGCGCACGACTGCGATGTTGGTCAGGCGCTTCTGCCCCACGGGCTGGAACACACTGCGCGACATGTTTTTTTCCTGTGCGTCGGGGGCGGGGGTTGGCGGCGCCGCCGACGCTCGGTCGCTCGGTGATGCTTTTGCGCTCGCTCGCGCTAGCTGTCCCACGCGCCCGCGCGCTCGTTTGCGCCGCCTGGGGGCAGTACGCTGCGCGATCGGCCGGCGGTTTTGCTGCGGACGGCGCGGCGCGGCGGGCGGGAGAGAGGGAGGAAGCGAAAGAAAGAGAGAGAAGCGCCGACACCGGTGATGCCGCGAGCGCGTGATGTGGTGGTGGTGCGTGTGGTGGTGAGACTGAAGAGAGGCAAGCGTCGATGTTTGTATACAAATCGATTTGTGCTGTGTGTCTTTCTTCATCGTCGGAAGCGAGCGGCGCGCGGTGGAAAAGGGCCGCCGCCGCCGCCGCCGCCGCCGCTCGCTTCTTCCTCCGCTCACGCCCCTCCACCACCCCCACCACCCCCGCCCCCCCGCTCCGACGCCAAAAAGTCGGCGTACCCCATGAATTCCTGCAGCACCTCGGACGCCTCCGGGTTGAGCACGATGGACCCGCCCGGCGGAGGAGGGCGGCCCAGGCCTGCTGTTGTTGCTGTTGCTGCCGCTGCGGGCGTGGCGGCCACGGTCGACGCCGCCACGCCGCCTCCGCCGCCTCCGAGCCGCCTCAGCGTCGTTCCCTCGACCACCTCGACCTCCTGGGACGGTGCGCCGGCGCACGTGCGCAGGCGTCGCAGCGTCTCGGTGCACCGGAGCAGCCGCACACCTTCTCGGGTGACGACAACGCAGCGCTCGGAGCGCTCGTCCGTCTCGCGGCAGTCGGCGGCGTTGCCGGCTGCTCTGTCCGCGGGCAAGGAGCTGCTGGCCGCGGAGCCACCGCTGCCACCGCCGCCGAACACGTCCGCGAACGCGCGCAGGCCCAGCAGCTGCGCGGAGCAGGCGCGCAGGCGCGAGAGGGTCGCGGCCGCCGCCGTCGGCGAGCGGGGCGGCGACGCCATTGGCGGTGGCGCGCGCGCGCGGTTGTGATGGGGTTGTTGTCTTTAGGGTTGGCGGCCCGCGCAAGCCCGCCCCTGCCTTCCACCGGCAGAACGGCGCGCGTACTAGGATGAGAGGGGGGCCTTGAAGGCCCCTGCCCGGTGGCCGGGAGCGTTTGGGGGCGCGACCGCAGCGGCGTTTGGCGCGCGATGGAGGTCGTGAGTGCGCTGGTGTTGGGGTTGTCTCGCGCGCGCGCGCCTGCGCCTCTCTTGGATGGCCAAGGTGGCGTACCGTCCAACTGAGGAGTGAGTGTCTTATGAGAGCGAGCGGTGTGTGGACGTTCGATTGGCGATTGGGGGGAGGGCGGGAGCAAGGAATGGGGCGCGCATGCCTTTTTTGGCGTCGGGTCGCCGTCGTCCGCGCGCCTCGTCGCCCACGGTCGCCAAAAACGCGCGCCCTCTCCTCGCCCGCCCCGCCCTCTTTCCAATCCCTCTCTCCCCGCGATCCTCACCTCTCTATCTTTCACTTGCACCCAGCCACCCAGCGCTCGAACTGTGCGCGAGGTTCACGAAGCGCGCGCGCGCGCGCTTTTGCGAGAGAGGAAACACTCGACGACGCGCTCCCTCGCCAACGTCTCCCCGCGCCCCCACGGCCCCTCTGCGCGCCCCGCTCGCCCGGGAACCAGGACCCCCCGTCGACGGTGCCGCGATCCCCGGCGCGCGCTGCCCACACACCACGTGGGTTTGGCGTCGGCCAGCGCGTTTCATATCTGGTGCCCTGGAGGTCACGCCACCCCCTCACCCCCCAAAATTCTCGACTTTGTCTTCGCGCCCCGCCCTGCGCCTCCAAAAACAGCCCCCCAATCCACCCGGCCCCAAAATCCACTACCTAGTAGCGCCCGCAATGGGCCCGGCGCCCTGCCTCGGATCCGCGGGCTGAGAACCGACCCGTTCCCGTCGTTCCAGCAACACCGCGAGTGACGCGCAGCGTCAGCGCGGCGCGGCAACACCGCGTGTCACCCACCAAAAAAACCTACCACCACCCACCGCCAGCAACAACAACAACAACCACCACCCACATGTCGGACCTCGGCGCGCTGCTGATGGGAGCGGGCGGCGCCGACGGCGCCGTCGAGCTGCGGCGCGCGCCGAGCAGCCAGAAGCTGCCGGCGGACCCGCCGCCGCCAGACCCGTCGCCGGCTCGCCTCGCGGCCGCGGCCGAGGCGCTGGCGCTGCTGGCCGAGACGGCGGAGGGCGGCGGCAAGGGGGGGGGCGCCTCGGCCGCCGCCGAAGCGCCGGCCGCGACGGCGCAGAGCAATCTGCCGGCGCTGCAGACGTCGTCGCTGGGCGCCAAGAAGCGCCCGCACGGCAACGGCCCCAACGCCTCCGCCGACGAGGACGACGACGACCACGAGGAGGACGACGACACGCCGCTGGCGGGCGCCGGAGGTGGAGGAGGAGGAGCGAGCGGCGGGCGCCAGCCCCGCGAGCGGCGCGCGCCCGTCTGGCAGAGCCGCGACTACGTCGATCCGATGACGGCGCCCAACCTGGCCGGGCATCCCGGGGGCGAGGGCGACGACGACGAGGGCGGCGGCGGGGGGCGCCGGCGCAAGCGGGCGGCGCTGCTGCTGCCCGGCGGCACTGGTGAGGGCGGGGGCGGCGGCGGAGGCGGAGGAGCAGGAGACTCCACTGCAGCCGCCGCCCCGCCTGCAGCCGCCCCGCCGCTGCCGCCAGCAGCAGCACTAGGCGGCGGCGGGGGCATGTTTGACACGGCCGCCGCGGCAGCCGCGTTTTCGGCGGCGGCCGCGGCGGCCGCCAACGCCGCCCTTCCCACGCCCGCTCCGCCCGCGCCCGCGGGCCCGCCGCCGCTCTCCCTGCCGCTGCAGGGCGAGCTCATCGCCGCCCTCCTGCCGCTGCTCATTGCGATGCAGCACCAGCAGCAGCAAATGCAGCAGCAGCAGCAAATGCAGCAGCACCTGCTCGCCCCGCCCCCGCGCCAGCAGCCCCCGCAGCCCCCGCAGGTCCCCCCGCCGTCGCAGTCGCAGCAGCACTACGCCGGCCTCGCCGCCGCCGCCGCCGCCGCCAGCTCGTCCGACCACCGGTACGCGGCCGCCTTCCGCGCCTACCGGCACCAGCTCGCGCGCGCGGTGGCCGGCGCCCCACCCGCGCGCGCCACGCTGATCGGATGGGAGGCCGTCGCGCCGCCGCCGCCGCCGCCGCCCTCGGCCGCCGCGGGCGCCGCCGCTGCGCCGCCTCCGCCTCAACGCCGCATGGGCCCCTCCTCGACGCCCGAGGCGCTGGCGCTGGCGGCCGCGGCCGGGGGCGCGCTCGATGTGACGGTGGCGCTGGGCGGGCGGCTGTACGCGGGCCTGCTGCCGCTGGCGCCCGCCGAGCTGCAGCCGGCGCCGCTGCCGCCGCTGCCGCCGTCGTCGCTGATGCTGCTCCAGCAGCAGCAGCAGCAGCAGCAGCAGCAGCAGCGGTGGGCGGCGGCCGCCGCGGCCACGGGGCCGCCACCGCTGCCGCCGCCGCCGCTGCAGCTGCAGCAGCAGCAGCAGCAACCGCAGGCCCAACAACCGCAGCCCGCTGCCCTCGCCCCCGCCCCGGCCGTCGCTCTCCCCGCCCCCCCGGCTCCCCCCCCCGCCACCGTCACCGCCACCGCCCCCGCCCTCCCCCAGCTCTCCCTGTCGCGGGCCGACGTGTTCGGCCCCCTGCCCCCGGTGCCCCCGCCCAACGCCTGCTGCCTGCTGTGCGGCCGGCGCGAGGAGGCCAAGGCGCGCAGGGAGGCGGCGGGAGGACACGCTGCGGCGGCCGCGGCCGCCGCTGCCGCTGCCTCGGCCTCTGCCGCCGTCACCGCCGCCGCCACCCAGATGCTCGGCCAGGGCCTCGGCCCGCTCATCCCGCTGGTGCTGCCGCCGTCGCTCATGCCCGCGTCGTCGGTGGCGGCGGTCGCGGCGGTGCCGGTGGCGGTGCCGGCGGCCGGGCAAGAGGGGGCCGCTGCTGCCGCCACCGCTGCAGCAGCAGCCGCCCCACTGCCGCCACCGCCCCCCTCTTCCCGCGCCGAGGTCTGCTGGGTCCACCGGCAGTGCGCTCTGTGGTCGCCAGAGGTGGAGCCGCTCGCCGAGGCCGAGCGCCAGCGCCTGATCGGCGGCGGCGGCGGCATCGAAGCGGCGGCGGTGGCCCAACCGGGAGGAGGAGGAGCCGCCGCCGCCGCAGCAGCCGCAGCCCCTGCTGCTGCACTGCTGCTGCTCCCCGCAGGCGTCGCGCCGGCGGGCGCCGGCGCGCTGCTCGGGGGGCTCTCCGAGGCCGCGCGCCGCGCCGCCGCCGCCCGCTGCTCGCGCTGCGGCGCGCGCGGCGCCACGCTGCGCTGCGAGGCCGACGGCTGCGCGCTCTTCTTCCACCTCCCCTGCGCGCGCCGCTCGGGCTGCGCGCTCGCGGCCGACCCCTACTCGGTGCTCTGCGCGCGCGACGACCTGCTGCTGCGGGGGGGCGGCGGGGGGGTCGGGGGAGGCGGCGCTCCCGCGTCGGGCGCCAGCAGCGGCGGCGGCGGCTTGTCCGACTCGGACAACGCGGCGGCCGCGGCCGAGCTGCTGTCGGGCTTTTGCGCGGCGGCCGCGGCGGCCGAGGGCGCCGCCGCCACCGCTGCCGCTGCGGTCGCCGCGCAGAAGCCGCGCGCGCCGACGCCGGCCGCGTCCTCGGCGTCCGGCGGCGCGGCGCCGGCGCTGGCGGCAGTGGCGGCGCTCGCGGCCAACGAGGCCGCGAGCCCCCCGCGCTGGCTGGGCGGCACGACCCAGGGCCACGGCGGCGGGTCGTCGCGCCAGGGCCGCTGCGCCGTGTGCGTCGTCGCGCGGAAGGGCATCTGCGGCACGCAGAGCGCGCCGCGCAAGTGCCTGCGGCTGCTCGTGCTGGCGCGGCGGCAGCAGCAGGCGGCGCTTCGCGGGGGGGCGGCCACCACGACGGCGACGACGACGACCACGCCGGCCACCGACGCGACCGAGACGCCGAGCGCGAGCGGCGGCGGTGGTGGCGGCGGTGGCGGCGGCGGCGAGTGAGCCCTTGCTGCCCTTGTTCTCCTTGTTCTTCTTCTTCGCGGGCGCGCGCGCGCGCAGGGGACCGAATGTCTCCCCCATCCTCCCTCCTACTCCCGAACATCGCGCACTCTGCCCGCCCCCTCCCATCCAAATTTTCCTCTTCGACGGATGCCCCGCGCGAGGTGGCGGCGGCGGCGTTCCCCCTGCGCCGCGCCCCGCGCGCGATGGCCGATGGCCGCCAACGAGAGAAAAGCCGCGCCGCCACAGCCCTCTTCCCCAACATACACACTCGCCATTCTTTTCTCTTGTCGGCCGGCCGCGAGCTAGGGCTTTCTCTTCTTTAATCAGAAAACGATCCCTCACGACTAGCGCGCGCACCGAACACCAAAAACGAACCCTCTCCCTCTTTCTCCCCCCCCCCCCCCTTCGGAACACGCACGCCTCCGCCCCCGCCCCCACCAAGAAGAAAACCAATCCCTTTCCCGCGAACGCCCGTTAGACCGGATCGCCCGTAGGACCAGGCCCTCTTCATCAGCAGGCCGCGGGGGCATGCAGGGCTCCGGCGACGCGGCGGGTGGAGCGGGTGGAGCAGGAGGAGGCGAGCCCCCCCGCGAAGTCTTTCGCGTCGCGTGCGCGCTCCTGCCCAAGAAGGTGCGCCTGCTTCTCTCCCCACCGCGGGTGCCTCTCATTCGCGCACACGCGCGTTCTTTGCGGGCGCGCCGCAAGCCCTCCGCCGCAGGCGCGGCGTTCACACGGGAACGATCCCCTCGAGAAAAGGATTCTTTCCAGAGAGAAAGGGGAGGGAAACGCCGCCGCCGCCGACTCACCCCCCCCCCCCCGTCGCAACACAAACAACCCCAAAACAAACACAGGCCGCCCGCTACCTGACCCCGGCGGTCCACGCCGCCGCGCGCGAGGCCGGGCTCGAGCTCGTGCGCATCGACCCCTCGCGCCCGATCGACCAGCAGGAGGGGCTGCCGTCGCCGAGCGCGGCCGACGCCGGCGCGGACGCCGGCGCGGCAGCCACACCAGCCCAACCCCCCCGCCCCTTTGACGCCGTCCTGCACAAGCTGCGGCCCGACCGCAACGGCTGGGAGCGGCGGCTGGCCGAGTACACGGCGACGCGCCCGGGCGTGGCCGTGATCGACGCGCCCGAGCGCCTGCGCGCGCTGCAGAACCGGGCGTCGATGCTCTCGCCCTTTGGCGCGGGCGGGCTGCTGCTGCGGCGCCCGGGCACGGCGGGCGGCGGCGGCGGGCAGTCGAACGGGGCCGCAGCTGCGGTGGTCGCTGCCGAGGTCTCCATGGCGGCGGCGCACGCCGAGGGCGACGGCACCAGCCCGCGCGGCGTCAAGCGCCGCGCGGCGGCGGCGGGAGGGGACGAGGCGGACGGCCGCGAGGCGGGGGCCGCGCCCCCGCCTCTCGCACCACCGCCGCCGTCGCCGCCGCCGCGCGGGGCGGCGGCGGTGGGCAACGGCCGCGGGCAGGAGGAGGACGAGGCGGAGCGGGAGGCGGAAGATGACGAGGACGAGGACGACGAGGATGACGACGACGGCGACGAGGAGGAGGTGGCGTCGGGGGAGCAGGACGAGGACGAGGCAGAGGCAGAGGGCGCCGACGGCGGCGGCGCCGACGCGTCCCCTCCCCAACAGCAGCCCCCGCCGCCCGTCGCCGCCACGCCCCCGGGGCGCAAGGCGCCGGCCGCCGACCACGCCGCCGCCGCCACCCCGACCCCCGCCGCCGCCAACGCCGCCCCCGCCGCCACGCCCTCCTCGCTCCAACAAGCCCCCCCCCCCCCCCAAGCGCCAGCGGCCGACGCCTGCGCATCCGCCCTCGTCCTCGCCCCGGCCCAGGTCGTGCTCGAGGACGGCCTGTCCCCCTCGGAGGCCCTGCGCCTGCTCTCGCGCGCCGGGCTCGTCTCCCCCCCTCTGCTGTGCAAGCCGCTCTGGGCCGACGGCCGCGAGGGCTGCCACGCGCTCGCCGTGCTCCACGACCTGTCCGAGGCGGCCCTCGGCCGGCTGCTTTCGGGGGAAGCCGCCCCTGGTTTGAGGGCACCCCTGGTGGTGCAGCGGTACGTGGAGCACGGCGGGGTGCTGTTCAAGGTCTACTGCCTGGGCGAGGAGGCGGTCGTGACCAAACGGCCGTCGCTCGGGCGCGCGCACATGGCGGCGCCGGTTGCGGGGACGGGCGGCGGCGCCGGCGCGGGTGGCGCCGGCACGCCGTCGTCCACGGACGGCGGCCCCGCGTCCGCGCGGCCGCGCAGCGGGCCGGACGCCGGGAGCGCCAGCAAGCCGGGCAGGCGCAGCGCGGCGTCGGTCGGCGGTGGTGGCGCGGGCGGGACCGGGGGGGGCGCAGGGGCGGACGGCGGCGGCGGAGAGGCGCCGGCGCTGCCTACGGCCGTGTCCGAGGGCGGCGGCGGTGGCGGCGGCGTGATGCCGGCGCTGCAGGCGCTGCCGCGCATCAGCTGCGTGCCCTCGCTGGCCGAGGCGCAGCGGCGGGCGGCGCAGGTGGACGCCGAAGAGCAGCAGCAGCAGCAGCGCGCGGCGACGGCCAACGGAGGAGGAGGCTCCGCCGCCGCCGCCGCCGCCGCCGCCGCCCCCCTCGCGCCCTCGCCGCCCCCGCCGCTGCCCCCCCTGCCGCCGCCGACGCAGCCCCCGCCGCCGCTCGGCCCCGCCGCCAGCCTCGCGCGCGCCGACTCGGCCCTCGCCGGCGGCGGCGGCGCCGACGGCCCCCGGCCCCCGCCCATGTGGGTCGCGCGCCAGCTGTGCGCGGAGCTCCGCCGCCGCCTCGGCGTGCGCCTGTTCAACTTCGACCTCCTCTGCCCCGTCACCGCCACCGCCGCCGCCCCCCCCGCCCCCGCGCCGCCCTCTGCGGCCGAGGCCGGCGGCAGCGGCGCCCCCGGGGCTCCCGCGGCGGCCGCGGCCGCCGCCGCCGGCCCCCCCCGCGCCTACTACGTCATCGACATCAACTACTTCCCGGGCGTTGACAAGATTCCCGGGTTTGAGCGCCGCTTCGCCGCGTTTCTGCACTGGGCCGTCGCGTCGCACCGCGCCGACATGCAGCTAGCTAGGGAGCAGCAGCAGGGGCACCAGGAGCCGCCGGACAGTCAGCGGTAGTGTTAAAGGCCAGCAAGCGCTCTCTGAGAACGCGGGATCGGGTTTTGGTTGGTGCTTTTAAAATGCAAAAACGGATTTGGATTTGCGTCGTCTCGGTTTCCTCAGCGCCGCACGCGCCGGCGCACAAACGTCGCGCCCCCTCCGCCTCCCGCCCCGCCGTCCTCGTCCTCGCCACCGCCGCCGTCCACGGCCTCGAGCAGCGGGTCGCGCAGCGAGTCCTCCACGGGCACGTCCTGCGGCTGCGCGGGCGGCTGCGCAGCCGGAGCCGCCGCGGGAGGACGGGGAGGAGGAGGAGGAAGAGCGGCGGCGGGGGCAGGGGCCGCGGCAACGGCCACGGCCGCGCGCTCCTCCTCCTCCTCCTCCCCCCCCTCCTCCTCCTCCAGCCCGCTGCTCTGGTACATCTCCTCCGCCACCGCGCCCCCGTCGCCCGAATCGTTCTCCCAGTCGTCCTCGCGCTGCGGCCGCACCCCCGCCCGCCGCACGCCCCCCTCCTCGCGCTCGCCCTCCTCCTCTTCCTCTGTCCCGCCCGCCTCGCGCCGCCGCCGCCGCCGCCGCCACGCCTCCTCCTCCAAATGGCGGACGCGTGCCTCGAGCGCCTCCGCCCGCGCCTCCGCCTCGGCCGCCCGCTGCTGCGCTTCCGCCGCCCGCGCCGCCCGCGCGTCCAGCAGCGCCGACACCCGCAGCGCCGAGAGCCTCTCCTCGCGCCGGGCCTGGTCGGCGTCCCGCGCGGCGCGCCGCTCGGCGGCGCGCGCCTCGCGCCGCAGGCGCTCGTTCTCGGCCGCGAGCTGCTCGACGGCCGCGCGCTGGTCGACGTCGGAGCGGGACGTCTGGCGCAGCACGCCCATGATGACGGACGAAAGGAGCAGCTCGTGGTGTTGGGGGTGGTTGGGGTGGCAGTGGGGGTGCGGGGCAGAGGCGGCGCCTTGGCTGCCTTCGAAGGTGCCGCCGCCGACGCCGCCGGGCGGCGGCGGCGGGGTGGGCGCGCCCACAAAACCGAGGACCACGGCGCCGTCCGCCCCGGGCTGGGTCGAGGCGACGACGCGCTCCAGTCGCGCGAGGTGCGCGACGAGGCCGTCGCGCCGAAAGTCCACCGTGAGCGCGAGCCAGCCTGGCCGCTGCGTGGGCGCGACGCGGATGAGCGAGGAGGGCGGCGCTGCCGTCGCCGCCGCTGCTGCGTCGCCGATGCCGTTGCCGATGCCGTTGCCGCCTTGGTTGTGGTGGTGGTGCACGCGGCCGCACATGTGCACGTCGACGAGCTCGTGCCAGTCGTCGTCCCGCAGGCGCTCGAACTCGGACTTGCGGACGTCTGTTGTTTGTTTGTTTGTTTTTGGCGGGTGGGGGGGGGGAGGGGTGAGGGGGTGCGTGGCGATGGCTCGAGCCTTGTTTCGTCGAAACGAAAACAAGGCAAAGGAGTGTCGACACACCCTCCGCGCGGTACGCGCTCAGCCCGTCGATCAGCAGTACGTCGAACGAGTCCGACTTGGGCCGCAGCGTGACGTGCAGCGCGACGGTTGCGCGGTTGCCCCCTGGCGTCTCGACGTCGAGCACGCGAAGGTACTCGTGCTTGGCGAGCGAGTCGGCCGCCGCCGCCGCCGCCGCCATGGCGTTGGGGCCCGCGGGAAGCATTTGGCTGTGTTTTTTTGAGCGGCGTCTCGTTATTGGTTGGGAGAGAGAAAGGGATGGAGGAGCGGCGCGCTGCGTTTTTGCGTCGGGCGGCAGCGCGCGCGCGCGAGCGCCGACCGCCTTTTTTGCGCGCCGCGCTCTCTCTCTCGCTCGGCGCGCGCAACACCAGCATTCCTTTTTGAGCACAGCGGGCGCGCGTACTACCTTTCTTCGCACTCCAAGTATCGCCCCGCAAACAGGAAAAGAACCGCCGCGCCCGAAACACACGAAGAAGAACACAATCCTGGCGGCCGCGGCCCTCAAGCACCTGCTCCTCCGCGCTCGCCTAGGCCCTAGCCGCGCCAGCGGCAGCATCAGCGGCAGCACGCTCGCGCAGCAGCAGCAGCACCAGGCGCGGCTGCGCGGAGGAGCGGGAGCGAGGAGGGCGGCGTCGGCGAGCGGCACCAGTACCGCTGCTGCCGCGAGCGACGGCGCGTCGGCGACGATGGCGGCGGCGGCGGCCGAGCTGGCGCCCGTGGCGGCCGGCGCGCGCATCGACCGCGAGGCGTTCCGGCGCACGGTGCACGTCCCGGCCCTGCGCGTGACGGCGCGCCAGTGCCACGAGGTCGTGCGGCTGCTGAGAGGGTGCGTGTCAGGATAGTGTCATAGGCGGAGAGGCGCGTCCCCCGACTGCCCTTGCATGCACGTCGGCCTCGACTGTCGCCGCTTCGAACCCTGACACTCACCCCTCCCAACCAAAAAACACACACCAAAACAAACAAACAAACCAAAACAAACAGCAAGCACATGCTCGACATCCCGCGCGTCAAGGCCGTCGTGGTCGACGGCGAGGGCGGCGGCGGCGGGGGCGGCGGCGGTGGCGGCAAGGGCGACGCCTCGCGCCGCCTCGTGCTCCTGCGCGAGGGCACTGAGCGGTCGGCGCTGCCCGAGGCGGCGCTGTTCGGCGGCGACGCCACCCCCACAACCCCCACAACCCTCTCCCCGCCCGCCGAGTGGGTCCCCTCCCACGCCGTAACGCTCGACTACTCCCACGCCACCCTCGAGCAGGTCCTCCGCGCCTGCCTGCCCCTCGACCAGATCCCCGACCACGACGTCCCCTCGGCGTTCGAGTGCGTCGGCGGGATCGCGCACGTCAACCTGCGCGAGCCTTTACTGCCCTACCGATTACTCATCGGCGAGGCGCTGCTCGACAAAAACCCGACGGTGGACGTGGTGGTGAACAAGGTGGGGACGATCGAGAGCGAGTACCGGGTGTTTAAGATGGAGGTGATCGCGGAGAGGGCGCAGGGGCGGGAGGGCGACCGGGAGGGGGGGCGGAGGAGGAGGAACAAGGAGGCGGGCGCCGAGCAGCCGCCGCCGGAACAGCAACAGCAGCTGCCGTACATCCCGCCCTCGCTCGAGACCGTCGTCACCCAGTGCGGCGTGCGCTTCGCCCTCGACTTCGCCGCCGTCTACTGGAACTCCCGCCTCGAGACCGAGCACGCACGCCTCGTCGGGCGCTATTTTTTGCCAGGGCAGACGGTCGCCGACGCGATGTGCGGCGTGGGGCCCTTCGTTGTGCCCGCCGCCTTGCTCCCCAACGGCGGCGCAAAAGTGCTGGCCAACGACCTCAACCCGGCGGCCGCGCGGTACGCGGCGCGCAACGCGGCGTCCAACCGCGTGGCCGGGCGGGTGGCGGTGTTCAACGTGGACGGGCGGCTGTTCATCCGCGCGGCGCTGGGGGGCAAAGGCGAGCTGCCGGCGGGGGCGGTTGCGGGCGAGGGCGGGTGGCCTGCGGTCGCCGACGCCGACGCGGACGCCGGCGCTGCTGCTGCTGCTTCTGCTGCTGCTGCTGCTGCTCCCAACAAACAGCGGGGGCCCTGGCCCCCGCTGCCCGAGGAGGTCGGCGCCGCTCCCCCCGTCGACCACCTCGTGCTCAACCTGCCGGCCTCGGCCGTCGAGTTTCTGGACGCGCTGAGCGGCGCGTGCGATCCCTCGCCGGGCTGCGCTTGGCGGCGGCGGGGGCGGCGGCAGCAGCCGCAGCAGCCGCAGCAGCAGGAGGGGGATTCGCCGGGCGGCGGCGGCGGCGAGGAGGAAGAGGGTGCGGCCCTGCCGCTGCCTCTCGTGCACGTCTACACGTTCCAGAAGGACGAGACGGAGGGCGGGGTGCTGCGCCGCGTCGAGCGCGCCATGGGCATGCGCCTGGACGGGTCACCGCTGCCTGCGGCTGCTGCTGCTGCAGCAGCGGAGGGCGGCGGCGGCGACGACGACGATTCCACGCTCGCGCGCGCGTCGGCCGCGGGCGTGACCGTGCACCGCGTCCGCGACGTCGCGCCCAACAAGCTCATGCTCTGCGTGACGTTCCGCGTGCCGCCCGAGTGCGCGTTTGCCGGCAGGCTGCCGGCCGGCGGCGGCGACGCCGAAGAGGCCGCGCGCGTGTGCGCCGAGTTCCGGGCGGCCGGCGCGCGCGAGGACGCGCGGGCCAACAAGGCGCGCGCCGCGCTCAAGGCGCAGCTCGAGGCCGAGGAGCGGGCCCGGCTCGCGGCGAGGACGCCCAAGGGCACGGGGGCCGCTGGCGGCGGCGGCGGTGGGGACGGCGGCGCGAAAAACAAAAAGGCAAAGACGGCGAGCTGATTTGCTCTTTTAAAAACCCCTGGCTTTGGCTTAAAAGATGGCGACGATGATGAAGGAGGGTATGCATGTGTGCTCAAGAATGGGGTGTAGTTTGGGGTGAGTGAGGGGTGGCAGACAAGGGGCCACGACGCAGGCTTTTGTTGTTGGCGCGCGCGCTGCGGCCAGGCTCGTTTTTGGTTTTTCCAACGGCAGAGTTGGGGGTGGATGAAGGCAGCGAGAGAGAGAGAAAAAGCATCAGGGACCATCATCACATGCCGAGGCTCTGGCGGGTGGCGCGCGCGCGCGTGGAGCGCGGCGCCGGGCTCGCCAGCGCCTCCTGCTCGGCGGCCACCGCCGCCGCCGCCACCGAGCGCCGGCGCGCGTTGCTGGCGCGCGGCGCCGAGGCGGCCGCCGCCTCCCCACCCGTGCGCGCGGCCGACCGTAGCAGGGGGCCCCCCTCCTCGTCCGAGAGCAGCCCGCCGTTCGCGTTGGGGCGCGCGCGCGAGCGGGCGCGGCGCGGGGTCGTTGCGACCCCGGCCGCTCCGGCCGCCGCCGTCGCCGCCAGGCTCGTCCGGCGCGTGCCGCCGCCGCGGCCGCGCGTCGTCGTCGGGGGCGCCGCCTGCCGGTCCTCTTCTTCTTCGTCCTCCTCGCCCGACGACGACCCCTGCTCGAGCAGCGCGTCGGCGGCGGCAGAGATGACCGACCCGCCCGCGCGGCGCGCCGCCTCCTGCTCGGCCGCGGCGGCCTCGAGGCGCGCCGCCGCCGCGCTGGTCGCGCGCCGCGCGGCCGGGGCGCTCAGGCGGCGCGCCGACACGGCACGGCGCGTGCCGGTCGTGCCCGCGGCGCCGCCGGCCGCCGCGACGGGCGTGAGCGCCGTGGCGCCCGCCCGCCCGCCCGTGCCGGCCGCGGCGGCCGCCTCCTCGGCGCCCGGGGGCATGGGGGCCTTGAACGAGGGCGTCAGGATGCGCGCCGCCCCGCTCGCCACGGCCAGGGCCGCGGCCGCCGCCACCGCCGTCGCCGCCGCCGCAGGGGTCATCGGCAGCGGGGTGCGCGCGCCGACGCCCGCGAGCGCGGCCGACGCCTCGGCGAGCGCCTCGGTGCCCACGAGCGCGGCGACGGCGAGCGAGAGCGCGACGGCGACGCCGACGGCCACCGAGACGCCCGCGACGACCGAGGCGAGCGTGGAGAGGGCGCGGCGGGCGCGCGGGGGGAGCGGGGGGATCGAGGCGGCGGCGGCGCGCGCGCGCGCGGGCAGCGCCGCGAGCGACGAGGGGAGCGAGAGCGAGAGCGGCTTGAGCTGGGGGCGCGCGCTCTTCTTGCTCTCCTCCTGCTTCTTCGGCTTGAGCGTGGGCTTGTTGGGCTGCTGCTGCTGCTTCTCGGCGGGCTTGCTGAAGGTCGGCCGGGCGGGCGGGGCCGGCGGCACCGCCGCGGCCGCCTCGGCCGCGGTCGTCGCGAGCGCCGCCTCGCCCGCGAGCGCGGCTTTGGCGGCGGCTTCGGCGGCGGCCTGTTCGGCGGCGGCCTTCTCGGCGATGGCGGCGGCCTCGGCGGCGGCCGCGGCGGCGGCATCCTGCTCCTCCTTCTCCTTCTGGAGGCGGGAGGCCGCCTCCTTGGCCTTGGCCTCGGCCTGGGCCGCAGCCTTGGCCTCGGCCGCCGCTTTGGCTTCGGCCGCCGCTTTGGCTTCGGCCGCCGCCTTGGCAGCCTTGGCAGCCTCAACCGCGGCCCTCTGCTGCTTCTGCGCCTCCTCCTCCTCCGCCTCCTTGGCCTTCTTCTGCGCCTCGGCGGCGGCGGCGGCGGCCTCGGACACGTAGACCCCCCGCTTGGCCGCCGCCTCCAGCAGCGCCGCCGCGGCCTCGTCGCTGGCTCGCGCCCCGCGCTCGTCCGCCACCGCGGCGAACCCGGCCGACAGCACGCGCCCCGCGTCCCACCCCAGCACGCGGTGCCTCCACGCGTCCTGCGCGTGCCACTTGGCGCGCAGCGCCAGCATCTGCAGAGGGCCAGGAGGCGGGGGAACGAGGGCCTTGCTGCCCTTGCCCGCCTCGGCGCCAAAGTAGCTCTTGTGCCGCGCGAGGCAGGCCTCGGCGTTGGCGGCCGAGCGCGCGCACCACTCGGCCGCGGGGATGGGGCGCGCGCCCAGGCCGACGAGCACGCCCGCCGGGGTGAGCGCGAGGAGCGCGGCCGCGAGCAGGAGGGCGGCGAGGGCGAAGACGGCGGCCACGGCGGCGGCCGGGGGGCCGGCGGCGGTGGCTGCGGCGGCAGAGGCAGGGGCCGCGCGGCGAGGAGGGGCGAGCGGGCTGGCGGCGTGCTGCTGCTGCTGCTGCTCCTCCTCTTCGCCCTGATCGCCGCTCGCCGCCGCGGCCGCGGCGGCGGCCGCAGCGGCCGCAGCCACGGGGCCCAGCAGCTCGGCCTCGGCGCGCTCGAGCGCCTCCTCGTCCTCCTCGCCAAAGAAGGCCGACACCTGCGACAGCGGCGGCGGGCTCGCGAGCGGGGCCAGTAGCAGGTGCGGGTGCTGCTGCTGCTGCAGCTGCTGGTCGGCCTCGGCGCCGCCGTCGATGCTGGGGGCGCCCGGCAGGACGGCAGCGGGCGGGGACAGGCCCAGCAGCAGGCGGCGCGCGTGCGCGCGCGTGACGGCGTCGCCGAGGCCCGACACAAGCTCCTGCACGGCCAGGGGGGAGCCCTCCCCCCCGGGGGGCGACAGCATCGCTTGCTGCTGCTGCTGGGTGCGGGTGGTATGAGCCACGGGGGTGGTGGCGATCTTGGCCCCGCCAGGGGAGGCCGCCGCCGCGGGGCCCTTGGGCGGGCTGTCGGCGGCGCCGCCGGCCGCGGCGTCGGCACCGGCGCCGCCGGCGCCGAGGCGGGCGCTGGGGGGCGACTCGTCGGCGGGGCCCCCCCCTCCCCCTCCCCCCACGTCGAACGTGATGCCGCCCTCGGGGCTGGCCGAGGCGCGCGGGGGGGCAGCGCCGGCGTTGGCAGCGGCGGACGCGGGCGAGGCGCCAAAGGAGGGCATGGCGGGCGGGGGCGAGCCCGCCGCCGCCGCGGGCCGCAGCGGCGCGGCCGCCGTCGTGCCGGGCGTGGCGTTGCCCGCCGCGGTCGCGCCGGCGCCGCCGCCCAGGGCGCAGTGGCTGCCGAACGAGACGACGCTGCCGCGGCTGCCGCAGCCGCCGGCGGCGTCTCCAGCCCCCGGGGTCGAGGAGCGCGGGCGCGAAGACGCCGGGCCGCCGCCGCCCGTGGTGGGGTTGGCCGTGGCCGCCGCCGCGAGGAGCTGCTCCACGCCCGCGCCGGAGGGCGGCCTGCCAACCCCCGCGGGGTCGGGCGTGCCGGCGCCCGAGGCGGCAAGCGCCTCCTGCGCGCCGGCCGGGGTCGGGTGCGGCGCGGCGGGGCCCCTGCCGCCCGCGCCGCCGACGCTCGGGCCGGGCGTCGTGAGCGCCGAGGCCGACGAGAGGCCGCCGCCGCCGCCCGAGGTGGCCGGCGCCGCGCCGCCCCCGCGCCGCTGCAGGGGCAGGTGCGACGAGCCCAGCACGGCCGTCTGCGCGCGCATGATGCGCGCGGCGCGGCGCAGCAGCACGCTGGGGCTCTCGAGCACGGCCACGGCCGCGGCCGCGGCGGCCGAGGCCAGGTTGGTGGCGCCCTGCTGCTGCTGGGCGCCTGCGCCGGGCGCGCGCGTCGCGCTCGCGTCGGCGGGCGGCTCCTTGTTGGCGGCGCCGGCGCCGTTGTTGTTGGAGGTGGGGGTGATGGTGGCGGTGGCGTCCACGGCCGCCGCCCCGCCGCGCACGAGGGGCGTCGCGTTGGACGCCCCCGCCGAGGGGCTGGCGGCCACGGGCGAGGACAGCAGGCCCGCCCACGCCGCGTCGGCGCCGCGCCGCGCGAGGTCGGCGCTGGCCACGCGGCCGCCGCTGCGCCCGTCCTCCTCGCTGCCGTCGCCGCCGTCCTCGGGGCTCACGCGCGCGCGCGTGCCGGCGTCCGTGCCCGTGCCCGGGCCGTCGTCGTCCTCGTCGTCGTTGAGGCTGTCGCCCAGGGCGTGCGGGGCGGGCGAGAAGACGGCGTTGTCGCGCACGACCACCCAGTCGGGCACGGGGCGCTGCGCGGTGGGCGGCGACGACGCCGACAGCGCGACGGCGGCGGCAGAGGCGGGGCTGGCGTTGTTGGTGTTGTTGGCGGCGGCCATCGCCGCCGCCGCGCCCGAGGTGGGGGTCACGGACCCGGGCGGGTGGTTGGCGGGCATGTCCTCCTCCTCCTCCTCAAAGCCGTCGTCGTCGGTGGTGGTGGCGCCAAACCCGCCGCCGCCGCGCGCGCCGCCAAAGCCAAAGCCCGCAGCGAGCAGCCCGGCGGCACCCGAGTAGGGGCTCATCGGCGTGAGGGTGGCCGGGCGGCTGCTGCCCGGGGCGGCGGCGCCCGTGGACACGGAGGAGCGGGCGGCGGCGGCGGCGGCGCCGGAGAAGCGGCCGGGAACGCGGTCGCCAAAGGGGTTGGACAGCGGGGAGCACTGCTGCTGGTGCTGGTGCTGGTTCGGCGACGGCGAGGGAAAGGCGAGCGGGCGCGCGGCGGCGCCGAGCGCGGCGGCGGCGCCGCCGTCGTCCATGATGCGCGCGTCGTTGCCCGCGGCCGGGGAGCTGTGTTTGTTTTTGGAGGGGGTGTTTGCGTGGGTTGGTAGGTTGAGGTGTTGGGTGTGGTGACGTTGGGTCGTCAGCAAAGGAAGGAGGATCGTGCGGATTTGGCTGCTTTTGCTCGCCTGAACAAATTTTTAAAGGGCGACAGCTGCGAAGAACGAAAACGCCCCCACACGACGAACTCACCGCGCGATCTCGCCGTCGGACTCCATGAGGGACAGGTGGTGGCGGTGGCGGTACTGCTGAGAGGACGCGAGCGAGCCCGTGCCAGCGGTCGCGGTGGGGGCGAGCGACGAGGAGGCGGTCGGGGGCGCGGGCGAGGAGGAGGGGGCGAGGAGGGGAGCTTCGGAGGACGACAGCAGCAGCTCGCGCAGGCCGCCCGTTCCTCCTCCTCCGAGCGGCGAGGGTTTCGGGGTGAGAGCCGGCGCGCCGTCCGCGTCGCTGGCGGACATGCGGCTTTGGCGCGGGGCCGGCGGGGGAAGGGAGGTTTGGGGGGGCGAGAGGGAAGCTCTACCTTTCGAGTTTGGTTCGAATCGCCGGCCGCGAGCTTGGTTCCAAGAAGAAGGGGTTGGCGGCGCTTCTGTGTGTGACACGAGGGTGATGGTCGCGATGCGCGCGCGGTCGTCGGAGGATAAGAAGAGAGATTGCCGGGTCTCTTTCTGTCTTTTGGGAGCTGAAGAGGGCAGTCAGAGCTCGCGGCTTCAGGTTGGCGCAGCGGGCGGTACGCGAGCGGCGCGCGCGCGCCTCGTCGCACTCGCGTCTTTTCGTCTCGGCGCGCGCGCGCGCCCGCTCGCCCCCCACACAAAACCCTCACGCGCAATTGCGCTCCCGAACCTCTTCTCAACTCAGTACTTGTGAAGCCGCAGCAAAGAGCACCATGAGAGCCTCCTCGCGTGTCGCGAAAAGTCGCGCACGAGGAGGAGTCCCTCTCCCCCCGCCGAGGCCGATGCGCGCGTTCCTCCTCCGCCGCCACTCGTGGGGCCGCTCCTCGGGAGACGCGGCCGACGCGTGGCTGGCCGAGGACGAGCGGCGGCGGCGCGAGCAGCAGGTGGCGCGTCGGCAGCGGCAAGGGCAACCAGGCGCCGCCGCCGACGCCGCCGAGCGCGAGCGCGCGTGGCGCGCGGCCGCCGCCGCCGAGCACGACGCCCTGCTCGAGCGCACCAAGCGCCGCGCGGCCATGCGCCAGAGGCTGGCCGAGGACGCGGAGCGCGCGAAAGCCGTCCAGCTCAGGAGGGTAGAGGCGGCCGCGAGGGCGCGCGCCGCCGAGCTGGGGCTGGGGTCTCTGGGCCTGGACCCGTCCGTTTTAGCGCTGAGCGCCAAGCTGGGCCGAATGGCGGCGATGGTGGACCAGGTGCAGGCGCGCGTGGAGGGGGAGTACGGCCTGGGCGGGGACTATGGTGGGGCCGCGGCCGCGGCCGGGGGGGGGCAGTGGCCGGCGCAGCAGCAGCAGCAGCCGCAATGGCAGCAACAGCCGCAGCCGCAGCAGCAGTGGCCGCCGCAGCAATGGCAGCCGCAGCGGTCGTCCGCCCCTCAGCAGCAGCAGCAGCAGCAGCAGCAGCCGCAGGATCCGTGGGAGGCGCAGGCGCAACAACCTCCACCGCCCTTCTCGCGTTCGCCGCCCCCGCCGACAGCGGCGGCAGCGGCCGCAGCGCCCGCGGCCCCGCCAACCCCCCAACAGCCGCCACCGCCGCCTTCCCAGCCGGTGACCACCGCCGAGGAGCGCATCGCGGCCGCAGCGCCCGCGGCCCCGCCAACCCCCCAACAGCCGCCACCGCCGCCTTCCCAGCCGGTGACCACCGCCGAGGAGCGCATCGCGGCCGCTCGGGCGGCCCGCGAGCGCGCCGAGGCCGCCCTGGCCGCCCTCAAGGCCGCGCGGGCCGAGAGCGCGCGGCGCAAGGAGGAGCAGCAGCAGAAGCAGCAGCGGCGGGCCGATCAGGGCGGCGGCGCGTGAAGAACAGCGACCGAGCGACGCTCTCGTTTCGGTTGCCTTCTTTAAATCGAGTCGCCTAGTTGTGTGTGTGTCTGAGACCCTAAAAAAGAAAGCGCGCGTCTACTCGTTCGACCGGCGCCTCTCTCTCTCTATCTCTAGTACATGTCCCCCATGCCCCCCATCCCCCCCATGCCGCCCCCGCCCATCCCGCCCATCCCGCCCATCTTGTCCTCCTTTGGCGCCTCGACGATCACGCATTCGCTCGTCGTGATGAGCGACGAGACGCTCGCGGCGTCCAGCAGGGCGGTGCGCACCACCTTGACGGGGTCGACCACCCCGGCCTTGATCATGTCCTCGTATTGGCCCGTCGCCGCGTTGTAGCCCATCTGCGTGTCGGCCATCTCCTCCACTTTCCCGACGACCACGGCGCCCTCGGCGCCCGCGTTGCTGGCGATCGTGCGCATCGGCACCTTCAGGGCGTTGATGATGATCTGCACGCCGATCTGCTGGTCAAAGTTGGCCGAGAGCGACTCTTTCACGGCGTGCAGCTCCTTGGTGGCGTGCAGCAAGGCGGCGCCGCCCCCGGGCACGATCCCCTCCTCCACGGCCGCCTTGGTGGCGTTGAGCGCGTCCTCCACGCGGTCCTTCTTCTCGCCGACCTCGACCTCGGACGCCCCGCCGATCTTGACGAGGGCGACCCCCCCGCTGAGCTTGGCCAGGCGCTCCTGCAGCTTCTCGCGGTCGTAGTCGGAGGTGGTCTGCTCGACGGCCTCGCGGATCTGGTCGCAACGGGCCGCGAGCGACTCCTTGCTCCCCCCGCCGTGCAGGATGATGGTGTCGTCCTTAGTGACGGTGACCTTCTTGCACGACCCCAGCTGGGGGAGCTCGACCTTCTCGAGCTTGTGGCCCAGGTCCTCGCTGATGACCTCGCCGCCTTAAATGTGTGTGTGTGTGTGTGTGTGTGAGGGGTTTTGGGGGTGTTTTTGGGGGTTTGTGTTTTTTTTCGTGAGTTTTGGCGGCTTTTTTCCCGGGGCGAGAGAAAGCGCGCAAACCTCTGCTCGCCGCCCCCGAACGCAACAGCGAAAACCTCACCCGTCAGCACCGCGATGTCCTGCAGGTTGGCCTTGCGGTTCTCCCCAAATCCGGGCGCCTTGACCGCCACCACCTTCACGCCCGCCCTCAGCTTGTTGACGATGAGCGTCGCGAGCGCCTCGGACTCGACGTCCTCGGCCACGATGACTAAAGGACGCTGGGCCTGCACCACCTTTTCCAGCAGCGGCAAGATGGACGCGAGGCCGCTGATCTTGCGCTCCACGATCAAGATGAGGGGGTTCTCGTACTCGGCCTTCATCGTCTTGCTGTCCGTGACGAAGTAGGGGGAGATGTACCCGCGGTCAAACTTCATCCCCTCGACCACGTCGAGCTCCGTCTCGAGCGTCTTGCCCTCCTGGATCGTGATGACGCCCTCTTTCCCGACCTTCTCCATGGCGCGCGCGATGAGCTCGCCGATCTCGCGCTCGCCGTTGGCCGAGATCGTCCCCACCTGGGCGATCTCCTCGGTCGTCGAGATCATCTTGGCGCGCTTTTTCAGGGTCTGCACGACGCTCTCGACTGCGATGTTGATCCCCCGGCGCAGGTCCATGGGGTTCATCCCCGCCGCCACGCTCTTGCACCCCTCGTTGAGGATGGCGCGCGCGAGGACCGTGGCCGTGGTGGTCCCGTCGCCCGCGACGTCGTTGGTGGCGCTCGCCACCTGCTTGACCAGCGACGCGCCCATGTTCTCGAAACGGTCGCGGAGCTCCACCGCGCGCGCCACGGTGACGCCGTCCTTGGTGATCTTGGGCCCGCCGTACGGCTGCTCGATCATGACGTTGCGGCCCTGTTGTGTTGTTTGGTTGTTGTTTGTGTTTGTATTTGGGGTTGGTATGGGGTTGGTTCTTGAGCGTGCGATCGGCCAAAACGAAAGCGCCGACGGAACGCGCGCGCCCCCGCTTGTCGTCGTCCTCCTGCTCCGCTCTCCCTCTCCTTCCTCTCACCTTGGGCCCGAGCGTGACCTGCACGGCGTCGGCCAGCTTGTTGACGCCCGAGAGGACGGCCTCGCGGCACTCGATGCCGAAGCGCACGTCCTTGACGGCGTAGTTGCGCACGGCCTGGAGCAGGGCGGCCTGTTTTTTGTTTTGGTTCGGGTCGGGGGGACGAGCGGGGTGGGGGGGGGTGGCGGTGAACGACGACGACCAGCGCGCGCGCGCGATTCGGGGCGGTTTGGCTCTCGCACGCCCGCCCCCCCGCAAAGGGGCGCGCGGCCTGCATGCGCGCCGCAAAGGTGCGTACTTCCGCGGATCGCGATCGGAGAGGGCGGTCGGGACCCGCCAGGGGCTCGGTGGAGGGGGCGCCGGGGGGGGCGGGCGGGCGCGAGAGCGACGGAAGAAGCAGAGGCTTCTGGAGAGAGAACCCCACGC
This sequence comes from Mychonastes homosphaera, assembly GCA_009193075.1. Taxonomy (NCBI): domain Eukaryota; kingdom Viridiplantae; phylum Chlorophyta; class Chlorophyceae; order Sphaeropleales; family Mychonastaceae; genus Mychonastes; species Mychonastes homosphaera. The sequence goes on along the minus strand of VXJC01000002.1, from coordinate 723,397 downwards.
TTTCACGCCGTCTCTCTCTTGCCGTGATCCGCCCCAACGCTCCCATCCGCCAGCGGCCGGCCAATGCGCGCGTGATCGTCGGCACTCACGTTGACCACCTTGCGGCCGCGGCCGCGGGCAGTGCTGAACATCGTGCTTTGGCGCGCGGGGGAGACTGGGATGGAGGAGAGACGGGTGGTGGTGGTGGTGGTTTTCTCGGGTGTGTGTTCGCGGGTGACGAGAGAGTGGAGGCGAGACAGTGGTTGCACGTCGTGTGGTGTGGCGTCGAAAGAACTAGGATCACTAGCAGTGCGCGCGCCGACAGCGCGAGGACAGAAGAACAGGCGCGGTGCCGCCGCCTGCCGCCGCTTACCGCCGCCGCCCTCCGCCCCTCCGCCGCCCTTGCTGCTGCCCCCCACTGAACATCCCTAACGCCACCCCCACCCGGCACATCAAACCAACCAATCACGAGGCCGCCGCGCACGTCCCATTTCCGCCGCCGCCACCGCCACCACCAACGCCGCCCTCGGTCAGCTCCACCGCGGCGCCCCCGCCGCCCCCGCCCCCCCCCCCCCGCTGCTGCTGCTGCGCCCCCCCCCGCAGCTCGACCCACCCCCTCAGCGCCGCCGCCTGCCTCTTGTTGAGCCGCACGCGCGGCCGCGCTGCCTGCATCACGCGCACGGCCTCCTCCGGGTCGCGCGCCTGCCCCGAGGCGATCAGCACGGCGCCCGCCACGGTGGCCGAGCGCCCGTGGCCGTGCGCGCAGTGCACGTAGACGGCGTTGCCCCTCTGGCGCTCGGCCAGTGCCCATCCGACGGCGCGCTCGATCGCCTGCGGGGTGGGGGCGTGGGTGTCCCAGACGGGGACGTTGAGGTAGCCCTGGAGCGGGAGGGGGGCGCTGTTGTTGGGGCTGTTGGAGGAAGGAGCGACGGCCGCCGCGCCTCGCCGCTGGCGCAGGGGGCGGCCCTCGGCGTCGCAGCCGGCGCCGCTGCTGCCGCTGCTGCCGCTGCTGCCGCCGGCGCCTCCGCCGCTGCCGCCGTTGCCGCCACCACTGCCCACCTGCGGCACGCGCGGCAGCTCGCACGTCACGTCGAGCACGCTCGCGCCGGTAGGAACGTGGTCCTTGCGGCGCGGCCAGCCGCCCACGTACAGGCCCGGCACGATCTCGTTGTAGAGGGGCTCGCGGAGGGGCGAGGGCATGGTGCTGGCGGCGGCGCCGCTGGTGTTGCCGCCCGCGCCCCCCGCGACCGCCGCCGCCGCCTGCGCCGCCGCCGCCTTGCGCGCCTTGGCCCCCCCGCGCGCAAACTGCACCAGCAGCTTGGCGCGCAGGGCCACGTGGTACGGCAGGAACACCGCGCGCGACAGCGGGCCGATCGCGCCCGTCCCCGGGTCCTTCATAAGCAGGCCCGTCGTGCGCGGCGCCAGCGGCTCGGTCGCGCACACGGCGACGGCGGCGCCGGCGAGCGCCGCCCACGCGAGGCCCGCGGTGATGGGCCAGGGCGCGTGGGGCCGCACCGCGGCGGCGAGGAGGGCGGCGGAGAAGGCGCCGACGCCCACAACCAGCGTGAGGCCCATTTCGGTTGTGGTTGTTCGTTTGTTCGGTCGTTTGTGCGGCGTGTGCGAGAGGAGAGGTCTGTTGTTCGGTTCTTCGACCGTCCCGCCCGCGCGACGACGGCGGTCGATCAGGATTCGGCGTGTGCGTGCACACGCACAGGACACGGAGAGAGACCAAGAGGGTTCGCGCGCGAAAGAAGAAGAGGGGGGAAGGCTAACGAAACAACAACAGACACTGTTCAAAAATTGGACGCCAATGCCGGCAGCGAGCGGCGTCTCTCCTTCAATTCCTCCTCACTCGGCCGCGGCCGACGCGCGGCGCCGCGTCGTAGGCGACGGCAGCGCCGTCGTCGTCGCCCCGCCACCGCCACCCCCACCACCCCCGGCCGCGGCCTTGGCGCGCCCGACCGCCGCCGCCGCCGCGCCGCGCACGCGCTCCACCGCGGCGCCCGCGGCCGCCGACGCGTCGCCGAGCGCCTTGTTGGCCTTGTCGGCGGCCGAGGGCCCCTTGAGCGTCCGGCGGGGGACCTTGCGCAGGTCGTCGACCTCGTCCCACAGCGCCTCGCGCTCGTCCTCGAGGTTCAAGAGCTGCTTCACGAGACCAAAGGCCACGGTGAGGAGGGCCCAGGCCAAAAACGCCATGGCCGCGAGCCAGAAGTTGCGCTCCTCGCGCCACTTGGACGCGAGCAGGCGCGTGCGGACGTTGGCCGACATGCCCAGGCGCGCGGCGTCGGCCGCTGCCTCGCCCGCCCCGCCACCAATTCCCCCGCCGCCCGCCCCGTGGAGCTCGCGGGCGATGCGGTAGGTGCGCGCGCCGCTGTCCAGCAGGGGGATGCCCGAGACGGCGAGCGCGAAGTGCACGAGCTTGATGCCTCCCAGCACGGTGAACGAGAGGACGGCCGAGGTGAGCTCCAGTAAGCGGCGGCGCGCGGGGCGCGGTAAGGGGAGCGCGAGCAGGAGGGTGAGCACGATGGGCGGGGGGAGCATGAGGTTGGAGAGCAGCTTCCAGCCGCTCATGGCGGAGCCCATTTTGAAGGGGGTGGGGTTGGGGGGTTGAGGGGGAGGACGATGCACACGCGTTCGGTTTGATGGCGACGTGTCGGAGTCGTTGATCAATTGCGTGAGGAAAAACAGACGCGCGTTCGGGCTGGGTGCCGCAAAGTGTGTGCTTCGGGGGGCGTTGAGAGGCCGTGTGCGTGATGGTGTTGGTGTGTGTGCGTGTGCGTGTGTGGCGCGGAGGCGTGCGCGGGTGTTGTTCGTTCGCGCGCTGCTGTCCCGCCGGGCGCCGATGGCGGATATACGCGCGCGCGTGGCGAGCGAGCGCCTTCAAGCTCGAGCCTCGAGGACCTCCGTCTCTCGCCCAAAGCACCAATCGCCCAGACCCATCTGCTGCCTACATACGACGCGCACTGCCGATCGTCTTGCTACAACACACGCTCTCCTTTCGCGCGGGCGGAACGCGAAAGCGTCGACACCGCCCTCTCACCCGCCTTTCAAGGCCTCGCGCGCGGGCACACGCACGTGTCGCCCGGGCCAGAGACGCGGGCCCTGCTCGCGCGCGCGCCCGCGCCTGCAGGGGAGGAGCAGGAGGAGCAGGAGAAAGCATGGCGTCGGCGCTCGCCGCCACCGACGCAAGCGCCGCCCCTTGCCGCCTCCCGTTCGACGTCGTCCTGTCGTACTGCGACCCGCGCTCCCTGCCGCGCCTCTCCCTCGTCTGCCGCGACTTCCGCCTCCTGGCGCGCGACCAGGGCATCTGCCGCGCGTGCGTCGCCAGGCACTTGGGCCTGCGCGCCATCACTGGAAACGCCCGCAGCGTCGAGTTTTGGCACGCCGCCTCAAAGCGCTCGCTCGTGAGGCTCGTTGTGGTCGACGCGGCCTCGTCGCTGCCGTCGCTCGCGCTGCGGCATGGCTGCTCCGTTTTGGACATCCGGCGGCTCAACGGCTTTGGCAGCGACGGCGCGCTCAAGTCGTACTCGCACGTGGCGGTGCCGGTCTCCTCGGGCTCTTTGGAGGAGGAGGAGGACGAGGCGGGGGCGCCAAGGGGCCAGCGGCAGCGGCGGCGGCCGAGGAGGAGGAGGAGGGTGGCGGCCGTGCGGTTTCTGGGCGCGGCGCGTCGCGAGGTGTTGCTGCTGCTGCCTCCCGGGCGCGACGGCGAGGAGCAGAGCGACGAGGAAGAGGAGGCGCAAGAGGCAACTGAGCGGCATCCGATCCCGCGGACGGCGGTCGCGGGATCCGCCAACCCGCAGCAGCAGCAGCAGCAGCAGCGCCCGCCGCCGTCCGCCCTCCCCCTCGGCGCCCACCTCAAGCAGAAGCTGTGCGAGCTGGTCGGGCGCGCCGCGCGCGTCGACGCCGGCACGGCGTCGTTCTACCTGGACGAGGCGGGCGGGGACGTGGCCTCGGCTCTGCAGACGGCGCGGGAGGACGAGCGGTGGGCGGCGAGCGGGGCGGCCGGGCGCTCGGGGGCGCGCGGGCGCTGGGCGCCGCTGCGCGCCTTCATCGAGGCCGAGGGGGCGCTGTCGCGCGCCTGATCGATTTCCTTTGTACCACAACCGAAGTATCCGCATCATTTGCAAAAAAAACACAGCAGGTTTATTGTGTTGGGGTTGGTCGCCGCCGCCTTCGTCCGTCGTCCCTCCTCTCCCTCTCCGCCTCCCCCCCTCAAAGCCGCCTCCGCGCCACCGCCTTGAGCCGCCGCCCGCGCAGCAGCACGAGCCCGCAGTAGGCCAGGCCCGACGCGCCCAGGTACGCGACCGACTCGTACGGCGACTCGGCGAGCGCCAGGAGCGCCAGCGCCGCGCACGCGGCGATCGCCCCGGGGGAAGAGGCGCGCGGCGGCAGGGCCCACAGGTGGCGCAGCCAAAGCCATTGCGCTGGCAGCGCGGCCAGCAGGCCCGGCAGGTGCCTGGCCCACCCCCCCGCGCCCTCCGAGTAGCCGTACGCCCAGCCCAGGGCCTCGGCCAGGGAGCGCGCGAGAAGGTAGGCGGAGATCAGCGCAAAGGGCGGGCCGTACCGACGCTGGGGCGACAGGCGGCGCAGCAAGGCGCCGTCGCGCGTGAGCAGCAGCAGCGCGGGCGCGGCGGCAAAGACGGGCTCGGGCGCGCCGCCGGAGACGTAGACGTTGAGGTCGAGGGCCGCGAGGAGGGCGAGGCAGGTGGCGGCGTTGCAGGCGAGCGGGGCCCAGGCCAGCCCCGCCGACTGCAGGCGCCGGACGCGGGCGGCGCGGGCGGCGGCCGTCTCCTCGCCTGCGTCGGCGGCGCCGAGGGGCGGCGCGTCGCCGCCGGCCGCCGAGGCAGCAGCAGCGGCAGCAGAGAGGCCGAGCCTGTCCATGAGGCCCTCCGCAGCCGCGGGGCCGAGCAGCAAGGACGCCGCGCTGCTGGTCCTGGACGCCAGGCCCGCGGCCAGGCCCATGCCGCTGCCGCTCCGGCGCCGCTGCTGCTGCCCGTGATGCCCCGCCAAGCCCCCTCCTCCAAGCCCCATGAGGCCGCTCGACACGCGCGAGAGCTCGCGCGAGAAGGCGTCGCCCGCCGCCCCCGCCGCCTGCGCCGCGGCCGCGAGCCCCGCCGCGCCGCCGCCGCCGCCGCCCCCTCCTCCGCCTGCCGCCGCGGAAGCCGCCGCAGCCGCCGCCGCAGCCGCGCGCACGGCCGACACATAGTCGTCGTCCTCGTCCGGGTCGGCGTCGAGTTGGCCGAGCACGCGCCGGACCGACAGCTTGAGCGCGAGCGCCAGCACGAGCGCCTGCCCCCCAAAGGCGGCGACCAGCGAGGCGCGCGCGGCGGCGCGGCGCTCGGCGTCCGCACCCCCCAAGCCGGCGTCCGGGAAGAGGCGGCGGAAGCGGTGGATGTCCGGCAGCGGGAGCAGCGGCTGCACGAGCAGGGCGGCGGCCGAGGTCGCCGCCCACGCCAGCACCAGCAGGGCCGGCAGCGCGGCGGCCGACGCACGCTTGGCCGCCCGCCGCACCGCCGAGGCGGCCGCCGCGGCCGCGGCCGAGCCCGAGATCGACGTCGCGCGCGCCCCCGCGCCGCCATGGCGGTGGCCGTCGTAGCCGCCCCCTCCGCCTCCACCTCCCGCCGCCGCCGCCGTCGCGGCCGCCGACTGCGTTAGCACGACCGCCGCCAGCAGCAGCAGCGCGGCCGCCACCAGCAGCGCCTGCAGCGCGGGCTGCGCCGGCACGAGCTCCACGGCCAGGTAGTCGCCAGCGAGCGCCCCGCACGCGAGGCCCGCGGCGAGGCGCAGCAGGGTCTTGAGCGCGCCCAAGTCGCCCTCGGCAGCGGCGGCGGCGGCCGCGGCGGCGCCCTCGAGCGACGGCGGGAAAAAGCCGCTGCCCTTGCCGCCGCCGCCGCCGCCCGCGGGCCCGCCAAGCGAGAGCGCCAGCGAGGCCGTCGCCGCGGCCGCCACGAGCATCCAGCGGTGCCACGCGTGCCCGCCGCCGCCCTCCCCCGTCAGCAGGGCGGCCGACCACACGGCCGCGTCGTCCTCGGCGCGCGCAGGGACGTGCCGCTCGTCCCACAGGCGCCAGCACAGCGCAAAGGGGAGGTCCGGGCAGCGCGCGCCAAAGCTAAAGACCCCCCCGCCCGAGGTCGGGAGCGGGGGCTGGAGGTAGGTGATCGTGAGACCCGAGACGGCCAGTGACAGGGCCAGGCGGCGCACGGTGGGCGCGTGGCCGTAGCACCGCAGCACCAGAGGCGCGAGCGCGGCGGCGCAAGCGACGAGCAGGGCGCCCAGCAGCGTCGCCTCGCTCGGCCGGCCACCCTCGGCCGCCCACACGGCGGCGTCAAAGAGGGCAAAGCGAGCGGCGGCCAGGGCCAGGAGCGCGGCGGCCGCGTGCAGGAGGCCCGCGAGCGGGCGGATGCGCACGCCGCGCGCAAAGTTGCGCTCGCGGGGCTCTGAGGAAGTAGACGCAGCGTGGCGGTAGGCGACGCTCACGTTGCGCAGGCGCTGCTGCTGCTGCAAAGAGGAGGAAGACGAAGACAGGCCTTGCTGGCCGCCGCGGCCGTCCGCGACGGGCTCGTACAAAAAGAGTGGCGACGCCGACACGAGCAGCGCCAGCGCCACGGGCAGCACCATGCGGTTCTCCGGGACCACAAGCATCGCCAGCTTGGCGGCGTAGACGCACCCGGCCGCCCAGGCGGCCCAGCGCGGGGCCAGGCCGACGGCCAGCAGGCGCGACGCGGCCGCGCCGCCGCACGCCGACGTCGCCGCCACCAGCCAGGGGGGGTACATCGCCTCGTCAAACACGACCGCGCCCGCGCCCGCCGCCGAGGAGGAGGAGGATCTGTATGAGTAAGGGTCCTCGCTACTGGCAGCAGCGGCGGCGGCGCCGGAGACGCGGGGGGCGGCGTGCATGCGCTCCTCGCAGACGGCGACGAGGCAGGCCTGCGCGACGAGCAGCAGGCCGACCAGCCCCCTCGGGGCGGCGGCCACCAGGCCCCCGCCCCCTCCTCCCCCCCACCCGCCGCCAAACCCGGCCGCCAGCGCCGCCCCCGGGAGCAGCAGGGCAGGCACCACGGCCGCGAGGGCCAGGCGCACGAGGTCGCGCAGCGGCATGGACGCGAGCGCGATGCCGCCGTCGAACAAAAAGCCGAAATGGTGCTGCGCAAACCAAGCCACGGTCGCCGCCCCACCGGCGACGAAAACGCAATACTCCCGGAGCCCGCCCGTCGCGTACGTGAGCGAGAGGCCCGCGGCCGCGGCCAGGGGGGCCGGGAGCCACTGGGGCGGGACCCCCGCGGCGAGCGAGGCGGCGGCGGCCGCGACCATCAGGCACCCGGAGGCAAAGGTCGAGTCTAAGGGGAGGGCGTCGGCGAGCGGGCTCATGCCGTCGCCGCCCCAGTCGCCAAACCCGATGGCGCCGTAGGCGTGGGCGATGCCGAGGGCCGCGACGCCGCCGAGGGCCACGGCCACGGCCAGGTAGCTGTAGGGCGCGGGTAAAGGGATGTAGGACGCAAAGCCGCGGAAGACGACGCGCCCCTCAAAGCCGGCCACCAGCATGGCCGCCCCCAAAACGGCCAGCAGCAGCCGGAACGGGCCGTGGAAGAGGCGGGGGCCTGGCAGCCACCACATGCCGTTGGGCACGAGCGCGAGGTACGAGAGGCCGCTGCCAGCCAGGAGCAGCACGGACCACAGGTGCAGCAAGGGCTCGGCGGCCAGGAGCGCCGGGCCGTGCAGGGCGAGGTAGACCGCCGAGGGGAGGACGGCCACGGCCAGCGCCGACAGGAAGCTGTCTAGGGGGCCCTGGATCACGGCGGCGAGCGGGGTGTCCTCGGGCAGGAAAAAGGGGGTGGCGCTGTTGTCGTCGTGGCGGTGCTTGTTGTTGTGGTCGCCACCGCTTCCGCGGTCGTGGAGATGATCGGCGGCGCCGTCGTCGCTGCTGTTGCCCGCGCCTGCCTCCTCTCCGCCGCCGCCGCCGCCAACACCTGCTGCCCCCATTCCTCCTCCTCCTCCGACGACGACGCCGCGCGCGCGGCCGGCGGCGCCGGCCAGCAGCAGCGCGCCGTCGCTCCCGCCCACCTGCTGCTGAGCCAGCGCGCGGCGGCGCGGCGGCTGCTGCAGCAAGGACCCCGTGCTTCCGCCAACGCCGCCAACGCCGCCGCCAACGCCGCCGCTAATGCCAACGCCCCCCAACCCCCACCCTCCTCCTCCTCCTGCTCGTCCTCCCCCTCCTCCGCCTCCTCCAAACGACACGGCGCGCGCGCGGCACACGTGGAACGAGGACACGAGCGGGCGCGCGAGCAGGTGGTAGAGGAAGCCCAGCACCAGGAGCAGCACGTAGGGCGCGGCGGACAGGTCGCCCAGCAAGGCCGCCAGGCCCAGGGTCTGCACGGCCGCCCCCACGGGCACCGCGGCCGAGACGACGAGGCGCTCGAACGCGAGCGTGACCGCCGGGTGGCGCAGCTGCACGGCGCGGAACTGCAGCGTGAGCCAGGCGCCGCACAGCAGCGCGGCCAGGGCGCACGCGGCGGCCACGAGCGCGGCGAGCGCGAGCGCCTGGCGCGCGGCCGCCGCGCCGGCCGCGGACGACGCTGCCGAGGCGGCGGCGTGCACGGCGGCCGAGGGCGCGGCCGAGCCCAGCACGCGGTACGCGAGCGCGGCCGACGCCAGCGCCAGCGAGGCCCACCCGGCCAGCAGGGCGCCCTCGCGCAGGGCCAAGGCGTCGGCCGCGTAGGCCAGCAGCGCGCCCGCGGTCAGCACGGCCGCCGTGAGGGGCCCCCCGACGGCGGCGACGACGAGGAGGGCCGGGACGAGGGCGCACGCGACGCGCGTGTTGTAGCAGAACTCTGAGGGGGTGTAGTTGACGCCGGAGCGAGGGGGGCGGTTGGGGGGTTGAGATGATCGGGGGGCCGGGTAGGCTGCTGCTGCTGCTGCGCGCGCCGCCGCCGCCGACGGGCCGCCTCCGTTGCCGCCTCCGTTGCCGCCGACTCCCCCTGCGCCCGCCGCCAGGTAGGCGGCGCTGGCGAACGCGCCCGACGCGGTGGTTGGCGGGGCGTACATGTCGATGATTGGTGTCACGCGCGCGATGGCGGCTTGTTATTCAGCGGTTTGGCGGGTGTGAAGGGGAAGCGGTTGCGCCTTCTTGTTTCGGATATTTCGCTTTCTCCCGTAGTGTTGTGTGTGTGGTGTGTTGCGGCTCCGATGATTTGAGTCGAGGGTCGTCCGCGCCTCCCTCCTGTCGGCTAGCCGGCCTCACGACGCGTCAGACCGCCGCATCATCCACCCGGCGTTTTGAAAGAGAGGGAAGGGAGGCACTCTCTCTCTGTGCGTCCCGTGATCGCGTCTGTGCGTCGGGAGGGAGCGAGGGAGACGGTGCGGAGCTTGCTAGTGATGTCTAGAGAGGGAGAGAGAGGCGACGCGTTCGAGTGTGATCGGTCGGGGTGCGTGCGAGGAGGGCTTTTGACGGGCGCGAGCGGCGAGAGAGCGCGGGCGGCGCGCTCTCCAGGGGGCGAGAAGAGCGCAAACAAGCGGCCACGCGCCTCCGCTTCTTCTGGGGCAGAAGGGCCCCCCCAATGACAAGCTGCTGCTGCGGTTTTACAGTGTAGGGGATCAAGCTGCTGCTGCTGCTGCTGCGTCTAAATAATAACGGTTGGGTAAAGGGCGCCAAGGGCCTATTGCAAAGCGGAGGAGGTAAGCGATCGGGAGCGGCGGCGGGATCGGTCTCCGCGCCGCGCCTAATAATTTGGAGGGGGGGGCGGAGGGGGGGTTCTGCGACTAGTAGTCTGTCTGGCAAAGTACTTAGGGGGTAATGTCTCACTCTCTCTCTCAAAAGGAAAAAAAAGTCTTCACGGCAGCGACAGCCGCGCCTTGCGCGTGGCGCGCATGCTCTCGTAGAGGTTGGCGGGAAACGGCCTGGGCCGCAGGCGCTCCTCCCACCACCCGTTCCAGCCTTGCGGGAAGGAGTCGTTGCTGCGGTACGCAATGAAGTTGAACATGGGCCCCAGCTGCGCGCGCGCGCGCTCGTCGTAGTAAAAGCGCAAGCGCCCGCGGAGGTGCCAAAGCGTGTTGAGCGCGGCCGCGTGCGCCTCCCCGCCCCTCTCCGCCGAGCCGCCCGACTCGACCTGCCGCGACCCGGCCCCGTGGTCCAGGTCCGTGAAGAGGTTGGCAAAGGGCGACGCGCGGTGAAAGTCGACGTTTAGGTCCTCGCCGTACCCGCTGCTGAAAACGCTGTTGGTCTCGTAGGCGCTGACGCTCAGGTCGTGGAGGAAGCGCCCCTCGATGCGGAAGCGCTCGACCAGGTTGGACTCGCCGTACTCGAGCCACAAACCCCGGTGCCCGTCGAGGTCGGCCCCGTCTTTCCCCTCGGGGGTCCCCCGGGGCTTGGGCCAGTTGCCCAGGACGACGTCGCTGATCGACGTGAAAGCGGTGCCCCACAGATAGATGGCGCTGTCGCTGTTGAGCACGCGCACGTTGCGCACCCACGAGTTGTGGTTCTGGTTGATGTGGATGGCGTTGTAGCCCTTTTCCTTGAAGTGCCCGGGGTAGGGTGTGTGGATGAACTCGATCGTGAGGTCCTCGATGCCGGCCTCGGAGCCGTTGCGCTGGGGCGTGAACAAATGCAGGCGGGGCGTCCACGAGAGCGACACGTTGTGGATGAGCGGGCGCTCGAGCTCGACAAACCCTTGGGTCAGGTCGACGGCCCGCAGGCGCGACAGGTGGCGCGCCACGCGCGGCTCGTTCATCTGGCCGGGCCCGGGCGAGAAGTACCCCCCGGACATGTCCCTAAGCAAAGAGGCGTTGTCGCCGTCCATAACGAGCCGCACCCACGTGCCGGGCTGCAGTTTTGCCGCTTGGGAAGCAGGAACGTCGGCCACGTACAGGCGCGTGTCCCCGCGCGTGGCGGGCCTGGAGATGCGCGCGGCGAGGTTGTCCTTGATGGCCGGGTCCCAAGAGCTGAGCGTGAGGAAGGCGCCCTTGTGCGACCAGTCGGACGCGCAGCACTTGCCCCCCTCTTGAAACTTGTTCCCCAGCGCGTCCGACAGCGACAAGGGGATGTAGATCGTCGTGCTCTCCCTTCCTGCCCCCCGAATGACCAACCCGGGCCTGCGGAAGGCGATGGGCTGCTTGAGCACGAACCTTCCCGCCGGCAAATAGAGCACGGCGTCCGCGAGGGACTTGTCGGCCTCGGCGCGCTTGAAGGCGGGCGTGTCGTCGGCCTTGCCGTCCCCTTTGGCGCCATAGTCGGCCACGAGCGAGCGCACGACGGGCTTGGACGCGAACGCGACGGCCGCGCCCGGGGAGTAGTCGCCCGCGCGGAAGCCCGCGTAGGAAAAGTCGGGCAGGCGGCCCTTGGCGGACCAGAGCTCGCCGTGGCAGCCGTACAGGCGCGAAGGGCGCGCGCGCGTGCGGCGGGGCGCGGCGCAGGCGCCGCACGCGCCGGCCGACAGGCGCAGGCCCGGGGCCGCGGCCGGGAGCGAGGCGGCGTAGGCGACGCGGATCTGCTCGTCGGACCCCGGGACGCACCCGCACGGGCGGCCCTCGGGCCCCTCGCAGTAGTAGGGGGCGCCGTCCTCGTCGGTCGGGGTGGTGTTGGGGGGGGTTGATGATGGGGGGCGGGGGGCGGCGGCGGCGGCGGGAACGGCTTGCAGCGTCACTTGCTGCTGCTGCTGGGGCAGGGGCTGCTGGAGCAGGCGCTGGTTGACGCCGCCGCCTCCACCCTGCCCGCGCGCCACCGCCGGCGGCGGCGGTGCCGACTGCGACTGCGACTGCGACGAAGACGACGACCGCAGCGCGCGCTGCGCGTCGAGCAGGTTGGGCGGCGCGACGCGCCCCCCCGCGGCGGCCTGCGGCGGCGGCGGCTCGTAGTACCACCCGAGCGCCGCGCGCCGCGCCTCGCCCACGCGCGCGTCCTCGCGCGTGGGGGGCCAGCTGAGCGCCAGGCCCACCACCGAGGCGAGCGGGGCGTAATCCGGCGGGGGGGCCGGCACGCCGGCGAATGAGGAAGAGGGAGACGAGGACGACGAGGCGCGCCCGCCCCAAACGACCGTGCCCGCGCCGGGGCCCGGCAACGCGACCTGCCCGGGGGCGCCCCACGGGCGCGTGCCGAGGCCAAAGTCGACTTCCGTCAGCAGCGCCCCCGACGCGCCCGCGAGCACGACCGACAGGTCCCGCCCGCTGACGGACACGAGCGCGGCGCCCGTGGACGCAGGGCCGAGCACCGAGACGTCGGCCTCGTACTTCCCCTCGACCTTGAGGTTCCTCACGAGCACGTCCTGCGAGTTGGCGACGCGCACGGCCGCGGCGCCGTCCAGCCGCGACGACGGCGGCGACGAGGGCGCGCCGCCGCCGCCCGCCTTTGTTGTTGCGCGGTTGTTGGCGGGGGGAGCCTTTGAGAAGAAGGCCAAAGAGGCCGAACGTGCGGCGGGCGACGCCAGAGCCCCCCGCACGTTGGCGCGCGGCCGGGTCGCCACCACCAAGACGTCCTCGACCGACACAAACGCCGAGTCGAGCACGGCGACGGCCACGTCGGCGTCCGAGACCGCCACCCCTTTCACAAATGCGTGCTGCGTGCCGGCGATTGCCACGGCGTTGCAGCCCGAGGCCCCGTCGTCCTTGCCGGCGTAGTCGCGCGCGGCGGGGAACTCGATCGTCAGGCCCTCGACGCCCGCGGGGCCGTGGTGCCAGGACGACCACGACCGGTGCAGAGCGGGCCTCCACGCGAGCGACGCGACGCCCAGGTAGGGCGGCAGTGGGCGGCCGAGCGTGACGAGCCCCGCGCCGCTGGCGGGCGGCTTGCCTTTGCTGCTGCCTTTGCTGCTGCCGCCCGCCGTCTGCTCGACGACCGCGATCCAGGTGTTGAACCGCACGGCCCCGCGCATCCCCTTGGCGAGCGGGGGGCCGTTGGGCCAGCCGACGCCGATGCCGCCAGAGAGCTCGGCGGACAGCGAGCCGTCGCCGGGGGGGGAATCGAGCACGAGCCGCACCCACTCCCCCACCTTGAGCTTGGACACGTCGTCGACCTCGAGCACTTTGGCCCCCTTTGGGGCCGTGGACGTGACGCGCGCGAGCGGCTGCTGCGACCCCGGGTCGTCGTAGCTCGCGAACGAGAGCAGAAAGTCGTCGCGCGCGTCGGCGCCGCGCGGGCGCGACGGGCACCGCTTCCCGCCGTCAGCGGCGGCGTCGCCCTGCCAGACGAGCGTCGTGCGCTCCCGGCCGTCGCCGCGCAGCACGACGTTGCTGCGGATCTTGAGGGGCCGCGTCAGCACGTACCTCCCCGCGGGGATGCGCAGCACCGCGCGCGTCTTGACGTCGCGGAGGAAGCGCTCAAAGGCCCCGGTGTCGTCGGCGAGGCCATCGCCCCTGGCCCCGTAGCGCCGCTTGACGTTGGCCGTGACGTCGTCCGGGTCGGCGTCGCCGCCGGGCGGGAAGGTGGCGCCGCCCGCGCCGTATCCGGCGTAGGACCAGTCGCTGAGGCGGCGGATGGTGGCGGTGGTGGTGTTTTTAAGAGAGGAGGAGGGGGAGTTTTGGAAGAGCTCCCCCTTGCAGCCAAAGAGCGGCGAGGGCGGCAGCGGCAGCGAGTTGGAGGCGCCGCCGCCGCCGCTGCTGGTGCTGCATGGCGGGCAGGTGGCGGCCGGCTTGAGCGGCGTCGGCGCGCCCGTGCAGCACGCGCGGCCCGAGGCGGCGTCGCAGTAGTAGCCGGTCGGGGAGGGGGGGAGGGGAGCGGCGGTGGCGGTGGCGAGGGCGAGGGCGAGGGCGAGGGCGAGGGCGGCGGCGAGGAGCGAGGAGGGCGGCGACCGCGCGCTCCCTCGGTTGAGTTGTCGCCTCCTGCTGCGCCTGCTTGTGGTGCTGCCCGTCCCGATCACTGCGCCCGATGATGATGCTGCTGATGCCCTTGCCCAGCTCCCGGTCGTTGGTGATGATGGGGGTGGGGTTGCCATCGCGGTTGGCGGCGTGCGCCCGCCCGCGGCTGCCGAAGAGGGGCGACGCGGGTCACACGAGGGAATTTCGGCGTCCAGGGGGCGTCCAGTGGTTACGGCTGCGCCCCGACGTACAGGGGCTCCGCGCCCTCGGGCATATTAGTACATTTAGAGGATTCGCGGGGCCAAGGCAAAGCGGGCAGGGGCGGGTGCGGCTTGGGGAACGGTTGGTGGTGGCACTTTGGCCCGCAAAGTGTTTGCGCCCGAGAGAGAGAATCGCGGTCCTCGATGCTGCCTGCGCTCGTTGTTGCAAAGCGGGTGGCGGAAGGGAAGTCGTTGCTAATTGGTTTCTGTGAGTTTGAAGCGTGAGTGGAGCCGGGGGAGAGTGGTGTTGGGTGTGTGAGGGTAAAGCTGCTGCTCCCTCTCTCCCCCTCCCCTCACCTCTTCTTCCCCCCCCCCTCTCTCCCCTTCTCTCGCTCACACATCCCTCCGCCACCAACCAACACATCCACACATCCACAACGCGGGCCCTCTGCTCGTGCATAGACTGCTTACGAACCGAAAGGGGGGGGGGCGTTTTGAAGGAAAGAGGAGCGCGCGTGCGCGCGTCCGGTCCCCCAAAAACCAGGAGGACAACACCGCAACGCGCGGCCGCCGCGGAGCGAGACTGAGCAGCCAGGCGCGCGCCGAGCCTGCGGCGGCGGCGGCGGCGGCCCGCGCGCGCGCGCCTCTGGGGCGCGCACGCGTCGCGCGCGCGGGGCACACAGTGAGCGAGCGAGAGCAAGCAGAGACCCACGCCACCCCTAGCTTCTAGCCGCCTAGTCGTCTAAACACCGCCCACGAGCGACTGACCCATCAGCACCAGCACCAGCACAGCGGTCCCTCGCGGGAGGACAGCCCAGAGAGAGAGTGAAGGAGCGCGCGCGCGGCCGGCCCTCTCGGGAGAGAAAAAGACAGCCGTCTCGGCTCGCGCGCGCCACCTTGCCTCTCCCTCGCCGGCGCCGTTTTTTCGTCCTCGTCGTCGCCGTACCCCTCTCCATCTCTCTCTCTCTCTCTTTTTGTCGCCTCAAGAACAACCAACCAACAAAACCAAGCAAACAAAAGATGTCGTCCGCAGTCGGCGTCGTCCACTTCAAGTTCCGCTCGGCCCTCGCGTACGACGCGGTGCAGTTTGACGGCGCGCACGTGAGCGTCGGCGAGCTGCGGCGCCTGATCGCCGACAAGAAGGGCCTGGGCGCCGACGCCACGGCGGAGCTCGAGCTGAGCGACCCGCAGACCAAGCAGGTGCACCGGGACGCGTCGGCGCAGCTGCCGCGCGGGGCGTCCGTGGTCGTTCGGCGCGTGCCCGCGGCGGCCGGCGGCGGCGGGCGCGGCGGCGGCGCGGGGCGCGGCGGCGGGCCTGGCGGCGGCGGGCGCGGGCGCGGCGGCGCCGGGGCCGGCCCCGTGGTCCTGCCAGGCATGGGCCCTGCGCGGGCCGCGCCCGGGGCGGCTGCAGCTGCGGCTGCGGCGGCGGGTCCGCTGGGAGGAGGGTCTGCAGCGGCGGCCGATGACGGCGGCGGCGGCGGCGATGGCGGTGGCGACGGTGGCGCGCCCGGCGACTTTGGCGACGACCCCTACGACGAGGCCGGCGCCGCGCGCAGGCGACTCATCGAGGAGGAGCGCATCGGCGCCTTCGTAGCCGCGCAAGACGAGGCCTGGCGCCAGGACACCGACCGCGCCATCCTTGAGACGCGCGCGCGCCACGCCGCCGCCGCCGCGGGAGGGCGCGGCGGCTTTGGCCGCGGCATCGGCCTCGGCGCCGGGCGAGGCGCGCGCCCGCCCGACTCGTACTGGTGCAAGGTGTGCGGCGCGCAGGGCACGCACTACGTGCAGGACTGCCCGAAGCGCGCCGAGGCCGGGCCCGGGGGGGTCGGCGCCGGCGGCGGGCCCGGCGGCACCGACCTGCGCATCGTGCGCGCGCCCGCGGGCATCCCGATGACGCTGCTGTCGCGCAGCGCCGAGGGCGGGCTCCTGCTGCCCAGCGGGGAGACGGGCAGCGTGCGCACGGGCGACGCCGAGGCGCTCGCGCGCGAGCTGGGCGGCCTGCCGACGGCGCCGCCGCGGCGGCCCGCGGCCGCTGCGGCGCCGGCGCTCGCGGACAAGCCTCACGAGGACGGCGACGAGGATGCGGAGGCGCAGGGCGGCGGCGGCGGGGCGGAAGGGGGTGGCGGCGGCTCCCAGCAGCAGCAGCAGCAGCAGCAGGAGCAAGAGGAGGAGGACCAGGAGCCGACGTGGATCGTCCCGGGCCACCCAAAGCGGCCAAAGACGGCCCCCCTGCTCGACGGCGCCATCAACCTCTCGCTCCTGCCCCCCCAGTTCATCGCCTGGGGCCCCCCGCCGCCGCCGCCGGGCTCCTCGCCCGCGGAGGAGCAGCGCGCGCGCGCGGCGGCCGAGGCCGAGGCCGAGGCCGCCAAGGCGCGGGAGCAGCAGCAGCAGCAGCAGCAGCAAGCGCCGCCGGCGCCGCCGCCGCCCTCGGCCGGCGCCGCGCCCCCGCAGCAGCAGCAGCATCAGCAACCCCCTGCCCCTCCTCCGTCCGTCGTGCTCGTGCCCGCCGACTACCACGCCTTCTACCCGGCCGTGGCCCCGCTCCTTCCCCTGGGCCCGCCGCCCATGCTCGCGCGCGCCTTTTGCCCCGGGCCCGGCCCCCTGCCGCGCCACGAGTTTGAGGCGATGCAGCGGCAGGCGGCCGCGATGCGCGCGGCGGCGGCGGCTGCGCGGGGCGGCGGCGGGCCGCCGCGGCCAGGCGGCCCGCCGCCGATGATGGTGCCCGCGCGGCCGATGATGATGGTGCCCGCGGCCCCCGCGCCCGCACCCGTGCGCGGCCGGGCCCCGGGTGGCTCCCCGCCGCCCGCCGCCGCCGGTGCTGGCGCCGCGGCCGCGCCGCGCCGCTGGCGCTCGCGCTCGCGCAGCCCCGTGCGGGAGCCGGCGGCGGCGGCGGCGGGGGCGGCGGGGGGCGGCGGCGGCTCGTCGGCCGGCCGGTCGAGCGGAGGCGGCGGACGGCGCTGGCGCTCGCCGTCGCGCTCGCGCTCGCGATCGCCCCCGCCCGGCGGCGGCGGCGGCGGCGGTGGCGGTAGCAAGGCCGGCGGGGACGGGGTGCGCGACCTCAGGCAGCTCTTGGAACAGCGGCGCAAGGCAAGTCGATTGATGGCGGGCGGGGATTGAGTCGGATTTTTTTTGTCGAGGCGAGCCCAGCCGGGCCGCGCGGCCCTGTCTGCCGCGCCGGGCCCCCAAGGGCAGTTGCTGCTGCTGCTGATGCCTAATTTTCCTCTTTGGAAACTTACACAGCATTGTCGGACGGAACTCGGCAGGCAGCACACGACGCTTTGTTTTGTGTGGGTGTCCGTGCGCGCGCGCACGAGAGAGAGAGAGAGAGCCCCTCTGCTAACGCTGCGACCGCCGCCCGCACCCCCCCCCTTCCCCCAAACCCCAACAGGACGACGGCAGCCGCGGGCGCTCCGGCCGATCCACGCGCGGCCGCAGCCGCAGCCGCAGCCGCTCCCCCAGCCGCAGCCGCAGCCGCGAGCGCCGCGGTGGCGCGCCGGCCGCCGGGTCCAAGCGCGGCCGTGCTGCATCGCCCCCTGCGGCGGCAACGGCGGGTGCTGCCGCGCCCGCGCCCGCCCGCGGAGGCGGCGGCGGCGGAGGGAAGCGGCGGCGGCGGTGAAGCCCCATAGAGATTGCTTTTTTTGCAGTTGTTACTTTGTGTGCACGCATCCATCGCGTCTGTCCCTATTTGCAGTGAGCGGTTGGGGCAACGGCTGGTTTCTTCACGAGCGCACAAAGGCGGTCCACGCATTGCGCGCGCTGAGCTTGCCGCCCGCGCGCTTGAGGTAGCCGCACGCGTTCGGGTTGGAGATGTCCTTGCTCTCGACGGTAAAGGCGGCGCAGTTTTTGTTCTGGTTGCACGCCACGATGATCTTGGTCACGCCGCCGCACACCTTCGAAAAGGCCTGCCCCCCGCTCGGGATGTCGGCCCCGCCGAGATCAGTGTTGGCCTTGCCGGAGTACTTGATCTCGATGGTGGTGCCCGGCGCCATCTTGTCCTGCACGGCCGCCGCCGGCCTGGGCGCCATCTTGTCCTGCACCTGAGCCGCCGGCTTGGGCGCCATCTTGTCCTGCACGGCGGGCACGGGCGCCATCTTGTCGTTCATGACGGGCAGGGGGGCCATGCGGTTCTGCACGGCGTTGCCCACGCCGAACGACTCGTTCTCGCAGATCCTCTGGTACTGGAAGCCGCCCGCCAGGCCCGTGTTGCATGCCGCCTTGGGATCATCAAGGCGCCACTCGACGCAGCGCTTGGCCGCGAAATCCGGGGCCCAGCACGTGCGCCCACCCGGGCCGCCGCTGTAGCCGCAGCCGCCGTGGACCTTGCAGCACTCGGTCTGCGTCTTCCAGGAGTCGGGGCCGCCGCCTGTCGGGTGTTTTTTGGGGGGTTGTTTGGTTGTTTGGTTGTCGTCGTTTGTTGGAAGGGGATGCGCGTGGGCGGTTTTGCGTTGATGTGTGAGAGCAGGCGTGGTTGTCGCAGGGGGCATGGGGTGTGTGGAAGCCTGAAGGGCGTGCGGCGCGGGGGGGGGGGGGAGGGGGCGGTGGCGTGAACCGCCAAGCGGAGCGCTGGCGCGTTTATTTGCCCCTTCCGCCCCCCCCCCAGCCTCTATTTTTTTGCTTGTAATGGGGCATCAAGGCGGCACAGTGCCTCAGTCGTGCTGATGTTTGCCCCCCCTCCCTCCCTCTCTCATTTCTCAATTTTTGGCGGCACTCACCGGGATTTTTCGCTGCGCAAGAAGCCTCCTTGGACGCCATGTCGGTATAAGTATCACTCTTCAATACCGCGTAACAGTAGTTATATCTGGACGTTGGTGTGTTGAACGTCCCGTCGGTGGGCGAGAGAGGCGGAGCAAAGCGGCGGGCAGTGAGTGAGATGTTCGTTTGCAAACGGGTGACTTCTCGGTGGCTCCTCTCGAGCACCTCCGCCCGCCAGTCGCAAGTTCAGCGATCGGTGGCGCAAACACACTCACTTCATGGACCAGCGGAAGCACATAACGTCGGCGGGCTCGCCCGGCAAGTAGGCCGCGCGCGCGGACGGCGCAGCCGCCGCGATCAAGAGGAGGGGAAGGAGCAGCTTCATTTTTTTGTTGTTGTTTCGGAACGAGAGGACCCGCTCTCGCGTAAAAGAGGCGAAAAGAGACGGAGAGGGGGAGAGGGAAGGGAAGTACAAGAGAGCGTTGTGAAACAAAGCGGAGGTTGCGGCGCTGGTTGGGGGGGGGGGAGAGATCGTCCGTGTGGTGGTTGCTTTTTTTTGTTGAGGCGCGGGTAACCCGAGCAACCGCCGACGCTCACTCGACAAATTATCCAACAGCCTTCAAGAGGCCTGCACGCCCGCGGGCTAAACTTACACACGGGCGCTCGCATCCAGAGTTCAAGGTGAGCGATGGGCCGCCACCCCCTACTTCTTGCGCAGAAGCGGGCGGGCGGGCGGAGATAAAGGGGGGTGGGGGCATCGTAAAGCGGAGAGGGGGAAAGAAAACAAAAAAAACAAAGCGGCGGAAAACCCAAAAACCAACACCAAAACTCCCATCCTCACCAGCGCTCATCGTCAAACCAGCCGCCTCTCCGCCCCCTGCTTGACGAACGACAGCCACCCGCGCTTCGTCACCGCTTTCCCCCCGGCCCTCTTCAGGTACGCGCACCCCTTCACGAGCTCCTTGGCGTCGACCGAGTAGCCCACGCACCCGAGCGTGCGCGCGCACGTAAACTCAAACATCCCTTTCCCGCCGCACACGCGCGTGAAGGGCTGTCCCCCCGTCGAAGGGATGTCCCCGGCCTCGTCAAAGGTCACGTCCATGCGCTGGACGTACGTGACGCCCGCGAGCCGGGGCCTGCCGCCCGGGTACTCCTCGGCCTGGCACACGGCCTGCTCCTGGTAGCCGCCCTTCAGGCCCGTGTCGCAGGGGCCCTCGCCGAGGCGCCGGAGCGTGCATTTTTTCGAGGCCGCGTCGGGCGCCCAGCACGAGAGGCTGGTGGCGCCGCCGCTGAAGGCGCAGCCGCGCACGCCAAAGGCGCCGGAGCAGCACGCGCGCTGCGTCTTGTACGCTAGGGGCTTGCCGTCTGGTTTGTTGTTTTTGGTGTTGGGGGGGGGGGGAGGGCGTCGTTGAGAGGGCGAGCGCGACAATGGGACGGCGACGCTTGCTCCCAGCAACAAGAAAAACAACGACTCACCCGCACCCTTGGCCGCGCACAGCTCCGCGCGCTTCTCGGGCGTCCACTGCTTGCTGTTGGGCATCACGGCGTAGCAAAACTTGTACCTGGGCTTGTTTTTTGGGAGGGGGGGGAGTGTGAATAATCAGCTCCGGCGGCGCAGGGGGGCAGCGACGACGGCAGCCAGCGGAGAAGGGGGGAGTCGGCTCTGAGGGCTTCGCGGCTCTGTGGGCTAGTTGCGCGCGCGCGCGCGCCCCCCCCCCCGGGATGAAACGTGGGCTCCGCCGCCTCACTTTTCGTCCGCGCGGAAGCATTGCGCTGGAGATGCCGTCTGCGCGCTCGCCGGACCCGCTGCTGCGAGGAGCAGGAGCGCGGCGAGCGCGCTCGCGAGAGAGAGCAGCGCTCGACCCATTCTGGGTCACCCGGCAACAGAAGGGGGCGGTTGGCGGTGCGTGTGTGTGTGATGGCGGCCGGGAGGGAGGGGGTCGGAGAGAGCGTCGCGAGTGTGTCTTACACGCATTGCCTTGGCTCCGCTGTGGGGGGCGCGCGCGCGTAAACAGAAGAAAGGGCGGTGCGTCGGCGGAACCGCGCCAAACCGCCGCCCGCCCGCCGGCGGACCGTAGTGAGTGAGTGGTCCCTGGGCAGTTGTTTGCGTTCTCTTTGCCTCTCCGCATATCCTGCGACGACGTCAGGCGGTGAGCTCGCCCGTCGGGTGGCCCCCGCGAGGGTCGACTGTTTTTCAAGGAACGGGGGTGAAGGGGGAAGGGTCAGAGAGGGCGGGGGAGCAAGGGAGCGCGCGCGGGCCTGCCGGCGGGGCGGGCGTCGGCCGCCCCGCCCCCCCAACGCACACGCCGACATCACGCCCCGCCGCCAAACGCCTCGGCCATGAACTCGGCGCTGTCGCGCAGGTACTGCTCGAGGTCGCGCGCGAGGAAGGCGGCGTAGTCCCAGTCCGGGCCGTCGGCCTCGAGTTGGTCGCTGCAGCGCATGGGGGGGGGGGCCGGGGGCGGGGGGCGGCAGGCCGAGGGGGGGGGGAAAGAAGCATTAGCAAAACAAGAGACTCACGTCGTGCGACCCACGCGGCGAGGTGGGAGCGGCGCCACTCGTCGTACGACCACTCGCTCCCCTCGTCGAGCGCGGCCCTGGGGGAAGGAAGGAGAGGGAGAGGGGGGGGCGGCGCCGTCGTTAGCGAGCGCGCGCTCTCGTTCCTCTTGCCCCCACCGCCGCCGCCGCCGCCTCCTCCTCCTCACCCACCCGCAAAACCAAACATAAAGAAAGGACTCACCGGTACTCGTCCCGCCACACGTAGATATCGGCCTCCACCACGTCCCCGACCGACGGCAGCCCCGCCTCCTCTCCTGCTCCCCCTGCTCCCCCTGCCGCCGCTGCACCCCCAACCGCCGCCTCACCCTCCCCCTCCTCGCCCTCGGCCACGATGGTCGCCTTGACGCGCTCGCGCCGGTACTCCTCGGCCTCGTACACGTCGAGGATCTCGACCTCGCGGGGCGAGAGGCCCAGCAGCACGCGACCCCTAACGCTCGCGCCGGGCGCGGCGGTCGTGACGACGGCCGGGAAGACCTGCCCGCGCACACGGCACCGCCGCAGCCCCTGCACGGCGGCCGCGCGCGACGGCGGCACGCGGCGCAGCAGCAGGCGCAGCACCTCGTCCGCCATGAGCGTGCCGTAGACGAAGGCGCGGCCGGGGCCGGCTGGTGCGGCGGCCGAGGCGGCCGCCGTCGTCGCGTCCGGCATGTCGATTGGTGGTTCTGGCGCGATCGGAAGACTGGCGGGTGACGGGGAGAGGAGAGAGAGGGAGGAGAGGAGAGGGAGGGGGTTGGGGGGTTGCTCTAGGGTTTTGCCGCGCGCGCGAGAGAGATGAGCAGAGGGCTCGTCGTCTTCGCGGGGCGAGGAGGTCGTGTGATGATTCGAGAGAGAGAGAGCAGACAATACGTTTTGACAGAGAGAGACCGCTTCACACCTTACACGCGCCGGTCAATCGTCACGCGGCCCCTTGCCCGCCGCTCGCCTCGCCTCCTCTTCCGCCGCCGCCTGCTGCGCCCCTTTATCGCCCGTCGCCCGCGCCTCGAAACCAGGCTTCTCCGGTAAAGGCTCCCCGCGCGCCGCCACGTCAAAGTGGCGCGCAAACGTCTGCGACACCAGGAGCGGGAATATTACGGTCGCGTCCGCCACCACTTTCACGGGCCGTGCCTCGGGACGGATCTTCCCCCACGACACCGCCTCGTCGGGCTTGGCGCCGCTGTCGCTGCCGTCAAACTCCTGCGCGGTGTTGACCATCACGGCAAAGTCGGCGCCGTTGCGCATGAGGTTGGCGTTGTTGATGTGGTGCTTGGGCACCCCCCCGCCCAGCAACAGCATGCCCGTGCGGCGGGGCGCCGCGCGCATGGCCGTGTCGTTCATGCGCCGGATGTCCTCCACAAGATCAATCCTCAGCCCAGGCCTCCTGTACGAGTGGAAGTAGAGCATGTCGCCGATCGACCCATCGGTCAAAGCCGGGCAGAATACGGGAATGTCGTTGCGCGCGGCCCAGTAGTAGACGCTCGAGGGGTCGCGCACCTCCTTGCCCAGGCGCGCGATCACCTTCGAGGGGGTCCAGTTCACGCGGTGCGCCTCGTCCCCCGTCTCGCCCCACTTGAGGTCCCCGGCCTCCTGCTCGTCGAGCATGGCGTCGAGGATCGGCATGATCCAGTCCTCGAACGCGCAGTAGTTGGCGTTGGGCACGAGCATGTTGCCGATGCGGTTGAGGCCCTGCTTGCGCAGGTCTGCCCCCTTAAGGTGCCAGTCCCCCAGGTGGGTCGTGCCGCCCACGCACTTTACAAAGTCCTCCTCCACCCCGCCCGCCGTGGTCACGAGCACGTCGACCATGCGGTGCTGCACGAGCCACCGGAGCTGCTCGCGCGTCCCCGCGCTGATGAGGTTGCTCGTGTACCCGAGGTAGATGAGCGTGCGCTGCTGGGAGCGCCACTGCGGGTCGCGGTGCTGTGGGTCGACCGGGTCGTCGTCGTCTTTGGGCGGTGGCGGGGGGAGAGGTTCGTCGGAGAGGCGCCAGCGGATCTGAGAGGATTGGTTGGTTAGGGATTTGGCGTGTGTGTGTTTAGGGGATTCGGGGGGGGAGGGGGGAGTTTTGGTCGAGACAGGGGCGCGGCGCTTGCTTTTGGTTGACGCCCCCGCCCCCGCCAAAAAACCCCCCAAGACTCACCATCCGATTGAGCTCCTGCACGGCCTGGCCCAGCGTCGTGGCCTGGAAGCCCGTCGTCATCATGGCGTCCATGATGGCGTCCAGGTCGCGCCCGCGCCCGTCCGGGCGGTCAAAGTCGTGCCCCCGCACGATCGGCCCGTCGGGTGTCACGTTGGTCGGCACGAGCACGGCCGCCTGTTTTTTGTTGTTGTGATGGGGTCGTCGAAAGGACTCCAACGAGTCGTGAGAGGGTTGGAAGGAGGGGGCGTGTGTGCGCACACGCGGGCGCTAGGGGATCGAAAGGGGCGCGCGCTGGGACGCGCGGGGCCAGTACCGGCGCGAGGCGGCGCAAAAGGGGTGTCGACTCCCTCTCTCTCGTCCGTCTCTCTCGACCGTCTCTCACTCGCCTGCACGGACGACGGCACGTCGGCCTTGGGTTGATCTTGGTTGGCGCTCATGGCTGTGGGGAGGATTGGTTGATTGGCTCTGGCGTTGGTTCTGGGGGTCGCGCCGAGCCAAAAGGAGGAGCGGCGGCGCGCGTCGGCGACAGCCGGCCCGCTCGGCGCGCCGCCCGCTTTGCAATGGTCGCATCCTCTCGAAGCCAACTCTCACACGCCCTTCTTCTCCTTCTCTCCATCAGATCAGCACCACCACAATCACCTCGATTGGAAACGGAGACAACGAACGGAGGAGAGAGAGGGACGATGGCGGGCGTGGTCTCGCCGCAACCTCTCCCGCCAGTCGCCCACAAATCCCCCCCTCCTCGCCCGCGCGTCCTGGTGCAGTCGATCCCGGGACACGAGGACGCATGCACGGGACCGGCAATGTACGAGGTCGACGGCGTTTTTACGATCGCCGAAGCCCAGGCGTGGATCGACGCCGCCGAGGCGCTCGGGTTCACGCAGCAGGGCTCTGGCGGCGCCGCCGCTGGAGAGGCGTTTCGCGACAACGGCCGCGTCGTCGTGCGCGACCCCTCGACCGCGCGCATGCTTTGGGAGCGCACGGGACTGAAAGAGGTCTTCCGGAGAGGCGGCGGCGGCGGCGGCGGCGGCGGCGGCAGCGGCGCCGTCCGCGTCGACGGCGCCGAGCCCCTGGGCCTCAGCGCCAACCTGCGCCTGTACCGGTACTGCGGGGGCGGGCGCGAGCGGTTTGGCAAGCACGTCGACGGCTGCGACGAGCACGCAGAGGTCGAGACCGAGAGCGGGGAGCTCGTCGAGGGTGCGTCCGCGTACACGCTGCTCGTCTATTTGTCCGGCGGCGGCAAGGAGGAGGCGGCGGGCGCGGCGGGCGCGGCGGCTGGCGCGGGAGCCAAGGACGCCGCCTCGTCGTCCTCGCCCTCCCGCGTGGTGTTCCCGCGCGCGGCGCAGCGGCTCGTCGGCGGGGAGACCCGCTTTTATTCGAGCGGGGGAGACGGGCGCAGGGCGGGCACGCTCGTCGCCGCCGTGGCGCCCGTCGCGGGAAAAGCGCTGCTGCACCTGCACGGCTGGGAGCGGTGCCTGGAGCACGAGGCGGCCGCGGTCGTCTCTGGGACCAAGTACGTGCTGCGGAGCGACGTCGTGTTTGCGCGGCCGGCGGCCGCGGCCGCGTCGAAAGGAAACAAGGCGCCGCCGCCGTCATCTTTGCGCGGCGGAAACGACGGCAAGGGGTCGAAGGGGGGCGGCCGGAGGAGATGAAGGAGACCTAACTCGCGCGCGAGAGACGTGTGAAACAAGAACGGCATACTAGTGCCAATGCTGCGGTCCTTCCTGCCTCTGCCTCTGCATCTGCATCTGCTGCTGCTGCGCCGCCCGCGCCTCCTTGGCCCCCGCCAGCAGCGCCAGCCGCCTCTTGCCGATAAAGCCGTTGAAGTCGAGCCGCAGCTGCAGCTGGCGGAGGTGGGGCGCGCGGTCGTGCTGCTGGAGCGTGCGCGACTGCAGCGCGACGTACAGGCCCGCGGTCGTGGCCTGGAACGCGTCAGACACCGCGCGCACGGCCTCGGCGTCCACCCACCGCGGGCCCCCATCGCCGCCCCCCTCCGCGCTCGGCGCCCTCGCCACCCCCCGCGGCGACACGAGCTCGGCCAGCCTGAGCGCCTGCGAGAACACCTCGCCAAACTGGCGCGACAGCGACGCGTGCGGCAGCAGGGACTGCGTCACCAGCTCGCGCACGCACCGGTCGTGCGCCGCCTGCGCCTCTGCGAAATCCCCCGCGCGCCCCACCCTGCTCAGCAGCTCGCCAAAGCGCCCGTCCACCACGTCGGTCTGCAGGTAGACCGAGAGGTTTCCCGCGAGGTGCGCCATGTGCTGTCGGAGGCGGGCGGCGGTGGCGAGGGCGCGGAGCTGCAGGGACAGGGGGTCGTCGGAAGAAGGCGGTGGCGGCGGGGCGGAGGAGGAGGAGGAAGGAGGAGGAGGGGCGGCGATGTTGTCGCCTCCGGCGCGGTAGGCGTCGAGCCGGCGCGCGGCGTGGACGCGGGCGGCCTCGGACGAGAGGCGGCCGAGATCGGCCCAGGCGCCGTCGAGGGCAGCCTGGACGCGCCGCAGGCGCAGAAGGGCACGGCCCAGGGCGGAGTAGCGCGCGAGGTGCGCCGGGGTGAGCAGCAGGCCGAGGGGCCAGGGCGGGCGGAAGGAGACGCAGAGGGCGTCGCCCCAGTGGCGCGCTGCAGCGGAGGAGGAGGCGCCGGCGCCGCCGCCGTCGCCCTCGTCGTCGGCCGAGCCCCCAGCCGGAGAGGAGGAGGACGAGCGAGAGAGCGGCGGAGGGTGGAGGCCCGCGGCGGCGCGGCGCGCGGCCTCGGCCGCGCGGGGCCCGGCCAGCGCCGCCGAGAACAGCAGGGGGTCGGCAGAGGAGGGGGCGGCGGCGGACGCGGACGCAGCCGCCGCCGGAGCCACGACCAGCCGCGGCCAGAAGAGCGCGAACCGGGGGTCGGCCGCGGCCCCGCAGCGCGCCGCGGCCGCCAGCCACGCGCGCCGCACCTCGGCCTCGATCGCCGCGGGCGCAGAGGAGGCGTAAGACGACGACGACGGCGCCCCTCTCCTGCCGCCGCCGCCGACGCCCCAACCCGCCGCCGACCCCGCCCCCGTGGCCTCGGCCGCGCGCGCGAAAAAGTCCTCGAGGAAGGCGGAGAACAGGTCGCCGCGGCCGAGGAGGGCGTAGGCGCGCACGGCGCGCAGGTGACCTAGGACGTCGGCGTCGCGCGCGAGCACGCGCCAGAGGCGGCGGGCCGCGTCGGCGCGCGCGAGCTCGACGGCGCGGGCCAGGGCGGCCGAGAGCGACGATGACGATGACGAGGACGATGACGAGGACGAGGACGAGGACGAGGAGGCCGCAGCGGCGACAGGCAGCAGGGCGCTGCCGCCCGCGGGCGAGACGCGCGCCGCGACCGAGGCCACGGCCTCGGCGTACGCGCGCGTGGCGCGCATGGGCAGCAGCTGGGGCAGGGCGGCGTCTTCTTCGTCGTCGCCGTCGCCGTCGTCGTCGTTGCCGCTGTCGGCGCCGCCATCACCACCGGCTCGGCGCTCTTGCCGCTCGCGCACCATGCGCGCCGCCGGGGCCGAGCGCAGCAGGCGCACGGCGCGGCCGACGAAGGCGGCCGACGCGGCGAGCTGCGGCGTCACTCCAGGGGGCAGCAGGTCGAAGGGAGACAAGGACGAGGGGTCGTCACCGCTGGCCGCCGCCGCCGCCGCCGCTGCCGCTGCCGCCGCCGCCGCGCCGCCGCGGTCCTCCTCCTCGAGCCCCCCGCCGGCCTCGCCCACCGCCGACACGGCCTCGTGCCAGTCGCGGTAGCTGGCGGCCTCCTCCTCCTCGCGCGTGGGCGGGCGGCGGCGGCGCCGGTGGCTGCGGCTGCGGCGGTGATGATGAGCGGCCGCCGGGGCCAAGTGGTCGGCCTCTGCCGCCGCCGCCGCCGCCGCCGCCTGCGCTGCCCCTTGCTCCTCCTCCTGCTCCTCTGCCCTGGCCGCCGCCGCCGCCTGCACGAAGAACTCGCCGCCGCCGTCGCCCGCGCGCTCCAGAAGCTCCCCGTGCGCCACCCACGCGGCCAGGTGCGCCAGCAGGGCCTGCTGCGCGTGCCAGTACAGGCGCCCGAAGCACGCCTCGAGCAGCGGGTGGCCGCAGTGCGCGCGGCGGTGCAGCGCCCTCAGCAGCGCCGCGCCGCGGAGCGGGCGCCGTTGGCGCCCCGCCGCCCCCGACGGCGGCTGCGGCTGCGGCTGCTCGTGCATCGCCTCGTCGCCGCCGTCGTCGTCACCGGCGCTCGCCGCGATCGCCGCCGCGCCCCCAGAACCGTTGCCGCCGCCGCACCCGTCCACCTCGCCCCACACAAAGGCGTGCAGCTGGGGCAGCAGCACGGCCGCGTCGGCCAGCGCGTGCTGGATGGCCGGCAGGCCCCCGCCCGCGCCCTCGCCGCCGCGCTCGGGCGGCAGGACGGCGCGGCGCTGCGCCTCGCCCGTGACCGTGGCCTCGTAGACGGCCAGGAGCTCGGCGACGCCCGAGGCCAGGGCGCGGCGGTAGGCGCTGCGCGCGCTGCTGCTGTTGTTGTCGTTGTCGTTGGTCTGGCGGCGGCGGCGGGAGCGGCGGCCCGCCGCCTCTGCCACGGCAGCGTCCTCCTCCTCCTTCTCCTCCTCCTCCTCAATGGCCGCCGCCGCCTGCTCGTCCTCCGCGGCCGCGGCCGCGTCGTCCGCTGCGCGCTCGCGCGCCACGAACGCGCGCAGGGCCGCGCAGTGCGCCCCCAGCGCCGCCAGCCGCTCGAGCACGGCGCGGTCGCGCGGGGGGAGCCAGGGGGCGGCGCCCTCGGCCACGCGCACGGCGCGCGCGGCCTCCCAGGGCGGACGCGCGAGCGCCAGGGGGTCGGCCGCGGCGGCCGACGTCGGGTAGGCCCAGATGGCCGGGGCCAGGGTGGCGAGGTGTGAGGAGGTGGAGGAGGCGCCGACGCCGTTGTTGTGAGGGAGCGACACGAGGACGGTTGGGGGGGCGCCTGCTGCTGCTGCTGCCGATGCCGCCGCCGATGCCGATTCTCCCAATCCCCCCCTGCCCGTGTCGACAAAGACGTCGCCAAAGTAGCCGAGGAGGGCGGCGATGAGCTCCTGGAGGAGCGACTGGTACTCCGGGGACAGGAGCGGGGGCAGCGGGGGGAGGCGGCGGGCGGCTGCTGTGGCGGCTTGGTCGTGGCGGGCGGCAGCGTCGGCGTCGGCGGCGGCGGCGTCGGGGACGAACGAGGCGCCGTGGCCGAGCGGGAAGAGGTAGCTACCGCCGCCGCCGACGCCGCCGACACCGCTGCTGCCCTGCTGCTGCTGCTGCTGCTTGTGCAGCAGCTGCTGGTGGAGCGTCGTGAGCATCATGGCTCTTTGAGCAAGCTGCGATTTGGTTTTTTTGAAAGGGGGGAGAGGGGGGTTGTGCCCCTCCGCGTTGTTGGGGTCGCTTCGTCGCGCCGCGCTCGCTCTCGCTCGGGGTGTGTGTTGTGGGATCGCACGACAGAGAGAGAGAGAGAGATGTCGGAGAGAGCGACGCGCGGCTGTGCCTGTTTGAGAGCCCGCGAGAGAGAGAGCCCGAAGAAGAAGCAGAGCGCCAGCTGTTCGCCGACGCCGCCGACACCGACGCCGACGGTCGAGCCGCCCTCGGCCGCCCCCAAAACACCTGCCCGCCCCCCGCACGCCCCCCAAAATGCAAACCAATCCCGCCGACACCCGTAGACGCAGATCCTCCCCCTCTTGATTCCTCGGTCATCGACGAGAGAGCGAGTGCCGCCCCCGACCCCCCCCTTTGACGCAGCGATCGGACCAAACGCGCCGACTCGACCGACTCCTCCTCCTCCCGCCCAGGATGTCGGCGCCCGCCGCTGCGGCGGCGACCGACCTGGACGACCTGTACGGAGGCATGGACGAGGACGGGCCTGCGGTGGCGGCGCCGGCGGCGGGGCCGCCCGCGCCAACGGCGGCCGCAGCAGCAGCACCAGCAGCACCGCCGGCCGCCGCCGCCAAAGCGCCGCCGCCGCCGGCCCGCAAGCGCGCCACGCCGGCCGAGCGCGCGGCCGAGGCGGCCGCCGACGCCGAGCGCGCGGCCTACGCCCGCCTGGCCCCGGCCGCGCCCTTGGCCGCGGCGCGCGAGATCGCCGTGATCCGCGAGGGCGAGTACGCCATCTTTGACGTCAACGGCGAGAAGCTGAGCATCCTGCAAGTGCGCGCCTCCGCGTGAGTTTTTTGTTGCGACGGTCGTTCGCTCGGCGCTTCTTCTGCCGCCCCGCTCTCTCTTCAGTCTCTCTCTCACGCCACAAACCAAAACCAAACCAACAAAACAGCACCGTCCGCATCGGCCGGGCCTGCGTCTCCATGGCGCCCATCCTCGGCGCCCCCTTTGGCAGCGTCTTCCGGCTGCAGAACCGCGCGGCCGGCGGCCACGCGCGCCCTTACCTCGTGCGCGTGCCGCGCCACGCCAGCGTCATGGGCGGCGAGGGGTGGGCCGCGCAGGCCGCCGAGGAGGCCGCGGCCGACGACGACGACGACGACGCCGGCGCGGAGCTCAGGGCCGCGGAAGAAGCGGCGGCCGCAGCGGCGGCAGCAGCCGAGCCCGACGGCAACGGCAACGGCAATGCCGCCGACGCCTCTGCCGCCGCCACGCTGTCGGTTGCGCTCGAGACGCGCAACAACGCGCGCCTGTTCGACCTGGGCACGCGCAACCAGGCGCTCACGGCGGGGGACGTGCTCGAGCTCAAGCGCAAGGCCAGGGAGGGCGGGGAGGTGATCGCGGCCCTGTGCGCCGCCAGCGCCACGTTTCAGCAAAAGACGGCCTTTGCGCAGGCCAAGTACAAAAGGCGCAAGGCCAAAAAGCACGCGGCCGAGCTATGCGTGCGCAGGCCCACAGGCCGCGCGGTCGCGCAGGCCATGTTTGACGCGCGCGGGCCGGGGCGGATGATGAGCCTGCGTCCCGACTCGGTGGCGATCGCCCTGTCGATGGCCAACGTGGGCGCCCACGCGCGCGTGCTGGTGTTCGAGGCAACGTCGATGGCGGGCGTGCTGGCGGCGGCTGCGGCAGAGAGGCTGGGCGGGCACGGCCTGGTGTGCGCGGCGTCATTCTTCCCGGAGCAGCGCGGGGGGCCGCTGGACGCGGTACGGCACATGAACTTCACGCCGGAGGAGCGCGCGGCCGTGTGCTCGGCGACGCTGGAGGACCTGCGGGCGGCGAAGCGGGCCGTGGACGAGGAGGAGGAGGAGGGGGAGCAAGGAGGGGCAGCGGCGGCGGGAGAGCGAGACGCCGCCATTGCCGCTGACGGCCAAGCCCCGCCCGTCCCGCGCGGCGCCGCCAAGTCCGACCGCCTGCGCGCCCTCGTGCGCGCGGGCTTCACGGGCGCCATCCTCGCCGACCCCCGCGCCGACACGCTCGACCTGATCGACGCGGCGTTCCCTTTGCTCCAACCCTCGACGCCCTTTTGCATCTACCACCAGTGCGCGCAGCCGCTGGCCGAGGCGCAGAGCGCGCTCGCGTCGGCGCGCTCGGCGGTGATGATGCGCCTCGGCGAGAGCTGGACGAGGCCCTACCAGGTGCTGCCGGGGAGGACGCACCCGCACATGGCGTGCAACGGCACGGGCGGGTACCTGCTGTCGGGCGTGACGGCGAGCGCGGATGGAGTTGTGGGGGCGGGGGTTGTGGGGTTTAAGGCGGCGGGCGCCAAGGCGGGAGCGAAGACGGGAGCGGGCGCGGCCGTGCCGGCGCCGCCCGCGATTGTTTAAGAGCTTGCGCGCGGTTCTCTCTCTCTCGTGCACCTCGTACTCTGCATCGTCGAATCCCAGCTCGAGTGCCGCCTCTCTCTTGCTCGCTCTCTGAACTCACAGCCCCGCGATCGCGAAAGCACCTCCCAACACACACACACTCCCGACACCTCTTCGCTCCTCCGCCCGCGGGGATGCAGCGCAGCGTCTGGCACATCGCGGCCGCGCTGACGGGCGCCTCGGGCGTCGGCGCCGCGGCCTACGGAGCCCACGCGCTCCCAAAACTCATCGCCGCCGACGATCAAGCGGCGGCGGCCCGCTCTTCCCAGCCGCCGACGCCCGCCGCCGCGCCCTCCTCCCCCTCGCCCGCCCCCGAGGAGCGCGCGTCGCCCGAGCTGCGCGAGGCGTGCTTCAGGCGCGCCAACCACATGCAGCTCACCCACGCCCTGCTGATGGCGGTCGCGCCCCTGGCCCGCCGCCCGGCCGTCGTCGGCGGCCTGGCGCTCGCGGGCACGCTGTCGTTTTGCAGTCCCGTGTACGCCGTCGCTTTGACGGGCGAGCGTTCGAGGGGGATCATGGCGCCCGCGGGCGGGTTTTGCTTCATGGCCGCGTGGCTCGCGCTCGCGTTGTAATAACAATTGCCTCCATGATTCGTCTCTCAACACACCCGGTGCTCCAGGTCGCCCCACCGCCCCTCGCGCGCGCGCCGGATGTTGCGCGCGAGCACCCCGGCCAGCGCCGCGTACGCCTCCTCGCTCGCGCAGCCCAGGTGGGGGAGCACCACCACGCGCGGGTGGGTCAGCAGAGGGTCGCGCGGGTCGCACGGCTCCTCCCACATTACGTCCAGGCCCGCGCCGGCGAGGCAGCAAGGGGGCTGGGAGGGGCCGCCACCGCCCTTGCCGTCGTCAGCGGCCGCGGCTGGCCCCAGCGCCTCCTCCAGCGATGGCCTGTCGACGATGGCCGCGCGCGCCGTGTTCACAAAGATCGCCCCTCTGCGCGCCATGATGCAAAACTCCTCGCGGCCGAAGAGGCCCTCGGTACGCGCGGAGAGCGGGATGTGCAGGGAGACGGCGTCGCTCTCCTCGAGGAGGGCGTGCAGGCCGCGCTTGAAGGCGGCGTAGGAGGGGGAGGAGGCGGTTGTTGGTGCTGCTGCTGGTGGTGCTGCTGCTGCTGTTGCTGCTGATGATGTTGCTTGGTCCGGCGGGGCATGAGCGGCGGCAGGAGAGCGCCCCCCCCGGCCGTCCTCCTCCTCCTCCTCCTCCTCCTCCTCGTCCTCTGCCGCCGAAAACTCGACCCGCGCCCCCTTGGAGTCGACGCCGATCACGCGCATCCCCAACGCCGCCGCCGCGCGCGCCACCCGCCTCCCCACGCGGCCCGTGATGCCGACCACCCCGAGCGTGCGCCCGCGCGCCTCGCGACCCACGGGCCTGCCGACTTCCCGCGCCGCGATCATCGCGGGCGCCTCGCTCGCGCGCCGCAGCAGCAGGAGCAGCAGCAGGAGCGCCACCTCGGCGGTGGCGGCCGCGTTGTGGCCCGGCGCGTGGGTCACGGCAACCCCCGCTTGTTTCGCGGCGACCAAGTCGATGTTGCCCACGGCGCTGGCGGGCTGCGCGATGAGCTTCAGGGTCGGCGCGGCGGCCGCGATGCAGCGCGCGTCCACGTGGCCGGTCGTCGGCACGAGCACGTGCGCGCCCCGGCACTGCTCCGCCAAGGAGGGCCCGTTCGGGTCGAGCGGGCGCACGAAAAATTCGGACGCGTCGAGCATGCGGGCCAGGACGTCGCGCGCGTCGTGCCAGCCGTCGAGGCACCACTGGATTACCCAGCGATGATGAGGGTCTGGGTCTTGGGGTTGTTCTGGTTCTTCGGCCTCGTCGGGCGCGGCCGCTCCGGCCGCGGGTGCGCTCGGCGGCGGCGGCGGCAGCGGCGGCATCGGATTGCTTCCCGTGAGTGGGTCGGCTGTTTGTTGGATGGGGTGGATCGCGCGGATCACGGTCCCCCGCTGCTAGTACTGGATCGAATTGGCCGATTGGGCACGAGGCGGGAGAGAGAGAGAGAGGTTGGCGGGTGGGAGAGGAAGGAGCTTTCGAATTCGGGGCGCTGGTTGATGGCCGCGCGCACGCCGTGTGACAAAGAAAAGGGTTCGCGACGAATGAGTACTGCGTGTGTGTGTTGTGCTGGGTTCGGCGGAAAAGAGAGAGGCGCAGGGATTTGAGCGCGTCGGTGCGTCGACGCGAGCACGCGCGCTTTCGTCGGCGGCGGGTGGCGCAGCGGGAGAAGCGGTGGCGCCGAATCGCTGCCTTCCTCTTTCATCCCCCGTGCCGCCCGGTGCGTCGGGCACTCTACATCCGAACCAACATTGTACATACACCAACGCGCGACCTCTTCTCTTGTTCAAAAAACACACACACGCTCGCACACACACGATTTCAGCAAAGAGGGAGGTGAACGCGCTTCCTCTCTTCGTTCGAGGGCGGCGCAAAACAATCAATCCGCAAACGCACATCTCGAAAAAGAGATCCTGCTCAACTCAGACCCGCATCCGACCCGCTACTCCTCACCAAATGACCGTCCAACAGCCGTCCCCGCACGCGCGGGGCGGCGCGGGCGGCCCCGCGGTCGCGCACGGGGCCCCGAAAACAGGCGGCGCAGGAGGAACTGGAGGGGCAGCCCACGCTCCCCCCGCCTTTCTCGACCCGCCGCACCACCACAACAACAACTCGAAGAAGAAGCGCAAGCTCGAGGCCAAGCCCGTGCTCGAGCGCGTGCCCGAGGCCCTCGACGACGGCCGCTCCGCGTTCGCGCGCGCCCTCGCGTCGGTCGACTTCCACACGCGCGAGCGGGGCGTTCAGGCGCTCACGCTGTGGCTGGTGCGGCGCGGGGCGGCGGCTTCGGCGTTGGGGGACGACGGCGGCGACGACAAAAACGGCAACACCAGCAGCGCCAACGGCATCAGCGACCTGGACCTGCTCAAGGTGTGGAAGGGCCTCTTCTTCACGCTGTGGCACAGCGACACCCCCCCCGTGCAGCGCGAGCTCGCGCGCAGGCTCGCCGCCGTGCAGCGCGCGCTGCCGCCGCCCCTGGCCCGGCGCTACGCGGCGGCGGCGTTTGCGACGCTGCGGCGCGAGTGGCCACTGATCGACAAGCACCGCGTGGACAAGTTTTTGGTGGCAGCGCGCGAGCTGGTGGCGCAGGGGCTGCGCGCGCTCGAGCGGCGCGGGTGGGACGCGCGCGAGTGCGCGGGCTGGGCGCGCATGCTGCGCGACGTGGTGCTGCTGCCGGGCGAGGCGGCGGCGGCGGCGGCGGCGGCCAAGGACGGCGGCGGGGGCGGCGCGTCGCCTTATGCCGGGCTGGCGGCGGCGGGCCTGCCCGCGGCGCCCCTGCCGAGCGCGGCGGCGCGCGGGTACGGCGTGGCGTACCAGGTGGCGGACGTCTTCCTGCCGGAGCTCCTGCGCGTCGGGTACGGCGAGCAGGACGACGACTTTTTGGGTGCGGGAGGAAAGGCGGGGGCGGCGGCCAAGCAGCAGAAGCAGCAGCAGCAGCAGCAGCAGCGGGGCGGCGGCGGCCTCGCGCCCGCCATCCCCGCCGCGGCGCTCGAGGCGCTCTTCGGCGCGTTCGAGCAGGCCCTCGCGCGCGCGGGCGACGAGCCCGCCGTCCGGCGCTACCAGTCGGCCGTGTTCGACGAGCTGGCGGCCGAGCTGGGCGCGCAGGCCGGGTCGGACCTGTCGCGGCGTGCGCAGCACGCGGCGGCGGCGGCGGCGGCTCAGGAGGAGGATGAGGATGAGGACGATGATGAAGACGACGACCAAGACGAGGACCAGGAGGAGCGCGCCGCCGCCGAGCGCCGGCGCGCTTGCCTCGTGCGCGCGGCCGCGGGCAGCCCCCTGCGCGCGCTGGACGCCGACGCGCTCGCGCGGCGGCTGTTTGCGCTGGGGGCGGCCGAGGCCGGGAGCGGCGGCGGCGGCGGGGGGGCCGTGGCCGCGCGCAACCGCGCGGCCCTCTACGCGTCGAGCGAGCGGCTGGAGCGCGCGGCGGCGCGCCAGGCGCGCCTGCGGGAGGCCGTCGCGGCGGCGGCTGCTGGCGAGGGGGCCGGGGTCGTGACGGTGGTGAGGGAGAAGACGAGCAAGGTGGCGCTGCCGCCGTTGTCGCTTGAGGACACGAGGCGCCAGGAGGAGGACGAGGAGGAGGACGAGGAGGATGAGGACGAGGAGGTGTCTGAGGAGGACGAGGACGAGGCGGAGGATGAGGACGAGGACGAGGAGGAGGAGGAGGAGGAGGAGGAGGAGGAGCCGCCGTCGCCCAAAAAGCACAATCGCAAGCAGCAGCAGCAGCAGCAGGCGCCGCCCGCGACGCCGCAGACGCCCCCGGGGCCCGCCTCGGCGTCGGCCGACGGCGGCAAGAAGCGCGGCGGCGGCAAGAAGCGCGTGTCCATCTCGCTGCGCGACAACGTCTTCTTCGAGCACGGCGGGCCCGTCCCGCCGCGCGACGTCGTGACCCCCCCTGCGGCGCGCCCGCGCGGCTCGGCGCTCAAGAAGCGCACGCGCAGCGTCGTGCGGGCCGAGGCGGCCGCTGCTGCGGCGGCTGCTGCGGCTCGCGCGGCCGGCCACGCGCCCCCGTCGCCGCGCGCGCTGGTGGCGCAGGCCATGGCGGCGCAGGCGGCTGCGCAGGCGGCCGCGCAGGCCAATGGCGCGGGCGGGGCGCTGCGCAGGCGCGGGTGGTGATTGATCGACTGATGGCTGGATTTTCGCATAGACGTCCGTCCTCTTTTTATCGTGGTCGTCTTCTGCCGCATGCGCCGTCGCTGTCGCCCGCCGCCCCCCCTTTGAGTCCGATAGGTGCGTTGGCCGCCGCCGCCGCCGCCGCGGCGCGCGCGCGCGGTCTCTCGCAGCCGCGCCCACCCGTGCGCGCGCGCTGCCCCCTATAATCAATACACGAGCCGCGCGTGCACTCGAGATTTCGGGTCTCACCCAGCCGAGCTCGCGTCGCAGCCACGAAACGGGGTGGCTTGCCGCCGGCGATTGCCGCCCCCCCCCCGCCCCCTCCTCGCCGCCATCAAATCGGACCGCGCCCGCGCGGTCCGCAGGGGCACACCCTAATCCCCACAACGCAAAGCCGACACCTTTACTCAAAGCAAAGCTCCCGGCCATCGCCCCAAGCACAAGCAAGCCTCCTACCGCGCGCGCGCGCACAAGTGCAGACCGACGATAAAGAGAGAAACAGGCCGACACCCTTTTCTTCTTCTTCCGTCCCGTCCTCACCGTCTCCTCCCCCGCGCGACTCTCGCGCAAGCAAGCAAGCAAGCAAGGCGGAGCCAAGCCAAGCCAAGCCAAGCCAAGTCAAGCAATCAACCAAGCCGCGATGTCGACGGACAAGGTGCCCGCCTACGCCCTCGAGGCCTCGAAGCTCGCAAGCTTTGCCTTTGAGCCGTACTGGCCCAAGGAGAAGCTCCGCATCTGCGTTACGGGCGCCGGAGGCTTCATTGCCTCGCACCTGTGTCGTCGGCTCAAGGGCGAAGGCCACGTCGTGGTCGCCTGCGATTGGAAGCGCAACGAGCACATGGCGGTGAGTTTTGGGAGAGGAAAAAAGGGGGGGTCTTTTCCGCCCGGCCCCGGCCCGCATGCCCCTCTGTCCCGCGCCCCTATCGCCCCCCCGACCCGCCGCTAGGCAAGCGCGCCCCTTTATCTCCGTGCCGCAACCTTTTGCCGCATTGGGTGCGCCGAGGATTGCACGCGCGGACAGGGTGAAAAGTGGCCGTCGCGGCCGCGCGGCGCGCGCCGACGGCCGCAAACGGGCGCACGGTCGCCCCCCCACCCACACTTGAGGCTAGAATAGCTTTAACGCACGCCAGCAGCGCCCCGAGAGCCAGAGTACTGGAAAGGGCGCCGCCGGACCCGTACATCGCGCCCTGTTTGGCGCTTGGCCGCGCCAGATCGCCCGCGCGCGCGCGCTCCGCACTACCCATCGCGCCTCGCACGCCGCGCCGCGTTTTGCCGCCGCCCCGCCCCCGCCCGCCGCCCCAAACCGTCAACCCTCTCACACACGCCCCCTCCCCCCCTCAAATCCTCCCCCCCCCCAAAACAACCCCAACCAATACAGGAGGACGAGTTCTGCGACGAGTTCCACCTCGTCGACCTCCGCGTCATGGACAACTGCATGGCCGTGCAGAAGGGCTGCGACCACACCTTCCACCTCGCGGCCGACATGGGCGGCATGGGCTTCATCCAGTCCAACCACTCGATCATCCTCTACAACAACACGATGATCTCGATGAACATGATCGAGGCCGCGCGCCAGCAGGGCGTCAAGCGCTTCTTCTACGCCTCCTCGGCGTGCATCTACCCGGAGTACAAGCAGCTCGAGACCGAGGTCGAGGGCGGCGGCTTGAAGGAGGGCGACGCATGGCCCGCGCAGCCGCAGGACGCCTACGGCCTCGAGAAAATCGCGACCGAGGAGCTGTGCATGCACTACAACAAGGACTTTGGCATCGAGTGCCGCGTCGCGCGCTTCCACAACGTCTACGGGCCCCAGGGCACGTGGAAGGGCGGGCGCGAGAAGGCCCCCGCCGCCTTTTGCCGCAAGGCCATCGCGAGCAAGGCCGAGGTGGAGATGTGGGGCGACGGCAAGCAGACGCGCTCGTTCACCTACATCGACGACTGCGTCGAGGGCATCCTGCGCATCACCAAGAGCGACTACCGCGAGCCGCTCAACCTGGGCTCGGACGAGATGATCTCGATGAACGACATGATGCGCATGGCGCTCACGCTCGACGGCAAGCCCGACCTGCCCATCCGCCACATCCCTGGCCCCGAGGGCGTGCGCGGGCGCAACTCGGACAACTCCTTGATCCTGGAGAAGCTCGGGTGGGCCCCCTCGGTCAAGCTGGCCGACGGCCTCAAGGCCACCCACGCGTGGATCAAGGCCCAGATCGAGGCCGAGGTGAAGGAGAAGGGCATCGACGCCGCTGCGCTGTACGGCGCGTCGACCATCGTCAAGACGGGTGCGCCCACCGAGCTGGGCAAGCTGCGCAAGGCGGACGGGGAGGAGGGCTTTGAGCAGCCGGCGGCGGTGGAGGCGGGCAAGGCCTGATGAGAAGAAGAGCCGAGAGGATGGGCAGAGAGGCCTTGGAAAAGGGGGCAGAACACACACTTGTTCCCCCCCCCCTCCCCCGACCCCCGACCAATGCGGGCGACCGATTCTTGAGAGGTCCCCGGCCGTCATCCCCCCGCGCAGAGAGAGAGTACCCTTATTAGAGTATGCGTTTTCCCCCTTTATTGCATCAGAGCCCCCGTTTTGAACGAGCGAGAGAGCGCAGACAGAAAGAGAGAGGAGATTCCTCCCATCTACCGATCCTCAAAACCCCTCCTCTTTTTTTTCTCTTGGGCGCGCGCGTGTGTTGTCGGGGCCGCGGGCGGCGTCCGCTCCCGCCCCAAAAACCCCACCCCACACACCTGGCACGAAAAACCCCGAGCGAAAGTAGACGACAGGCAGTTTTTCTTTTCAGAGACAGAGCGCACGTTTTCATGGCGCGCACCTAGGGGAATTCATTCGGTCTTCAAAATCATTATTGTTTCCTCCGTCGTCCGTCGCCTCACCGTCTCCTCGCCCGCGCCGACTCCCGCCGCATTGGGTGCGCCGAGGATTGAGGGGAGGGCGCTCACGAATCAACCCCGCGCAAACTAGACCTTCAAGCAGGGCTTTTGCAAGAGTGAGAGAGCGAAACCATTATCGTTTCACCGTCCAGAGGCCGCAGCATCGCCGCCCCCGCCCCCGCCTCGCTAGCATGCGCTGACGACCGCGCCGCACAGGCCCGCCAGCCGCGAGGCCGCGCGCCTGTACATGAGCGCCTCCTCGGCGTTGAGCGAGGCAGGGAGGTCGTCGTCGTCGTCCGCTTGAGGACCCTCCTGTCCCTCCTCCTCCCGGCCCAGAGCGGCCGCCCGCTCGGCCCGCTCGCGCGCGAGCGCCTCAAACACCGAGTCCGGGCCCCCGCCCCCGCCCCCGCCCCCGCCCCCGCCCCTGGCTCCCGCTGCCGCCGCCTCGCCGCCGCCGCCGCCCTCGAGCGAGAGCACCAGGCGCGGGGGGGGGGCCAAGGTGGTACCACCCTCGCCCTCGTCGCTGTCCCGCTCCGCCGCCCACGCGTCGCAGACGACGTCGAGGAGCGTGACGAGCCGCCGCGCCTCATCGCGCTGCTTGGCCGGGCAGAGCGGGGCCGGCACGCCCGACACAAAGAGGGCGCCGCCGCCGCCTGCTCCTCCTCCTGCTCCTCCTCCTCCTCCTTTGCCGAGCGCCTCGACGAGCGCGCAATAGTCGGCCGAGGAGAGGGCCGCGGCGCGGCCGCAGAGCTCTTCAAAGGTGAAGCGGGCGGCGGCGAGGCGGGGGGCGGCGGAGCAATCTGACGACGACGGCAGCAGCAGCGCCCGCGGCACCACCAGGTCGCGCCCCGCGGCCTGCACGGGCAGCCGGACGCCGCGCGCTTCTTCTGTCGTTTTGGCCGCCGCCTCCGACTCCTCCTCCCACGCGCGCTCGAGCGCGGCCGCCGCCCCCGGCCCCGCAAACATGGCCCCCGCTCCTCCTCCTCCTCCTCCTCCTCCTCCTCCTCCTCCTGCCGCCAAGCCCTGATGCTGCTGCCGCCGGTAGTCGCCGCCCCCCACGTCCCCACCACCATCACCGCCGAGCCTCAGCCCCAGCAGGCGCGACTCGCACAGGCGCACGAACGGCAGGAAAAACTTGCGGCTCAGGCCCCGCTCGTACAGCGCCCAGGGGGGGCGGTTGCTCGTGAACAACAGGGCGACGCCGTGGTCGAGGGCGAGGGAGGCAAAGAGGCGGCTGAGGATCATGGCGTCGGCCACGTCGGTCACGTGGAGCTCGTCCAGGCACAGGACGGCGAGCGGCTGGGGGGGTGCGGGGGTGGGGGGGCCTGAGGCGGGCGAGAAGGGAGAAGAGGACGAAGAAATCGGCGTCGACGCACCACCACCACCGCCACCACCGCCACCGCCGCCGACAACGCCCGCTGAGAGCGCGATCTCGCGCGCAGCCGTCAGAATGGGGTCCTCCTCCGGCAGGGCCGAGCGCCACACGCGCATGCCCGCCCCGCCCTGCCGCGTGGGCGCCGATACCTTGGGCAGCGCCGCCAGCAGCTCGTGCTGCCGGCGGTGGAAGCGCAGCATGAAGGCGTGGAAGTGGTCGCGGCGGCGGGGGACGTCGCGGGGCAGCGTCCGGATGAAGAGGTCGGCGAGGGCCGTCTTGCCCGTGCCGACGTCGCCCCAGAGGTAGGCGCCCAGGCAGGCCGGGGTGGGATGGGGCTGTTGCTGCTGCGGCGGCGGCCGCTCGCGATGCTGCTGCTGCGGCTGCGGCTGCTCTTGCGCCTCGTCGTCGTCGCGCCGCCGATGCCGCAGGCGCGCGCGCGAGCGCTCGACCACGGCCGCTTGCAGGAGGGCGAGTTGTTGGACCGCGTTTCGCTGCGAGGCGTCCGGCCTCAGGGCGCCACTCTTGACGGCTTGCGCGTAGGCGGCCGCGATGCCGACTGTTTGTTTTTCCGTCGTACTGCTGGTGGTGGCGTACGAGGAGGAGGAGGAGAGGAGGAACCCTCTTTCTCCTCCTCCTCCTCCTCCTTGTCTCCTCTTGCTCCCGCGCGCCACTCGCGCGGCCAGGACCCGCAGCATCCTGCTGAGTGCGTGATCGGGGTCGATCGGTTGCTTGGTGAGTGTTTCGAGTAGTCTTGGTCATTGATTGATCGCTTCCTCCCCCACGAGAAAGAGAGGCTTTTGGAGGCGAGAGCGGCGTCGGGCCGTCCCGCTCGTTGGCTGTCGGCGCACGCGAGCAGAACATCTGCGACCCTCCCGCCCGCCCTCCCCTCACACACACACAACAACCACCCCGCAAGCACACACACACCCAACAAAATGTTCAACAACAACACCAACTTTGCGGCGCAGTTTGGCGGCGGCGGCAGCCAGGGCACGACCTATGCCGGCGGCGGCGCTGGCGGCGGAGCTCGCAGCGCCCACCACCATCCCTCCCACCACCACCACCGCTCGTCGTCCCAGCCGCAGCTGCCCCTGATGCTGTCGCAGCCGTTCCCGGCGGACCACTACGGCGGCAGCGCGGGCAACAACCCGTTCTACCTGGGCGGCGGCGGCAGCCAGGGTGGCGGCGGCGGCGGCGGCCAGGGTGGCGGCGGCGGCCCCCCGCTCCCATCGGCGCTCCTCCCGACGACCCACAAACCCACGTTCCGCGCCGCCTCCCTGGAGGTGCACAACAACGTCAGCGCCAACCCGACCTGGGCGCAGCCGTCGTCGGACCCGTTCGCGGCGCTGACGCGCGCGTTCGCACGGCCGGCGGCGTCGGCGGGCGCGGTGGTGGGTGGTGGTGGGGGCGGCGGGGCGGCGGCGGCGTCGACAGCTGCGGCGCCTGCTGCTGCTGCTGCTGCTGCTGCTGCTGCTGTCGACAACAACAACGACCCACAGGCGCCGCCGGCTCCCCCCAAGCCCCAGCAGCAGCACCAGCAGCACCAGCAAAAAGAAAAAGAACCAGCCGCCCGCGCCCCTGTCGCCGCCGCGCCGCCGCCCACCATCGCCACCACGACCACCGCCACCGGCACCGCCGCCACCAACACCGCCACCCACATCCTCATCCAGGCCGCCAACGCCGCCAAGGCCGCCGCCGAGGGCGCCGCCGCCGCCTCGGCCGCGGCCAGCAAGGCTCACGCCGCCGCCGCCTCCGCCGCCGCCGACAAGCTGGCCGCCGCGGCCGCGCGCGTCGACGGCGCGGCCGCGCGCATGGCCGAGGCGGCCGAGGGCGCGGTGCGGGGGCACGACGCGCGGCAGCGCGCGGATCGGGCGGCTGCGGCGGCGGCCTCGGCCGCGACGGCGGCAATCGCCGGGGCGATGGCCGAGGCGGAGCGGCGCGTGACGTCCCGGATCGACGCGCTGACGGGCGCGGTCGAGCGACTGGCCGAGAGCGCGGCGGAGTCGGCGGCGGCGGCGGGTGAGGCGGCGACAGCCGCGACGGCGGCCGCGCAGCAGGCGGCGGCGGCGGTGGCAGCCATGGCCGTGGCGGCGCAGCAGCAGAAGCAGCAGCAGAAGCAGACGCCGCGCTCCGGGTCCGCGTCGCACATCGGCGGCTGCAGCGGCGCCCAGGGCGTCGACGGGGGCGACGAGCCGGCCGCCAACGCCGCCGCCCGCGACGAGGCGCTGCGCCTGCTGCTCTTTGGCGCCGCCAAGGGCGCCGCTGCCTCTGCCGCCGCCGCTGCCCCGGCCGTCGGCGCCAAGCGGCCGCCGCCGCCGCCCCTGGTGGGCGAGGACGAGGACGCGGCCATGCGGCGCGAGGTCGCGGCGCGCCTGCAGCGGCACCGCCAGAGGCAGGCCAACAGGCGCCGGCAGCAGCAGGAGCAGGGGCGGCCGTGAGGAAGGGGGGGTGGCGCTGATGATGGTTTTACAAAAAGGCAAGCGAATCAGAGACAGAGAGAGAGAGAGAGAAAAAACGTGTGCAAAGAGACCTCGATAGAGCGCAACAAGCAAAAAAAAAGAGTACAAAAGCGACGGCGAGGGGAGGGGGGGCGGGGGGCGCCGCGCGCCAAACGCCCTCCCCCCCCCCTTCCCTCTCTCATCTCATCATCACCCTCAAAACCCCTCAAGACGACAGCCTCAGCCACGCCGCGATCCCCCGCCACGACGACATCGTGATCAGCATCGCCACCAGCACCTCGAGCTGCGGGCTCAGCACGTGCTCGGGCCCCGCCGCCGCCCCCTTGGCAAACGTCCCCGCGGCCGCTGCTGTCGCCGCGGCCGCGTGCGGCGAGACGGCCGCCGCCACCGTGAGCGGGTTGACCAGAAAGTGGGCGGCCAGCCACGCGTCCATCCCCACGGCGGGAACCACCGCGACGGCCCACGTCACGCACGCGTCGGCGATGCCAATCAGCACGGGGAAGCCCAGCGATAAAGAGAGCGGGTCGTCGTACTCCTGCCTCTTATCCGGCAAGTAGTCGCCCCGCGCGGCAGCGGCCAGCACCCACGCCGCCACCGAGACCGCCAGCAGGGGGCCGACCTCGTCCCAGCCGATGCGCTCGCTGCTCAGCTGCGTCGAAGCGACCATGACCGCGTCGCCCAGCACGAGGGTGCCGTCGGCGAAGCGGTTGAGGCCGGGGGTCGAGCGCATGAGCTCGCCGACGCGGGTGATGCCGCTGCTGTTGCTGCTGTTGCTGCGTCCGCCTTTGCTTTTGTTGTTGTTGTTGTTGTTGTTGCGGGGAGGGCGGGGCGCGGGCGGGGGCGCGGGGCTCTTGGCGCGCGGGCGCTGGCTGGTGGTCGTGGCCGGGCTGCTGCCGCCGCTGCTGCTGCCGCCGCCGTCGCGCTTGGTCGCCGCGGGGGGCGGGGGGTTGAGCGGCGCGCCAGCTCCTCCTCCTCGCCGCCGCTGCCCTGATGGGGCGTCCGCTGGTCCTGTTGCTGCTGCTGGTCCTGCTGCTGCCGGCCTCCGCCTCTGCAGGAGGGAGGCCGCTCCTGGTGTCGGCGCCGCCGCCTGCATCCTCGCCTGCTTGGGCGCGTTTGGAGGGGGGAGAGATGGTCGGGAAGGGGGCCTCTCCCTCGTTTCGCTCCCTTTCGTCCCCACTCCACGCCGAGCCCGCGCTCGATCGCTGGACCAAGAGGCGCGCGCGCGGCCGCTGTGTGTTGCCTGCTGCTCTTGCTCTGGGGCTCCAGAGGCCCGCTTAAAGGGGGGGGCGGCCTCGCGCTTTTGGGGGTCCGAGTGACGAAAGAGATACGAGCGAGATTTCGAACGCGGGGAGAGAGAGCCCTCCTCGAGTCGTCGTTTGTCCGTTCGGCGTGGTCGTTGTTGCTGGGACTGAGGAGAAGCGGTGCGCGAAGGGTTCGGTGTGGTTGTTGGTCTTTGGCGAGGAGAGACGATCGGAGGGTGCAGCGCCGCGCTCTTAAAGCCGCCGACGCCGACGACGACGGCGCCGGCGCCCCCTGTTTTCCCCAAAGCGCGCCCCTCCTCCTTCTCCTTCCTCCTCTCTCACGCACACCCAAGACGTACACACCATCACGATGGCTCGCCCGCGCACAGCTCCAGGCCGCGCCGGCCACGGCGCGCTGCTTCTCCTCAGCCTGCTCCTCCTCCTCCTCCTCCTCCTCCCCGCCCTTGCCGCCGCCGCCGACGCTCCCGCGGCCAACGCCACCGCCAACGCCACCGAAAACCAAGCCGCGCGCAACTCCTCCCCCTTCTTCACCGCCCCGCGCTGCCCGACCTGGCCGCGCGCATCCACCTCCACGCGCGACAGGGAGGGCCGCCTGTGGGGGTTTGCGTACGGCCAGAGCTGCGCGTACAAGACCGCCGACAAGGGCGAGCCGCAGG
Source organism: Mychonastes homosphaera (assembly GCA_009193075.1). Classification (NCBI taxonomy): domain Eukaryota; kingdom Viridiplantae; phylum Chlorophyta; class Chlorophyceae; order Sphaeropleales; family Mychonastaceae; genus Mychonastes; species Mychonastes homosphaera. The sequence continues at coordinate 679,085 of VXJC01000002.1, read as the reverse complement.
AGCTCGACGTCTGGGAAACCGTCTTTGCGTGCGGCGACGACCCGACGTCCTCGTCGGCCGTGGCCGACCCGCTCGGCCGCCTCTGGGGCTGGGACGCGCAGCGCCTGCGCAGCTGCGCGTACAAGGAGGTCCCCGGCGGCCGCCCCCGTCTTTTCGACGGGTATCAGCCGGCCAACTGGCTCAAGACGCCCGCGTGCCCCTCGGCCAAGCGCGGCGCCGCGGCCGTGTTTGATGGCGGCAGCTTTGCGTCCGACCTAGCGGTCACGGACAGCGCGTTCAAGACGTGGTCGTTGGGAGAGTATTCAGACGCGCCGCGCCTGTGCGCCGAGAAGGACGACCGGCAGGCGCCCCTCCCCCCGCGGCCCTCGGAGTACCGCCGCCTGAGTTTCCTCGACGCGCCCGCCTGCTCCGACCTGCCGGGCGTCGAGGGGGTCCCCTCGCCGGACAACGCGCGCCCCGACCGCGACGGCCTCCTCTGGGGGTGGGTGGCGGAGCGCCCCTGCGCGTTCAAGAGCGTGAAGCGCAGCGCGGACACGGGCCGCGTCGAGGCCGTCACGCCGCTCTATTACGGCCGCTTCGAGGGGCCGCGTCAGGTGGGGGGCGGCCGCGGCGGCCGCGAGTGAAGGAAGGGGAACAGAGAGAGCCAGTTGTCGTTGCAAGAGGTGCAAAACGCATACGATTGATGTACAGATTAAAAAACGCCGTCACTTGCAAACCGCCACGCCCGCCCCGCCCGCCGGCAGCAACCCACAGATCGTCTTTTTAAAGTCTGAAGGCGCGCTGCCCTGCTCGCACTCGCGGAACGACCCGCCGTCGCGCACGCACCGCCGCTTGCCCCCCACGTTGATCGTGCAGCTGTTGGTCGCGCCCGCGGCTTTGGTCGCCGCGTGCGACGCCGCCAGCAGCGCCTCGCCCTCGGGACCCCGGGCGCAGGCCAGCACATCGTCTTGGTCGCCCGCTCCCGACCACCCGACCTCGGCCAGGCAGGCGCGCGCCCCCGGCTCGCTGCCGATCTCCGAGGGCCTGCGCCAGCCGCACGTGAGAAATTTCAGGAGCACGGCGACGGTGGCGTCGGACGAGAGCTTCCCTGCCGCGATGCGGTCGTCCAGGCGCTTCTGCAGGCAAAGCTGCTGCTTGTTGCCCGCGCACTCTTGCTCGCCGTGCATGCAGGCGAGCTTGGTCGCCGTTTTGGCGTCGGCGCCCTCCTCTTCTTCTTTTTGCGCCTCCACCTCGCGCACAATGTATTCGGCGCGGAGCCGCACGACCGACTTGAGGGACTCGAGGATGGGCTGCAGGAAGCCCTCGCAGAACTGCGCGTCGGGGCACCGGCTCATGACGAAGATGGTGACGGGCACGCGCGGCGGGGGCGCGGAGGCGGCGGCGTCGCCGCCGTCGCTCGCGGCGCGGATGGCGGGAGCTGCTGCAGCTGCGTCGCCGCCGACGTCGACGCTCTTGCCCCCCTCGTTCCTCCCGCCGCCGGCAAAGAGCAGGACGACCAGAGCGACGCCCGCGAGGGCTGTGAGGAGCACGCGCGACCGGCGCGCGGTGCTCACCGAGAGAGGTGGCACCATCGTTGCGCGCGGGTCGAGAGAGGAGAGCGGTTTGGGGAGGGGTTTCGTGCGCGCGCGCGCGCTGGGTGTGTTCCGAGTCAAGAAGGTGCTTACTCGTTGTGTGTGTGTGTGTGTGTGTGTGTGTGCGAAAGAAGCGGATGGGCCCCAAAAAAGAAAAGGAGAAAGAGACCATCAGAAAACAGAACCGCCATCGGCGCGCGCGCGGGGCGTCTGCGCAGGCCGCCCGCACCACCACCACAGCTCACTCGCTCACTCATTCGCCCCCTGCAAGTCCCCCGCCGCCAGCGCGCCCGCCGCCCGCCGCATCAGCGGGCCCTTGACGGGCGCGAGCAGGTCCGTCGCCCGCCGCACGGCCTTCACCGCAGGGGCCGTCAGCTTGTCCTCGACCCCGGACACCAGTTTTCCGGCCGTGTCGGCGACGGCCTGCGTCCTCAGCCCCCCCACGGCCGACCCGAGCGCCTGCGCGCGCGTGTACTGGCGCGTCAGCCAGCGCTCGTGCGCCGGGCGCGGGTCGTTGGCGGCGAGGGCGGCCGCGCGCGACTGGGCGCGCGTGGGCGGGCGGCCGTCGACGAGCATGGGCGACGCGGCCGCGGCGAGCGCGGCGAGCGCGCCGCCGACGCCGCTCTCGGCGGGCGCCGCCGCGAGCGCCGCCATCACGGCGGCGTTGCCGACGACGGCGGCGGCGCCCGGCCCGCGCGGCGGGGGGCTGCGCGAGGTGCTGGTGGTGGTGGTGGTGGTGGTGGCCCGTGCAACGCCATTAGCACCAGCACCAGCACCAGCATCAGAAGCAGCATCCGCAGCGGCCGCCTCCACCGCCTCCGCCACCGCCGCGGCCGCCGCCGCCTCGTCCTCGTCCACGCCGCTCTTTCCCCCGAGCAACCGCGCGAGCTTGCCCGCCGCCGTTGAGACCAGCCCCGGGGCCGGGCCCCTCGGCACGTGCGCCACCACCGCGTCGATCACCTTCTCCCCCAAGGCGCCCAGCCCGGCGTCGGCGCGGTCGACGTCCGCCCAGGGCGCCTCCCCAACTGCGAGGCCCACGGCCATCGCCGCCGCCTCGGCAGGGGCGCGCTCGGCCTCTTCCCTGGTGGTCTCGAATCGCCCCACGCCCCTCTCCCCCTCGGGCAGGTCGGCCAGCAACGCCTTGATCACGGGCAGCGCGTGGATCATCGTCCACGACGCCTGCTGCCCGAGCAGGCCCGTCAGCCCGGGCCCTGCGTGCGCCAGCCCTGTCGGCACGACGGGGTAGGACCCGAGCGGCGAGTTGAAGCTGCCCCGCCCCTTTTCGAGACCCAGGCGCGTCGCGACTGGCAAGCGCTCCTCCCACCCGGCCGTCTTGGCGTTGAACACAAACACGACGTCCGCCTCGTACCCGCCCCTGACGGCCTGAAACGCGTTGGGCAGGACCTTTAATCCCCTGCGTCGGATGACGGGCGGCTCGCCCGCGTAAAACCGCGCGCGCAGCTCACGATAAAGGTTTGGCCACTCCTTTGCCTCGAAAACCTGGCTCTGCGCAGCCGTGTGCTTTTCGTCGGTGCCCGAGTAGCGCGTGCTCCCCCGGGGGACGTACCCAAACAGCGACGCCACCTCGTACCCGCCCGCGAGCGCAAACTCCTCGGCCGCGCCCGTGGGCTCCTGAAAGGTGGCGTGCAGCACGAGCAGGGCCTTGACGCCGCGGCGCAGGTTGCCGTAGATGCCCAACGGGTCGGCCCCCCCGCCGTCCGCAAAGAGGACGTTTTTCGCGGGACCGAAATCCAGCTGGTTCCAGTAGAGAAAGTGGTCGACGGCGAAGAGCTGCTTGAGCGGGCTGGACGAGGGGCGGAAGCCCTGGGCGAGGAAGGCCGAGGACACGCCGACCTGCCCGGCGAGCGGCACGAAGTAGTCGACCGAGGCGTCGACGTCCAGCTTGGCTGCTGAACCGGCGGCCGCGGCGGCGGAGCCGGCCGCGGCCGCGGCCTCGCTCTCGGCGACGGCCCTGCGCGCGTCGGCAAACGCCCGCCTTCCGCCGTCGGCCAGCCTCGAGTTCCACGCGTGCGACTCGACCAGCCCTCCGCCCAGCGCGCCCACGGGGCTGCTGGCGTTCGGATAAGCCCCGGGGGCCCCCACGTACATGGGCGTCATCTCGAACGGGTAAAAGAGGGTGGGGTCTTGGGGGGCGTAGATCGTCCCCGCCAGTAGAGGGTAGGGCCTGTCCTGGGTGCAGGCCTGGTACACGGGCGGGGGAGAACCGGCAGGGTTGGCGGGCCACACGCGCCGCACGCCAAGCTTGGCCTCGGCGGCGCGCCAGAGGGCCTCGTCGCGCGTGGCGTTGGTCTTGAGGGCCGAGGCCGCGGCCGACGCGGCGGCGCCGGCGGCCGCCTGCGACCCCGCGGTCTTTTTCAAGACGCCCTGCCGCACGCTCTCGACCGCCGCCAGGTTGCCCTGCAGCGTTTCTGCGGCCTTTCGGGCCTCGGTGACCCTTTGCGCGTTGGAAGCGCGCGCCAGGGCCGCCGCCACGCGCGCGGCAACGGGGCCTTTCGTGCCCCACGCGCTCGTGCCGCTCGCCAGGTCGTGCAGGCCAAAAGGCCTCAAAAAGAGGTCCGAGGCCACGTCGGACCACCACGTCAGGGCGCGGCGGCGGTAGGCGATCCCGCCCCACAGGGAGTGGGGCGTCAGCTGCGCGTCGGCCACGGCGCGGCCCCAGGCGCCCAGCTCGCGGCGCGCGGCCTCCTCGCTCAGGCGCTCGGGGGGCAGGTAGCGGCCGAAGAAGGCCTCGCCGTCAAATGTCGACGAGGGGGTGGAGGGGGTGCCGTTGTTGTTGTTGTTGTCGTTATCATCGGCATCGCTGACGCCCCCCTTGTGCTTCGCAGCCGCCGCCGCCGCCACCGCCGCGCTGTTCCAGGGCGTGCCCGTGGCGTTGGCGTAGCTAAAGGCGGCGAGGAACCAGCTCGAGCCGCTGCTGCTGGCCGCGTACCGCGCCTTTTGGAGCAGGCCCTCGCGCCACAGCACGCGGCCGTAACCGAGCATCAGGATGGCCGCCCTAAGCCCCCCGCCGCTCATGCACACGCCAAAGTTGGGCTTTTCGAGCAGGGCGGGCAAAAAATGGTCCCCCGCTGGGTCCTGCTCGGGATAGAGAAAAGAGGGAGAGGTGGCGTTGAGCCAAGTTTTCGCGCGCACGACGGCCGCGGGGGAGCCGGCGGGGGGGACGACGACCTCGTTGACCCCCCGCGACCACGTGGGTCCGATGCCGTTTGGCTGGGTGCCGGCGTCGATGCCGACGATGCCCGCGGCGGTCACGAAGGGCACGGGGGGCAGGCGCAGGATGGCCTCGAGGGCGGTCGAGACGGCGCCGGCGGCGGCGGGGCGCAGCGGCGCCGCCGCGAGGAGGAGGAGGAAGAGGGGGGCCGAGGCGGCGGCGGCGGTAGCGGCGATGTGGCTCCCTCTCCGCCTGCTGCGCGCCTGGCTGGGCCGGGTCGTCCGCGTGGCGACGGAGCTGATGCCGATGGTGCTGCTGCTGCTGCTGCTCCGTTGGTGAGGAGCCATGGCTAAAGCGCGCGCGGGTGAGCACAACAAGGAGGAGAGGCCAGAGAGGGGCAAGGCCAACTGCAGGTCGCCCGGGGGCCTCCTTCTTCTCGCGCGCGCGACGGGTTGCTGCTGGCTGTGTTCCAGGGGGGCGCGCGCGCGCCCAGCAGCCGGTACCGCAAGTCCTCTTGCTTATTTGGCGACCGATGGACGGGGCGCTCGCTTGGGCTTTGGCGCAGCGAGCGTGCGGGCGGAGGAGGTGTGCGGGGGGAGAGGTTGTGCTCGAGTGGGGGTGTGTGTGCGTGCGGCAGACGGTTAGCAAGTGGGCATAAGTTGGTGCATTGGGAGGAGGAGAGGAGGAGCGCAAGGGCATGGACGGTGTCGGCTCTGTGCGTGTGTGCGCGCGCGGTGCGGGTTTTCGGGGACCAGCGGCGAGGGCGGCGGGCCGGCGGCGGCGGCGGCGACGGCGATGGGAGCGCCGCCGCGCCGCCGCCGCAAAGAACTCTGCCTGCCTTTGCTCCACCCACACAAAACACACACACACACAAACCGCGAATCTTCTTCAACTCCTAGACACCATGCGCCCCACCATCCTCCTCAAGTAGTGCCGCCGAGGGCGGGCGGACAAAGAAGAAAGAAGGAGAAGGAGAAGGCGCAGCCCTCTGTCGTCCATTTTCAAAACGCGCGAGATGGACTTTCTCGCCGAGCTCGACGCCAAGACGCGCCCGGACGAGGAAGGAGGAGGAGGAGACGAGGACGACCATGACGATGGCGGCAACGCCGCCCCCACCAACAACAACAACACCGACAACAACAACAACATCAACGCCGCCCTCGCCGGCCGCCATGCGCTGCTCGATGCGCTCGGCGCGCGCTGGCACGACGAGTGCGCCGAGCTCGGGCGCCTCGACTTTGCGCTGCGCCAGCGCGCCGCGCTGCTGCGGCGGTCCGAGGCGCTCCTGGCGCAGGTGGCCGCCGGCAGCCCGGGCAACGGCGGCCCGGCCCTCGCCGCCCCCGTGCCCCCGGCAGAGGCGCTGACCGTGCGGCAGAGGCGCCCTCCCCCGCCGCCCACGGCCGCGGCCCCGGCCCCTCCACCACCAGCACCGCCGTCATCATCATCCCCACAACCGCCCGCGCTGAGCCTCGTGGCCTGCGGCTGCCGGCTCGCGCACGAGGGCAACGACGCGCTGGCGGCGGCGGCCGTGGTCTTGTCGGTGCGGGCGCGCCTGCTGACGCCGCCCGCCAACGCCGCCGTCACTGACGCCGCCGCCAGCGCTGCCGCCCCCACGTCCGCGTCGCTGCTGGTCTGGCACCGCGGTTGCGCCCCGCTGGCCGCGCGCGTCGGCTGGCGCTGGGAGCCCGCCGCGGCCGAGCTGGAGGCGTGGGCCTCGGTGCCGCTCGCGCAGCTGTCGTCGGCCGGCGCCTTGGGGGTGGGGCAGCAGCAGCAGCAGGCGGAGGCGGAGGCGGCACCAGAGGCGTGGCGGCCGGCTTCAGCTGCTGAGGACGACGGTGACAATGACGAGGACGAGTACGGGTCGCTCGCAGACGAGCTGCTGTCTTCGTTGGCGCGCGGGCGCGCGCAGGCGGGCGTCGGGGGTGGGGGCGGGGGCGGCAGCAGCGGCGGCGACGGCCTGAGCGCGTGCTTGGTCGTCGTAGTCGCGGGCGCGTCGCCCAACGTCGCAGCAGCAGCAACAGCAGCAGCAACAGCAACAGCAGCCGCGGGCGCAGGCGTGGCGAACCAACCCCCACCTCGGCGCCCGAGCCGCGCGGAGCGGCTGTCGGCGGCGTCGGGCCGCCCGCTGCGGCTGCTGCTGCCCCTGCCGCCGCAGCCCCTGCCCGCCGCCGCGGCCGCCGAGGCGGCGCGCCGGGCGCTGCTGGGCCTGCTGCCGGCCGGCTCGCCGCCTCGAGTCGAGGAGGAGGAGGAGGAGGCGGGCCGCGCCCTGCCCCCGCGCGCGATGCGCTCCCTCCTGCTGCTGCTTTCGCGGGTCCAGCACCCGCCCGCTGCAGCGGCAGCAACAGCAGCAGCAGCAACGGCAGCAGCAACTGGGCCCTCGCTCAAGGAGCAGCTCGCAGCGGCCGCGGCGGCCGCCGCCGCTGCAGAAGCATCCTCCTCCTCCTCCTCCCCCTCGGTCGCCGAGCGTGTGGCCCGCGAGCTCGAGCGGCGCGGCCTGGCGCGGCAACAGCAACCCCAAGACGCCGGCGACGCCCCGTCCGCCATCCTCCGCCTGTCGGCCGGCCGCCGCGCGTCGGTCGCCCTTGCCCCGCTCGGCGGCTGCAGCGGCACTGGCAGCAGCAGTGGCGCCGCCGAGGCCGAGATTTCCGCCCCCGACGACGGCGGCGGCGGCGGCGACGCCTCGCTCGACGCCCTCGAGGCCCTCGTGCGCGAGGCCTGCGCGTCCGCGGGCGTCGCTGCTGTTGGCGGCAGCGGCGGCGGCGGCGAACAACAACAACACCACCACCACCCGCTGTCGGCCGCGGCCGTCGAGGGCGCGGCGGCGGCGGCCGACGCGGTGCTTTCGGCCGTCGAGGCGCAGGCCGCGGCCGTGGAGGCGAGCTTGCGGGCCCTGGACGCGGCGGAGCTGTCGGGGCGGAGGGAGCAGCGGCGGGCGGTGAAGGAGAGGGAGAGTGAGAGGGCGGCGGCGGCGGCGGGAGCGGGAGGAGGAGGCACAAAGGGGAGGGGGGGCGGGGGCGGCGCTGCGGGGCAAAAGGAGAACCGCGACGCGGCGGCGGCGGCAGCGGCGGCGGCGGCGCCAGACAAAGGGCGGCCCTCTGCTGCCGCCGCTTTTTCAGCGGCTTCTTCCCGCTGCGCCTTTCGCCTGGACACGGCGTCGTGGCTTCCGGCGCTCGCGGCGCAGCTCGACGCCGACGCGGCCGTCGCGCGCATGATGACGACGACCACGACGACGATGGCGATGGCGGCGGGGCGCGGCGGGGGCGGGGGCGGCGGCTGATCGGGGGCACTTTTATTAACATCATCATACGGTTCTTTTCTCATGATCCGCTCGCCGCCATCTCGACGAGCGCGTGCAGCAGGTCGAGCAGCGCCTCGCGCTGGGCCGCCTCCCCGAGCACCGAAAAGGGGGGCACGTGCACGAACAGCGCGCTCTCCTTGCACGCCGCCAGAGATCGGCAGTAGACGTAATTGCACAAGAACCGCCCGGCGTCCTCCGAGATCCTGACTTCGTATGCCGTCCCGCCGCGCTCGTCCCGCCTGGCCTCCATGCGCGCGCGCAGCCGCTCGAGGTCGATGCCCGTCTCCAGGCGCGCGCCGAGGGGGCAGGCCGAGGGGCCAACCACCGCGCGATCGGCGCCGAGCACGACGCCGTCCTCGTCCGGGCAGCGGAAGCCGCACTCGTTGAAGGCGCAGCGCTCGAGCGCGATGGCCGGTCCGTATCGGGCGCACGCGTCCACGCCCAGGTGGACGATGATGAGCAAGTCGGCGTCTTCTTCGGCGTCTTCGGCGTCTTTGGCGCCGCGGGCCGTCTTCGGGCGCAGCGCTGCGGCGACGTCGGCCGCAAAGGCGTCGCAAGCGCGCGCCGAGACGTCGAGCACGCGCGCGTCGAGCTCGCGCACGGCGCCGAGCCGCTGAAACTGGCCGGGCTGGCTCCTGAGAAAGTCGATCAGCTGCGCCGTCGGGTTCGTGGCGACGCCAGCGAACGGGCCGAAGCCCGTGACGATGAGGCGCATCAGGCGCGGCGATTCAAATGGGTGTGAGAAGGAGGAGGGAGCAAAGCCCTCTCAGCACATCGTTTATTATGGACGGGAGCCTTGGGCGCGCTGGATTAGGCACGAAACGGAAATCCGCGTCGCGCGGGCGCTTGCTCACACACTGACAAAGAGAAGTACGAAGCGCGGCGGCGCCTCTTCTCTCTCTCTGCGCGTGCTCTTGTTGAAGGGACGTCCACCAAAAAACCCGACACTCACCACCGACTCCTCTCTCTCTTCACCCGTCGATCGACGCCATGACGCCCCTCCTCCGCGCACCTTCAACGGCGCGCCCGGCCAACGCCGCCCTGATCCGCAAGCGCCCGCGGCGCGCCGCGGCGTCGTCGCCGTTGTCGGCCTCGTCGTCGTCTTCGTCGTCGTCGTCCGGCGCCACCACCACCACCACCGCCGCGCTCCCCCCGCCGCCCCGCTCGGACGCCGAAGTGGCCGTGTACGCCGCCGCCTCGTTCGCCGCGCTCGCGCGCAGCGCGGCCACGCGGCCCGTTCCCCTGGCGAAGATAGCCCTCTTCATCTCCCTTGAGGAGGAGGCGATGGACCTCCTCCTCGAGAGCCAGCGGCAGCAGCAGCGGCAGCGGCAGCAGCGCGGGGGCTCTGCAGCTGCTGCCACCCCCGCGACGCCGCCGTCCCCGGCCCTCACGACGGCCGCCTCTCGCGCGACCTGGTCGCTGGAGCGCCTGGACGCGCTGGCGGTCGAGGCGCGCGCCGCGTTCTTGTCCGCGATGGACTTGGACTCGGGTGGCGGCGGCGGCGGCGCCTCTTCGCCGCCGTCGCCTCCGCCAGCGGGCGCGCGCCTGCAACCGCGACCGCCACCACCCCGGCAGCAGCAGCAACAGCGCCGCCCGTCCCCGCCGCCCCTGCTGCCGCCGCTGCCCCCGCTCCTGCGCCAGCTGGTCGCGGGACTGGTCACGCTGCCCCCGTTGCCGCTGCCGGCCCTGCCCCCGCTGCCGCCGCTCCTGCCCCGGCCCGCGCCGGCGCAGCAGCAGCAGCAGACGGCAGCAACGACAGCACCACCACCACCCGCCGACCACAGACGCCCCCCCGAACAACGACAACCCCAACTCACGCCGGCCCTCTCCGACAAGGGCACCACTGCCCTCGTCCGCCGCTTCCCCATGCGCGCCCTCCAGAGCGTCAGCGACGTGCTCTTCCGCCGCCACGGCTACCGCGCGTGCAACCGCTACGGCAGGGCCCGCGACGCCACCTTATCGTCGGTGCTCGAGTCGGGCGAGGGCACGTGCTCGGCCCTCACGCTGCTCTACGGCGAGGTGGCGGGTCGGGCGGGCCTCCCCCTGCGCGCGCGCCTGCTCAACGAGGCGAGCGAGCGGGCGGCGGCGCGCGCGGCGGAGGCGGCGGCCGCGGCGCTGAGCCCCCCTGGCGTGGGGGTCTCGCCCCCTGCGTCGGCGCAGGCGTCGCGCGAGGAGGAGGAAACGGAGGGGGAGGAGGAGGAGGAGGAGGGCGACGAGGCAAGGGCGGGGGGGGGCAAGGCGGCGGCCGCAGGCGCCGCCGCCGCTCCTCCTCCTCCGCCCCCGCTCCCCTTGGCCGCGGGCGTCGGCGCCTCGCCCCCCTACGCCGTGCTCTGGCCTGACGAGGACGACGGCGGGGGCCGGGGCGGGGGCCAGGCGCAGCAGCAATACCAGCAGCAGCAAAACCCGGGCCTGCGCCTGGCCGGCGGCGCCGCCTTTGTGGTCGACGCCTACGGCGGAGGGGCGCTGCTCGCCGCGCAGGAGGTGTGCGAGCTCTTTGGCGTCGAGGGCGGCGAGGCGGCGCTGTTTGCGGGGGCGGGTGGAGGCGGCGGCAGCAGGGGCGGCGGCGGCGGCGGCGGCAACGACGGCGGCGAGGAGGACGAGAAAACCGACGACGGCGGCGGCGACGACGGAAGCACTGCGTTCGTGCTGCCCCCGGCCCCCGCGCAGCAGCACGCGTGGAGGCGCCTGCTGGTCGCCGCCATGCTGGGCGAGCTGCGCGACGCGCACTGGGCCTCGGCGTGCGGCCAGGGCCCCTCGCCGCGCGACCTGCCCCCGCTCACCGCCGCCACGGCCCTCCGCTGTCCCCCCAAAACGCTCGACCACGAGGCCGCCGAGCGCGCGGCGTCGGTCGCCTGCAAGCGTCTGCTCATTTTGAGCCCTCTCGCCTCGGCGCTGCGTACGGAGGCCGCCGCCGCCGCGGCCGCCGCCGCGGGGCTCGGAGGCGCGGTGCCCGCCGCCCGCACAGCAAAAGCGCTCGCCGCGAGCGCGTCGGCCGCCGCGGCCTCTGCCAGGGCGGCGTGCGAGCTCGCCTCCGCGCGGCTCGACCTCGCGGTGCTGCGCTACTTTGCGGGTAGGTACGAGGACGCGTGGCTCGAATTGGGCGCCTACTGCGAGGACGTGGCCGGTTCGGGCGAGCGCGACGGCGACGCCGAGGTGCTGCTCGAAAAGCTGCGGCTCGAGCTGGTGGCGCGCGGGCCGTGAAAAGCTCCGTCGCTGTCTTGTCGCCTCCTCATCGCGGACGACCACCGCGTTGTGTGAGATCTGGCGCTCGCTCGCTCGCTGTGTGTACTTTTTTTTTCAAAACGATCCTCAACAGCTCAAGAAGAGTCGTCCTCGTCCTCCCCCTCCTCGTCCGCCGCCGCCGACCCCGCTCCCGCGCCCGCCCCGATCCACGCGTCCGCCACGCGCCGCAGCTCCCGGTCGAGCTGCCGGCGCGCCGCTGACTTTTTCGCGCGGGCCCGCCCACCCGCACGCGCGGCGGTGGCCACGGCCATGGCCGCGCTGCCGGCCTGGCGCCGCTTGCCCCCCCGGGCGCGCGCGGCCAGCAGCAGCGCGGCCAACTCTGGGTCGTCGACCATCTCGACGCCCGGGAGCAGAACTGACGAGGAGGACGGGGAGGAAGCGTCGTCCTCGCTGCCGCTGGTCGTCGTCGTCGTCGCCATCGTCGCCGTCGCCGCCGTCACGGCGTCGGCCTCCTGCTGCTGCTGCTGCTGCTCCGCCGCCACCGTGCGCGCCAGCTGCCGCAGGCGCCGCAGCGCCTCGGCCGCGGCCGCGTGCGCCCCGCCGCTCGCCCCGAGCAGCGCCTCCCACAGGCCCTCGTCGTCCTCCTCCTCGTCGTCTTCGTCGTCGTCCAAGGACACCCACCCGTCCTCTTCGTCCTCGCCATCGCCCCCTCCCCCTCCCGGCCGCCGCTGCAGCAGCGCCGCGCGCCAAGCGTCCACGAGCGCCTCGCGATCGCCGTCCACGTACACCGCCGCGCGGTCCTTCTGCACGAGGGCGGACGCTGCCGCCAGCTTGGCCAGCCGCCCCTCATCCAGCTGCTCGCGCAGCATCTTGGCCACGAGCGCCTCCTGCCTGCGGCGGCCCTGGTTGTCGCGGGGCAGGCGCGCCGCCAGCCCCACCGCCGCGACGTGCTCCTGCGTGAGGACGTGCGGCTGCAGGGCCGACAGCTGCTTGGGCGTCATCTCGGCCAGGCGCCGCACGGCCGTGAGGAGGGCCGACTCGACGGCGCGGTCGGCGTTGCGGTTGCGGCGCACGCCGCGCGGGCGGCGCTCGGCCGCGCGCGCGCTTGCCGCAAACGAGTACGAGTCGTCGCCGTCGGTGGTGCTGCCGCCGCCGGTGCTGCCCGCGCCGCCGCTGGCGCAGACGGCCGTCGAGGCTTCGCCGCTGTTCGATGGGTGCCGACCGTACTGAAGGCAAGGGCAGGGCGAGCGCGTGGTGAGGATGCTCGGCGGGCGGCGGCATTGGCCGGCCAGGGTGGGAGCAGCCCCGCGCGCGCGGAGGAGGAGAAGGGGAGGCATCGCGCGTTTTGCGGGCCGCCGCTCGTCCCTCTCTTTTCTCCGAGAGCGTCGCGTTCGTCTAGAGGTCGTCCGTCGGGTTGTGTTTTGCAGGCAGAGACAATGAAATCACGACTATAATTTGAGGAAAGGAACGCCTGCGCGCGCGCACGGGTAAGAGAGAAAGAGCCGAGCCGACGGCGGTGGAAGCGGCGGCGCGCAGGCGACCAGCCGCCGCCGCGCTCTCCTCCTCCCACCCCCCCCGCCCTCGTTGGTCACGCCGCTGGACCCTCTGCTCTCGCCACTCCCTCATCGCCCCAACGCGTACTCGCGCATCGTCAAGCCGTCAAGCCGTCAAGAAGACGGCACCCGCTCCCCCTCCTTGACGCGCTCGGCCATCCGCACCAGCCGCGCCAGCGTCCCGTTGACCGGCGCCGCCACCCCCTTCTGAGCCGCGCGCCGCGCCACCCACCCATTGAGGTACTCGACCTCGGTCCCCCTCCCCGCCAGCAGGTCCTGCAGGAGCGAGTTGACGTTGCCCCGCGTGCCGGAGAGCAGCGACGCGACGGCCGCTCGCAGACGCGCCACGGCCGCCTCCTCCTCGTCTTGCTCCCCGTCCTCGTCGTCCTCAGCGAGCCCCAGCGCCGCGACGCACTCGCGTACCACCGCCTCGTGCAGCTCCCCCGCGGCCGGGTTGTCCTCGGAGGGCAGCATGGCGCCGTTGCGACACCGCAGCAGGCCCGCGGGCGCGTTGGCGGCGCAGTTGGTGACGAGCTTGGTCGTCAGCGCGCGCCGCACTTTGCGCGCGTCGGGCTCCCATCGCGCCGCCAGCAGCGGGCCCGCGGCCAGCAGCGCGCGCGCGAGCGCCGGGGGGTCGTCGCTGTCGACGGCGTCGTCCACGTCGTCAATGCCGTCGAGGTCGCCCAGCACGCACTCGCCCTGCCCCGCGTGCACGACCGTGAAGGGGGGCCCTTGAGGGGGGCGGAAGGCGCCGTGGTAGACGCTCGACACGAGCAGGCGGCCAATTGGGGGCAGCGGCGGCCGCGCTTGTTTCTGCTGCTGTTGCCGCGCTTGCCCCTGCTCTTGCCCTTGCCCCTGCCCCCGCATCGACCGCAGCTCGTCGCGCACGGCCAGCACGCCGTTGCAGAGCAACAGGGCCACGGTGTGGTCGTGCAGGCGCGGGGCGAGCGCGCGCAGGGCGGGCGCGACGGCGGGCGCCTTGGTGGCGACGACGAGGTGGTCGATCTTGGCTAGTCGGGCGGCGGCGCCGCCGGCTGTCGCCTCGGCCGCCGCCGCCGCCGCCATTCCGATCGCGTCCGCTGGTTCTGCGCGAACCTGGGCCGTCAGCACGGCGCCTCCCTTCGTGGGCTGCTGCACGGTGATCGTTCCCGTGCCGTCTGGCCGTGCGCGCGCGCGAAAGGCGGCCAGCGCCTCGTCGCGGAGGAGAAGGGTCACTTGCGGGGGAGGAGCGTGGCCTGCGCGCGCCGTGGCCATGCCCGCGGCGAACAGCAGCCCCAGGGAGCCGCTCCCGCCGAGGACGTGGATTTGTGTCATGTGGGCGGCGATGCTTGTCTTATTTTCGTGTTTGGACGGGAGAGAGAGAGAGAGAGCGGGGGAGAGCGCTGGTGGTCTTGAGCGGCGAAAGAGAGGGGCGTGCGCGCACGCCGCCCCGCGTCGATTCAGCGCGGCGGCGCGCGTTGGAGAGCTTTGTGGATTTACGGCCGGAGTTGCCTCGCTCCCTCGTCCCCAAATCCCAATCACGCGTGACGCCATCGTTCCTCATCGATCACTCCACGCCAGTACCTTGGTTTCGCGACTGTTTGATCATCGAGCATCGACATTCGCGCGTTCGTGAAGCCCTCCTCCCTCAACCGACCCCCCATAAAAGAGGGAGATTCGGTTTCGCGCGCGCGCGCGCGACAACACACGTCCTCCTCTCGAGCCCAAATACCCCGCAATCCAACCGCGCGCCGCCATGCTCTTCCGCGCGCGCAGCGGCGGCTCCGCCTCCGCGGGCGCCTCGGGCCGCCAGGGCCCGTCGTTGCGCGCGCCGAGCCTCACGCTCGCGGCGCCGACGCCGACGATGCCGGCAGCACGCGGCGCCTCCACCAGCAGCAGCAGCACCAGCACCAGCATCGGCTGCGCCTCGTGCGCGGCGGCCGGGCTGCACCCGTCGCCGCACCCACTCTTCCCGCGGGACCTGGACCGCCGCCGCAGCGCCCCGGCCGCCGTCACCGCCCGCGCGAGCCCGGACGGCGTCGCCGCCGCCGCCGCCGCTCCCGCCGCCGCCGCCGCCGCTTCTTCTTCCTCGTCGCAGCAGCAGCAACAGGAGCGCCAGGAGCTGCTCGACTACGTGTCCGGCGGCCCCCTGCTGGCATCGTGCGGCCTGACCCCCCAGGCCGTCCGCGACAACGCCGACGAGTGGTGCGCCCTCGGCGCGCGCCTCGCCCTGCAGCTTGGGTTCGTCGCGCCCCCTCCTGCCGCCGCCGTCGAAGCCACCCCCGACACCACCCCCACCCCCACTGTCGCCTTTTCCCAACTCGACCCCGTCCAGCGCCTGCGCATCTACCGCTACTACCTCCCCGTCTTCTTCTGGGTGCGCGCGCAGCTCGAGCTCCACGCCCGCGAGCACAGCAGCGGCGGCAAACACACCCTCCCCCCGCCCCCCTTGGTCCTCGGCATCTCTGCGCCGCAGGGATGCGGCAAGACGACGCTGACCGAGCAGCTGACCGAGCTCTTCTCGCACCTGGGCTACCGCGTCGCGGGCGTGTCGATCGACGACTTTTACCTCACGCGCAAAGAGCAGCAGCACCTGGCCGAGTCCAACCCGGGCAACCGCCTGCTGGAGCTGCGGGGAAACGCCGGGTCGCACGACCTGGCGCTCGGGGAGTCCTGCCTGGCCGCGCTGCAAGGGTGCCGCTCGCCGAAGGACGAGGTGGCGGTGCCGCGGTACGACAAGAGCGCGTTCGGGGGCAAGGGCGACCGCGCGGCCGAGTCGGAGTGGCCGCGCGTCAAGGGCCCTTTGCAGCTGGTGCTGTTTGAGGGGTGGATGCTGGGCTTTAGGCCCAACAATGAAGGGGACGCCAACGACGACGACGCCGCCAACAACGGCGGGGGCCTCACCGCCGGCGAGCGGCGCGACCTCGCGCCCGTCGACGCCGCGCTCCGGGCTTACAGCGCCGCGTGGGACCGCTTCGTCGACAGCTGGCTCGTCGTGCGCGTGGGCGACCCCCGCTGGGTCTTCGCGTGGCGCCTGCAGGCCGAGCAGGCCATGCGCGCGACTGGCAAGGCGGGCATGACGGACGAGGCCGTGGCCGACTTTGTCGCGCGCTACCTGCCGGCCTACCGCGCCTACCTCCCCGCGCTTTACTCTAAAGGGCCAACGACCGCGAAAAAGGGCAAGACGCTTGTGGTCGAGGTGGACGAGCGGCGGTCGCCCGTGGAGGTGCAGCCGCCGCTGCCGGAGGGGCTGGTGGGCTGAAGATAAAAGAAGAATTCTGAGAGAACAGAAGACGGAACAACCATCCTGAGTAAAACATTTGTTTTCGTTTTTTGCAGCGTTTTTTTTTCTGGGAGCGTCGCTCAGTCGCCGCCACCGCCCGCGACACTCGCCGCCGCTTCGACCGCCTGCCTCAGCTTCTCCTGCAGCACCTCGTTCATCAGCGCCGGGCTCACCCTCCCCTCGGACGCCTTCATCACCTGCCCCGTGAAGAACCCGGCCAGCTTGGTCTTCCCGCCTGCGTACGCCTCGAGCTGCTGCTTATTTTCCTGCAGCACCCCCTCGACCATCTTCTCCACCTCGGCCCTGTCCGTCACCTGCACCAGCCCTCGCGCCTCGACAAACGCGCGCACGCAGCCGGCTTCACCAGAGGAGACGGGCCCTCCAGAAACGAGCAGCTCGGGGAGGGCGTCCTTGGCGATCTTGCCGGAGATGACCTCGGCGTCGATCAGCGAGAGCAGCTCGGCGAGGGACGAGGCCTGCAGGCCCGTGGCGGTGAGCGCGCACTTGTTCTCCTTGCACCACGCCTGCACGTCGCCCATGATCCAGTTGGCGGCGGCCTTGGCGCTCGCGCCCGCGGCCAGGACCGCGTCGAAGTAGCGCGCGGTGTCCTCCTCGTCGGCGAGCTGCAGGGCGTCGGCGCGGGGCAAGGCCAGGTCGACGAGGTAACGGTCGCGCCGCTGCAGCGGGAGCTCCTTTGGCAGCCGCGCCTTGACCTCTGCCAGCAGGGCATCGTCCACGACGATCTCCGGCAGGTCCGGCTCCGGGAAGTACCGGTAGTCCGCGAGGCCCTCCTTGCGGCGCATCGAGACCGTCTCGCCCTTTGCCTCGTCCCAGAGGCGCGTCTCCTGCACGATCTCCGCTTGTTTTCCGGCCTCGATGAGCGCGACCTGCCGCGCCGTCTCAAAGTCGACCGCCTTTTGGATGTTGGCAAACGAGTTCAGGTTTTTGACCTCCACTTTGGTGCCAAAGGGCCGCTCGGGCTCTCCCGGTTGCGCGCGGAGCCGGACGGACACGTTGACGTCGCAGCGCATGGACCCGCGCGACATGTCGCCGTCGCTCACCCCCAACGCGCGCACGAGGCGCCGGAGCTCGGCGGCGTAGGCCGCCGCGTCCCGCCCCGAGCGCATGTCGGGCTCCGAGACGATCTCGAGCAAAGGGACGCCCGCGCGGTTGAAGTCGACGAGGGAGGAGGAGGCGGCGGCGGAGCCCGAGGAGGAGGAGGTGAGGGTGCCCCCCGAGGAGCCCGTCGAGGAGGAGGCGGCGCCGTGCACGCTCTTGCCGGCGTCCTCCTCGAGGTGGGCGCGCGTGACGCCAAAGCGGCGGCGGAGCACAGGCGGCGCGGGCGCGGCTGCGGCCGCGCCGTCCTTTTGCTGCTGCTGCTGCTTCCCGCCGCCGCCCTTCTTCGAGGCGCCCCGCTCCTCGGGAAAGTCGACCACGACCGCCCCGCCCTCGCACAGCGGCCCCTCGAACTGCGAGATCTGGTACCCTTTCGGCAGGTCGGCGTAAAAGTACTGCTTGCGGTCAAAGCGCGACGAGCGGGCGACGCGGCTGCCCAAGGCGACGCCCATGAGCGCGCCGAGGCGCAGCGCCTCGGCGCTGTAGACGGGAAGCGTGCCCGGGTGCCCCAAGCAGACGGGGCACACGTTGGTGTTGGGGGCGTCGCCGTAGCGGTTGGGGCAGGCGCAGAAGGCCTTGGTCTTCGTCTGCAGCTGCACGTGCGTCTCGATGCCGACGACGGTCTCGTACTTTTGTTGTTGTTGCTGCTGCTGCGAGGATGAGGCGTTGGCGTTGGCGTTGGCGTCGGCGGCGGCGGGCGCGGCCGCAGCTGCTGCTGCTGGGGCTGCCGAGGCGGCGGTGGCGATGGGCTGGCGCTGCTGCTGGATTGAGGCGACGGAGCGGCGCGCGCCGCCGCCGCGGGCCAGGAGGGCGGACGCCGCGCGGAGCAGCATCGGCGGGGAGGAGGAGGAGGAGGAGTGGGGGAGGGGGGCCAAGGGCGACGTTGCTGCGGCCGCGCGCGGCGCGCGGTGGGCGCGTGTGCCGGCCCGCGCCAATGCGGAGGGAATCCGGGGGCCGCTGGTCGTGCTAGTACTGGCGCCGAGCAGGGCGCTCGGCGACATGACGATTGAGAGAACGGCTCTATGGGGCGCGCGGTGGGGTCTGGTGGCCGTGGAGGTGGTATTAGGGTGTGTGCGCGTGGAGGAGGGCAGAGAGAGGCCCGTGTGAGGTTGGTTACTCAGGTCTCTCTATGGGTGTGTGATGTGAGGAGGGTTGAGTTGGTGTTGTCGCGCAGCTAAAGCATGTCGTCGTCGTCGTCGAGCCGCAGACGGCGGCGGCGCGCGCGCTTGCTGTCACCGTCGCGCCGTCGTCGACGCGCCGCCACCGCCACCGCCCCCACCCCCCCCACCACCCGATGGCGCGCGGTTGCTCCCGACCCCCCTGCACGTCGGGCAAACGATGCTCCCCAAGCCCGAGCACCGCGCGCACCTATTGGTGCGCAGGCCGTCGGCGGCGACGCGCGCGCCGGTAAGGCGGCCGCTGCCCCCGCACGCGGGGCAGGCGAGCGAACCGCTCCCGCGGCAGGCCAAGCAAGTCGCGTGGCCTCGCTCCATGCGCGACGCGGCGCGGTTGAGCAGCAGGTCGACGACGCGACGGAAGACGCCGCGGTCGTCGTCCTCGGCATCCGTCTCGTCGCCGTCGGTCCAGTCGCCCGACGATGAGGCGGCGCCGCCCGCGTCAGCTTCGCGCCTCGTCGCGGCGGCGGCGACGCTGGTGGGGGCAACAAGCCGGGGGCGCGCGCTGCGGGCGCTCGGCGCGGCCGTCGCCCGCGATGGCGGCAGCGGTCGCCACGCTGCGTCGGGCGCGAGGCGCCGGCCGGATCGCGGGCGCGGCGGGTGGGAGGGGACATTTTCTTCTGCAACTCCCGGGAGCGCTGCTCCGAAACGCGACGAGTTGATCATGCCGAGGGCTCTCATGTTTGTGTTCGTGGCGTTAAAATCTTTGCGCAGAGGATCACGATATGTAGTACTTGTGCTTGACGTGTTGTGTTGTTGGGCAAATGGCGGAAAGGGAGCGAGGGAGGGAGAGCCATGGCGAAGAAGGGAGGGGAGAGGAGAGGAGAGCGGGCTTTTGCCCCCTCCACCTCTAAAACACACCCGTCGCACGACCCCTCCTGACCCTCACAGCACCCTCGAAACGAGGTACTATTGACAAGCCTCGCGTCCTCATTCGCGACTGACAGCGAGCCGCGACTCCTAATCACACGAGAGCGAGAGAGGCGCGCGCGAGAGAAGGCGACTTCCACTGCCTGTGTGGGGAGGGCAAACTCGGCGCAGTATGACATCGTTCCGCCGGCCGCCATGCCCCTAAAGGACCAGCACCTCGTCGCTTGGGTCCGGCACGACGACCCCCCCGCGGCGTTTGACCAACGAAACATCATAGACCTCGTCCCGATGGTGGTGCGTTTTCGAGAGGAGGAGGAGCAAGCAGCGGCCGCCCCCCCTCCCTCGCCCCTCTCGCGCGCGTGCCGCACCCCTGGGCCGCCAATGAATCGCGCGCGCGCGCGATGGACGAAGCGGGCGCGCCGACCCGCCCGATGCGCTGCCGCCGCCGCACGCCCGTCGCTGCCTTGAGAGAGAGGCGGCGTGCTGCCGACGGCGCGCGCGCATTCGCGCGCGCGCTCGCGCCGGGAGCGACGGCGGCCACCGCACGCGCCCCTCTCTCGTTTCGCTCTCACTCGAACCTCCTCCCCACCAACCCCCCTCAACCAACAGTCTCCCTTGGTCGCGGCGGCCCAGAAGCAGCAGCAGCAGCAGCCCAAAGGCAGCAAAAAGCAGCACCACCGGCACCTCGCCAACGGCAACGGCGCGTCAGCAGCACCCGCCGCCGCCCCTCCTCCTGCTCCTTCGTCGCTCCTCCTCAAAAAGAAGAAGAAGAAGAAGCGCCCCAACCCCGAGCAGCTGCAGGAGGAGCAGCAGCAGCAGCAGCAGCTGGCCAACGGAGGCCGTCACAATGGCGGCGGAGAACCCAGCACCACCAAGCGCGCGCGCCGCGAGCAGGACGACGCGCCGCCGACGCCCCGCGGTGGCGCCGCCCCTGCCCCGGCCCTCGTCCTGCCGGCCGAGCTCTTCCCGGCCTCGGCCGTGCGCCTGCGCTGGGACCCGCGCCGCAACCGCCGCCCGGGTCCCGGCCTCGTCAACCTGGGCAACACGTGCTTCATGAACAGCGTGCTCCAGGCGCTCACGCACACGGCCCCGCTCGCCGAGCTCTGCCTGGGCGAGCGCGACCTCGCCCCTGCGGCGGCCGCGGCCGCCGAGCGCGCGGCCGCGGCCGTGCACGCGCGCTCGGGCGCCGGCAGCGGCTCGCCCGCGGCCACGGCGGCGGCGCAGGCGGCCGCGCAGCAGGCGGCGGCGTTCAACCCCATCGCGGCCACGCAGTCGCAGATCCGGCGCGCGTTTGCGGCGTCGGGCTCGCCCGTGCCCATCCGCCCGTCGGCGCACGCGCGCGCGCTGACGGCCGTCAACCGGCGGTGAGTTTTCTGTTTTTTGGTTTTGTTTTTCTTTTTCCTTTGCTGCCCCCTTTTCCCATCTCTCTCTTTCTGTGTGTCCCTGTCCGCGGAGGATGATCCCTTCAAATTTTTCCAAGAGCCCGCACCTTTTTATGGGCGGGGCCGCGGTCCAAACGTCCTGCGCCCTGGGGCCGCGCCTCTCTCTCGGCGTTGGTTTTCCGACGCCGCACGGGGAGGCAGCGCCGCCGACTCTCTGGCCCCCCCGCCGTCTTGGCGGGGGATCGCCGGGGGCCCGCCGGCGGCGGGGCCCTGGCGCGGGGCGCGCGCGCCCCGCTCGTGGGCGCATGAGTTGATTTTTACACCATGTCATAGTTACACTGACGCGACACACACACACACGAAAGAAACGAGGAGAGATTTTTTGTTTTGGTTTTTGCCGCTCGCGCGCCGAGGCTTGCGTGCTCACCGGCCTTCCACCCACCCCCCACCCCACCAAAAAAAACCCCAACAGCTTCCGCCTCGGCCGGCAGGAGGACGCGCACGAGTACCTCCGCTGCCTGCTCGACGCCATGCACGAGGCGTGCCTCTCACCCCTCAAGAAGGCCGCGGCCGCGGCCGCGCGCGCCCACCAGCAGCACCAGCGCAAGGCGGCGCCCCTTCCGCCGCCGCCCCCCGTGGGCCCGGCCGTGCCCCCGGCCCTCGCCGCCACCACCTTTGTCTACCGCATCTTCGGCGGCCGCCTGCGCTCCCAGATCCGCTGCGACGACCCGGCCGCCCGCGGCACCCCGGCCGAGGGCTTCACCTCCTCCACCTACGACCCCTTCCTCGACCTCTCGCTCGAGATCAACCGCGCGGGCTCGCTGACGGGCGCGCTGCGCCGCTTCACCGAGGCCGAGGTGCTCGACGGTGACAACCGCTACCGCCTCCCCCAGGAGCGGGGCGGGCTGCTGGTGCGCGCGACCAAGCGCATCACGGTCGAGGAGGCGCCCAACGTGCTGACGGTGCACCTGAAGCGCTTCGAGTTTGGCGGGCGCGGGCACAAGGTGACGCGGAAAGTGGAGTTTTGCGCGGGGGTGCCGCTCGACCTGGGGCCCTACATGTCGTCGTGGCCCGCGTGCGGCAAGCAGCTGTACGACCTGTACGCGGTGCTCGTGCACCACGGGCACTCGCTGCACAGCGGGCACTACACGTGCTACGTGCGGGGGCCGGGAGGGGCGGAGGGCGGGTGGGGAGGAGGAGGAGGAGGGGGCGGCAGCGGGGGCGTGGAGGGCGGCGCGGGGCAGCAGCAGTGGCACCTTTGCGACGACCACAGCGTGCACCCCGTGTCGCAGCGGCAGGTGGAGGCGGCGACGAGCAGCGCGTACATGCTGTTCTTCACGCGGCGGCACCCGAAGAAGGCGGCGGCGGCCGGGGGAAACGCCGGCAAGGCCAAGCAGCAGCAGCAGCGGGAGGAGGACGAGGAGGAGGACGAGGAGGACGAGCGGGCGGCGGCGCGGCGCGCGCGCAAGCAGCAGCAGCAGCAGCAGCAGGCGGCCGGCGCCAGCAACAGCCACGGTGGCGCCAACGGCCTGGCCAACGGGTGAGTTTCGTTGTCTCTTTTTGTTGCCTCTCTTTTGCGCGCGGTGGGCGGCCGATGAAGAAGAGCAGAAAAGAGGGATGACGACACGCACTGGGCACCGAGCCGGCGTCCCAAAAAAAGAGGGCGCCGGCGTTGAGCGGACAACGTGCCTATGGGGCCTCAGAAACCCCAGTTAGCCGACCTCTTTTCCTTCTTCTTCTTCCTCCTCTTTTGCTTTCGCGCTTTTGATATGGTGGACGCTCGCTCACACGCTCTGTCTCAACACCCCCCGCTATAAACCGACAGCAGCGCGCCGCCGGCGCTCACCCGCAAGGAGATGAAGCGGCAGCGCCGGCTGCTGCTCCTCCAGCAGCAGCAGCAGCAGCAGCAGCAGCATCAGGCGCAGCAGCCCAACGGCACGGGCGCGCCGCCTCCGCCCGCCCCCTCCTCCTTGCTCGGCCTCAAGCGGAGCCTCCCGGACGCCGACGACGATGGCGACGACGACGAGCGGCGGAAGCAGGAGGACGACGAGGACGACGACGACGAGGAGGAGGAGCGCCGCCGCCTCAAGCGCGAGGCCAAGCTGCTGCGCAAGGGCAACAAGCCGCCCGCGCCCTCGGCCGCCGCCCCCTCGCCGCGCGCCGCCCTGCTCACGGGCGCCGCCGCGCTCGAGGCCGCCGCGCGCCGGCCGCCCGCGGCCGACACGGCGTGGGGCGGTGGCGACGACGACGACGGCGGCGGCGACGGCGGCGGCCTGGCCGCGCAGGCGCGCGCGGCGCTGGCCGCCGACTCGCGGCGCGCGCACAAGGGCGCGTCCTCCGGCGGGCGCGACGAGTGGGACACCGCGTACGACCGCGGCAAGCTCAAGAAGGTGAAAGACAAGAGCAAGCGGCGGCTGGTCGACCCGGGCGGGTGGGGCGACGACGACGACGACGAGGACGGCGGCGGCGGCAGGCGCGCGGCCAACGCGTTTGATCGCGCCGTGCGCGAGCGCCTGCCCCAGCGCGCGCGCGAGGAGGCGGCGCGCGGGCTCGGCGGCGGCGGCGGCGGAGGAGGAGGTGGTCGTGGGCGCGGCCGTGGCGGCGGTGGCGGGAGGTTTGGCGGCGGCGGCGGCGGCGGGCGCGGGCGCGGGCGCGGGGGCGGCGGGCGGTTTGGGGGTGGGGGGAGAGGAGGGGGAGGCGGCCGTGGCGGCAGAGGCGGCCGGGGCTTCGGCGGAGGCAGGGGCCGCGGCGGCGGCGGTGGTCGGTTCGGCGGCGGCGACGGCAGGCGCTAAGCGACATTTAACCGCACATGCAACGACAAACCTCGACCCGCACACACTCGCTCCCTCTCCTTCACAGTCACACGCCGGACCAAGCTCCTTCACTTTCGTTGGGAAGAAAGAAGCACCGAAGCAGCTCTCTCACCAGACCCCCAAAGCAAAAAGGAGGGGACGCAATGGCCGGCAAGCGCATCCTCGCGCTCTTTGACGTGGACGGGACGCTCACGGCGCCGCGCAAGGTGCGCCCTTGATGGTCCGGCGCGCCATCGATCGATCGCACAGGGTCCACCGCGCGCGCGCCGCCGCGCAACCGCGCGAAAGCGGCGCGGCGGTGGTGTCCAGAAGTGCTCTTTGCGGGCAAACCGTTCCCCTCCTCTCACCCGCCCCCCCGCCTCTCGGCCGCGCGCCCCCGAACCGCCCCTGCCCGCCCACCACCCAATTGATCAACACAGGTCGCGACGCCGGAGATGCTCGAGTACATGCAGGAGCTCCGCAAGGTGGGTCTCTGGATCGTTTTGGCGTGTGGACTGGGGGTAGCGCGCTGGCGGCGGGCGGCGGCGGCGGGCGGCGCCCGACGAGGCTCTCGCTCCGTGAGCGCGTTCGACCGAGAGACTCAGGCTCCTCCTCCTCACGCACCTCCTCCTCTTTCTCTCCCCTTCCAACAAACCAACACCACCCACAGCACGTCAAGGTCGGCATCGTCGGCGGCTCGGACCTCGTCAAGATCGCCGAGCAGCTGGGCGACAAGGGTGCGTTCATGTTCTTTTTCGTTGTCACGACGCTCGCGCCCGAGTCTCGCCAACGCGCACTGAACGCCCCACCAACCAACCAACCCACCCCCCCAAACACCCCGCAAACCAAACAAACCCCCAACCCCCAACAAAACAAACAATCAAAAATCAGTCGTCGACCAGTACGACTACGTGTTTGCCGAGAACGGCCTCGTCGCGCACAAGGCGGGAAAGGAGCTCGAGGTGCAGTCCTTGAAGCGCCACCTGGGGGAGGACAAGCTCAAGCGATTCCTCAACTTTGTGCTGCACTACGTCGCCGACCTCGACATCCCCATCAAGCGGGGCACGTTCGTGGAGTTTCGCAACGGCATGCTCAACGTCTCGCCCATCGGGCGCAACTGCTCGCAGGAGGAGCGCGACGCGTTCGAGGAGTACGACAAGACGGCTGGGGTGAGGGCGAAATTTGTCGAGACCCTGAAAAAGGAGTTTGCCGAGTACGAGCTCACGTACAGCGTCGGGGGGCAGATCTCGTTCGACGTGTTCCCGCGCGGGTGGGACAAGACCTACTGCCTGCGCTTCGTCGAGGGCGACTTTGACGAGGTGCACTTTTTCGGCGACAAGACGTACGAGGGCGGGAACGACTTTGAGATCTTCTCGTCGGAAAAGACCATCGGCCACACGGTCACGTCGCCGGACGACACGCGGGCGCAGACGGCGGCGCTGTTCCTGCCCAAGTGATTAGGTGATCTGGTGATGATCCGATGATGATGAGGATGGTGGTGGCGATTCAGGTGGAATTTTTGACGACTTGAACTTGAAAAAGAAAACCCGACGCGAAAAAAAACGGGGCGGCACGCGCCATCGTCCTCGTCCTCCTTCACCGCCCTCGTCCTCGCCCGCCGCCGCCGCCGCCCCTACTCCTATTCGCGCCCCCGCCCGGCAGCTCCCCCGACGGCTGCGTGGCCAGGTACCCGGGCGGGCCCAGGAGCGAGCCGGACGACACGCCGCCGCTCGCGCTCCCGGTCTCTCCCTGGTCGTCGTCGTCGCTGCCCGAGAGCGACGAGGAGCAGGAAGCCGAGCCGCCGCCTTGGCCTTGTCCGCCGCCGCTCCCGCCCGCGCCGCCGCCGCCGCCGCCAACCCCGCCACCGCCGCCGCCGAGCGAGCTGCCGCCGCCGGCCGAGCCCCCGAGCAGCAGCGAGGCCCCCATCCCGCCCGCCCCGCCGCCGCCAGCCGTCCCGCTCCCGCTGCCCGCGCCGCCTCCGAGGTGCAGGGCCGACCCGCCGCTTGGGATGAGCGACCGCGGCGACAGCGCGCCGGGCCCCAGGCGCATCGAGCGCGCCAGAGCGTACCCGCCCCACGGCGACGAGAGGTGGTGGGGCGGGGGCCGCGGCGGCGGGGGAACGGGCATCGCGCTGCTGCCGCCGGCGCCGCCATTGCCGCCATTGCTGCCGCCATTGCCGCCCCCACCAGCACCATCGTCCACCACCAGCACCACCTCCTCGTCCTCCTCCTCCTCCGAGTCGCCGAGGCCCGCCCCCTCCTCGCCCGCGACGGCCACGCCCACCTCCCCCCCGCCGTAGACGGCGGGCGGCGGCGGCGGCACGCGGTGGTACCGCAGGCCCGCGGGCCCGGTTGCTGCTGCGCCTCCTGCTCCTCCCCCGCCCGTCCCGCGCTCGGCCGCCGCCGCCTCGGCCGCCGCCGCCGCCGCAGCGGCCATGGCCGCGCCCGCGACCAGGTCCTTGGGGAGGCAGGGCCGCAGGATCTCGTTGTACAGCGACGACCCGGCGACCAGCACGGCGAACCCGAGCAGCTGCAGCGGCAGGACGCGCTCCCACCCGCACGACAGAGCGAAGAGCCATACAAAGAGGGTGCGCGTGGCGTCGATCGTCGCGCGAGAAGCGCCCGAGAGGCGCTTGGTGACGCCGATGCCGCAAAAGTTGAAGGCGGCGACGGAGAAGACCGAGAGCAGGGAGGCCGCGAGGAGGCGGGGGTTTGCGGCGAGCTCCCGCACGGCCGCGGAGAGGTCGTCCAAGGGAGGGGTCCCGGCCCCACCCGGCCGGATGTGCGCAGCGAGCGGCAGGAGCACGGCCGCCGACAGGAGGGCGCCCCACGCACCCTCGAGGCCCACGGCCAGGAGGGCGGGGACGCGGTAGCGCCGCAAAAAGGCTTCCTCGAGCACAAACTGCAGGGCGGTGCCGGCCTGCGCCGCGACGACGAGCGCGTCGCCCAGCAAGGGGGCCGCGGGGGCGGGCGGCTTGCTGTTGGTGTTGTCGGCTTCGGCGGCGTTGTCGGCAGCGCCCCCCGCAAGCCCGAACGCCCCCGCCACCTGCCTGAGACCGCGCGCCGCGGGCCTCCACGCATCCCCCGGGCCTCCTCCTCCTCTTCCGTCCCTGTCCCCACGACCACCACCCCGCTGGGACGCCGCCGGGCCCAGCACCGACGCCGCCCCCACCAGCGCCGCGCCCGCGGTGATGAGGGCCATGCCAAACCAGTGGTGCCCCCGCAGGCGGCGCCGCAGGATCCCCACCGTGAACAGGCCCGTCCACAGCACCAGCGTGCCGCGGAGCATCTGGTACGTCGACGCCGACGTGAGGGCCAGGCCCAGGTTCATGGCGGTGCTCGCGGCGGCGTCGCACAGGGCGGGCAGGGCAAAGGCGGCGAGGCGCCGAAACCCGAGCGCGCGGCGCTGCGCGGCGTCGAGCCGGGGGACGTAGGAGGGGTCCGCCCTGCGCTTGGCCGCGCGCCGCCTCGAGCGGAAGAACAGCCAGGGCAGCAGGCACAGCAGCTCGCCGAAGAACATGAGGGCCGACTGGAAGGCCGGGTGGCGGAAAAGCGGGGGCTGGCCCGTGGCCGGGTCGGGCGGGCCCACGGCCTGCAGGTCGGCGTACTTGGTGAGCAGGGTGTTGACGGTGCCCGCGAGGAGCATCCCGCAGGCGAGGGCGGCGACGCCCGCGCGCTCCTTGGCTGCTTGCGGGGAGGGGGAGGCGGCGGCGGCCGCGCGGGAGCTCGGGCGGCGGGCGAGCGCGGGCGCGGGCGCGGCGAGGAGGGGGGCGGTGCCGTCGGCGGCGTCGGCGGCGGGGTCGGCGTCCGCGGGTAGCGGCGGCGGCGGCGGGAGGAGCGCCTCGCCCAGGCCCGCGGCGGCGCCGGCGCGGCGCGGCGCCATGGCGCTCGCCTCTCTCAAGGATCAGTCCCGCCCTCGTGCGCTTTGTTTTGTGGGGGGCAAGGCGCGGCGCCCCGGAGAAAACACGTGTCGGTCGGAACGAAGAGAGAGAGAAAGGAGGCAAAGAGGGCAGATGTGACCTCTCTCTCGTTTTGGCTTCTTACGCCATCGTCGGGGGGGTTTGTTTGAGCGAGCGAGAGACGTGAGACGGCGTCGATCGTTTCAGTTTGTAGGGATCAAGCAGCGTGTGAAGGGATCACGGAGCTCCGGTGCGCGCGCGCTTCGAAACTTTTCGGTCCACTTCGCCGTCCGCCGTTGTTCCGCCGCGCCCTTCGCTGCCAAAACCCGCCGCCGCCGAGTCAGCGCGAGCCTGAGGCGCAGGGGTTGGGTAGTCCGCCACCGCCAGCACGTCCTCGGGCTTGCGCAGCCACGCGCCCGCAAATTGCGCGGCCTCTGCCCCGACGGCCGAGGAGCCCAGCAGCAGGGCCGCCCACGCGCGCGTGTAGGCGGGCGCCGCGCGGCGCTTGAGCGCGTCGAGCGGCAGCAGGCGCGCGTCGGCGGCCGAAATCGGGAGAGCGGGGGCGGGAAGCGCCCTTTGCCCGCCCTCCTCCTGCTCCTCGAGCCCCTCGAGCAGCTCCGCGAAGCGCGCCGCCAGCGACGCGCGGCTCAGGCGCGAGCGCGTCGCGGGCGAGCCGCGCGCCGTGCGGCCGCTCCCCGCGCGGCAGCCCGCGGCGCCGACGGTCACCTCTGCCTTCGCCTTGTCGTCGTTTTCGCTCGCGCCACTGTGCCAGTTGATCGCGACGCCGCAGGGCACGCGCCGGGACCCGCTAGGAGCGAGGCCGAGCGCGGCGGGTGGGGCAAGGGCGGCCATAGCGATCGGGAGGGGGGGCGGCGGCGGCGGCGGCGGCGCTGCGGTGTTGGTGCGGCGGGGCTCTTGTTGTTGTCGCTGTTGATGATGATGCAGCGCCGAGCGGAGGAGCTGCTCGGCAGCAAACGCCGCTTCACCAGCATCACCAGGACCACCACCTTCGTCCCGCAACGCGTCCGCCGCGCCCTCGATCGCCGCCTGGAACCGGTCGAACACGGCGCGCCGCACCGCGCCCTCGACGGCCGCCTTTTCCTCCTCCTGTTGCGCACGCGCCGCCACCACCCCTCCTCCCCCGGCCCCCTCCGACGGCGGCGGCACGGACACGACCACGCCGCTCGGCCGCAGGGGCGCGTCTAGCACGCAAGACAGCAGCGCGCCCTGCAGCCCCAGCGCCTGCCACCGCGCCAGCTTGTCCGAGCAGCTCATGCTCAGTGTGGCGTCGCCCTTGCCCGGCTTGCGGCGCAGCGCGCCCTTGCGCTGCGCCCTGCCCGCGGCCTCAACCTCCCCGGCCTGCGGGACGCGCGGTAGAGGGCCTGAGCCTTCGGCGGCTTCTGAGACCGCTCCCACTGAGGCCGCCGCGGGCTCGATCAGCTTGGCGCCCGTGCGGCCCCCCGCCGCCACCACGGCGGACGGCTCCTCCACCTCGTCCCCCTCCTCCTCGCCGCCGCCGCCGCCGCCGCCGTCGCTGTCGTGCAGGATGGACGCGTCGCCGCAGGGCGGCTGGCTCACGTAGAGGTACAGCTCGACGCCCGGGAGCAGCGCGAATCGCCGGCGCTCGGGCAGCCACCGGAAGCACAGGGGAGGAGGAGAGGGGGCTGGTGTTGTTGGCGTCGGCGTCGGCGTTGAGGCCGCTGCCGCTGCCGCTGCCGCTTCTAGTGAGGCCGAGGCCGCCGCCCCCGCGCCGCCCTCTCCGCCGCGCCGCCGCTCCAAGAGCAGCGCCTCCCGCAGCTGCGCGTGCACCCAGAGCAGCAGCCCGCGCCGCGCCAGCGCCTCGGCGTGCGAGTCGTGCACGAGCGACGCGCGCGCCTCGGCCGCCTCGCGCCGCCGCCCTGCGCCCAGGCACTTGGTGCCCGTGGCCAGGGAGGCGACCGCGTAGTGGCGGCGCGTGGGATGCTGTGGTGATGGGCTCGCGACGACGAAGCCGGCCAGCACCGTGTGCTCGTGGGACGCGGGCTTGCCGTTCCCGGGGAGCGCGGCGAAGCGCCGCTGGACGGCGCGCGCGATTGTTTCGGCGGCGGCGGCGTGGTTCGGCGGGGGCGGCGGGTTGTCGTTGTCGTTGGTGGTGGTGGGCATGGTGGTACTTGGGACGCGCGCAGAGGGCGCGCGTGGATTGGGTCCAGTCAAGAGGGGGGGTTCATTTGCGTTTGTTTGTCGGTCGCGGGCGTCTCGAATCAAAGGAATGAGTTTTGGTGGGGAGAGAGAGGGAGAGAGAGCGAGCCTCTTTTCTCCTCCTCTTCTCTCTCTCTCACCCCCACGCAGACCACACACAAACACACACACAACAAACGCCGTCCCGGCACCACACACACACCCACCCTCTCTTCATCGCACACACACACGAACGAGACGATCAAAGAGAGCGCGCGCGCACCTCGACCCTCTCTCTTCGCCCGCGCGCCGACGCCCGAACCCCCGCCTCATCATCCGGCCAACCCCCGCACGCCACCACAGAAGCAGCGCACACAGCGCTCCCCCCCATCCCGACCTGCTCGCGGCGCTCGCACGCGCGCGCGCGCGCTCGACCACCGCCGCCGAGTGCGGGCCCGGTCGCCGCTCGCCGCTCGCCGACCGACCGACGCACGCGCGCTCGCACAAAAAAAACCAAAATGGCGACCCTCCAGGACCGCGAGAACATCAACCAGCAGCTCGAGCAGCTCCAGGCCCGCTACGTGGGCACGGGGCACCCGGACACCACCAAGTGGGAGTGGCTCGTCAGCGTCCACCGCGACAGCTACGCCTCGTACGTCGGGAGGCCCAACCTGGCGGGGTACTTCGCGGTGGCCACCAACGAGAGCGCCGGGCGCGTGCGGTACGAGTTTTTGCAGAAGATGCTGCTTCCCTGCGGCCTGCCGCCCGCGGAGGACGAGTGATTATGAGCGGCGGGCGCTTGTGATGAGGGGGAATGCGACACAAGACGCGCGTGCGCGCGCGGCGCTGGGCGGCGGGCGCGCGTTCGCGCCTTCCCCCACGCGTCCCTCTTCTTTAGTCTACTAACCGTCCCTCTCGCCGCGCTGCAAGACGCGCATGGGCGCCGGTCGCCCGCTATCCATGTAAATTAGATCCAATCCACAAAAGCCCTGCGGCTCTCGACTGTCACCGGCGCCGCCGCCATCGCCCCGGCCAACAAGCTCTTGCCTCTCCTCCTCCCCCCTCTCCCCCTCTTCTTCCCCCTGCCTCTCACTCGCATCGCCTCTCGCTCACACACAGACCATCGGACCCATCATTCTCTTGGATCACATAGACACAACTCGCCTCGCGCACCCACCTCCCACGCGATCACTTCTAGGAGACAGAGTGAATCCCCGCGCGCGCGCGCGATCTCTTTCACACACCCTCCCCAAACGCCCGCGTGGTGCAACCGACCGATCGCAGAGCACACTCGCCGTACATGCACGCCGCCTCGATGCGCAGCGGCGGCGGCGGCGCGGCCACCCGCGCCGCCGCCGCCGGCAAGCGCAAGCAGCCCCAGCAGCAGCAGCAGCAGCAGGGCGCGGCGCGTCCGCTGCCGGCGCGAGCGCGCCGCGCCGCCACCACGCTCGCCGCCTCGGCCAACGGCAACGACACTGCCAACCCCGTCCTGCTCATCAACAGCGTCACGGGCAACATGGGCCAGGCCGTCGCGCGCGCCGCCCTCCGCGCTGGCATCGAGATCTACCCCAAGACCCTCGTCGCCACGGACGACATCGCGCGCGAGCGCCCCCAAATCCCCGTCGCGGGAACGGGCGCCGCCGTCGCCGCCGTCGGCCCCTCCGGCCGCGACGCCGAGCTCGAGCGCGCGCTCGCGCAGCACGGCTCGCGCCTGGTCGCCGTCGACTACACGGCGCCCGACGCCGTGCACGACATGGCGGGCCTGTACCAGCGCCACGGCGTGCCCTTTGTGATGGGCACCACTGGGGGCGACAGGGGCCGCCTGCTGCGCGAGGCAACGGAGAGCGGCTGCTACGCCGTCATCGCCCCCCAGATGGGCAAGCAGATCGTGGCGTTCCAGGCCATGCTCGAGATGGCGGCCGAGGCCTTTCCCGGCGCTTTCTCCGGGTATACCTTGCGCGTGGTCGAGTCGCACCAGTCGACCAAGAAGGACACGAGCGGCACGGCCAAGGCGGTCGTCGCGTCACTGCTGGCGCTCGGGGCGGGCGGGGCCGGGTCGCCCGTCGACCCCGTGCCGGCGGCCTACGCGGCGGCGGCGGCGGCCGGCAAGGACGGGGACGAGGACGAGGACGACGACGATGGCGGCGGGCGGGGCGGGCGCGGAGGAGGAGGAGGAGGCGGCGGCGCGACGACCGCCGCCGCCACCAAGCGCAAGAGCGAGCGCGCGGCCGCCGCCGCCGCCGCCGCGCGCCTGCGTGCCGCGCCCTTTTCCTCGGACGACATCCAGATGGTCCGCGACCCGAGCGAGCAGACTCGGCTGATGCAGGTCCCCCCCAACGCCCTCCAGGGGCACGCGTTCCACACGTACCAGCTCGTGGCGTCCGACGGCAGCGTGGCCGTGGAGCTCCAGCACAACGTGGTGGGGAGGAGCGTTTACGCCGAGGGGAGCGTGGACGCGGCCATCTTCCTGGCGCGGCGGGTGGCCGAGGGCTCGGGGCAGCGGGTGTACAACATGGTGGACGTGCTGCGGGCCGGGGCGATGCGGTGAAAAGGGGGGAGGAGGAGGGCGTTTGGGTTGCTGGCTCAGTAGGATTGGCGCGCGCGCGCGCGCGCTGCCGCCTTGTTTGTTGTGAAAGGAAGCAAAAGTCTCTCTCCCCCTCTCTCTCTCTCTCTCCTCGCTTTCTGATCGTCACCATCGCGCTAAATAAATATGTTGATGCGGCTATAGGGAAGGAGAAATAAGAAAGCAAGTCTCTCGTGGCTCGTTCGTTCGTTCGTTCGTTTTCGTTCGTTTGCCGCTGCCGCCACCCGCTCCTCCTCCTCATCAAGGCCCCCTCGTCGGCCTCCACTCCCCCTTGGCCCACTTGCGCCCAAACTTGTCCGTGTGCTCCTCGTCCCACCACAGGTCGTAGTGCACGTGCCCCGGGTGCGCGTCCGCGCAGCACCACACCCCGCCGTAGTGCCCCGTGCGCTTGGCGAACCGCCGCGCGTCCTCGCTTTTCGAGAACTCCCCCCACACCCGCCGCACGTCCGAGACCCGCAGCGTCATGATGGGCTCCACGGACGCCAGCGACGCGAGCAGGCGGTCCGACGGCATGCGCTCGCCCACGCGCACGCGGTTGTACTCGAGCGTCGCCGGGTTCTGACCGTCGCTGCAGCCCGTGGTGCCCGGTTTGCACGCGTCCACAAAGACGGTCGACCCCAGCGACCCCGCCGGCATGCGCGGGTTGAGAAAAACGCTGTGCTCCCTGAAAGGGATGGGCGGTCCAAACTCGGCCGGGTTTGCATCCAGGTGCTTGGCGGCCATCCCCCCCTCAAGGTCGAGGATGTGGTCGGCCGGGCAGCGGAAGGGCAGGTCGAACTTGGACCCCGGGATCGTCCCCGGGTGGGGCGCCCACCACCGGTCGAGGCCGCACCAAAACTCGGGAAGCACGAGCGTGCGGTTGAGAACGCTCGCCAAGGCCAAGGCGTCGCGCACCTGCGCCAGCTGGTGGTTGACCAGCTTGAAGTGCCCCTCGGCGTTGGCGAGGTCGGCTTTCCCCGTCCTGGGTCCAGCATTCGCGAGCAGCTCCTTTGGCAGGTCCAGATCGAACGCCAAAAAGCCGCCCTTTGGTTTGTAGTGCGCGTCGTCGTCAAGCCAAATCCCGCGCTCGCGCATGCGGTGGCGCTTTCCGTCCGTGCCCGAAAACACAAACGTGTCGTGCGCCGCGAAGGGCTTCACGTGCTGGCGCTCGGGGAGGCGCTGCACGAAGTAGGCGTGGCCGTTGGCAAAGGCGCTGATGGGCAGGATCCCGGCGACCAGACGGCCGTCGTCGCAGCGGAAGAGGCGCTCGGCGCGGCGGCGGTGCGCGGCGACCGGGTCGCAGCAGCCCTCCACCCCCCCCGCGCCGTAGACGTTCCTCGCGAGTGCCTCGAGCGAGATTAGAGGCGACGATGATAGTGACGACGACGACGACGCGCTGCTGATGTTGGCCGCGGCGGCGTCGAGGATCGGGCGGTAGCGCGCCGCCTCAGCGTACAGCGCCGCGCCCGCGTTGGCCACCGACTCTGCCGCGGCCGCGGGCAGGTCAAGCGCGGCGTCGCCCTCCGCCAGGGGCTTTGGCCCCCCCCTGCGCGCCAGGTCGTTGAACGCGTTCTGGTCCCACACGCTCAGGTCCTTCTCGATCGCGTCGATCCACTCCTGCACGAACCTCAGGGATCCCGAGCGGAAGACCATCATGCCGATGTTGAAGGCCGACCCCGCGTCGGGCCACCGCTCGAGCGACGCGTCGTCCCCCCGCTGCGTCGTCGCGAGGAGGTGGTCGCTCGACGTGAGCACGTCGGCCGTCGGGTAGAGCCGGAAGAACGGCAAGGGGTCGCGGAGCCACGCGACGTCGACGTCCGAGATGACCGGGGTGACCCCAAAGCGCAAAAAGGTGGCGATGAGGCGGATCTTGAGGCGCCCGGCTTTGGCAAAGGCCTTGCTGCCCCAACCGAAATCGCCCTCGGTGAGGCCTGTTTTTTTTGGTGGTGGGTTTTTGTTTTGGTTTTGGTGGGTTTTGGTTTTTGTGTGTTTGGTGGGGGTGAGTCGTGAACGACAGGGGGCGGAGATCCGGGTTCGGGCGGGAGAACAGGGCCACCCCCACACAAAGCCCATGGCACCGCGCCATCCTGTCAGCGTTCACGCACCGCTCTGCATGGCAAAGGCCGGGATGCGCCGCTTTGCGAGCGAGTAAAGGACGGGGTCGTCCATCGCGCCCACCACCAGGTGGTCCCCCAACCCACATGCCCTCAGGTGCTCGACCCACGACAGCGCAAAGTCTGTGTAGTGCGCGTTGGCCCACGTCACGAGCACATAGCCGCCGTCGGGATGGGCGAGGGCCTTGGCCGACGACTCGGTGAGCGTGAGGTTGAAGCGCGCGACGGTGCGCTTCTCAGACTCGGCGGTTTTTTCCTTCTCGCGCTCGCGCTTGGTGGCCTCGACCTTTTGGTACTGCCGCCACCACTCGTCGTCCCACTGCTGCTCGCGCGCCTGCTCGCGCGCGCGCTCGAGCTGCTCGGGGGTCATCTTGGCGATGCGCGCGCGCAGCGCCTCGCGCGCGGCGTCGTCCATGGCCTTGCCTCCTCCTGCTGCCGCTGGCGGCGGCGCTTGCTCGGTCGCTGCCCCGTCGTCCTCCTGATCCTCCTCCTGCTCCTGTTCCTCCTTGGCCTTGGCCGCCGCCGCCACCTTGACCGCCGCGGTCGGCGGCACCCCGGCCCTGTTGTCCATCCGCACCGCCTGCATTGCGGGCGTGCTGGCGGCCTTGGGCGCCCCGCCCATTGCCTCGGCCGCCGTCGCCATCAAGCGCTCGCGGTCGGCGCGCGCGGCGGCGGTTTGCGGCGGCGGTTTCCCGCTCGCGGCGGCGACGGCGCCGCCGCCGGCGGGGCCGTGCTCGGAGAGGTCGGCCTTCAGGCGCCACCAGAGCGGGCGCACGACGACGCCCGTGCCCAGGACGAGCGCCATGAGCGCGAGCGCCGCGACCAGCAGCGCGAGGCCGCGCGGCCTGCCGCTGCTGGCTCCTCCCCCGCTCCCCTCGCGCGAGCGCGGCACGGGCGCGTACCGCGGGATCATGATGATGAGGCTGCTTGCGGCGCGAATTCAAGGCAGGGGAGATGATGATGCGACGATCGGCGCCCCGCCCGCGATGAAGGGTGGGGGGGCGCCTTGATGAGGGAGCTTGCTGCACGGGCGCGCGCGCGCGAGGAGTTGATGGAGGGAGCTCTCTTTTTCCTTGCGGTTTGTACGGCGCGCGCGACGGTTGGTTTGTTGGTTTTGTGTTGTGGTTTGATGATGGAGGGGAAGAGACTGCTCTTGCTGCTATGCTGCGGAGGATGATGCTGATTGTGGGTCGCGCAAGTGAGGGAGCGGGGCGTGCGAGTGCGGTCCCCGCTTCTTCAAACGCGGCGCGCCGCTGCTCAACACGCAACCGCTCCGGCGAAACCGAACCAACCCAAAGATCACGGATGCGTTTTGGGCTTTACACTCGCGCCGTTCCATCCCTCCTACACAGCCGCCCTACACCGCCACGGCCTCGCGCTTCGCCGCAGCGGCCGACGGCGACGGCGCCTGGAGGCCGTGCTTGGCGAACAGCTCGCCACTCGCGCGCGCCGTCTCGCAAAACGCCGCCACGCCGCTCTCTGGGCACCCCTGCGGCACGCCGTGCCCGACGTTGAGGATGTGCCCGCTGGGCCCTGCTTCGAGCAGGCACGCCTCCGTCTCGCGCACCAAGACATCCCGAGGCGCAAAAAGGAGCATCGGGTCCACGTTGCCCTGCACCATGGTGCGGTCGCCCAGCTCGCGCCGCGCGTCGTGCATCGTCGCCCCCCAGTCGAGACCCACCACGTCGGCCGCGCATGCCCCGTTGGCCATCAAGCCCAGCTTTCCCGTGCCGCCGTTGGCGTGGAAGATCACGGGGACGTCGGGGTAGCGCTGCTTGAGGGCCGACGCGAGGCGGTTGGCGTACGGCAGGGAGAACTCGGCAAACTGCGAGGGCGTGAGGTGGTGGGCCCACGAGTCGAAGAGCTGGATCACCTGCGCGCCCGAAGCGATTTGGTACGACGCGTACTCGACCAGGGACGTCGTGAGGTGGTCCAGCAGCGCGTGCAACGTCGCGGGCGAGTGGAGCATCATCTGCTTGGTCTGCCTGCACTCCTTGTCGGCTTTGCCCTCGACGCTGTAGGCCGCGAGCGTCCAGGGCGTCCCCACAAAGCCCAGCAGCGTGGCCTCGGTGCCCTCGAGCTCGGCGCGCAGCGCCGAGAGCGTCTTCCCCGTGAAGCTCAGGCCCTGCTCCGCCGGGTCGGTGAGTTTTTTGAGCGAGGCCACGCGCGCCGCGTCGCGCACGGGCTCGGCGATGCGGGGTCCCAGCCCCTTGACGACGTCAAACTCGATCCCTAACGCGGGCAGGGGGGTGAGGATGTCGGAGAAGAAGATGACGCCGTCGGGTTTAAAGGCGCGCCACGGCTGCAGGGAGAGCTCGATGGCGATCTCCGGGGTCTCGGAGCGCACGCGGAAGGCGTACTTGTCGCTGTACTCGCGGAAGGCGGCCATGTAGCGCCCGGCCTGGCGCATGAGCCAGACGGGCGTGCGCTCGACGGCCTCGCCGCGCGCGGCGCGCAGGAGGAGCGGGGCGGTGCCGGTGCCGTCGGCGCCGGCGGCGCGGCAGGCGACGACGGCGGCGCGGCGCGGTTTGGTGGCGCGGGCGGCGGCGGCGGTGGTGGCGGAGCGCGCGGGCGCGCTCGCGCTGTTGCTGGTGAGCATGCTCATTGTGTTGGCGAGCGCTTGATTGGAGGTGGGGCAGGGGGAGGAGGAGGAGGGGGCGCGAACGTGCGTGTCGCGTCTCTCTCTCTCTCAAACGCGCCGGCTTGGGGTGCTCGGCGGAGGGCAATTCAGCGCGGCGCGGATGGGCGGAGGGCAAGTTAAGGGTTCTCTCTTGCTGAATTGCCGGGCGATCTCCCGATTAAGGGGCCGGAAGGGATCGGCGCGGGCGCGCGAGATTGGCGAGTCCTTTTTTTGTGAGCTGCTTGCTTTTTTCTTCACTCGCCCGTGATGGAGGACAAAACACACAATGACTTGGTAAGGAGGAACACGAGCAGGACGACGGTATGTTGCGAGTGAGATTAAACAGTGTGTGTGTGTGTGTGCGCTCGCGGGGAGCGCGAGCTGCGCTGCAAGAGAAAAGAAGCGGCCTCGGTGGCGGCAGATTGGGACGAAGACGGACGGGCGGAACGGGGGACGATACACGACGCCACCCCGTCAAAATCAAATCAAACCAAATCAAGGGCACGGCCACGGGCGCGTGCGCCCGAGCTCGCAACCGCACCGGCTGCAGCGGTAGACCTGGTCGCGCGCGCAGTTGGTGCAAAAGGGCACGAAGAAGCAGCACGGGCACGAGAAGCAAAGCGCCAGCGCCGCCAGCCAGGCGACGCAGCCGCTCTCGCGGCTCCAGCGCGACGCGCCGCCGCCGGCCTGGCCGCAGCCCGGGCAGGAGGCCGGGAGCTGGGGTGCCGGGTGGATGTGCGTGTGCGTGTGCGCCTCGACGACGACGGGCGGGGGTGGGAAAAAGACGGCGGCGGCGGCGCCGCCACCACCGCCGGCGTCTCCCGCAGCGGGGAAACCCGTGGCCACGACTTGCGGCGGTGGGGGTGGCGGGTCGAGCGCGCCGGGCAGGTGCGGGTAGTGCGCCGGCGGGGCCAGGCCGCCGCCTCCCACGACCGCCTGGTACATGGCCGGCGCGGATGGTGCGGCATCGTTGCCGCCGCCGTCGAGGAGCGGCTGCGTCGTCGTCGACGAGCCGCCCGCGCCGCCGCCTTTGCGCCCTGCGCCCATTTTCTTCTGGATCTTCTCAAGCGCGCGCGCGCGCGCGGTGCTTGCTCCTTTCGATGGAGGAGGGACACGGTGCGAGCAGCCCTTTCCGAGCTGTTTGGAAAAGGGGTCGGGGGGTGGGGTCGCGTCGCGTCGCGCGCTGGAGAGAGCGCGTTCGGTCTCTCTCTCTTTTTTTTCTCTCTCGGGGCACGTGCCGACGGCGCGCGCGCGAGGCACAAGTCTCCGATGGATACGGCTGTCTCTGTGTGTGTGTCTGGTGATAGTGATGTTGATTGAGTGTGGTTTGGTGGGCCCGTGTGGGCAGGGAGCGCTTGGGAAGGAAGAGGTGCCGCGCGCGTTGGGGTGCCGCCGTGCCGAAACGGCTGTGGGAGCGCAGCGTCGTGGTTCCCTTTTTCCCATCGCGGTTCCTCGTCCATGCTCCACGCACACTCAAACAGCACGCATGCACGCCCCCGGATCCCGCAATCTACCAACTTGATCGATGGCGCCCCCTCTGGCCGCCGAAGCAGGGCGCGACGGCGGGCGCGACGACTCCCGGAAGGAGAGCCCCCCTCCCCCTCCTCCTCCCCCCGCCCTCCTCCCGTCCTCCCTCTTGCGTGAAGTCATCGCGCGCGTTCGCACGTCCACCAACCCCCCAGGAGTCTACTGCACGGAGAAGACCGCTAAGGCTTGCACGCTAGTGTCTCGCGACTGGTGCGAAAGCGTCCTCGGCGAGGCGCGCACGCTGCGGTGCGGCCCCGCCGCCGTCAACGCAGCGTCGTCGCCCTCGCCCTCGTCGCTTTTGGCCGTGCGCTCGATGGACCGCCTGACAGGCCTGCGCCTGGTCGACGTGCGCGGGGACGACGACGGCGAGGCCGGAGACACGGGTCTGAGCCCCGAGTACGTCCGCAACGGGCGCGCGTGGCGGCAGGTGGTCGTCTTGAACATGAGAGGGGCGCCCCGGCGGCTCGCGAGGCTGCTCGCCGCGCTCGCGCCGGCGCCCCGAGCCCCCGCGCCCGCCCCTTCCCTCTTGCCTTCGCTCGCCGAGCTCACGGCGACAGGGCTGCCGGCGCCCTTGGTCGCGGAGCTGGCGCGCTGCCTGACGCGCGACCACCTCCCCGCGCTGCACAGGCTGACTCTGACGCTGGAGGACGGGTGTTTGTCGCCGCTCGATTACTGGCCGTTTGGGGAGGAGGAGGAGGAGCAGGAGGGGGTTGGCGGCGGCGACGAGCCCGCAAAAAAGCGGGAAGCGCGCCTCACCCTGCCGCCGCCGATCGTCGAGCTGTCCGTGCTCGGGCCCCCCGTGCCCCTGGGCCCGCCCGCCCCGATGGCGTCCCGGCCCGAGGAGGACGCGTCCCTGAACCTCGAGGCCTGCGCGACCGTCACCCCGCGTCTGCTGCGCGCCCTCGCGCCCACGCTGCGCTCCCTGGCCGTCGCCATCTCCCCCTCGCCGCGCGCGGCCGTGCTCGTGCCCGACCCCCGCGACGAGCCTGAGGGGGAAGACGGCCTGTTTGCCCGGGGGCCGCCGCCGCGGGCGCAGCGGCGCCGGCAGCTCGTGCCCCTGGAGGCGCTCGCGCCCCTGTTTGTCGCCGCCGGCGGCGGCGGCGGCGGAGGAGGAGGACGAGACGGCGGAGCCGCCGCCCCCGCCGCCAACGCCCCAGGCCTCTCGCGCCTCGTGTTCTGCGGCGACCTCGACCTGTCCCCGCCCGACCACGACGCCCCCGTGCCCTCGCCGGCCCCGCTGCCCGGGGCCGCCGCCGCCGCCTACGCGCAGGCGCTGGCCCAGCTGGAGGCCATGGCGCAGCAGCAGCCGCCGCCCCCTTTCCTCCCCGTCGTGCTGCCCCAGCACGAGTTCCTTCGCCGCTTCGAGGCCAGCGCCAGGCGGCACTACGCGTCGGGGCGGTACGAGTACGCGCGCCGCGGCCGCTCCGGCGATTTTGCTGCCGTCTTCGACGCGCTCGCGCCCGGCCTCGAGAGCCTGACGCTCCTGCCGAGCCGCGGCAAGGGCGCGGGGAACGGAGGGGAAGGGGGGGGCGCCGACGCCGACGCGAAAGAGCGGGAGGAGGGGAGGGGCGGGCGGCTGTGGCGGCCGCCGCCGCCGCTGCCAGAGCTGCTCCTCGGCCCCGACCCGGGCCTGGTGCCGCGCGGCCGCCTGCGCGCGTGGCTGCCGGAGTGCCTGGCCGGCCTCACGCGCCTGACGGAGCTGGCCCTGGCCGACGGGTCCGTCGACGCGCTGCGCCCGCCGCCGCGCGGCGGCGGCGGCCTCCCGGTGTCGCGCGCGACGACAGGGCGCGCGCCGCCCGCGCTGCGGCGCTTGTCGCTCGGTGGGGCCGGCGGCGAAGGCGAAGGCGAAGGCGAAGGCGAAGGCGAAGGCGAAGGCGGCGAGGGCGGCGGGCTGGCCCCCCCCGCACTCCTCCGCGGCCCCGCCCCCGTGCCCATCACGCTCGAGGGCGACGCCTTTGCCGCGCTGCCCCCGGCGCTCGCCGAGCTCCAGCTCCTGCTCAGGCTGCGCCGCCCGTCCCTCCCGCGCTGCCTGCTGGACGGGCGCATGCCGGGCCTCCGGCATCTCGACGTGTCGGCCGAGGCCGCGCGGGGCGACGCCCCGCTGCTGGCGACGCTGGCGCTGCGGCCGCAGGTGCGCGTCACGGTCGAGGGCGAGGCCTGGGAGGACTGGTACGCGAACCAGAGGTACGAGGAGGGGGGCGGGGGCGGCGCCGACGACGACGCCGGGAGCGGGTGGAGTGGGGACGGCGACCACTGGGCGGCCGACTACGCGGCGGGAAGCGACTAGGAGCCTGGGGGGGTTGTAAGAGGAGAAGTCGAACTCCTCATACTCAGCGCGAGGGTCGCCGACGTCAGCGGGTAGGACGACCAAGAAGGGGGTCTCTTCTCATGCGAAGAGCGAGCAGAGCGACGGCGGCAGGGGGGGGGGGGAAGAGCGGGCGTCGGCGGCAAGGCGCTGCGAGCGTCGCAGACTCCACTTTTTTCCCGGTTTTCACGCACTAGGATGGCCCTTGACTGCGATTGCAACGCACGATCCCTTCTTCACCCGCCCAGCGAGCGCGGCCCAGCAGCGGCGTCATCACCACCATGCTGCTGACGCGGCGCGCGCGAGCCTCGTGTTCTTCTGCTCCTCCTGAGGCGAGAGTGGTGGTGGCCGTGGTGCCCGCTCGCCGCGGGACCACGACGATGATGCGCCGAGTGCTCCCGCGCGGGGCGAGCGCAGCGCGCCACTGGATACTTGCTCCGAGCGCCTCCGCGACGGCCGGCGCATTGGCAGGAGGGCCGTCGTCTTCGTCGCCGCCTCGGCTGTGGGCGTCGGCGGCGGTGGTGGCGGGAGCGGCGCCGACGAGAGCGGCAAGAGCGGCAAGAGCGGCGGCAGCGCGCGCCCCGTCGTTGCTGGCGATCCCGCTCAGCTGGCAGGCGCGCGCGCGCACCCCCCTGGCCGCGCGCGCCGCGCTGTCGACCGCCGCCGCCGCCGCCGCCGCCCAGGAGCAGCAGGCGTCGGCCTCCCCCGCGCCCACAGCTCCAACGTCCCCGCCCCCAAACCCAAGCCCGACCCCCCCACCGCCGCCAGCGCCCCCGTTGCCCCCCCCTAAACCCCCGGCCGCCGCCGTCGACTACACGACGCTGCTCGCGTGCTGCGCCGAGCTGGCCGACCCGCGCAACGGCTACCTGCCGGCCAAGGTCGAGGAGGTCGTGCAGAGCGACGCGCACACGCTCGCGCTGCGCCTGCGCACGGCCGGGCCGCACGCACTGTCGCCGCCCTCCTCGTCTGGCGGCAACGGCAGCCCCCTCGCCACCACCACGCCAACAGTCACCCACCGCTACTGGCTGTACGTCTCGTGGCACCCGTCCGCCGCGCGCCTGTGCGCCTCGGCCTCGGACCCCCCGCGCGGCGCCGCCTCCGAGGCCTACGCGTTCGGCGAGCAGGTCGGCAGGCTGCTGAAGGGGCTGGCGCTGTCCCGCGTCGCGCTGCCGAGGGCGTGG
Source organism: Mychonastes homosphaera (assembly GCA_009193075.1). NCBI lineage: Eukaryota > Viridiplantae > Chlorophyta > Chlorophyceae > Sphaeropleales > Mychonastaceae > Mychonastes > Mychonastes homosphaera. Next base: position 637,346 of record VXJC01000002.1, on the reverse strand, counting down.
GAGCGCGCGGCGGCGCTCGAGTTCGGCCCGCGCCCCTCGGAGCCGCCCACGCGGCGCCTGTACGCCGAGGTGATGGGCAGGCACAGCAACGCGGTGCTGACGGACGCCGGGAGTGGAGGAGCCTCTTCGTTTTTCGAGGACGAACACGAAGACAGCGACGGAGGAGGGGCAGCTGGGGGCGCGGGCGGCAGCGGCAACAGCAACCAGCGCGCGACCAAGCGGCAGCGGCGGCAGCAGCAGCAGCAGCAGGAGGATGCCGAGTTCCTGCGGCGGCTTCCCGGCCGGCCCGACCCGCCCTCTGCCGCAGCAGCAGCATCGTCGTCACTCTCCTCAGGCCAAGAGCTCGTCCTGGCCGCCGGGCTGCAGGTCGGGGAGCGCCAGTCGTCGCTGAGGCAGCTCTCCGCGGGCAGACCGTTTGAGCCCCCCCCGGCCGCGCTGGCGCTCTCCGAGGGGGCGGCGGGGGGTTTGCTGCCGGAGCTGGACGAGCCGCTAGAGCGGTGGCGCCGCAACGTGGAGGGGGCGTCGGAGCTGCTGCTGCGCGCCGCGGCCGAGCAGCGGCAGCAGCAGAATCCCAAGCAGCAGCAAAAGGGGCGGCAGAAGCAGCAGCAGCGGACGGTGGGCGGCGGCGGGCCTTCCGCCGACGACCCTGACGCGCCGCCGCCCCCAGCGCCAGCAGCAACAGCCAACAGCGAGTGGCGCCCCTCGTTCGCCGACTGCCTCGTGCGCGCCTACGTCGGCGTCAGCCCGTCTCTCGCCGCGGAGGTCGCCGACGCCGCGGGCCTCGTGCCTGCCGACGGCGGCGGCCACAACGACGGCGCCAACCCGCCGCCGGGCCGCCGCCGCCGCCGCCTGCCCGCTCCCCCGCCGCCCTCGGCGCTCGGCGACGACGACTGGCGCAGGGCGCACGCGGCGTGGCGGCGCTGGGTCGCGGCCGTCGAGGGCGCCCACGCGGTCCTGATGGACGGCGGGAGCAGCATCAGCGGCGATGTTGCCGTCGCCCCCTCGCCCCCCCCAAAATGGCGGCCACACCTCGACCCGGCCTCAAACCGCTATTCAGTGGTGGCGCTTTCGTCCGAGGAGGAGGGGGAAGAGGTGGGCCGAGGCCTCGCTACGCACCCCCCTTCGGTCCACGCGCTCTTAGACGCGCTGCACGGCCCCGCGCAGCAGGCGGGCGCCGCGCACGCGCAGCTGCACGCGCGCCTGCTGTCGTCGGCGCGCGCGGCGCTCGCGCGCAGCGAGGGACGCGCCGCCGCCTTTCGCAAGCAGCTGTCGGCCGCCGCCGGGGCCGACGCGCTGCGGCGCGAGGCCGACCTGGTCATGGCCAACCTGTACCGCATCCCCGTGGCCGACGCCGCCGGGAGCAGCTTGGCGTCCAGCGGCAGCAGCAGCAGCAGCAGCACCAGGAGCGAGGAGGAGGACGAGGACGGTGGCGGCAACAACGACGACGACAACAACGGTGACGCGGCTCCCTGCGCGCTCGGCGAGGACGGCGCGTGGCGCGTCACGCTCCAGGACTGGGAGACGGGCGAGGACGCGGTCGTCGTGCTCGACGGCGTCGGCGGCGCGCTGGTGCCCCAGGACCAGCAGCTGCTCGCCGGAGGCGGCAAGGGCAAGAAGAAGAAAAAGGGGGGCGTCGGCGATTCTCCGACGACGATGCCGCCTCAGGTCGACCGCCCCAAGGCGCCGCTGTCGGCGCGCGACCACGCCGAGGCCCTGTACAAGCGCGCGCGCAAGCTGCGCCGCGCCCTCGACGCCTTGGCCCCTTTATTGTCCGCCGCCGAGGCCGAGGCGTCCTACCTGGCCGAGCTCGCGGCCAGCATCGAGGGCCTGGAGCGTTACCAGGGGCCTGACGACCTGGCCGCGCTGAGGGGGGTGGAGGCCGAGCTGCTGGCGGCGGCGGCGGCGGGGGGCGGCAGTGGTGGCGGCGGGTCGGGCGGCAGTGGCAGCAACAAGCAGGGCAAGGACGCCCGCTCGGCGGCCCAGGCGGCGCTCGCGGCCAAGGGGGCGGCCAAGGGTCGCAAGGCGGCCAAGCAGCTGGACAAGCAGCAGCAGCAGCGGCGGCCGGCGGGCAGAGGCGGCGCTGCCGGAGCGGGGGGCGAGGATGTGGGTTCGGCCGCGACGGTCGACGGCGCGCGGCCGCGGCGCTTTGTGTCGCCCGGCGGGCGCGTCGTGCTGGTCGGGCGGCACAACCGCCAGAACGACGCGCTCAGCCTCAAGGCCGCCGCGCCCAACGATGTCTGGATGCACGTGCGCGGCGTGCCCGGCTCGCACGTCATCCTGCGCGCCTCTGCTCTGCCGTCGGCGGCGGCGGCCTCGGCGGCGTCGTCGGCGTCTTCGCCCTCGGCGCTCGCGCCCGACGTGTCCGAGGCCTGCCTGCAATTCGCGGCCGACCTGGCCGTCTTCTTCTCCAAGGCGCGCCACAGCGGCCGCGCCGACGTGGTCGTGTGCCGCGCGGGCGAGCTCAAGAAGCCGCGCGGGGCGCGCCCGGGCCAGGTGATGGTCGGGCGCGAGCTCGGCAACGCCGTCGGGAGGCCCGAGCGCGTCTTGGCGGTGGCCGAGGGGGGCGCGGGGGGGACAAATTAATATAGAGGGGCGGACTTGGCGTCGCTTAGTGATGATATTTTCCGATGATTTGTCTCTCTAACACGTGGTATTGAGGGGGGCGAGCAAAGGGGGTTGCAGCCCCCAAATCTAGAGCGTGTATTTGTGTGTGCGTAGGGCTTTTTTGTGTGGGCGCGGGCGGCGCACGGGGGCGCTCGCTCTCCAAGGTGGGGGGGGGCGCGCGCGTGGGAATGCGCCTCTCTCTCTCTCAAAAAGAAAAAACCGGGGGGTGAGCGAAAATGGAGGCGGAAGAGGGATTGTGCAGCGGGGAAGTTGTTTGTGTTCGAGCGCACGCAAAGGGGGGGTGGGGGTCTCGGTCAGTCGTTTGTCGGTTCTGCGCGCGCGAGTGTCGCCGCGCCGCGCGGCGCGGGAGGAAAGGGAGCTCATTGGGGGAAAAGGAGGGCGTGTGGAAAAACGAGAGCGCGGCGGCCCCGGAGAGAGGCGCGCGAAGTGGTGGGGAGGGGGCAGGGCGTGTGTGTGTGTGTGCAAGGATTCCCAAAAACAACAAAAAGCCGTCGCAAAGAGAGAGAGAGCGGGGGAGAGCCGAGCGGTGCGCAGGGGGTCCGCCGGCGCGACGAGGGGCGAGAACGAAAACAAAAAGAGAAAGGGTGCGTGCGTGCGGGATCCAAGCCAGCGGGCAAGTGCTCCTCTGGATCTCAGGACTGTTTCTTGGGCGACGGCGCCAGCTGCGCGTCGTCGCTGTCGCTGTCGGCCGCCTCCATCGTGCTGAGCAGGCCCCAGTTGCTGAGCAGGCGCGACGCCCGCGCGGCCAGGCCCCCGCGCCGCGCCTCGCGCTGCGCCGCGCGCGCGCGCTGCACGGCCGCTGGGTCGGCGCGCGCCTCGGCCTCCATCACGAGCTCCTCGACGCGCGCGAGAAGCTCGCGGCGGCGCGGGTGCTCGTCGCCCGCCGGGCGCGCGTACGACACCTGCGCCTTGAACATCGTCTCGCTCACGACAAAGGGCTTGAAAAAGGGCGTCACGAAGCGCGCGCGCGCCAGCGACGCGGGCAGGGCGCCCCCCAGCGCGGGCCCCCCGCCGCTCAGCAGCGCCTTTGTCTGCGTGAGCGACACGTTGGCGCCGTTGGCGACGGCCCAGAGCGTGTAGGCCTCGTTGAACTTTTGCCACTCCGTCGAGGTGGGGTCGTTGTGGATGGGGTCGAGCATGAACGAGGTGCCCTTGCCTCCCGTGTAGCTGCCGGCGAGCTTGCCCCCCGGCCGCGAAACAAAGTAGGCCGCAAACCCCCCGGGCACGAACCCGACGCGCCGCTCATAGTCGGCCGCGAACTCCCAGCAGCCCTTGACGACCTCGTCAAACCGCGACGTGTCAAACTCAAAGTAGCTAAAGTCGAGGCGGTCCTCGGTGTTGAGCACGGGCCTGTAGCTGTTGGTGTAGCCGTAGCGACGGTGGTAGACGGACACCTTGGCGAAGCGGTTGAGCGCCATCAGGCCCGCCAGCAAGGGGTGCAGCGGCCTGCCGCGCTGGAAGCAGTAGGATTTCGGGGTGCCGACGACAAAGAGCTTGAGCGGGGAGATGAGGGGGGTGAGGCGCGCGTTGGCCCCCTGCAGGAGCCAGCGCTGCTCGGTGTAGATCTGGTCGCGGCAGGGGTGCATGATGACAAACATGTTGTCGCACTCGGCGCGCGCTTTTTGCAGGATGGCGGCCGCGGCGGCGCCGTCGCCCGCGCGGGAGCAGGGGTGGTACGACATGACTGTGCTGCACAGGGTGTGGTCGCGCACGAGCAACGCAGCCTCGACGATGATGCCCATCAAGCCGTACGCGCACGTGACCTGCGCCAGCGTCTGCGGGTCCTTGTCGAGCGCCGCGGTGCGCAGCTCGCCCTTGTCGTCCACCCACGTGGCGCTCGCCACGAGCGCGCTGAAGAACCCGGGCCCCTGCAGCGACGAGTCCTTGGTGGTGGAGCCGACGATGGAGCCGACCGTGGCGTCGCCAATCTCGGGCGAGAACGAGATCTCTTTGCCCTATTTTTTTGGTTTGGGAGATAGGCGGAAGAGAGAGAGAGATGAGCAAAAAGAGACGAAAGCGGCGAGAAAGCGCTGCCCGGACGCCCAAAAAAAACAAGACTCACCTGCGCGTCGAGCCAGCGGTGCAGGTCGGCCAGCTTGACGCCGCACTGCACGCGCACGACGTCCTGGCCGGCGACCGTGTCAAAGCCCAGGATGCCGTTGAGCGCGCTCACGTCGACCATCGTGCCGCCATCGTTGCGCAGCGCGTCCGTGACGGTGTGCGCGCTGCCGACGGCCAGCACGGGCGAGGGGAAGCGCCCGCCGTTGGCGCCGTCGCCGCGCACGGCCGCGCGCACGTCGTCGACGGTCTCGGCGCGGACGATGACGGCAGGGGTGGTGACCACGGAGTGGTTCCAGTTGTTTAGCGGGGCCGGGGTGGCCTCGACGGTGCAGGTCGCCATTGCGAGATGGTGGCGGTGGTGGTGGTGGTGGTGGTGGTGGTGGTGGTGGTGGTGGCGGCGGGGGGCTGCTGCTTGCGAGATGGCCGGACGGCGAATAAAGGTGGGGCGACTCGCACTCCTCTCTCTCTCTCTCTCTATCTCAACGGCTCCGCGCGAGAGGGCGTGCCGGCGGCTCGGGCGATGCGAGGGGAGGCGCGGACTGGGCCCGGGGTATCCGTTTAGGCTCCCTCTGCGCCGGCGGGGGGAAGGCAGGGCGCCTGCTTAGCCGGGGAAGCGCGGAGGGGTGAGAAGAAAGCCGGCGCGAAGTCACTCCAAAAAATTCTCGGGGTTTTGCTCGTCCGCGCGCGCGGGGGGGAACAGCTCGGGAAAAGTCTCTCTCTGTCTGCTTTTATCCGAGAAGGGGGAGGGGGGCGTGTGGAGAACAAGAATTGGCGGAGCAGTGGTGTGGTTTGAATGGCGCGGGTTTATCACTGGTTGCGTCCCGCGCGCTCGCGACCTCGCGCGGCGGGGCGGGGTTAGCGCCGTGCGCGTGGCGGGGGCGGGGGCGGGAGGGCGGGGCCGCGAGCGCCGGCGCTCGACGGCCGGCGGTGGTGGGCCCCCCGGCGTGCCAAGAGGGCAGAAGAGAGCGAGGACAACGGGGGTATTACAACGCTAGGGCTGCCGCGGCGTCGTGAGATTGGGGTTGCGCGCGCAGGCAGAAAAGGGGGGGGGCGGGGGGTTGTTTGCTTCGATGGGCCGGGTCAAGATGGACCGGCGCCGGGAGCGCGTCTTGCAACAAAAGAAGACAGAGAGAGAGAGTTGGTTTCGTGAACGCGCGGAGCAAGGCAAAGAGGAGCACAAAGAGCAAGCAGCAGAGAGAGAAAGTGCCCCAGAGGAGGAGAAGACAAAAACAAGCCGAAGCGTAGACTCGAAAACAGTCCGGCAAATCAGCTCGCCAAGGACGACGACGAGGCCGACGAGGCCGACGACGAGAACGACCCCGCGCGCCGCGCGACCGCCGCCACGCCGCCCAGGCCAAAGAGGCCCACGCTCGAAAATAGGCGCGCGAACACCGAGCCCGCGGTCGTCGGCGGCAAGGGCGAGGGCGACGACGACGACGGCTGGATGGGCGTCGAAGGCTTGGTCGTCGGCGGCGCCGCCACGGCAACCGCCCCCGCCCCCGCCGCCGCCTCGGCCCCGCGCACCAGTTTCGCGGCCTCGGCCAGCAGCTCGGCGCGGCGCGGGTGCTCGTCCCCCGCCGGGCGCGCGTAGGACACGACGTTCCCGACGAAAGCGTCGTCCGGCACCACAAAGGCGCGGAAGAAGGGCGTCAAGAAGCGCTCGCGCGCCAGCGACGCCGGCAGGGCGCCGCCCAGCCCCTGCTCGCAGCCCAGCAGCGCTTTCGTCTGCGTGAGCGACACGTTGGCGCCGTTGGCGACGGCCCAGCGGTTGTACGCCTCATTGAACTTGCGCCATTGGGAACAGTCCGGGTCGTTGTGGATGGGGTCGAGCATGAACGAGGTGCCCTTGCCTCCCGTGTAGCTGCCGGCGAGCCTGTCGCCCGGGCGCGAAACAAAGTACATGGCAAACCCCCCGGGCACGAACCCAACGCGCCGCTCATAGTCGGCCGCAAACTCCCAGCAGCCTTTCACGACCTCGTCGAACCGGGAGAGGTCAAACTCAAAGTAGCTAAAGTCGAGGCGGCTCTCATTGCTCGTCACGGGCGCGTAGCTGTTGGTGAAGCCGTAGCGGCGGTGCAGGGTGGAGAGGCCCATGTAGCGGTTGAGCGAGACGACGGGCGCGAGGAGCGCGGGCAGCGGGCGGCCCTGCTTGAAGCAGAGGGCTTTGGGCGTGCCGAGCAGCTTGAGGTTGACGGCCGTGACCAACAAGGGCACGCGCGTGGTGCCTTTCACGAGCCAGCGCTGCTCGGTGTAGATCTGGTCGCGGCAGGGGTGCATGATGACAAACATGTTCTCGCACTCGGCGCGCGCTTTTTGCAGGATGGCGGCCGCGAGGGGGCCCCCGTCGGCCGTGCGCGGGCAGGGATGCATGCACATCACGGTGCGGACGAGCGTGTGGTCGCGGATCAATAACGCAGCCTCGACGATGATGCCCATCAGGCCGTACGCGCACGTGACCTGGCGCAAAGGGGTCGGGTCGGCGTCCTCGAGCGAGGCCGTGCAGAGGTCGCCCTTGTCGTCGACCCACGTGGCGCTCGCGACCAGGGCGCTGAAAAACCCGGGCCCCTGGATGGACGAGTCCTTGGACGTCGCGCCGACGATGGAGCCGACCGTGGCGTCGCCGATCTCGGGCGAGAACGAGATCTCCTTGCCCTGTTGTTGTTTTGGTTTCGGGAGGCGTAGGGGTGGGGGGGGGTGGATGGCGAGAGGAGATGAGAAAAAAAGAAAGAAAGCGGGACGACGAAAAAATAAAGGGGGAAAAAGCCGCCGAAAAAAAAAGCCAAAACAAAAGACTCACCCGCGCGTCGAGCCAGCGGTGCAGGTCGGCCAGCTTGACGCCGCACTGCACGCGCACGACGTCCTGGCCGGCGACCGTGTCAAAGCCCAGGATGCCGTTGAGCGCGCTCACGTCGACCATCGTGCCGCCATCGTTGCGCAGCGCGTCCGTGACGGTGTGCGCGCTGCCGACGGCCAGCACGGGCGAGGGGAAGCGCCCGCCGTTGGCGCCGTCGCCGCGCACGGCCGCGCGCACGTCGTCGACGGTCTCGGCGCGGACGATGACGGCAGGGGTGGTGACCACGGAGTGGTTCCAGTTGTTGAGGCGGAGAGGAGCGGCGGCCATGGTCGAGATATGTTTTTTTTCTTCTTCTTCCGGCAGTTGGCGCGGCGAGGTCGCACGCTTTGGCGGGAGGCGGGAGGCGAGAAAAAGGGTAACTGCCCCCGTTTGGCCTTGTTAACGTGGCGCGCCGGCGCGAAACCAGACGTCCGAGTGTCCCGAGTGGCGTCGCCGCGAATGGGGGCGGCCGGGGGGGGGGGGATGGCGCGAGAGGTGGCGGGCGCTCGAGAGAGGGGCGCACGATTTGGACTCCCCCTCCTTCGCAGGTCGAGAGGTTTCGCTTCTTCTTCTCCCGTCCGCTCTTGCTTTTGCGTCGGTACTGCGACCCTACAGAGGAAGTAGAAGCAGAGCCGTGCGAATGTTTAAAAGGTGATTGTTTGCCGTCGTTGTAGATTGTGCGTGTGTGTGGGCGGTGGCGCCTCGAAACCGGAGCAACCCTCTCATTCTCTCGCCCCCGCACCCCGGCGGCTGGGGCGGCGGGCCGTGGGGCGCCCCCTTCCCGCGACGACGCACCAGGTGCCTCCTCCTCACTCCTCACTCCTCACTCCCCCTCGTTCATCGCCGCCAGCGCCGCCGTCACAAACTCCTGCGCCGCCCCCGGCCACGACTCGGCCACCTCGCGGTACGCCGCCGACGCCAGCACGCGCGCCAGCCCGGGGCCCCCCGCCGACCCGGCAAATGATGCTGCGCGGGCCAGCAGCTCGCCGTCGCCGTGGGCAAAGGCGAGCGCGGCGGCCGTGGCGGCGTTGTCCGGCGTGAGGGCGGAGGCCACGACGGCGGCGCAGTCGGCGCGCAGGGAGGCGAGGCCGTACAGGTGGGCGGCGGCGTACAGGGGGCCCGCGTCGTCGTGGTCGGTGGTGGTGGTGTTCATGGCGCCGCCGTCCTCGTCCTCCTCGTCCTCGTCGCCGCCGTCGTCCTCAGCGCCAGCGCCCCCAAACTCGCGGCGGGAGCGGCGGCGGCGGTTCTGCGGGCGCGGGGGCGGGCGCGACGAGGCAAGAGGACCGCCACCGTTGCCGTTGGCCCCTGCGCCGCCGCCCTGGCCCCCACCCTGGCCACCGCCGCCGCCGTTGCCGAGCGCGAGCGCCCACTCGAGCGACAGGCCCCCGCCCGCGGCGCTCGCGACCAGCTCCCCCACGGTGCCCGCGCGCCCGTAGACGTAGGCCAGCACCTTGAGGGCGATGTCGGGAAAGAGGTCGGGCACGTACAGCGGGGGGCGCTCGGGGCCCCAGGCGACGGCGCCGTTGGTGGCGATGGGGGCGGCTGTGGCGGCGTGGGCGGCGCGGGCGGCGTTGGCGGGCGTCGCCCACGGCGGCAGGCGCGGCGGCAGGGCGGCGTGGGCGGCGGCGGCGTGGGCGGCGGCGGCGGCGGCGTTGGCGGCCGCGGTGTTGGCGGCGGCCGCGTTGGCGGCGGCGGCGGCGGCGTCTCCCGCGGTGGTGGAGGCGCGCAGACCCATCAGCCCTTGCTCGCGCAGTAGGGCCGCGAAGCGCGGCGACGCGGCGGCCAGCAGCACGCGGTGGGCGGGGAAGGCCACGAAGGAGCCGGGCGAGCGGGCGGCGGCGCCAGCAGCGGCGGCGGCCGAGCCGGGGCGGCTGCCGGCGAGGCTTCCTCCGCCGCCGCCGCCGCCGCTGTACGGCACGATGAGCGTCACGTCTGCCGACTCGGCGCGCAGAAAGTGGTCCGACAGGCTCAGCGGGCACTGGCCGGCCGGGTAGGCGTACAGGCGGCGCAGGCTCAGCGGGGTTGGTGGTGGGTTGTCGCGAGGCGGGGGAGCGGGAGGGGGGGCGACGGCGACGGGCGGGGGGCGGGGGCGCTTGTTCGTCGGCTGCTGCTGCTCCGGCCCCGGCCCCGCCGCCGCTGCGGGCGGCGGCGAGTCTTGCTCCTCCTCCTCGGCCGCCGGGGCCGCCCCGCCGCGCAGCAGGTCGGTGTTGTCGCCCGCCTGCGATGCCGGGGGCAGCTCCTGCTCCTGCTGCTGCTGCTGTGGAGCGGGGGGTGATGGGGCGGCGGCGGGGACGATGGCGGCGCGGCCGCGGGCGGCGCGGACGGTGGCGGCGGCGGCCGGGGGCGCCATGTTTTGATGGTTTGTTTTTTTGTTGCTTGTGCGAGATGTGCAAGTGCTCGGTGCTCGGTGCGAAAGTGGGTTTGGTGTTGTGTGCGGGGGTAGGCGGGGCAAGGCGGACGCTTGTGTTTTGGTCTTGGCGCTCGCGCGCCCCGACAACCGCCGCCCTCGCCCCGCCCCCGCTCGCGCGCAAACCGCTGCCCACCACAAAAAGAGTCGCTCCGTGCGATTTCTCGCAATCTTTTTCCAACTCGACCGCAATCCTTACAGTCTAGTACCTCTTTTACGCGCGTTCAAACCAACAATCCTATCCTAGACACACACACCACGCGCGCGCGCGCGGACGCGGGCTCATGGGGCTCCCCTCCAGAGCTCTCCGCCCGAGCTCCACAAAACCCGCCGCCGCCGCGGCGACCGCCTGCCACTCCTCCTCCCCGATGGTACTGCGCGCGGCCGTGATGCGCGCGGTCGCGGCGCGCGCCTCTGCTGGTGGTGAGTCTCCGTTGCGATTCGGGACAGAGTCTCTCGTCTCGACCACACAGCTCTCCTCCTCCAAACGCGCTCACCCGCCCTCACCCGCTCAACGCATCGGATCCCCATCGCCCCACATTCACCTCTCTCCCATCCACACATTCACACAGCCGCCTCGCCGCTCCTGCGCGCCGGCCTCGTGCCGACCCCAGCGCCGACGCCGACGCCGACGCTCCTCCGCCGCGCCCGCTCGTCGGCGAGCGCCGCCGCCGCCTCGGCCTCCGCCGCCACCACCACCACCCCCGCCGACGCCCTCCACACCGGCCCGCCGCGCGTCTGCATCCTGGGCGGCGGCTTCGGCGGCCTCTACACCGCCGTCAAGCTCGAGTCCCTGCTCTGGCCCCGCGGAGGAGGCGGCGGCGGCAGCAAGTCCTCCCCGCTCAAGCCGCGCGTGACGCTGGTGGACAAGGGCGACCGCTTTGTCTTCAAGCCCCTGCTGTACGAGCTGCTCAACGGCGGGGCCTCCGCCGAGGAGGTCGCCCCGACATTCGCGCAGCTGCTCGCGCCCTACGACGTGCGGTTTGTGCGCGCGCGCGTGGCCGCCGTCGAGGAGGAGGAGGGGGAGGCGAGCGCCGCCGCTGGAGCGCACAAGCACGCCGCGCCCTCGCCCTGGCGCGCGGGCGAGCCGCGCCGCGCCGCCGGCCGCGTCGTGCTCGACTCGGGCGAGAGCGTCGAGTACGACTATCTCGTCGTCGCCCTCGGCGCCGAGGCCGACGCGAGGGGGGTGCCGGGCGTGCGCGAGCGCGCCGTGCCGTTTGTGTCGCTCGACGACGCCCTGCGCGTCAAGGCTACGCTGGAGCGGCGCGTGCTGGCCCAGCAAGACGAGCCAGCCGACCAGCACCAGCCGACCATCGTGGTGGTGGGCGCGGGCTACTCGGGCGTCGAGCTGGCCACCGTGCTGGCCGAGCGCGTGCGGGCCGAGGCGGCGGCGGCGACGGGCGCGGGCCGGCAGCAGCGACTGTCGCCCCCCGCGCGGGTGCAGCTGGTGACCCCCGGGCGGGACATCCTCGAGGGGAGCCCCCCAGGGCAGCGCGAGGCGGCGCGGCGGGCGCTGTCGTCCCTGGGGGTGGAGGTGCTGACGGGGGTGCGGGTCGCGCGGCTGGGGCCGGCGGACGGGGAGGGGAGGGGGGAGGAGGAGGCGGCGAGCGGGGCGGCAGGCGGCAGCGGCGGCAGCGGAGGCGGCGGCGACCCCCAGCCCCTGGCCCCCTGCACGGTGCACTACGAGGCGTCGTCGTCCTCGTCGTCGTCGCCCTCATCGTCGTCATCGTGGAAGCAGCGCGCCGACCTGGTCGTGTGGACCGCCGGCTCGGCGCCCGTCACGGCCCCGTCGTCGTCGTCGTCGCCGTCGCCGTCCTCCTCGTCGCGGCCCTCGCTCCCGCTGCCCTTCCCCACCACGCCCCGCGGCACCGTCGCGACCGAGCCCTCGCTGCGCGTGGTCGGCCACCCGCGCGCCTTTGCGCTAGGCGACACCGCCACGGCCACGGAGTCCGCGTCCTCGGCGGCGGCGGCCTGGCCCGTCGGCGACCCGGACGACCCGGCGAGGAGGAGCAGGGGAGCGGCAGGAGCGGCAGGAGCGGCAGCGGCAGCCGCCCCGCCCCCGCCCCCGCCCCCTCTGCCCGCGACCGCGCAGGTCGCCTTCCAGCAGGCCGACTATGCCGCGTGGAACCTGTGGGCCTCCATCACGGGCCGGCCCCTCCTGCCCTTCCGCTACCAGCACCTCGGGTCCATGATGGCCCTGGGCGCGGCCCAGGCCGCCGTCGCGCTGCCCGTGGAGCTTCCCGCCGACGTGGCCGCGCGCGTGCGGGCGTCGCCCCTCGCTGGGGTGCTGGCGCTGGCCGGGGTGCGCGTCGGTGGAGGCGACGGCGATGGCGGCGGCAATGCGGCGGCGGCCGCGGGCGTGACGATCGAGGGCCCCCTGGCGCAGCTGCTGCGGCGCGGGGCGTACCTGTACCGCCAGCCGACAGGCGAGCAGCGGCTGGCCGTGGCGGCGTCGTGGCTGCAGCAGGCGGCGGCGGCGGTGGTGGCGGCCTCTTCCTCTTCTTCCTCGTCGTCTTCGTCGTCGTCGTCGTCGCGCGGGCGGTGATATTTATCTCGGGTTCGTGTGTAAGCTTGTAAACAAACAAACAAACATGCTGCTACCTCTTATTGGGGTTGCTCCCTTGGCCTCTGACCTCTTCTCCCTCCTCGTCCTGCGTTGCTGCCGCCGTCCCCTCGCTCGCCGCCCCCGTCCCCGTCGCCCCGGACGCCGACCCCCCGCCGCCCTCCTCCGTGTCGAGCACAAACGTCACTGGCCCGTCGTTGTGGATGCGCACCTCCATCATCGCCCCGAACACGCCATCCGACACGCCCTTGCACCCGGCGGCCACGCCCTCGCGCGTCACGAGCCCCACGAACTCGCGCCACCGCTCGGCGGCCTGCCCCGGCGGCATCGCTCGAGAGAAATCGGGCTTCGATCGCCTGTGCGTGCGCGCGTGCAGCGTGAACTGCGACACGAGCAGCACCTCGCCGCCGACGTCCGCGACCGAGGCGGCCCAGGGGGCGGACGTGGAGGCGGTTTCGGCGGCGGCTTGAGGCGGCTTGTCGAACGCCTTGAGTCGGAGGATCTTGCGCGCCATCGCCTCGATCTCGCGCGGCGTGTCGGCCTTGGCCAGGCCCACCAGGCACAGGAGTCCCGGGCCGATGGACGAGACGACGGCGCCGTCGACCTGGGGATGGGGGAGGGTGAGTTTTTTTGGGGGGGAGAGGGGGGCGTGAGAGAGCCGAGGCGGCGAGCGAGCGAGCGGCGAGCAGCAACCAGGCCGCGCAACGTCGACGGTCGTCAGACGCGGTGGGGATCATAGGAATCTCACCTCTACGGCCGCGCTCGTCACCTTTTGGACGACGGCGCGCATCTCGCGGGGGTCGGGGCGGCCCTCGTGCGCGGGCGCGGAGGAGGCGAGCAGCAAGTGCCTGTTGCTTCCGCTCTTCGTGTGCTCGCGAATTGAATTGCCAAATCGAGTTCTGGTCGCGTTCCTTAATGTCTTGTGATCGTGTACCAGGCTAGTACCCTGTTGATCGAGTGGAGCAGGCAACGCGGAGCTGGCGTTTTAAGCCGATGGCGGCTGTCGCCGACTGTGGCGAAGACGCCGCCGCCGACGCCGATGCACGCGCCTCGCTTCCTCCTTCTTGCACGCCCTCTCTCTCTCTCACACAACACACAAACACCCACACCCACAGACAGGATCGACCGATTGTGATCGCCCCTGCCCCGCACTCCTCTGTCGACAAAAGAAGCCCCGCCGCACATCCAACCACCTCCCTCACGGCAACAGCAACCCCTCTCCTCATCCATCCCGCCTTCGCGCGGGCGCGCCAGTGAATGCTCCTCCGCCTCGCGGCGCGCAGCAGCACGCGCGCTGGCCGACCCGTCGTCTCGTCGTCGTCGTCGTCGTCCTCCGCCGCCGCAGCCGCGGCAGCAACAAGCGCAAACATGGCGGCGCGCCTCCCGCCGCCGACCGGCGCCCCTCAAGGCGCCGTCCAGGGCCGCCTCACGCTCGACCCTTCGGTCTACCCCCTGGCCAGGCGCGACGAGGCCGCGGGCGACGTCCTCCACGGCATCTTCTGCCCGGACCCCTACCGCCACCTCGAGGACCCGGACGCGGACGAGACGGCCGCGTTCGTCGAGGCGCAGAACGCCGTGACGGCCAAAGTGCTCGGCTCCGAGGCCGTGACGTCGCTGCGGGCGCCCTTCCGCGCGCTCTTCGAGCGCCTCTACAACTACCCGCGCTTCTCGACGCCCTTCAAGCGCGGCAAGGCCTACTACTACTACCACAACAGCGGACTCCAGCCGCAGAGCGTGCTGTACCGCACCGAGGACCCGGAAGCCCCCCACGACCCCACCACCGCAAAGGCCTTCCTCGACCCCAACGCGCTCAGCGCCGACGGCACGGTCGCGCTGCGCGACGTCTCGTTCAGCGAGGACGGCGCGCTGGCGGCCTACTCGCTCTCGGACGGCGGCAGCGACTGGAGCGTGATCCGCGTCATGCGCGCGGCCGACGACGACGACGACGCCGCGGGCGGCGGGGGCAAGTGCGGCGACCCGTTGCCCGACGTGCTCAAGCGTGTCAAGTTTTCGTCCATCGCGTGGACGGTCGACGGCAAGGGGTTTTTCTACTGCCGGTACGACGTGGACGAGGGGGGCGCGGGGGGGGGCAAGGAGGCGGCGGAGAAGAATGAGGGCGATGGCGGCGACACCAAGGGCGGCGACGAAAAGAAGGGCGACAAGTACGACGGCACCGAGGTCGAGCGCCTGTCGGGGCAGCGCCTGTACTACCACGCGCTGGGGGACGACCAGTCGCGCGACGCCCTCGTTTGGGAGGACAAGGAGCAGGGGGAGTGGATGTTCGGGGCCGAGTGCACCGAGGACGGGCGGTTCCTTTGCCTGCACGTCTCGGAGGGGTGCCAGCCGCGCAACAGGCTGTACGTGCTCGACCTCGCGCGGCACGTCGGGCGGCGCGAGGGCGGCGAGGGCGGGGGCGGGGGCGCCGAGGGCCCGCTCGACTTTTCGTCCTGGCCCGTGCGCTCGCTGCCCTTTGCGCGCATCGTCGACGACTTTGAGGGATCGTACGACGTCATCGCCAACGAGGGCGCGACCTTTTACCTGCGCACCAACCGCGCGGCGCCCCGCTACAAGGTCGTGAAAGTGGACGTGACCCCCGCGCTTGACGCGGCCGCGCGCGAGCTCGAGGAGGCGGCGGGCAAGGGCAAAAAGGCGGCCTCTGGCGGTGGTGGATTGACCCCCCTGTTCCCCTCGTACGCCTCGTCCGCGGCCGCCCTGACCCCTGCCGACGGCTGGGAGGAGGTCATCCCGGAGCACGACCGGGACGTGCTGCAGGGCGTCGTGGCCCTCGAGGGGGACCTGGCCGTGGCGCGCTGGCTGCGCGACTGCGTCTCGGGCCTCGAGCTGCGCTCGCTGACGACGGGCGCCTTGCTGCGGCCTTTACCTTTGCCGTCCTTGGGGGACGTGAGCTCGGTCAGCGGCACGCGCAAGTCGCCCGAGCTCTTTTTCTCGTTCACGTCGTTTGTCGAGCCGGGCGCGACCTACCGCATCAAGGACGCCGGGGACCAAAGCCAGGCCGCCCCTTTGCTCTTCCGCGCCACCAAGCTGAGCGTCGACCACGACCCGGCCGACTTTATCACGGAGCGCCTGCACGCCGTCTCCAAGGACGGCACAAAAGTGCCGCTGTTCGTGACGCGCCACAAGAGCGTCCCCCTCGACGGCGACAACCCTTGTTTGTTGTACGGCTACGGCGGCTTCAGCATCAGCCTCACCGCGTCCTTCTCCGCCTCGCGCCTCGCGTGGATGCGCGGGTTCCGCGGCGTCTTTGCGCAGGCCAACCTGCGCGGCGGCGGGGAGTTTGGCGTCGGGTGGCGCGACGCCGGGAGCGTGCTCAACAAGCAGAACGTGTTTGACGACTTTGTCGCGTGCGCCGAGGCGCTCGTGCGGGGCAACTACACAAAGCCGGGGAAGGTGGCGATCCAGGGCGGCTCCAACGGCGGGCTGCTGGTCGCGGCGTGTGCCAACCAGCGGCCCGACCTGTTTGGCGCCGTGATCGGGCAGGTCGGCGTGATGGACATGCTGCGCTTCCACCGCTTCACGATCGGGCACGCATGGTGAGTTGATTGATGCAGAGAGAGGGAGAGAGAGAGAGAGTTGGTTTTGGTTTTGGCTTTTTGCTGACGCTTCTCGCCCTTTCGCCCCGCGCCCCCCCCCCCCCCCCCCCGCTCTCCCCCCCCTCAACCCACACAGGCAAAGCGACTACGGCCGCCCCGAGCAGAACGAGGACGAGTTCCGCGTGCTCGCGTCCTACTCCCCGCTGCACAACGTGGCCCTGCCCGAGCAGGGCAAGGGGCAGTACCCGGCCATCGTGCTGGCGACGGGCGACCACGACGACCGCGTCGTGCCGCTGCACTCGCTCAAGCTGCTCGCCGCGCTGCAGCATGCGGCGGCGGCGGCGGCGGGGGCGGCCTCGGCGGGTGCACCCTCCTCCTCTTCGTCGCCGCAGCGCAACCCGATCGTCGGGCGCATCGAGGTGCGCGCGGGCCACGGCGCGGGTAAGCCCACCGCCAAGATCCTCGAGGAGACGTCCGACCTGTTTGCGTTTGCGGCGGCCGCGGTCGGCGCGAAATGGACCGACGAGTGATCCGATCGATCATCGCGGGGTGCACATAGATTCAATCCGTTTGTATTAAAGCATTCACGTTTTTTTCTAATAAGCGATCGCGGCTCTTTATCCGAGAGAACAAGGGCGCTCTCAACGCCGAGGCCGAGGGCTGACTCGAGGAAAGCCGGGGTGGGTGCTGGTTTGGGGGGCACGCGCGTTTTCAGTCAAGGGGTGGGAGGACGAGGAGGCGCGGGGGTTGAAGCGCTCTTCCGCTGCGCGCCTGTTTTTCTGTTGGCGGCGGCGGGGGACGAAATTGATAAAGACCAAGGGAATAAAACCCCCAAGGAAAAGTGACAGGGTTGGCGTGCGGCGGGGCCCAGCGCGGCCGTCCGAGATCCGGAAAAGATCAATGGCGCATCAGCGCTGGTCAGTCCCGCTCGAGCACAACGGCAGCGTGGCCGCGCCCGAGAGGCCTGCGACCGGCATCGTCGTCTCGCCCGCGTTGGAAAACGGCGGGATCACGACCAGCAGCTGCCGCATCCGCCTGCGCCCAGGATTGTTAAAGGTGTAGGCATTGTCCGTGCTCGACGAGCCCGCAAACGGCTGCGTGGACGTGCACCACGCTGCGGGGGCCCCCAAGCCGATGCTGTCGGCGGTGGTCTGCTGCACGGTGGCCGCGATCGGGTTGCCGCTGGCGTCGAGGCCGATGGAGTACCCGGACTTGTCGCTCGTGAAGCGGAGGAGGGTATTGGAGCCGGGCACGGCCGTGATGTCCGACGCGCCCATGGCGCCCGTGATCGTCGCGCTCACGTCGGCCGTGCCAACCGGCGTGAGCGACGCCACCCCGGCCGACTCGCTCAGCTCGTACGTGGCGACAAATGCCTTGCCGCTAGAGCCGCCCGTGCCGTAGAAGCGGTTGCTCTTGGGCCCCGCGCCGAGCCCCGCGACCGCGGGCGCGATGTCGAGCAGCTTTTGGTACACGCACGGCTGGCCCGCCGTCTGGGCGGCGGGGTCGAGGAGCAGGACAAAGCCGTTGTCGTTGCTGCTCTTGGGGCGGCCGGCGATGAGGAGCTTACCAGTCGACGTGGCCGCGACGTCGTTGATGGCCGAGTTGTCGTCGGAAAACTCGTCGCCCGTCGTCGGCATCACGCAGATCAGCGACGCGTCAGGCGTCGCGATCGTGACGGTGGTCGGGTTGAGGCTCGCGGCCACGTAGACCGACTTGCTGCTGCCTGTGGTAAAGTAGGTCGTGGGGCTCGCGCTGCCGCCGCAGGGGTCGCACGTGGAGACCACGCACTGGCCCTCGCTCGACGCCGTCTTGACGCCCGCGGTGTCCTTGCCGAGCGGGCAGGCGAAGCGGTCGCTCGGGTTGGCTGTCTTGCCCGGGCAGTAGAAATTCGCGCCACACTCGGCGCAGTTGACGGGCGCGGTCGAGATCGCGTAGTAGCCCGGGGTGCACACGCACTTGGCGGCCGCGTCGCATTTCGCGTTGGCGCCGCAGGCCGTGCCCTCGACGCAAACCGGCGGCGGCGGCGGAATGGGGAAGCATTGGTTCTGTTCGCTCGCGCCGGGGTTCGACGTGAGTCCATCTCCGCACGGAAGCTGCGCTGCGGCGGTCTCAATACTGCCGCCCGGGCAATAGAACCCTGCAGGGCACTCCTGGACGCTCTTTCCGTCCCAGTAGGATCCCGGCGCGACGGTGCACTGCGCGCGCTCGGACGCCCCAGGTGCCGCGGTCGTCGTGCCGTCGGGGCAGGTCTCGATCGCAAGCCCGCCGTCATCAACGCTCCCGCCCGGACAGTAGCTGCCGACCGGGCACTTGAAGACCTCGCCCTTGATGGGGTCGTAGTAGCTCCCGGCCGGCGCCGCGCACGCCGACTCGTCGCTGTTGCCCGTCGTGCCCTCCGTCGTCGAGCCCTTTGGGCACGCGTCCACCTCTCGCCCTTGCCCCGTAAAGTCGCCACCGGGGCAGTAGCTGTCGACCGGGCACGCGAACCCCTCCTTTTTCGCCGGGTCGTAATAGGAACCCGGGCGCGCGAAGCAGGTCTCCATGCGCTCGAAATACGTGGTCGTCCCGGGCGGGCAAACCAAGCACTTGCTCTTGCCGACCAACTGGGCGGTGGCGGCGTACGCGTTGAACGCGCAGGGGGCGCACCCGCGCGGCGAGGAGGCGCCCTTTTTCTTGCCGCCCTTGCCGCCGTGAGCCGGGCTGGTGGTGGACGAGGAAGAGGACGACACCTTGGCGGCGGCGACGGTGTTGGCGCTGCCGGCGAGCGCGGTGCCCGCGGGGCAGAAGCAGCGGCCGTCGATGAGCTCGGGCGGGACCGGGCCGCTGGTGGCGCACGCGGTGCATGTCGTGGTCGCCGCGTTCTTGGAGGACTTGGCCCCTCCCTTGGTGCAGCGCGCGCACCACGCGTCCGACTTGGTGCAGGCCTTGCCAGTGAGCGCCTTGCTGCCGCCGTGCGCGGGGGCTGTGGGTTTTTTTTGCAAGGGGGGGGGGGGGGCGCGAGGAGCGAGGATGTCAGCTCGGGCTGGGCCCGGTGGGGCGGGTGACGGCCGCCGTCGCGCCTTTTCGGGGCGCCCCGCCGCGCGCGGGGGCGTCTTTCGCGTCAAGCCGAGCCCACCCCGAAATATCGAAACGTGTGTCGCGCGTCCATTCTTGAGGGCGCGGCTGGTCTCTCCCGCGCGGGCGGGGCCCGCGGAAGAGACCGCGGCCGTTGGCACCTCGCCTGCCTCAATCCCGGGCCGGCCCCGCCCAGAAAGCCCCAAAGAACCCGCACCATTCGCGGCCGCCTCGGCCAAACAGATGGAGGCAAGCAGTACCACTACAGCCGCGGCTGTGAGGAGTCGGTGCCCCATCGCTCTGACGTCAACACAGCCGAGAGGGGGAAGACGGAAAGGGTCCGGCTATGTTTTTTTTGCGAGTGACTATCGCCCGCCCGTGAGAGAGGGGGGGGGGGGGGGGGGGGGTAAACCAATAAGAAAAAAGATGGGATGGCAGTGTCGGACACTTTGAGATGTCCAAGATTGGAGATTGGGCGGTGGTGGGGCTGCTCGTTTGGGAAAGCCAAATGCTTTTGTTTCGTCGCCGCCGTCTCGTCGCTCGCGGCGCGAGCCTCGCGCGCCCCCCCCCCCCCCCCCCCCCCCCCCGGCTGCTGAAGACGGCGCGCCGCCGCCAACACAACACACACTCAAACCCCTAACCACAACCAAAACGACGACCGCCACCAACACCACCAGCAACAACGCACATGGCCTTCTCCTTCGGCGCCAGCGCCGCCCCGGCAGGCGGCGGGGGTGGTCTGTTTGGATCGGTGAGAGAGCAAGACGGACGTTTCAAAACGGCGAGCTCTCCTCCTTCTCTCGCGCGCGTCAAACCATCCCCCGACCCCACGACGCCGCCATCACGTCGCCCACGCGATCGAGGCCGGCTTTGCTCGGTCGAGCAAGCGACCGACGCGTTTGGTCCGGTGTGGGGGCGCTGCGCAGAGGCGGAGAGACAAAGCAGAAGCAACCGGAAGACGCCGTTGCGCCCCTCCCTCTCGCCCGCGCGCGCGCACACCCGCCTTTCTCTCTCTCTCTCGTACGCCGCAAGCAGCCGCATCCGCTCACTGACCCCCCCCCAACAAGAAACCCCAACAACCAAAACACAACCAAAAAAAACCAGAACCCGCCGTCGGCGTTTGGCGCGGCACCGGCGCCCGGCGGCTTGTTCGGCGCGCCCGCCGCTGCCTCAACCTCCTCGCAGCCGACCTTTAGCTTTGGCGGCGGCGCAGGCGGCGCCTCGACGACCACCCCGTCGCTCTTTGGCCAGCCTCAGCAGCAGCAGCAGCAGCAGCAGCAGCAGCAGCAACCGGCAGCGCCGTCGCTCTTTGGCGGCGGTGGCGGTGGCCTGTTTGGTGCCCAGCCGCAGCAGCCGCAGCAACAGCAGCAACAGCAGCAGCCAGGCTCCATCTTTGGAGGCGGCGGCGGCTTCAGCTTTGGCGGACCCCTCCAGCAGCAACAGCAACAACCCACCACCTCGCTGTTTGGCCAGCAGCAGCAGCAGCAACAGCCCGCAGCAGGCGCCCTGACGCTGTCGATGGCACCCCAACAGCCCCAGCCCCAGCAACAACAACAACAACTACTCCAGCAACAGCAGCAGCAACAACAAAACGCCTCGCTCGCCCAGCAGCAGCTGCAGCGCGAGGTGATCGAGCTCGCGGCGGTCTATGCCCCGCAGGTGGCGGCGCAGGCCGCCGCTGGGGGGGGGGCTTTGGCGCAGGCGGCCGTGGCGGCCGCAGCCGCGAGCGGGCGCTTCACCGCGCTGTTCCTCAACGTGCTTCAGGGGCCCGGGGCCGCCGCCGCCGCCGCCGCGGCCGCCGCGACCTCGCGCCCGCCCGAGGGCATCGACGAGCTGCGGTGGCGCCGCGCCGTGCGCGAGGCCGTCGCGACCGCCTCGGCCACGGCGGCAGCGGCCGCGGCCGCGGCGGCGGCGGCGGCCGAGGGCGACGGCGGCGCCCTCCCCTCCTCCTCCTCCTCCTCGGCCTCGGCCTCGGCCGCCGACCAGCAGCCCCACATGGTCCCCGTGGCCGCGCGCGGCTTCGGCGACCTGCTCGAGCGCGCGCGCCAGCAGGAGGCGGCCATCGAGGAGAACCGGAGGCGCCTGGCCGACCTCAGGGCGCTCGCGCACCGCCTCGAGGTGCGTCAGCGCGAGGACCTGCGCGCGCGCGCGGCGGCGGCGGTCGAGGCGCACGGGCGGCTGGCTTCGCGGCTGCTGGCCGTGTGCCGGTGCGTGGACGCGCTCGAGGCGCGCGCGGCCATGATGAGCGGGGCGTCGGGCCCGGGGGCGGGGCCCGCGGCGGCGGCGGCCGCGGCGGCGGCCCGGGCGCGCGAGCAGCGGCTGTCGGCCGCCCTCGCGCGCGTCGAGGCCGCGCTCGCGCCCGGGGCGCCCGGGGGCCTGCCCCGGCGTCTGGACGCCGTCGCGTCTGCCGCGCGGCTCGGGGGTGCTGGGGGTGGGGGTGGCGGAGGAGGAGGAGGAGGAGGAGGAGGCTCGGCCGCCGCCGCCGTGTCGTCGGCCGCCGCCTCGCAGGCCCTCGACGGCTCGTCGCTCGAGCGCCTGTACGGCGTGCTACAGGAGCACGCGACGGGCCTCGAGCGCCTGCAGGAGGTGCTGCGGCGCGACGTGGTGGACCTGTCCGTGGTGACGGGGTGAGGCGCGAGGTCTTCTGTGTCGTTTGGAGAAACGTCACAACGCATTGCCGACTTGCAAAACGAAAAACGACGCCTTTTTCTTCTTCTTCTTCTTCGAGCGCCACCCCCGTCGTCCCTCATTCCTCATCCCGCCTTGCGCGCAAAAAAGTTGCCCATGGCCGCGCGCTGCTGCGCCGCGTGCTGCTTGGCCTCGAGCCGCGCGCGCCGCTGCGCCGCGCGCACCTCAGTGAGAGATGCAGCCGCGGCCGCAGCCGCCGCCGCCGCAGCGCCGCCCTCGCCGACCCCCTCCCCCTCCCCCTCACCGCCCCCCTCCTCCACCCGCGCCTGCAGCATCGCCGCCGCCCTCTCAAACTCGGCGTCCGCGCGCTCGGGCTCGGCCATCATCGCCAGGGCCCGCGCGCGCCGGAACGCCACCTTGGCCAGGTCGGGCGCCCCCTCCAAGCCCTCCATCTCGTCCGCCGCGTCGCACGCCTTGAGCGCGCGCGCGGCGTCGCCCGCGGCCAGCGCCGCCGCCGCGAGGTTGGCCAGCGCCGCCCCCCGCAGCGCGTCGACCGCCCGCGCGCGCGCCTCGGCCCTCTCGCCGCTTCCGTCGTCGTCGTCCTCCTCCTCCTCTTCCCCGTCCTCGTCGTTGTCGGGGGCGTCGTAGTCCCGCGTGGACGCCAGCAGCCGCAGCAGGTGGTCGTACCGCCCCGCGGCCGCCGCCGCCTTGCCCCCCTTGTACAGGGCGTTGCCCTTGGCCTTCAGCCGCTCGGCCAGCGCCAGCCGCGCGCGCCAGGGGAGGCGCTGCCAGTAGCCCTCGCGCTCAAAGGAGACGAGGCGCACCTGGTACTCGTACGCGTGCTGCTGCTGCTGCATCGAAGTCGGTCCTCCGGAGCCCTTGCCGCCGCCCCCTGCCGCCGCCGCCTCGCGACGCGCGCGGCGCGCGTCCTCGGCGGCCGCCGCGCGCAGCTCGGCCGCCGCGGCCGCGTCGCCCGTCGCGGGCGCGGGCTGGGCGTAGCGGCGCGAGAGGCGCACGGCCGCGACCTCCCCGGGGGTCATCAGGCGCACGGCCAGCTCCAGGGCGGCGGGCAGATCGCCGCAGCCCGTGTCGGCCACCAGCGGGCGGCCGCCGAGGGCCGGGTCGGCGCGCGAGTCGTACTCCCATTCGGTGGGTTGGGGGGTTAGGCCTCCTCCTCCTCCGCCGCCGCCGCCGCCGCCGCCGCCGCCTCCGCCTCCGCCGCCACCTCCGCCTCCGCCGCCGGCCTCAGACTCGGACGCCGGCCATTCCCAGTCGTCGGTATTTTCGTCGTCGTCGCCCCCTCCTCCTTCTTCTTCTCCTTTGCCACCACCCGCTTGCGCCTGCGCCTGGGGCGCGGGCGCGGGCGGCGGGGGCGGGGCGGACGGGTCGAGCCTGCGCGCGCGCCAGTGCAGCCGCACCGTCGTGTCGTGTAAAGGGCAGTCGGCGGGGAACTCCCCCTCGCCCTCGCGCAGGCGGCGCTTGGTGGCGCCGCCGTCCCCCGCGAGGTCGCGCACCTGCACGAGGCCGAGGAGCTCGACGCACAGCTCGACCTGGTAGGCGCCCGGCGGGGGAGGGGGGATGATGGCATTGCCGCCGCTGCCGCTGGCCGACCCCGCCTCCGTCGTCGCCATGAGCCTCGCCGGCACGATGAAGAGCGCCCTCTCCCCGCGCGTCGTGTGCTCGAGCGCCAGCTCCACCCCGCGGGGGAGCAGCCCCAGGCCGAGCGGCACCGACAGCGGCGCGGCGGCGGGCGCCTCGAAGTAAGGGGGCGAGGCCAGAGGGGTGCCGTCGGCGGCCAGCGGCCGCAGCGCGAGGGCAAACGTGGCCTCGTTGGGGGCGCGCGCCGACTCCCAGCTGTCCGAGTCGCGGAGCGTGCGCTTGAAGAGGTCGTCCAGCTCGTCGTTCGCGGAGGCGGCGGTGGCGCTCGCCGGCCCCTCGGCACCGCGCACGTACACGAGCGAGCGCACGGGGGCGGCGGTGCTGGCCGCGGCGGCGGAGGACGGGGACGACTCTTCTGCCTTCTTCTTCTTCTCCTCTTTCTTCTTCTCCTTGTCGGCCTTCTTCTGTGCGTGCTTTGCCTGCAGCTGATTGAGGCGGCGCTCGATGACGGCGCGGTCGGTCTCGTGGGGGTCGAAACCGTCGTCGTCGTCGTCGTCGCTGCTGCTGCTGCTGCTGTCGTCCTCGTCGTCCTCATCGTCTTCGTCGTCCTCGCCGCCCCGGCCGCGCGAGGGCAGCACGCGCAGCAGCTCCACGTCAAAGGCCACCATGTCGGGAGGTGAGGCGGAAGAGGCGGTGGCAGTAAGACCGCCAACCACGCCCTCGTCGTCATCGTCATCGCCCTCGCGCGGCGGCGGCGGCGGCGGCGCCAGCGGCAGCACCCCGGCAAGGCCGCAGTCGGGGTGGGCAAAGCCATAGGCGCGGTGCGCGACGCGCACCATGCGGCGCTCGCCCGGGCGCATGCGCGACAGCACGAGCTCGAGGGCACGCGGGGGGCGCGTGCGCCCTTTTCCCAGGCGGATCGCGATGGGCGCGCCGCCCGTGATGCTGCTGCTGCTGCTGCCGCCACCGCCGCCGCCGGTCTTGCGGCCGCCGCGTGCCGCCGCCTCGTCCGCGCGGGTCGTGAACAGGACGCGCGCAGAGGATCCCGGGCCGTAGTCGTCGTCGTTGCCCAGCCCGCCCTCCTCCTCGACGGCGCGCACCGTCAGGTGCACGAGGACGACGTCGCCCGGGCCGGGCGGGAGGGCGTTGTTGTTGGCGTCGTCGGCGTCTCCGCCGTTGTTGTTGTCGCCGCCGCTGCTGCCCCCAAAGTCCGGCTCCAGGGGCGCCTCCAGCACCGCCCCGGACGCCAGGTCCTGCTGCTCGCGCAGCTCGGCGTCCTGGCGCTGGCGGTCGGCCTTGAGCTCGGGCTCGGCCGGCCACTCCTCGGGCGCCGGCCGCGCAAGCGCCTGCAGCAGCGCCGCCAGCGCCGGCGGCGGACGCGCCGGGGCGGCGGCGGCGGGCGGCGGCATTGGCGCCTGGCTCTCTCTCTCTCTTTCTCTCTCTCTCTCTTGCTGTGCGCTCGGTCGAGGGTTTGAGCGGGGGTGCTGCTGTTGCTCGTCCTCCTCTCTTGCTCTCTCGCGGGGCTGAATGGGAGGGGGCGAACGTCGTGATGGTGTCGAAAGTGCCTCGGGCGAGGGGGGGAGGAACCGTGAAGTGGTTGGACGTGGGGGGGAGGAGAGGGGAGCTCTCACTCTCGTGGGTTGCTTGTTGCGCCTTCGCGGTCGACTTGAGAGCGAGAGGGAAGATGATGGTGTGTGTTTGGGTGCGCGCGCGCGGTCGAAAGGGTGTGTGGGGGTGGGGGGAGCGCCACAACAAAGGAGTAGGACAAGAAGAGAGAGCGGCGGCCACCTCGTCGTCGGCAACAGCGCACGCCGCCGCCGCGCCCTCCTCTCTCTCTCTCTACTTCTCTCACACGCCCCCGCGCGAGACCATCCACACACTCTACCGACCCACCCCAACGAATAAAATAAGCGCCCACGCGCATAAACGTACTCATCCCGCCACGCGCGCCTGCATCCGCACCCCCCCTCAATAAAGCGGCGCGCGCGAGAGGAAGACACCCCGCGACAACCTGCCCTCTCGCCGCCTCTGCGATTTCGTCTCCCGCGCCCGCACAATCCCCTTCCTCCGCCCCCCCGCTCCCCCAATGACCTAGATAGCTTGAGACCCACCGTACCTCTCTGGTCACCCGCTTTTCCCGCGATCCCCCCGCGCGCGCGCGCGCAAAACAAAAAGGAAGAGGAGGATGAGCAGGCCAGGTGGCGAGACCACCACCCCGGCCTGCGAGAGGGAGAGGAGGAAAAGCGAGTCGCGCCCGCACACGCGGCGGCGAGGAGGAGGAGGGTCGCGCCTTGCGCTGGCCCTCGTCCTCCTCGTCCTGACGCTCCCCCTCCTCCTGGCGCGCCCCTCGCTCGCCGCCGCCGCCGCGCAGCGGGAGGAGCAGCAGCGCATCGCACACCGCGGCCCGGGCCGGCCGCCGGCGCCGGTGCCGGCGGCGCGCCGCCGGCGCCGCGCGCTGGAGTTGCCGGCCGCCGCCGCTGCCTCTCCGTCGCCAGCGGCGGGCTCGCTGCTGCAGCCCCCGCCGGTCGCATCTCCCGCCATCACCACCACCAGCAGCCCCTCAGCAGCAGCACCAACCCCTGCAGCGGTGGGGACCAGAAGCGGCGCCGCCAAAGCAGCGGCGGCACCTTCTTCCCGCGGCCCCCGCGTGCTCGGCGGCGGCGGCGGCGCGGCAGCTGCCGCCCCCGCCCCCGCCCCGACCCCCTCCTCCCCCTCTGCCCTGGCCACGCTGCTCGCGCCGCTCAAGCGGGCCTACGAGACGGCAGTGGCGCGCCGCGAGGCGTTTACGGCCATCAAGAGGTCGGTGCGCACCACCGTCGGGGGCAACGGGGAGGCAGGCGGCGGCGCATCAGCAGCAGCAGGAGGAGGAGGCGAAGCAGCGGCAGCAGCAGCTGCCGCCGAGGCCGCCCCCACCGCCCCCGCTCCCGCCGCGGCCCCGACGCCACCCCCGAAAAAAGCAAAGGAGCTGCTCGAGGGCGTGGCCGCGCAGCTCAAGCAGACGGAAGAGAGGCTGCGCATGCAGCGCTCGCTCGAGCGCGAGCTGCGGCGCCAGTGGACCGAGGACATGAGCAGCGGCATCGGCGGCCAGGCAGGAGCACCACCCGCCGCCCCCCCAGGCCCGGCAAACGAGTCGGGCGTCGTCGCCGAGGATGACGACCACCACCACGCCGACCAACACCACAACCACCACCACGGCCACTCCCACGCCCCGGGAGAGCGCTGCTCGACCCCCGGTCCCTCGGCGCAGCGCCTGGCGGCCGTGCTCGAGGAGGCCGAGGTGCACCGGCGGCTCCAGGAGCAGGAGGACGACGAGGACGCGCGCCGCCGGGGGCCCCTGTGGCGGCTGCGCGCGGCGGCGCACGCGGCGCGCGCGGGCGGGCGCGAGGCGCTGGAGGCGCTGGCGCGGAGGCTCGACGGCGATCAGGACGAGGAGAGCGACACGGAGGGGCGGCGCGTGCGCGGGGGCTCGGCGCCGCCGTCGTCGTCGCTGTCGGCGCGCGCCGCCTGGTCCCTGCGGCTGCAGGGCGAGGACGACCCATCGCAGCCGCAGCAGCAGCCGCAGCAGCAGCAGATGCGCACGACCAAGCGCGTGCGCACGCGCAGGGACGCCGCGGCGGAGGCCAAGGAGTCTTCCCCCGCGAGTGCGGCGCTGGACGCCCTCCCCGCAATCGGCAACGACGCCAACAACAGCGACGAGGAGCCGTCGCCGCCGCCGCGGGCGCCCCCCGCGAGGCCCGCGGCCGTGCCCGCAGCCGCCGCCCCTGCAGCGGCCTCGCCCCTCGTCCCCCGGCCACCCCCGCCCCCCCCTCCCCAGGGGGCCTCGTGGGGCTCGCTGTCGCAGCCGACGTACAACACGGGGGCGGCCGCCGCGACGACTGCCGCTGCTGCTGCTGCTGCTGCTGCGACCACGACAGGGGGCAACGCCGCCGCCAGCAGCAACACCAACACCAACAACAATAACAACCTCCCGCCAACCCCCGTCCGCGTGCCCCTGCACGTCCACCTCGTCGTCGCGGGGCCCACCGCCAAAAGCCTCGGCCTCCCGACCACCCCGGACGACGTCCCCATGGCCCGCATCCAGGCGCAGGTCGACGCGCTCAACGCGTTTTTCGGCGCGCACGACGTCAAGTTTGCGCTGCAGCTGCCCATCCACCGCGTGACCGACCCGTCGTGGGCCAACGTGCGGCTGGGCAGCCCGGAGGAGCGCGACATGAAGGCCTCCCTGCGCCGGGGCGGGGCAGAGTCGCTCAACCTGTACATCGTGCAGCCCGCGGACGGCATTCTCGGGTGGTCTACGTTCCCGTTTGATTTCGCGGGAAACTCGAATTCCGATGGCGTCGTGATTTTGCACGACACGCTCCCCGGGGGTCAGGCCGCCCCTTACAACCTGGGGATGACGGCCGTGCACGAGACGGGGCACTGGATGGGCCTGTTCCACCCCTGGCAGGGCGGGTGCACGGGCGGGCCCACCGCGGGCGACGGCGTTCCGGACACGCCCGCGTCCAAGCGCGCGGCGTACGGGTGCCCGGCCGTGGGGTCGGTCGACACGTGCCCCGCGGCCTCGGGGCTGGACGCCACCAGCAACGCCATGGGCTACGTGGACGACCGCTGCATGACGGGCGGGTTCACAGAGGGCCAGGCGGCGCGCATGCGCGTCATGTGGCGGGCGTACCGCCGCACGGCGGCCGCGAGGGGGTTGGAGCAGGCGGCGCTGAAGGGGGCGACGCTGGGGGACATGGCGTCGTGGTGGGAGCGCGAGGGGGGCAAGGGGGGGAGCGGCGGCGGCAGCGGTTCCGGTTCCGGTTCGGGTTCTGGTTCTGGGGCAGGAGGAGGGGAACCGCTCGTGCCCGAGGCGGGGGGCACTCCCAGGCCCGGTGCCGTGCCCGCGGCCGCCCCGCCCCTTGCCCCGGCCGACTTTATGGGCCCCGCCCCGCCGTCGGCGGCGTCGGCGGCCGCGGCTGCCGCGGCCGTCGCGGCGTCGGGCGTCTTTGCGCGGCCGCAGCAGCAGCAGCAGCAGCCGGCCTTTGGCGGCAGCAGCAGCAGCAGCAGCAACCCATACGCCGGCGAGTTCACGCGCCTCCTCCAGCAGCAGCAGCAGCAGGGCACCCAGGCGCAGCAGCAGCAGAAGCAGTGGCAGCAGCTGGTGTTTGGCGGCAGCGGCGGCGGGGGGGCGCTGGCGCCCTCGGCCGTCTTTGCGCCCCCTCCCGCCGCCGCGCCTCTGTCGTCCGATCTCGCGGCGTTTTACGGCGGCGCGATCAGCGGCGAGCAGGACGACGCGCTGCCCGGGGACGCGGGCTACTCGTTCACGATCCAGCAGGAGCAGGAGCAGGAGGAGCAGCAGCCGCTGCCGCGGCCGCTGCCGCTGCCGCTTGGGGGAATGCCGCAGCAGCAGCCGGCCCAGGCCAAGACGGCGCTCCAGCTGGCGCGCGAGATGCCGACGGTCCTCGCGGGGATGTATGGGCGCGGCTCTTACTAGATGATTGTTTGCAGGGTTGTTGCAAAATTTTGTGTGGGTTTTAATAGGTCTATCCATCTCCGCGAGATCAGTGGCGGGGGGGGGGGGGCGGGTCGCGTTCTCGTCCCTCTCTCTAAACGCCCCCCTCTCAACGCCCCCCTTTTCAGCGGCGGAACAGCGCCCCGAGCAGCCCCCCGCCGTTCTTGGGCCGGTACCGCGCCATCAGCTGCTGGAAGCGCGGGTCTGCCCGTAAGGGCGCAAGGTCCGGGTCGCGCTCGATCTGCCCCAGGTCCTCGTACCCGGCCCCCAAGCACCCCGCGAGCGCCGCGAGGCCTTGGTCCATGGCCCCCAGCGCGGCGTGCGCGCACGCGGCGTTGTAGCGCGCGGCCTGCACCTCGCCGTCAGACGCGAGCGGCGGGCGGTCGCGGAAGCGCTTGAGCCCCGTCCCCGGCAGGTTGGGCGCCTGCTCGAAGAGGGCGAGGGCGTCGGCGTAGCGCTGCTGCTGGAAGAGGCCAAGGCCCGCGTCGATGGCCTCTTTGGCGGTGTCGGCGCTGGGGAGGGGGGCGGAGGCCGCGCCGTCGGACGAGGCGGCGGCGGCGCGGCGGCGCGGGAGCGGCGGCCGCGCGGGCGGCAGCGGGGGCCGCCGGGGCGCTGCCGCTGCGGCGACGCCGCGCGCGCGCGCGGACGACGACGACGACGACGAGGGCGCGGCCGCCGCGCGGCTGCTCGAGGTGGGCGCGAGCATGGGTGCTGTGCTACTTGCTGCTTGTGCGGCGGGTGACGTGGCGGGTGTGTGGGGGGTGTCTCTCTTTCTTGTTTCGCTTGCGTTTGAGATCGAGGCCGCCGCTTTGATAGGGCGCGAGATGGTTGGAGGGGGGTCGCGAGGTGTCGTTGTTCTGTGTGTGTGTGTGTTCGAGAGCAAGCGGTGCATTGGCTCTGCGCGTATTCGGGGGGCAAGAGCCACTGCTCTTATCCTCCTCCCTCCCCCTCCCTCCTGTTTCCACTTTGCCCCAAAACCCTCTCCCGTCGACGCGGCGGCTCAGCCCCCCCACACACACATGTCACGAAAACCCCCCGATAGGAGCTCCTATCACCATCACTCTTTCTCAGGATGACAAGCCGCGTCTCCCCATGGGAGTACACGGCGATCGGCGCCTTTGGCGGCGTCTCCGAAGTCATCCTGATGCAGCCGATGGTCGCGTTCAAGAACGCGCTCCAGGAGGGCCGGCCCCTGCCCCGCTCGCCCGTCGCGCTCTACCGCGGCCTGCTGGTGAGGAGGCAGAGGAGGAGGAGGAGGGCGAGGAGGCGTGCGCGCGCCGGCAGGCAGGGCGGGCGCGCGAGAGAGCAACCGCCATGCTTTGTGCGCGCCGACGCCGACGCGCGCAGCCGCCGCGTTTTGGCGCCGTCGGCAGATGCGCCACAACAACGCCACCCGTGCGCCGCTCAGCACACAACGCATGCCCCCCTCTCCAAACGACACGCCCCAACCCCCCCCCCAAAAAACAAACGACAGGTCAACATGGGCTCCATCGCGCCCATCACGGCCACCCAGTTTGGGACCAACCGCATCGCTGAGCAGTGGCTGCGGCGCCTGAGGCGACCGCCCTCGGCCGCCGCGGGGGGCGGCGGCGGCGCCAGGGCCACCACCACCACGGCCGCCAGCGAGCTGCCGCTCTCGGGCGTCGACCGCTTCGCGTGCGCGGCCGTGGCCGGCGGCGTCTCGGCCGGGGTCGCCACCCCCACCGAACTCATCATCATCCAGCAGCAGAAGCACTGCGCCCCGCTCGCCGCGACCGTGCGCGACTTTGCGGCGCGCTACCAGGCGGCGTCGCTCTTTCGCGGCCTGGGCCCCTGCGTGGGGCGAGAGACCCTCTACGCCGCCGGCTACCTGGGCCTGTGCCCCGTGCTGTACGACGTCCTGCGCGCGCGGGAGGACCCCTTGCCCCCGCCTCAGGCCATGGCGGTCGCCGGCGTCGTCGGCGGGGTCTTTGCGGCGGCGGCGAGCCACCCCTTCGACACGAGTGAGTTGGGGTTCACGGGTTTTTTTGTGTTTGGGCGGGGGGAAGCGCCGGCCGCTCTTGCTTTTTGGCGCTCTCTCGCTTGATCTCTTTTCGTTTTTTTCGCCGGCGTTTTGTCTCAAACCCTCGAGCAACCCCACCACCACCACCCCAACAACATCTCTACCACAACAAACAATCACAACAAACAAACGAAACAGTCAAGACCCGCATGCAGGCGCACATGTACGACAGGGACGAGTACCTGACGGCCGCGCGCGCCGCGCGCACGATCTACGCCGAGGGCGGGGTGCTGACCTTTTGGAACGGGCTGCTGCCGCGCATGACGCGCATCATCGCGGCGACGTTCATCCTGATCAACGTGCGGTCGCGGGCGGTGGCGTACCTGGAGGAGGTGCGGGGGGGCGGGGGGGAAGAGGCCGGAGGAGGGGGGGAGCTGGCGGCGGCGGCGGCGGCGGCGGCGGCAGGGGCGGCAGCGGGGGCGGCCGAGTGAATCAAGGAGAGCGAGCGGTGGCCGCGCGCGTGCCTTTTCTTTTTCGCGCTTCCGCCCCCACCCCACAGGCAAGGAGGCATCCCATGTCTGTTTTGCCCCCCCTTGGTCTTCTTTTGCGGGCCCTTTCTAGGCCGCCGCCGGCGCCGCCGCCCTCGCTCGCCCTCGCCCTCTCGCCCTCGCGAAAAGAAACAAGACGGAACCGAAAGCGCCCAATTTTGTACTTTCTCTCTCTCCATTCGCTTGTAAATTCATTCCACCTGTGAGCCTTTCTTACACTCCGAAAACACCGACGACGACGACGAGGAATCGCGCGGCCGCTGACTACTGTCTCCGCTGCTGCTGCTGGTGCTGCGGCGGCGCTTGTTGGCCCTGCTGCTGCCCTTGCTCGCCTTCTGCCCCGATCAGCGAAAAGGCCGTTCCAAAGACCGAGCCAAACAGGCCGCCCGCGCCGGCGCCCGCGCCGCCGAGGGCGCCCAGGGCGGCGTTTCCGGCCGCGGCCAGGCCGCCCGCGCCGGCCGAGAGCAGCGCGCCGGCGCCGCTCGCGAGCCCCGGGCCGCCCCCCCCGCCACCGAAGCCAGCCCCGCCGCCCGCACCCCCACCGCCGCCGCCGCCGAGCGCGAAAAATGAGGCTGCGGCGGCGGGCGTGAGCACCGACGCGAACCCGCCGTGGGCGAACAGGCCCGCGCCCGAGGCGCCAAGGGCCCCACCCGCGCCGCCGCCGGCTGCAGCGCCCCCGGCCAGCGCGCTCGCGAGGGCGTCGGCGTCGGCCGCGCCGCCGCCGTCGGCGCCCAGCCCCAGGGAGGGCAGGCCGTACTCGCCCGCCAGCGCCTCGAGGGCGCGCGCGCTGCGCTGCAGCGCGAGCTGCGCGGGCGTGGCCGCCGCCGGGGCGGCAGAAGGCGGATCCGAGAGCGACGCGTAGAGCGCCGCCACGTCAGGTACGCCCGCGGCGACGGCGGCGGCGGCGGTGCCGGGCGCGGCGGCCTCGGCGGCGTCACTGTCGGCGCCGTCGGCGTCGAGGCCACCACCAGCAGCACCATGAAGCCCGCCGCCGCCGCCGCGCCCGCCGTAGATGCCGCCGCTCCCGGCGAGGCCAAAGAGCGCGAGCGAGGGCGTGCTGATGGGCAGGTACTGGAAGCGCGAGACTGCCGGGAGCAGCCCAAGCGCGCCGCCGGGCACGGCTGGCGTGCCGGCCGAGAGCGTGCCCGGCGGCGGGGGTCCGAGGCGAGCGCCGCCGGGCGGCTGCAGCAGGCTGAACGCGGCCGTGAGCGTCGACGAACGCTCCGCGTAGCCCTTGGCGGCCGCCCAGAGGTACGGCTCGTAGGTGGCCCAGTCGATGGGGTCCATGCGGGCCGCGATCGCGCGCTCGACCTCGGCGAGCAGCGCGTCGGCGCGGCCGGCGCCACCTGCGACCACGAGGCCGCCGCCGCCGCTGTTGGCGCCGGCCTCGGCAGCAGCAGCAGCAGCAGCAGCAGCAGCAGCAGCAGCAGCAGCGAGCTCGAGCTCCTCGGGCGAGCGCCCGCCCGAGAGCACGAGGCGCAGGACGCGCGCGTCGAACAAGAGCTGGAGGGCGCCGCAGTCGGACAGGACGGCCAGGGAGGAGGAGGAGGAAGAGGCGGCGGAGGCCGCCGCCGCCGCCGACGCCACCCGGCGCCTAAGCGCCCCGGCCGCCCCCGCCGCCGCCTCGCCCGCCAGCAGCGCCAGCGCGTCGAGCGGCGCGTCGTGCGCCCCGGCGCGCGCGACCTCGCGGCACGCGCCCGCCAGCAGCGAGGCGGCGGCAGCGCCGGGGGACGCCGGCAGGTGGAAGCGCAGCGGCTCGTCGTCGCCGCCAACGGCGCCCCCGACCACCACCTCTGCCCACGACGGCGGTGGCGCGCCCGCGGCCGCGGCCAGCGCCGGGTCGGACAGCAGGGACGCGTGCATGCGCGCGGCCAGCGCGGCGCCGGCCCAGGCGGCCCAGCGCGCGAAGCCGGCGGCGGCGACCGCGGCCAGGTGGCGGCGGGCCTCGCCGAGGCGCTGGCGCCGCAGCTCCTGCTGCTGCGAGGCATCGGCGCCGGCGTCGGCAGCGGCGGCGGCGGAAGAAGCAAGGTCGGCCGCAGCCCCGGACGCCGACGACGCGCGGCGCGCGAGCAGCGAGGACGGCAGGCGGGCTGGTGCCGCCGCGCCCGTGGCCGAGCGCCACGCCGAGGGCGGCGCGCCCAGCAGCAGGGGCACCATGGCGCTGCCGTCGCGCAGCGCGGCCGCCAGGCGCGCGAGCAGCAGCGACGCCTCGACGGCGCGGGAGGCGCGCGCCTCGCGCTCGGCGGCCAGGCGCGCGGGCGGCTTGGGGTTGTGGCCCGCCGCCGCGTCGGCGGCGTCGCGCCTGCGCTTCTTCTCCTCCTCCTCCTTGACCAGGGCGTCGACGCCCTTGAGGCGCGTCTCCAGGTCGGCCGCCGCGCCCGCGATGGCCTCGCGCGCGCACCGCTGGACGTGCGCCTCGAGCGCGGCCGCGCGCGCGGCAGTGCAGGGGTCGCGCGAGGAGGAGGACGAGGAGGCGGCGGCGGCGGCGGCCGCCGCCGCCGCAGCCGAGGCGAACGCGCCGCCGGCCGCGCCCGACGCCCCGCGGCGCAGCATCAGCAGCGCCGCGGCCGACAGCGGGGCCGCGCCGCCGGGCCCGGCCCCGGGCGTGCGCCAGAGGCCCGCGCCGCCACCGCCGGGCCCGGCCCCCGCGCACAGGCGCAGCGCGGCGTCGAGCGCGCGCTCGAGCCCGCCGTCAAAGGCGCGGAGGAGGGACGCGGCGCGCGTGCGGCACGCGGCGGCGCTGCCGGGAGGGGCGCCGGCGGCCTCGGGGGGCCACGGGGCGCTGACGTTGCTGCTGCCGCTGCTGCCGATGCCGCCAATGCCGCCAATGCCGCCGCCGCCGCCCCCCCCGCTGGCGCGCCCCGCGGGCTCAACCTGCTCGAGCGCGGCCGCCGCCCGCAGCGCCTCGTCGAGCGGGGGGGTCACGCGGCGCCACGCGAGGGCGAAGGCGTCGGCGACGAGGCGCTTGGCGCGCTCGGTGAAGGGCGTGTGCAGGACGGCGGCCCAAACATCGCGCGGGGGGGGAGCGAGCGGGGCGCCGCCATCGGATGCGGCGGCGGCGGCCGCGGCAGTAGCAAAAGGAGGAGGAAAGAGGGCCTCGCACACGGCCTGCCAGCTCAGGCGAGCGGCGCGCGCCTGCTGCAGCTGCGCCTGCTGCAGGGCCGACGTCAGCGAGCGGCTGCTCGCGAGCGCGCCGCTGGCCGCGGGCGACAGCAGCAGGCCGGAGGAGGAGCCGCCGCCGCCGCCGCCGCCGCCGCTGAGCGGCCGCCCGCCGCCGCCCGTGGCGGCGACCAGGGCGGCGACGGCGGCGGCGGCCTCGTCGGCGTCGTCGTCGTCGGCCTCGTCTTCTTCTTGGCCGTCGGCGAGCGGCGGCGCCGTCCCGTCGGGGTTGATTGCGACAGCCGCTGTGGCGGTGCCGGGCCGGGCGCCCTTACCGCCGCCGGCCCCACCCCCACCCCCCCCTGCCTCGCGCGGCAGGATGGGCGCGCGCCACTCGTCGCCGACGGCCGCGCGCAGCTCGCTCTCGACGTCGAGCAGCTCTCCGACGTCGTCCCCCGCGGCCGCCAGCAGCAGGGCGGGCACCCGCTCGGAGAAGAGCGCGGCCGCGTCGCGCGCCCAGGCCGCCGCGTCGCGGCTCGTCGTCTCGGCCGGCGGCGGCGCCAGCCTCGCGACGAGGGCCGCGACGGCCGCGCGCCACGACGAGGCCTCGGGGCACGCGCTCCCGCCGGGCAGGCCGTGCGCCGCGCCGAAGAAGAGCTCGCTGGCGTCGGCGTCGTCCTCGTGCGCAAGGCGCTGCAGCAGAGAGAGATGCAGGGAGGCGGGGGAGGAGGAGGGGGAGGAAGCAGCGGCGGCCGCCGCTGCAGCAGAGCTTGCTTCGACGCCGCCGCCAGCCTGCTTTGCGGGCGCCATGATGGCGCGCACGGCCGCGAGCGTGGCCATGAAGGACAGGGCCGACGCGCGCAGCAGGGCGCGCGCGGCAGCGGGCGAGGAGGAAGAGGAGGATGCGGCCCCGGCAGCCGCGGCCGCTCCTGCCGCCGCCGCCGCCGCGTCTGCCAGCGCCGCACGCAGCGCCTGCGCCCGCGCCTGCAGCAGCGCCTGCAGCACCTGCCGCGCGTCCAGGCCCTCCAGGGCCGCCAGCGCCACCAGAGCCTCGGCCGCGCGCAGCGCGCGCGCGCCCTCGGCGCGCCGCCGCTCGCGCGCCAGCGCGCGCCGCCGCCGCTGCAGCGCCAGCAGCCGATCCTGCGGCGAGCCGGCGGGGTTGGTGCTGCTGTTGTTGGTGTTAGCGTCGCTGTGGTGGTGGTGGTGATTGTTGTTGGTGTCGTCGACGACCGAGTGCTGCCGGTGCTGAACCAACGTGTTGAGCCGCTGCTGCTTGTCGCCACTACTGGTCGGATGGTGATCAGCCCCCGCGGCTGCGGCCGCTGCTGCCGCCGCCGCCGCCTCGCGCGCCTGCAGCGACAGCTGCGCGGCCGCCTCGGCCGCGGCCACGTCGGGCGCGCCCGTGCTCAGCAGCAGCGCGCGGCACGCCTCGCCTGCCTGCTGGCGCAGCTTGACGACGTTGGGCCACTGGTGCCCCAGCACGGGAAAGCGCGCGAGCACGTCGCGGGGGATGGTGTGGCCGCCGCTGCCACCGGCACCGCCGCCGGGGTCGAGCGTCGCGCGCACGCGCTCCGCCCGCAACAGCCGCCGCGCCGCGTCCAGCAGCTGGCCCGACTCGAGGGCGGACGTGACGACCTCGGGCGTGTCCAGCACGTACTTGACGCGCGCGCCGACCGCCAGCAGCTCGGCGTGCTTGGCCGCCGCGGCAGCCGCCGCCGCGTCGCCGCCGCCGCCGCCACCGCCGCCGCCGCCGCCGCCGCTGGGCCCTCCTCCCCCTCCGCCGTCCTCGTCGGCGGCAAAGGTGGCCGCCAGCGCGGCCAGCGCGCTCTGCACCTCGGACACGTTGCGCAGGGCCGCGCGGCACCCCTCGCTCACCGCCGCCACGCGGTCGGCGCCGTCGAGCAGGTCGCGGTGCGAGGCGCCCACCAGCCGCCTCAAGGCCTGGTCGCGCTCGCGCACGGCCGCGCGCGTGGCCGCCTCGATGGCGCGGATCTCGGCGACCGACTTGGTCTCGAAGAGCGACTCGGCCTGGCGCACGGCGGCGGCGCTGGCTTGTTGTTGTTGTTGCTGTTGCTGTGGTTCAGGGCCGTTGCCGACTGCTGGAGGGGCCGCCGCGGCCATCGTGGTGGTGGCGGCCATCGTGGGAAGAGAGCGAGAGAAGAGGCGCGGCGCGCGGCGCGCGTCGGCGCACGCGCTCGGCGGCGGTGTGTTGGTGGTCGCAGTTGGTCGCTCTCTCTCGCGGTGGGTTGGTGGGTGGTGGTGGTCGCGTGTGGGTGCTGTGTCTGGACCTCGGAGGATGGGTGACGAGCGGCGGCTCTGCGCGCGCGCGCGCAAAGGGGACGCTCGACGGTTCCTCCTCTCTCTCTTGTTCCCACCTCTCTGCTCTCGAGTTTGTTCTTCTCGCGCGCGCGCGTGTGTGTGTGTGTTCGACTCGGTTTATTGAAGCAGGGCAAGTCGCGGGCGCGGCGGGTGGAGAAGATGCTTGTTGTGTGTGTCGTGTCTGTGTGCGATCGGCGCGTCCGTGAAGAGGAGCGCGTTCTTGGCTTCTGCTGGAGGTTGGCTCCTCCTCCTCGAGTCGAAGAGGGACAAGCGCTTTCGCCCTCGCACGCCCGACGCAATCGCCGCCATCATCCCAACTCGAGAACGACCGCCCACTCAGCGACTTGCTCTGCTCCCCTCCCTACGATCGGCAGCGGCTGCTCTCGACGAACACACACACTGCGCACCCCCCCCCCCAACACACACCCGCCCAACACAAAAACCTTTCGCAAACCCGCCATGTCGCTCAGCGCGGCCGCCCAAGCGGTGCGCGCGGCGGTGCTGCGGCACATGCGGCTCGGGGTGCAGGGCCAGGCGGTGCCGGGCGGGCTCGGCGCGGCCGCGTCGCTCGCGTTCGTGCGCGGGTTTGCCGGGGGCCACTACCTGGACAAGGGCGAGGTCACCGAGCGCGTGCTCAACGTGACCAAGCACTTTGAGAAGATCCAGGCGGACAAGGTGCGAACCACCGCCGAGTGCCTGCGTGGCGCGCGCGCGCGCAGAGGGGCGAAAGAGGACGAGAGGCGCGGAGCCTAAAGCGACAAAGTTGGGGGGGGAGCAGGAGCAATCTGGGGCAGACGCAAGCCCGCTTTTCTCTCTCCCGTTTCCTTTGTCTCTCTCGTCGATGCTTCGAGCGGCGGGGCGTCACGGGCGCCCACGACCAGGACCGTCGAGCGTCGCCCTTCGACGAGCGTCGTTGGCCGAACCCTGTTGCCGACGCCGCGCGCGCCGACGCCGCCGACGACGCACGCGCGACCGCCGCCGCTGACGCCTCCTCTCTTCTTGCCCAACCCCCAACAAAACCCTCAAAACAAGCAGGTCACCGCCACCGCCAGCTTCGAGAAGGACCTGGGCCTCGACTCGCTCGACGTCGTCGAGCTCGTCATGGCGTTCGAGGAGGAGTTTGCCGTGGAGATCCCCGACGCCGACGCCGACAAGATCGCGACGGTGCAGGACGCGGTCGACTACCTGTCGCAGCACCCGATGGCCAAGTAGAGGCTGGTCAGAGGCTGGAATCATCATCATCTCCGCGAGGGACGACGGAGGAAGGAGCGAAGAAGAAGAAGGCCCCCAGTCACCCCAACAACGAACGAACGAACGAACCGCCCCCCCCCCCCCCCCCCCGCGCGGCAGCGCCGACGCCCCGCGCAAACATTGTAAATCCCAGACACGCGAGAGAAAGAGAGAGTTTTTCCTTTTGTTTGACACACTGGCGGTCGAGAGAGGTTGTATAGAAGTGGTTTATGACGTGTGTTTGGGGGGGGGAGGGGAGGAGGCGGATCATTACGGATGGAAAAAGAGGGCACGCGCACCCTTCCTTCCTTCTGGCGAGCGCGCTAAGCGCAAACGACACAAGCAACCAAAAACCTGATCCAAGAAAAACGAGGCCCGGCCGCCCTCATCTTCTCGTCTTTTGACATCACCTCAGTCCAGCTTGACCTCGTGGTAGATCCGCCGCACGAACGCGTTGCTCGCGCGGAACCCCACCGACCCCAGCATCAAAAAGAGGCCGTAGCACGCGACGGCGTTGTAGCCAAAGTAAAAGCTCGCCTGCAGCAACCCCCGCATGTCGCTCCGGAACACCCAGTAGAACAGGCAGTACCCGGCCACGAAGAAACCCGTAGACCCACCGCACAGGAACGAGCGCCACCACCACCGGTGGTCCTCCGAGGCGAGCTGGAAGTAGGTCAGGGCGACCGTGACGAATGCGGTGACGACGACGACTAAACCATACACGATGGCGAGGATGGGGTAGACGACGTAGACCTTGTGGCCCCACACGGTGGCGAAGACGTAGTAGAGCTCTGTTTGTTTGGTTGGGGTAATTTGGTTTGGTTGTTTGGTTGTTGGTTTTGTGAAGGGGGGTGAGTTGGCGCGCTCGCGTTTCGCCCGCCGCCGGTGGTGGGGGGGGGGGTCGAGCTGTACCACCAACCCACCAATATAGATCGCGCTAAACGGCAGGAACCCGGCCATGGCCATCTGCGCGGGCAAGGTGCGGTACCAGGGCACGGGCGGGATCTCCCTGGGAAACTTGGCCGTGCGGCAGGGCGCGTCGTACTCCCCCCTCGCGGATTTCCCCGCCGCGCCCCCCAAGACCGTCAGTGGGAGCGTCACCAGGGCCCACACGGCCAGGATGGCCACGATCGTCCCGAACGGCAGGGCCTGGGTACTCCCGCTCGCCCACGCGACGCTGTTGGCGACGGAGAAGACCGCGAAGAGCGGGCCGCAGAAGAGGCCCGCCGTGAGCAGGACGTTGCCCGCCCAGCGCCGGCCCCCCAGCATGCGGTACCAGCACGCCGAGGAGTAGGAGGCGACGCCCGCGGTGAGGGCGTACAGGACGATCCCCGCCGTCATCATGGCGCCCCGGTTGTAGGGGTAGAACGTGCCCAGCAGCGCGAGAGCGAAGACGCAGGCGGCGACGAGCAGGAGCTGCGTCCCCGCGCCCACAAAGGCGGCGAAGAGGGAGGGCTGCGGCGGGAAGCGGAACACATCGCCGTGCAGGTGCTTCCACCCCGTCTCGTCGTCGTCGTCCGCGCCATTCCCTCCGTTGCCCGACTCGCCCCCGTCCCCACCACCACCAGTCGCCCCCCGCGCGTACCGCACGAGGTCGGCCCGCAGCACGCGCAGGAGGATGGTCGCCAAAAATCCCGTCAGCAGGAGGACCGTCACGCAGCTGTTGACAATGGAAAACCAATGGATCTCCAAGTGCTGCGGCAAAAAGGAGTAGCGCGAAAACCTGTCCATGCGGTCCTCGAACTTGGTGTCGACCTTGTGCCAGCGGGCCGAGTAGGAGAAGGTCACCTCCCGGGGGGGCTCGAGGGCGATCCCCCCGCCCTCGGGCTGAGAAGGGGCGGTGATGTCGACGGTCTTTGTCGGGTCGGCGGCCGCGGTCGAGACGTTGAGCTCGATCACGCGGTCGCCGTTGTAGCCCACGTCAAAGTGGAAGTGCGTGAAGAGGTAGAGGCGGCGCTCGCTCTTGGCGCCCGTGGCGGCGGGGTCGGGGCCGCCTGGGTGGGGCTTGCCGCGGGGCTCCTCGCGGGAGGCGGCGGCGTTGGCGCCGCCGTCGCCCTTGCCGTCGCCCGCTCCCGCCCCCGCCGTGCCCGCGCCGCTGAGCTTTTTCAGCGGCACGCGCTCCACCTTGCCGATGAACCCCCACACGGGGAGGTCGTCGTCCAGGAACATCTGGAAGTAGTAGTCGTTCTCGACCGCGTGGCGCAGGGCGTCCAGCTCGCGGCTCGTGTACTTTTTCGAGCAGAGCTCCTCGTGGGACACGTCGGTGGCGAAAGCGAGCTCGTAGGGCGAGTTGACGAGGCGGTCGCCCTCGAGCACCTCTCCCAGGTCCTCCGGGCGGTACTTCTTGCCCTCCTCGGGCGTGCAGAAGGGAAGGGAGTAGTACTGGTAGGTCTCGCTGGGGTGTTTCGTTTTTTTTTGTTGTTGGTTTGGGGGGGCGCGCGGGCCGGCGGTGGGCGGCGGCGTGCGGGCGCGGCGTCAGTGTGTGTTTTTGTGTGCGTGTTCAAAGTTGAGCGTGCGGAGGTCGACGCGGAGCCGTCACTAGATGCCGCGGCAGAGCCGAGGCAGGTTGGATGCGCCCTTGCGCGCGCCCGAGGGGCACCTCTGGGATCGAGGGATGTGGAGGCTGGACGAAGGGAGAGAAGCTCTGCACGCGCGCGAGCCCCCGACGCCGCCGAGCGCGCGCGCGCGACATCGCCCGTAACGACGCCAAGCGCGCTCTCACTCTCGCTGTTTTCTCTCTCTCTCACCTGGGGTTGTGGAAGGGCCCGACCTTGTTGGCGTACAGCTTGACCTCCTCGCCCTTCTTGTACGAGTGGTTGCGCTCGCCGAGCAGCGCGCGCCCCCCTCCGCCTCGTCCTCGCGCCCCTCCTCCCGCTGCTCCTCCTCCTGCTGCTGCTTCTGCCGCTGTCGTCGCTGCTGTTCCCGCCACCACCATCACCGCCAGCGCGGCCACCGCCGCGCGGCCGCGTAGCCGCGCCATCGGGGCGTGGCCGCCGCGCGCGCGCCTCTGTTGTTGCCGGATGGGGGGGGGGGGGGCGGGCTCTCGCGCCTCTCTTGGAGCGCGCGCGCAGAAGAGGGGGGTGGTGGTTTGGTTGGGGGGTGGGAGTTGCTTCTTCCGCCCGCGCGCCGCGAGACTAAAGGTGGGGCAGGCAAGGAGGGACGCGGTGGCTTCTTAGAAGAGCGCGCTCGTGTTCGCGTGTGTGCGTTTGTTGGGGGGTTGTGTGTGTGTCTGTTGTCGCGCTCGCTGTGAGTGTGTGTTTGATCGACGGGCGTCACGCGCCGCGGCCCCTATTCTTGTTCCGCCGCCGCCCCTCGCGCGCGCAACCGCCCCCTTCTTGGTGTGTTGTTGTTGTTGTTGTTTGCAGCCCCAATGAATCGGGGAGGTTGTGTGTGTGTTGGGTTTAGGCCGGCGCCCTCATGAGGCGGGGGAGCCTTTTTGCTTGAGGTGTCGGTGAATCTATGAGGGGGTTAAGTGCGCGGCATCTCTCTTCTTCTTCGTCGCCGCCGCCGTCGCCATCGCCGCCGTCGTCGCTCGAGAGGGGGCGCTCTGTCCTCGCCCCCCCCCCCAAGTCCTCAAGCCGTACGTCGTCAAACGGGCTGCTCGCAGTAAAAGGCCAGGCACGGCTGCAGCCGCCCGGCCTTCAGGCGGGCCACCACCGCGGGCCACGCGCCGACCGCCTCGGCGCGGCCGTCGTCGAGCGCGACCCAGGCCCTCAGGCCCCCTCGCCCCCCGCCGCCGTCGCACACGGCAAACGTGACGTAGTGGCGGCCGTGGTAGCAGACGAGGGCGCGGAGGGCAAATCCGCCCGCGGCCGAGGCCGGGGAGGGCGAGGGGCACCACGAGAAGAGCGAGCGCAGGCCGCCGCCGCTGCTGCCGAGCGCGCGCAGGGCCGCGGGGAGCGCGTCGACGGTGGCGGCGAGCGCGGCGGGCGGCACGGCGGGCGACTCC
This sequence comes from Mychonastes homosphaera, assembly GCA_009193075.1. Taxonomy (NCBI): domain Eukaryota; kingdom Viridiplantae; phylum Chlorophyta; class Chlorophyceae; order Sphaeropleales; family Mychonastaceae; genus Mychonastes; species Mychonastes homosphaera. The sequence goes on along the minus strand of VXJC01000002.1, from coordinate 595,405 downwards.
CACACGAGGCCGAGCGTGAGGACGCGCGGCAGGCGGGAGAGGAGCGGGGCGCGCGCCGCCGGGCGGAGGAGCAGGGCGGCGGAGCCGCCGTTGGGCGTCCGGGCGCTGCCGCCCCCGCCCCCGCCCCCGCCCCCGCCCCCGCCCCCGCCCCCGCCCCTGCCGCCGCAGCCGAGCGCGTCGGCCGCTGCGAGAACCTCCTCTGGCGCGGCCGCCGGCCCCAGCGCCGCCGCGGCCTCGCGCAGCGCGGCGGCGGGCACCAGGTGCACAAACTTAGTGTACCGCAGCGCCTCGAGGGTCGCGGCGGCCGACGGCGGGGGGGGCGGGGAGGACGAGCCGCCGAGGGAGGCGGAGGAGGAGAGGGGGGGGGACATCGGGCTGCCCCCGCCGCCGCCGCTGCCGCTGCCGCCGCCAGAGCCGCCGGTTTCGGGCGGCGGCAGCGGCTGCTGCACGTCCAGGCCCATCACGGCGTGCGCGAGCGAGCGCGGCGCGGGCGCGGGCGCGACCACGGGCGGGGCGGAGGCCGCCGGCGCGGCGAGCCGCACGCGCCGCGCCGAGAAGGGGTCGGCGCCGGCCGCCTCGGCGCGGTGCAGCGCGAGCAGCAGCGACTCGAGCACCTCGGCCGCGTCGTGCATCTCGCCCGCGGCCAGGTGCTGGCCCGGGGCGCCCGAGGCGGCGTAGCCGGGGGATGCGGAGGCAGCCGCGAGCGCCGACTGCAGCCCGGCGGCCGACGACAGCCAGGCGCGCGCGGCGGCCGCGTCGGCGCAGGCGCGCGGCGGCTCGCCGCCGGCCGCCGCCGCCGCCGCCGCCCCCGCGCCCGAGGGTTGTTGCGGGAACAGCGCCGCGGGGAGGGGAGGCGCCGGCCGCGCCATGGCGCGGAAGAGGTCGGCCAGGGCCGCGAGCACGGCGCCGTCGGCCGAGCCGGCGCCGCTGCCGTTGCCGCGCGCGGCCGCCGCCGGAGGCGCGCGCAGCACCGCCTCGCGCAGCGGCGGCAGCGCCCACAGCGCCTGCACGGTCGCGTTGAGCGAGCACGAGTGCTCGCCCGCGGCGTTGGCGAGGCCGCGGGTCGAGGCCCAGAGCGCCTCGAGCACGGGCGCGGGGCCCCCGGACGCGCGCAGCTCGCCGCCGCCACCGCCGCCAGTCGCGAGCACCCACGCCGAGAGGGCAGCGGGGCCGCCGTCGGCGGCGGGGCGCGCGGGCGGCAGCGGCGGCGGCGCGGCGGCCTCGGCCTCCTGCTGCCGCTCGCGCTGGAGCTTGAGGCGCAGGCCCTGGTCCTGGGGCACGGCCCACGACCCGCGGGGGCCGGGGACCTTGAGCGACGAGGCCGACGGAGGGGCGGGGGCGGCGGCGGCGGCGGCGGGCCCCTTCCCGAGGGGTGGCGACTGCTGCTGCTGCTGCTGCTGCAGGCGGCTCGCGACCGCCGACCACGACGACAGCACTTGCTGCTGCTGCTGCTGCCCGGCCGCGGTCTTGCCGCCGCCTCCCAGGATCGGGGGCAGCACCGCGCTGTTGCTGGCCGCCGCCCCCGACGCCGCCGCCGCGGGCGCGGCGCGCGACGAGATCTCCATGTCGGGCGTGGCCGGCTCGGGCGGCCCGCCTGCGCTGCTGCCGCCGCTGCTGCTGGCCGGCGCCGGGGGCGAGGACGAGGCGGCGGCTGGAGACTGTGGAGGAGGAGTGGGCCCGGCGGGGCCGGCCGCGGCAGGGGTCGGCGTCGTCGCCAGGGCCGGCGGGCGCGGCGTCGCGGCAGCAGCCGCGGCCGACGCTGCCGGCGCGCCCTCCTCCTCGCCGGCCTCCTGCTGCTGCTGCTGCTGCTGCTTCTTTTGCTGTTGTTGTTGTTGGACGATGCGTTGTTGGGGCGGAGACGGCCGCTCAGGGTGCTGCATCAGCTGATCCCCCTGAGCGGCCTGGCAGTTTAAAGGCTCCGCTCCATTGTTGTTGTTGGTCGCGCCGGCCGCTGCCGCCGGGCGCGCCGGCTGCTGCTGCTGCTGCTGCTGCTGCTTGGCCGCGGGCGCCGGCGCCGCCGCGCGGCCCGCGGCCCCCGGAGGGGCCCCGGGCGGCTGCAGTGGCGGTATCGGCGGGGGCGGCGGCGGCGGCGGCTGCATGTGCTGCTGCTGCTGCTGCTGCTGCATCATGAACTGCTGCTGCATCTGCTGCTGGTGCTGCTGGTGGTGGTGGTGCTGCTGCTGCTGGTGCGAGCGCGGGCCGCGCCGCCCCCCGCCGCCGCCGCCGCCCTGCTGCTGCTGCTGCATCGGCGGTGGTGCCATTGGCGGCAGCGGCATGGGCCCTCCGCCGCCGCCCACCATCATGGGCGGCGGGAGGATGCCGCCCGCGCCGGCCGCGAGCCCGGGCGTGTACCGGCCGGGGACCACGCCGCCGGGCGGCGGCGGCGGCCGCCCACCAGCATGGCCCCCGCCGCGCCCTCGGGCAGCGGCAGCGGCGTCATCGCGGCGGCGCGGCGGCGGCGGCCCTCCCATCGGCGGCGGCGGCGCCCCTTGCGGCAGGCCCTCTCTCTTCTTCTTCGTCTTCGGCGGCTTCCCATGCCAAAGGGCGGCGGCGGCATCATGGCGCCGGGCGGCGGCGGCGGGGGGGGCATCGGCACCATGCCGCCGGGCGGCGGTGGCGGGCCCCCCATCCCGTGCGGCATGGGCGGCATGGGCGGCGGCGGCGGCGGCGGCGGGCGCCCTGCCGCGGCCGCGGCCGCGACCGCCAGCATGTGCTGGTGGTGCTGGTGCTGGTGGTGCTGGTGCGCGGCGGCCGCCGCCGCGTGGTGGTGGGGGCCGAGGCCCGCGGCGGCGGCGGCGGCCGAGGGCGCCGCCCCGCCCTCGGGCTCCTGCTTCTTCTGCTCCTGCCGCTTGCCGTTGGCGGCCGCCGGCGCGGCCGCGGCCCCGTTGGCCGGCGCGCCGTTGGACGCCGCAGCCGCCGCCGCCTGCTTGGCCTGCTTGGCCTGCTGCTGCTCCTCCTCCTCGGCCGCGCGCATCAGCAGCGCGCCGTCGCCCGTGTCGCTGGCCGGGGCGCGCAGCGCGGCCTCCTGCGCCGCGCGCATGGCCCAGTAGCTGCTGCTGTCCGAGAGCAGCTCGCGGCGGCGGCGCTCGACGAGCTCCTCTTGCTCCTTGCGCAAGCGCTCGAGGCGCTCGAGGCGCTCGCGGCGCGCGGCCTCGGCCTGCTCCTCGGCGCGGCGCGCGGCGGCCTCGCGGGCGGCCTTTTCCGCCGCCTCGCGCTCGGCCTTCTCCGCCGCAAGCCGCTCGCGCTCGCTCTTGCCCTTGTCCTTCTTCTTGCTCTTCTTCGAGGCGCGGCGCTCGCGCTCGGCGGCCTCGCGCTCGCGCGCCTCGGCCTGTTGTGGTGTTGTTGTGGATGTTATTGGGGGGGGTGCGGGGAAGAAATAGGAGAGAGAGAGGTGAGGAAGAACGCCGAGCCGGCGGGAGAGCGACGCAGCGCGGCCGCCAAAAAAAACGAGGGGAAGGGGCAAACAGTCCGGTCAGACCCGAAAGATGGTTGACGTGATACGTTAGTATCATCATGGTGTTGGTTCAGGAAACGCTTTTCGCTGTTTTCCATCATCGGACTCTCCCTCGTTTTTTTGGGGGGGGGGGAAGGGGGGCGCGACAAAAAACGCGCTGTCGCGCCCCGCTCGCTCGCTCGCGCTTGCTCGCTCGCTCTCGACTCGCTCGCTCGCAGCGCCAACCAAAAACCGAAAACAAAAAAACATACTCACCTCCATGCGGATGACCTCGTCCTCGGCCTCCTTGGCCCGCCGCGCCGCGAACTCGGCCGCCGCCGCGTCCAGCCGCTCCTGCAGCATGGGCAGCACCAGGCTCGCGCCCACGGCCGCGCCCGGGTCGTCGCACGCCGCGTTGCACAGGTGCGCCTCGAGGTGCAAAAGAGCGGCGCGGCCGTCGGCGAGGCGCCCCTCGACCGCGCGCACCTCGGCCTTGATGCGGTCGAAGAAGGCGCGGTCGTCGGCGTCGGTGTAGAGCTGCTTGCGGACGTCCTTGGTGAAATGGGCGCGCATCTTGGCGAGCTGCAGGGCGGCCGGGGTGACGGCGGCGGGCGACTTGAGCGCGAGCGCCGACGGGGCCTCGCCCGTCTCCTCGTCGCCCTCCCCCTCGCCCTCGCCGTCCGCCTCGCCGCCCCCCTCGGCGACCGCCGCCGCGCCCTCCTCTTCCTCCCGCCGCCCCCGCGCCTTGCCCTCCTCCTGCCGCCGCTCCTCCCGCGCCTGCGCCGACTCGGCCGCCACCTGCGCCGACAGGTCCGCGTACCGGTCGGCCAAGGACTCGACCGTCTGCCGCCACCCCTGAAGCTGCTTCACCTCGCTCTCGCGCTTTGCCGCCTCGTACTCGAGCCGCTGCCGCGCGTCGTGCAGCTGCTGCACGCGCATCCCCCGCTCGCGCAGGGCCGTCTGGGCCTCGAGCTGCTCGCCGATGGCGGCGTCGGCGACCTGGTGGCGGTGGCGCTCGGCCTCGGCGGCCGTGCGGAAGCCGTGGGGGGGCGCCGGGGGGTGGTCGGCGGCCGCGCGGCCGCCGCCCTGCTTGACGGCCTCGAGCTCCTTTCGCAGGCGGTCGAGCCCCGGCTCGTGCTGGCGGATCTGCGACCGCACGGCGCGCAGCTTGCGGTCGCCCTGGATGTGGTCGTAGACGAGGGCGTGGAGCTTGGCCTGCGTGAGGAGGGCCTCGCGGCGCAGCATGGCGACGATCACGTGGTCGGGCGTCGAGGCGGTTGGGCTGGTGGGTTGTTGCGTGGGGGCGGCGGGGGCGGGGGCGGGGGCGGGGGCCGCCGCCGCCTCGCCGCCGCTGCCGTCGGCCGGCGTCGGCGGCGCGGGCAGGGCGGCCGCGGCCGCGGCGGGCACGGGCCGCAGGTCGTACCCCTTGGCGGCCAGGTCGGCCGCCTCGCGCCGCGACCGCACCATGGCCGCCAGCAGGTCGCGCGCCTGCCGCAGGCGCACCTCCCACCCTGCCTGCTCCTCCAGCGCCCCCACAAGCGCCTCGTGCGCGCGCTGCGTGGTCGGGGGGAAGCGCGCCGACAGCGGCCGCTTGGCGCCGTCGCGCGCCTTCTCGGCCGTCGAGACGATCGAGCCGTAGAGCCACTCGAGCACGAGGCCGCAGCGGTGCGGGTCCTCGCCCGGAAGGGAGCGCCGGGGCGTGCCGTCGCTGCCCAGCAGGCGCGCGGCGAGGTGGCCGAGCCAGCGCGGGTCGACGGTGAGGGCTTGGCCGTCGGGCGTGAGCGCAAACAGGTCGACGTCGCCCATGGCCTCGTCGTCGTCCTCGTCCTGGTCGGCGTTGGTGCCGCCGGCTGCTGCTTCTGCTGCCGCTACTGCCGCGGGCGCGGGCGCGTCGCCGCCGCCCTCGTCCTGCTGCTGCTTCTGCTGCTGCTGCTGCTGCTCCTGCTTGCCGCCGCCGCCCTCGCCCCCTCCCCCTGCCCCTCCTCCTCCCTCGCCCTCCTTGTCCGCGCGCAGCTTGACCGCCAGCGCGTCCACGCGCTCCACGAGCCACTCGGCCAGCCGCGACAGCTCCTCGGGCGCCAGGCGCTCCAGGTCCTCAAAGTGCAGCTCGGCCGCGCCGCCGCCGCCGCCACCCGCCGCGCCGCCGCCAGGGCTGCCGCCGCCGCCACCGTCGCCGCCCATGCCCTGCCCGGGGGGCGAGGGCGTGCTGCGCGCCGACGCGGGCAGGCACTCGCACACGAACGCGGCCGCCGGGCGCGTGAGCGCCGCGGCGATGGCGTCGTGCTCGCGCTCGGCCGCCTCCATTACCGCGTGCACGATCTCCACGTTGGCCTCGCGCACGGCCGACGTGATCTGGTCGGCCGTCGCGCGCTGCGGGTGGTGGTGCCCGTGGCCGTGGCGCCCGCCGCCCGCGCCGCGGCGCGGCAGCGGCGGCACGGCGACGGCGCCCTCCTCGGCCGCGGACGCGCGCTGCTGCAGCGCCTGGAGGCGCGCGAGCAGCTCGGTCATGCGGGTGCGCAGGGCCGCCTCGGCCGGCAGCTCGGCGGCCTTTGGGTCGTGCGGGGGCAGCAGGCGCGCGAGCTCGGGCCGCAGCGCGCGCTGCCGCACGAAGGCGCGGAAGGCGTCGGCGTCGGTAAACTCGGCCACCGCCACCGCCTCGTCGCCCTCGCCATCAGCCGCCGCTCCGCCCTCGGAGCCGTCGGCGGGCCAGCGCCAGAGCTTCCAGGTGGCGCCGGCGGGCGGGGTCGTCGTCGTCGTCGGGGGCGGGGCGGCGGCATCGCCGCCGCCGTCGGCGGGCGGTTCTCGTGCCGCCGCCGCCGCCGCCGCCGCCGCCGCCGCCGCCGCCGCCGCCTTGAGCCGTCGGATGCCCTCCTCGAAGACCTCCTCGATCGAGGCCTCGACGCCCAGGTCCATGACGAGGGTGTCGCTGTCCTCGTCCGCCGCCGCGCCGCTGCTGCCGGCCGCGTTGTTGTTGGCGTTGTTGCTGTTGCTGCTGGCGGCGACGATGGCGCCGCCAGCGCCGCCGTCGCCGTCGGCCGCGTCTCCGCTGCCGCTGCCGTCGGCGGGGGCCGCGGCGGCCGCAGAGGCGTCGCCGCCGCCGCCAAACAGCGGCGCGCGCGCCGCCACGGCCGAGATGCCGGCCTCCTCGACCGCCTGCGCCCTCGCGCGCGCCGAGACGGCCCGCGCGGCCGCGCGCAGCTCGTCGAGCGGCAGCGTCAGCCGCCGCACGCGCTCCTCCTGCGGCAGCGTCTCCCACAGCGGCCGCGCGGCTGCCAGGCGGGTCGGCGGCGGGCAGCGCGGCCGGGCCCGGGGCCGGGGCGCCCCCGCCGCCGGCGGGCGCAGGGGGGGCGGCGCCGGGCGCGTCGGGCGCGGACGCCGCGGCGGGCCCGCCGCCGTTGCTGGGGGCGCCGGTGCCGCCGCTGCCGCCCGCGGACGCGGCGCTGGCGCCGCCGGCCGTGGCCTTTTTGCCCTTTTTGTTGGCCATCGTGTTTTGGCGCTCGATGGGGCGGGTCTTTTTTTTTGGGGGGGGGGGGAGGTTGGGGGTGCTTTTTCTTTCTTCTCCTTCTGCTTTCCTGTTCAAAAGCCGCGCGCGCCCGCTTGAAGATCTGCGTGGGTTGGGGATGTGGGTTTTGGGTTGGGGGGTGGGGGTTAAGGCGGGCGGGGGAGATGTTTGAGCGTGAGACCCAGTTGTGGGAGGAGGAGGCGCGGTACGCCTGGCGCCTCGCTTTCTCTCCAGGCGCCGGCGGCCGCCGCCGCCGCCGCGGCCCCGGAGCGCTGGGCACGCCGCCACCGCGCGGCCCTTCCCCGCGCCGCGCCCTCTCGAGGGAGGCGTGCGGCAACTTTGGCGATGGGCGCGCGGCCGTCCGGGCGATCGATCGGCCGTCCGAGTGCCGCGGCGGTCGTGGCTTTTGACGAGACAAGGGGGCGCGAGCGGGGGAGGGGGCGGGGGTGGGGGGGCGAGAGAGAGAAGGGGCTCTGTGGCTCCTCAGGCGAGAGCACCCTCACGCGCGCGCCGCGCCCTTTTGGCCGCGCGCCGGAGCCTCGGTTGCGCGCCCGGGCGACGCACTCAGCGGCATCAGCTGCTCGCGCGCCGCCCGGCATCCGTGGCTTCCGCGCTGGATTCCTCACCTGACGACTAGGTGCCGCGAGCGGCGCGAGCAGAGAGAGGGAGCTCTTGCCCTCTCTCCTCTCTCTCTTCCTCTCTCTCTCTCGAACCAAGTGTGGGCCGCCGGGCGCCCACTGGCCAATCGCCCCGATTGGCAGGGCGGGGCTGCCCGCTACCGCTCGCCGGCGCGCGAGGCCTTGGCGCCGGGCGGGGGGACCGCGCGCGATTCGAAGGAAAGGCGGCCCCTCTCTCTGCGAGGGCGGAGAGGAGGGTGGTGTGCCCTCTGAGAGGAAGGAAGAGCGCCGCGCCGCGCGCGCGCGAAGGAGAGAAACAAGTCTAAGGGGGGGTGTTGCGGCTCCTCTTTGGGGTGATCGTGCGGGCTCGCTTTTTTTCTGACACGGCGCTAAGTACTTGTCGAAGTGTGTGCGAAGGAAGGGACGAGGAGAGCGCGCGCGGTGAAGAAGCGCGGCGGGCGGCGGCGGCGGTCGGAGCGAGGCCGCGAAACTCTGGCGATCAGACTTTTTTGTTCTTCTCTTGTCCTCGTTCCTCCGGTCTTTAAAATCAAGAGGGGATATTTTAACACGCGGATCATCGAGCTAAGGAGGGCCACAGATCAGGGGGGGGGGGGGGGCGCATGGCGCAGCACGCGGGGCGGGGGCGGAGGGGCAGACGCGATGCCGCCGCCGCCGCTCTAGCGCCCCCGCCCCCCCCCCCTCTCCCGCCGATCCCCCCCCGCCCCTCAACCCCATTTCCTCTTCTCTCTCTCAAGCCTTGTTCGCCACGGGCTTGGCCGCCTCCAGCATCGCCACCACCTCGGGCTTGGTAGCCAGGTCCCGCGGCGACCGACCCTGCTCGTCCCGCACCCCCACGTCCGCCCCGGCCGCCAGCAGCTCCTCCACTTTGGGGAGGTCGTTCTCCGCCGCCGCCATGAGCAGGATCACGTCGACGGGGGCGGCGCCGCCCGAGAGCATGCGCTCCATGCGGTCGTACGACCCCTCGTCCGCGAGCATGCCCATGTAGTTGAAGTAGTGCTCGACGTCGTCGAGGCAGTAGTCGTCGCGGCTGCCCTGGGCGGCGTAGATGCCGGCGTCGGCGCTGCCCATGCCGTTCTTGCCAAACTTGAAAAAGCCGGCGGCGGCCGAGGGGCGGCGGCGGCGCTCGCGCTCTGCGGCGGCCGATGCGGCGGCGAGGCCGAGGGCGAGGGCGAGGGCGGCGCGCGGCGCGGCGGCGGCGGCGGTGCTGGTGCTGGTGGTGGTCGACGCGGCGGCGGTGCGGCGCGGCGCGCTGCTGGTGCGCAGGCCGGCCACCGAGGCGGCCGACGCGCGGTGCAGGAGGGCGGCGGACATTGTCTGCTGCTTGTACGTGTGTGCGCGGGCGCGGAGGAGGAGAAACAAGTGCTCGCCCCTTCTTTTCTTCTGGGTGTGCGCGAAGCTCGAATCGCCGTCTGCTCGTCCTTTGGGAAGGAGGTGCGAATGCGGGAGGACCTTGCGAAGGCGAGATGTGTGCTAGGGGAATCGAGCGGGCGTTCGAATGGGGCGATTGGGCGAGGGAGGGCGGCCGGATCTTGAACGCGATTGCTGCGGCAGAATTCCGCGACGACCGCGCCATCGCGCGCGCCGGCGCGACCTCGACCCGCCCCCTCCCCGGCCCGTCGCTCTCCTCTCTCTCTCTCTCTCTTTCTGCTCCTCTTTACACAAGACCACGGCCTTCCCCTTGCTCTCTCTTAGAACGCAAACACGCTCCGAAGCGCGTCCTGAAGCGCGCGCAGGCGCGGGATCGCCTCGCTCCACCCGGCCGCGCGCGCCGCCGCCGCGTGCTGCGCCTGCGTCGGGCGGCGACGCGCCTCGGGCACGGCGATGCGCCCGTCCGCCTCGAGCGGCACGGCCGCCAGGGGCACGGGCAGGCTGCTGCCCGTGGCCGCGGCCGTGCCCGCGGCCGCGGCCCCGGGGGCGTACCCACCGCGGAAGGCCGTGCCGCCGCCCGCCCCGCCCGCGCCGCCGCCGCCCCCTTTCGTCAGCTGCTCCCTCAGGTCGCGCTGGCGCGCGCGCTCGGCCTCCTCGGCCGCGTAGCCGCGCACCTGCTCCTCGACCTCGAGCACGTCGACGTCGTTGGCGAGCTTCCAGACTGTTTGGGTTGGTTTGTGCGGGGGTGTTGTTGTGATTGGTGGTGAGAGAGAGGGGGCGTTGGCGCCAGTGCCGTCGTTTCGTCGCCAAGGGGGAGCTGCGTTCCGGAGGCCAACGCCCCAACTCAACTGATGTCCTCGACCATCTCGAGGTAGTCGTCGTACGCGGCGGCGGTGTCAAAGTCCTCGCGCTTCTTCTTGTAGCTGTGTGTGGGAGGGGGGAGAGGGGCGGGGAGGGTTTCAGCGTTTTCGCGAGAGCGCGGCGGCGTCGGCGGCGTCGTCGGCGTCGTGGGCCGACCGATCGCGCTCTCTCCTCTCGCCGGTGGGACTCACATGCCGAGGATGCGCGCTCGCAGCTCCATCTCCTTCTTGACCATCAGCTCCGCGTCGTCCATGGTGGCGCGGTGACGGAAGAAGGAGGGAGAGAGGAGGAGAGGTGATGAGCGCGCGCGCTCTCTCTCTCTCTCGTCGTCGCGCGCGCTTGTCACGCTCTCCTGGAGGCCGTCATCGTTGGTTCGTTCGCTCGTTCGCTGTGTGTTTGTGTGAGTGCGGGGCGGTTTCGTGTGGAGGCTCCAGTGAGCGCAGGACTTGTTGCCAAGCAAGTCGACGGCGTCGCCCGTCGCCGCGAATCGCGGCGCCGCGGCGCGACCTTCCACGCGCTGTGAAGAGGGGCCTCGCGTTCCTGCACCGCGCCATCGCCACAACCTGCCTGTTTTGCCAACAAAACACACGCGTCAATCAAGCATCGCGCCGCGTTCCCGTCTGTCCCACTTGATTCGATTTGGGCGCGCGCGCAGAAACTAAAACCACAGAGGCGGAAAACGTGAAGAGAGGCCCTCTTCAGCTTCTTTCCCTCGCGCCTTTGCCCCCGATCGCCTCGCTCGCGCCGCGACGCAAAACGTGGCGTCCGATTGTGACAGGTAAGCGCGCGCCACGCGTGGCCTTGCCCTCCCATACGGCGTCACGGCCTCCGATTCCCCGCGCGAGGCTGTCGTAGGAGAGACTCGAGCAAGAGGAAGGAGGGAGAGGGACCCCCTCCTCCTCCGACCCCCCTTCAGACATCTTGCCCGCCCAAAAGCCTCGCGTCCGCCCCGGCGCGCCTACTCTTCCGCCCCATTCTTGCCCCGCCGCGCGCGCCTCGCGAGCGCGGCCTCGCCGGGGCGCGCCGGCGGCGCGATCGGGGCGGGCGGAGCCCCGGGAGATGGAGCTCTGACCGCTCTCTCTCTCTGCCCCCCCTCCAAAAACCCTCTCTTACACACGCGCGCCCTCCCCTGTCCCCTCCCCCCGCCACCCGCAACCCCCCATTCCCACGCCAGGTCGCGCGCAGGCCCCGTCGCTCCAAGGCCGTCCACCCGGCGCGGCGCGCCAGCCCCCGGCCCGCGCCACATTGCCCTTTGGTGTTTGGCGTCGTTTTTATTCGCCGCGCCACGTCCGCCGCTTCCGGCGCTTGCGGCGCGCACGCCGAATCAAGGACCTGCAACTGCCAACCGACCAACAACCAACAAACCAAAAAACAATATGAACGGCTTCGAGGCGCTCCCGGCTGGGGTGGTCATCGGCGTGCCGGCGGCTAGCGCGGCCGGCCCCCAGCAGCACCAGCAGCAGCACCAGCCGGGTGCGGCGGCGGCGGCGGCTGCAGCGGCGGCGGCCGCCGCGGCCGCGGCGGCAGCAGCGGCGGCCACGGCGGCCAAGCAGCACCAGCTCTTCAAGCAGCAGCAGCTGATGATGCAGCAGCAGCAGCAGCAGCAACAACAGGCCAAGACCGCGTTCGTCGTCGCGTCTTCGGGCGCCAGCGCGGACCAGCACCAATCCGTGCCGCCGGCGCCGGCCACGCCCGCGCCCGCCGCGGCCGCCGCACTCCTCGGCGCGTCGCCGCAGTCGCAGCTGCTCGACCCGTCGGCCATGGCGGCGCTGGCGGCCCTGGCGCGCGCGGCGGCGGGCCCGGACAGCGGCGCCGCGGGCGTGAGCGCCGCGAGCCCGGGCGGCGCGGCCGCCGCCCTGTCGATGCTCCACCCGCCCGCCCCCCGCCCGCGCCCGCAGCAGACGGCGCTGGCGGCGGCGGCGGCCAGCCCGACCAGCTCCGGCACGGCCAACACCAACGTCAGCGGGGGCGGGGCCGGGGGCGGGAACGACGCCGCCATGCGCGACGCGCCCGCGGGCGACCAGACCAGCAAGCTGATGATGCAGCAGCAGCAGCAGCACGAGGCGCTGGCGCGGCAGGCGGCGGCGGTCGCGGCCGCGCAGCATGCGGCGGCCCGCCAGCAGCAGCAGCAGCAGCAGCAGCAGCAGGGGCATCCGCCCATGCCGACGGCGCTGGCGGCCGCGCTCGCGCAGCTGCCGTCGTCGGCGTCCGCGGGCCTGCCGCCGCTGTTTGGCGCCACCCCGCCCAACAGCAGCGCCACGAGCGGCGGGGGGGCTGCCGCCTCATTCTTCTTCCTCCACCAGCAGCAGCAGCACAACCAGCAGCAGCAGCAGATGCTTTTGGGCGGATCGCTGCCGCCGACGTTCGCGGTGGGCGGGTCTTGGAGCGCCGGGTCGCCGCACCAGAACAACCAGCAGCAGGGGCAGCAGGGGCAGCAGCAGCAGGGGCAGCGGTTCCAGCACCCGTTCGCGCACCTGCTCGCCGCCAACGCGGCCGCCGCGCACGCCGCCGCCGCCGCGGCTCGCCCGCCGCGCCGATCGCCGCCTCGCTGCCCGCGGCCGCGCTCTCGTCGCAGCAGCCGCCCGCCCGCGGCCGCGCCCTCTCCTCCTCCAAGCTCGGCGGCGGCGGCTCCAGCCTCGGCGCGGGCCTCGCCGTCGGCAGCCTCGGCAGCAGCCACGGCGCGCTCGGCGGCCTCGGCGGCGTCGGCGGCGGGAGCGGCGGCGGCGGCGGCGGCGGCGTCAGCAAGGCGCGCACGTTTCGCGGCGTGCGCCAGCGGCCCTGGGGCAAGTGGGCGGCCGAGATCCGCGACCCGCGCTGCGGCGCGCGCCTGTGGCTGGGCACCTACGACAGCGCCGAGGAGGCCGCGCGCGCGTACGACCGCGCCGCCATCGACATCCGGGGGGCGCGCGCGGTGACCAACTTTCCGCGCGCCGCCTATGGGGCCGGCGGCGGCGAGGGTGGCGGCGGAGCGGCGGGCGCGGCGGGCGCCTCGGACGCCGGCCCGGGCTCGCGCGACGCCGGCGCCGGATCGCGCGCGGGCGCGGCCATCGCGGCCATGGCGGCCGCGGGCTACTCGGGCTACTCCTCCCCGGCCTTCGGCTCGTCCCCGGCCCTGTCCGCGGGCGGGGGCAGCCTGCGCGGCCTCCCCCCGGGCGTGCCGCTGCCGCGCGGCCTCGCGCCGCGCGCGCCCTCGGAGGAGCCGTCGCAGCAGCACCACCACCACCACGCGGCGGGCGGGGGCGGCGGCACAGCGGCAGCGGCGCGGCGCGCCAATGTGGACGACGAGCTCGCCGACATGGCCGACGCGCTGCTGCTGCTGCACGAGGGCGCTTGAGAGGAGAAGGAGAGAGTTTGGTTGTGAAGTTGGGGGCGCGCCGTCTCTTGGCGCGCTTTCTCCCCCTCTCTCCCTCTCTCCCTCCCACCCCCACCGCCCTGAACTCCTCACTCACGACCGCATACGGCGCCCCGCGCGCGCCCATCGAGCGCTCCCCTTAACTCCCCCCCCCCCCTGCCTGCCCCCCCGCACTTGCGCCGCGCATGCGGCGCGCGCCCCTCCCTCTTCACTTCGGGTCGCGCCGCCGCCGCCGCAGCCGCCACTGCTGCTCTGTTTTTTCATTGCGGCGAACTGTACCATACATCTACATGCACTCTCTAATCAACCCCAGCACGCGCCTAAAAAAACAAAAAAGCCCATCGCCCTGCAGCAGCCAAAGCAGCAGCCAAAGCAGCAGCAAGCCGCAGCAGCAAGCCGCAGCAGCAGCAGCCCGCCCGCCGCCCACTCCCGTCCTCCTCCCATTCTCTCGCGCGCGCGCCGCATTTTTGGCATTATTTTGAGTGGGAGACGCTAGAGAAAAGAGAAGAAGAACGAGCCTCCATTTCACGCATTGTAAAAAGAGCGCGCATGCAAGGAGGAGGTCGAATTGTCCATTACATGCGTGCGTTTTTTTTCTCGTTGCCCCGGGGGCGGGGGCGGACGAAAAGGAGGGAGGCCGGGAAAAAATCGCTCCCCCAATCCCCTTGATCGTCAACCCCTTCACGCGTTCGAGCACGCCTTGGCGGCCGCCAGCTTGGCCGTCAGCGCCGCCGACGCCTCCTCGAGCTGGTCGCAGTAGGACGCGATCTGGTTGACGATCAGGTGATGCTCGAGGCTGCTCGGCTCAGGGATGGGCGCAAACAGCGTCGCGTCCTCCTCGGGCAGCGGCTCCTCGCCCGCGGCGCGCCGCGCGGCGTTCTCGTGCCGCCTGCGCTGCAGCCACGCGGCCGCCTGCTGCGCCTGGCGCGCCACCGAGCGGTGGTACGCCGCCACCTTGGCCTGCTCGCCCAGCAGCTCGTCCACGCACTCGACCAGCGCGCCCGTCGCGCGCTCCACAAACGCCGGCTGCGTCAGCGACAGGCGCTCGAGGTCGGCCGCGGTCGCGCCCCCGCCTCCCCCCGCGGACGAACCGCCGCGCGCCGACAGGCACGCGTCGGCGATGAGCGCCTGCGCAAGCGACGAGTTGTGCACCTTGAGGGGGACCTCCTGGAACACGTCGCGCCACGAGATCCCGGCCTCGCGCAGCTCGCGCCCGCTCAGCTTGCCCGCGCGAAACGCCGCCATCAGCGGCGCCTTGACGCGCACGGCCTTCAGTCCGAACCCGCCGCGCGCCGCGCGGTCGGCGTCGTACACCAGGCACACGCACTTGCTGCGTAAGGACTCGTGGAAGTTGACGAACGTCTCGACCATCTCGGCGGTCTGATAAGCGCCGAGGGGGGCCGACTGGTACCACCCGACCGTGTTGTTGTCGGCGTTGGCCTCGCGCAGGCAGCGCATGACCTCGAGCTGGTACTGGCCCGAGGCGTCGGCGTCGGCGGCGGCGCTGCTGGCGTTGGCGGAGGAGGGGCCGCCGGCCGCGGCGGAGGCGTCGGCGTCGGCGAAGGAGGCCTGGTGGGTGTTTTTGGAGGGGGAAAGGAGGGTTGGTGGGGGGGTTGAGCGCGGCGGCCCCGTCTTTCGAGGGCGGCGCGGCGGCGGCGGTGGCGGCGCTGGCGGCGGCGGCGGGCGATCCTCGTGCGCTGTCAGGCCTGTACACGACTCACCGGGAACGCGAAGCAGTCGGTGACCTCGAGCGTCTGCCCGACGTCGAGGCCCAGCAGCTGCCCCGTCGCGAGCTGCTGCTGCTGCGACTGCGATCCGTGCCCCGCCGCGGCTGCTGCTGCGCTGCTGCTGCTGCAGTGCGCCATCACTTTGAGGATGACCTGCCCGTCGATCTGCACCGACTTGAGCGGGAGCTCGCGCGCCGGGGTGGACTCCACCGCGCGCTTGAGCACCTCGGCGGCGCTCATGGCTGCTGGTGGCGGTGGTGCTGCTGCTGCTGCTGCCGGTTCTGCGCGCGCGAGAGAAAAAGAGGGGAGGAAGAGAGGGAGAGGGAGTTGCTTCGGCCGCCGCTTTTCGGGCGTGCGCGATGTGTGCGTGTGTTGGGCGGGTGTGTGCGCGCGCGAGGGGGGGGGGATCGAGCGCGTGAGTGTGTGTGTCTGCGTGAGAGTGTGGTGTGTGGAGGATGTGAGACTTGTCTGTGAAGAGGGCGAGGAGAGCAAGGAGGGGCGGACGTCTTGATGGAGGGAGGGGAGAGCGCTCCTGTGAGCAACCTCTTCTCCCTCGCCCAACTCTCTCTCAAAACCCAAAAGCAGAGCATCGCGCGATCACACACACACAGCGACTAGCACGCGCCACCCATCATCAGCCTCCGCCACCTCCAGTCGAGAAAGGGCTCGTCCGCAACAAGCGTACTCCAAGAACTGACGTCTTCAAAAAACTGAAGGAGCACCCGACACGACCAGACGTCGAGCGTCGGGATGGCGCGCGCCCGCGCGGGGGCGCGGCTCCTGCTGGCGGCCGCGGTGATCGCCGCGCTGGCGGGATGGTCCGCCGCCGCGCCGGCCGCCGAGGACCCGCGGGTGAGCTGCTGACGTTGAACCCAACGCAGCGCCGTCGCCGCCGCCGTGCGCGCCACGTCGCGTCTCGCTCATCCCCCCCCCCCCCCCCCAACAAACACACACACAGCTCGCCGAGCTCCGCGCCCTGCGGTCCAAGTCGCGCGACCGCGTCATCGAGCTGTCCACCGAGCAGTTTGAGCGCTATGCCAGCCTCGCGCCGCCGGCCGGCAAGAAGGGCGGCGCCGCCAAACCCGCCGCTGAGCGCCCCTACGCCCTGGCCGTCTTCATGTCCGCCAAGCACATGATGGACTCGCCCAAGACGCGCCTGCGCGACCTGCGGTTCGAGTACGCCCTCGCGGCCAAGGCCTTTGCCGACGCGCCCCAAACGACCGAGGCCGCCGCCGCCGAAACCGCCGCCGCCGCCGACCCCGACTCGCCCCCCTCGCCAAAACCCAAGGACATCTTTTTCGTCGAGCTCTGGCACCACGCGTCCAAGGACCTCTTCGGCAAGCTGGGGGTCAAGGCCCTGCCCATGGTCTTCGTGATCAACCCGTCCCACCCGGGCTTCAAGTCGGAGGGCGGGCAGCTCAAAGTGCCCGAGGACGACGAGATGGGCCGCGACGGCGCGGCCGCGGCCGGGTTCACCAAGTACCCGTGGGCCGCCGAGGAAATGACGGCGTGGTTTGAGAAACGTATCCCGGGCTCGAAATCCGCCCCTGTGGACCGCCCCTCCTTCGTCAAGTCCCCTCTCTTCCCGCTCGCGTTCGCCGCGTTCCTGGCGAGCGGAGGGGCGGCCGCGTGGAAGCTCTACGGGTCCCCCCTGGCGCGGCACCGGGGCCTGTGGCTGGCGGGCGCGCTGGCCGTTTGGTGGTTCTCCACGAGCGGCGGGATGTTCAACATCATCCGCGGCATGCCGCTCGTGGGGATCGACCCGCGCAACCCGTCGCGCGTCGCGTGGTGGTCCACGTCGCGCTCGGTGCAGTTTGGCATGGAGGGGTTTGTCATGGGGTCGTCGTACGTCCTCTTTAGCGTCCTGCTGGGCAGCGTCGTCTTTCGCGTGCCAAAAATCAAGACCAAGGGGACGCGCTCGGGGGCGGCCATGGCCGCGCTGTCCGTGGCGTGGTTCGTGCTGATGCGCATCCTGGCGGCGTACGAGAGCAAGACGGGCATGGGGCGGCAGAGGCAGTTCATCGGGTTCATCTAGGAAAAAAAGGACGGGTCTCTGTATTAAATCGGTGGTTGATGCGACACGCAGAAGCGCGTTTTTCTTTGTTTTCGGTTCTCGGGGCGGGGCGCGCGTCTCTTGCGCTCTCTCTCTCTCAATCGGTCCCAAGTCGCCGCCGCTTTTCCTTCACAACAGAGAGAGGGGGGGGGGGGAGAGAGAGGGAGGGTGGAGGCCGCGGCCGAGCGCCCTAGTCTCTCTTGGGGTGCGTGCACCTGTGCCGAGCGCCCTAGTCTCTCTTGGGGTGCGTGCACCTGTGCCGAGCGCCCTAGTCTCTCTTGGGGTGCGTGCACCTGTGTGCGTCTGTTGTTTGTTTGGCGGGGGCGCCCCCCGCTCTCTCCTCCTCTCTCCACCAGTCTAGTTGAAACCCGCCCCGATCTTGCGCCAGTCGTACGCGATGGGCGCCGCCAGCAGGTGGTCAGGGATGCCGAACCCGTTGACGAGCGCGAGCGCGGGCGCCAGGCCCACGGAGCCGTTGCCCCCGCCCAGCTCGCGCAGCTGCGCATTTAGCGCCGCGCGCAGCAGCGGCGCGCCTCCGCCCCCCGCGGCCACCGCGCCGTGCGCCAGGTGGTGCGCGAGCGCGCCCTCGGCGCGCGACGCGCCGAACACGAGCGCGGCCGCGCGCAGGGCGGGCCTCAGGCCCTCCGGGGCGGGCGGGCAGTAGGCCGCGGCCGCCGCGCGCGCCATGCGCGTGTCGGGCGGGGGGCACCCCCCGGCCATCGAGCAGCACGCCGCGCACGCCGCGCTCAAGTCGCCGCTCGCCGACAGCAGGTTCTCCAGCAAGAAGCGGTCGACGTGCGCCCACCCGAGCTGCACGACCAGGTCGAGGTTGTCGTCGAGGGCCTGCGCGGCGCCGGCGCCCTTGCCCTTGCCGGCGGCGGCCGCCGCGACCGCGCGCGCCAGGAAGCGCACGAGCTCGGCCTCGCGGCGCCGCGCCAGCGCCAGCACTTCGGGCGCCCCCACCCCCTTGGACAGGTCGACGGGCCCTCCTCCAGCCTTCTTGAGCGCCGCCTCGGCCGCGCGCGCCGCCTCGCCCCCGTCCTCCAGAAGCGCGCGCGCCACCTGCTGCATCAGCACCGTGTTGTCCCCCTCGAACGTCACGTCCACGTCCGTGTCGGTGCGCGTGGGGCCGATGCGGTTCTCCGCCAGCACGCCCATCCCGCCGCAGCACTCGCGCGCGTGCTGGAGCGACTCGACGCGCTGCCACGTGGCCGCGGCCTTCAGGCCCGAGCTCAGGACGTGCACGAGCTTGGGGTCGGGCGGGGAGGGCTTGCTGCTGGCGGCCTCGGTGGCCGCCGCCACGGGCCCGAACGCGATCACTTTGAGCGCCCCCATCCCCAGGTGCAGTGCATAGGTGGCGGCGACGCAGGGCAGCAGGCGGCGCTGGTGCGTCAGGTAGGTCATGATGACGCGGTCGCCAAACTGCGGGCGGTCGCTGGAGTAGCGCACGGCGATGGCCAGGCCGATCTTGGCCGCGTCGACGGCGCCCTGGGCGATCAGCACGCGGCCCGTCGTCAGGCCCCCGACCGTGACGCCAAACCGCGCGGCGGGCGAGGGCAAGGGCGAGCTGTACGCGCCCGTGGCCGGGTCCACGCTCGCGAAGCGGTCCAGCAGCGCGTCGTGCGGCACGCGCACGTGGTCGAACCACACCTGCCCGTTGTCCACGCCGTTGAGCCCCATCTTCGGGCCGTTGTCGCGGATGCGCACGCCCGGCATCATCCTGCCCTCGTCGTCGCGCAGGCGCGTCGCAAACACGTGCACCCCCTCGTTCTTGCCCTCGCTCGTGATGAGCTGCGCGAACGTCGTCGTGATCTTGGCGTGTTGCCCGGTCCCGCCGATCCAGAACTTGCTCGCCTCGTTGTTGGGCGTGTGCAGGACAAACTCGCGCGTGGACGGGTCGTACTGAGCCGTGGTCTGGATCCCCGCCACGTTGGACCCTTGGCCCAGCTCCGTCATCGAGAACGACCCGGGCAGCTCCAGGTTGTCCAGTTTCGGCAGCAAGGACTGGTGGTGCTTGGCCGTGCCCAGTTTTGCGATGGTACCGCCGCACAGCGTGAAGTGCACCCCGGCCTTGATCGCGAGCGAGTAGTCACAGTAGGAGAGGCACTCGAGCGCCGCGACAAAGCGCCGCGGGTCGGCGTTGTAGTCCGAGACGGAGAAGAAGCGCTTGGCGACAAACTTCTTGAGGCGGTCGAGGGTGAGCTGGCGGAACTCGAGGAGAGGGAGGTAGTGGTGGGAGTTGGGCTTGTAGAGCGGGTCCTTGAGGAAGGCAAAGATCGACGCGCGCAGCGCGACGTTGTCGGCCTTTTTTTTTGTGTTTTTTTTTTTGGGGGGGGGGGGGGGGGGGGGGTTAGATGTGGGGCGTGACGTCGTTTTTCTGGGCGGCTGTTTGACCTCTCGTTGGCGGCAGAGAGGGGCGAACCGGATCCGAGGAAGACGTCACGCACCACGAGGAACTCGGCCATCTGCCGCGGGCACGTGGCGGCGACGGCGCGCGCGTCGACGCCTGGGGCGGCGCCGGCGGCGCCGGTCGCGCCGGCGGCGGCGGCGGCCGGCGAAGACGGCACCTCGAGCGCGAGTGCGGCAGTGAGCTGGCGCGTCAGCACGTCGAGGCGCGCCTCAGCCGCGCTGCCGCTGCTCTTCTTGGGCTGGCTCGCCATTGCTTGTGGGGTTTTTTTTGCCTTTTCGTCGCGTGTCGGAAGGGAGAGCGGCTCTTTTCCTCCTCTCCTCTTCTCCTCTCCTTCCGCGTCGCCTCTTGCGGCTCGAATGGGCGTGCGCGCGACCTTGCGGCGATGCGGGTGGTGGATGTGTGCCGGTCGAGATATTGTTGGTGTGGTGTGCTTGTGTGTTGAATGGATGTGTTGGTGTGAGAGCGGGGGGCGGTCGTGAAGACGTCTCCTTTTTCGCCAGTCCTCGGGGGTGTCGTTTTTGCCGTTCCTCACACGTCAGCGTTGCCGCAAACCCAATCCGCACGCCAAACCGCCCCAAAACCGACATGGGCCGATCACCCGGGGCCACATCAACATCCCTGGTTCGCGCGCTCGATTGGACGCCCGGAGGCGCGCGCGCACGCGATGCAGGTCGGTGGGGTGCGATGGGCGGGGGGGGGCGAGGGCGATGGCGGTCGGGGCGCCGCGCTCGCCGCTCGGACGCCGCCGCGCGCCCTTCATGGCTCTCCCCCGCCCGCGATCGCTCGCACACAAGCCGACCACCACCATCAACGCAGTGTCCAGCGCCACCAAACCAGCGCGACAAACCAAGCGCGCGCGTCCTCGTCGTCGTCCCTCCCCGCCGAATCGCCGTCTCCTCTTCGCGCGCGCGCCGCCTTTCGCCCGAAAGCTCCGCGTTTCGCCTCATACATAGACCCGCGCGACACAAAGAAGTACCGCCGCCGCGACCTCCGAAAATACAGAACCGGAGGGCCGCGCGCGCGCCCCAAAAAAGCCCAAAGGAGGAAGAAGGCGGCGCATCAGCGAGCGCGAGAGGAGACGCGCCCGCCCGCGCTCCCATCCACCAACCCAACAGCAAAAAAACCATGCCCAAAGTCACGCGCAAGGAGACCAAGGAGGCCGGGGCGGGCCCGCTGCGCGAGGTGGCCATGGACGACCGGGACATCGAGGCCGGCGTCGAAACCGCGGGCGGCACCGACGGCGCCGCCGCCAACGCCGCCCCTTCGACCGCCCTCCCCGCAAAGCCCGCCTTCAAGCCCTTGTCGGCGAGCGAGCAGTCGGCCGGCCGCGTCGAGTTCCGCCGCGTCGCCGTGCCCCAGCACCGCATCACCCCCCTGCGCAACGCCTGGATGGACCTGTACAAGCCCATCACGGAGCACCTCAAGCTCGACATGCGCATGAACCTGCGCACCAAGCGGGTGGAAATAAAGACGACAAAGCAGACGCCCTCGGCCGACCTGCTCCAGCGCGCGGCCGACTTCGTGCACGCCTTTATCTTGGGCTTCGAGACGCGCGACGCCGTGGCCCTCCTGCGCCTGGACGACCTGTACGTGGAGACATTTGAGGTGAAGGACGTCAAGACGCTGCGCGGGGAGCACCTGTCGCGCGCGATCGGGCGCCTGGCGGGCAAAAGCGGAAAAACGCGCTTCACGATCGAAAACGCCACGCGCACCCGCGTGGTCGTCGCCGACACGCGCATCCACATCCTGGGCGCCTTCGCCAACATCCGGGTGGCGCGCGACGCCATCTGCTCGCTGATCCTGGGGTCCCCGCCGGGGAAGGTGTACAGCAAACTGCGGACGGTGTGCGCGCGGCTCAACCAGGCTTGAAGAGTGGAGAGAGAGAGACGCGGGGCGCAGAGAGACGACGACGACGACGCTTTTGAGGAACGCGCGGCCGCCCTTTCGTGGCGCAGTTCTTCTTTCATTCGGTCTTCTCGCGCGCGCGCGTGTGTGTAAACGACTATGCTCTCTTAGGTTCTTTTGCACAGGTACAAACGAATAATATTGGGTTTTCAGGGGGTGGCGCGTGCGCGGGAGGATGAGTTCAGAGGGGGGGGGGAGGGGGCGGAGACGGATGGCGGTGGCGGTGGCGGTGGGCAAAAAGGATTGAGGGGGGCCTGCTGCTCCTGCTCTTGCGGGGGTTTGTGCACCGCTGGACGGGTGGGGAGGCGTATGGTGGTGGTTTTGGTCTGGGTGGGTGGTGGCGGCGAAGATCGCCCCCGACCCAAAAACATAACAAAAACGCGCCACCCCGCCCCGCGATCTCAAAAAAAATGAAAAAAAGAGAAATCACATCGCGTGCTTGCGCGTGTGCTCCCGCGCCGCCGCCTCGTACGCCGGGCGGTCGCTGTCGTACAGCGCCGCCAGCTCCGGCCGCAGCGAGTGCTCCGTGTTGGGCTCGGCCAGCAGCACCAGTAAGGAGAGCAGCACGGACGTGACGCTCAGGGCGGGGGACCACCCCCGGTCCCAGGAGCACGTCTTGAACAGGATCGACAGGCACACCTCGCCGCGGTCGTTGACATTGGGGTGGTAGATGGGCGTGGAGAAGCGGACGTGCGGGGGGTCGAACTGTTTTTTTGTTTGTTTGTTTTTTGGTGTGTTGTGGGTTTGGTGGGTGTTGGTTTTTTGTTGTGGGTTGGTGGGGGCGTAGGGTCGTCACGGGTGTCGCGCGCGCTGCCAAAAAAGCTCGGCGCAACTCCGGCTACCCACCGGATACGTCGGCGGGAACCGCAGGTCGAGCATGAACACCCCACCCTCGTAGGGGGTCCCCGGCTGCCCCTGCAGCGTGCCGATCCACGTCAGCATGTCGTCCTCGTCGGCGGGGCCCGCGTTGACGCCGGGGGGGGGCGCCTGCAGCAGCTCGCGCAGCTGGGACTGGAGCGCCGTCATGCACGCGGCGGTGGCCCCGGACGAGGAGGGGCCCGCGCCGCCAGCGCCGCCGCCTCCGCCGCCGCCGCCTCCTCCGCCGCCGTTCATGGTGGCGCGAAGCGTCGGTTGGTTGGGCGCGGGGACGAGAGGGGGGGCGGCGTCGTCGCGCCGCGCACGCGCGCGGCGGCGTCGCTCCGCGCACGCGCGCGGCGGCGTCGCTGGCGAGGCCTCGCTCGCTCGCTCGCGCTTTTGCCAAGGGAGTTGTGGGGGCGCAATGCGCGCGCGCGTGCGAGAGTGGGCGGGGCGCGGGGCCCTAGGCGGCAATGGCGCCGCCGCGCGGATCCTCGGGGGGGGTGGCTGATTGCGGGGCGGGCGCGCGCGCGCGTGAATGAGGGAGGAGGGACGACGACGCTTGTGCTTGCTCTGGCTTCTTTCGCTTTCGCGCTCGTTGCGCGTTGTGTCTGTGGAACGATGGCGGCTCGTGTGCGCTTGGGTGAGTGTGTGTGTGTGTGTGCTTGTTGTGCTCTCGCCAGTGGGCCGTGGGCGCGTTTCGTAGTGGGAGGGCGCCGAAAAGGCAGCAACGGCGAGGTGGAGGAGGACAAGAAGGAGGAAGCCCCCCTCCTCGTCGACATCAAAAGCAGAACGACCAAAACGCGCGCCACCACACAAAAACATGAACCCCACATGAGCAGCGAGCAGCCGCATCACCATCCTCGCCGCCCGCGCGACGAGCAGGATGACGCAGCCGACGACGAGCGGCTGAAGCGCGCGCGAGCGAATGCGGCGACGACGCCAACGCCACCGGCCGCTGCCGCCGCCGAAACGACCGAGCGCCAGCTAGCGTCCGTCGCCGTGCACGACCTGCTGCCCTCGGCCACCGCCACCACCCCCGCCCCCACCGTCTCCCAGCCCGTGCAGCTCGGGTGCTGGACCAAGCTGTCGCGGCTGTCGGGCCTGCCAAAGGAGCGGCGGTTTTTGTTTGGCGACCGCCGCGGCCTGCCGCGCCTCGCGCTGCCGCCGCCGTCGGCGCTCCCCCTCTCGCTGGACGAGGGTTACCCTGACCGTTTCGTGCGCAAGCCCGAGGGGGAGCGCTCCGGGGTGGAGGCCGTGGTGCGCGGGGCGCAGCACCTGTCGACGGCCCCCTCCCCAGCGGCGGTCGTGGCGGCGGCGGCGGCGGCGGCGGCAGGAGGAGGATCGGCGGCAACGGCAGCAACATCAGCAGCAGCGGCAGCGGCAGGAGGAGGCATCGACTGGTCTATCATCAACGTGGTCACGTACCGCAATAACCTGAACAAGATCCTCGGGGTGCCGATCGACACGAGCGCGCGCGCCGACGGGTGGTGCATCGACGCCGTGCTGCTCGCGCCGGGCTCGGTGGCGGCGGAGGCGGCGGCGGTGGCGGCGGAACCGGCGCCGCCGACAGAACAGCAGCAGGCCCCCCCGCACCGCGTCCTCTTCCTCGACATCCAGCCCGACCCGGGCGGCGAGCGCACCTTCCCGGGTCAGGACCGCTTCATGTACTACGGCTACAAGCTCGAGACGGTCTGTACCGCCGAGCAGCCGCAGCAGCAGGAAGGCGGCGGCCGCGGAGGAGGAGGAGCCGAACAGCCGCCCCCGCCGCACCAGCAGCACCAGCACCAGCCGCCGCTCGTCGACTCTACGTCCGAGTACGGCGCGCTCGTGGCCGTGCGCCTCGGCCGCCACCGCGTGCTCATGGCCGCGGAGATCGACGCCGAGGAGGAAGAAGATGAGGAGGCGGCCGGCGCCGGCGGCGCCGCCGCCGGCGGCAACAAGGCGGCTCCGCAACCCCTCTCCCCGCTCGCGCGGCTCGCCGAGATCAAGTGCTACCGCCCGCCGCCGCCCCCCCAACCGGGCAACGGCTACGGCGGCCGCGGCCGAGGAGGAGGCCCCTTCCCGCCCCGTGGCAGCAACCGCGCGGCCGAGACCCTCTTCCGCCTCAAGCACCAGCGCTGGTGGGTGCAGAGCTTCCTCGCGGGCGTGCCGACGCTCGTGCTCGGCTCGCGCGACGACCGGGGAAACCTGGTCGCCGTGCAAAAGGTGCCCGTCGCGCGGCTGCCCGACATCTCGGCGCGCAACGGCTTTCCCTGGGAGGGGAGCCGGCTGGTGGCGTTTGGCGACGCGGCGCTCGCGTGGATGCGGGCGGTGGCCGAGGAGGAGGCAGAGGCAGGAGCGGCGGCAGCTTCGGCGGCGGCGGGGGTAGCGGCAGCGGCAGAGGGAGGGGGCGGCGAGCCGCGCCACCTGAGGTTCCGGTACGACCCGCGAGCGGGGGAGCTGCGCGCGGCGGTGGTCGAGGGCGGCGAGCTGCCTGCGCGGGTCAGGCGGGCGCTGGAGGAGAGGGGAGGAGGAGGATTGGCCGCGGCGGCCGGCGATGCGGCGGCAGCGTGAAGAGAGAGCGGTTCATCGTGTTTTTTTTCGTCGTTTTGCAAAAATGCTGCTGCTATACTTGATTTATTGTTCGCTACCAGCGATCCAAGCGGTCCGAGTCGTCCTTGCCGCGCTGCTGGCGGCGCACGCGCTCGCCGTCGCCGCGCGCGTCGAACACGTCGTCAAACCTGCGGCCGGCGGCGGGAGGGGGGCGCAGGGCGCCGCGCCGCCGCGCCGCGGCCGGCTCGCCCTCGTCCTCGCCGCGCGACCGCTTGCGCAGCGCCTCGTCGAACGCGCGCTGCTCCGCGGCGTTGGCCTGCGCGTCCGTCTCCGTCTCGGTCGAGTAGACCACCTCCTCGCCGGCCCCGGCGCCCCCGACCACCCGCTGCCGCCCGCCCAGGCGCCGCGCCGCCGCCCGTTTCTGCGCCAGCGCCGGGTCGCTCCCCGGCGGCTCGCGCAGCAGCTCCACCGCGTCCGCCCGCGCGGCGTTGCGCGCGACGATGGCCGCGTTGCGCCGCGCGTCGACCAGCGCGCGCACCAGCGGGATGACGAAGAAGGCAAAGGCGTAGGCCTGCAGCCAAGGCATGGCCGAGAGCACGACGCCGAGCCCCTCGCGCACGAGCGCCAGCCTGGCCACGGGGTCCTGGAGCAGCCCGCCCAGGATGACGACCCCCACGAGGTTGGCCACGCCCAGGGCGAGGGCGGCGGCCTGCTGCCCGGGGCTGGCGACGGAGAAGTCCCACTGGCGCTCGACGGGCACCTTGACGACCGTGCTGTTGCTGTTGCCGCGGCCGCCGCCAAACCAGCCGCCGCCCCCGGCGCCAAACAGGCCGCCCCCGTTGCCGCCGCTGCCCTCTGCCTCGTCGGCAGCGGTGGCCTGCAGGTCCGGGAAGCGGTAGAGCAGGCGGCCGGACGCCTCGTCCACAAAGGCCTCGCCGTTGAGCTGCAGCAGGGCGGGAAGCACGAACGACTCGTCGCCGCCGTACCGGCCGAGCGACGACGAAGAGCCGTCCTCGACGACGGCGAGGCGCCCTGTGCGCGCGTCGCGGGGCAGGCGCGGCGGGTCCAGAAAGGGCGCCAGCTCCTCGGCGCTCACGACCCCGCCCAGGCGCCGCACGTGCGCGGCGAGCGCCCGCCACCGCCGGCGCGAGAAGCCCTCGTTCGGGTCGCCGTCGCCAAAGACGAAGCTGAAGACGGCCTCGAGGAAGCTCAGGCGGTCGCCGCGGTCGGCGCGCGCGCGCTGCCGGCGCGCGTAGCGCGGGTCCCAGAACAAAAACCAGTCGAGGGGGTCGACCCACAGGTAGACGCCTCCGCCGTTTCCGCCTCCGCCAGAGAAGATGCCGCCCCCGCCGTTCCCGCCGCGGCGGTCGTCGCGCTGGGACGACGAGCTGAGCACGGCGACGGCGGCCCAGACGAGCGCGGCCGAGGCGACGAGCGCGGCGCCAAAGGCGGCGCGGACCAGGAAGGCCACGGCCTCCTCGGCGCGGCGCAGCCAGGGCACGGCGCGCACGCGCAGGGACTTGCGCGCGAGCTGCGCGCGGAAGTCGCGGGGGAAGGCGTAGGCGACGTCGCCCGAGGACGAGACCTCCAGGGCGGCGAGGCAGTCGTACGCGAGGGCGCGCAGGCAGCGGTCGGCCTCCTGCAGCGAGACGCCCGCGGCCGCGGCCGCATCACCCGCGGTGAGCCGGCGCGACGGGGCGCGCTCGATCGCGGTCTCGACGGCCTCGCGCAGGCGCGGGTCCAGGGAGGCGCTCTGGACGCCGAGCTCGCGCTCGAGGGCGCGGGCGAGCGGGTTGGCTGTTGATGATGTTGATGTTGATGCTGCTGCTGCTGGAGGCAGAGGCGCGGGGTTGGTGGTGCGTCTGAGGCCGCCGCCGAGGAGCCGCGAGCGCGGCGCGGCCTTGGTGGCGACAGCAAGCGGGCGCGCCGCGGTGATGATCCGCGGGCGCGCGTGCTGCATCATCATCATCGGCGCTGCTGACGTCGATGCTGATGCTGATTTTGATGCCGATGCTGCGCGCCTGTGGGCGGCGAGCCCCCGCCCTGGGGGCGCGAGCGCCTCGCGCATGGAAAGAGAGGTAGTGCTTGTTCTTCTTCCTTCCTCGAAACGCCTCCTGTTTGATCAGGCGCCGCGCGCGTGAATGGATGAGGGCGCGCGCGCGAGAAGTCACTCAGGCAAAGGGCCCGATGCGACGCGGTGGGCGCGGGATTGGGGGGCTTGTGCGATGGGGGGGCGATTGGTGGTGTCGGGGAAAGTTGAGAGGGGTTGGTTGCTTCTCTGCGCTTGGCTGTAAGGGGACTCGGGTTGGGGTGGGCGTTTGAGGTCTCTGTGTACGAATGTTGTGTGTGTGTGTGTGCGCGCTCGCGCATGGGAGAATGGCGCTCGTCCCATTTGAGGGCGCCCCCCCCGGTCGCGCCGCGCTCGACGCCGCTCCATGCGCGAGCGTGCGCGCTCCGCCGCCCACCACACACCAAAAGCCTTCTTCTTTCGGCGCGCCTCGAAGAAAGAAACCAAACAGCTATAAAATGCCCTGCGAGTTTGATAAGACGATGCAACAACTGAACAAGCCCCCCTCCGACTTTAGCTGACCGCGGCGGGCGCGGGCGGCGCCAACGTCGTGGCCGCCCGCCGCCGCGCCGCCGCTGCCGCCGCATCCTCCGCCCCCGCTTCTCCCCCTCCCCCCGCCGCTGCCGCCGCCGCCGCCTCGGCCTCGCCCACGCGCGCCGCCACCTCGCGCTCCGCCGCCGCCGCCCGCTCCGCCTCCCGCCGCTGCTGCGCGCGCTTCACCAGCGTCCAGTCGAACACGTAGTCCCACTCGAGCCCCTCCCGCGCGAACAGGTCGCGCAGCAGCTTGCGCAGGTAGGAGTGGTCGGGCTTGTCCTCGAACCGCAGGGAGCGGACGTACTTTTTTTTTTGGTTCGGGTTGTTTTTGGTGGGTTGTTTGGGTTGGTTGGTGGTGGTGGCGAGGGGGTCAGCTTGGGCTTGAGAGCAAGAGAGAGAGAGAATGAGGGAGAGGAGGAAGGACAGCTGGACGAAAGCGAAGGCGCGCGCTCGGGAGAGACAAGACGCCAAAACGGCGCGGGAGGCACGCGAGAAAAACAAACCAACAAACAAAACCCTCCCTTCTCTCCTCACCTGGAAGTATTGCACGAACTCGCTGGGGAACCCCTTGCACAGGAGCTCGGGGGGCGTCGCCATCTTCTTCTCGCTGATCTTCTCGTACTTTTGCTTCTTCGTCGCCGCCTTAAGCCCCTGCCACGGCAGCGACCCCCTCAGAAAGTAGAGCAGCACGTAGCCCAGCGACTCGAGGTCGTCCCGCCGCGACTGCTCGATGCCCAAGTGCGTGTTGACGCTCGCGTAGCGGGCGGTCCCCGTCAGGTTTTTGTTCTCGCGGTAGGGAATGTGCGCGTGCGTCTTCGGGTCGCGGTACTTCTTCGCGAGGCCGAAGTCGATCACGTGCACGGCGTTGGCGCGCTTGCCCAGGCCCATGAGGAAGTTGTCGGGCTTGACGTCGCGGTGGATGAAGGAGCGGGAGTGGATGAACTCGAGGCGGGAGATCTGTTGGGTTGGGGGTTGGGGGGGGGGGGGGGGGGGGAGGAGGAGGAGGAGGAAGGGGGGGGGAGAGTGAGCGTGCGTGGGGGCGAGCGACGGCGCGTCGTGTGCGCGCCTCACCCTCTCTCTCCCATCCCCCCCTCACCAGCTGGTCCGCGAGCATCAGCACGGTCTTCAAGCTAAACCGCCGGTTGCAAAAGTTGAACAAATCCTCCAGCGAGGGGCCCAACAGGTCGACCACCATGACGTTGTAGTCGCCCTCGACGCCGTACCACCGCAGGTTGGGGATCCCCACCCCGCCCATGAGCACCTTGTACAGCTTGGCCTCGTAGATGAGCTGGGGGTGGCGCGAGCGCACGGACTCCTGGTGTGGTTTTTTTGGGGTTTTTTGGGTTTGGTTGGGTTGGGGGGGGAGAGGAGGGTGAGCGAGGGGGGGTGGGGCGTCCGCGCGCGCGCGACAACGGCGACCGGGTCTGCGCGAGCTTTGGAGTATGGACGCACCAGCTTGATGGCGAGCTCCTCGTTGGTCTGGACGTTGGTGCCTGTGTGTGTCGGGGGATCGAATGGCGGGGCGCGCGCGCGGCGTCAGACGGAGCGAGAGAGAGGGCGCAACGGTGGAACGAGAGGGGATCAACACCCGATAAAAGCGCGCCTCGCCCGCTCACCGAGGTAGATGTCGCCGAAGGAGCCGCCGCCTGTGGGGTGTTGTTTGGGGGGAGGGGCGGGCGTTCCGACGGTCCGGTCCGGCGGGCGGCGAGCGGGGGAGGAGCATGAGCGCGGGGCGCACACAAGAGGCGCGCCCAAACCCACGTCGGCAAAGCGAGAGCCTCGCTCGCCTCCCCTTGGCGCTTTGAAGGGCAAGTGGAACGCACCGATCTTGCGGCCCAGCCGGTAGCGGCCGGCTATCCTGATGTCGAGCGCCATCGGAGCGGGCGTGGGCGGTGAGCCCCGGGGGCTTGCGCGCGCGCGCGAAGAGGGGGTGGGTGCTCTCTTCTTGTGTCGGTGTTGGTTCGAGAGGTGGGAGGAGGAGGAGGAAGGAGGTGATAGAGTGGGGGCGCCGTCGTTGAGCGTACGTGTGTGTGTGTGTGTGCGCAAAGGCTTGTGTGGTGTGTGCGCGGGCGGCGAGCGAAGGAGCAGCCCTCGCTTTTGGTGGAAAGTGCCCTCTCCTCCTCCTCCCACTTCAGCTCTCGCGCCTCTCCCGCCGACCGCGCCCACACACTCATTTCCACTTCCGCCCAATCAAAACGCATCCACATCTGCAATCTGCATCCCGCGCCGCACCGCCCCATCTACCAAGAACTCCAAAAGAACAAACACACACGCACGCGCGCGCGCGCGAAAAAGAGCACCACGCGCACGCTCGCTCGCGCGCGCGCATCGGCGGCGGCTACATGCGCGCGCGGCGGCCGCAACACCGCAACTGCAACCGCAAAAACAACAACGATTCGCCGCCTGTCGGCGCGGATGCTGCTCGCCGCCGCCGCCAGCGCCGCCGGGGGAACGGCGCTGGCGGGCGCGGGAAAGCATGCGGCGAGAACGACGGCGGCGGGTTCGGCAGCAGCAGCGGCAGCGGCAGCCAGGTCGCTCCCCCCCTCCGTCGCGGGCCGCCGCCACCGCCACCACCACCCCCCAAACACCCGCGCCGCGTCGTCCTCCTCCTCCCGGTCAACACCAGCAACAACCCCGCCCCAACCGCAGCGTCCCCTGTGCCGCCGCCTGGCCGACCACCTCGCCCCGCTCGCCGACCTCCTCGCGTGGCGCGCCGAGGCGCTCGAGGGCGCGCGGCGGCTGGCGGCGCAGCCCGCGACGCAGCTCGGCGCCGACGCGCCGACCGAGCGGGAGCTGGCGCGCGAGCTCGGGTGGGTGCTCGAGGACGCGGTGGGCGGGGTGGTGGTGGCGGATGTGGGTGGTGATGGTGCGGAGGACAGGGGTCGGAGGCCGAGGTGGAGCGCGGACGCCGGGTGGCGGGAGATCGCCGCGGAGGTCTTGCCACCGCCGGGAACAAGCGGCGGCGGCGGCGGCGGCGAGGCAAAAGAAGCGGGCGCCGTCGCCGTCCGCCTGCGCGCCCCGCTCGCTCAGCTGCGGGCGCTGTGGCGGCGGCGGCTCGAGGAGCGCGCGCCCCACCAGTACCTCATCGCCACGGCGCACTGGCGCGACCTGGTGCTGAGCGTGGGCCCGGGCGTGCTGGTGCCCCGGCCGGAGACGGAGATGATGGTCGACCTGGCAGAGGCGGCGCTTGCCAGGCAGGAGGAGCAAGAGGACGAGGCGGCGGCGGCGGCAGCAACAACGCCAACGCGAGCGCTGCCGCCGCCCGCGTGGCGGCCCTGGGCCGACCTGGGGACGGGCAGCGGCGCCATCGCCATCGCCCTCGCGCGTATGCTGCTGCAGAGGCGCCGCCGCGACACCGTCAAGTACAACAGCGGCAACGCCAACGAACCCCAAGCAACAACAACAGCAAAAACACCAACAGCGCCGGCCGTCTTTGCCGTCGACCGCAGCGCCGCCGCCGCTTCCTATGCGCGCCACAACGCCCGCGTCGAGTGCGGCCTCGCCGAGTCCGACCTCCTCGTGCTCGAGGGCAGCTGGCTCGCGCCCCTCAGAGAGCGGGGAATCCCCCCGCGCTCCCTGGGCGGGATCCTGTCCAACCCCCCTTACATCCCGCGCCGGGAGATGCAAGGGCTGCAGGCCGAGGTGGGCGGGCACGAGCCGGCGTCGGCGCTCGACGGCGGCGCGGGGGAGGGGCTCGACAGCCTGCGCGAGGTGGTGCGGGAGGCCGCGGGGATGCTTGCGCCCGGGGGTTTTCTGGCGCTCGAGACGGCGGGCGGGGGGCAGGCGCGGCTGGTGGCTGGGCTGCTCGAGGGGGAGGAGGAGGAGGAGGAGGAGGTGGAGGAACGGGGAGGCGGCGGCAAGGGCGGCGGCGGAGGCCGGCGGCCGGTGTGGCGGGACGTCGAGCTGGTCGACGACTGCTACGGGCGCGATGGGCGCTTCGTGACGGCGTACAGGACGTAAAGATGCTGCTGCTGCGTGTGTGTTACAAAACTGCGTCGGGAGACAATGCGTCGTCTTTATTGTTGTTTTTGCTGCTTGGCGGCGGCGCGCGCGCCAGAGGGGCCCGGGGCGCCACCATTCACTTTTTCTCGCCATCTCTCATCATCCGTACAGCAGCATGGCCGCCACCGTGGCGTCCGGCACGTCCGGGCAGTCGCAGCAGTACCCGAGCGCGGCGGAGAGGCGCGCGGCGATCTGGTGCTTGCACTGGGGTTTTGGGGGGGGGTTGGGGAGTGGGGGGGCGATCGACGGGGGGGGGTGAGCAAGAGCGCGCGGGGCCGAGAGCGGCGACAAAACCTCCCCCCTTGAAGAAACACAGGAAAGAGACTCACGAACGGCGCGACCGAGCGCGTGGCCACCTCAAAATGGTACGACTGGCAGCTGCAATAGACGCGCGGCAGCGTCACGTAGTGTTGCGCGGGCCCGCTCCCGCCGCCAACACCGCCGCCGCCGCCCGCGCTGACCCAAAACACCTCGCGCCCGCTCTGGGCCGCACGCACGCGGGTGACGGGGTTGTGCGGGAGCCGCGCTGCTGCTGCCGCTGCTGCCGCTGCTGCTGCTGCTGCCGCGTGTGCGCCCTCCACATCTTGCTCCTGCTGCAGCTGTTGGCGCGCGGCCGCCTCGCTCGCCGCCGCCGTGGCGTCGACCAGCCGCAGCGCCTTAACCAGGTTGGGGCCGAGCACCATCTGCAGCTGCGCGAGGTGGTCGTCCGTCACTGTTTTTGGGTTTCGTTGTTGTGGGTCGTTGGTGTGGTGGTGGTGCTGGGTTATTTTAGCTCGAGGAGGAGGAACGTGCCAGAGCGCGCGTGTGTGCGCCGAGCCGCTGCCGCCCCGTCGCAAAACTCCGGTACTCAACGCTGCCCTCCCAGAGTGATGTGGCGTTCGATGCTCTCGAAGCAGCGGTCGGCGAGCCTGTTTGTGGGGGTTGTGGGGGGATTTTTTGTGCAAGGGGCGTGTGAGCACGGGGGGGGGGGGTCGTGAGAGCGCAGCGCAAGCAGCGGGCGGCGGCGGGGGCCCCGCCACTATACTGGGCGCTACCCACTCACTCGCGCAGCGACGGCGCCGGCGGAATCGACGCGGTGTCGAGCGCCATGGCGGTGGGGTGTCGCGCGAGGCCTCGCGCCGCGCGCGTGCGTCCCGGCGCGATCGAGAGAGAGCTGTCAAAAAGCTGGTTTGAAGAGGACAGAGCTTTGATGTCCGCCTCTTCGTTGTGTTCGCGTCTTCGCGCGCGGATGTGTGGGTTTCGGTAGAAGAGAGCCCGGCTAGATGCGAGGGATACACGCGCGTTACATTGCATGGCAGGAGAGGGCGAGGGCGCGCACACAAGAAAACCGAGCGACAACGCAACGAGGCGGCGCGCCAACACACGCCGCGCGAGCCGACGATGCTGACGCCCCTCCACACCAAAAATCCACCCATCACCCGCGCACGATGCCGCCCCGCTTGCCCGTCCTCAGCGTCTCGCCGTCCTCGTCCGCGGCCAGTGCCGCCGCGTACCCGGACGCGCCCGCGGGGACCGCCCGGCGCGCCCCCTTTGCGGCCTTTTGGTGGAACTTGTGCGCCGCGCGGCGCGGGGCCTGCTGCGGCGTCGGCACGCCCGCCGCCGCCGCCGCCACCGCCATCGCCGCCTGCTGCCCGCCGCTGCCGCGCGGCTGCCGCCGCCCGAGCGGCGGGCCCTCGAGCCCGAGGCCCTCGAGCAGGTCGACGTCAGCCGCCGAAAGCGGGTCGGGCCGAGGGGCCTCGGCGTCTGCCGCCACCGCCGCCGCCGCCGAGGGCCCCCCTGCAGCCTGCTGGCCGCCAACACCGCCGCCGCCGTCGTCCCCCCGCGTCAGCGGCGCCCAGCTCCCGCCCCTCGGCGGCGGCAGCGCGCAGTGCAGCAGCTTTCCGCACGTGTAGTCCTTGAGCACCTGCCGGCCCGCGCGCGACTCGTCCGGGAGGCCCGCGCCGGACACCCACCCGCGCGCCCGGGCCAGGGACCGCAGCAGGCGCGCCGCGCTCACGGGCGGCTCGACGTCGCCGCCCGCGCCGTCGCCCTCGCCCCGCGCCGCCGCCGCCGCCGCCGCCGCCGCCGCCGCCAGCGCCTCGGCCTCCTCCCCCGCCGCCAGGCCCTTGAGCCCGTACGCCGCCTCGAGCTGCCTCCTGCCCGCCCGCCGCGCGACCACGCCCACGGGCGCCCGCACGTCCGTCAGACGGTCGATGGGCACCACCCCGGCCGCCACCATGTCGGCCTTGGACGCCGCCACGCGCGGCAGCACTAGCCCGGGGCAGTCGCACAGCGTGAGCGCGGGGCTGACGGGCAAGGTCTGAAAGTGCTTGGTCTTGCCCGGGGTGGGCGCGACGGCGGTCTTCTTGGCGCCAAAGATGGCGTTGATGGTGGAGGACTTGCCGACGTTGGGGTAGCCGACGAGGCCGACGACGAGGCGGCGCGGGGGGCGGGCGGCCGAGGGGCTGGGCGGGGCCGAGGACGAGGACGACGAGGCGCCGTCGTCGTCGTCGTCGCTGGCCGCTGCTGCTGCTGATCCCTCCTGCTCGTCCCCCTCGCCCGGGCTCGCCTCCGACCACGTGCCCTCCTCCTCGTCGTCGTCCTCGTGGCCGGCAGTCCGCTCCGACGGCAGCTCCTGCTCCTCTGACGACGTCTCCTCGTCGTCGTCCCTGCCCCCGCCGCCCCCGCCCCCAAGGCGCCTGCTCCTCCGACGCCCGTCGCGCGCCTCGACCGCGGCGCGCGCAAAGGACTCGAGGCGCTTGAGCAGCTCGGCCGTCGACAGCACGCGCGTGCGGGCGTCCTCCTGGACGCCGCTGTACTCCTCCTCCGCCTCCTCCTCGTCCCCGGCCAAGGCGGCGGGCCCCTTCATGCTGCAGCACGGGCTCGCGGACAGCACGCCGCGGTGGTGGAACCGCGCGCGCGCCGCCACGACGCGCGCGGGCGCCGACGCCACCCCCCCGCCCGGGTACAGCAGGTTCATGTCCGAGCGCGTGCGCGCGTGCGCCTCGCCCGCCGCGAACGCGCTCCAGAAGGCGTAAGGCACGCCCTGCGCGTCAAAGTAGGCCGCCCAGGCTTTCCGCACGCGCCTCGGGAGCAGGTCGCTCTTGTTGAGCAGCAGCATCGTCCGCTTCGTGGGGCAGTACTCTGCCGCGGCCGCCGCGAGGTCCAGGCTTGCGTACGCCAAAGGGTCGCGCGCGTCCACGACCTGCACGACCACGTCGGAGCGCTCGAGCACGCGCCACAGCTGCCGCCACACCTCGAGGTTGCGCTCAAAGGGCGTCAGGATCAAACCAGACGCGCCGCTCTCCTCGAGGCGCGCCAGCGAGCGGCGCCACTCCAAAAAGCTCGCGCGCTCGCGCGCGTCGAGCTCGTCGGGCGTGGTGGTCTCGTCCCACTCCGGGCGGCGCGGGATGCGCAGCACGGCCGCGTGCTCGCGCTCCGCGGCCGCGCGCTCCTCGGCGGACAGCTCGCGCGACTCGAACGCGGCGCCGGTCCCGGGGGGTCCGCTGACGACCAGCACCTGCGACTCCTCGCGGTCGGCCGCGAAATCGCGGTCGGCGAGGTCGGCCATGGCCATGAGCTCGGCCAGGTCGTCCTGCTCGAGCACCGACTGGATGTTGTTGGCGTTGCTGCCCCCCCCGTGGCCGTCGTGGACGTCGGTCGTGTAGCGGTGCGCGAGGTCCCCCGTGCGGCCGTTGGCGCCGACGCCGCGCTTCTTGTTCGCGGCGCGCAGGAGCGCGCCGACGTGCTCGCCCTGCTTGTTGCGCGCCTTGCCGTTGTGCTTGCCCATGGTGTTGGTTGGTGTTTGGGTTGGTGGGTGGGGCCGTTTAAGAGCTCCCAGGACAGCTGTCTGGAGCAGGCCCGCAAAGGGCGGGCGGGTGGCGGAGGAGAGGGGCTCTCGCTCTCTCTCTCTCTTTCGGCCGTCGCCTTTTTACCCCGCGCCGATGTGTGCGGCGCGCGCGCGCGCGCTCGGCCCTCTCTGCGCAACGGGGGTACTACCGCGCAAGGATCGACGCCCGCTCTCTCGCGCGCGCACGCAAGGGTGCGGCGCTGCAGGAGGAGGAGGAGAAGGAACGCTTCGCTCCGAAAAGGGGGCGAGAGAAGGCGGCGGTGGAAAGGGGGGCAAAAAGGTTTCGTCGATCGAGAAGGGTGCGCGGAGGCGGGGATACTCTGCTCTTTGATGATGTTGTGGTGAAGGAGGAGATGGGTGTGTGTGTGTGCGATAAAGCAGAAAGGCCTGATGGCGCCCGCGGTCGTTTTGGGGGGGCGGCGGCGGCGAAGTCGCGGCCCGGCGCCGTGGCGGCGCCGCTCGCCGCCGACGCGAATTTTTGGGGCGACGTCCTCCTGCTTTCATCCTCTTTCATGCAAAACCACAAAAATCTCCAAGCAAAAACATGTCGCGCAAAAACAACAAAAAGCCGTCCGCGCCCCTCGCGGCGGCGGCGGCGCTCTCGCTCCTGCCCCTCCTCCCCCTCCTCCTCTTCCTCTGCACCGCCGCCACCGGCGCCGCCGCCGCCGCCTCCGGCCCTCTCCAAAGCGCGGCGCTCGAGACGCACCGCTCGGTGCTGCTCGCCCGCCCGCACCACCCCCACACGACCACCACCAACAACAACAAAAACTGCACCCTCACCCCTCTAATCAAGCGCGCTCTCGACCTGAGCAACGAGCGCCTCGAGCGCGTCAGCGAGCAGCGCCGTGCGCTCGAGCGCGACGGCGGCGTCTTGGGCACCGCCCTGAAAGCGCAGCGCGCGCTCGAGGGCGCGCTCAAGTCCCGCCGCGCGTCGGTCGACGCCGCCGAGACCGCCCATCGCGCGGCCGCCGAGCGCGGCGACTGGGCCGCCTCCGCCGAGCTCGGGGACGCGCTCGAGGAGGCGCGGGCCGCGGCCGGGCGCGCGGCCGCCACCGTGGCCGACGCCTACGCGCGGCGCGGCCAGCTCGCCGAGGTCGCGCGCGCCCTGGACGCGGTCGAGGCCGAGGCCGAGGCCGAGGCCGCCGACGCGCTCGACTCGGCCGCCACCGAGGGCGAGGCGTTAGCGGAGCGGCTCCTGTCCGAGGCCAAGGACGCGCGCCTGAAAGCGGCCGAGCGGCGCGAGCGCGCCTCGGCCCGCAGCAAGGCGTCAAAGCTGCGCTCCTGGGCCGCCTCCTTGCGCCTGAGCCTGTCGCGCGCGCACGAGCTGGCCGAGCGCGCCGCGGCCCGGGCCGCGCAGAGCGCGGCCGAGAGCGACGCGCGCGGCCGCGGCCTCGTCGCGTCCCTGGCGGCGCGCGACCTCGCGATGGGGCGGGCGAGCGGCGTGGCGGCCGAGGCTTCGGGGGCGTTTGTTCCCGTCAAAGAGCACGCGGGCCTGGCGGCCGCGCTTGGCGAGTACGGCGAGGCAGAGGCCCTCAGGCGCGCGGCCGCCGACCTCGAGGTGGCCGAGACGAAAGGCGCAGGCGCCACCGCCGCGCTAGCCGTGGGGGCGGCCGAGGCCGAGCGCCGGGCGGTCGAGCACGCGCGCGAGCACGCGGCGCGCCTGGCGCGCCTGCGCGGGGCCGCGCGCACGGCAGAGCGGCTGCTCGACCTGAGCCGCGAGGCGCTGGGGGTGGAGGTCGCTTGAGTGGAGGGAGGGAGGGAGGGGGATGAAGAGGCGCATTGACGGCGGGCGTCGTATTTTTTGTTCAGAGAGACGACACGACACGTAAAGACGCTGTCGCACACACACACACGCACACACACAGAAGCTTTTTCGTTGTTTGTTACACGCACGCGCGCGCGCGCACATACACAGTGTTGGGTGTGCGCTTGTCGCGCTCCCCTTCTTCTTCTCACTGCGCGGGCTTGCCGGCCACGCCCGTCGAGCCAAACCCTCCCGCGCCGCGCGCCGTGTCGCCGAGGTCGGCGTCCTCGACGACCTCGGGCGTGGCGATGCGCTCGAGCACCAGCTGCGCGACGCGGTCGCCCTTGGACACTGTTGTTGTTGTTTGTTGTTTGGAGGGGGGGGGGGGGGGGGGGCGGGTTGGAGGAGGAGGGAAAAGGGCGTCGGGGGTGTGAGCGCGTTGCGCGCGCATGCGCGCGCGCTCGGCGTTTCAGGTCTGTGTTTTTCAAAACCGCCCCGCTTGTCTCTCTCTCTCTCTCACCCTTGAACGCCACGTCCGAGTGGTTGAACAGCAGCACCTTCAGCTCCCCGCGGTAGTCCGCGTCGATCACCCCGGCGCCCACGTCGATGAAGCTCTTCCACGCCAGGCCGGAGCGCGGCGCCACGCGGCCGTACGTCCCCTCGGGCACGGCGACGACGAGGCCCGTGGACACGAGCGCCTTGCCGCGCGCGGGCACTTCGGTGTCCTCGGCGCTGGCGACGTCGTAGCCCGCGGCGAGGGCCGAGCCGCGCACGGGCAGCGTGGCGGCCTCGACGAGGCGGCGCACGCGCAGCGGCTCGTCGGCAGCGGCGGCGGCGGGGGTGAGCAGCGCCTGCTTCTTGGCGGGCGGCGCCGTGGCAGTGTTGTCAGCGGCCATCTTGGCGGGGTCGACGTTCTCCGCGGCGGTGGCGGGGGCGGCGGCGGTGGCGAGCATCCTCCTGGGCTTGGCTGCGGTGGACGGGACGAGGAGTCGGGCGAGCAAGTGGCGGGTGGGGGGAAAGGAGGAGCAGGTTTGAAAAAACAGACGGCGAGTGCTTGAGGTCGCGGCGAGCGCAGCGGTAGCTGCTGCGGACATGCGCTGTTGGGAGGGTGGAAAAGATCGCGCGGAAAGTGTGCCGGTGGTCGAGCGTTTTAGGAAGGAAGAGAGGGCGGAGGAGACGTTTTGTTGGGGGCAAATGGTCGACGTGGAGCTCTCCTGGCTGAATCCACTTTGCGATCGCGACCCCCCGCCCGAAACGAAAAGCGCCGGCGCGCGCGTGCGCTCACGTCAGCAGTCCCACTCACACACACACCCCTCCGCGCGTGTGCACGCACATCCATCGCTCACAAGCAAGTCGTCGTCGATCGACGTCGTCACCACACACGTCCGAAACCGAAACACAGCGAGAGAGCCCAAAGCACCACCACCACCCGACCACACCATGCGCGCGTCCGGCCGCCGCGTCCTGCTGCTGCAGGCGGCGGCCACGGTGGCGCGCCGCCAGGCGGCGGCATCGGCAGCATCGGCGGGCGCCGCAGGAGCAGCAGCATCGGCAGCAGCAGCGGCGGGCGCATCAGGAGCAGGAGCAGCAGCAGGAGCCACCTTTGCGCGCGCCCTCTCCTCCCTGGCGGGCGCGGCCGGCGTCAATCTCGCCACCCGTCGCGCCGCCTCGCTCGCCGCGCCGCCGCGCGGGCTCGGCCTCGGCTTGCGCAAGGTGCGTCAGGTCCTGGTCTTGAGAAGGCGCGTCCCCTCCTCTCGTGTCGCCATCGCCCTCTGACGCCTCACACCCCACGCCAACCACCCCCCCCACCACCACACACCAACAACCACAACCACATCCACGCCCACACAGCAGCCCCTCTCCTCGCGCGCCGCCGCTGCTGGCGCAGCATCGAGAGGAGGAGCAACCAAAGCAGCGGCAACCGAAACCGCCACCAGCGGCGCCGGCGCCGGCGTCGTCGGCCTGCTGCGCCCGCTGCTGCTGACCAACGGCGCGCCCGCCTCCAACCCCGTCGCCTCCCCGCTGCGCCTGTGGTGGCGCGCCTTCTCCGCCTCCGGTGGCGGCCAGAAGAGCTTCCGCAACTTCTACCCCAAGGGCTGGAAGCCCGCCTCCTCCTCCTCTGGCTCTGGCGGAAGCGGCGGCGCCGGGAACGGCAACAAGGCAGACGGCGGCGACAACCCGCAGCCCTTTGGCCCGCTCAACCTCGGCCTCACCCTCCTGCTCTCCGGCGCCCTGCTCGCCTACCAGGTCGCCGCCTCCGCCTCCGCAGGAGCGGGCGGGGGGGGCGCGCAAGGCCGGCCGCAGGAGATCTCCTTCCAGGAGTTCAAGGCGCAGCTGCTGGCCAAGGGGCGGGTGGCGCGCCTCGAGGTGGCCAACGGCTCGACCGTGCGCGTGTACGTGCGCCCGGCGTACGCGGCGGCCGACGGGGCGGCCGCAGGGGGTGGCGCCTCGGGGGCGGCCGACGCGGCGGCGGGGGAGATGGTGATCGGCGCGGCCGGCGACGGCGGCGGGTGGGCTAACGGGGGCGGCGCCTTCGGCGGCGGCGCGACCGACGCCGCCTCCTCCTCCTCCACCAGCACCACCAGCACCTCCAGCCCCACCGCCACGGGCGCCTACCGCTTCCACTTCGCCATCGGCTCCGTCGACTCGTTCGAGCGCCGCCTCGACGAGGCGCAGCGCGAGCTGGGCGTGCCCACCACCTCTTTCGTCCCCGTGAAGTTTGTGCACGAGGTCTCGTTCCTCTCGGCCGCCCTGGAGGTGCTTCCTACGGTCCTCTTCTTCGCGTGGGCCTACTGGATGGTCACGCGGCAGATGCGGCAGATGGGCGGCGGCGGGCTGGGCGGCGGGCTCGGCGGCGGGGGGCGTTTTGGCGGCGGAGGGGCGGCGGGAGGGCGCGGCGCTGCGGGAGGGCGCGGCGGCGCGTCTGGCGGCGGCGGCGGCGCCGGCGGCTTCTTCGGCATGGTGAAAGCCAACGTCAGCACGTTCGACCGCGCCGCCAAGGACAAGGTCACGTTCAAGGACGTCGCCGGGTGCGACGAGGCCAAGGTCGAGATCATGGAGTTCGTGGACTTCCTCAAAAACCCGAAAAAGTACTCCGACCTGGGCGCCAAGATCCCCAAAGGCGCCTTACTTGTGGGCCCCCCTGGTACAGGCAAGACGTTGCTGGCCAAGGCGACCGCGGGTGAGGCCGAGGTGCCCTTTTTGTCGATCAGCGGCTCGGACTTCATGGAGATGTTCGTCGGCGTGGGCCCTGCCCGCGTGC
Organism: Mychonastes homosphaera; assembly: GCA_009193075.1. Classification (NCBI taxonomy): domain Eukaryota; kingdom Viridiplantae; phylum Chlorophyta; class Chlorophyceae; order Sphaeropleales; family Mychonastaceae; genus Mychonastes; species Mychonastes homosphaera. The sequence continues at coordinate 555,327 of VXJC01000002.1, read as the reverse complement.
GCGACCTCTTCGCGCAGGCGCGCGCGCAGGCCCCCTCGATCATCTTCATCGACGAGGTGGACGCGATCGGCAGGGCGCGTGGCCGGGGCGCCCTCGCGGGCGGGCACGACGAGCGCGAGAACACCCTCAACCAGCTGCTCGTCGAGATGGACGGATTCGCGACCACGACAGGGGTGGTGGTCTTGGCGGGGACTAACCGGCCTGACATCCTGGACAAGGCCCTGCTCAGGCCAGGGCGCTTCGACCGCACCATCAGCGTCGACGCGCCCGACATCAAGGGCCGGGAGCAGATCTTCCGCGTGCACCTCGCGCGCATCGCCCTCGAGAAGAAGGGCGACCTGGGCTACTACTCGGAGCGCATGGCCGCGCTCACGCCCGGGTTTGCGGGCGCCGACATCGCCAACGTGTGCAACGAGGCCGCGCTGGTGGCGGCGCGGGGGGGCAAAAAATCCGTCGGCCTCGTCGACTTTGAGTCGGCCGTCGACCGCGTCATCGGGGGGCTCGAGAAGAAGAACAAGGTCATCTCGCCCCTCGAGCGCCGCACGGTGGCGTTCCACGAGGCCGGGCACGCCGTGGTCGGGTGGTTTTTGGAGCACGCCGACCCGCTCATGAAGGTGTCGATCGTCCCACGGGGGTCGGCCGCCCTGGGCTTCGCGCAGTACCTCCCCAACGAGAACCTCCTGCTCACCAAGGAGCAGCTCATGGACCGCATCTGCGCCGCGCTCGGCGGCCGGGCGGCGGAGGAGGTCATGATCGGGCGCGTCAGCACGGGCGCGCAGAACGACCTGGAAAAGGTAACGCAGATGGCCTACGCCCAGGCCGCCATCTATGGCATGAGCGACCGCGTCGGCCTCGTTTCTTTCCCGCCGAAGGAGGGCGCCTTCGACAAGCCCTACTCGGACGAAACCGCGCGGATGATCGACTCGGAGGTGCGCGAGATGGTCGCGAAGGCGTACGAGCGCACGGTCTCGTTGTTGAAGGAAAAAAAGGAGCTGGTCGAGGCGCTGGCGCTGGCGCTGCTGGATAAGGAGGTGCTGTCGCTGGACGCGGTCGAAGGGATCCTGGGAAAGCGGCCGTTCACGTCGCCCGGGATGCAGAACATCGACCGGTACCGGCACGGGGCGACGGGGAAGAAGGCCGAGGAGGAGGAGGGCAAGGCCAAGGTGGCGGCGGCGGCCTCTCCTTCGGGGGCCGGCGGCGACGCGGGCGGCGGCGGCGGAGGCGGCGCGCCGCCGTCGGCCAAGGGCGGCCGCGGGCGGCCCGGCGGGCTCGGCGAGAACGACATCGACCTCGACCCGCTGCTGCGCAAGGGCGTCGAGCCGGGCGTGGTCGTGGCGACTTGAGGAGGCGTTTAGGGCTTGGTCGGGAGGGGGGGCGGGCATGAGGGCCTTCTTTCGCGCGCGCGCCACGCGCCGACGCACAACCGCAAACACGCCCCCCCCCAAAAAAGAAAACGCAGGCTTTTTCTCGCTTTGTTTGATTGATTGTTATTTGTACCAACAAGCAGCAGACAGTGAGAGATGGGGTGCAGTTGGGTTTTACTGAAAGAGGGGGGGTCTGCGGTAGGGGCGCGCAGCAGCGTCTGTTGTTAGGGCGGCAGCGCGGCTTCGAGGGCCGAAGGCGCAGCGACGAATGACGTTTTTTCCAAATCCCCCTCCCCGCCCGCGCTGCTCTCTCACACGCACAACTCGAATCCGTAAGCCTCGAGCACCACCTCGCGCACCAGGGCCTCGAGCGCGTCGGCGTGCGGGCGCAGCGCCGCGCTCGCCGCCGCGCGCCGCCGCAGCATCCGCAGGCACGCGGCCGCGGACTCGAGGTCGGGCGGCGCAGGCGCCCCCCCTCCTCCTCCTCCTCCTCGTGGAGCCGCTGTCGCCTCCGCGCACGCCCCTCCCCCGTGCACGCACGCGAGCAGCCACTGCGCGAGCCACTCGGACAGCACGGCGAGTCGGCGGCCGCCGTCCGACTGGGGGGGGCAGCAACAGCAGGCGTCGAGCGCGCCGCTCAGCGCCGCGCGCACGGCCGGCCACGGCTCTGCGGCAAACGCGAGCCTGTTGCCGCCGCTGCTCGGCGCCCCCGACGCCGCCGCCGCCACCACCACGAGCGGCGCCACGCGCAGGCCGATCGGGGGCTCGAGGGCCGCGCGCTGGGCGCGGCGCAGCTCCTGCGCGCGGCGCTGCAGGGCGAGGCCGGCGCGCGTCGTCGTCGTGGCGGCGGCGGCGTTGGGAGCTGCCGCTGCGCGCCCCGACGCCCCGGCAGCACCGCCGCTGCCTGCCGCCGCTGCTGCCGCCGCCGCCGCCGCGCCACCGCCGCCGCCGCCGTCAGCAGCGCCAAACCTGCCCTTGCGCGGCTGAAGCTCGGCCAGCAGCTCGCGCTGGACGTCCTCGGGCAGCTCAGCGAACGTGTCCGGGTCGATCTGGCTGAGAGAAGGCATGCGCGCGGACGGCGGCGCAGCGGCGGCGGCCAGGCCAAACGGCGGCGCCGCCCGCAGCGGGCGCGCGCCCTTGCTCGCGCCCGCCCCTGCGAACGAGCGCCCGCCTCCTGCAGCGGCAGCGGGCAGCAGGGGCCGCCTGTACTCGGCCTCCAGCTCGCGCCGCATGGCCAGGGGGAGCGCGGCGAGCACCTCGGGGTCGAGCTGCGAGGCCGGGGGCAAGGGCACGACGGCAGAGGCGGCCAAGGCCGCCGCCGCCCCCGCCACCGCCGCTGTCTGAGGGGGACGCGGCGGCGGCGGGCCCATCGCCCCCTTGCCGCCGCCGCCGCCGCCTCCAGCCGCCGCCGCGCCGCGCGCGGGAGAGGGCGCGGGAGGCGGTGGGGGCGAGCAGAACAGCGACCGCTTGGCCTTATGCGGGGTCTCGTCGGCGGGGGCCGCCGCCTCTCCACCAGCCGCCGCCGCCGCCGCCGCCGCCTCGTCCTGCCGCCGCTGCTCCCGCGCCAGCAGCGCGGCCGCCCCGCCCAGCGCCGCCGCCGCGCCGCCCGCCCCCCCGCCACCACCGCCGCCCCCGCAAGTAGCGGGCTCCAGCTTGGACAGCACGACCCCGACCCCGCGGATGTCGCGCGGGGGCACGGCCAGCGCGGCCAGCAGCGCGAGCGCCTCGCGCGCGACCTCGTCGGGCGACGCCACCGCGCGTGCCAGCGTGACCGAGCGGCTGACGTTGTCGCACATGCCGTGGCCCAGGTACTTGTGGGGCGGGACGTCCTCGGCGCCCGGGGCGCGGCGCTTGAGCTTGAGCGTGATGCAGCGCGCGCGCACGCCGCCGGCGGCGGCGGCGGCGGAGGGAGAGGCGGCGGCGCCAGCAGCAGCGGCCGCTCCCCCGCCCCCACCCCCACCCCCACCCCCGCCGCCGAGCGCCGCCGCGCGCGCCGCCACCTCGCGCGCGATGTCCGCCGTCAGCTGCCGCGCCTGCTCGTCCGTCGACAGCCGCACGCCCCAGTTGACCTCGGCCCCGACCGACCGACGCGCCGCGGGCGGCTGCACGGGCCGGTCGTCGAGGCCGTGCGCAAAGCGCCACAGCTGCTCCCCCGCCGCCTTGCCCAGCTTGGTCGCCAGCTGCGCACGGCTCGTGCTGCGCAGCTGCGCCACGGTCTCGACGCCCATGCCGCGCAGCTTGCTGCGCAGGGACCACCCCACGCCCGGCAGGCTGTCCACGGGCAGGGACGCCAGGAACGCGTGCGCCTCGGCCCCGCCCTTGACGCGCCGCTGCCCGTCGGGCTTGGCCTGCCGCGTGGCCAGGCGCGCGAGCAGCTTGTTCGGGCCGATCCCCACGGAGGCGGTGCAGCCGCCCGTGGCGCGCGCGATGTCGGCGCGCAGGTCGGCCGCGAAGCGCTCGACGCCGTCGTCGTCGTCGTTGCTGTCGTCGTCGTCGTCGTTTGGGCCGCCGTCCGGGCGATTGGGGCCGCCCTCGCCCTCGCCACCGCCGCCCTCGCCCCTCTTGCTCCGCCCCCGCCTGCCCCCCCTCGTCAGCCGCGTCGTCACCTCCACGAACGCCTCGTCCACCGACAGCGGCTCCACGAGCGCCGAGCGCCGCACCAGGCACCGGTAGAACCGCTCGCTCAGGTCCTCGTACAGGCCAAACTCGTAGGGGACGACCACCAGGCGCGGGCAGAGGCGCCTGGCCTCGCCGACGCTCATCCCTGCGCGCACCCCCCGCGCCCTCGCGCTGTAGTTGGCCGCGGACACCTCGCCGGACCCGCCCTCGGCGGCCGAGTGGCTGACGGCGAGGGGCCTGCCGGCAAACTCCGGGCGGCCCAGGGAGGAGGCGGTGGCGAAGAAGGCGTCGAGATCGACGTGGAGGACGACGCGCTCGGGGGGAGGGGAGGAGGAGGAGGAGGAGGGGGGGGGGCGGGTCGCGGGGGCGGGGGCGGCCGAGGGAGAGGCGCCAGCGCCAGCGCAAAGGCCCCCACCAGCACCGCCCCCGGCCGCCATGAGCGCTTCGATGCGCGCCTTCCACGACCCGATGAAGTGGAGGCGCGAGGCGCGGAAGTAGGTGGCGACAAAGTTGGGGTCGTCGCTCGTCGTGCGCGGCGGGCCCCTCAGCAGCTCGCAATCGCGCCGCAGCCGCGCGGCCAGCCGCTGCGCGCGGGCGTCGGCGGCGGCGTCCTCGGCGGCGGCGGCGGCGTCCTCTTCTGCGTCTGCAAGGGGGGAGGGGGCGGCGGTTGGGCCTGCTCGCGGTGGTGGTAGTGCTGCTGCTGCCGGTGGTGGTAGGTCCAGGGCGGCGGCGGCGGCGGCGGGGAAGATCTCCTCTGGCCGCAGCGGCGCGACGGCCGAGGAGTCAGCGGCGGCGGCGGCAGCCATAGCGGCGGCGCCTCCTGCTGCCGCCGCAGCCGCCCCCGCCGCCGTCGCTCCCTCTCCCTCCTCCCCCGCGCGCGCCGGCGCCGCCGCCAGCCCTGGGAACAGCGGCTGCTGCTGCGGCCCGGCCGCGGGCGGCAGGATCTCGAAGGGGCGCGTCGGCAGCAAGCACCCCGCGCGGATCGAGGCCACCACCCAATCCGGGCGGACGATGGGCGGCGCCGGCTTTGTGTGCTTCACGCCCACGAGCTGGCGCAGCTTTGCGTCCGGCAGGGCGCTGCAGACTATGTGCGTGGTCGTGCGGCGGGAGAAGTAGGTGTCGAAGCCCCCGCCGTGCAGCGCCATCAGCTGCTTGAGCTCCTGTTTTTGGTTTTTTTTGATTGTTTTTTTTAGTTTTGTTTTTTCCGGGGGGGCGCGCAGAGGGCGGGCGCGGCGCAGCGCGGGGTCAGGTCTTGTCGTTCGAGCAGCCGCAACCCCCCGCCCCCGAAACCGTCTGAGCCCCCCCCCCCCTTCCAATCCCCACTGCAAACAACGACACCCAACGTCCAACTCTACTCACCGAGTGCGAGGGGGTCGTCAGCCCGTTGACGTGGACGGCCACCCCCTCAAAGACGCGGCTCAGGCGCGGATGCAGCGCCTGGTTGGAGCGGTGCTGCTCCTCGAGCTTGCGCACCTTGGCCCGCATATACCCGGCGAAGCCCGTGTCGGCCCAGTGCATCGTGGGCTCGCGCTCGCGCTTGTTGGTGTTGGCGGTGGCGGCGGTGGCGGCAGGAGGGGGCGGCGGCCCCGCGCGGGGGTCGTCGTCCGGGTCGTCGAACGGGCCGTGCGCGCCGCGGGCCTCGCCCGCGCCGGCGTCGTACTCGTCCATGGCGCTTTGCTTTCGGCGGCTGTCTCCCTTCTTCGCCTTGCTGGCCGCTCTTCGGAAGCGCGTACTACATCCGCGCGCGGGCCTGCGCGCGCGCGCCTCTTTCCTGTGTGTGAGTGTGGCGCGCGCGCGAGCGTCACTTGCTCTCTCCCGAAAGAGGCGCTCTCTCTCTCTCTCTCTTCGCGCGCGTGCGCGCGTGTGTGCAAGGATCCTAGAGTGTAAAAGGCTAGAGTATGTTGGTCAAAAAGCTAAGCTAAGCGTGGTCAGAGTCAAGCAAGTGTGCGAGCAGAGAGAGGCGCGCGGGAGAGCGAGCGAGAAAACAGGGCGGCGTCCTGCGCCGGGACGCGACCGCCGAGCGACGCCGAGCGCGCCGCTCTCCACCTCAGTTGCCGTTGCCGTTCCTCGCGGCCGCCGCCAGGTTGGCCACCACGTCCGCCGCGCGCCCGAGCGCCTCGCGGCACACGGTCCACGCGCCGTCGCGCACGGCCCCGATCACGTGGACGTGGTCGATCGACGCGATCACGACGCCGCCGCCGCCCGCGTCGGGCCCCGCCGCCGGCGACGCCGCCCTGGCCGCCGTCACGGATGCGCCGTCAAATAGGCCGACGCGCCCCGCGCGCAGGAGCGCGGCCAGCGCCGCGCGCGCCTCCACGACCAGCGCGCGCACCTCCTCCTGCCGCGCAGACACGGCCAGGCTGTAGAGCAGCTGCTGCGCGAGCACGCCGCCGCCGCCGCCGCACGCGAGCTGCTGCTGCTGCTGCTGCTGCTGCTGCTGCTGCTGCGGCAGCGGCTCGTCGTCGCCGGCCGCCCCGTGGTGGTGGTGGTGCGCGGTGGCGACCTCAAAGCGCAGGCCGCGGCGCTCGGCCGCGGGCAGCAGCTCGGCGGCGTCGAGAAGGGCCACGCGCCGGCGGACGGTGGCCGATGCAGCAGAGGCACCAGCAGCGGCAGAGGGCGGCGCCACCAGCGACACCGACACAAAGCCGTCGCCGTCCCCAGCAGCAACCAACTCATAGCCGCTCCAGTCCTGTCCTGCGCCGCCATCGTCTGCGGACCGCCAAAGCACGTGCCGCATGAACCACCCCAGCCAACCGCCACCCCCGGTGCCGCCGCTCCCGCCTCCGCCACCGTCCGCCTCTGCCGCCTCGCCCCAAAAAGAAGAAGGAGAGGCCAAAGAAGAAGAAGAAGAGGCCGGCGACGAGAGGAAGTAGTGGTAGTAGTACCCGCTGGCGCGGAACGCGGGCGGGGAGCAGGCCGTAGATGAAGAAGAAGCCTCCTTGCCGTCGCCGCCGCCGCGCCGGCCCGCCGCCCCCGCCGCGCGCGTCCGCGCCGCGCGCGCCTCGGCGGCCTGAGCGGCCGACGCGACAGCGTCGGCGTGCGGCAGCGCCTCGGCCAGGGCCACGAGAGCGTCGACGGCGCGGGCCAGGCGCGCGGCCAGCGCTTCGAGCGTGCGGCGCGAGGGGGCGTCGGACGCAAAGTAGGCCGCGACGGCGGCGTGGCGCAGGGCGGCGCGGCCATCGGCCGCGGCAGAGGCCCACGCGCGCGAGAGGCCGGGGCTCAGCGGGCGCAGCGGCGCGGCGGCGGCGGCGCCGCCCATCTTGTTGTTGCTGCTGTTGTCGCTGTTGTTGTTGCTGATGTTGCCGCCGTCAGCGTCGACGGAGGGAGCTGCCGCCGCCAGGAGCGCGGCCATGCGCCCGAGGATCGCGTCCAGGCGCGCCTCGCAGGGGCTGTCGTGGCGCGCGTGCGCGGCGACAAAGCGGCGGCGCTTGTGCTGGAGCGCGGCCGCGCGCAGGGCGTGCGCGGCCGCGCGGGCGAGGCGCGCGAGCACGGCGGCGGCGCCTGCTGCTAGCGGTGCTGCTTCTGCCGAGGAGGCCGCCGCGGCGAGGGACCGCGAAAACTGGTGGTGCTGCTGCCCGTAGGCGTCGCGGATGGGGTGGCCGCGCGGGCCTGAGGCGGCTGCGAGCAGCGCCGCGGCCAGGGGCCGCCCCCCGCGAGCCGCTGTTGCCGCCGCCGCTGCTGCACGCCCGCCGTGGTCGTCGTCGTCGTCCATCTCCTCATCCTCATCTTCGTCCGAGTAATCGCCCTCCTCTTCCTCGTCGCTGCCTTGCTGCTGCTGCTCGGCGATCGCGCCCCCCTCGACCACTGCAGCGGCGGCCGAAGCAGCAGCAGCCGCCGCCGCCGCCGCCGCCGTCGCAAACGTGCACGCGTAGTACCCGCCCGTGGCCGCCGAGTGGTCGGCCCAGGGCCCGCCGCACGCCCAGCACCACTCGTGCCCGCACGGCCTGCACGCCAGGTGGTTGCAGCCCCCTCTCCGCATCGTCCGCGCGCGGCAAGACGGGCAGCGTTTGGTGTTGGCGGCCAGCCATCGGCGCGTGCGCTGCTCCGAGCCGCGGTGCATGCCGGCGAGCAGTTCGCGCCAGCGCTCGGCGGCGGCGCAGGGCGCGGGCTCATGGGCCGGGTCGCGGCACGCCCAGCAGAAGCGGTGGCCGCAGGCGCAGGCGGCGTCCAGCGGCCGGCCCGCTTCGAGGGCGGCGGCGACGGCCGCGGGGTCGCCGCCGCCGTCGGGGGCGGCGGGCGGCGAACAAGTGCAAGGAGGAGGAGGAGGCGGCGCGCAGCAGCCGTCGTTGTTGTTGTTGTCAGTCTTGTTGTTGCCAGCAGAAGAACAGGACAAGGCGCCGGCGGTGGCGAACGCGTCCGACAGGGAGGGGAACGACGAAAAGGGGGCCAGGCTTGCGCCGCTGCCGAGGCCGTTCCGCAGGCGCGCGCCGAGCGTCGGGGAGGGCGTCGGCGGGGGCATCGGCGCGGGCGAGGGCGAGGGCGAAAGCGACGGCGCCCCCTCCCCCCCCGCGCCCAGGGCGCCCGGAAGCACCAGCCGCACGCTCAGGCCGCAGCCCGGCCGCGGGCACCACCGGCGGTCGGCGCTGGCGTCCACCACGTGGTGTGCCAGCAGACGGGCGTACCTTGCGGCCTCGGGGGGCGCGAGCAGAAACTGCACGGCAGCAGGGGGCAGCGCCGCGCGGCACGACGGGAGCGGGCAGCGCGCGCGGTGCGGCTCGCCGGCCGAGAGCGCCGCGCGCACGACGCCGCGCCAGCAGTCGTCGCAGGTGGGGTGGGCGCGGCAGCGCGGCAAGGCGGACGCCAGGCGGGCCGCTGGCGCGGCCGCGGGCTCGAAGCACACGATGCAGCAGCAGCACGACTGGGCGCGGGGTGTGCAGCGGTCTTGCGGCGGCGTGGATGGGCAGCAGGCGGGAGGGTGGTCGAGGGCGGCGAGCGCCGCGCAGGACGACGAGGGGGTGGGGGCCGCCGAGGACGCGGCGGAGGACGATGCTCCCGCCCGGCGATGGCCGCGGCGAAGGCCGCCGCCGCCGCCGCCCCCGCGGCGCAGCGGCGACGAGGCGGCGGCGGCGGCGGCGGCGGCGGCGGCGGCGGCAGCGGCAGCGGCAGCGGCAGCGGCCTCAGCGGCGGCCGCCCTGCGCGCGGCGCCCTCGGCCACGGCCGCGCGCGCGTCGTACCCTCGGGCGGCGAGCAGGCCCCAGGCCTCGCTGGCGTCGGTGCCAAGCAGCGCGGCCACCGCGTCGACGGAGCGCCGCACGTCCGAGGCCACGCCCGCGGCGTCCATCGCGCGGGCGGCGGGGACGGCGACGGCGGCGGTGGCGGCGGCACGAGCGGCGGGCTCGGCGGGGCCGTTGCCGCCCCCCCGTTGCGCCGGCGCCGCGGCGGCGGCGAGGATGCACCGCGCCGCGGCGTCGGGCCCGCCCGCGGCCGCCGCCGCCGCCTGAGCCGCCGCCGCCACCCCTGCCGCGGTCCCTCCCGCGACGACGTCGAGCGCGGCGCCGCGCCCAGCGGCAGCGCGCGCGACAGCGCCTGCACGGCGCGGCGGCGGCGGCGGCCAGGGCCCCCGGGGGTTGTGGCGGCGGCGGCAGCAGCGCCTCGGTCGATGACGACGCCGATTCAGGAGACGACGCCGAGGGAGGCTCCACCGCCACCGCCGCTCTTGCCGAGTCGAGCGCCTGCGCGACGGCCACGGCCGCGCGCGCCGCGGTGGCCGACGCGGCCAGCGCGGCCGCCGCGCCCCCCGGCGCCAGCAGCTCGGCCGCCAGCGGCCACTGCTGCGCGTCGGCCGCCGCTTCGAGCGCGAGCCGGCCTGCCGCGTCGCGCGCGCCCGCCGCGGGCGCAGGGCGGCGGGGTAGCCCAGGGCCTCGGGCAGGCGCATCAGCACGCGCAGCGCGCGCGGCGAGGCTGCGGCTGCTGATGCTGCCGAGCCTCCGCCGCCGAGACCGCCGCCGCCTGCGCCGTGGCCGAACGGCAGGAGCGCGCAGTGCAGCGGCGACTCGCCGCGCGCGTTCACTTTCGACAGGTCGAGCCGCTGCCCTCCCGACAGCTCGCCCGCGACGGACGCGCGCAGGAGCCACTCGAGCACCGCGGCGCGCGCCGCGTCGTTGGCGGCGGCCGCTGGCGACTGCGGCTGGGGCGGCGGCGGTGGCGGCGCAGAGGGGGAGGAGGAGGCGGCGGCCCTGCCCCGAGGGGGCGGGAGGCCGGAGAACAGGCGCCCGCTCGCCAGGTAGTGCGCGAGCGTGGCGCCGCAGTCGTCGTCGTGCGCGTGGTTGACGTCGAGGGTGATGGTTGTTGGTTGTTGTGGTTGTTGTGGTTGTTGTTGTGGCCGGGGGCTCGCGGCGGTGCTGCCGGGTGGCGCGTGGCCGCCGCCGTCGTCGCCGTCGCCGCCATCGGCCGCCGACACCGCCGATGCCCGCCCGCCCGTTGCGGCTCCCAGAAGCGACTGCACGGCGTCGAGGTCGCCCCTTACAGCCGCCGCCCGCAGCTTCTTCTGTTGCCGGGCCTGCTGCGGGGTCGTCGGCGTTGTCATTCTCACGGAAAAGAAAAAGTTGTGTGAGGACGTGGCGGTGGCGGGCTGTCGTGATGAGAAGAGGGGCGCGCGCGCTCTTTGCCCTTTTGGCGCCTCCTCTTCCGCGCCACCAACGAGGTAATAGTACAAGGTTCAAGCTGAATGAAATCGAGGGCCGGTCAGAATTGATTGGAGAGTGTGGGGGCGCGAGCGGTGAAGGGGGAAAGTTGGAGAGGCGGAGGAGGGCGGCAGCCGAAAGGCACTACAGAATTCGATCGCCGCGGCGGCACAAGTCCACTCCCCGCCCCCCACTCAAATCCGCGCATCACAATCACACCTGACACCCTCTCTCTTCATCTTTCAATCCCGATTGCTTCCCGGCCTTTGGTTCGGCCCCCGGAAAACTGCCGACATGGCCTCTGCCTCCTCCTCCTCCTCCTCCTTCGAGGCCGAGGAGCCCGATGGGCCCGCCACCACCACCACCAAGCACCAAGACCGCGCCCTCCGCGCGCGCTTCGACGCGGCCTCCGACTTCTTCGGGCAGCTCGTGTCCAGCGACCCGTCGCGCGTCCCAGACGCCGCCAAGCTGCGCTGCTACGGCCTGTACAAGCAGGCGACGGCGGGCGACGCGCCGCTGCGGACGGCAGCGGCGCGCGGCGGCAGCGTGCCGCCGTGGTGGCGGCCGTGGTGGGGCGCGGCCGCGAGCAAGTGGCGCGCTTGGTCGGGCGTGCGGGGTACCCCGACCGCGCGCGCGATGGAGCTGTACGTGGAGGAGGTGCGGCGGGCGGCGCCCGAGTGGAACGGGGGAGAGGCGGCAGCAAGAGCAGGAGCGGGGACGGCGGCGGGGCGCGGCGGCGGCGGCGGCGGCGGCGGCGGGCCCGGCGGCGCCGTCTTTAGCCGCCCACAGGAGGAGGAGGAGGAGGAGGACGAGGAGGGTCGAGGAGGAGAGGGCGCTGCGACGGTCCTACACGAGCTGGCGGGCAAGGGGGATGAGACCGCGATCGTCGCGCACCTGGACGCGGTGGCCAGGCGAGCGGCGGAAGAGGCGTCGTCGGCGGCGGCGGCACCAGACGAAATCCCATCGGCCGCCGCCGCGCTCGCCGCCCTGGCGCAGGAGCAGCAGCAGCAGCAGGAATCGGGCGCCGCGACCGCCGCCGCCCCGCCCTCCGCCGCCCTCCGCGCCGCTGCCGCCGCCGTGCGCGCCGCCGTCGACGCGCGCGACCCCGACGGCGCCACCCCGCTCCACTTTGCGGCCGACCGAGGGCACGCGGCGGTGGCGCGGCTGCTGTGCCTGGCCTACGGCGCCGACGCGCGCGGCGCGGCCGACGCCGACGGCGCGACCGCGCTGCACTACAGCGCGGCGGGCGGGCACGCGGCGTGCTGCGAGGCGCTGCTGCGGGAGTGCGGGGCGGATGCCGGGGCGCGGGACGCGGACGGCAAGACGGCGAGGGACCTGGCGCCTGCTGCTGCCGGGGGTGGTGGTGGTGGTGGTGGCGGCGGGGAGTGGGCGTTCTGGGCGTCGTGACGTGCGCGGACCGGTGGCGCGGCTGCCGCTGCGCCGGTTGAGAGCGCCGGACCGCGCTTCTTCTTCTCTCCGGGCGTTCTCCCGGCCTTGCGCGCGCACATGCACGCACGCACACAACAAACGCGCCCCCGCTCGAAGCGAACGCACCCCATCCAAAGAGCGTGCGCATCTTTTACTCTCTCGAAGAATCGTCGCGAATCGAGACACGGAGCGACCCGACAACAAACTTCTTTGCGCCTCGCCCCTCCCTTTCTCGTCTCGCTTCCGCGAACGCTCCACCAGGCAGCGGGCAACAGGGGGGGCCCGCCGATCGAGGAGGTGCGCTGAGACACCGCGCCCTCCGACGTCCCGCGCGCGCGCGCCTCCCCGCGCGAAGGGAAGCCAAGCCACGCGACGACGATGATGATGGGAAGGAGGAGGACAGCGGCGTTGGCGGCGGCGCTTGCGGCGGCCCTCGTCCTCCTCGCCCTCGCCCGCGCGGGGGCAGCGGCGGAGCAGCCGCCGCCCGCGGCGGCGTCCTTCGACCTGAGGCCGCAGGCGGCCGAGTTCTCGCGCGCGGCCCTCGCCGAGTTCGAGGCGCAGCAGGCCGAGCGCGCCAAGGACGAGCCGCAGGTCTACATCGCTCCCACGGGCGACGGACAGGAGGAGGAGGAAGAGGTGCAGGTGCAGGGGCAGGCGGAGGCGGAGCAGGCAGCGCCGGCAGCGGCAGCAGCAGCGGCAGCGGCAAACACACCAGCAGAGGCGACGGCGGCGGCGGCGGCGGCGGGCCAGAACGCGGCGGCCTCGCCGCCGCAGCCGCGCGCCATGGCCATCGCCCGCGGCACCACCGCCAATCAGCAGCAGGCCGGCGGCGCGGGCGCAACAGACCCCGCCGCCGCCGCCGCCACACCCCCTGCGCCCCTCCAGCGCAGGTCGCCCCCCTTGAACTTTCCCACCGAGTTCCCCCCCACCCCTTCCCCCGCCGAGTGCTCCAAGGCCCTCGAAGACTACAAGGCGTTCATGGCCCGCGAAGCCGCCCCCTACGAGGGGCCCGAGGGAAAGTCGCTCGTGTACTTCCTGCACATCCCCCGCACCGCGGGGCGCACCTTCCACGTGTGCCTCCTGCGCCAGGCCACCCCCCCCGACCGCCGCTGCCCCAAATCGTACGACCACCTGCGCGTCGACGTCAGCCTCCCAAAATGCCACCTTCTGTCGTCGCACGACGACTTTTCGGTCGTGGAAAAACTGCCTGCGGAGACGTCGGTGGTGACGCAGCTGCGAGACCCCGTCGACCGCTTTTTGTCGGCCTACGAGTTCGCGGCCGAGGTCGCCGCCCGCTCCGTGCTGAAAGTGGATCCCTTCGCGCGCGCCGCGACCAACAAGACGGTCACGGAGGACGTGTGGCCGTGGTCGCTGCTGGTGCCATGGTTTGTGCGCGAGGCCAAGGGGCGCATCGACGGCGTGGACGCGGCGGCCGACGCCAGCGAGGCCGCGCTGGTCGCTTCGGGGGGGCAGTGGATCGCCATCCCCGCGCCCGACGGCAAGGACTTTTACTACAACGCCGCGCTCAACGCCTCGTCGTGGGACCTCACGGACGAGCAAAAGTCCAAACTGCTGCCCCGCCTCGACCCCTACGACAACCCTCTGATTCCGTCGCTGCTGGAATTCGCGCGCCACCCCCTCGCGCGCGAACTGCTGCACGACGGGCAGGCGCTCCAGGTGCTCGGGCTGACCAACTACTCGCACTGGGAGCCCGCCCCCAAACTGCGCGCCTGCCTGTTTGGCCACAAAGAGGTCGCGCGCGAGCTCTTGGGGGTGGCCGAGCGCAGGCTCGCGCGCTTCACGCACGTGGGCAGCACGGGCAGGCTGAGGGAGTCGGTCGAGGCGGCGGCGGCGGCGCTCGGGGCGCCGCTGCTGGGGTCGGCCTTCTCCCCGGGGTCCGACGACATCTCGTCGTCGTCTTTGTCGTCCAACTCGTCCTCGGAAGACGGCGGCGCATCAGCAAAGATCTCCACGCCCGTCACGTCCGTGGCCCACCCGCGCGCGGCAGAGCTGGCGGCCGCCTCGCGCCGCGCGGCCGACCGCGTGCGCCGCGCCGAGGACCGGTGGAACGCCGCCGTGGCCCGCACGCGCCAGGGCCTGCTTCCCATCGGCACCGACCCGCGCGCCGACCCGGTCCACGCCGCCCAGCCCGAGCTCCGCCAACTGAAGGGCGTGCTCAACCGCGCGCGCGCCGAGCTGCTCGCCGCGCAGGGGGCCGTCGTCCGGCACCGCGCCGAGCTCCGCTCGCGCGGGTGGCACCCCCCGCCGCTCGCGCCGGGCGCCCCCGCCCAGGCCGACGGCACCCCTTTACCCGGCGACGCGGCGCGCGCGCAGCGCGTGTCCGAGGAGCGCGAGCGCCTGCGCCTCGACGGCGGGCTGGGCGCCGAGTTTGAGCGGTGCGCGCGGCGCGCGCAGGCGAAAAACTTGGAGCGGCGCGAGCGCTCCTTGCTCAACCTGATGATGCCGGACGGGCGGACGGTCTCGTTCACAAAGCAGGCGCGCGCGGCCATCCCCCCCGAGGTGCTGCGCGAGATCAGGAGCCTCAGCCCCCTGGACGACGCGCTCCACGGCCTGGCGCTCAAGGCGCTGGACGACCGGCGGCGGGCGCTCGAGCAGGGCGGGAAGCTGCAGCCCATGCCAGAGGGGGACCTCGAGGCGAGGCGCGCGCACGAGGCGCAAAAGCCGCTGTCGCGGTGGGCCAAGGTGTTCCCGCTGCCGGCGGGAGAGCGCGCGGCCGCCACGGGGGCGGAGCTGTGACAGAGGAGGAAGTGGTTCTTCGGTTTGTAATGACTCGCGTTTTTCACATCGTCGTCTGGGCGCGTTTTCGGGGGGGGTGGGGGTCGGGCGGGCGCGCGGCCGGGGCACGTGGCGGCGATCGGTGGGGAGCCAAAAAAAAAAAAGGTACAGAGGGCGCGCGCGCGCGCGCAATAAAAAACCCCAAATGTGTACAAACGAGGGGCCAGAAGGCGGCTGGTGAGAAGGAGGCCGCTGCTGGCGAAGCACGAAATCACCTAAAGGGGGGAAGGGGCCGCGTTGGGAAGGGGCCGCGTCGGGGAAGGGCGGGGGCGGGAGCGGGCGTTGAGAGCGTTGTGAGGGAAGGGGGAAGAGGGAATTGGCTTTGTCTCCAAGGGGAGGGGGGGGGGGGGGTCCGTGAACGAGAGATATGTACATGTAATAAGCAGAGAGCCGCTCAGACCGCCGGGTCCTGCGCGGCCGCGACCGCCGCCGCGAGCGCCTCCGCCGCCGCCTGCTCGTCCATCGCCGGGCAAGCCGGGCGTTTCGCGTCGATGCGGCGGCGACAGGCGGGGCACGTGTTGTGGCGGCGCAGCCACGTGGCGGCGCAGCGCTCGCAGAACTCGTGGCCGCAGGGGAGCGAGAGCATGGTCGTGCCCTGCGGGCGGGGGCCCTCGTAGCAGATGCCGCAGTCGTCGTCGCCGTCGTGGTGGTGATGGGGGGGAGGAGCAGCGGCGGGGGCGGCGCCGATGGCCGCCGGCACGACGAGCGCGGGCGTCGTCGGCGGCGGGGGCAGCGCGACGCGGCGCGGCAGGGCCGCCAGCACGCGGCGGCGGCAGCCGCGGCGCGCGTCGCGCGCGCTGGCGGCGGCCGCGCCGGCCTCGCCGAGGAAGAGGGCAGGCGGGCGGCGGCGGCGGCGGGGCGCGCCGTCGGCGCTCCCCCCGCCGCCGCCGCTGCTGCTCGCGGTGCTGCCACGGCGGGGGCGGCGGCGGCGGCGGCCCGCGGCGGCATCAACGGCATCGGCGGGGTCGGCCGAGGCCGCGGCCACCGCACGCTCGAGCACGGCCCACCCCTCGGACACGAACGCCTCCTCAAAGGCGACCGCGGGGCCGTCGGAAGAAGGAGCGGCCGCGGCAAAGGTGGTGTACCCCCCGCCGCCGCTCACGCGCGCGGTCGCCGCAGCGGCGGCCGCCTCGGCCGCAGCATAGTCGGCCACGGCGGGAGGAGGAGCGGGAGGGGCCAAGAGCTGATGCTGCTGCTGATGCTGCTGCCGCTCGTCGTTGTTGCGCTCTTCGCCGCCGTCCTCCGCCCACTCGCCGCCGCCTTCGTCGTCGTCGGAAAGGGAGGAGGAAGAGGACCTGCCGTCGCCGTCGTCGTTCTCATCGCCGTCCTCGTCGTCGCTCTCTGTCTCGGTCTCGTCCTCGTCGTCCGTGGCGTCCGCGTAGAGCAGCCACGACCCGCCCGCGGCCACGGCCGCCGAGGAGCGCGGGCGCCCCCCGGCCGACGTGTGCAGCCGGAGCGACTCGGCCAGCAGCGCGTGCGCGGCGCCGCGCGGGGCCGCCGCGGCCAGGACCGACAGGCCGCCGAGCGCAGAGAGCGCGCCGAGCAGCGCCGACGCCGTGCTTGTGAGCAGGCGGGCGCGCGGGCCCTGCTGCTGCTGCTGCTGCTGCTGCTGCTGCTGCTGCTGCTGCTGCCGCCGCTGCTCGTCATCATCCGCGCCCCGGCGGCGGCGGCCAAACAGGCGCAGTGCCCGGCGCGCGGCGGCGCGCGAGCCAGCGCGCGGCGTGCCCGAGTGCGAGGAGGGGAGCGAGCGCGCGGCAGCGCGCGCCGACGAGGCGGGCGAGGCGAGCGCGGCGGCCGCTGCGGCGGCCGCTGCCGCCGCCGCCGCTGACGACGGGGCGATGCGCAGCAGCCGCGGCGACGGCTGGTGCGGCTCAATCATCGGGCGCTGCCTGTCGCTGGCCGGCAGCTGCATTAGCTGCCCCAGGCCCACGCCACCGGTATTGTTGCGTTGGTCGTGGTTGTCGTCGTCGTCTTCGCCGCCATTCTCGTCGCTGTCTTGGCCGCGCCCCCGCGTCGACGGCGACGGCTCGGACGCGCGCCGCAGGCGCGGGCTGGCGGCCACCGCCGCCGAGAGGACGGCGAGCAGGGCCGGGTCGAGCGCGGCCGGGTCGATGGACGCGAGCAGCCGGCGCGAGCGGGCCGAGGAAGGGGCGGGGGGGGAGGCGGCCGGCGGCGGCGGCTGCGGCTGCAGCTGCTGCGGCGGCAAAGGGTCGCCGCCGCCCCCGGCCTCCTCTTCCGGCGGTGGCACCTGAAGGCGAGGCAGCGCGTCGATGAGCCCGCGGCGCGCCGAGCCGGCGCGGCGTCGGCGCGTCGCTGCTGCTGCCGCTGCTGCTTCTGCTTCTGCGGCGGCGGCGGCGTCGAGGGCGGCCGCGCACGCCGACGCTGCGAGCGGGGCTGCCGCGGTGACGGTGGTAGGGTGCTCGTTTGCCCCTCCTTCGGCGCGTGCTTCGGCCGAAGTCGCGGCCGTCGGCTGGTCAAGGGACGCCAGAGTCGGTGGCGTCAAGGCGCCCACCTCCGGCCGCGCGGCGAGGTCCAGCTCCGACATCCCTCGTCGCGTTTGGGGGAAGAGGGCGCAAGGGGGGAGGAGGTGGAGGTGGAGGTGGCCCCCCTTTTGACTTGTCGCGCGCGGCGCGGCGCCTGCTGGGGGGCACGATTTCGCCGGCGCGCGCGGCCAAGTCAAGGAGAAGGCGATGGATGCCCCGATTCGATGGTTTCTGTCTAGCGGCGGGCCATGGGAGAGACAGATGGAGAGGCAGCGGCGGGCGCGAGAGGAGGGCTCTGTCTTCGTTTCGAGGGCTTTCGTCCTTCTCAGCAACACCCTCTTGTACGGCCAGGCGAGTCGACGGCCGAGGCTCGCGAGCACTTGTGATGGTGCAATTATCGGAGGAGGAGGGGGAGCGATGTCGGGGAGGCGCGGAAGGGGAGGGGACGATGCTCTTTTGACGTGGCGCCGACGTGGCGCCGTCGAATCGGGACGGGCCGTCCCGGACGGCGGCGCGCGCGCGCCCGAGGCGACAGCGGTCGACTCGGCTTTTTTTCTCACACGCGCGCACGCGCTTGTCCCCTCTCTCTCGCACACACACACGCACACACCCACGAAGGATCTCTCCTTCACGCTCATCCCACCAGCCTTTGGACACACGCGCTTAGACACACCCACGCCTCGGAACAAAAGGAGCACACCCGAAGCTTCCTTCCGCCACCATGGCGGGCAAGAAGGAGGACGCGCCCGCGGCGGAGCGCTTCAAGTTCAAATACGTGTTCATCCCGTGCGACAAGTGAGTAGTACCGGCGTTTCGGATCGCCTTGGCGCGCCGCATCCACCCGCAAACGCCGTGGCCGCCGCCGCCTCGCGCGCCGGCACGTCGTCGGCTCGTCGTCGGCCCGTCGCTCACGCTCAACCCGCCCCCCCGACAAAACACTCCACCTTTCCCCACAGCACCGAGCCCATCCAGGAGCTCGAGCTCGAGGCCCCGCGCGGCGGCGACGCCGAGGTCACGTCCCTCCTGGACGCCCTCAAGCGCCACTTCCGCGCCGCCGCGCCCAAGAAGACCGACGCGCAGAAGGCCGCGCAGAAGGCCGAGCTCCTGCGGCGGCTCGAGCAGCAGCAGCAGCAGGGCGAGGACGCGCAGGCCGCCGCCGCCGCACCCGCCGGCGACCCCAAGGCCCCGCCTACAACCACCACTCTGTCCCCTCAGGTGCGCGACCTCCTCGACCGCGTCGTCGACGGCGACCTGTTGGGCGGCGGCATGGTCGAAAACATCGCCCTGCTGTCGAATTCCCCCGAGAGCGGGTTTGTGGGGGTCAACCTGTATTGCGACGACGAGGCCGCGCTGAAAAACCTCCCCTCGAACGCGCGCGCCTCGTCCCTGGCGATGCAGTGCGGGAAACCCTTGGACGTGAAAGGCGACGCCTTCCTGGCGCGCGTGTTCGACAACGACGACGAATTCAGGCGCCTGGACTTTCCGATCTCGGACGTGTCGTCGGGCGCGGGGTGGGTGGGCGAGGCGGCGCGGCAGGCCGAGCGGCGGCGCGAGCGCGAGCGCGCGGGGGCGGCGGGCTGCGGGGGCGACCCGTCTTCCTTCCTGGCGGGGCTCAAGATGAAGCAGCAGCCGCGGAAGGCCCCGCAGCAGCAGCAGGCGAAAAGCAGCACCAAGAACCACCCGTCGGACGCCGAGCGCGACAAGGGCAACGGCCGTGCCAAGCAGGGCGACTGGCCCGGCGCCGCGCAGCACTACACGTCGGCGCTCAAGCTGGCCGAGGTGGGCGCGCCCGCCGAGTCCCTGTCCGGGACCGAGCGCCGGCGCCTGCGCCTCGCGGCCCTGGGCAATCGCGCGATGGCCTACCTCAAGATGGGCCGCTGGGGGGACGCGGCGGCCGACGCGACGGCGGTGATCGTCGAGGGGGGGGGGGGCGGCGGCGGCGGCGGCGGCGGCGGCGGCGGCGGCGGAAGGCGGGGCAGAGGCAGAGGCAGAGGCAGCCAACACCAACAACAGCAACACCAACAAGGCCGCCGTGATCAAGGCGCGGCTGCGGCGCGCGGCGGCGCTCAAGGAGATGGGGGACGCGGCCGGGGCCAGGCGGGACCTGGAGGCGGTGCTCGAGGCGGAGCCGGGGAGCAAGGAGGCGGCCGAGGCGCTTGCGGCGCTTGGGGGGGGGGGCGGCGGAGGCGGCGGCGCTTGATCGCTTGTTTGAAACATCGCCTGTGTAAAGCCACCTTCCTGAGCCCCCAGTTCAGGAAGGGACTTTTAATGAAACAAAAACCGCATCTCTCTAATCTCTAATCTCGGTGCTCCCGCAGCTCCTTGTCCTTGAGGCGCTTCATGCGCTCCACCTCGGCCGTGTATTTGTCGACCAGCGCCGCGACCGCCTTCTCCGCGCGCACCAGGTCGCTGCTCTTGCCCTTTCCGCCGCCGCCGCGGTCGCCGCCACCGTACGCGCGCTTGGCGGCGTCCAGCGCCCTCTGGCGCGCGCGCCGGATGCTCACAAGCGCGCCCTCGCCCTCGGCGTGCACCAGCTTGACCATGCGCTCGACCACCTCGCGCGTCATGCGCGGCAGGCGCACGAGCACCTCGCTGCTGGTCTGCTCCTTCTTGCTGCCGCCGCCGCCGCCCGCCGCCGCCCCGTCGCTCCCCCCTCCTCCCGGCACCGCAGACAGGCCGAGCGGCGAGTTCTGGATCGCGCGGGCCACGGCGCCGGCCATGACCGGGTCGTAGACCGACACGGCCAGCGTCTGCGGGTCGCGCACCGTGACGGTGCCGAGGGCGCGCAGGGGGGCGTGCGCGTGGCCGTGGCTGTGGTGGTGTTGGCCGCCGCCGCCGCTTTTGCCGCCGCCGCCCGCGGGCGACGCTTGCGGTTCTGTGAACGCCACGAGCAGGTTCTCGAGGAGGCCCGGGTTGGCGCGGCCCGTGCGCACGCCCGCCAGCTCGTGCGCGTAGTGCTCGATCGCCGCCTTCATCATTCTGTTTGGTTTTTTTGGGGGGGGGGGAGGGTGGTGGTGGTGGTGGGGAGGGGGGGCGGCGTTGTTGAGCGTGGGACGAAGCCTGCTAGGGGAGGAGTGGGCAGCAGGGCAATTTACTACGTGTACAACGCACCCTTCGACCTCGTCCAGCTTGACCGGGTCCTCGTCGGCCGCATCGGCGCCGTCGTCCCCTTGTTCTTCTTCTGCGTCCTCGTCGTCGTCGTCGTCGTCCTCGTCGCCGTCGCCGCCCGCGGCGCGCGCGCGCTTGCCCTTGCTGCTCTTGCCGCCGCCGCCGCCGCCGCCGCCGCCGCCGCCGCCCCCGCCTCCCTTTTTGCCGCCTCCTCCAGTTCCACGCGCGCCCTTGGCGTAGGACCTGGCCCAGTCCAAGGAGGAGGAGGTCGGGAGAGAGGGCTCTCTCCTGAGGAGGAGGAGGAGGGGCTGGAGAGAGGCGGCGGCTGCGGCGGTCAGCGCGCCCGCCGTCGTCGATAGCGCCGGCGGAGCGACGCCGCCGGCGGTCCTGTTGTTTGTTTGGTTTGAGGTTTGAATCAGCGCGCACGAGCGTGATCAGCGATCCGAGTGTGGCTTGGGGTCGTGCCCGAGGAGGCGGAGATCGCGACGACGCATCCCCGCAAGCGAGAGAGGTGGTGCTGCCGGGAAGAGTTGGTCTTTCGCCCCTTCCTCACCTCGACGACGCGCGCGCGATCGCGGCCGCAAGGAGGCGCGCGGATCGGGTCATGGTTTTTGCAGTCCGGCGTGGTGGTGGTAGTGGTGCTCGCGTCGTTGTCTGCGGTAGTGTGACGGCGCGAGGTGGCGTGCGCGCAGGGAAAGACAAAGCCGCCCCGAGGCGCGTGATAGCCGCGAGCGCCAAGGCAGCGGGCACAAGGCGGCGGCGACGGGGCTCGCGCTTCCTCGCGCATAGCACAAGAGATATGGCGTCCCGCCTCGCGCTGGCCAAGGAGGCCTTCCTCCGGCGCATCGAGGCCCTCCAGAAACAGCAGGATCAGGCAGCACAAGAGCATCAGCAGCAGCAAAAGCAGCGCCGCCGGCCTCCGCCTCCTCCGGCCTCCGCTCGCCGCGCTTGCCCCGAGAGCAAAACCGACCAAACAGCCACCGCCGCCGCCACCACGACCCCCCGCGCACCACCACCACCACCATCCCACCGCCCAGTCGCGACCGACCTGCGCGACGCCGAGCGCCGGCGCGACGGTCGCGAGCGCGCGCGGCTCGAGGCGCTAGGAGCTAGGCGCGAGAAACTAGGCGAGGCGCTGGCGCGCGCTCATCGCGCCAAGACGCTGATCCTGGCGTGGCGCTCGGCGGCGGAGGAGCAGCGGCAAGACGCAACGCGCTGGCGCTCCGCGGCCCTCGCGGCCGCCTCTGCGGCGGCGGCGGTGGCGGCCTTCAGGAGCAGGCGGGAGGAGCTGAGCGTGAGGCGCGCGCTGGCCGCGTGGCGCCGCTCGGCGCAGCGGTCGCGCGCGCTCGGCCTCGAGCTCGAGACGAGCGCCGCGCTGCTCGTCTCGAGGCGCCGCCTGTCCGCTGCTATGCGCGCATGGAGGCGCGCGGCGTCGGAGGAGAGGCGCGTGTCGGACGCGCGCGCCTTGGCGGGCCGCCGGGCGCTCGCGCTGGCGCGGTGGCGGCGGCAGGCCCGCCGGTGCGTGGAGGAGCAGTGCTGCCTGCGGCGGGCGTGCGAGGTGCTGGCAGAGGTGGCGCGCGAGCGATCGAACTAGTACGAGGGGGAAAGCAGGAAGAATGAATAACACCACCGCCAACGAATCGAGCGCGCAATGTCTCCAAGAAGAAGAAGAAGAAGAAGAGGGCCGCCCTGTCATCACGACGAGAGGCGCGCCGCCGCCCCCGCCGCCTGCAGCCTGGCCCTGAGCGCGTCGAGCTCTTGCCGGTCCGCCGCCGCCTGGCGCGCGACCTCGCCCGCCTGCGCGAGCGCGCGCAGCTTGGCCCGCGACGCCTCCTCCAGCGCGCGCTCGGCCGCCGCCAGCTTGTCGCGCAGCGCGCGCACCGCGGGGTCGTCGTCGTCGTCGCCGCCGCCACGGTGGTCGTCGTGGTCCGCTCCCACCGCTCCCGCTCCCGCCGCCCCAGCCGCCACCGCCGCCGCCGCCAGCCTCGCCCCGGCCGTCTGCGCCTCTTTCAGCGCGGCCTGCGACGCCACCAGGTCGGTCGTCGTCTTGGCGAGCGCCGAGCGCGCCTCGTTGAGCGCCGTCCCCTGCTCGTGCACGCGCCGCTGCAGCGCCGCGCGCTCCTCCCGGCCGAGGGCCTGCCCCGCGCGCGCGGCCTCGCGCGCGGCCTCGAGCTGCGTGCGCAGCGACGCGAGCTCGCGCCGGTCGGTCGCGAGCGCCTCCTCTGCCTCGGCCGCGCGCGCGCGCTGCGCCTCGGCCTCCTCGCGCAGCCGCTGCAGCTGCCGCTCGTGCTCCTCTTGGGCGGCCTTGCACAGCGAGAAGGCGCCACCGCCGCCGCCGCTGGCGCCGGCGCCAAAGGACGAGGACTTGGCCGGCGAGGGGGCTGCTGCTGCTGGCGCGGGCGGCGGGGGGCAGTCGCGCGGGCCCGTGGCTACCGTCGCCGCTGCTGCTGCCGCTGCTGCCGCCGCTGCCGATGCCGCCGCCGCCTCCCTCAGCCGCCGCGCCTCCTCGCGCGCCGCCCTCGCGTCAAACTCAGCCGCGTCGCGCGCCGCGATCGCCGCGCCCGCCGACTCTTGAAAAAAGCGCAGCTCGCGCTCCAGCTCGGCCGCGCGCGCCGCGAGCGAGCGGTACGAGTTCTTGGCGTCCAGCTTGGCGACCGTGGCCGCGGCATAGTCGTCGCGCAGGGCGTCGCGCTCGGCGGCGGCGGCGCGCAGCGAGGCGCGCGCCTGCCGCAGCTCTTCGGTGAGCGACGCGACCGACTCGCGGAAGATGCGCGAGCCGCCAAAGGCCGCGGGGAGGGCGGCGCCGGCGATCGAGGTCGGCGTGATTGGGCGGCGGGCGGCGGCGTTGTTGTTTCCGGTGGCGGCAGCGTTGCCGCCGCCGCTGCTCCCCGTGCCGCCGTTGTTGTTGTTGTCAAAGCCCCCGAGGCGCGCGCAAAGGGCCTCGACGTCGCGCGCCAGGTCTTCGCGCTCGCCCGACACGCGCGCGAGCTCGGCCTCGAGCCGCGCGATGCGGCGCGCCTCGGCCGTGGGCTGCGGCGAGTCTGCGAGGCCCGCCGCAATGAACGAGGGCGGCTCGATTGGCGGTGGCGGCGGCGCGGAGGACCACGGCGGCGGCGCCGGAGGTAGCAGGTGCTCGACGCCCGACGACGGCGGTGGGGCCGGCGGCGTGGGAGCGCGCGGCATGGAGAGGGACATCGTGGTGGTGTTCGGTTGGAAGGGGCCCCCCTCGCGGGGCCCCCGGGCCCTCTCTCTTTGCGGGAGGAGAGGAGGAGGAGGGCGTGCGTTTCGAGAGTTTTGATTGAGGCGATGGAGGCGGTTTTGCTTTTTGTTCGTGGGGGAGGCGCGCAGTTGCTGCCTGTTTGGCGGCGTGCGAGAGTGAGTATTTGTGTCTGTGGAGGAGACGACGCCAGCGGGGGGGCGGGGAGAGAAAAGAACAACGACGACGCGCGCGCCGTCGTCGCCGCCCTCGCCCTCGCCCTCGCGCGACGTGGGAGCGCGCACGCGGCGAACCGGCAGCGCCGAAGCGTGGGTCGATCACATACGCACACAACACCAGCGCGTGCTCGCCGACCAAGCCGCCAAACACCGTGACGAGACATAAAAAACAAGCTCGGCCACTAGCCCCCCCCCCCCCCCCCCCTCCCTCCTGCTGCTCCAAGGTTCACCACGGGATCTCCTCGAGCGTCGCCGCGTGCCACCACCGCCCGTGCAGCGGCCGCGCGGCGTCGTCATCCACCTCCCCTTTTTTCCCGCCCGTCAGCAGCGCCTCCAGCCCATCGACGCTCTCGTCGACGGAGATCCAGCCCTGGTCGCCCGTCATGTTGGTATTTTTGACATACCCCGGATGCAAAAACGTTGTCGCTACGCCCTCCGGCGCCAGGCCCACGCAAAAGGCGTGGCCGATTTGGTTCAAGGCAGCCTTTGAGGATCTGTACGCGTGCCCTCCAGGCGCCACTGCCGACACCACAGGGTCGCCGTGCGACGCCATGACGCTGCTCATGAGCGCCAGGACCGAGGTCACGCCGCCGTCGGCGTCAGCGCGCAGTGGGGGCAGCGCGCCGGGCGACGACGCCCCCGGCTGAGGGCCCAGGAGCAGCTCGCGCGGGAACGGGCGCTTTTTTTCGTTGGCCGACGCCGCGCCGAGCAGGCCGCGCCTCAACAGAGCCTGCACCACCAAAAACGGGCCCGTCGCATTTGTCCGAAACGCCAACTCAAAATCCGCGGCCGTCAGGTCGAGCAAACCGCCACGCGATCCATAGACGCCCGCATTCAGCACGCACAGGTCGACGTGCGAAGCCAAGGCAGCAACCTCATCGGCCCAGCTAGACACCGAGGCCTCGTCGGTGACGTCGAGCTTGAGGATGCGCACGTTGGGAGGCATCGTGGCCTGAGCCGCCTGCGCCGCGGGGCTCGTCGGCTCGCGCGCCGTCGCGACGACGAGGGCCGGCGGCGCTGCGCCGCCGCTGCCACCTTTGGCCAGGCGCTGGACGAGGCCTCGGCCGATGCCGGACGTGCCTCCAGTCACGACGATTGTCTGTTGGTGTTGTGTTTTTGCGGTGGTTTCAGGGGCGGGCGGACGGGTGAGCACTGCGGGTGTGTGCATCCGTGATCGATCCAATCCTGATGCGGCACGACGAACGCACCCTTCCGGACAGCATGGTGTCGTCGTGATAGAGAGCAGTACGGACACAGAGGTGAAGGTTATTTAAGGGGAGGCGTGTGAAGGGGAGGAGGAAGAGAGGCTGGCGGCGCGGTCTTCACCGCGTGCGCGCGACGGACGGGAGAGCGCGCGCGGCGAACCGGCGGCGACCCCTTGAAAGCGCGGTCCGCGCATGCGCCGATCGATCACACACACTCAAACGCGCTCCATCACGCAGACACACCGATCAACATCACAGCCACACACCCGCCTCGCGCTTCAAGCGCGCTCCCTCTCTCCCTCCTCGCTCTCTCGCCCGCACCCTCTCTCCGCCCCCCTCTTTGCGACCGCCGGTCGTCGCACAAGCCCGGCGTACTGCCCCTCCCTTGATATCCTCTTCTCTCTGAAGGAGCGGCGGCGGCCAGAGCGGAGGCGCAGCAGCCAACCACACCATGCCGTTCTGGCGGCGAAAGCCGGCGGCAGGAGCGGCGGAGGACGGCGGCGGCGTTGGCGCAGGAGGAGTGGCGGCGGCATCATCATCGTCAATCGGCCTCGAGATGCGGCTCGACGACGGGGGATCATCATCATCAGCAGCAGCAGCAGCACCACCACCACCACCACCAGCAGATACAACAACACCAACACCACCAACCGCATCCGCCGCCGACGACGACGTCTCCCCGCTCCTGCGCACGCACCTGACGCACCGCTTCATCGGCCGCCTCAGCCCTTTGGCCATGCCCTCTCCCGAGGCCATGCAGGGCGAGGACCTCATGAACAACTGCGCCGTCAAGGCCACCATCGCCGCCGTCATGGGTGGCCTGCTGGGCGTCGCGTTTGGCGTCTTCACGGCATCCATGGACCCCTCGATGGCCGGCGCTGGGATCGACGCCGCCCCGCTGACGGAGAACACAAAGACGACGCGCCAGGTGCTGCGCGAGACGGCCGTGCTGATGCGCGACAAGAGCGTCTCCTACGCCAAAGGGTTTGCGCTCATGGGCGCCGTCTACTCGTCGTGCGAGTGCGTGATCGAGAAGAAGCGCGCGCGCCACGATTTTTACAACGCCCCCTTGGCGGGGTGCGCGGCGGGGGGACTGATGGCGGCCCCCGGGGGCGCCAAGGCGGCGTGCTTTGGGTGCGCAACGTTTGCGGCGTTCTCGGCGGCGATCGAGGTGTTCACGGGTGGGCACTGAGAGATAGATAGATAGATAGATGTGTGTGAAACAAACAGCAACAACAAACAACAAAAGAAAAATTACAGCTTAGCTTTAGTCGACGGGCGTGTGGTTTTTGGTTTTGCGGTTCGCGCGGCGCCGCCTCTTTTATAGGTGGTGGGTGTGCAGCGGGTCTATTTGTTTTATCTCGGCAGTCGGCGCTGCTGGCTAAAATGGTGGAAGATCAGAGAGATAGGGGGGGGGAGGGAGGAGGTATGAACCCCAACAAAAAAAGAAGACAGAAAGGGGATTTTTGGGGGGAGGGAGCGGCAGCGTCAGAGCGGGACAACGGTTTTGCCGCGCGCGGCGCGCGCGCGGCAAAGCCGCGAGGAGCGCGAAAAGAGAACCAAAGAACGAAATCAGTCGCTCCGGTGCTCCCCCGTCGGCTTGATCAGCTGCACGTAGTTCCCCCCGCCCACGGGCAGGCGCGCCCCGCCCCGCCGCGACACGAACCGCCGCGCCAGCAGCAGCAGCACCAGAAGCGCCACGGCCACCCCCGCCGACACCTCGAGCAAGACGCGCCCCGGGTGCTTGTACCCGCGCGCGCGGAGCGCGCCCTCGAGCGCCTCCTCGGCGCGCCTCCCCCCCGCGACGAGCTCGGCCTCGAGAGCGCCGCCCAGGCGGAGGATCTGCCCGGCGCGGAGCGACTGGACGGCGGGGTTTTCGTCCCGCGCCGGGAAGCCGTCGGCGCCGTCGCCGTCGCCGTCGCCGTCGCCGCCGCCGCCCCCCCACTGCTCGTCGACGCCGCCCCTGTCCCCTCCCCCCCCCTCCCCCTCCTCCCGCCGCCGCTGCGCGATGGTACTCGAGGCGCAGCGTCGCCGCGCGCACGCACGTGCCCAGGGCCGCGTCGTCGAGCGGCGGGTCGAACGCCGACGAGCAGCGCCGCACCAGCTCCGGGAAGGCCTGGCCCGCGGGGGCCGCGGGGAAAAGCGCGCGCAGCTGCGCGTCGGTGAGCGCCGACGTGCGCGCGGCGGCGGCCTTGGCGGCGGCGGCGGCCTTTCCTGCCGCCGCTGCCGCCCCCTCGATCGTCGGCCGCTGCTGCTGCTGCTGCTGCTGCTGGTCCTCCTCCTCAACGGCGGGCTTGACCGCCGGCACCACCGTCTTGGCCGCCCCCTCCTCCCCCTCCTCGGCCCAGTCATGCTCCTCCCCCCCGGCCCGCGGCTTGGCGTTGGCGTTGGTATCGCTCTCCTCCGCCGCCGCCGCCTCTCCCTCCCCCCCCGCCGCCGGCGCCGCAAACCGCAGCGGCCGGCGCTCCTTGGGCGCAAACGCCCCCTCCCTGGGCTTGCAGTGGCCGCAGGCAGGGGCGCAGTGGTCGGCCATGTAGGCCTTGCTCTTGTCGCACTCGCCCTGTTTTGCCCACCAGGCGCACTCCTTGTTGTGGTTGGCGCACCCCCACGACCACTCGACCTCGTCGACGGCGTCGCGGGTGTCCAGGTAGAGCTCCCAGCTGTCGCCGCACACCGCCTCGAGTTGTTTTGAATAAGGGCAGGTGGCCGCGTGGAACTCGCAGAGGGCCGCGTTGATCTGCGCGACGGTGAAGATGGACAGGAGGTCGCGGTAGCGGTCGAGGTAGGGCTTGGTGTCGTTGGCCGCGCGCGCGGGGTGGGGCGGCGGGGGGAAGATGCCCTCCTTGGGGTGGTCCACCACAGGCTTTGGCGGGGGACCCGCGCGCGCGGCCGCGAGCGCGTCGCCCACGACTCCCTTCAACTTGGAAGTTTCGTACCCCTGCCACCCGCCCCAGGGGGGGCACTTGAAGGGGTCAAAGTCAAAGTAGTAGTGCTTGTCAAACTCCCAACCATCCAAAGTCCACTGCAGGCCGTAGTGGATGACGTGGGGAATGTCGGGGGGGGTGTAGGACGGGTAGAGCATGAAGCTGTCGCGGCCCTTGTGCCAGACGCCCGCGCGGGCGGCGCCAAAGGCGTAGCCGTACCTGTTTGGTTGTTGTTTGTTTGGTGGTGGTGGTGGTGTTTTTTTGGGGGGAAGCGGTCGGATGAGCGAAAGAAGAGAGAAGAAGGCGCTATAGCACGCGCACGCGCGCTCTGATCGCGATCGCGCGCCGCCGCTGGCGCCCCGCCGACGACGAAAAAATAACTCACATCTCCGAGATCCACACGGGCTTGCCCGGCTTGAACGACGTGTCGCCGCTGTCCCGCCACGCCTCCAGGTCCTGCCGCATCTCCTCCGTCGTCGACAGCCATAGGGGCGCGACCTTGCGCATGTCGTCGGTAGCCATGAAATAAGGCCCCCCGACCTGATCCCCCCGCCTGCCCTTGGGGCCCGCGTTGGTGTCGTTCCTGGGGGGGATGTCCTTGACGTGGCGCATCGACAGGTCGTTCACCACCCCCTTGAGGTAGGTATAGCCCGCCGCCCCCACGGCCCACCCGCGCGTCAGGTTGAACAGCTCCGGAACAAAGGGCCGGTGCAGGAGCATGTCCGAGTCGAGCGCGACGACCCACTCCTCCGTCGCCGGCGCCTTGTCCAAAAAGTCCACCACCGCCCCGGGCTTGTTGTACGCGGCGTACCAGTCCTTCAATTTGGCGTTGTACGCGTACTGCCGCGCCCAAAACGTGGGCATCACCTCCATCATGATCTTGCCGTAATTTTTTGTCTCGTCGGGCGAGCAGTTGACCACGCGCGTGATGTTCCCTGGTTGCCCGCTCTCGCGCCAGCTGAAGGCCGCGGCGATCGTCTGCCAGTCCTGGTACTTTGCGCAGTCCGTCAGGACGAGCGTGTGCACGTCGTTCTTCCTGGGGCCTCTCGGTACTTCGATGGGAGTGATGCCCAGGCCGCCGGACTCGGCGCTCGAGGGCCCCTTGGCCTCGGACAGGTCGCGGAAGCCGAGGATGGGCGCCTTCCAGGGGTCGTCGGCGGCGGGAACGGGCGCGGGCGCGGGCTCGGGCTTGGCGGCGGCGTCGGCGGCGGCGGCGTCGCCGTCGGCGGCGCGCGCGGCGGGGACTGCGCCTCCTGCGAGCAGCAAGAACAGCGCGGCCATGAGCAGGAGGGGGCGCGGCCGCCGCCGCATCCTCCTGGCCGATGCGCTGGGCATCGTTGCACCCCCTGGGCTGGAGGCGGGAGAGGGGGGCGAGCCGGCGCGGGCGGGGGGGCCGGGGGGCTCCTCCTCTGGTTGGGTGGTGGTGTCTTCTCTCTCTCTTGCGCGCACGCGCGCGTCGGCCTCCTCCCTCTGGCCCCAGCCGCTGATCGGGAGACGGGTCAGCAGCCGGCGGCCCAAGCGCGGATCACGGGCAGCAGCAGCGCAAGAGGGAGAGAGAGAGAGCGGGCGAGAACGCCGGAAGCGAGAGGGCCGAGAGCGCCCCTCCTTCCTGCTCCTCCTCCTTCCGCTTTGCTGATTTGAAACGCGAGAGCGTTGGGTGCCTCTCTTTTCGTGGGTTTATGGCATGAGAGTGAGTGTGCGCTGATGTGTCTGTCTACATGCGAGTCTGGTTTCTAGAGGACGAGGAGCGGCGAGAGGCGCCCCCATTTTCACCGCCGCGCGCGGCGCAGCGCGCCGCTCGCAGCCGCTGCGCGCCGCCGGTCGCCGCTGCGCGCCGCGTCGTCAACCTCGCGCGCTGCAGGCTTGCGCGCTCCGCTCGCGCGCCGCCGGGTCTTGGGGGGAGAGGCAGTGGCGGCAGCAGCAGCGGGAGCAGCAGGAGCCGTGCGCCTCGCGCGCGTGCGCGGGCCTGCCTCCGCCTCCGCCTCCTCCTCCTCTGCCTCCTCCAGCAGCGGCGGCAGCCCGCCCGCGCCGCCACCGCCGCCGCCGACCTCGCCGTCCTCGTCGTCGTCCCCCTCGGCGTGCGCCCACGCCTCCTCGCCGCCGACCATCTGCAGCGCGTCCTCCTGCGAGTCGAGCACCCCGGGGGACGCCAGCCGGCTGCCCGGGTAGGCGGCGGCCTGCTCCAGCCCCAAGGCGGGAGGCGGCGGCGCGCCCTCGGACGTGGCGCCTCCTTCGCCGTGCTCCGCTCCTCCTTCGCGCGCCGTGGGCGCCTTGTTGCGCCCGCCCGAGCGCCTGTTGCGGGGGACCGTGCCGGATGCGGGCGACCAGCCCACGCCGCCGGAGGCAGGGCGGGCGGCGGCAGCAGACGGGGCGGCAGCGGCCGGGGCGGCAGCGCCGGAGCGCCCGCGCTTGCGCGTCGTGGTGGCGACGCCGCCGCTGCTGGCGGGCGCGGGCGCGGGCGAGGGCTGCTGCTGCTCATGCTGCTGCTGGGCGCGGCGGCGCGTGCGGGTGGCGGTCGGGGGCTCGGGAGACAGCGCGGGAGGAGGAATAGCGAGTTGCTGCTGCTGCTGCTGCTGCTGCGCCGCGGCCGCGGCCTCGCCCGCCTCGAAGAGCTGCCGCGCGCGCGGCGGCGTCGGGGCGGCGGCGGCGGCAGCGGCGCCGCCGCCATCCTCCTCCTCGGGCGCAGCAGCAGCGGCAGCGGCCGCCTCGCCACCCCGCTTGGCGGCGGTGAGCGGGTGGATGCGCTCGAGCGGGCGCCGCTGCTTGAGGCCTGAGGCCGCCAGCTCGCGCGTGCCCTCGCGAAGCGCCTCGGCGAAGAGCAGGACGGGCGAGTCCCCGCCGCCGCCGCCCGCGCCGCGCCGGGCCCTCCTGCCGCCGCCGCTGTCGCCCGCCGCTCCCTCCTCCTCCTCGGCGTCCTCCTCCTCCTGGAGGAGCCGGGCGGCCGAGGTGGTGCACCCGGCGACCGGAGGCAGCGGCGCGCCGTCGCCGTCGCAGGCGGCGGGGCCGCTGGCGACGGGGGTTGCGCAATCGTCGTCGGCGCCGCCACCGTCGGCGGCAGCCGCGGCCGCTTGCGGCCGCTCCTCCTCATCCTCCGGCGGCGGCTGCTGCTCCTCGTCCTCCTCGTGCTCTGGCTCCTCCTCGCGCACGGGCGCGAGGCGCGGCGCCGGCGACGCCTCGACCACGGCCGTCCGGCCTGCCTCCTCTTCTTCCTCTCCTTCGCATCCTTGCTGCTGCTGCTGCTCCTGCTCCTGCTGCTGGGCGGGCGACGCCGGGACGCTCCCGCCGCGCTGCGCCGGCGCCAGCGGCTGGTGCTGCTGCTGCTCAAACGGCCTCGTCCACCCGCCCGCGCCGCCGCGCTGGTCCATGCTGTCGTCGTCCTCGCCGCCGTGGTTCTGCGCGACGAGGCTGTCGGTGCAGTCGCCGCCCGGGGCGGCGGCGTGGTGGGGCGGCGGCGGCAGCGAGCTCCGCGCAAAGGAGGCCGGAGGAGGGGGCGCGCCAAGCGACGCTGAGCCCCCCCCAGCGGCGCCCGCGGACGGCGCCGGCGGCGGCGCCTCGTGCTGCTGCTGCTGCTGCTGCTGCTGCTGCTGCTGCTGCGCCTGGCGCCGGCGCAGGCCACCCCTGGTCGCGCGGGCCGACGAGGGAGGGGCGGACGAGGAGGGGACCGGGCCCGCGCCGAGCAGCAGGCCGTCGAGGTCGTAGCCGGCGCCGTCGCCGGGGGCGGGCGCCTCATCGGCCGCGCCGCCGCCGCCGCCGCCACCGCCCACCGCCGCTGCCCGGCGCGCGCGCTTGCGCACGTCTGCGAGCGTGGCGTGATTGGTGGTCGGGGCGGCGGCGGCGGCGGTGGCAGCGGGCTCCTGTTCCGCCACCGCTGCCGCTGCCGCCTCGGCAGCCTTGTCTTCCGCAGCGGCCTCGTCCGCCGCCGACGGACGCCGGCGCTTGCGGGCCGAGGGGGCGCGGCCGCTGCCGCCGCCGCCTCCGCCACTGTCGCCGGCGCCGCTCGCGCTGCCGCCGCGCTTGGGGCGCGGCGTCGGCGTCGGCTGCTGCTGCTGCTGCCGCTTGTCCGCCTCGGCCGGCTCCTGCTCAGGCGGCGGCGCTGCTGCCGCCTCCGCGGCAGGCGGCGCCTTGGCCTTGGCCGTTGCTGCCGCCGCCGCCGCTGCTGCCGCCTTGGCAGCGCCGCCGCCGCCGCCCGACGCGCCGTCGTCCGCCTCGTCGTCCTCCGACGCGCTGTCCGAGCGCGGCCTGCGCGGCCCACTCCCGACCGAGTCCATCGAGTCGGCCGCGGCCATCAGCACGTCCATCTCCTTGTGCTGCGCGGCCGTCAAGGAGCCCGGAAGCGGGTACCAGTTGCCGCCGGCGTTGGCCGCGGCCGCCGCCGCCGCCAGGGCTGCCGCTGCGGCGGCCGCCGCCGCCAGGCCGCTGCCAGAGGCCTCGCGCCGGCCGGCGGTCGCGGCGTCGGCCGCGAGCTTGGCGCGGCGGCGCTGGTCGGCAAAGGTGGCCTGGAGAGGCATGGCGCCCGAGGGGAGCGGGGGGCGGAGCGGGCCGGCCGGGGGCAGCGGGCCGACGCGCCCCCCCGCGGCCTTGACGGCGGCGGTGGCGCCCGGGGGGCCCGCAGCTTGAGCGCCGCCAGACCCGCCAAAGGGCCCGCCGCGCAGGCGCGCGCGCGCGGCCTCGGCGGCCGCGGCGGACAGGTGGCCGCTGCCGACGCGCGCGAGCGGGCCGCCCGCGCCGACGACCCCGGCCGGGGGCCAGGCCACGCGCCCGCCGCCCGCCGCGGCGGCTGCGGCAGCGGCGTTGGCGGCGGCCACGCCGCCGGCGCCGGCGCCCCCGCCGCCTTTGGCGGCGGCGGCCGCGGCCGCCGCGCCGGCGCCGCTCGTCGCCTCGCCGACCAGCACGAGCCCGGGCCCCGCGATCGGCAGCAGTGCCAGCGGCAGCGGCGGCGGCAGGGCGGCAGGCGGCGGCGGGCCTGTTGTTGCTGCTGCCGCGCCAGTCGCAGCCGCCGCCGCCAGCTGCGCCACGCGGCGCCGCGCCTCGGCGTTGGCCGCCGCGTCCTCGGCCTCGGGGTCGCTCTCATAGTCGGCCGCGCTGCCGGCGCCCGCGCCGCCCCTGCCGCCGCAGCCGCCGCCTCCGCCGCCACCCCAGCTGTGTTCGCCGCCGCCGCCGCCGCCGCCGCCCCGGTCGTCGGCCTCGTGCGCGACGTGCGCATCGAGCAGGGCCAGGGCGGGCGCCAGATGCGGGGCGCGCAGCAGGCGCGGGCGCAGCAGGGCGCGGTAGCAGTCCTCGTGCGAGGCGAGGCCGTCGGGCGCGCCGACGAGCGCGCGCTGCTTGTGGCGGCGCTGTTGCGGCTGCTGCTGCGGCTGCTGCTGCTGGTGCTGCTGGTGGTGCTGCTGCGGCGCGTCGGCGTCGGCTGGCGGGCTTAGGGCGAGGGAGTCGCCATTGCCGAGCAGCAGCTGGTCGGCGTCGCCGTCGTCCTGCCCCTCGCCGCCCTGCTCCTGCCGCCGCCGCCGCCGCGCGGCCTCCGCCGCCGCCTCGGCCAGCCGCTCGGCGCGCGGCTGCGCGCCCGTCTCGCGCAGCAGCGACAGCCACCCGAGCAGCACGCCGCGCTCCTGGCGGCGGCAGTCGCGCGAGATGGCGGCGGCGGCCGCGCCGCCGCCGGGCAGGCGTCCGCCGCGGCCGCCCGAGGGGTCGAGGGCGAGGGCGGCGGCGGCGAAGAAGAAGGACCAGAGGTTGGCGGCGGCGGCGAGCCGGCCCTCGACCGACGGGTCGACGACGACGGGGGCGGGAGCGGGAGCGGCGGCCGTTGCGGCGGGAGCAGCGGCCGTCGCCTCCCCTTGCTGCTGCTGCTGCTGCTGCTGCGCGCGGGCGCTGCCGCCAGCGCGCCGCGCCGCGGCCAGCTCCCGCAGCCGCCGCTCGCGCTTCTCGATCACGTCGGCGCGGGCGAGCGCGGCGCCGACGGGCAGCACCACCCGGCGGGCAGCCGCGGCGGCCAAAGGCGCGCGGGCCCCTGCCCCCACCCCTGCCGCCGCCGCCGACGCCGCAGCACCGCCGCCGCCGCCACAGCCTCCCGTGCTCGTGGGCATGCGCCCGAGCGCCAGCTGCTCCTGTAAAAAGTTGCGGTACGGCAGCAGCTGCGCGAGGGCCATGCGCACGTGGCGCGGGTGCGGGCGCTCGAGAGATAGCGCCGCCGCCGCCGCCGCTGCAGCAGCCGCCGCCGCCGCGCCGCTGCCCTGGCTGCCGCCGCCCTTGGCAAACGGCGAGGCCGCGGGCGGCGGGGTCGCGTGGCCCGCCGCCGCCGCCCTCGCGGCCTGGCGCGGCTGGTCGACGGGCTGCAGGGGGGCGGCCCCCGGGGGCAAGGCCAGGACCGACCCGCTGCCGCCGCGGTCGCTGGACACGTGCTGCTGCTGCTGATGGTGCGGGTGCGCGCCGCTGCCGCCGCCGCCGCCCGAGCCGCCAGTGCCGCCGCCGGTGCCCGACCCCCCTGGCCTGTTGACGGCCGCGCCCTTGGGCAGGCCGTTGTCGCCGTCCCCGGGGGCCAGGCAGCGCGCGGGGACGGCGGCGGCCTTGGCGGCGGCGGCCGCCGCCGCGGCGGCCTTGGCGGCCGAGGACGAGCTTCGCCGCCGGCCGGCCGACGACTGGCCGCCGCCGCCGCCGCCTCCGCCCCCGCCGCCCTTGGGGGTGGCGCCATCGCCGGCGACCACCGCCGCGGCCCCTGCCACGGCGGCCACCGCCACGGGCACCCCCGCGGCCACGGCGGCCATCGCCGCGCCCCTGGCCGCCAGGGCGCCGTGCTTGCCGCCGACGCCGCCAGCGCCGCCGCCGCCGCCGCCACCAGCTCCCCCGCCCCCGCCGGCCTTGTTGCCGGCCGCCGCCGCCGCCGCCGCCGCTTTGGCCGCCGCTTTGGCCGCCGCCTCGGCCGCGAGCCTTCCGGCCATGGCCACGCGCTCGGCCTCCAGCCGCTGCCGCTCGCGCCCCTCGGCCTCGAGGTCCTCGCGCCGCGCCCGCTCGGCCTCGGCGCGCCGCGGGTGGGCGGCCGCATGCACGAGGGGCGCGCGCACGCACTGCAGCCGCCGCGCCGCCGCCACCAGCGCGCGCCGCGCGTCGCGCGCCGCCTCGGCGCCGTCGTAGGGGTCCAAGCCCTCGTCGCGCACGCGCCGCGCGAACGCCTCGCGCCTGGCGGCGACCTCGGCGGCGACGGCCTCGACGGTGAGGGCCGGGTCTACGGCGCCGGGGGCGAAGGGCGCGCGGGGCGGGGTGCTCGAGACGTTGGCGGAGCCGCCGCCGCCCGGGGCGTTGGGCTGCGGGGCGCCGATCGCGAGGAGCAGGCCGCTGCCGCTGCCCACGGGCGTCTGCTGCTGCTGCTGCTGCTCGTGTTGCTTGCCCGCTGCTGCTGCTGCTGCTGCTCCCTTGTCCAGATTGGCGGCGGGGGCTCCGGCGTCCGCCTCTTGCCGTTGCTGCTGCTGCGGAGGAGGAGGAGCGCCTCCCTGCCTGCCGCTGAGGCGGGACGCCGGCGCGGCGCCGGCTGCTCCTCCTCCTCCTGCCGCGCCGCCCGCTGGGCCGCCCGCACTGCCACTGCCCTGGAATGACCCCTGCTGCTGCTGCTGCTGCTGGTTGTTGGGCGCGCGCCGACGGCCGCCGCCGCCGCCCGGCAAGACCCCCGAGCCCGCGCGGCCGCCGCCCGCCGCGGCCGCCGCCGCAGACGGCTTGCTCTGCGGCGGGCGCCCGCCGCCCAGAGCGAGCTGGCCAAACCGCGAGGCGCCCCCCCCGAGCCCCGCCGGCAGCGGGGGCGCCGCGGTGGCCGGCGAGGACGCGCGCAGCGGCGCGAGAGCCGAGCCGGCGCCGGCGGCGGCAGCGCCACGGGCCGCCGCGGCCGGCTCCTGCTGCTGCTGCTCGCGCAGCCACGCCGCCGACGCCCGCGCCAGCTCGGGCCCGCGCGTCAGCAGCGCCTGCTCGGCGCGCGCGAGCGTGGCGGCCGCGGCCGAGAGAGCGGCGGGGGGCAGGCCCTGGAGAGCGGCGGGGGCGGCGGCGGCTTGTGCTCCGCCTGCCGATGACGACGGCGGCGACGCGCGGCGCACCAGGTCGGCCGCCCACGCCGCCGACAGACGGATGGCCGGGGGGCTGCTGCTGTTGAAGTTGTCGCCCTCTGCGACCGGCGCTGCTGCTGCCGTTGCTGCTGCCGCCGTAGTCGAGGCCGAGACGAGCGTGCTGCCCGGCGGAAAGCGCTCCGTCAGCAGGCGCAGCACCTCCTCCCAGAGCAAGGCGGTCACGGCCGCGTCGGCGGCGCGCTGCTGCTGCTGCGGGGTGGAAGCGGCGGCGGCGGCGGTGGCGGGCGCGGCCTCCGTCGCTGCTGCCGCCGGCGGCGCGCCGAGGTCCACCCACACGACGGGCATCCGCTGCCGCCGCGTCTCCGCGAGCGTGTTGGCCCAGCGGCCGGCAGCCAGGCCCGCCAGGGCCGCGCGCACCTCGGCGCGCGCGGCCCAGACTGCGGCGGTGTTGGCGTTGGCGGCGTTGGCGGCAGTGGCCGCCTCGCTGCCGGCCTCCTCCTCGGCGAGCGCCAGGCGCCCCACGCGATCCCACGCCTCTCCCGAGGGCTCAAAGCCAAGGAAAGTGGCCGCGAGGCGTGCCGTGGCCGGCAAGCGCGAGAAGACGAGGAGGGCGCCGGCCGAGGAAGACGAGGCAGCGGCGGCGGCGGCGGCCTTGGCGCGAGGAGGCGCGGCGGCGGCGGCCGACGGCCCGGCGGCGGCCGCGGCGGCGTCGAGCGCCGCCTGCAGAGGGGCCTCGAGGTGCGCGAGGCGGCGCAGCGCCAGGGCCTTGGACCGCTCACTGCCGACGTGGAACAGCCAGCGCCCCTGGTCCTCGACCAGGCGCGCGAGCGGCGTGCGCTCGCGCGGCGGCCGAGGCGGCGGCGCCGAGGGTTGGCCGTCGGCCGCTGCTGGTTGCTGCTGCTGCTGCTGGGTCGGCGGGGGCGGCGGCAGCGCGACCAGGCTCAGCAGGTGGTGGGTCGGGCGCAGCTGCTGGGGCTCGGCGCCTGTGTTTTGGGTTGTTAGGGGTTGGTGGTGTGGTGGGTGGGGTTGGGTGTGTGAGGGAGCGTGATTCGTCCAGCGGCGGCGGCGGCGGCGGCGGCAGCGCGCGCGCCGATGCAGAGTCGCGCGGGGGCGCATCAGAACTCACGCAGCGCGGCCCGCCGGCGCTCCGTGATCGAGCGCAGGTGCGCCTCCAGCGGCTTGTCCGTGCGCAGGTCGGCCACCGCGAACGTGGGCGGGGGCGACGGGGCGGCCCCATCAAAGGCGGAGGAGGGGGAGAAGAGCAGGTGGGCCTGCGCGACCGCGTCGAGCAGCGCCGCAGCGTCGCGCCCGACCGACGCCGTGGGCAGGCCCGACACGTCGAGAACGACGCGCTGGCTCGTCGTCATGTCGTTCAGCGTTCAGCGTCTCGTCAAGCGAGTCGTGTTTGGTGGGCCATCGTTCTTTTGGAGGGGTGTCTGTCAATTCAAATCGACGAGTTTGATCAAATCGCGCGCGCTGTGCGGAGAGGGGTTGGTTTGGTCAGTGGGCTTGTCCTAGCACTCTAGATGATAGTGTTAACGGGTCTCCGACAGCAAAAGGACGGGTTTGGTGCCGCGGTTGCAGGGCGTTCTTTTGGGGGGTGAAGGTCTCTCTCCCTCTCCTCCCCCTCCCCCTCCCCGACCTCTTTTCGACACGCAAACAGCAATAACCTCTCTCATCACACACGAAACGACACGACAGCCACGACCATGACGCCACTTCTTCACTTAATGAACGATCGCGACCAGTAGTACCTCGGCAGAGAGAGGACGGAAGAGCAGCAAAAGCCACGGACATCAGATGGCGCTCCTCCTCCTCCACTCCGCCCTCGGCGCGCCGCAAGAGCGGCCCAGGGAGGACCTTCGCTGATAAGGGAATATGACCACGAGACGACGAGGAGGAGGACGCATTTGGACCCCGTCGCAGAGATCGTAGGCACACGCGACGAGGAGGCGATGGCGCGGCGGCGGCGGCGCGGCGGCGGCGGCAGCGCGCGCGCCGATGCAGAGTCGCGCGGGGGCGCATCAGAACTCACGCAGCGCGGCCCGCCGGCGCTCCGTGATCGAGCGCAGGTGCGCCTCCAGCGGCTTGTCCGTGCGCAGGTCGGCCACCGCGAACGTGGGCGGGGGCGACGGGGCGGCCCCATCAAAGGCGGAGGAGGGGGAGAAGAGCAGGTGGGCCTGCGCGACCGCGTCGAGCAGCGCCGCAGCGTCGCGCCCGACCGACGCCGTGGGCAGGCCCGACACGTCGAGAACGACGCGCTGGCTCGTCGTCATGTCGTTCAGCGTTCAGCGTCTCGTCAAGCGAGTCGTGTTTGGTGGGCCATCGTTCTTTTGGAGGGGTGTCTGTCAATTCAAATCGACGAGTTTGATCAAATCGCGCGCGCTGTGCGGAGAGGGGTTGGTTTGGTCAGTGGGCTTGTCCTAGCACTCTAGATGATAGTGTTAACGGGTCTCCGACAGCAAAAGGACGGGTTTGGTGCCGCGGTTGCAGGGCGTTCTTTTGGGGGGTGAAGGTCTCTCTCCCTCTCCTCCCCCTCCCCCTCCCCGACCTCTTTTCGACACGCAAACAGCAATAACCTCTCTCATCACACACGAAACGACACGACAGCCACGACCATGACGCCACTTCTTCACTTAATGAACGATCGCGACCAGTAGTACCTCGGCAGAGAGAGGACGGAAGAGCAGCAAAAGCCACGGACATCAGATGGCCCCTCCTCCTCCTCCTCCGCCCTCGGCGCGCCGCAAAGCGCCCAGGGAGGACCTTCGCTGCTACGGGAATGACCACGACGACGACGAGGAGGAGGACGCATTTGACCCCGTCGCAGAGATCGTAGGCAAGGCGCAGCGGCGCAGCAGCGCACGCGACGAGGAGGCGATGGCGGCGGCGGCGGCGGCGGCGGCGGGGCCGTCGTCGCCGCCGCCGCCGGCCGCGGACGGCGACGGCGGCTACGGCGAGGCTCCTCCTCCTCCTCCTCCTCCTCGCCCTAGGTCCGCCAAGCCCTCGGAGCTCAAGCGCACGCCCAGCGGCGGCAAGCGCGGGGCCGAGGCGCTGGCCGCGGCGGCGTCGGCCGAGCTCACGCCGGCCAACGGTGGGGGCGGCGAGGCCGGCGCCGGGAGCGGCGGCAGCGGCGGCGGCGGCGGCCGCAAGAAGCGCGCAGGCGAGGGCGACAGCGGCGAGCCCGCGCCGCCGACGACGGCCAAGAAGGGCAGCAGCAGCAGCGGCGCCAAGAAGCGCCGGCGCAGCGCGAGCGCGGGCGCCGCGGCGGACGAGCCCGCCGCCAAGACGCCCGCGACGGGCGGCGGCGGCGCCCCCCTGTCCAGGCTGACGGGCGTGATCGTGGTGGATGAGGACGACGGCGAGGGGGGCGAGGGCGGCGAGGGGGGCGGCAACGGTGGCAACAACACCAACACCAACTCGCGGCAGCAGCAGGCCGAGGCGGCCGCGGCCATGCGGCGCCTGTCACGCCCACCGCGCTACTTCGACGCCGTCGCCGCGGCCGCGGCGGCGGTCGAGGTGGAGAAGGCCGCGGCTGCGACCGCCGCCGCCGCAGCAGCAGCAGCAGCCGCCGCGGCCGACGGCGGCAACGGCTCTGCTGCTGCCGCCCCAACAACAACAACAGCAACCGCCGCCGCCGCCGCCCATGCCGCCGCCGCCGCCGTCGCCGCCCAGTCCGCCGCGGCCCACGGCTTCGGCCTCGTCTTTGGCGCCGGAGGAGGGGCAGGGGCCGCCTCCGCCGCCGCCGCCGCCGCCGCCGCCGCCGCCGCGGGCTCGGCCGTCAGCTGCTGGCGCTGTGGGCGGCGCGGCCACATGGCCAAGGACTGCCCACGGCCGGGGGGGGGCGCCGGGCCCTGCTTCCTGTGCGCGCAGTACGGGCACGGCTCGGGCGACTGCCCCAACCGCCTTTGCTTCCGGTGCGGGCGGCCGGGGCACATGTCGCGCGACTGCCGGGGCCTGGTGCCCTGGGAAGGCGAGGGCGGCGGCGGCGCGGGAGGCGGTGGCGCGGGCGGCGGCGGCGGCGCGTGCGCGCGCTGCGGCCGCGCCGACTGCGGCGCCTCTGGGAGAGGCGACCACGTACGGTTCGCCGGCGGGTGCACGCGCGACTACGACGCGCGCGACATGGCAGCGACGCGCTGCCTATCGTGCGGCGAGCTCGGGCACCTGTGCTGCGCGCCGATCGGCGGGCGCGGAGAGGAGGACGAGGACGACGAGGACGAGGACGGGGACGAGGACGAGGACGAGGACGAGGACGAGGCGGCGGAGGAGGCGGCGGCGGCAGCAGCCGCCGCCGCCGCGAGCGAAGAGCGCGGCAAGAAGCGCGCCCGCGCCGCCGCCGCCGCCGGCGACGACGACGACGAGGACGACGGCGAGGACCCGGAGGAGGACCGCGCCCTCGCCGCGCGCGTGGCGGCCGAGGCGCGCAACCCCCCGCCTGCCACCTGCTGGAACTGCGGCGCGCGCGGGCACCACGGCGAGCGCTGCCCGCAGCCCGTCAGCACGCAGCTGCGCGCCGAGTCGCACCAGGCGGAGCGGCGGTTCCAGGAGCAGGGGCAACAGGGGCAACAGGGGAGGCGGCAGCAGCAGCAGCACCATCATGCGGCGGCGGGGGCGGCGGGGAGGTGGCGCGAGCGCGAGCGCGAGCGCCACGACCACCACCACCACCACAGCAGCCACCACGACCGCCACGACCGCTCGTCGCACCACCACCACCACCCCGGCCACGACGAGCCGCACCACCACCACAGCCACCACGGCCACCACGGCCACGGCC
Source organism: Mychonastes homosphaera (assembly GCA_009193075.1). Taxonomy (NCBI): domain Eukaryota; kingdom Viridiplantae; phylum Chlorophyta; class Chlorophyceae; order Sphaeropleales; family Mychonastaceae; genus Mychonastes; species Mychonastes homosphaera. The sequence goes on along the minus strand of VXJC01000002.1, from coordinate 514,529 downwards.
ACCACAGCCACGGCCACCACCAGAGCCACCACGACCGCCACGACTCGCAGTACTACCACGACTACCGCCCCCCGCCCGCGCCGCTGGCCGCGCGGCTTTCGGGGGCCGGCGTGTTTGGGGGCGGCGGCGGGGGTGGCGGCGGGGGCTACGGCGGCGGCGGCGGTGGTGGCGCCGGGGGCGGGTACCAGCAGCAGCAGCAGCAGCAGCAGCAGTACCAGGGTGGCGGCCGCGGCGGCTCGTCGGGCTTTGGCGGGCTCGGGTACAACGACTCGGACCGGCGGGAGAGGAGGGGAGGCGGCGGCGGCAGCGGCGGGCGCGGGGGGCGCGGCGGGCCGAGGCGGTGGTGAAGGGAGGAGACGGCGCTTTGCGTTGGATCAGGCTTCACGTTTTTGCAAACACACACACACGCCTTGCTTTCATTCAAGAGGGGGGAAAATTGGGGGCGGGCCTCCGTGTGTGTGTTCTTTTCTCACTCTCTCAGGATCATCATCTCTCTCTCTATATGGACACGGACGGAGGGGTGGTCGCTCGCGGTCTCTCTCTCAAGCAGCGGCGGTCGCAGCTGCGGCTGGAGCGGGGCCGCGGCCGCCGCCGCCGCCGCCGCCATCGCCGCCGCTGTCCCCGCGGCTGCGCCGGTCGCCGCCGCGGCGCCCGCCGCGCGAGCGGCGGTTAGCCTTGCCCTCGGCGCCGCCGCCGTCGTCGCCACCGCCAGCCGAGGCCGCAGGGGCGGCCTCGCGGGGGCCGTCGCCGTCACCGCCGCCGCCGCCCCCACCACCACCGCGGCGGCGCCGGCGGGACTTAGCGCCGTCGCTGCCGCCGCCGCCGCCACCACCGCCATTGGCCTCGGCCGGCGGGGCGGCAGCGCCGCCGTTGGCCGCGGGGGCGGCGGGCTGGCGCTGAGCGTTCTGCGGCTGGTCGTCACCGCCGCCGCTGCCCCCCTGCCTGCCGCCGCCGCCGCGGCCGTGGCCGCGCGAGCGCCGCGACGACGCCTCTGCCGCCGCCGCGCCGCCGGCCGAGCCAGCACCGCCGCCGCTGCCGGCGGCGTCGGCAGCACCAGGCTGCTGCTGTTGCTGCTGCTGCTTCTGCCGGCCGCCGTCAGGCGCGCAGGGGCCGACGCCGTTGGCCGCGGGAGGCGGACCGCCGCCGTTGCCGGCGGCCGCCGCCGCCGCCGCCGCGCCTCCGCGGCCGCCACCGCGCGACGGCTGCTGTTGCTGCTGTGGTCCGCCAATGGGCACGTAGGCCACGGGCGCACCGCCGCCAACGCCGCGTCCGCCGCGCGCCTGCCGGCCCGCGAGGCGCCCGGCCGCGCGCCCGCCCTGCTGCTGTTGCTGCTGGTGCTGGTGCTGCTGGAGCGGCGGCTGCGGCCGCCCCTGCTGCTGCTGCTGGGCGTGAGGATGAGCGCCCGCGGCCAGCGGGCGCTGCGGCAGCGCCAAGGGGTTGGCCACGGGCGCGGCTGCTGCCCCTCCCGGGATGAGGGAAGGAGGGGCCCCGCCAGCCGCGGCGGGCGCCACCAGCGCAGGGCCGCCGCCCGGAGGGGGCGTCGGCGCGGCGCTGCCACCGCCTCCGCCACCGCCGCCGGGCGCAGCAGCCGCCGCCGCCTGCAAGACGATGGGCGAGACGCCCGTGGACCAGTCCGGCAGCTTGCCCGTGGGGATGAGCGGGGGCGCTCCAAAGGGGCCCGTGCCAAAGGGGGCGGGGCCAAAGGGCGCAAAGGCGCCAAAGGGGTCGCCGGCCTCGCCGCCCGGCGCCACGCCGCCGCCGCCCCCGGGAGGGCCACCCCCCGGCGCACCGCCCGCGCCGCCGGCCGGCCAGAGCGCCGCCGCGGCCGCCGCCTGCTGCGCGGCCGCGGCCACGCGCAGCGTCGGGTCGTCCAGAGTCAGGCCCGCGACGTCCGTGGCAATCTGCGCGCTCCAGACCTCGGGGTTGGCGGCGGCGGTGGCCGGCGAAGCGGCGGCGGCGGCGGCGGCCGTGCCCGCGGCGACGGCGCCAATGGCGGCCGCAACAGTGGCGCGGCCCCCCGAGATGGGCCCGCCCGCCGCGTAGTGCGGCTGGGGGGGCACGACGGCGAGGTTGCGCGGGTGCTGCTGCTGCTGCTGGTGGTGGGCCTGGCGCTGCTGCTGCTGCTGCTGGCGCTGCTGCTGCTGGAAGACCGCCGCCGCGACGGCGGCCGCGGCCGCCTCGGCGGCGGCCGCGGGCGGAGGCGGCGCCGGCGCAAGTTGTGGCTGCTTGCTGCTGCTGCTGCCGCCGGTCCCGCTGCTGCGGCGCGGCTGCTGTTGCTGCTGTTGTTGTTGTGGCTGCTTGGGCTGCTGCTGGGGCCCTCCGCCGGCGGGGGGCGGGGGCGCCGGGCCCACGGGCTGGTAGCGAGGGCGGCGCGCGGGAGCGCCAGCACCGTCCTCGCCGCCGCCGCCGCCGCCGGCGTGCGGTGGCGGCGGCCCCTGCTGCCCGCCGCCACCACCACCACCGCGGCGGCGGTCGATCTCGACGCCCGACAGGATGGGCCCGCGCCCGGGAAGGGGGCGGCCCGTCGGGCCCATCGGGACGTCCGGGCCGTAGCCGCCGGGCGGCGGCGGGGGAGGGGGCGGCGGGGGCCCGCCGTACGGGTTGTACCCGCCCCCGCCGCCGCCGCCGCCGCCGCGGAAGCCGCCGCCGCCGCCGCCGCCTCCGTGGCCGCCGCCCTCGTAGCCACCACCGCCGTAGTCGTCATCGTAGCCTCCGCGACCACCGCGGTGGTTGCCAGGAGGAGGGCCGCCGCCGCCGTTGGCGCGGTGGTGGTGGCCGCCGCCGGGGGACATGGGGCCGGGGCCGGGGCCGCCGCCGCGCTGGGGGCCGGCCACGGCCGCCGCCGCCGAGGGCGACAACGCGGCGGCGGGCGCGGCCGCCGCCGCCTCGGCCTTCTTGCCGTTCGCCGTGGGCTCCGCCTCGTCCTCGTCCCCCGGCTGCGGGGGCGCGCCCGTGCGCTTGCGCTCCTGGGAGGCCGCGACGCGCGCCAGCTCGGCCTCGAAGGCCTCGCGCTCGGGGTCGCGGTCGTCGTCGTCGCCCCGCTGCGGCGGCGGCGCCGCGGGGGCCAGCGTCGCCGCCGCGGGCGGCGCGTGCGGCAGCGGCGGCGGGCCGTCGTCAACGTGGAAGGCGCCTGGCGGGATGCGCACGCCGCCGCCTCCTCCGTACTGGTGGCGCGGCGGCGGGCCGTCGTGGTAGCCACCTCCCCCGTACCGTCCGGGCGGCGGCGGGCCGTCGTCGAAGTAGCGGTCGTGCGGGTTGTGGTTGTGGTGGTGGTGGTGGGGCGGCGGGCCGTCGTCCTCAAACGGCCCTCCGCCGCCGCCGCCGCCGCCGTAGCCGCCGCCGCCGCGCCCATAGCCGCCCCCGCCGCCGCCGCGGAAGCCGCCCGCGTACCGCGACGTGTCGCGCTCGTCCTCGTCCCAGCGGCCGTCGTCGCGGAACGGGTGGCCGTGGCTGTGGCCGCCGTGGCCGCCGTGGCCGTTGCTGTATGGGTACTGGTGGGGGCCGCCATAGCCGCCGCCGGCCGACCCGCCGCGCTGGTGCTGCGACGACGACGACGCCCCCCCCGACTTGCCGAGGTTGCCGCTGGCCGCGCGCGCGACGGCGTCGCCGAGCGTGGGGTACTCCTCCGGGTTGAGGAGGCCGCGGCCTGCGAAGTAGGCCGGGCGCGCGTAGGGGTGGCCGTGGGGCGCGGCGGCCGACGACGGGGGCGGCGCCGCCGCCGCGGGCGCGCCGTTGGCCTGCGGGGGCGGCGGGCCGCCGGCGCCCCAGGTCGAGCCGGACGACAGGGCCGGTGCGTGCGCGAGGCCGAGCGGGTCGTGCAGCAGCTCGGGGGCGCCGCCGCCGCCCGCCGCCGCGGCCGGGTTGCTGGACGGCCAGCCAGAGGCGGACGAGGCGCCGCCGCCCGCTGCGCCGCCCGAGGCGCCCGCGCCGCCGCCGCCGGCCGCGCCGGGCAGGTCGTGGACGGCGTGCTCCTGGTTTTTTTGTTTTGATGTTGGTTTATTGGTTTGGTTGGGGCGTTCGTGAGTGAGAGCCTCCTTGGGACGTGCCGCTCGTGTGAAGGGAGCTCTCATGTCTCGCTTGCCTTTACGAACGCACCTTTTTGATCGACGGGAGGTTGACGGGTTTTGGGAGGGCGACCTTGACGCCCATCACGCTCCTCGGCTTCTGTTGTTTGTTGGTTTGATGGTGTTTCGTGGGAGCGCGCCATCGAGGGGACGGGAGCAGGAGGTGTGAGCAAGTGCGTCAGAAGTCCGGAAGAGAGAGGGCGCGGCGCGCGCCGCGAAAAACAGAAACCACCGAGGAAGCTTCGACCACTGCTGTGCTGCTTGCTCTCTCAAACGGCGCGCGCGCGCTCCCCATCGCGGGCGCTGGCGGACCGCGTGACCGGCGCACGAGGATCCCATGGCGCGCGCGGAGGAGGGGAGGCGCGTGGGCGCGCCGCTAGAGGGCGCGCGTGCGTGAGAGCAAGGGGGCTGCTTTGGCGGGAGAGGAGCAGCAAGAGCCAACAGCTCCTCGACCCCTGGACGTACCCGCGCCATGCCGGGCGGGAGCGGCATGCCGCTGCCGCTCCCGCCACGACCACCGGACGAGAGGCGGTCTACATAGCCGCCGCGACGTTCGTTCTCGGGGGGGCCGCCGCGCGGGCCAGACATGTGTTTTGAGGTGGGGGGAGTGGTTTCTTGGTTCGGCGCGCCCGTTGTGGATGTTGTGGTGGTTGTGTGGTGTTGTTTGTGCGGAGAGGGAGGAGGAGGAAAGGAAGGGGGCCTAGTAGTCTGACTATATGGGACGCAGTGTGGTGTGGGGGGTCGTCCGCTTTGCGTGAGTGGCGAGAAGTTGCGGCGCGCACGCGTTTTTTGAAGCGCGGCGGATCGGCGGCGGCGGCAAAAAGCGCCCCCAGCTCCCCCTCTTCGCACGCCGACTGCGCCCTGCCTCCCCCCCCCCCCCCATCCCCACACATACACACCAAGACACCCAACACTAGTACGCCAAAGTAGCGCTCACCCGACGTTCGATTCATTCGCGGAAGACAGAGGGGGCACCAACCGCCTTTCGGGATCCGTCTCAAATGCAGGCCCCGCGCGCGCCACTATCGCCCACAGCAATGAAACAGCAGCAGCAGCACAACGGGCGCCTCCTCCTTGTCAGCGACTATGACGACACCCTGTTCGGCAGCCGGGCCGACCCGCGCCACACCAACGCCTCTGCCGCCTTTGCGAGCGCGTTTGCCGAGCTCCGGCGGCGGCGGCAAGGGCCGCCCCTCCCCGAGCCGGGCTCGCCCCCCGTGCGCCTGGCGATCAACACGGGCCGCACGCTGCCGCTCTTCGCCGATCACCCGGACGCCGAGCTGCGCATGGCGGCCCTCGGCCTGCGGCCGGACGTCTTGATCGCAGGCGTCGGCACGCGCGTGTACTGGCGGCGGCGGCGGCGGCGGCATGATGGCGAGGGCGAGGGCGAGGGCGGGGGGGTGGACAGCGACGCGGCCGGCGCCGCGGCTGATGCGGACGACGACGAGGCGTTTTCGTGGGTGGAGGACGCGGCGTGGACCGAGGCCGTCGGCTCCGGGTGGGTTCCGGAGCTGGCGCGCGCGGCGGTCGAGGGCGCCTTGGCGGCGCTTCCAGCCCCGCTGCGCGGCGACGCGCGCCTCCAGCGCGACGAGGAGCTGCACGCCCACAAGCTGACCGTCTCCTTTCGGGGGGAGAAGCCCGACGCCGAGACGCTGTGCGCCGAGATCGCGCGCCGCTTCGCCGAGCTGGGGGCGGCGCGCGAGCCGCCCAGGCTCGTCACGGGCCCCTGCGGCGACAACTCGTCGTCCGCGGGGAGGCGCTACGTCGACGTGCTGCCGGCGTCCTCGGGAAAGGGCAACGCGATGCTGTTCGTGGCAAATGCGCTGGGGTACGGGGCAAACGAGGTGGTGTCGGCTGGGGACTCGCACAACGACCTGTGCATGCTGCGGCACCCGCACCAGAGGCGCGCCATCGTCGTTGGCAACGCGCACCCGGAGCTGAGGGCGGCGCTGTCGGGCGTGCGGCACGCTTGGCTGGCGCCGGAGGACTGCGTGGGGGCGGCGGCGGTGCTGAGGGGGATGTTTTTTTGACGGGGAGGGCGAGGGCGAGGGCGAGGGTGGGGGTGGGGGTGGGATCGAGGGTGGGTTTGGCGGCGGCGGGGGCGGGGGCCACCACCAACCCCAACAACATCCACCCAGGGGGATGTTTTTTGTCGGCGAGGGCGAGGGCGGGGGTGGGGGCGGGGGCGGGACTCCCGCCGCCCCTCCCGCCGCGGGAGGGGCGGCGGCGGCGCCGGCTCGTCGCACTAAAAGAGGGGGTCGCTCTCTCGCTCGCAACGCATCCGCGCATCCACACACACAGACACATCGCTTATCAAACCCATTCTCAACCTCCGTGCTCTCCCAGCCTAGCCCCCCATCTCCGACCGGCGCACAAAAAACCCCTTCGCGGAAAAAGCCGACAAGCGCTTTCTCCCCTTTTCCCCGCTCCTCCTCGACCCGCCCTCCCCAAAGCGATCAGGCCAGCGCCCATTGCGCCCCGTGGACCTGCTCGCTAGGTCATCACCGATGATGATCTCCATCTCGTCCGCTCCGGCGGCCCGCGCGGGCGCCCTCGGCAAGGCGCGCCGCCAGGGATCGGCGCTCGCCAATGTCGGCAAAACGCTTTCTCCCCTTCGCTCCTCCCTCCTCCTCCCCAGCCTCCGCGATGGCGCGACGGGCGCCACCACCGCCAAGAAGCGCGGCGGCGCCGCCCATCTGGTCCCGCGCGCCGGCGGCGGCGGCGGCGGCGGCGGTGCCAGCAGCGGCACGCTCTCGCGCGGCGCGGGGCTCAGCGGCAGCGGCGGCGCCGGCGCCGGGCCCCAGCCGATCGACGAGCCGCCGCTGACGGCCGACTCGTACGTCGCCGTCGGCCTGGCCACGTGCTTCGAGCGCGACGACTCCGGCAAGCTCACGGAGCGCGTCGTCGTCGAGCCCATGTCGGCCAGCTCCCTCGAGTGCATGGCCAACGGCGCGCGCACGAGCTTCCGCTTCGCCGCTGGCACCACCCTCGGCGCCCTCATGCGCGCGAGCGCCTCGCCCGGCGGCGCCCCCAGCGACGCCCTGCCCGAGGAGTACCGCGGCGCCGCGCTGTGCGCCAACTGGGCGCGCCGCGTCGAGGCGGCCGCGCGCACGTGGCAGCGCCCGCACGCCCAGGACCACCTGATGGACATCGCGCCGTTGCCGGCAAAGGGCGCGAAACCAAAGGCGCGCGGGGGGTTCAACTTCTCGCTCGACGACAAGCGCGTTTTGAATTCTGTCAACGTGGTGACGGACGCCGACAACGTCAAGCAGGACATCTCGATCGACGTGTACGGCCGCGCGGAGGCCGAGGCGGCCGCCCTGGAGGAGGAGGGGGCGCTCGCGGCGGCGGGAGCGGCCTTGGCCGGCGGGGAGGAGGGCGAGGGCGAGGGGGGCGACGCGCACGAGCGCGCCGAGGCCGCGCGCCTGAGGGCGACGGCCCCCTGCGACCACATGGGCCCCGGCGGCGCTGCGGCTGCCGCCGAGGACTCATCGGACGACGAGGACGAGCTGGACGCGCTGCTGGCGGCGTGATGAGGATGATGATGATGAGTCGAATCTGTAGCCACCAGTACTATTATCGCCCCATTAGCCACACGAACCGACGCCCGAAAAGCAAAAGCACCGCGCAGCCGCACCGGCCCCGCCCGCACCGCCCCGCCCCTTGGCTTGGAAAACCCCTTGTCGTTTAAAGATAATCACACAACGGCTATCCAAAGCCTCTCTCTTCACAGCTCCGCCCACCCGCCAAACAGACCGCCGCCGTCCCCCTCCTCGTCAGCGCCGGCCGCCTGCGCCGCCGACCCGCTCGACCCGAGCTCCGGGTCGTCGGGCAGCACGCTCAGCACCTCGAGCGCCGCGGCCACGCCCCGTGCGCCGCCGCCGCCGCCGCCCGCGCCGCCCGCGCCGCCGCCGGCGGGCGCGCGGCGCGCGGCGTCCAGCTCATCCGGGTCGGCGGTGCCCTGCATAACCTCCCAGAGCAGGCGGCGCGTGGGGGCGGCCAGACCGCCGGCGGACAGCGGGGAGGCCGCGGTGGCGGCGGCCGAGGCCGAGGCGCCGCCCGCGCCGCCGCCGCCGCCCGCCGCCGCCGCCAGCCGCGCCATCAGGCCCGCCGCGGCCTTCTCGCGCAGGGCGCGCACGCCCTGGGCGGCGCGCGCGCGGTCCTCGGCGACGGTCGGGCGGGCAGGGGCCGGGGCCGCGGGGGCCCGGGGGGGCAGTGGCGGTGGCGGGGGCGGCGAATCTTCCTCGGCGGCAGCCGCCGCAGGCGAAGAGGAGGGCTCCGCCGGCTCGGGCGCAGGCTCGGGCGGCGGCGGCGGCTGCTGCTGTTCCTGCTCCTGCTGCTCTTCTGCCGCCGCCGGCTGCTCCTGTTCCTTCTCCTTGTCCTGCACCTGCTCCTCCGCCGCCGGCTGCTGCTGCTTCTGGTGCGGGCCTCGGGGGCGGCGGCCCCCCCCGGTGACGGCGTTGGGCCGGCGCGGCAGGCGCGCGGGCGCCTTGGGCGGCGGCTGCTCCTGCTGCTGCTGCTGCTGCTGCTCCTCCGGCTCCGGCTTGGCCTCCTCCTGCGGCTTGTCCTCCTTCGGCCCCTCGTCCGCGGCGGCCTCGGACTGCGGCGGCGTCTTCGGGGCCTCGGGAGCCTCCTCGGCTGCCGCCGCGCCGTCTTTCTTCTCTGCCGCCTGAGCCGCCGCCTCTTCTCGAGGCGGCGGCTTCGGCGCGTCTTCCTTCTCCTTCTCCGTCTTCTTCTTCTCCTCCTCCTGCGCAGGCGGCGCCGAGGACGAGGCGCACGAGCCGCTGCCGTCGGCCGCGCACTCCTGCTTCTCCTCCTTCTGCGGCCCGCCCTCGCGCGTGGGAGCAGCGCCAGCGCCGGCGCCAGCGCCGCCGTCGGCCGCTGCCGCCGCCGCCGCCGCCGCCTCGCCTCCACCCTCCTCCTTCTCCTTCTCCTCCTCCTCCTTCCCCCTCTGCTGCTCCTGCTCCTGCTGCTCCAGCGCCGCCTGCTTCCTCTGCTCGGCGATGCGCTGGCGGTGCCGCTTGAGCGCCTCCCCGGCCATGCGCGCCGGGTCCAGGGCGTCCCCCCCGGCCCCCAGCCGCGCCGTCGCCGCCGCCGCCGCCTCGAGCGCCACGTCCAGCGCGGCCGGCTGCTGCTGCTGCTGCTGCCGCATGTAGCGCTGGACGGCCTCGCGGACGGCGACGACGCGCTGGGCGGGCGGCAGAGTGAGGAGGCGCGCGCGCTCGTCGGGGGCGAGGGACGCGAGGGCCCTGGCCGACAGCGGCCCGGACGTTGCCCCTCTCTGCTGCTGCTGCTGCTGGCGGCGCTGCTGGTACGTGGGTTCGCCCGCGGGAGGAGGGGTGGTGGGGGGGGTAGGAGGAGGAGTGCCGCCCTGCTGCTGCTCGGCGGAGGCGGCGGCGCTTCCATCGGCGGCTGCTGCTTCTGTTGCCGCCGCCGCTGCCGGGGTGGCGTCGGTCGGTCTGCCGCCTCCTCCTGCTGCTGCTGGTGTTGCTGCCCCCGCCCCTTCCTGCCCGCCGCCTGGCCGCGCCGCGCCCGCCTCAAACCCCTCGTCGTCTTTCTGCTGATCAGCATCGGCTGCCGCCCCTCCCGCCGTCGGCGGCGGGCCCTCGCGTCGCCCGCCAGAGCCGCCCTCACCACCTCCGCCGCCGCCGCCGCCTCCGCCGACCGCCGCGGCCACCGCCTGCGCCGCCACATCCAACGGCCCCGGGTCCGCCAGCTCGGGCGGGGGGGTGGGCAGCGGGACGACGGGTGGAGGCGGAAGGTGAATCGTCGGCTCCCCGAGGGCGCCGCCGCCGCCGCCGCCGCCAACGACCCCGCCCACGACCCCGCCGCCCGCGCGCAGCGCCGCCGCCGCGCCGCCGCGCCCGACCCGCAGGGCGGCCCACAGCGGCGCCGTCGCGGCCGCGGGCATGCGCCTGAGCGCCACGTAGAGCACCACCGTCGCAAAGACGGCGACCCCTCCCCACAGGGCGAGGCGGTCCCACAGCGACTGCGCCTTCAAGGTGGTCAGCAGCCGTCCGCCCTGCCGCAGGGCGTCGCGCTGGGCGCCGCCGTACTCGTCGCGCGCGAGCTTGCCGAGGCGAGCGTTGGAGGAGGCGACGACGTCGAGCGCCCCGCCGCCCTGCTCGAGGGCCTGCGCCGCGAGCTGGCGCGTCCTCCTGAGCGAGGCGGTCACGTCCTCGCTCGCGTACAGGGCGTCGGCCTCGGTCTGCAGGGCGCGCTGGCGCAGCGCAAAGTCCTGGCTGCCCAGCAGCGCGTGGCGCGCGGCGAGCGCCGACGCCTCCTTTTGGCGCTGCGCGGCGACGCGGCACGCGAGCAGCTGCTGCTGGAGGGCGTGGCGCTCCTGCTCGTGCTGGGTGACGGCCTGCGCGACGCGCTGCGTGAGCTCGTCGCTGTTTTTGTTTTGTTTTTTGTTTGGGTTTTGGTTGGGGTTGGTGGGGCGATTGTGTGCGAGAGAGAGAGAGGGGGGGGGACGCGCTGGAGGGACACGTCGGCGGCGCGAGCGCGACAACGACGGCGCGCGACGACAACGGGCAACCAAACAACTCAACGTGTCCTGCTCCTCCGCCGCGATCTTGAGGTCGTCGATCATGCGGCGCATGACGTTGAGGCCCTCCTGCACGCGCCCCTCGAGCATGCCGGCGTGCGCGCGGCCCTCGGGCGCGGTCGCATCGGTCGCGCGAATCGCGCCCAAGCCCTCGGCGAGGTCGCGCGCGAGCCTCGACAGCTCCGCGCTGAGGTGCGTCTCCTCCGGGCCCAGAGGCACGCCGTGGTGGTGGTGGTGGTGGTGCTGGTTGTGGGTGGAGGCGCCGTTGGCGCCCGCGCCGGGCGGGGGCGGGGGCGCGAAGCTCATCGTTCTTGCTCCTCCTCCTCGTCCTCCTCCTTCGACGACAGGGCGGTGGTTGGGCGCGTCGTCGTCGATGTGTTTTTCGGTTGCGCGCGCGGGCGCTTGTTTGTTGGGGGGAGCAGAGGTGTGTATCTGCGCGAGGTCGTTCGTTGTTGTGTGAGAGCGAGAGAGCGAGAGAGGGGTCGTCGCACTTTGAGCGCGCGATCGGCGGCGGCGGTTGCCGAGCAGCGGCGCTTCGCGCCGCAATCGAGACGGCGTCGTTGGTTTTGGGCTTACACATTGCACAGAGGGTGTTGTTTGGGGTTTGGGGTTGTTGTTTGTTGGTATAGAGGTGTGTTGTGTTGTTCAGAGACAAAGAGACAAGCGGGGGTGGCTGGCACACACAGACAAAAAAACAAAAAGACGAGCAAAGAAGGGGCGATGGCGACGGCGGCGGCGACAACGGGGCGGGGTCGAACGCAACGCCCCGGGGGGAGGGGAAAAGGAAAAGCAGGTGTCACATCAGGAGCCCCGGCGTGTTTCAGCGGCGCTGCGTGATGTTCTCGTACTTGCGGCCGGCGGGCGGGTCGGCGCGCAGCAGCATCGTGCCGCCCAGCCGCGAGCGCGCGAGCGCCCAGCGCGGCGTAGCGGCGAAAAACGCGAGGCTGTTCTTCAGGCGCAGGGGCGGGGGGAGCGAGATGGTGATGCCCTTGCCCTCGCCCTTGCCGTCGCGCGAGCCCCCTCCGACCCACTCGATGCGCACCTTGTGCACCTCGTACTCGAGCACCGCTCCTCCTTCTTCTTCGCCGCCGCCGCCGACGCCCCCGCTGCCCGCCGCCGCCCACCGCCGCTGGCCCAAAAAGTGAGTCGTCAAGAAGCCAAGCTCCGTCACGACGTCAAAGGCGGGGGCCAAAGCCCGGTCATCGCCGCCGCTGGCGGCGCAGCCGACGAAGAACTCGGGGACGGGGATGAAGAGGAGGCGCGGCCAGCCGCCGGCCGAGGCGAAGACGGGCTGCCAGGTGGGGACGCCGCGCGCCAGCGGGGCGACGGCCGCGGGGGCGGTGGCGGCGGCGAGTGGCAGGGCGGTTTGTTGTTGTTGTTGCTGCTGTTGCTGCTGCTGAAGGTACAGCTGCTCGGCAAAGAGGATGGCGCCCTCCAGCAGGGGCAGGTCGGGCGAGGCGCCGTGCTCGGCCGCCGAGTTGAGAACGGCGAGGAGGTGGCTTTGCAGGGGCGCTGCGGCGGCGGTGGCGGGGGCTGTTGGTGCGGCCGCGCCCGGAGGCTTGGCGGCGGGCGCCAGCTCGAGGACGCGCGCGAGGCTGGCCGACTCCTCGGCGGTGAGCGCGGCGCCCGCGGTCGTCAGGGGCTTGACGTGCAGGGCAGAGCCGATGGGCACTGGGGGCTTGGGGGTGGTGGTGGCGGCGGCGGCGGGGGGCTGCTGGCGCTGCTCGCCGTTGTTGCGAAACGCGAGGGGGCGGAGGCGGCGGTAGGAGCAGCGATCGCGCGCGAGCGGCGCGGCGCGCGCGGCGCGGGCCACTGTCGTCGAGGCGGCGAGCATCGTTGCGGTGTTGGTCGGGGAGAGAGCTTCCCGGAAGAAAAAGAGGGGGGGGGGAAGAGAGCTTCCCCTGCACCGAGAGGGGGGCGAGAGGGGGACGTCTGCGTGTGTGTGTGTTTTACAACGAGGTGGAGGAGGAAACAGTGCGTGCGCGCTCGTGTGTGTGTGTGAGAGTGGGGAGGAGAGGAGAGGGAGCTCAAGAGGCGCGATCAGCGGGCGACAAGAGAGGGGGAACGAGCGGGCGCGCTTCCGCCGCCCCGCCGCTCTCCCTCTCAAACCCCCATCAAACGCCCCCCGCCCCCGAAGCCGCCACTCAAGCAAAGAACTTGGCGCGCACCCACGCGCGGAACTTGTCGCACGCGCCCCCAAAGCCCCCATCCACCGCCGAGTCGGCGATCGTCACGTCGCCGTCCGACAGCACCACGCGCATCTGGAGCGCCGCCTCGACCGCCGGGTCGCCCGTCTTGAAGCGGGGCCCCGCGGCCACGGCCGCCTCGTAGTCCTTCTTGGCCTGCGCCACGGCCGCGTCGATGTCGGTCTCGAGGTCGGCGACCCAGGCGTCGGCCGACAACGGGCTTCCCGTTAGCTCCTCGACGAGCGGGAGGAAGCCGCGCGTGTTGCCCGCGCGGAAGTAGCCGGCCGTGAGCCATGCGCCCACCTCCGGGCGGTCGGCGAGGTCGTGCGTGCCGAGCATGCGGCGGAAGGCGGAGCGATTTTGGTGGACGCACATGGAGGCAAGCGTGTAGCCGTGATAGTAGGCGGAGGCCTGTGGTTCGTTGAGGGAGAGCGAAGAAATGGCGGTTTTTGGATGCCGTTGCGTTATGGGGCGGCGGCGCGTTTGGGGGGGGCGGGGGCACGTTGTTCGGCAGTCAGTGCGGTCGTTGCTCGCGGTTGTGTGAGCGAGCCCACGAGCAGTCACACACGGCGCGTGCTCTCTCTCCCTCTCACCTCGTCGGCCAGGATGTGCGGCACCGACATGAGCGGGCGCGGCGACAGGCCCCCCTGAATCTCCCGCTCCACCTTGTCCGCCAGCGCCACGATCGCCTCGGCCGTGACGCTCTCGTCGGGCAGCTCGTACAGCGCCTTTTCAAAGTAGGACACCGCGAGCATGGCGCGCAGGGCGAAGACCTCGTACGGCTTGGTCGCGCGCATGTTCTGCTCGATGAGGGGCCAGGGGACGACCTCGCCGTCGCGGCTGACGGCGTAGCGCGCGAGCCACCCGGCGTCCTCGCCAAAGGCGTCGAGCGTCATCGACTGGGTCTGTTTTCGGGTTTTTTGTTTGATTGGTGTGTGGTTGTGTTTGGTGGGCTTTTGTGGGAATGGCGCGGGGTGGGCCGACGGACGCATAAATATTGGATTTCTGGACCTCCCCTCCCCCCAATCTCTCACCTCGGCGAGCGCGACGCTGAAGGGCGGCCGCTCCTGCGCGCACAGGGGCGACAGCTGGTCGATCCCGGCAAAGTGTGCAGCGTGCCCGCCCTCGTGCAACAAGGTGGTCAGGGCCGTGAAGCCGCTCCCGACCGCCGAGGGGGTGGCCAACGACGTAAAGTTGGCGGACGCGGGCACAAAGGAGCCGTCGGCCATGCGGTACGAGCACTGCGGCCAGTGGCAGAAGCCGTTGCTGTACTTCCCGGGCCTGTCGCACAGGTCGAGGTTCATCGTCCCGCCCGAGTAGTTGAGCCCGAGCGCCGCGAAGGAGCGCGCCCACACGTCCACGGCGTTCTCAAAGGGGAAATAGGGGTCGAGCGCGCGGGTGGTGTCGCCCGCGAGCGCCTGGCTCGTGTTCCAGGGCTGCAGAGCGGCCTCGCCCTTCTCGGCGGCGAGGCGCTTACGCGCCTGCTCCATGATGGAGCGCGTGCGCTGCTCGAGGCCGTCGAGGATCTCGAACAGCTGTTGCTTTGACATCTGTTGGTTGTTTTTTGTTTTGGGAGGGACGCGGGCGGGGGGGGCGGGGGAGGAGGATGAGCGGCGCGGGCGGGGCGGCGCGTCTTCTCTTCTAACGTCGCTGGCGTCTTTTATCCGTCCTTCGTCCCTCTCTCATCTCTCCTATTTCTCACCTGCTCCGCCGCCTGCACCTTGAAGTCGTAGTAGTCGACGTACCCGGCCGCGCGCGCCAGCTTGTTGCGCAGCTTGACGATCTCCACCAGGCCGGGGGCCACAAAGGGCCCGATCTCGCAAACGCCCTCGTACGCCGCCTTGCGCTCGGCCTCGTCCTCGCTGACGCGCATCGCGTTGCGCAGCTGCACGCTCGACATGGCCACGAACTCCCCCTGCTTCTTGGGGTCCTCCATCCCCAGCTTCATCGCGTTGCGCTTGGAGGAGAGGTCGGCCTCGAGCGCGTTGAGCTTGGCTTTGAGCGCGGCCGCCTCGGGGCTGGGGCTGATGTACGTGTCGAACGTGCGCTTCATCACTTTCAGCACCTGGAGCTGGGCCTCGCTCAGGTCGGAGCGCTGGAGCAGCGCGCCCACCTTGTTGAGGTTGTCGGCGCTGCCGAGCCACGCCTCGTAGGCGGTTTTTGCCGTAGCAAGTTTTTCCGCCGTCGAACCTTCCAGACCCATCTTAGTGCCCCAAAAGTGGACCTCGAACTCGAGGTGGAGGGCGTCGTACTGGGCGTTGAGCTCGGCGATGGCCTCGGTGACGTCGGCCGGGGCGCCGGGGCCAAAGGGCGCGGGGACGGAGGGCGGGACGGGGGGGGCGCCGGCAGGGGTGGGGGCGAATTTGGGAGGCGCGGTCGCCGTCGCGGTGGCGGCGCTCGCCATGGCGGAACGGACGGACGCGGGAGCGGCCGGGGTGCGGCGGAAGGACGCGGGGGTCGGGGTGCGGCGGGACGCGGCCTTGGCGACGGTCGCGGGAGTCGGGCCGCGGGAGAGGAGGGCGCGCATCCGATGGAGGTGTGTGTGGTGATGGGGAGAGGGTGGTCGTGGTGGTTGTTTCGCCCGTGGGAGATGTGGAGCGCGCGCGCGCCTCTCTTTTCGTCGTGTGTGCGCGATCGTGTGAGTGATCGAGTTGTTGAGAGCGTAGCTGCCGCTCGCGCGCGACCCTTTCACGACCACAACCGAGCTGCGCGTGGTCGCGCGTGCGGTGCCGGACGCCGACGCCGACGCTCCATCGCCCCGTATCGAAAACCATCACACGCACGCCCGTCGGCAACTACTGCTGCATGCGCTTCTTGTGGTCCACACATCGGTCCCTTGGATCAGGCCGGCCCGCGTCCTTGTCGATCCGCTGCTGCAACCGACCCGCCTCACAGCCCACGGCGCGCGCGCCCTCGCGTTTCCGCAAGAGAGACCCACAGGCCCCTCTCCTCTCTTCCCCCAACCCCGCCCGCCCCTGCCCCCACGCGCGGGCAGCAGCAGCAGCAGCAGCAGCAGCAGCAGCAGCAGCAGGTGCTCGAGCGGCCGCGACACTGCAGATCACGCGATCGCCTCTTGCAAGTACGAGGTCGCGCGCCAAGGCCGCAAAGGCCCTTTTCGCGCCGCCGCCGCCCGCGCCAAAAACGGCAACGCGCGAACGACGATGGCGCCGCCACCTCCGGGCTTCTCCCCGCTCCTGCTCGCCATCACTGTCATCGTCGCCGTCATGCTGGCCGTCGGCGCCCTCTACGTCCTCATCACCTACCAGCACCCGGACGACGCAAACCAGGCCTGGTTCCCAAAGGCCGTCGTGCTGCTCGCCATGTGGCTCTCGTGCGCGGCCGTGCTGCTCTTTCCATTGGACGTGGCAAACCGCGCGGCGTGCAGCGCGTTGCTCGACAACGGCAGCGTGTGCCGGACGACGCTGCCCATGCGCGAGCTGTGGCACGCGGCCTTCTTCACGCTGCTTGGGCTAGCGTTCGTGGTGTGCCCGTTCACGCTCTTCTTCTACGAGGGGGACTCGGACTAGTTGAGTTTTCTTAGTGTTTGAGTTGAGAGAGAAGAGAGGCCGACGACCGCCAACACCCCCGACACGAAAAAAAAACCTGCAAAAAACCTCCGCAAAAAAAACCTGCAAAAAAAATACAGCACCGTCTTTGTGCGCGCCCGCAACGCCCTCGTCTGGACGCTCGTGTCGCTCTCCATGGTCTGCCTCGTCATCGGCCTCGCCTACGGGCTCGCGGGCTTTGTCGACTACCCCACGCTCGAGCTCGTCTCGGGCCTCGCGCCCATCTCTGCGCTAGGCGGGTGGCGGGCGCGCGACGAGGGAGGCGACGGCGACGACGCAGCTGCCGTTAGCGCCGGCATCAGCGACACCCCTCCCGGCGCGCCGCGCTCGTCGTGCATCCTCCCGGGCGCGGGCGTGCCGGGCGTCGCGGCCGACCCGGCCAGCAAGCTCAATGACGGGCTGGTGAGGGGGCCGCGTGATGTACCACTCGCCGTGCAGGACGCGTCATCGTCGCACGCCGCCAAACACGCGCCCTCCTCCCCTATTCACCGCCCCCCCCCCCCCCCCAAATCACCCCCCCCCCCCCCCCCCCCCCATAAAAGTGCACCGCCTTCAGCGGCCGCGCCCCGGTCATGACCTGGACCATCCGCGTCTCCCTCCCCGTCTACTGCATGGCCCTGCAGTCCGTCGTCGGCTGGATCCTCTTTTTGGTCTTTGGCGGGTGGGGCCTGCTCTCGGGGCCCGTGGACTGGGTCCACGAGTTTTACCGCAGGCCGCGAACCGTGATCACGAAATCGCAGTACCTGGAGCGCGCGCGGGGGATCGCGCAGCGCGCGCGCGAGATCAAGGCCACAGGGGACATGCTGAAGCGGCAGGACCGCGCGTCGGGGGGGGCCAAGGCGCGCGGGTGGCGCTCGGGCGTCCGGCGGCTGCAGCGCGAGGTCGTGTCGCTCGAGGAGGACGAGCGACAGCTGGACGCGTCCTTCCCCCGGGGGGCCGACGGCGACGCGCGCTGGGTCCTGCTGCAGCTGTCCTACCTGGCGACGCTCCTGGGAGGGGTCGTGGGGCTGGGGCTATCGCTCATGTGGATCGCCCACATCGTCGTCTACATGCTGCCCCCCATCCCTTTACACCCGCTGCTCAACGCCATGTTTGCGGCGATGGACGCGGTCTTCCCCTTGTTTGGTGTCGCGTTCTTTTCGCTCTTTACGTTTTACTTGCTGGGTGAGCGAGCGAGCGAGGAAGGGAGGGAGGGAGGGAGGGAGGGAGCGAGGGGGGGACTTTTTTTCGGATATCCGCGCGCGCGCTCCAACCACAAGCACTTTTTGAGCGATCGACCGACCGATCGACCGTCCGACGCCTCCCCGCCCCCCCCCCCCCCGAAAAACACCCCCCCCCCCCCCCAAAACCCCTCAGTCGTCACGGTAAAGGGCAACTTCCTCCTGGGCATCGGCCTCTCCTTCGTCACGCTCTACCCCGTCCGAAAGGGCGCCACCCTCATGTCCTCCTTCCTCGTCAACCTCGCCCTCGTCATGGCCGCCGCGCCCGCCATCGTCCAGTTTTGCGCGGCCGCCTTTGGCGGCTACGCCCGCGGCACCGCGGTGTTCGACGTGTTTGGCAGCACGGCCATGTTCCTGAGGGGTTTGTCGTACGTGTACCGCTTCAACGTGTTCCTGTACATGCTGCTGGGGGTGTGCGGGCTGAGCGGGCTAGTGGCGGTGGTGAAAGGCCCGGGCAAAGGGTGGGTGAGGCGGCGGCCGGACGACCCCGTCGTGGCGGGGGCTTGAGAGAGGGAGGGAGAGAGCGAGGGAGACGAGGGCGGGCTTTTTCTTCTTCGTTTTCCGCGTTGGTGTTTCGAACCCCATAAATGCGCTTTCCAAATATGTCTCTATGTGTGTCTCTCTCTAGTCGTCATCATCATCGTCGTCGTCGTCCTCCGGCTCCGAGCTGGCCGCCTCCTCCTCCTCCTCGCCGCCGCCGTCGCCCTTCTTCTTCTTCTCCCGCCCCTTGCCCTTCTTCTTCTTCGGCCGCGGGTCGTCGTCCTCGTCGTCGTCGTCGCCCGCCGCGTCGCTGCTACTGTCGTCGTCCTCCTCCTCGCTGCTCTCTTCGTCCTCGTCGTCGTCCCCGATCTTGGGCCCTTTCAGCGCGCCCCTGAAGTCGACCGCCGCCGCCGCGCGCCGCGGCCTCCCCCGGCCGCCGCCGCCCCCGCCCTCGTCCTCGTCGCCCTCGCCGATGATGTTCTGCGCGTCGATGCCGTCCAGGTCGCGCTCCAGCTCCAGGCGCGCGCGCACCTTGGCCACGCGCGACTTGTCGCTGTCGGCGGAGAGGCCGTGCCGCTCGAGCAGCTCCTGCAGCGCGCGCTCCAGCTCCCGCGGGGTGGAGGATTTCGTGTACACGCTGGGGGGCACGCGGATGCCGGCCCCCCTGCACACGGCCTTCATGCGCTCGGCCAGCTGCGTGGGTTGCACTTTTTTGGCCGCCGAGGGGGAGGCCTTCGAGGGGCGCGGGGCGGCCTTGGCCTTGCTCTTCTTCTTCTGCCGCGGCTCGTCGCTGGTGCTGCCGCCGTCGTCGGTGCCGTCGGCGGTGTCCTCCTCGGCCGTCTCCTCTGCTTCCTCCTCCTCCTCCTCCTCCTCGGACGACCCGCGCGCCTTCTTCTGCTTCTTCGGCTTCTCCTCCTTGCCGCCGCCGCTGCCGCTGCGCTTCTTCTTCGTCTTTTGTTTCTCCTCGGCCTCGTCGTCGTCGTCGTTGGCCGCGGGCGGCGGCGCCGAAGAAGCGAGCGCCTCGTCGACCAGCTGCCCGATGAGCCCCTTTAACGGCTTGAGCGCCTTGCGCTCCAGGCCCAGGTCATTCTCCAGGTCGGCCGTCAAGCCCTTGAGCGTGAGGGAGCTGGGTTGTTGTTTTGGGGGCGTTTCGTGTGTTTGAGGGGGTTGGGGGGGCGTTTGAATGAGAAAGAGGGGGGGAGAGTGATTGCATCGGCCGCGCTTTCGAGGCCGACGTGTTCACCCACCTCATGTTGGCCACCACATAGTCCCGGCGCTTGGCAAAGGCCGCGCGCACGTCGGCCTCGGTCGCCGCCATGGCTGGGTTGGTTGGGGCGCGCGCGCGCGATCGATCGATCGAGGGCAAGCGCAAGCTGCACGCCGTCGTTCGATTCGTCGACGTCGCGGAGACTCTCTCTCGCTCTCTCTCTCTCTCTCTCTGTCTCTCTCGCAAAGGGGTGGGCAAGCAGCTGGGGGTGGAAGAGGAGCGGCGTTTGCGCGTGTGTGTTTGTGCGGTTGTGTGTGCGTTCTCTTTGCGTTGGTTTCTGCCGTCGGGGCGCAAGGGCGAGCGCCCGCCCTTTGGGGTGCCGCCGAACGTGCGCGAGGGGGTCGGCCGCGCTCGCCGACGACCGACCGACCCCTTTCGCCATCGGAGCACTCCTTGCCCAAACGCGGTCACCGGGCGAGGGAGGCCCGCCCCGGGGGCCCGAGAGCCCGAGGCGCGCGCCCCCTTCCGAGATACGAGGGGCGGGGGTCCCGGATGTCATCCCGAGGGGCGTCACCGCTCCCGGTCGGCGGCGGCGGGGGGCGGACGGCGAGGGTGCGTCGCGAGCGAGGCCCCTCCTCCTCTTCTGCCCTCCCCTCCCCGCGCCTCTGCCGGGCCACCCCTCTTCCTTTCCCCAAACCTAACCAACCCCCACAGCGCACCCCGCACCCCTTTCCCCGCCTCGCTCTCGCACCCCCCCCTCCCCCCCTTTCCCCCCGAACCTCCTTCGCACCCGAAAAAAAGTCAAGGAGAAGGGGAAGCGAAGACCAACAGCAACGTCCATAACGCGCCCTTAGAGCGCCGCGCTCGGCCAGCCAATCGAGGCAGCCGGACCCCGAGCGTGCGCCGGCACTCTTTGGCGGCCCGTTCAACGGGCGCCGCGCAGGAGGCGCGCAGCGGGCCCACGCCGAAGCGGAAAGAGGGGGGCAAAAAGGGTCTCCCTCTCCCCCTCTCTCTCGGCTCAACAGAGAGCTCCCTCCTCCTCCTCGCGCGAAGCCCATCGTCGGCGTCGGCTCGGGCGCGCGCGCGCGTCGGCCGCGACAGGCAGCACCTGCGCACCGAGCACGACAATGCTGTCGGACGGCCCGGCCGCGGAGGCGGCCCCCCAGCGGGCGTGTCCGTCGGCTTGTCCCTCGGCCCCGCCGAGCATCGCCGGCAGCGACAGCGGCGCCGGCGACGACACGGGGGGGGCGCCCTCGTCGGAGCAGTCGCAACAGCAGCAGCAGCAACAACAACAAAGACAGCCCCAGCCCGCGGCCCGCGTGGCGACGGCGATGGCCCGCCCCGTGTCCCTCCCCAAGCTGCTGCAGCAGCCGCTCGTGGCGACCAAGCGCTTCCCGCGCCCGCCGCCGCTGCAGGTCACGGCCAACGGCGTCGGCGGCGGGGGTGTCGGCGGCGGCGCGGCCGGCGACACGCCGCTGAGCGGCGGCGGCCTCGCCTCGCACCAACACCAACAACACCAACAACCCACAACCAGCAGCAGCAGGCCCCCGGCGGCGGCCACGGCCCCCGTCACCCCGGCCGGGCTCGGGCTCGGCCAGAGGGGGGACAAGGCCGGGCAGGGAGGCGACGACGGCGAGGACGCCGCCGCCATCGCCGCCGCCTCTGCGGCGGGCCCGCTGTCGGCGCCGGCGCGCCCGCCCTCGGCCGGCGGCCCCTGCTCCTTTGCCGCCCCCTCGCCCCTGCTCCCGCACCTCGCGGCGGGCGCGGCGGCCTCGGGCGGGGCCTCGGGGGCCTCAGCCTCCGCGGCCTCCGGCGGCGGCGGCGGGCCCCACCTCTTCTTCTCCCCCGCGCCCATCCTCCCGGCGCCCGAGCTCCGCGCCCCGCCCTGCGTGGCGCGCCGCGCCGCCGCCCTGGTCGACGTCCTGCGCCCGCGCCCGGCCAGCGACGAGCGCCGCCACGCCATCGTCGCCTACCTGCGCGCCCTCGTGCGCCGCGCGGCACACCCCGTCCCGGCCGACGCCCTGGCCTTCGGCAGCGTCCCGCTCCGCGCGTGCCTCCCCGACGGCGACGTCGACCTGAGCGTCTTTTGCGCCACGCAGTCGGCCGCGCGCGCCGTGCGCGAGAGCTGGGCGCCGCGGCTGCAGGCCGTGCTGGAGGCCGAGGCGGCGGCGTGGCGGCCGCTGGGACCTGACGGGCGGGCGGCGGCGGTGGTGGTGGAGCAGGAGCAGCAGGAGCAGGCGGGCGGCGGCGGCGGCAGCAGCAGCAGCGGCGACCCCGCGGCAGCAGCAGCAGGAGGAGGGAAGAGGCAGCAGCAGCAGCAGCAGCAGCCCCCGGCCCCTTCGTCCTCCGCCTCCTCCTCCTCCTCCGGCCCCCCTCCCCCGCCCTTCCGCGTCAGCCCCAAAGTCAACCGCGTCGACGCGGGCGTGCGCCTGCTCAAGTGCGCCGTGGACGGCACGGTCGTGGACGTGTCCTTCAACCAGTCCGGCGGCCTGACGACCTTGGCCTTCCTGGAGGAGGCGGCCGCCGCTTTGGGGCGCGACGGCCTCTTCAAGCGCGCCCTTTTGCTGGTCAAAGCCTGGTGCCACTACGAGGCGCGCCTCCTGGGCGCGCACAACGCCCTGCTGTCCACGTACGCGCTCGAGGTGCTGCTCCTGCGCGTGCTCAACGTGCACCACGCGGCCGTGGGCAAGTGCGCGCTGCGCGCGCTGCACCTGTTTTTGGTCGAGTTTGGCGCGCGGCACGACTGGGACCGGTGCGCGGTGGCGGTGACGGGGGCCGTGCCCCTGGCGCAGCTGGCGGCCGCGGGGCCGAGCGCGAGCGCGGCGGGGGCGGTCGTGGCGGCCGCGGCCGAGGCCGAGGCGGCCGCGCGCGCGTCGGCGGCGCTGGCCGAGGCGGCGGTGGCGGCGGTCGGCGGCGGGGACACGGTGGCGGCCGCCTCGGCAGCGGCGGAGGAGGCCCCCTCGGCCGCGTCGCTGCCTCTCCTCGCCACGGACGCGCGCCTGGCCGACGTGTTTGCGCGCTACGCCGCGCGGCAGCAGGCCAACGCCGCCGCCGCCACCGCCGGCAGCGGCCTGGCCGCCGCTCGCGTCGCGTTTGCGCGCCGCTCCCTCAACGTGGTCGACCCGCTGCTGCCGACCAACAACCTGGGGCGCTCCGTGGCGCGCGCGGCCTTTTTGCGGCTGCGGTCGGCGCTGGCGCACGGCGCGCGCACGCTCGAGGGCGCGTGCCTCCAGGCGTCGCTGCTGGCGGAGCGGCGGGCGGTGCGGCTCTCTTCTGTCGCCGCCTCCTCGTCCTCTGCTGCCGCCGCTGCTTCTTCGTCGTCTTCTTCGACTTCCGCGAACGCCTCCGCCAACGACGACGAGCAGGACGACGAGGAGGCGCAACTCGCGGACTTCGACGCCATGTTCGCCAACGCCTGGCTCGCCGGGCGCGCGCACCTCGAGCGCCAGCGCGAGTGGCTCGGGAAGCGGGCGGGCGTCTTGGCGGCGGCGCGGCGCGCGGGCTCGCCCGCGCCCGAGCCCCTGCGCCACCTGCGGCACCTCGCGCAGCCTCCCGCCCCGTCGCCCGGCGGGGCCGGGTCCGTGGGCGAGCGCCTGCTGGCCCTGGCCGAGCGGCAGCAGCAGCGGCGGCTCAACACGGGCGGTGCGCAGCGCGCGTCGGCGACGGCGGCCGTGGCGGCGGCGACGGCGGCGAGCGCGGCCGCTCTGGGCCGGTCGTCGTCGGCGGCGCTGGCGTCGCCCGCGGCCGCGGGCGCGGAACAAGGCAAGGCGGCGGCGGCGGAGAAGGCGGCGGAGGGGGCCGGGGCGGCGGCAGGCGGAGAGGAGGCGCAGCAGCAGCAAGAGCAGCAGCAGCAGCAGCCGCAGCCGACGCCGCGGCGCAAGGCGCGCAACAAGCAGCAGCAGCATCAGCAGCAGCAGGGCGGCTTTGTTTCGTCGTCGCCGCCGCCGCCGCTGCTGCCGCCTCCGCCCGGCTCGCCCTTCTTTAACCCCGCCGTGCAGCACCAGCAGCAGCCCTTCTTCCACCACCCCCAGCAGCAGCAGACCTTCTCGCAGCACCACCAACACCACCCGCAGCAGCACCAGCACCACCCCTACGGTGGCAGCGGCCCCTACCAGCAGCAGCAGCAGCAGCACGCGGCTGGCGGCGGCCGCGGCGGCGGAGGCAGGCACCACGGCGGCGGCGGCGGCGGCGGCGGCTTTTACGCCCCGGCCCCCCACCACCACTACGCCCCCCCGCACCAGCACTTCTACCCGCTGCGCCGGCAGTCGAGCGGCGCGTCGTCGTCGGTCGGCTCGCCCTACCACCCGCCCCAGCACCAGCACCAGCACCACACGCCGCGCGGCACGCCGCCGCCCCCGCCCGCGCCGCAGCCTTTTTTCGTGCCGATGATGCACTTGATGCCGCACCCGCACCACCCCCACCACCAGATGCTCGCGGTCCCGGACGGCGGGCCCCTGGGCGTCGGCGCCGTGGCCGCCCCGCAGCAGTACCTGTACGCCGCGTCGGCCGCGGGGCCGTCGGGCGCGGGGGGGCCCGGCGGCGCCGCCGCCGCTGCCGGGTGGCACCTCGTGCCGGCCTTTGCGCCTCCCCCGCCGCCGCCGCCGCGCCGCCGCGCCAACGCCAACAAGGGCGGCGCCAACGGCGAGCAGCAGGACGAGGAGGGCGGCGGCGGGGAGGAGGACGCGGCGTCGACGGCGTCGACGGCCGAGGGCCAGGGCGATTCGGCGCCGCCCCGGCAGCAGCAGCAGCATCAGCATCAGCGGTACCCTCCGCAGCAGCACCACCACCACTACCACATGCAGCAGCAGCCGCACCACCAGCTCCACCACCCCCACCTCCAGCTCCACCACCCCCACATGCAGCAGCCCCCGCCCGGCTACGTCCTGCTCCCAGTGCTGTCGGTCGGCGGCGACGGCAGCGGCTCGGGCGGCGGCGGCGGCGTCGCGGCGGCGGGCTGGCCCACGGCGATGCTGTGGGCGGCCGCGCACGCGCCGCCGCCGCCGCCGCCGCCCGGCCCGCCGCCGTCCTACCTGTCGTCGCCGTCGGGCCAGCGCGCCCAGCAGGCGCAGGAGCCCGGCAGCAGCAGCAGCCAGCAGCAGCAGCAGCAGCAGCAGCAGCAGCCGTCGCAGTCGTCCAAGCGCGGCCGCAAAAAGGCGCTCGCGCTGCTGCGCACGGCGGCCGAGCACCAGGCGGCGGCGGCGCGCGCGGCGGCCGAGGCGGCCGACGCCGTGGCCGGCGTGGGCGGCTCGTCCGCCTCGGATGACACGCCCAGCGGCGACGCCACGCCCGCGCCCTCGGCGCCCGCGTCCGAGGCGTCGGCCGGGGGGTCGTCGGCGGCGGCCCCGCGGCCGCTGACGCAAAAGCAGCGGCGGAGGCAGCGGCAGCTGGCGGCGGCGGCAGAGGCGGAGGCCGCGGCGGCCGCGGCAGCAGCCACCGCCGCCGCCGCGGGTCCTTCTGCCGCGGGCGGTGGTGATGGTGGTGGTGGCGGCGGCGACGCCGACAGCGACGCCGGCGGCTCGGTCGGGACCGCGGAGGCGCGGCGCTGCGGCGGCAGCGGCGTGTGCGTCGCGGCGGCCGCGGCCGCGGCGCTCGAGCAGCAGCAGCAGCAAGGCGCGGTGGCGGCGGCGGCGGCGCCCGAGGCGGCGCAGCAACAGCCGCAGCAGCAGCAGCAACAGCCGCAGCAGTCGCAGCAGCAGCCGCCGCGCGCCGTCGCGACGCCCGGCACGCCCGTCGCGCGCGCCGAGTCGAGCGCGTCCAACGGCCGCGCCACGCCGCCGCTCGTCGCGCCGCCCGCGCCCGCGCCGCCCGCGCCCGCCAGCGACGGCGACGACGACGGCGCCGCCGCCGGCTCGCCGCGCGCGGGGCCGCCGCCGCCCCCGCCCGCTCGCGGCGCTGTCCCCCCTTCTCCCCTCTCTGCCGCCACAGCAGCAGCCCCTCCTCCTCCTCCTCGTCCTTCTGCCAAGTCCCCCGAGCAGCAGCAGCAAAAGCAGCCGCCGCCCCCGCCCCCGGTGGTCGTGGAGCTGGCGCTCGCGTCGGCCGAGGAGTTCCCCGCGCTCGGCGCGACCAAGGCGGCGCGGCGGAGGCGGTAGAGGGGGGTCGGCCCCTCCCCCCTCGACCCACCCCCAAGAAACAACCCACCCCCAAGAAGCACGAAAAACGCACGCGCTCTCCCTCTCTCCCTCTCTCCCCCTCTCTCGCTCCCTCTCTCTCGACACCCCTCTCTGGCTTTCCCCCTTCCCTCCAAGAAAGAAAAAGAAGAGAGCAACGGCACGCCACCGCCCTCTTTGTGTGCGTCCTGTCTTTGCTCCCGCCCCCCCCTCTCACGGGTTCCCCGATGTCCGCGCACCCCGAACAACCCCCCCTACGCCCCCCCCCTCCCTCTCCTTGTGTGTGCGCGGCGCCCGCCGCCCTGTCTCTTCTCTCACCCCCCCCTCCGGAACCGCGCGCGCCCCCAATCGATCGCTCGTAGCGCCCAGCGGCGCCGGCGAGCGGAGCGCGCGCGAAGAAGAAGAAGAAGAAGAAGAGCGCGCGCGCGGGCCGCAGCCGGATTTTTTCCCTCGTCCCGCTCTCTCCCCGCTCGCTCTTAAAGTCCCCGCGCCCCTCCCCAATGGACCTCTTATAGAGTGCCTCAGTTTTTTGTGCTTCTCTCTCAACCCGGTTTTTTTTTCTCGCCCCCCTGTCGCGCCTCCGGCGACCAACCCCCCAACCCCCCCCCAATAACCAAAACGCCCGTGTAAACACACAAAAAGCAACAAACAAGCGAGAGTCACGAGGTCTCAGCTTTTACAGTTTTTTATGCCGCCGCGGCGCGGGCGAGAGAGAGAGAGGGCGCTGCCGCCGCCGCCGCGCGAGGCGCGCACGTTTTGGTTGGCGGTGCTTTTTTTTTGCGTGCTGCTGCTTTTTGTGTCCCTGCGTGCTGTTGTTGTTGTTTGTGTGCGCTTGCGCTTTATTGTTTTGCCCCGACCCGCCGCACCCTCATCTCCTCCTCCGCCTGGCCGCCGCCTTGCCCGCTGCTGCTCCTCCTCCTGCTGCTCCTCCAGCTCCCCCCTTGCCGCCCGACAGCGCCGGCGCCGCCGCGTCGGCCACCTTCCGCGCCTCGGCCATGGCCGCCCGCTCCTGCTCCGACAGTCCCCCCGACTCGAGCGGCGCAAAGTGCGTGCACCGCTCGAAGAGCGCGTCCGAGCCGATCTTGCTCGTGTCGACAAAGGCGTCGGCCGCGCGGCTGTGGCCTAATAAAACGCGATAGTCGCGGAGGTAGGCGCTAAAAGTGCTGCTGCCGATGCCGACGAACGCGTCGGCGTTGGCGATGACCAAAAAATCCACCAGCGCGCCCTGTTCCGGGTTCAATGCGGCCAGCTGCTCTTTGGGCAGGTAGAGCTCCTTGTACTGCACGCTCCGGGAGTAAGGAGCCATGAACGCGAGCATTTGCTCCATCTCTGCCGAGGCGTTGTAGGAGAGCAGGCCGGAGGCCGCGTAGACGTCTGTTGAGCGCGAAAACCCCGCGGCGAGAAACGCGCGCGCATAGGCCCCCAGGTACCGCGCCAGGCCGCCCATGACGCGCGCCCAGTCGACCGCGTCCTTCTCCAGCCTCAAATGGGCGCCGTTGTACCGGGGCACCCCGCTGCGCTTCATCCCCGCGATGACTGTGCGCGCCATGCCGACGAGCGTGCGATTAAACCTCAGGGCCGCGGCCGCCTCCTGCACCTCGTCGAGGCACGTGAGCGTCATGACCCCCAAAAAGGGGCAGGGGAGGTCCAAGACGACAGGGGTGTCGGCGGGCCACCCGGCGTCCGCGAGCGCCTGGTGCTTGGCCAGGGCGGCGTCGGCCGCGCGGTCCCACAGGCGCCACGCGTGCAGCGACTGCAGGTATACGTCGGGCAGCTGGACGATCTGCTCCGCTTTGACGCCCGAGGGGACGTCGTGCCGCGGGAAGGCGTCCTGCGGGTGCATGCAGTCGGGAAAGTCGCGGTAGGGGGGCGCCTCGAGCACGCGGATGCCGTGCCGCTCGCGGTAGTGTTTTTTCAGCGCGTCGACGTCGAGCAAGGCGCCGGCGGGCGCGGGCGTCCACCGCACCTCGTTGCGCGCCAGGTCCGTCATGGAAAAGTACTTGGCGAACGACTCGCGGTACACCGAGGGCGGGATGACGACGTCGGCCCCCAGGAAAGCCGCCAAGGCGAGCGCGTTCAGGTGCGCGTACATCTGGTTGAAGAGGCCCTGGCAGGCGGTGTACCGCAGCACAAGGGGGACCTTTGCGTACGATCGGTGCTCGGCAGACCCCCTCTCCGCGTAGTGCTGGGCGGCGGCCTCGGCGGTGCGCAGGCCCGCGGCGCGGAGGTCCGGGTAGCGGAGGAGGTAGGCGCGCCAGTCAAAGTCGGCGGGGACGGGCATGCGCACGGGCAGGGCGCCGCCGGCGGCGGCTGGGGGGTCGGCGGTGGCGGTGGCGGCGGCGGGCGGCGTTGCGGTTGCGCCGCCGGCGCCGCCGCCGGTTGCCGCCGCTGGTCGCTGCGGCGCCGGCGCCGCTGCTGGCGTGCCGCCTGCTGCTGCCGCTGCTGCTGCTGCTGTGATGGCCGCGGGTCCTCCAGGTCCTCCTCCTCCTCCTGCTGCTGGTTCTGTGGGTGTGGCGGTTTGGATTGGGTTTTGAGAGAAAGGGAGGGAGAGGGACGGAGAGAGGGCGGGGGGGAGGTGAGCCAGCGCAAGGGGAGGACAAGCCGACCCACAGGCGCGCGCGCCCTGCCCTCGCTCGGCCAGGCCGCCCCGGCCCCCACCGAATCGCGCGCTGCGAATCAACGGGGCCCAATTGCCCAGTAGCGCGGGCATCGGGGCGGGACGAGGGCCGAGCAAGCGCGCGCGCGTCCGCGAAAAGCCGGCTGCACTGAAGAGCTCTCCTCCCTCCAGCGTACAAGGACGACGCACCTCCCAGAAGCAGCCCGCGCTTGGCCGACGCCGAGCGCAGGCTGCTCGCCACGATGGACTGCTCGAGCCCCGAGCCGCCGGTGCCTCCGTCGCCGCCCCCGGACGACAGCAAAAAGGCCGTCAGCAGGCAGCCGCACACAAAGACGGCCGCGTAGAAGAGCAGGGTGGTGCACCGCCCCACTCCAGAGCTGCCCCCTCCTCCCCCCCGGCCTGGCGGGGGGCTCGGGGCGCCGGACGCGAGGCTGCCGTACGACCCACTGCTGGTCAGGGGGATGACGCCCTGCCGCCCGAGGCCCTTGTAGCTCGGCGAGCGGCGAATGGGCTTGGCCGAGACGCCCATGGCAAGCTTCTGCTTTTGGGTTGGGTTGGGGGGAGGTGGTTTGTTGCTGGTGAAAAGCTCTTGCTTCAGAATCGCGCGCGCGCGTGTTGCGCGCGGGGGTCAAGGCCACGTCATGGCGGCGCGCGCGTAAATGTGCGGGTCGTGCGAAAGTGCGTGAAGTGTTTTCCGTGCGTCTTTTTAGTCTATCGGGGTTTTGGGAGAGATGCAACGAGCGCGGCCCGCCCGCTCAAGAGAGAGCGCGCGCGGCGGCGCCAACGCCCGCGCGCGAGCCGGCGAACCGCCCCCACCCGCCACTCGCCAACCCACCATCTATCCCTTCCTCCTCCCCCGACCTCCCTTGCCCTTGCCGCCGCCGTTGGCGCCCAGCTTGCGCGCAAAGTCCTCCACGTCGAACTCGCGCTCGTACTGCGCGTCGTCCCAGAGCTCGCCCATGCCGTCGAGCATCTGCGCCAGCGCCGACCGCCGCGCCTTGCCCGTGCCGCCGCCCGCGCCGTCGCCCGCGCCGGCCGCGCCCGCCGCCACGGCCGCCGCCGCTGCTGCCTGCTCCTCCTCGGCGGCAGCAGCGTGCGCGTGGGCGGCCCCCGCCGCCGACTTGCCGCCGCCGCCGCCGGCCATCAGGTCCAGCAGCCCGCCCGCGGGAGGCACGGGCGCCAGCCCCTGCTCCTCCTCCTGTGCCGCCGCCCCCGACCCACCACCACCGCCGAGCAGCGCCGCGCGCGCCGCCGCCGCCGCGCCCTCGCCCACCACCGCCTCGGCCACGTCCAGCTTGAACCGCTGCAGCGTCATCACGCGCTCCTCGACCGTGCCCGCCGTCAGCAGGCGGTACACGCTCACCGTGCGCGTCTGGCCCAGGCGGTGCGCCCGGTCCATCGCCTGCAGGTCGCGCTGCGGGTTCCAGTCGTGTTCCAAAAACACGACCGTGTCGGCCGACGTCAAATTGAGCCCCAACCCGCCGACGTGGGTCGTCAGCAGCAGCACGGGGATGGTCGGGTCGGCGTTGAAGCGCTGCGCGACGCCAAAGCGCTGCGCGGCGTCGACGGAGCCGTCGAGGCGGAGGTAGGGGACGCGGGCGGGGGCGAGGACGTCGCGCGCGACGAGGTCGAGCGTGGCCTTGAGCTGCGCAAAGACGAGGACGCGGTGGGGGGCAGAGGAGGCATCGGCGGTGTTGACGTCGCCGCCCGCCGCCCCGCCTCCGCCTCCTCCTCCGCCCGCCGCCCCTCCGCCGCTCCCGTCGCCGCCCATGGCGTCGTCCGGGGCGCCGGCGACGATGCCGCACTGCGTGAGGATGTCGCGCAGGGCGAGCAGCTTGGGCGCGTGCGCGCACGGGTCGCCCGCCGCCCCCGCCCCCGGCCCCACCCCCGCCCCCGCCCCCGCCCCCGACGCCGCCGAGGCGCCGCGCTGGAGCGCCGCGAGCGCCTGCGCCTTGGAGATGGGGGCGCTGAGGCCGAGGTGGCGCGCGGCGGCGGCGGCGTGGGCCGGGTAGCGCTCCGGGTCGAGCACGAGGGCCGGGTGGGAGCAGAGGCGGCGCAGGTAGAGCAGCGCCTGGAAGACGTGGCCGGCCGGGGGGCTGGCGGCGGCGGTAGAAGAAGCAGCAGCAGCAGCAGCGGCCTCGCCGCCGCCGCCGCCCCCACCCCCGCCAGCCGCCAGCACGGCCCCCTCGACCCCCGCCGCCGCGTCCGACGCGCTAAAGTCGTCGTACAGCGCCCGCTGCAGGGGCGACAGCTCGCACACGACGTCCGTGAGGATCTTGGGCGGCAGGTCGCGCAGCACCTGCGCCTTGGTGCGCCGCAGCACGAACGGCGCCACTTGCCGCTGCAGTGCCGCGACGGCGAGCGTCGCCGTCTCGGCCTCGCGCGAGCCGCGCTTGCTGTAGCGCGCGGCGTGGAGGGCGCGGCCGTAGCGCGCCTGGAACTCGCGCTCGGTGCCCAAAAAGCCCGGCATCAAAAAGTCGAAGAGCGCCCACAGCTCGCCCGCCGAGTTCTGGATGGGCGTGCCCGAGAGGATGACGCGGTGCTGCGCCCTCAGCCGCCGCACGGCGCGCGCGACCTTTCCCTTGGCCGACCGCACGACGTGCCCCTCGTCGAGCACCACGTAGTCCCAGTCGACGGACGCGGCCCAGTCGGCGTCCGACAGGGTGGACGACCCGCCACCCCCACCCCCTCCCCCGCCCCCGCCGCCCCCCCAAGACCGCAGGGCGTCGTACGAGAGGACGACGACGTCGGCCGCGGCCAGCACCTTTGCGTCGGCGCGCTTGGCGGCGCGCTGGGCGGCGCTCCCCGAGAGCGCCAAGGGGCGAAGGTGGAAGGCGTCGACGTACTTGTCGATCTCGTGGGCCCAGTGGTCGACCAGGGTCGAGGGGCACACGACGAGCGAGGGGAGGCGGCGGCGACGGGGCGTCGCGGCGGCGCCGCCGCCCTTGCCTTTGCCCCCCGCCTCTTGCTGCTGCTCCGCCTCCTCCTCCTCCTCCTCCTCGATCTCCTTCTTGCTGGCCGCCATCGCGCACGTGGCCTGCAGCGTCTTGCCCAGGCCCATATCGTCCGCGAGCACACCGTGCAGGCCGAACCGCCGCAGGAAGGCGAGCCAGTTGACCCCGGCCTGCTGGTAGGGCCGCAGGGACACGCGCACGGGCACAGGGAGCGGGACCTCGGCGGCGCGGCGCCCGTCGAGCAGCGTGGCCAGAAAGGCGCCGTCGCGCTCGAACGCGGCCCGCTGGCGCGCGTCCAGGCCGGGCGGGGCGCGCGCGGCGGCCCTGGAGGCCTGGGCGTCGCCCGCCGCGGCGGCGCGCGCGGCGTCGGTGAGCGGGAGCAGGGCGACGAGCTCGCCGAAGCAGGCCGAGGCGCGCGCGCGGACGCCGGCGCAGGGGTCGGCCATGCGCCGGAGGGCGGGCACGGCCAGGAGCGGCAGAAAGGGGGCGAGGGCCGGACCCAGGGCGGCCACGAGCTGCGCGCAGAGCTCGACGCCGCCCGCGCGGGCGTCGTCCGGGCGCGTGCCGTCGAGCAAAGGGACGGCGCGGCGCAGGAGCGGGGGCAAGACGGCCGGCGGGTCGGCCGCGGCGAGCGCGGCGGCGCAGCGCGCGGCGGCGAGCCGCACGCCCGGCAAGGGGTGGCTGAGCGCCGCGGCCACGCGCGGCAGGAGGGCCGCCAGGGAGGGCGCGCGGAGGACGCGGTGGAGGGAGGCGAAGAGGACGCGCGAGATCTGCAGCGCGTGGACGACGGCGGTCGGGTCGGCGCCGGCGGGGAGGGCAGCGTCGTCGTCGGCGTCGGCGGCGGCGGCGGCGTCTTGCTCCTTCCCCTCGCGCTTGACGATCCCCCCTCCACCACCATCCACGTCCATGGGCTCGGCCGCTCCCGGCTCGGCTCCGGCCGACGGGGCCGCGGAGACGACACCCAAGGCCGCCGTCATGAGCTCCCACACGGCCGGCAGCGCGGCGAACAGGGCCGGGCCCAGGCGCTCGGCCGTGGCGCGCAGCGCGGCCTCGGCGCCGCGGCGCGCGACGGCCGCGGCGGCGGCCTCGGCGGCGGCGACGGCGGCGGCGGCACCGTTGCCGGCCGCGTCGTCGCCCCCGCCGTCCGCGTCCCCAGGGACCCCCGGCGCGGGCGTCTCGCGCGGGTCGCCACAGGCCATGGCCGCCAGGTTGCGCGCCACCTTTGGGCCGGGGCCGGCCGCGGGGCCGTGGCGTGCGCTGCAGCAGGCCAGCAGCTCGGCCAGCGACGCCGCCGCCTGCCGCTGCAGCGCGGCGCTCGGCTCGCGCCGCGCGGCCGCCATGAGCGGCTGGATGACGCCGTTGAGCTTGGCCGGGAGCGTGCCCGAGGCCACCACCGCGGCGGCGAGCGCGCCCGAGGACGAGCAGTGCAGGTAAGCCTCCAGGGCGCGCACGTGCGCGACGGTGGCGCCGAGCGGCGCCGCCGCGGCGCGCACGGCGGCCGAGGCGGCCGCGGCATCGGCGGGCACTGTGGCGAGCACGGCGGCGGCGCCGTCGGCCGTGACGGCGTCCGGGGGCACGTCGCCCGGGGTGTTGAGCTTGTACCCCGCAGACAGGCAGGCGCTCAGGAGGGAGACGAGCTCGCGGCGCATGCGGGCGTACCCGGCCTGAGCCTCGGCGTAAGGGGCTGCGGGGGCCCCTGCTGTTGCCGCTGCTGCCGCCGAGGCTGCCGCCGCCCCGACCGCGGGCGCGCTGGGCGCGGCCGTCAGCAGCACCTCGAGCGCGCGCGCGGCCAGGGCGGCCGCCGCGGGCGAGCGCTGCGCCACATCGGCGGCCAGGTCGGTGGCGGGCGGCGGGCGGATCTGCGTTGACGGTGCGGGCGAAGAAGCTGCCGCTCCTGCCGCCGCTCCTGCTGCCGCCGCCGCCTCTGCCGCCGCGCGCGCCCTCACCCCCGATAGCCACCGCACCGCGAACGCGGCCACGAGCACGCGCCCCGTGGCCGACGGCTGCTCCAAGAGCGCGAGGGCCTGGTGGTCCAGCTCGGCGGCGGCCGGGGGCAGCGCAGCGCCTGCGTCCGCCCCGCCCCCTCCGCCCCCGCCCCCGGGCAGCGCCAGCCGCAGCAGCGCGAGCGCCTCGGCTGCCGCCAGCCGGGCGCGCGTGGCGCGGTCGTGCGCTGCGTCCTGCTGCTGGCCCGAGGAGGAGGACGCGGGCGCGCCGGACGCGGCTGCCGCGTCGTCGCCGCCGAGGGGCCTCTCGGCGTCGCGCAGCAGTCCCGGGCCCACGTCGACGTCGCCGGCGGCGACGGCGGCGGAGGACGAGAGCGGGGAGGGCGGGGGCGGCGCCTGCGCCGCGGCCGACGCAAATGCGCTCTTGCCGCCGCCGGTGCCACCTGCTGATGCTGCTGCTTCTGCCGCGTCCTCGGCCTTGTTGCGCTTGGCCGGGCGGTGCGCGGTCCCCTGTCCGTCCTCCACTGCCACGCCGCCGCCGCGCAGCTGCGCCAGAGACACCACGCCGGAGGCGGAGGAGGAGGACGACGACAGCACGGGCGCGACCAGCAGGGCGGCGTCGGGCGCGGAGCCCGCAGGCGTGGCAGCGAGGGCCAGCATCGCCGCCGTGTCCGCGGCCGAGAGCGCCTCGCCGAGGGCCGCCGGGCCGCCCGAGACGACGAGGGCGGTGCGGAAGGCCGCGAGCGTGGCGTGCTGCACGCGGGGGTCGCGCTCGAGCAGCAGGCTCTGGAAGAGCAGGCGCAGCGTGGGGCCGAGCACGCGCGGCGGCAGCGGCAGCGGCGGCGTGGCGACGGGGGCGGCGCTGCCGCCGTCCTGGCCGCTGCCGCCGCCCAGCAGCCGCCCGAGGCACTGCACGCACGCGAGGCGCACCGAGGTGAGAGTGTGGCGCAGGAAGGGCCACAGGCGGGGCAGGCGCGAGGCGAGGTCGCCGCCGCCCAGGCCCTCGCCGTCGGCGGCGTCGCCGGCATCGGCGTCGGCACCGGCGGCGGCCGCACCGCTGCCCTCCTCCGCCTTGCCCTGCCGCCGCCGCCGCCCTGTCATTGCCGCCTGCTGCTGCTCGGCGTAGAGGCGCGCCAGCAGCGTGACGACGGGACCCGCCGCGGCCGACAGCTCCTCCATGCCGTCCAGCGCCGACCACAGCGCGGACGCCACGTCGCCCAGCAGTGTTGTTGTTGTTGGGGCGGTGGTGGTTGCTGCCGCTTTGCCGCCCTTGCGCTGCCGCTTGTCGCCGCCTTGCTCCTCCTGGTCCTCCTGCCGCCGCCCCCGCTCCGCGCTCACCTGCACGAGCGCCCCGGCCGCGGGCGCCAGGGCCTCGGCCGCCGCCGCCTGCACGCTGTCGTCCCGGTCCCCGAGCGCCGCCACCAGCACCGGCAGCGCCTCGGGCAGCAGCCGCGCGCGCGCCGAGGGGGACGCCGCCGCAAAGAGGTACTTGAGCCCCGTGAGGCCGCCGTGCCGCACGCCCCACTCGGCGCCCGTCGTTGTTGTTGCGGCAGCGGCAGCAGCGCCGCGCCCGTTGCCGGCCCCGCCGCCCCCGCCCCCGCCCCCGCCCCCGCCGCCCATGCACAGGAGCAGCAGGCGGTCGCGCACGGCCGCCAGCGACGCCGCCGACAGCGGCTGCGAGGCGGCGCCGAGCGCCTGCCCCGCCGTCTCGCGAACGGGCGCCACGGCCGCGTCCGAGACAAAGTCGGCAAAGCGGTCGAGCGCGAGCACGCACAGGAGGAGGGCGACGGCGTCGCCGAGCCACGCGGCGTGGGCATCGGCGGCCTGCTGCACCGCGTCGCGGGCGAGGGGGTCGGCCAGGGGGCGGGCGCGGCGGGAGGAGGAGGTCGGAGGGGGGGCGGCGGCGCGCGGTCGCTTGGCCGAGGGCGGCGCGGAGGGCGCGCCGTCGCCGTCGCCGTCGACGCCGTCTTGCCCCTTGCCCTTGGTCGTCGGCTGCGGCGGCTGCTCCTCCCCGTCGTCCGCCTCCTCCTCCTCCTCCTTTTTCGTCGGCTGCGGTCCTTGCTCCTCTTTCGCCTCCTCGCCCTCATCCTCCCCCTCATCCCCCGCCCCCCCTGCCGCAAGCGTGGCGTCGGGCGCGCACCACCCAGAGGTCGTGTCGGCCACGCACGCCGTCGCGCCCGCCGCGCCGCTGTGTCCGTCGCGCCGCAGGACCTCGCGCAGGGCCAGGGCGGCGCCGTGCCGCACCTCCCAGCGCGCGTCGAGCAGGTCGACCAGCAGCGCGTCGCCCAGGCGCTGGAAGGGCCACCCCCCGAGCTCGGCCTCTGCCCACGCGGCGCTGTCCTGCTCGGCGGCGGCGGCCTCCTCGGCGGCGGCGGCGGCGGCGGCCGCGCCCGCGGCGGCGGCCACGCTCGAGGCGAGGCCGAGGTCGCCCGCCGCCGCGGCGGCGTCGTCGGCGCTCGTCGAGGGGGTGGCTGCGGCTTGGCCGGCAGCGCCGCCCCCCGCCCCCGCCCCCGCCCCCGCCCCCGCCCCCGCCCCTGCTCCCGCCCCCGCCCCCGCCCCCGCTGCCGCGCCGGTGGGGAGGATCCCAGACAGCAGGCGCGAGCTGGCCGTGATGGTGCCGCCCCCGCCGCCGCCCGCGCCGCCTCCGGCGCCCCCGCCGCCCAGCGCGCGGGAGGCCGCGCGGTCGAGCGCCTTGGCCTTGCGCTTGAGGCGGTTGCGCTCGCGCGCCGACAGACCCGCGGCGTCGCCCGCGAGGAGGTCGGCCGCCGCCGTCTGCTGCGGCTGCTGCTGGCCCTGGCCCGGCCCCTGCCCCTGCGGCCTGTGCTGCTGCGCCGTCGACGCGAGGATGTCGGCGTCGTCCACGAGCTCGTCCGCGTCGATGACGCCCTCGAGGCCCCGCGTCAGGCCCAGCTTCTGCTTGAGCGCGTCGCGCTGCCGCGCCAGCCGCTCGGCGGGCGTCAGGGGCTCCCCGCCGGGGCCCACCATCGCCCCGATCAAATCGGAGACGTCGTACTCCTGCCCGCCCGAGCCCAGGAGCGGGGCGCAGCGGCGCACGACGTCGGCCAGGTCGAGGGCGTCGAGGTGGGGCAGGCGCGTGGCGTAGGGGTCGTCGTCGTCGTCATCGTCGTCATCGTCGTCTTTTTCGTCGTTGGCTGTCGTCGCTTTGCACCCATTCTGCCGCTCGAGGAGGCGCCAGTGGTCGGCCACGGTCGGCTGCGGGAAGGCGGCGGCGAGGAGGCCCAGGGCCTCGCCCGCGGCCACGCGCGCGTCCCAGGAGCGGCTGTACAGGACGGCGTGGACCTGTTTTGGGGGTTTGGGGGGGGGGGCGGGGGGGGGGTAAGTTCAGAGCGGCGCGGCGGCGCGGCGGCGAGCGTGAGCGCGAAGCGCACCAAGCGCTTGAACCCACCTTGCGCACGATCGAGGGGAGCTGCGGCGGGTGGGCGCGCGCGATGTCGCAGATTTGCTGGCCCGCCGCCTTGCGCGTGCGCTCGTTGGTGCCTGTGATTGTGAGTGTGGGGGTTGCGCGTGCGTTCAAGGGTGAGTGGGGTCCCGGCGGGAGTTGCGTGCGTGTGAGCTTGTTTCTCTTGCGCGCGCGCGCCCGCCTGGATCGTCGACTTTTGAACGCACTCTCGAGCAGCACCAGCAGCTTTTGCAGGCGCGACTGGCCCTCGGCCTGCATGGCTAGGTCGGGGGCGCGCGGGTTGAAGAGGAGCGGGCTCTCGCAAGCGCGAGAGCGCGATCGCGCGCGCTCCACGCGTCGCCTCTCTCGCGCTCTTGCTCTCTGTTGCGCGGGCGGGTTGTCTAGTCGGTCGTGGTCATCATTGTCGTCGTCTTCGAATGAGGAGGGGGTCAAAAGGAAGCGTCTCGTCGTTGCGAATGCGTTTGATGTGCCGGAGGCGCGCGGCGGCGGCGTTTTGGCCGCGCCGCTGAGGCCGACTTGCCCCTCTTTCTCGGCTGTCGCGCCCCTTTCGTTTGCTTGCGCACACTCAGGAACGCGACCACTCCTCC
This sequence comes from Mychonastes homosphaera, assembly GCA_009193075.1. Classification (NCBI taxonomy): domain Eukaryota; kingdom Viridiplantae; phylum Chlorophyta; class Chlorophyceae; order Sphaeropleales; family Mychonastaceae; genus Mychonastes; species Mychonastes homosphaera. The sequence goes on along the minus strand of VXJC01000002.1, from coordinate 477,630 downwards.
TCCCACGCAAGCCGCACAAAAGAGCCGGCCCTCTGACTGATCGACAAACCACAACTGCTTCGGCGTGCCACAAGGCTGCTTTTGCGCGCAAGCAAAACACGTGTGCAAGCGAGCGAGCAAGCGCCGGCGACTGCAGCCAAAGGGACCCCCCCACGCGTGTCCTGCCCGCCCGAGGCCCTGTCCTTGCGGGCGCTTGTGCGCGACTTCCTGTGCGATGGTAGGGGTCGGTGTGGGCATGAATAGCAGCAGCGCAGAGCGCGAGAGAGGCACGGCGAGAGCTGGCTCCTTCTCTTCCTGCGCGCGCGCGGAGCCGCACAAGCCCACGCCACGCCTTCCCTCCCCCGCTTCGCCCTCCTCAATCGCGCACGCCACACACACACACACACACAGGCTCCCGTCCCGGCGATGGCGGTCCCGTCCGCGCTCCAGGACATCCTCAACCGGACGCAGAAGCACCGCGTGAGTTGTGTTTTGTCTTTTTTAACGTGGGCTGAGAGGAAAAAGAGGCAGGGGGATGACGTCTTTGTCGTCGTCGTCGTCGCGCTCTCTCGTTCCCCCCCCGCCCCCCCCGCTCATCATCTCCCTGCCCCGTCTTTCACCCCCCTCCAAAAACAACAACATGCCCAGGGCGTCGTCGGCTACGTCCTCTCCGGCCCGGACGGCGCCGTCGTCGCCACGACGCTCGCGCCGGGGCTCGCGCGCGCCTACGCCAGCGCGGCGCCCGCCCTCGGGCGCGCCGCGCGCGCCACGGCGCGCGACCTCGACCCGCGCGACGACCAATGCTTCCTGCGCCTGAGGACGGCGCGCCACGAGCTGGCAGTCGCGGCCAGTTGAGTCGTAGAGCGCGTCGATTCCGAGTTGCTTGCAAGCCAAGCCCGCTCGCTGACGGCTGCCGATCCGCCACCCTCGATCTCTCAACGACGACGACGACTCGACAACCAAACAAACAAACAAACACACAGGGGACTCGTTCACGCTCGTGGTGGTGCAGAGCGTGGTGGGCGGAGGGGGGATGTGAGAGAGCGTGGGAGGCTCCGGAAGGGGGCGGGGGGGAGGGACTGTGCGCCGTTTTGAGCTGCTGCTTCCGCGCCGCGCACGCCCGTCGCCCGTTCTCCCGACAAAAGAAGCGCAACGCAACAAACATCTTCGTTTTAAAATCACCTCTCAACAACTCAAAACCGCCCGGTCCTGGGCTGCGTGGCCTGCGCCACCGACGACCGCGGGGTCGTCGTCGCCGAGGAGCCCCCGCCGCCACCGCCGCCCGGCGGCAAGGCCCCTCCTGGCCGGAGGAGGAGCCCGTTGCCGCTGCTGCCGCTGCCGCCAACGCCAACGCCGCCAACGCCGCCTCCTCCCCCGGCAACAAGCAGCGGCTGCAGGTCGTCCTCTCGTCCTGCCCCTCCTGTTGCTCCTCCTATTCCGCCCGACGCTGCTGCCGCCGCCGCCGCCGCGCTCGGGCTCACGCCGATCATCTCGATCGCCGTGTGGTGGTGGCCGCCGGCGCCCCCTCCTCCTCCTCCTGCCCCTCCCGACCCTCCCGTTCCTCCGGCCCCAACGAGCCCCGCCCCCTTCTCGGGGCTCGCCAGCGATGCAGGGTCCCCTGGGCGCACCCCGCTGCGCACCCGCAGGCGCGCCGCCAAGCTCTGCGCCCCGCCGCCGCGCGCCGACTCTGGCCCCCCCGCCATCGCCCCGCCGCCCCCCTCGCTGTCCCCTCCTCCTCCGGCCGCCGCCGCCGCCGCCGACGCCGCCGCGGAGGCCGTCGCCGCGCGCGTCAGGTCCTCCAGGTCCGACAGCGACAGGTCGAGCTCGCGCGTCGCGTGCAGCAGGAAGACGCCCCCGATGACCGTGACGAAGCCGCAGAACTGCGTCGCCGCCTGCACGGCCGTGACGGGGTCCCGGAATAAAATCCACGCCGCGACGATCGTGGCCGTCGTGAACATGACGTAGTAGATGGGGCTGACGACGGCGGTGTTGAAGAGGTCGAGGGCCTTGTTGAGGTAGTTCATCTGCGTGAGGAGGCACAGGACTAGCACGACCAAAAACACGTAAAAGGGCGGCGAGGCGAGCTGGTTGCTGCCCCGCGCCGTCAGCTTCAGCGCCACCCCCAGCGCCTTGCAGCTCGTGACGCTGAGGCTCCCCGTCACGCTGCAGATGCCGATGTACACGAGGATGTTGGTCTCGCCGTGCTTGGGGGCCACGTTCCACGCCAGGTGGGCCGAGAGGCCCGTCGCAAAGGCGGCGTACAGCAGGAAAGCGGGCCTGGTGGCGAGGCGCCAGATTTGGAGGACCGACTCGACGGGGGCCTCGGCCGGGGCGTGCAGCACGATCGCCAGGGACCCGGCGATGCACAGGACGCATCCCAGGATGCCAAAGGCGTTGAGTTTTTCCCCCAAGAGGCGGTGCGCGAGCACGGCCGACACGATGATGGACAGGGCGCCCAAAGGGGTGACGAGCACGGCGGGGGCAAAGGCATAGGCGGCAAAGTTTGCGGCCTCGCCGACGACCATGGTCAGGAGCCCCGCCCACCAGACGGGCTCGCGGAGGTAGGAGAAGCCGCCGGCGCCTGTTGTTTGGGTTGTTTGTTTGTTGTGGTTGGTTTGGTTGGGTGGGTGGGGTCTTGGGGGGTGAGCGTTCGGTTTTGGCGGCCGGCGGCAGGGACCCCCGCTTGACGCTCGGACAACAAACGCACCGGCGCGCGTGCCCGAAGCGCCCGCCTTGCGCAGGCCGCGCTTCTTGATGATGAAGCTCGAGCCGATGAAGATGGAGGAGGAGACGGCCAGCAGGAGGCCGAGCTGCTTGTCCTCCATGGCGCCTCGCGCCCACCCCCCCCGACGCTCACGCGCGCGCGCGCGCGCGCGCGGAAGTGGAGAAGGAGGAGGAGCTCGAGCACAACTCTGTGTTTGAAGGACGATTCGGCGTTTGGGTTCTGTTCTTCTTCTCGTCGGATGTTTCAAGAGAGGGTTGCGATTTCTCCTTCTAACGCTTAAGCAGGACGTGGGTTTGTGTGTGTGGGATGGTGGTGGTGGGGGAGCGAGCATCAGCAAGTCCTCAAGGAGCGGCGGCAACCGTCGGCGTCGTTTCCGTCGGCGCCGCTTCCGTCGGCGCCGCCTCTGCCTCTCCAACCCCCGTCGCGCTCATCCTCCTCCAAACGTCCCTAAGCGCGAAGTCCTCCGCCGAAAAGGGCACGTCCCACCCGCGCTCAAAGACCTCGTCGTAGGGCATGTGCGCGAAGAGGGGGTCAAACCCGGCGTCCTCGGCCCTGCCCAGCTCGGCGACGGCCGCCGCGACCGCCGCCGCGCCCTCGTTGTCGTCGTCGTCCTCTTCCTCCTCCGCCCGTTCCTCACCACCACCACCACCCCCGCCCCCGCTGCTAACGAGCGCCTTGCTCGCCGCCGCCGCCGCGGGCTCGAGCCGCGCCGCCTCGCGCTCGAGCGCCGCCGACCGCGCCGCCGAACCCCCGCCCCGCGCGGCCCGGCGCTTGCTCGCCACCCACGCGCGCAAGGGGGCGTAACGGCCGTCAAACCGCCCGGGCGCCCCCAGCAGTCGCATCGCCCCCTCGACCAGCGCGCGCTTGGTCTGAGCGATCAGAGCGCGCGTCTGGGGGTCGGCGTGCTCTGCCGTCAACGAGGGGGTGGAGTTGGCCTCGAGCATCCAGGGCTTGAGCCTTTGGTCGACCAAAAAGTCGAGGCCGACCAGCTCGAAGCAGCTCTCGCGCGGGTAGCGCAGCCGCGCCTTTTCCGCGCGCGCGGACGGCAGCGCGGCGGCGGCGGCGAGGGCGCACGCGCGCAGGCAGCGGCGCCAGACGAGGGCAAAGGGCTCGGGTCCGAGGGCGCGCTCGAGGTCGGCGAGGTCCCACACGTCGCCGTCGGTGTTGGCCGCGTAGTTGGTGACGTGGGCGCGCGCGGGAAGGGGGGGAGGAGAAGGAGGAGGAGGAGGAGGTTGAGGAGGCTGCGTTGGTCGGAGGCCGCCGTCGGGCGGGCGTTGCTGCTGCTGTTGATGCTGCCGCTCTGCTTGCCTCTCCTCCTCCTCCTGCTGCTGGGAGGAGTAGGGCACGTCGCTGAACAGCACGAGACCCCGCTTGAAGACGTGCGCACGCAGCGGGTCGACGCCCGTCACGACCATCCACAGGCGCAGGCCAAACTTGCGGCCGCCGCCGCCATTGCCGTCGCCGTTGCCATTGCCGCCACCACCACCGCCAACGTCCAGCTGCCTCTCTCCCCTGAGCTCGGGACGCAGCAGCAGCGGGTCCTCCACGTAGCGCTGCGCCAGCAAGAAGGGCTTGTGGTGGGTTGTGGCGGCGGCGGCGGCGGCGGACGCCGGGAGCGGCGCGACGGCGGCGGCCGCCCCCTCTTGCTGCTGCTTGGCGCGCCGCCGCGCCGCCGCCGCCGCCGCCCGCCGCATCAGCTGCCGCGCCTGCGCGCTGGCCGCTGCATATGCGGCCTCCCCGTCCATGAGTGCCAGACCCATGCCCATGTGGTCGGCCGTCTTGAGCATCCACCGCGACGATTTCCGCGGCCGCCGCTCCCCCTCGGCGTCCAGGTGGGCGCGCCACGCGTCCAGGCGGGCCGGCAGCTCAAATGTGAGCGGGCACACGCAGTCGTCGTCGTCGTCGGTCTCCTCGCCCCCGCCCTTTCCCTCCCCGTAGGCGCGCAGCAGCGAGTCGGCGAGCCGCCGCTTGCGCGTGATGGCCGCCATGCCCGGGAGCGCGCTGCACAGCTGCCCCGGCCTAAGGCGGCGGGACTCGGCGCACTTGAGGGCCGTGCGCGCAGGGGACCAGAGGAGGTCCCACTCGCCCGGGCGCGTCCAGCCAAGGGGTCCCGGGACGGGCGAGCGTTTCGGGTGGCCGCCCGTCCGCACGCCGCCCAGTTGCTGCCGCTCGAGCGCGCCGGGGACGACGCAGCTGTCCGGCCGCCCCTTGAAGCGCTGCTCGTCGTACCAGAAGCGGAAGCGGCCCGAGCCGCGGCCGCCCTCGGCGTCGGGGTCGTCGTCATCGTTTTCTTCGTCGATGTCGTTGTCGTTGTCGATCGCGAGGTCGAGGTCGGCAGTGGCGGCTGCGGTTGCGGGAGCGCGCGCGCGAGCGCGCGACGGCGGCGGGGGCGGCGCCGGCGCGGCGACGAGGAGGAGGCGCCGGCGCTTAGGGGGCGGCGGTGCTAGTGGTGGTGCAGAAAAGGGTGCTGGTGCTGCTGATGCTGCTGAGGCGAGGCGCGCGGCCAGGGCCACGGGGGTTCGGCGAGGGGCGTCGTTCGAGGAGGAGACTCGCGGGCGGACGGGGGAGGCTTTCGGCGATGATGCTGTTGCTCCGGCGCCTGCTGCTGCCCCTTTTCCAAGGCCCGAGCGCTCCATCTTCGTCCCCGTTGGTGGTGATGATGGCGGCGGTGTTTGATTGATTGGTTTGGTCGTCGAGGAGGGCGCGAGGCAGCCACCGCGGGAAATATCGCCTTGCGTCCGCACGCGCTGACGCCAAAGCGACGCCGACGCTCCTTTTTTTCGATTGTGTCGCTCTCTCCCTCTCCCTCTCCCTCTCACTCCCCAAACAACAACACACGATGCTCCTCCTCCTGCGCAAGAGCCCCTCGCGCCCCGCGTCCGCAGCGGCCGCACGCAAGCGCCCGCACCAATCCCCAACCTCCTCGCCGCCGCCGCCGCCTTGGTCGTCGCCGTCGTCGCCGTCGTCACCACCGCCTCCGCCGCGCCCGCACCACCCGCCCCCTCCCCCGTTTCCCCTCGGCGTCGACGACTCGGACGCCATGTGCTCGCAGCCGGCGACGGCGATGGAGCTCGAGGCGCTGCGCGCGCAAGGCGGACCCCCTTTCGTGGCGCCCCCGATCGACGAGCTGCCGCGCCCGGCCCTGCGGCTGTCGGACGGCGATGCCATGCTGCTGTCGGCGGGCGAGGGCGAGACGGGCGACATCGGCGGGGGCGCCGAGGAGGGCGCCAAGGCGGCCGAGGCCGAGGCGGCGGCGGCCGAGCGCGGGCTCGCCGCCGAGCGCGCCGCGGCCGAGACGCTTGCGGCTGCTGGCGGGGGCGGGGTTGGCGGCGGCGGCGGCGGCGCTGGCGACCACGGCGGGTGGGGCGGGAGCGGAGGGGGCGGCGGCGGCGGAGACGAGGGCGGGGGCGAGGGCGATGATGAGGACGAGCAAGGAGGCCGCCGGGCCGTCTCGGACGACTGGCTCACGCCCCTGCTCCAGAACGCGTCGCGCGTCGTCGCTGTGGCCGCCCTGTCGTCGGCACTGCTGACCCCTCTCTTTGCGAAAACGGCGCCGGCGAAAACAACGACGGCGGCGGCTGCGACGACGACCACCAAAACGACAACGACGGCACTCGGCGCGGCCGCGGCCGACGCCGCCGACGCCGCCCTGGTTCCGGAGTCGGCCGTGCGCGCGGTCCAGGCCTCGGGCCGCGACGACGCGGCCGAGGCGAAGGAGGCGCTGCGCGACGCGGTGGTGGCCGCCGTCGCTGGCCTGGCGTGCTGGGCGGCCGCGGGTCGGTTTAGCGGTGGTGGTGGTGGTGGGGAGGGCAAGGGCGTTGGCGGCAAGGACGAGCCCGAGAAGAAGAAGAACAAGACGAAGCAAAAGACGGTCGCGTGGGCGGAGGAGGAGGAGGACGGGGGCGGTAGCTACATGGCGAGCTACGCGCTGCAGGTGCGCGAGTCGCTCGCGTCCAAGGGCTGAGGGGTTGAGAAAGGGGGGGGGGGGGGGGGCGGTGTGCAGGGTCGAGCGCTCTCGCCCCCAAGATCCGAAAGATCTGGAGCCGCACATAGCGCGCGCCCGAACAATCGCAAAAAAAAGTTGCCCCAATACAAAGGCATCGAGCGCTCCTTTTACAAGAAAAGCTGCTTCATAAGGGTTCGGCGTTGGAAAGTGTCGATCAAGCGGGGATGTTTTCATGTGTTGGTAGAGGTAAAGGGGGACACGCGCATTTCTTGCTAGTTTTGTTTTTCCGAGTTCTTTGGTCCGCAAGGGCGCGAAGATCGTCGGTTCAGAAAGGGGAGCGGTCGGTCGCGGGGGTATAGGGGAAGCGCAATTCAAAGCGTCGAACGTCATGGGAAATACGAGGAAAGGCGGAGAAAAAAACGGCGGCGGGTTTTTTCAGGGACAAAGCCCGGTGGCCGGCGATGGGCTGATGTAGTAAGGGTAGGTCACGCTGCAGCAGATGTTGGTTCCCGCGCAACGGCCGCCCCCTCCGACGGCGCTGATTTGACATTCTTTGTTCGAGGTAGGGAGGTCGTACGAGCTGCACACATCCGCAAGCGTGTTGCCGCAGCTCTTCTGGCACACGCCGCAAAAGCCGTTGGCATTGATGCACTTGGATCCGGCGGCCGGCAAGCACTGGCCGCCGTCGCAGGCCGATCCTTGAGCGCACGATGGGGATGCAGCACCGGGGCAGAGCGGCGAGCAAGTGGTGGCGAGGCAGGTGCAGGCCGTGCCGCTCCAGCTAAAGCCAGCGGCGCATGTGCATCCATGCGCGGCGCTCCAGGTTGCGGGGGACGGGCACGTGCACGTGGCGCTCCCCGGGGCGGACGTAGCGCCACTGCCGCAGGGCGAGCAGGGGGTTTTGCCTTGGACGCCAAAGTAGTTGGCGCGGCAGCGGCACCCGCCGACGCCGTCGGGCTCCGAGCCGGGCGCCGGGCAGCTCGCGACGCACTTGCCTTGGTCGCACAGCCCCGTCGAGCAGCTGTAGCCGCTCGAGCAAGACTCTCCGGGGGCGAGCTTGCAGACACCGTCAGTGGCGACACTGCCCACGGCGCAAGCACACGTGTTTGTGATCGAGCCCGTCCACGTCGACCCTTGGGGCGAATCGCACAGGCACGCCGAGGCGCCAGAGGCGGACGTGGTGGCGCCCGCACCGCAGGGCGTGCAGCTGGCCCCAAACGTCCCCCTTGGGCAAACGCAGTTGCCGCTCGAGTCGAAGATCTGCGGGGGCGTGCACGGCGAGCGGCAGACGGACTGGAGGCACGTGGCGGAGACGCAGTCGTCCCGCGTACCGCAGGTTTGCCCATCGACACCGCGACAGCGGCCGGCCGAGAGCTCTTGGTTGAGCGGGCACTCGCAGCGTGCGATAAGCTGTTGTTTGACGGGGTTTTTTTTGGGGGGGGGGGCGGGCAGCGCTGGGTGAGGGCGAGAGTTTTCTCGGCGGGAAAGAAAAAGAGGCGCGCGCGCGCGCGGAGCGCGCGCAGATCAAATCAGATCGCGCCCAAACAAAAAACCTCACATGATTCCAAACCTCGCCGGTGGTCGGGTTGCAGCGGCACGCCGTGTTGCCCGTGCCGACGTTGAGGGACCCGCCGCCGCACGCGACGCAAGAGGGCTCGCCGGTGCTCGAGTAGTAGCCCACGCTGCACACGCACGAGCCGCCCACGGCCTCCGAACCGGGAGGGCACGCTGCTACACACACCCCTCCAGAGCACAAGGCAGAGGCGCAGGCGTCTCCAGAGGGGCACGATCCGCCCGTGCTCACGAGGCACTCGCCGTTGACCACGGTCTGGCCGTCGAGGCAGGCGCAGCTGTTGGTCGAGAGAGACCAGATCGAGCCGACGGGGGACGAGCACTCGCACGCGGCCGAGCCGGCCAAGGGGGCGTAGCTGCCCGCGCCGCAGCGCGTGCAGGTCGCGCCGTCCCCGAAAGAGCCGGGGAGGCAGCGGCAGGAGCCGCTGCCGTCGGGCTCGCTGTTTGGGGGGCAGGGCGGCGCCTCGGGGGCGTCGCCGCAGATGCCTGTGGCGGTTTCGCACACGTTGCTTGCACACTGCTCGTTGCGCTCGCAGAGCCTCAAATCGCCCGCCAAACAAAGGCCGGTGCTCGGCTGCTTCTGCTCGCCAGGGCCGCACACGCACGCCCCGGAGAGCGACCACGTCCCTTTGCCCGGCGGGCACGAGCACGCGGTTTGGCCCGTCAGCCCGTTGGTCGTCGCGTCGCCCGTGCAGGGCGAGCAGTCGGCGTCGCCGCCCGTGGCCGCGCCGAAGTAGTTGACGATACAACGGCAGCGGCCGGCGGCAACGTCGAGCGTGGCGTTGGGCGGGCACTGGTCGATGCACGACCCGCTGGACACTTCGCAGATCCCGCTGGCACAGGACGAGCTAGCGGCGCAGTCCTCGCCCGTCTTGAGCAGGCAGACGGGAATCGACTTGGGCGTGAGGAGGGTGGGGACGCGCCCGTCGGGGCACAGGCAGCGGCCGCCGGTCGCCGCCGTCTGCGACCACGCGCTGCCGATGGGGTTTTGGCAGGTACAAAAGGTCGAGCCGTAGGCCGCCGACGACGCCCCGGCCCCGCAGGGAAAGCAGGGCGCCTGGCCGTTTGCGCTCCACGTGCCCGGGGCGCACAGGCAAGCCCCGCTGTCGCCGCTCGGCGCCGTGCCGTCCGCGCACAGCTTGGGCGAGCACGCCGCCGGGTTCAGCGTCGCGTCGCAGTCAGCGGACGCACATTGGCCGTCGGTAGTGCACTCGGCGCTTCCCTCGAGCGGGTCACCGGTCATGCGGCACTCGCCGTTGACATAGGCCTCGCCAGACGTCTGGCAAGCACATCCGTTCAAGGGCTTGCTCCACACGCGCGGCGGCGCGCACTCGCAGCGCGCGCTTCCGGGGGTCGGCGCGAACGAGCCGCCGCCGCAGGCAGCGCAGGGGGGCTTCCCCCCGATGGACAGGCTAAAGCTGTCGGGGCTGCAAACGCAGCCGTCGGAGCTCCCGGCCGCGGGCTGCGAGTTGGGCGGGCACGCGTCCACGCACACCTGGCTGTCGCATATGGAACTCGCGCACTCTGCGTCAGATGCGCAAGACAAGCGTGCGCCGCCCAGCGGGCAGGACGAGGGGGTGTCGGCGGGAGGGAGCGACCCGTCCGGGCAGGCGCAGCGCCGGACCACCGAGTCGCACGTCTGCCCGCTCGCGCAAGAGCCGCACTCGAGCACGCCCGTGCCGCAGCCGTTGTCGACGGGCCCGCACGACGCGCCGGCCTCGGCGCACGAAGAAAAGGGAGTGCAGGCCGCGACGCAGCTGGCCCCGCCGTACGGCTCGTAGCCGGCGGCGCACGCCACACAGTTGTCCGAGAAGGACCCGGAGACGGTGCCCTGGGGGCAGGGGCTGCAGGGCGCGAGGGTGGGGGTGGGGGTGGTTTTTTTTTTGCCCCCCTTGCCGCTCGACTTGCCGCCGCTCGACTTGCCGCCGCTGTGGGCCGGGGCGGGGGCGGCCGACGACGACGACGACGTCGCCGGCGACAGCGGCAAGCGGCCGTAGCCGATGCTGCACGAGCAGACGCCCTTGACGGGCTTGGTCTCGTAGCCCGCGCCCTCGCAGCGCGTGCAGGTGAACTTCTTGGCTGCGGCGGACTTGTGGCCGCCGCCGCCGGCCGGCACGCACGCGACGCACCCGGGGACGCCCGTCGCTTTCGTGCAAGCGGCGAGCCCCGACGGCCCGGCCTTGTTTTTGTTGTTGCTGTTGTGCTTGCTCGACGTGGCCGGGGTTGCGGCGGTGGCCGAGGGGGCGGCCTGCGCCAGAAGCAGCAGCGTAGCCACCACCAGGGCCGCCGCGGCCGCGGCCGAGGGGCGTCGCTTGGTCGTCATGGGGCTTGCTTGGTTGTTTGCTTGATGACGAGGCCGTCGGTTGGCGGCGACGACGACGAACGAGAGGCCGGCCTCGCCTTAGTTCGCTGGGAGGTGGGAGAAGGCGGGCGAAGCGGACGCGTTGTTTTGCGCGCGCGCGGGGGGGGCAAGGACGTGGAATGAGGAGGTGCGGAAAGTGCTATCTGTGGTCGGTTGTAATCAAGCGGCGAGCTCGGGGGCTCGGCCGCGCGGGCGAGCGCGGGAAGGACCGGGGAGGGCAACAACGTGGAACAAAAAGGCGGCCTCGTCGGGGCCTTCGTTCCGTGCCCTCGCGAGTCGAGCGGGGAGAAAATATGCGATTGGCAAAAGGCGCGAATCGCGGGCAGTGCGGAGAGTGATGCAACGCGGGCGGGTGCGGGGGAAGTAAAGGAGTCCAGCCCCACGCGGGCGCAAAGAGTAATTTCAGCGTCGCGCGGCGAGGGAGGCGCGGAGACGGTGACGACCGCCGCCGGTCCTAGGGGGGTTGGGGCTCTTTTTGGGGTCCCGAGGGGGGGGGGGGGGGGCTGAGTTACGGGTGCTGCTGAGGGCTGAGGCCGAGGATGCTGCTGCTGCTGCTGGGGCTGATGCAGCGCGGGCGGCGGCCACGAACCTGTGGCGAGATCCTTGACGGGCCGTCCCTCCTCACCTCGCCGCGCCCCAAAAGACCGCCTGCCACGCCCTCCCCCCCGCTCGCCCCACACACACACACCCAACCCCAAAACGAAAAAAAGAAAAGTCACAACCCAACAGCAACACAAAAAAACCAACAACCATGCTCAAGTGGGGCGGGGGAGGTGGCGTCGCCGAGCGCGGCGCCAAGCACTACCAGCAAGCACGAGGCGCCTCGTTCTGGGCTTCGGCGGCCGCCGCCGGCGCCACGACAGCTTCGCCATCACCGCCGCTCGAGCAGCAGCAGCGGCAGCAGCAGCTGGGGGACCACCACGAGACAGAGCGGCCCAGGTCGGCGCGCGACGCAGTCAAAGTGGAGGAGGGGGCGGAGGAGGACGAGGACAAGGGGCGCGCGGCCCGCGCAGCTGACGACCAGCGCGCGCCTCCCGAAGCCGCCGTCGCTGTCGGCGCCGCCGCCGCCGACGACCCACCACCACCACCACCACCACCACCACCGCAACCCACCGCTGCCGCCGCCGCGGCCAAGAAGCCCACCGCCGTCGCCGTTCCACCGCCCACGTCCCTCGACCTCGCGATGTTTGACTGATTTTGAAGGACCTTGAGCTTCGCACAAAATGCAAAAAACACCGAGTGCCCGTCGTCGCCATCGCCACGTCGCCGTGGTGGGTTTTTCTCTTTCGACCCGTCCGCCAAACGTCCAAGAGCGTGTCACCTTCGATGGCCAGCGCAGCTCTGAATTGAGTGATGAGCGCGCGAGTGGTGCAGTAGTGCATTGAGGCGGGGGTTGCCCTCGATGAAGGAGGGAAGGCGCGCGCGCGAGCCAAAATGGCTCTTTTGCGAGTCGAGAGGGAGAGCAACCCCCTCGCCCTTCATCTTCCGCTCTCGCCCCCCCTCCCCCTCCGCACACAAACCCACATCGCCACATCGCCAACGTACGCACACCCGCAAGAATCATACGCGCCCTTGGCGTCCCTCCCCCGGCAACAATCTATCACCAGCGCGCGCGCGCCCTCATCGACGCGCACACAGAGAGCGCGAAAAAGTGTCTCTCTCTCGCACCAGTCCACGTCACCCGTCCCGAAAAACCAACCATGAACCCGCTGCCGCCGCCCGCGCCCTTTGACAAGGCCGCCTTTGTCAGCGCGCTCGCGGCGCTGCGCGTGGCGGGGACTGAAGGGGTCTCGCTCGTCGGCGGCGGCGGCGGCGGCGGCGGCGCGCACCACGCGACGCTGCACCAGCAGCACCAGCAAGCGCTCCTGCAGCAGGCGCTCCTGCAGCAGCAGCACCACCACCAGCAGCAGCAGATGGCGATGCTGCAGCACCAGCTCGCGTTCCAGCACCAGCTCCAGATGCAGCAGCAGCAGCTCCAGGCCGCCGCCGCGGCCGCCGCCGCCGCCGCCGCCGTCGCGCCGCCCCCGCCCCCCGCGCGCCGGGCGCTCAAGCTGCTGCCGCGCGGCGCGACTGCGACCGCGGGCGCGCAGCCGGCCTCCCCCAAAGCGAGCCCCTTTGCCGGCGCCCGCCCGCGCGAGGACGTCCTGGCCGAGCGCGGGGTCGTCCTCGTGGCGCCCGGCGCCGAGGCCGCCGCCGCCTCCTCGGCGCAGCAAGACCCGCCGCCGCCGCCGCGCCGCCTCGGCTCGGGTGCGTCGTCGGTGTCGGCGTCGACGCAGCGCGTCTTCTCGACGTCGGCCGGCGCGGCCGACTCGTCCGCCGCCGCCGCCGCCGCCTGGCAGACGGTCGACCGCAAGGGCCGCGTGTCTTCCTCGTCGGGTGGCGGGCCCGAGCACCACCACAACCCCCCGGCCCGCGCGCGCGGCGGCCACTCGCTCGACGGCGGCGGCGGCCTCGGCGGCGCGCTGTCGCCGTCGTCGTCGTCGTCGCTCGGCGGCCTGCCCTACCTGTACGGCCCGCCGCTGCTCGGCGGTGCCGGCATCGGCCCGCGCGGCGCGGGGCGGCGCGGGGCGGGTGGCGGCGGCGGCCGCCGCTGGCCCGGCAACGGCGCCGACGACGACGACGGCGGCGACATCTGCAAGCGCCCCTTGCCGCGCCGGTCGGCCGAGCTCGGCGGCGTCTTTTCGTGGGAGCTTTGAGCAGCACACTCATAAGCAAGAGCGCGCGCGCGCGCGCGCGAACGTATTTTTGATCCATCCATCCCAATCGCACATTTCATACGCCCATCGTCTCTCCGCTTTTGCCTTTTGCCTTTTGCTTTTTGTTTTGCTTTTTGTTTTGTCGGCGGCAGAGAAAGAGGGAGAGAGAGCATCGCCCCACACAAACACCCCACGCTTGTAATTTTTGCATTTTCCATTCCATCTCGTTCAAGCGCCCAGCACAAACTCGGAGAACTTCTGCGCCCAGGACCGCGTCTGCTGCGGCAAGGCGGACGCCGCGCCCTCGCCGCCGAGCGCGGTCACGGCGCGGTACGGCCGCTGCTGCTGCTGCTGCTGCTGCGACGCCGCCGCCAAGCCCCTTAGCGGCGTCGCGCCCGCGCCACGACCGCCACCGCCCAGCATCGCGCGCTGCCGGGCGTCCAGCGGCTTGACGCCCACGATCAGCCCTGGCCGCAGCATCGACCCGCTGCGCAGCAGCGCCCGCTGGGCGCCCTCGCGCGTCGCAAAGAGCAGGTTGGCGAAATTCGCGCCACCGCCCCCACCTCCCCCTCGCCCCCCTCCTCCCCCCCCTCCCCCTCCGCCGCTCCACTGAAGGATGTCCCCGCACTCCTGAAACATGCGCAGGACGGCCGGCAGGTCGTCCGGCTGGAATCCAAAGGCCGTCACCCAGCCGTCCTCGGCCTGCGGGCCGGCGCCGGGCGGGGCCTCGACGCGCATGAATCCGGCCGCGGCCGCTGCTGCTGCTGCTGCGGCGGCGGCCGCGGACGACGCCGCCGGCCCGCCGCCGGCCGCCGCCGTCGGCAGGTCGCCGTCCGACATGAGGGCGTCCTGGAGGCGCATGATGGGCGGCGGCCTCAGCGGCGACGGGTCGGCGGCCCCCGTGCCCACGGACCCGGGCGTGGCCGTGGCGCCGAGCGAGCGCCGGCGCGCGCCCGCGGTGCCGCCCGTGCCGCCGCCCCCGCCAATGCCGGCGCCGCCCGTGCCGCCACCGCCGCCGCCTCCAAAGCCCTGCGACGAGGGCGGGGTCAGGCCGTCGTAGGGTCCGCCGCCTCCTCCCCCGCGGCCGCGCGTGTAGTCGAACGCGGGCTGCTCGCCCTCGTTCGTGAAGAGCAGGGGGAACATGGCGATTGGTTCTCTCCCTCTCGACACGGCAACAGTTGGGGCAAGGAGGGAGGGCCTCGTTCGCGTTCGTCGTTTGGTGTTGTGCGCGCTACGTGTGTGGAGGGGGCGCGCGCTGAGGCCTCTCCGTGTGTGTTGTGTGTGTGTGTGTGTCGCGCAGGGGGGCAGGCGAGGGATCGCTTTTGGCTTTCAACACGTCGCGCTCGAACGCCCGCCTTTGCCGCCGCCGGCGATCGCGCGCGCGAGCCGCCCTCCGCCTACTTGACCTCCGTCGCCTCGCCTCGCCCAACGGATCGTCACACACACAACACAACAACACCGCCCTCGCTTCGTCATCCCTACCTCGGGTGCACCCTCTCGAACCACGAACAGACACACGCTCGCGGAACAACAACACCACTCCCCTCTCTCGCTCTCGCTCTCTCCGCCACCACACCACACCACCCCCTCCCCTCTCACAAAATGGACCTCCCGAGCGCCGCGGCCGCGGCGCTCGCGGCGGCCGCGGAGCACGACGACGACGCGCTGTCGGCCGCGCACGCGGGCCCGGCCCCGACGGGCCGCATGCTGACGCTCTCCGGCGGAGCGCAAGGAGGGGACGCCGAGGTGCTCGACGTCGACGCGCTCCCGCCCGGCGAGCAGGCGCACGAGCTCAAGGTGGGTGACATCGCCGTCTCTAGCTGCCGCGCGCGCGCTTGACATGACGGCCCGCTCGGCGCTCGTGCTTGAGAGCGAGGCAACACAAGGCCGCCAACTCAACCGCACCGCCACCGCCGCCGCTCTGGTCACTCCCCCCCCCAAACCAAACAATCACACAACAGGTCGCCCCGGTCGTCGGCGTGCGCACCCCGCTCGCCCAGACACACGACCGCCGCATCGCCGTCTCCTCGCGCTACGTCTGTTACGGCCTCCCCCAGGGCATCGTGCGCGCGCTCGACCGCCGCTCGGGCGGCCGCGCCCTCTTCCGCGGGCACGCGCAGCCCATCGCCGACGCCGCCTTTTTCCAAAACGAGGAGGAGGAGGATGGTTCCGGCGCGGGTGCCGCCGCTCCCACGGGCCCGCAGCTCCTGGCCACGGCGTCGGTGGGCGGCGACGTGATCGTGCGCAGCGTCAGCACGCCCTCGGACGCGGACGAGGCGGCCCCCGAGGACTGCGTCCTGCTGCGCGCCACGGCGCCGCGCGGCGGCGGCTCGTCCTCGTCCTCGCCGCCGCCCCCCCGCCTGGCCTGGCACCCCACGGAGCCGCGCGTGCTGGCCGTGGCCGGCGGCGACCGCGTCGCCCTCCTGGTGGTCCCGGAGGCCGGGTCCGCCCCCGCCGCGGCCGACGCCGTCGTCGACGCCGCCTCGGGCGCCAGCCTCGTGCTGCCTCTGCCCGCCGAGAGCGCCGGCGCGGCCGCGGTGACGGCGCTAGCGTTTGCGCCTGGGGGGCAGGCCCTGGCCGCGGCCGACAGCGCCGGCTACGTCACGTGCTGGCGCCTTAGCGACGCCTCCGCCGACGCGAGCGTGCGCTGGCGGCCCTTCGCGGACGCCGCCGACCCGGCGCCGGGCGCGCTGATCTGGCTCGACGGCAGCGGCGCGCTGCTCACGGGCGACGGCCGCAACCGCGTTGTGCGCCTTTGGCAGGTCGACTCTTCTTCGTCCTCTTCTTCTTCTTCCTCTTCCGCTCCGCCGCCGCGCCTGCTGCAGACGGTCGAGCTGCGCGCCTCCGCCGCCCCCTCCTCCTCGTCCGCGGCGGCCTTCTTCAACCAGGCCGCGCTCAGCCGCCCGCTGCGCCTGGTGCTCCTCGCCAACGCGGCGGCCCCCGGCGCCGGCACGGCGGCGCAGGGCGCCGTCGCCGCGCTGCACTACCGCCCCGGCGGCCCCTCCTCTTCCGCGTCCCTCGACTACCTGGCCCTCTTCTCGACGCGCCACCCCTGCATGAGCGTGGCGGCGGCGGCCGAGCCCGCCGCCGACGACGCCGCGGGCGGGCCGCCCCGCCCGGCCCTGCTGCTCTGGGCGGTGCAGCCCGAGGCCGTGCAGCGGTACGCGCTCGAGCCCGCGCTCGCGCGGCCGCCGCCCGGGGCCGGGGCCGTTGTTGCGGCGGCGGCGGCGGCGGCGGTTGCTCCTGCCCCTCCTCCTCCTGCTCCTGCTCCTGTGGCTCCTGCTCCACAAGCGGCGCCCAAGGCTGCTCCCAAGTCGCGTCCGGCCTCGGCCGCCGCCCCGGCCGCCGCCGCGCCGCCGCTCCCTCCTCCGCCCGCCGCGGCCGCGGCCGCCGCCGACGAGGACGACGACGACGAGGACCGGCCCGCGCCGCTGACGCCGCCGCGCGCGCCGCAGGTGCCCGAGGTCCCGGCGTCCTCGGGGATCCTGGCCGCCGCGCACCACCACCACCACCACCACGGCAACAGCGCCAGCACCGCCAGCCACGCCCCAGCCTCCAACGGCCAGCAGCAGCAGCAGCAGCAGCAACAGCCTCAGCCTCCGCGGCCGGCCAGCAGCGCCGGCGCAGGAGCAGGAGCAGGAGCAGCAGGGCTCGTCGACGCCGCCGCCGTCGCCGCCGCCGTCAAGGCCCAGGTCGCCGCGGCCAACGCCGACCTCCTGGGCGAGGTGCGCGGCGAGCTCGCGCGCGCCCTCCGCGCCCTCGAGGCAGGCGTGTCCGCCAAGCTCGAGGCCAAGGTGGAGGCGCAGCTGAAAGCGGCGCAGAAGCGGAGCGAGGACGAGGACAAGCGGCGCGCGACGTCGGCCAAGAAAGCGTCGGTCGACGCGGAGCGCGCGCTGGCCGCGGCCGTGGCCAAGGCCGCGTCGGACGCGGCGCAGGCGCAGCTGCACGCCGTGCCGCAGGCCCTCGCGCAGGCGCTGCCGCAGGCGCTCGGGCAGGCCGACCTGGCGCCCGGGGTGGCCGCGGCGCTCGAGCCCGCGCTGCGCGCGGCGCTGCGCGACGCGTTCGCCGCCACGGTCGTGCCCGCGTACGAGCGCGCGACGCAGGCCATGTTTGGGCAGATCGAGTCGGCGCTGCGCTCATGGGCGCAGCACGGGCAGCAGCAGCAGCACCAGGCGCTGCAGCAGTTTTTGCAGCAGCAGCAGCAGCAGCAGCAGCAGCAGCAGCAGCAGCAGCAGAGGGGGCCGCCGCCGCCGCCGCCGATGATGATGCCGCAGCAGCAGCATCAGCAGCAGGGCCCGCCGCCGCCGCCCCACCTGATGATGGGCGGCGGCGGCCCCCCCCCGCCGCTCATGGCCCCCCCGCCCCCGCCCCCGCCGCCGGACCCGCGCGTCGCCCTGCAGGCCCTCCTCGCCGCGGGACAGCTCGAGTCGGCCTTTGCGCAGGCCCTGTCGATGGCCTCGCTCGAGGCAGTGGTGTGGCTGTGCCGGCAGGCGGGGCCCGCGGGGCAGGTGGCCGGGCGCGAGCCGTGCCCGCTCTCGCAGGTCGTCCTCTTGTCGCTCACGCAGCAGCTGGCCGCCGACCTGCGCGCGGACGCCGACGCGGCGCTCAAGCTTGACTGGCTCAGCGAGTGCGCGCCCTTGCTGCAGCCGCGCGACCCGAGCGTGGCGCCCCACCTCAGGGGCGCTTTGGCGCCCGCGGCGCCCGGCCTCCGTGCGCTGGCCGCGGGCGGGCCGGGCATCGACCCGTCGCTGGCCAAGCGCGCCAAGACGGTCGTGCACCTGTTCAACTCGCTGCTGCACCAGTAAGTGGTAGTAGTAGTAGCAGTTGGACGAATTCGGGCCTCTCTGCTGGTATAAATACGCATAGAACAAACAAGAAGACATAAAAACAAGAGTAAGAAAAAAACACGATTAGTTGCTATCGCTCGACGCCGCCGATGCCGCCCCCGCCGTCACTTGCCCCCCCCGCGACCACCGGAACGCGTCCCACTCGGCCACCGCGCTCGACTCCCTGGCGGCCTCGGCCTTGGCGGCGGCGGCGGCCTCGCGCCGGCGCCGGCGCCACTCGAAGCGCCACGCGAGGTAGGCCAGGGCGGTCGCCCACACCCATGCGGCGTACCAGCGCGGGCGCACGGGCGGCGGCGGCGGCGGCGGGGTTCGCTGCTCGCCGTCGTCGTCGCCGTCGTCGCCGCCGCTGCCTCCTCCTCTTCCAGCGCCGCCCCCCGACGATCCTTCTCCTCCCGCCGACCCGCCGCCCAAATCATCTTGGTCGTCCCCTTCAGCGCGGGGGGTCCCTGAGGACGACAACGCCGCTCCTCGCCGCAGCGTTGGCCGTCTTGCCGCCGCCGCCGCTTGCGCGGCCACGCGGTGCGGCGGCGGTGCGGCTGGTGGTCGCGCTCGGTTGCTGCTGCTGCAACTGCGCGCTGGGCGGGTGCACGGTCGTGATGGTGATCGTGCGAACAGCGTCGGCGACTGCATTGAAGGGGATTGGTGCGTGCGCGGTTGCTGACGCGGCGACGACGGGGCGATGAGGGATGGTGTTGTTTCGGAGGCGTCGTCGTCCGCCCAAGTGCCAATCCAATCCAATCCAAGTGCCGCGCGCGCCGAGTCGAGGCAATGGAGATAACTGGGATCGAGAAAGGATTCGTTCGGTTTGCATGTGTTGAACGAAGGCGCGCGCTCTTCAAAGCGCCGCGCATCGCCGCCGCGCGCTGCCGGCAGCAGACGCCCCCGCGCGTCGAGGGCGGCATTCCTCCTCCAGCGCGCGCGCGCCCGCCCTCTCGCTGCCTCTTTCTCAGTCGCACTGCTCCTTATCACCACAAATCTCGCCCTCAGGATTGCCCATACAGCGCCGCCATTCGATCGCGATGCCGCGCGTCCCGAAAACGAGCAGGTCGAGGAGGGAGTGAGAGAAGACCCCTACAATCGCGCCCGCCCCTCATCCTCACACCGCCTTTCTCACAAACAATGGAGTTTGTCCGGCGCGCGGCGACGCGCTTCGCCTCCCGCCCGGCCATCGCCACGATCGTCGCGGCGGCGGACGGAGACACAACGAGCAGCAGCGGGTGGGCCACCTTTGCCGCGCTCGTCCGGTGCGCCGAGCGCGTGTCGGCCGCGCTGCCGCTCCCGCCGTCGTCGCGCCGCGCCTCGGCCGCGATCCCCATCTCCACGCCCGCGGGCAACTCGGCCCTCGTCGGCCCGCGCGTGGCGATCTGGGCCGAGCCCGGGCCCGAGTTTGTCGCGGCGCTCTACGCCTGCTACCTGTCGGGCGCGGCGGCGGTGCCGCTCAGCCCGCAGCAGCCGCGCGCGCAGCTGGCGCAGGTGCTGGACGACTGCGGCGCGTCGGTGCTGCTGGCGCCCGAGGGCGCGCTTTGTTCGTCTTCTTCGTCTTCATCGTCATCTTCGCCTCTGCGGCTCCTAAAAGAGCTGTCCTCGGCGCACGGGGTGCCGCTGGTGGCGGTCGAGCGAGTCGAGGCGACGGCAGCGGCGGGGACGGCCGAGGAGGGGGGCAGAAGTGATGAGCGGGAGCAGCACCACCACCACCACGAGCAGCAGCAGCGCGCCGCCCTCCTGATCTACACGAGCGGCAGCACGGGCCGCCCAAAGGGCGTCGTGCACAGCGCATCCAGCCTGCTCAGCCAGGCCGACGGCCTCGCCCGCGCCTGGCGCGTCTCCCCCGGGGACCGCGTCGTCCACGCCCTCCCCCTGCACCACGTGCACGGTTTGGTCAACGCGCTGCACTCTCCTTTAGGTCAGGGCGCGCGCGTGCGGTTTCTGCTGCCGCGCTTCTCGGCCTCGGGGGCGTGGGCCGCGCTGGCGGCCGAGGCAGAGGCAGAGGCGGAGGCCGGAGGAGGCGGGGGCGGCGGCGGCGGCGGCGGCGGCGGCGGCGGCGGCGACGGCGGCGGCGGCGACGGCGGCGGCGGCGATGGACGGGCGCGTTCCCTCGTCTTTCACGGAGTGCCGACGCAGTACTCGATGATGCTCGAGGAGGTGACGCTGGAGGCGGGGCGGCGGCGAGCGGCGACGGGGGAGGAGGAGGAGGACAAGGCCGCGGCGGCGGCGGTCCGGCGGGGGCTGGCGGCCGCCCGCAAGCGCGCGCGCCTGTTTGTGTGCGGCTCGGCCGCGTGCCCGCCCTCGCTGTGGCGCCGGTGGCGCGACGAGACGGGCCACGCGCTGCTCGAGCGGTACGGCATGACGGAGGCCGGCATGATCCTCGGCAACCCTTTCAGTGCGCGCGACCTGCGGCCTGCGGCGGCGGCGGCGGGAGGAGAGGGAGCGGGAGCCAAGGGGGCGGTGGTCGAGGCCCTGGCTCCAGCGGCGGGAGAGGGCAGCAGCGGTGCCAACGACGCGAGCGACGACGACGCGGCGCGCGTCCGGCGTCCCGGGTCCGTGGGCCTGCCGCTGCCGGGCGTCGACGTGCGCCTCGTCCCCGTGCCCGCGAGCGGCGGCGGCGGCGGGAGCAACGAAAGCGCCGCCCGGCCGCTCACCGTCGCCGAGGCGCTCGCCTTGGAGGAGGCGGCGGCGGCGGCGAGGAAAACAGCGGACGACGCCGCCGACAAGCCCGCTCGTGAGGGTGAGGAGGCCTTCTACGCCCTGCGCGTGCGCGGGCCCGCGCTCTTTGCCGGCTACTGGCGCCGCGAGGACGCGACGCGCGAGGCCTTCTCTTCCTCCTCTTCTGGTTGTGGGGGGGACGGCGGTGGCGACGAGGGCTTCTTCGACACGGGCGACGTCGTCGCCTTCGACCGCGGCCGCGACGTCCGGTACCTGCGCGTCGTCGGGCGCGCGTCGGCCGACGTGATCAAGCCGCGCGGCTTCAAGGTCTCGGGCTTGGACGTGGAGGCGGCGCTTTTGCAGCTGGGGGGAGGCGGCGTCGGCGGCGGCGGCGGCAGCGGCGCGCAACGAGCACCCCCACCCCCACCGCCACCGCTGGTCTCCGAGTGCGCGGTGTTTGGGGCCCCCGACGCCCGCTTCGAGGGGGAGGAGCTCGTGGTCGCGCTCGTGCGGCTGTCGGCGGCGGGGATGGAGGCAACAGGGGGGCCTGCAGACGCCGAGGCCGCGGCGAGCGTGCTCCGTGAGCGCGTCGCGTCCCTGGTCGCCCCCTACGCCGTACCCAAGGTGTGGCTGCTGCTGCCGCCCGACCGCCCGATCCCGCGCAACGCGATGGGCAAGGTGAACAAGCGCGCCCTGAGGGCGGCGCTCTTTGGTGGCGGTGATGGGGGTGGCGGTGGTGGCGGTGGCGCGGCGTCGGGCGCGCGGTGGGTCGGCGCGGGCGAGCTCGATCGATGAACAATGAAGAGCGGCGATGCTGTGCAATGGTCGTCCCTCTCTCTCGCCTCGATCTCTCTCTCCTGAAACCAACCAACAACGCTCGCTCGTTCCAAGTCGCTGGAGGATCGCTGCTCTCTCCTTTGGCCGCCCTCGGACCCCCCGTTCTCTCTCTCCCACTTCCGGGGGGCGGACGTCACGGTGTCCCCCACAGCAATCGATCCGCGATCTCTCGCGGCCTCGCTCAACCCTCTCCACACGGACGGCCGCGCCCCAATCACGTGCACCTAGAACAAGCGTGAGTACGCGCGTTGCTGCGTCTCATTGGCGGGACACACTCCGCCGCGCCGAGGAGCGATCCCGCGCGCGCGGGTCGTTGATTGTGTTGGAAGCTGCTGACGCTCCCGAGTCCGTCTCACAAACGCCCCCAAAACGACCCTTCCCCCAATCCCCCCAATCCCCCAATCACGCGCTATCCGATCGCCCCACCCCTTGACACGCCGTTCACAGTGATCGCACAGGGTCTTGAGCCTCTGACTCTCCGCAGACAAAAACAATGGCGCGCCGACGCGCCGGCCGCCGCGGAGGCGGCGCGCTCCTCTCCCTCGCCGCCGCCGCCCTCCTCCTCCTCGCCCTCGCCGCTCAGCAGACCAGCGCCCACCCGCAGCGGCAACCGTCCGCCGCCAACCCGTACGCCAACATCAACTGGTCCGGGTGCGACGGCGGCTTCTGCCCGCCCGTCGACCTCGCAGTCGAGCAGAAGTTTTACGCCGCCGCGCGCGAGGGCGACGTCGCCGCGCTGCGCGCGCTGCTGAAGGCGCACACAAAACCCTCCCCCTCTCGCGCCGACGGCCGCGCGGCGCTCAACCTCACGCGCAACATCGTCCCCGACGACAGTGGGCACGCGCGTGTGCTGGACGTGGCCGTGTGGGCCGCTGTGAAGGCCGGGAAAGTGGACGCCGTGCGCTTCCTGTTTGTGTCGGCCAACGAGGCCAAGCAGGTCGACGAGGAGGGCCACTTGGTTGAATTGGCCGCCGAGAACGGCGACACGGCCATGCTGCACCTGCTCACGGACGACGAGGATGCCTCGGCCAAGCCGCGCTTCAGTAAAGGAGGCATCGACATGCCCATCGGGCCCTCCGCGCTTGGGTTGGCGGCGCTCAAAGGCAACATCCCGGCGATGAAGCTGCTGATCGCGCGCGATACAGAGCGCGTGCGGCGCGAGGTGGCGGCCGCGGGGCGAGTGACGCGCCCCCCGCTCGACCTCAAAGCCGGGATGGGCGCCGCCAGCCGGTCCGGGAAACTCGAGGCGATCGAGGCGATGGTAGAAGCGGGCGGAATGGCCGCGCCCCACCACCCCGTCTCGGGGCGCAAGAGCGTCTACGACTGGCAGGGCGAGTTCGTGGAGGAGGCCCTGATGGCCGCCGCGTTCGAGGCGCGCGCGCAGTGGCGCCGCGCCCTCGTCCCCCTGTCCCCGCCCTCGGCCGAGGCCCTCGCCGCCGCCAACGCCAAGGCCGTCTTGGCCGAGGGCAGCAGCGCCGCGCGCGGGTCCCTGGGCGCCGCCCTGCGCCTGCTGCTCGAGGGCGGGAACTACACGGTGCCCTGGGCCAGCGCGCAGTCGCTGGTGGCGTCGGCCGCGCGCGCGGGCGACCCGGGCGCCCTGGCGGCCCTCTTCGAGCAGGAGACCTACAAGGGCGACGCCGACGAGCTCGCCGAGGCCAGCCAGCGCGCGCTGGGCGTGGCCGCCGAGGAGGGGCAGGTGGCCGTGGTCGCGTGGGTGCTCGAGAAGCACGGGGCGCTCGCGCAGAAGGCGTGCGGCACGGCGCTGCGGCGCGCCATCATGTACGACCACCCGTCCGCGGCCGAGGCCGTGCTCACCTCGGGCAACGGGGCTGTGTGCTCCAACGCCACCGTGACGTCGGCGGTCGCGCGCCTGGGGTCGTTCCAGGACGCCGCGTGGCTGGGGGCCGTGCTCGGCGCCGCGCGCAGGGGCGGCAACGACGTGCTTGAGGCGCTGCTGGCCGCCAAAATCGCGTCGGCGGGCGCGGACAAGACGGCCAAGCTCCTGGGAGCCCTGCACACGACCAAGTCGGCCGGCGACGACAAGGAGGAGGACGCCGAGGGCACAGGGGAGAAGAAGCCGCCGCCGCCCGCGCCGCGCGCCGACCGCGACCCGCTCGCGTCGGCGGCCGCGCGGGGGGACGTCCGCGCTGTGCGCGCCCTGCTGCCCGTGGCCTCGGGCCTGTGCGCCTCGTGCGCGGCCGTCGAGGCGGCGCGCGGCGGGCACGTCGAGCTGCTGGAGCTGCTGACCAAGGGCGAGGAGGAGGAGGGGGACAAAGGTGACGGCGAGAAGAAGAAGCGCCGCGGCGTCGCCGTCTCTGTGCTCGAGCAGGAGAGCGCGGGCGGCGCGACCGACGGCCTGCGCTGCCTGGCGCAGGCGCTCGACCAGGGGCAGTGGCGCGCGATCGAGTGGCTGTCGCGCGAGCACCAGAAGGGGAAGCACCTGCTCGCGTACTTCATGCCGGCCATCGCGCAGCACGCCGACGTGGGCAACATGGAGCGCGTCGTGGACGTCTTGGAGCGCGCGATCGTCGAGCCCGACGAGGAGCAGGAGCAGGGGCAGGGCGGCGGCGAGGGCAACGGCGGTGGCGACGGCGAGGACGGCAAGGGCGGCGGCAACGGCAAGGCGAAGAAGCGCCGGGCCCCGCGCCTGCGTGGGGGGCTCGACCCCCAGGAGGTCTCGTACGTGCGCGACCAGATCCACAGCGCGAGCGTGAGCGCCGCCCTCAAAGGGCAGCCGGGCATGCTGGCGACGCTGCAGGGCTCGCGCCTGAGCCGCGCTCTGTGGGCCGAGGAGCGGCGGCAGCTGGCGCGGCAGAAGCGCAAGCAGGAGGAGGAGGCGCGCATGCGGGAGCAGGAGCGGGAGTACATGGAGCGCAAGCGCGCGGAGGAGGAGGCGGAGAAGAAGCAGAAGAAGAAGGAGGAGCTGTGAGCCTTTTGAGATAAAGCGCGCGCGCGCGAGCGCAAACGACGACGATTGACGAGGGCGACGAACGAACAACAGGCGCCTCGCGAGCGCGCGCCGTTGAAGCAAGAAAGCCGACGCGGCGGCGGCGCCATAAGCGTACGATCCAACCAATCCCGCCCCTCCGAGAAACCAACGTACGCAACCCCCCCCCCCCCCCAACTTTTGATTATTTTTACTACTAGGCTCCCCCGAAACCCAAACACTCCCACTTCGCTGCTGGATCTGCTTTCAGGGCGTGTTGTGAAAAAAACGCCCGCGAACCGAGAGGCCGCCGCCGCCGACGACAGGGGGCTTTCTTCGGATTTTGTTTACAAAGATCATCATCCCTCCCCTGATCCTCCTCCTCCGCCTCGGTCGCTCATGGCCGCCCACAGCTCCTCCGACACCTCATGCCAGGGCCGCGCCCGTCGCCCCCCTTGCCGCCGCCCGCCTCGCTCGCGCTCGTCGAGCGCGCGCCGCGCCGCCGCCTCGACGGCGCCGAGCTGCCGCGACAGCGCCTCTGCCCCCTTGCGCTCGGCCGCGTACGCCTCGGCCGCGGCGTTGCGCAGCTCGGCGCGCTCGGCGCGCTTGTCAGCGCAGGCGGCGCGCTGGCCGACGGCGGCGGCGGAGACGCCGATGGCCACGACACCGCACAGCGTCCAGAAGGGGCTCTGCTCGGTGAGCGCCGGTGGCGCCGAGGAGACGGGCGGCGGAGGCGGCGGCGGCGAGGAGGCCGCCACGAGCGCGCGCTGCTGCTGCTGGTGTTGCGGGGCGACGACGCCGGCCGGTACTCGGCGCGTGTGTTGATGCTGGTGCCGACAGAGGCACCGCGCGGCGGCCTCTGCGGCCAGCGCGGCGCGGCGCATCGGGAGAGCTGTGTCGCTCTCTCTCTGTCTCGTTTCGGTGCGCGCGCGCTCTCCGCGTTCAAGCCTCTCTCCTGATCGCGCGAGGCGACATGATGATTGATGTTGTGATTGTTGCAAAGGGCTGAGCGTGCGACTATCTATGACAGGCGCGCGCGCTATTATCACCCCCCGTGCTGCTGCAGCGCCGCGAGCGCGCTCAAGCCGCCAACTTGGCGCCCGCTCGCCACGGCCGCCATCGCCGCCGCCGAGCTCCCGCCGACCCCGGGCCGCCCGATCACGACCATGCCGCGGCCCGTGCCCTGCGCGGCCGCGCGGCGCCGGCGCTTGCGCTCGTTGTTGCTCAGCAGCAGGCGGTCCAGCTTGAGCTGGCGCCGCTGCTCGGCCTCGCGCCGCTGCCGCTCCTGCTCGCGCTTGCCGCCGCCGCCGGCCGCCGGAATCGGTGCTTTGTTCTTTTTCGTGGCGGCGGCGGCCGCGTTGGTGGCCAGGCGCGCGGCCAGGTCGGAGGCCGCGGCCGTGGCGGCATCAGGGTCGACGGGGTCGTCCTCACCCTCCTCGCCCGCACCAGCCCCGCCCTTGCTCTTGTTGCCCTTGCCCTTGTGCAGCAGCAGGCTGGCCGATGCGCCCCCCGCGAAAAACTTGCGCGACACGGCCGGCTGCAGCGGCGCGGCGACGGCCGCGGCCAGCTGCGAGCGCAGGCGCGCGAGCTCGGCCGCGTCGCGCGCGGAGAGGTGGGACAGGGCCGCCGCGCCACCGCCACCGTCCTCGCCGTCCTCGCCGCCGCCGTCCCCTCCCCCGTCCTCGTCGTCGCTCAGCGCCAGGCCGGCCGCCGCCGCCTGCGACCGCGCCCACGCGCCCTCGGCGCGCCGCTTGCGCGCGCCGCGCTCGAGCGCGTCGACCTTTTCGGCGATGGCCAGGCGCCGCTCGGCCTCGCGCAGCAGCGCGCCGTCGAGCGGGAACTCGGGGCAGGGGGCGGGCTCGTCCTGCTCCTCGCCGCCGCCCTCGCCCGCGCCCGCCACGCTGCCGAGTGCAAACCGCAGCGCGCGCCACCGCGCCGCCTCCTGCGGCGTCACGAGCGCCAGGCTCACGCCCTCCCCGCCGCCCGTGCGCGCCGTGCGCCCGCACCGGTGGATGTAAGTGTCCGCCGAGGCGGGAAGCTGGTAGTGCACGACCGACTCGACGCCCTTCACGTCGAGCCCGCGTGCGGCCACGTCGGTGGCGACGAGCACCCCCTGGGGGGACGCGCGGAAGCGGTCCAGCGCCTTTAGGCGCTGGCGCTGCTGCTGCTGCGCGTGCAGGGCCTGGGCCGGCAGCCCCAGGAGGCGCAGGAGGGCGGCCAGGCGCCGCAGGGACGACACAGCGTTGACGAAGACCACGCAGCGGCCCGGGTGCGCCGACAGGAAGAGCGCGAGCGCGGCGTCGCGCCGCGCGTCGGTCGCGCAGCGCACCTGCGACTCGTGCAGGCGGTCGGCCAGTCGCCGCGCCGTCGTGAGGTCGACGATTAAAGGGCCGCGCCCGCCCCCGGCACCTGCGTCGCGGAAGGGCACGCGGTCCATGAGCGCGTCGAGGGTGGCGGCGCCCGACTGCCCGCCGCCGCCCTTACGGAGGCGCTTGCGGAGCGAGGCCGGCAGGGTGAGCGTGGCGGAGAAGACCATGGTTTGCGGGGCGTTGGCGCTTGCTGTTGTGGTGGTGGTGGCGGTCGCGGTCGCCGAGGGGTCCAGCTCGTCGAGCGCGGGCACCTCCTCGTTCTCGAGGCCCTTGCCGGCCTGGGCGGCGATCGCGGCGGCGCGGGCGGCGGCCTTGTCCTTGCCTCCGCTTCCGCCGCCCTTGCCGCCGCTGACGCCCTTGCCGCCCCCTCCGCCATTCCCGCCGCCCCCGCCGCGCGGCACCAGGTCGAGGATCCCCCCCAGCTCCGCGTAGTGCCCGCGCTGCACCATGCGGTCGGCCTCGTCGATCACCAAAAAGGACAGCCCGGACAGGTCGGACACGTGCGGGTGGGCCTGCCGCATGAGGTCCCAAAGCCTGCCGGGGGTGGCCACCACGACCTCGGGGAACTTCGAGAGCAGGCGCTCCTGTTTGGGCAGGGCGAGCCCGCCGACGAGGGCGGCGACGCGGATGCCCAGATGGGTGGCGAGGGCGGAGAGGTGCGACGCGACCTGGAGGCCCAGCTCGCGCGTGGGCGCGAGGATGAGGGCGCGGAGGGGCTTGGCGACGGGTTTGGCGGCGGCGGGGGCGGCCTCGGCGTCGCTGTCGCCCTCCTCCTCCTCGTGCTCCTCCCCCTCCTCCCTCTCGCGCGCCCGGTCGCGCTCCTCCAGCAGCCGCTGCAGGATGGGCAGGCCGAACGCCAGCGTCTTGCCGCTGCCCGTCTGCGCCGCGCAGATGACGTCGCGCCGGTCGCGCGCGGCGCCCGGCACCGCCGCCACCTGGACGGGGGTGGGGCTGGCAAAGCCCGCGAGCGCCAGGGCGCGCTCCAGCTCCGGGTGGAGCCAGTCGCCCGGGAAGGCGCGGCGCCACGCGGACGTGTCGACGGCGGCGGCGGTAGGGTTGGGGGCTTGGTGGTCGCCGTCGTCGTCGCTGCTGTTGTCGTCTCCGTTGGCGTCGCTGTCGCCGCTGTCGCTGCCGCCCTCGCCCGGCGGCTTTTGCTGCTTGAGGCGCGCGTTCTCGCGCTCGAGCGCCGCCAACCGCGCTTTGAGCGCGCCCAAGTCCTCCCCCCCGGCCTCGCGCGCCGCCCGGGCCTCGGCGCGCCGCGCGCGCCGCTCGTCCGCGCGCTGCCTGAGCCGCTCCTCGCGGTAGGCGCGCCGCTCGGCCGCGCGCCGCTCCTTGCGGCTCATCGGGGGGCGCTGCTGCTCGTCGTCGCCGTCGTCGTCGCTGCCTCCTCCCTTCTTCGCCTCTTCCTTCTTGCTCTGCTTCTTCGCCTGCTTGTCCTGAGGCTGCTGCTTGGCCTGCTGCTGCTGCTGCTTCTGCTGCTGCTTGCCCTTGCCGGGCGCCACCACCGCCGCCCCGCCCGTGCCTTCGGCGCCCCCGCCCCCGCCGCCAAACAGCGCGCGCGCCTGCGCATCGAGCTCTGCGAGCGCGGCCGCGTCGACGTCGCGCGGGTCGAGCTCCTCGATGCCGCCGAAGCCGCCCTCGTCTGCGCCCAGGAAGATCTCCTGGTCGGTCACGGGGATGGACTTCCAGCCGCCGAGCGACGACCAGTAGGACGACGAGCCCTTTTTGGGCTTTTTCTGGGGGGGCGCGGCGGCGGCGGCGGCGGGCGCGGGCTCGGCGGCGGCCGCGGCCGCGGGTGCCGGCGCAGCCGCCGGCTCCTCATCGTCGCCATCACCATCGCGCCGGGCCCGCTTGACCGCCTTGGAGGCGGACGACTTGGGCGCGCCCATCTCTCCTCTCGCGCCGGATTGGCTGCTGCTGCTGTGGGTTGGTGTGTACGGGCGGGTCCCGCGCGCGCGTTTTGGTTTTTCTGCGCCGCCTCTGAGTGCGTCCCGTCCGCTTCGGGGCTTTGGTCTCGCGCGCCGGAGTTTCTAGATGGCCCTGTACTGGATGAGCGTTGAGTGCGTGCGCGCGTGTTTGTGTGTATGAGGCTCGAGGAGAGAGCGAGAGAGGCACCGAAAGAGATGAGGCTCCGGCGGTCACACCCGCTCTGTGGCGGCGTGGTGCCGCCGGTTCGACGGCCGACCGCGACTTGCGAGGTCCAGCGCTCCGCGGCATCGGGTCTGCGTTGTGCGTTTGCCAAAACCCGCCCTCTCTCTCTCCCAAGCGTCCCTTCACAAGGCGCACACAACGCTTCCCGTCCCCATCTCCTTCCGTTCCGACCGATTTTCCCGAACGAGCGCGGGGCGCAACTTTTGCCTGGCGCGCGCAGGGGCAACTCAACCAGAAGAACGCTCTCCCCCCAACGAGAACCCGCGAGCTGTCCGATGACTCTTGGCGCTCGCGCCGCCCCCGTTCCCGTTCCCTGTGGCAGCTCCTGTTGAGCGCGCCGTCCGAACGCGCCCAACCGCGGGCCAAACCGCTCCTTTTGAAGGCGCGCGCGCACGAGGCAAAAGTGGGCGCTCCCCCTCGAGAAGCCTCTCCTCTCCTCTCCTCTCCTCTCCTCTCAACTCCCCATTTCCCCCCCCCCCGCTGCTCGCGCTCTCTCGCGCAAACCACCACTCTTTCCCACCACCCCGCCGGAACATTTAAGCAGCGCACAGGCCAATCCCCTAGGCGCGCTCCCCCCTCTCAAACCCCACTAATCCAAGGAAGATGCTGTCCGCGACGACGACGCGCGCTTCGGCGGCATCATCGGCGCCGACGACGGCATCGGCATCGGCAGCGCCCTTCAAAAGCAGCATCAGCAACAGGCGGTGTCGCGCCGGCCCGCCGCGCTGCATCGACGGGCGCGCGGGCCGCTGGATCGCGCGCGCCGCGCCCGCGGGAGGTCCAAGCGGCGGCGGCGGCGCGGCCCCCCCGCGCACCGATGCCAGCTCCCCGTCGGCCGGCCGCGGCGCCTCTGATCGCGCCGCCGTCGCCGCCGCTGCCGCAGCTGCCGGCGCGCTCGCCCCCTCGCCCGCGCCTCCCTCCTTCACCGACGACATCGCCGTGACGGGCATCGCGGCGAGCTTCGCGTCGTACGAGGACCCGGCCGACCGCCCCTCCCCCTCCCCCTTCCCCTCGCGCCTGCTGCTGGCCGCCGTCGGCGCCGAGGGCGACGTGTCGCTTCCGGAAGAGGCCGCGCGCCTGGAGGCCCTGCTGGCGCGCCTGCGCGCGTGCGGGGGGGACGTCGACGCGCGCCTGGCCGTGCTGGAGGCGGAGCCGCGCGTGATCGCCCTGCGCGAGGCGACCAGGTGAGGACGATTATTCGTTTTTGGGGCCAGATGCCGTTTTTTTTTGCGCGCCGCGCGCCCGATCCTCCTCCCTCGCTCACTCATTCAAGAACCCCAAACCTCACACAACGCCGCAAAACAACAAACAGCGCCACGCACGCCGGCCTCTGGCTCGCCCTCGACCGCCTGCCGCCCTCGGACCGCTTCCTCGCCCTGGCGCTCCCGGCCATCGGCCAGGCGCACGTGCTGGCGCTGCCCCCGGCGCCCGCCGGCGCCGACGTCGGCAGCGTCGCCGCCGCCAGCGCCGCCGCCTCGCCCTGCTCCTCGGCCTGGTCGGCCGCGCTCGAGCCCCTGTGCGCGTCGCTCGCGCGCGTTGAGGCCTTCTACGACTCGATGGGCGGGCTCGTCGGCTACCAGCTCGCGAGCCTGCGCCTCGTGATCGAGGGCACCGCCGCGCTCGACGCCGGCAGCGGCAGCAGCGGCAGCAGCAACGACGCCGCCGCCAACGCAAACGCCGAAACCACCCCAACCCCCACCCCCCCCCCCAAGCCCACCTACCACGTCCCCCCGCCCGCCCTCGACCTCGCCGCCGGCACGCCCGAGTCCGAGGCCGCCGGCGCCCGCGCCGTCGCCGCGGGCGTGCGCGCCACGCCCTTTTTGGCGGAGATCTGGCCCGTGGGGGGGGCAGGGGACCGCCTGGGGCTGCAGTGCGAGTCCACGGGGGAGCCCTTACCGGCGGCCATGCTGCCCTACGCCGGGCGGCCCATCCTCGAGTCCCTCGTGCGCGACCTCCAGGCGCGCGAGCACCTCCACTGGAAGCTCACGGGCAAGCAGTGCACCACCCCCCTGGCCATCATGACTTCGGACGCCAAGGGCAACGACCGCCGCATCCGCGCCTTGCTGGAGGACGCGCGGTGGTACGGCCGGGGGCGCGCGAGCGTGCGGCTCGTGCGCCAGCCCCTCGTGCCCGTGTTGGACGCGGCCGACGGCCGGTGGCTCCTCGCGGGTCCGTGCTGCCCCGCCATGAAGCCGGGGGGCCACGGGGCGATCTGGAAGCTCTTGAGGGACGAGGGGGTGTTTGGCTGGTTGAAAGAGGAGCACGGCCGCACGGCCGCGCTGCTGCGGCAGATCAGCAACCCCATGGCCGGCACCGACACGACCTTGCTGGCGCTCGCGGGCGCGGGGCACGGCGGCGGGAAGGAGTTTGGCTTCATGTCGTGCGAGCGGGTGGTGGGCGCGGCCGAGGGGATGAACGTGCTGCGGCGGCGGCGCGTGCTGCGCGGCGGCGCGGGCGATGGGGAAGGGGCGGGCCGAGCGACGACGACCGGCGGCGCCTCCTCTTCTTCCCAAACCTCCTCCGAAACCGCCCCCTACGACGACGAGTACGTCCTGACCAACGTCGAGTACACCGAGTTCGAGAAGCTCGGCATGTCCGACGTCCCGCAGGAGGCAGGCAGCGCCACCTCGGCGTTCCCGGCCAACACCAACATCCTCTACGTGGGGCTGGAGGCTGCGAGCGCCGCGGTCGAGCGCGCCGTGGCCGCGGGTGGCGGCGACGTGCTGCCCGGCCTCATCTTCAACCTCAAGAAGAAGGTGGCGTACAGCGACCCGCTGCGGGGGGGGGAGCTGCGCGAGGTGCGCGCGGGGCGCATGGAGTCGACGATGCAGAACCTGGCGGACCAGCTCGGCACGCGGGTGTCTTGTTCTTCGGCCGCCGCCAACGACAGCACTGCCGAGGGCGACGCCGACGCCGACACCACGGCCGCCCTCCCCCCGCCCGCCTCGCTCTCCACCTTTCTCGTGCGCAACGTCCGCCGCAAGGTCACGAGCAGCGCCAAGAAGAAGCGCCCCTCGGGCGGGTACCCCACCCCGCACAGCCTGCACCAGACGCCCGACGGCTCCTTCATGGACCTCTTGAGCAACGCGCGCGAGCTGCTGCTGACGAAATGCGCCCTCCGGTACGTTCCCCCCGTGGGGGACTTTGCGCGCTACCTCGAGCGGGGGCCCGGGTTCGTCGCCCTCTTCCACCCGGCTTTAGGGCCGTTGTGGGACGTGATCGGGCAGAAGATCCGGGGAGGCGCCATCATGGACGGCTCGGAGATGGTGCTCGAGGTGGCCGAGGCGAGGCTAAGGGACGTCGTCGTTGAGGGGTCCTTGCTGGTGCAGAGCGACGCCCCCCTGGGGCACACCGTCTTTGGCGCCTCCACCTCTTCTGCTTCTCCCTCTCCCGCTTCTGCCTCTTCCTCGTCGGCCTCCTCCGACGACCCCGGCCGCCTCGTCTTCTCGCCCCGCTGCGGCCGCGCCTCCTTGTCCAACGTCGAGGTCAGGAACGTGGGGGTCGACTGGAGGCACCCGTCCAACGAGCCGTGGCGCCACCGGCTCGTGCGGCACGAGGCGTGCCGCGTGGTACTCCGCGGGTGCGCCGAGTTCGAGGCGCACGACTGCCGCATCACGGGCGACGCGCTGTTCGAGGTGCCCGACGGGCACCGCATGGTCGTGACGCAGGCGCCGGCGGCGGCAATGCAGGCCGGCGACGGCCTGGCCGGGGCCGGCAGCGCGGCAGTGGCGGCGGCCGCGCGCGCGCGCGCGGGCGGCGGCGGCGGTGCTTCGTCTCCTTCGTCCTCGTCGTCGTCCGTCTTCCAGATCGGCGACCTGCTCGTGGTGCTCGAGCCGCTGCGCCGCTCCGAGGCCGACGGCCAGCCCCTCCCCTCGTGGGAGTGGCTCTACGCGCTGGACGACCGCACGGGGGCCGTGCGCCTCGAGTTCCGCCGGCACGCGCCGAGGGCGCCGCGCGGCCGCGTTGGGGCCGGTGGGTCGGCGGCGGCGCCGCTCAAGCAGCAGCAGCAGCTCGCCGAGGCCGAGGCCGCGGCCGCCGGCCTCGACCTGAGCCTCGTGGGCGACATCACCGCCGAGGCGGCCGCGGCCGAGCGCTTCGTCGCGGGCCGGCAGCAGCAGCAGCACGAGGAGGACGAGGCGGAGGCCCCCGCGCTCGCCGTGGCGGCGCGCGCGCGCGCGCTGGCCGCGCGAGGCAACCGCAGCAGCGCGCAGGGCTCGTCGCCCGCGCCGCCGCCGCTCGAGGACGAGGAGAGAGGGGAGGAGGGCAGCCCCGCCGCCGCGTCGGGCGCGTCGGCCGCGACGATGTACATGCAGCACGACGAGGTGCGCACGGTCCCGCACTACACGATCTAAAGGATGACGAATTGTTTTTCTTTTCCGGCGGGCGACGACAAAGGGCGCGCACGCGCGCGAACTCCCCTTCTCGTTTGCCCCCCTGCCCCCCCCCCATTTTTACTACCGACCGGCACATACGTTGCCTTTGCCCCCCCCCCCCCCCACCGCCCCTGACACCCCCCTCTTTGAATCAACGATGATATAGAATCGACCTGTAAGTACGACTTGCGGCTCTCTCGCCTCGCCTCTCGATCACTTGCGCGCGCGCACTGCGCCCCGCCTCGTCGGCGCAGACGGCGGCGCCTCTTTTTCTCTCTCTCTCCCGACGCGCCCCACGGGCGTTCAAAACCCGCGCGCTCTCCATCTGACGGGAAGGAGAAAACATCCCGCTCCCAGTACAACCAGTCGATTGGCTCTCTCTCTCTGTGTCTCTCGCCGCGCGCGCGCGCGACACCTCCGACGATGCGGTGACCCCCCGCTTCGCGCGCGCGAGACTCTCTCTGAGGCCGCGCCGCCGCCCGCATCCACCTGATTTCCTGATCGCGCAACAACCATGTCGGAGATCCGTGTGCTCGTGCTGGGTGCGTGGAAGCGGCCAAGGCGCAAACGAGCCACCGCCGCCGCTTTGCAGTCGGCGCGCGCACGCCCGCGCCGCTCACCCGCTGCTCTCCACGCTCACCCCCCACCCCCCAATCCCCCTCTTACTAAACACACACCCACACAAACGCACAGGCGCCGGCCAGGAGGTCGGCCGCAGCTGCGTCGTCGTGCGCCTGGGCGGCCGCACCGTCATGTTCGACTGCGGCATGCACGCCGGCCGCCGCGACGACGCGCGCCGCTTCCCGCTGCTGCGCCGCCTCACGTCGTCGCCCTCTGGCGGCAGCGGCGGCGGCGGCGGCGTCGCGCCCCACCCGGACGGCGGCGGCGGCGTCACGGCCTGCATTGACGCCGTGCTCGTCTCCCACTTCCACCTCGACCATGTGGGCGCCCTTCCCTACCTCGTGGGGGTGCTGGGCTACCGCGGGCCCGTCGTGATGACGGCGCCCACGGCGGCGGTGACGCCGATCATGCTCGACGACTACCGGCGGGTGAGTCAAGAGACAGAGAGATTAGTCATCGTGGTCTTTATTGGCACCTGCGCTTGGCAAGAGAACTGCACGAATAATGTCTCACGAACAATCGCCACCCGACCCACCCACCTCCACCAATACACAACCACCAAAAAAAAACACAGGGCCTCGAGCAAGTGATCGCGACGACGGCGGCGGCATCGGCGGCCGCGAGCGACGGCCAGCAGCAGCAGCAGCAGCAGCGCGCGGCCACGTTCGCGGGCGCGCCGGCCTTCTCGCGCGAGCACGTGGCGGCGGCCATGTCGCGTGTCGTGGTCCTGGGCCTGCGCGAGACGCTCGACCTGCGGCCGCACCTGCGCAGCGCCGCCGCCGCCACAGCCGCCGCCGCTCCGCAGCTCCCCCACGCCGCCAGCAGCCACAACGGCCCCCCCTTCGAGGTCACCGCCTACTACGCCGGCCACGTGCTCGGCGCCTGCATGTTCCACGTGCGCGCGGGCGACCGGTCCGTCCTGTACACGGGCGACCACAGCGGGCTCGACGCGGGCGGCCGGCACCTCGCCGCCGCGCGTCTGCCCGCCGCCGCCGCCAGCGGCCTCCGCCCCCCGCCGAGCCTCCGCCCGCCCGACCTGTGCATCAGCGAGGCCACCTACGCCTCGTCCGTGCGCGGGGACGGCGGGCGCGCCGCGCGAGAAGGCGCGCTGCTCGACGCGGTCGAGCGGTGCGTTCGCTCGGGCGGTCGCGCGCTGTTTCCTGTCTACGCGGTCGGGCGGGCGCAGGAGCTCATGGCCTTGGTGGAGCGGCGGTGGCGGCAGCAGGGGCAGCAGCAGCAGCGGTTGCGGCAGCACGGGGGCGGCGGCGCCAGCGGTGGCGGCGGCCTTGCGCAGCAGCATCATCAGGGCGAGCCCCTGGCCGCACGCGTGCCCGTCTACGCGGCGGGTGGGATGGCCGCGCGCGCGAGCGCGGCGTACCGCCTGCTGGCCGGGTGGGCCGCGCCCGGGGCCGCGGCAGGGGGCGAAGTGGGTGAGGAGGAGGAGGAGGACGACGACGACGACGAGGACGGCGGCAACCAACAACAACCAAAACACCATCGCTTCGCTTGCTCGAGCTCGCGGCGCGCGCGCGCGTTCCGCTTCCCGCTCGTGCGCCCGCTCGACCGCGCGGGCCTGGAGCGCCTGCTGCGCGGCGAGGACCCGAGCGGGGGCGCGGGGGGCGGCGGCGGCGGCGGTGGGCCCTGCGTCCTCTTTGCGTCGCCCGGCACGCTTGGCGGCGGCGCCTCGCTGGCCGCGTTCCGCGCGTGGGCGCCCGACCCGCGCAACCTGGTCGTGCTGCCCAGCTACCAGGTGGCCGGGACGCTCGGGTGCCGGCTGCTCGCGGGCGAGACGCGCGGCGTCGAGCTCCCAGGTGGGGGGGGCGGCGGTCGCGGCAAGAAGGCGGCGCAGCAGCAGCAGCAGCAAGACCCGCAGGGCCGCATCGACATCCGCTGCCAGGTGCGCTACGCGCCCTTCAGCGCGCACGCGGACGCCTCGGGGCTGCTGCGCGTCCTTGACGCCGCGGCGCCGCGCGCCGTCGCCCTCGTGCATGGCGACCGCGACGGCATGGACTTCTTGGCGGCACGGCTGCGGCGCTGCCCGCCCGGTGGCGGCGGCGGCGGCGGCGACGGCGCCTTTCCCGTCTTTTGCCCCAAGACGGGCGAGGAGGTGGTCGTGCCGACCGACGGCGGGGTGACTGTGCTGGCGACGCGCGCCGTGCTGGACCGGGCGCGGGCGGACGAGGACGAGAAGGACGAGGCGATGGACGGAGGCGACGGCGACGGAGAAGCGGAGGAGGAGGCGCGGCGGCTGGCGCGACGGCTCGACCGGGCGCTCGCGCGCGAGAGCTTTGGCCGCGCCGCGCGCCTCGGCGACGCCGTTCTGCTGGCCGACGCGGACTCCAGGTTTGAGGCCGGCGTGCGGCTGCGGCTGGTCACGCTGGACGAGGCGGTTGGGGAAGTCGAGGCGCGTTTTGGCGGCAGCAGCAGCAACAAGGCAGGCGCGGCGGCGGTGGCCCAAGCCCTGCAGTCGCTGCCGGCGGTGCCGCCGCCAGCGCCGCCGCCGCCGGCCGTCCGCGTCGGCTGCTACGTGCCCCTTTCCTGCGCCGCGGCTGCTGCGCCCGACCCTCGCGCGGCGGCCCTCGAGGCCCTGAGCCGCGCGGGCGTGCCCATCGCGGGATCGTCCGTGCGAGTGCGCGCTGCTGCCGCTGCCGCCGACGCGACCGGGCAGCGGCGGCTCTGCTGCTCGTGGCTCCCGGCGGACGCCGCGCTCGGCGAGCGGTGCGTGCGCGTCTTGAGGGGCGACTTGGAGAATTAGATCGAAAAAATAATAAGGGGGAAGCGCTGAAACCGACGTGCGCTCCTGTCTCTATTACACCCTCTTCCCGCGCCCCGCCTTGCTCGTGCCCGCGTTGAACGCGCCGCGGCCGCCGCCCCCCTTGCCCTTGCCCTTCATCACGCCGCCGCCGCCGGCCTTGGCGCCTCTGCCCGCCTTGGGCCCGCCACCTCCCGCCGCCTTGGCGCCGCGCTGCTTGGCCAGCTTCTTCCTAAGGCGCCCAGGCAGCGCGCCCTTGTAGCGCTTGCGCCCGCCGCCGCCGCCGCCGCCGTCGCTGTCGCTGTCGCTGCCGTCGCCGTCGCTGTCGCTGTCGGGCGCGGCGCGCTTGCGCGGCGGCGGCGGCGCCTTGCGGTACAGCTCTCCGCCGCTGCTGCCATCATCGTCGTCGCCATCGTCGTCGTCGCTGTCGGCCGCGCGGTGCGCGAGGCCCGGGAGCTTGGGCAGCGCCGCCAGGCCCTGGGGCTTCTTCTTCTGCTCCTGCTTGGCCTTGCTCTTCTTCTTGTCGCTCCCCCCGCCGCCGCCGCAATTGGCCGCCGCCGCCGGCCGCGCGCCCGTCGCGGCCGCCATGGCCGCCCGCAGCGTGTCCAGCGAAACGTCGACGTAGTAGCCCACGCCCTGGTCGCCGCGGCGGAAGACGTACCCGGGCATGGCCCCGCGGAACCGCGGCGAGCGCACAAAGGGCGCGCCGTTGTTCGGGGGAGCCGAGGGCGAGTCGGCAGACGCCGCCGACGCCGCGCCGGCCGCGCCGCCGGCCCCCGCCGCTACCGCCGCCGGCCGCGACGGCACGAGCATCACGTCCTCGCCCGTCGCCGCGCGCGCCGCGCGCCGCTTGGCCAGCTTGCCCAGCGACGGGAGGCCCAGCACGTCGGCCAGCACCGCCGCCTCCTGCGCCTTGCGCAGCTGCCGCTCCTGCTGCTGCTGCTGCAGCAGGCCCTCGTTCAGGTCCTCAGGCCCCCCCGCCCCGCCGCCGCCCTCCTTGTCCTCCTCCTCCTCCTCGTCGTCGTCGTCCCCCTCCGCCTCCCCGCCCTCGCCAAGGCCCGCGGCCGCTGCCGCCGCCCCGCCCTGCGCCCGCGCCGCCGCGGGCCCAAGCCGCGCCTCCACCTCGCGCCACGCTTCGGCCAGCGCCACGAGGTTGGGGTCGGCGGGCTGCCCGCACGCGGAAAGCACGGCCAGCAGCCCGGGCGCCAGCCGCGCCTGCGCGCGCGTGAGAAAGGTGTAGGCGTGCCCGCGCGCGGCCAGCCTGCCCGTGCGCCCGACGCGGTGCGCGTACGAGTCCAGCGAAACGGGGCAGTCGTAGTTGACGACGTACGGCAGCCCTTTCACGTCGAGCCCCCTCGACGCGACGTCCGTGGCCACCAAAACGTGGCACTTGCCCGCGCGGAAGGCCGCCACGGCCGCGTCGCGCTCGGCCTGCGGCCTGGCGCCGTGCAGCGCCTCGACGCGCATGGGCGCGGCGGGCGGGGCGGCGCGGGGATCGTCGGGCGACGAGGACGAGGATGAGGGGTTGTTGGGCTTGAGGGCTTGAGTCAGGGAGGGCGCCTCTGCCAGCGCGCGGCGCAGCGCCACGGCCGTCTTGATTCGGTTGACAAACACGAGGACGCGCGGGGGGGAGCGCCCTTTGCCCGCGTCGGCGGCCTGCTGCCTGACGGCGCGGAGGTGCTTGAGCAGCTTGGCGGGCTTCTTGTGGTCGGCGCACACGTGGGCGACCTGGCTGACGGTCGGGGAGATGGCGGCGGCGGCGGCGGCGGCCTCGGGGTCGGCGCAGGCGGCGGCGGCCGCGGCAGCGGCGGCAGAGGCCGACGCCGAGAGCGCGGCCGCCGCGGCGCCCTCGGCGTCGACGCGCGCGGCACCGTCGCGGGTCCACGCGCGCGCGGCCGCGGCCACCGATTCCGGCATCGTCGCCGTGAAGAGCAGCACCTGGGGGCGCTTGCTGGTGCTTTTGCTCGAAGCCGTCGCCGCAGGAGCAGCAGCGCCTTCGCCAGCGCCTCCGCCAGCCAGCAGCATCATTCCCGCCAGCCTGTCGAGCTGGGGCGCAAAGCCCGCGTCGAGCATGCGGTCCGCCTCGTCCAGCACGGCAAACCGCACGCGCGACAGGGTCAGGGCGCCCAAGTCCGCGAGGGCGAGCAGGCGGCCGGGCGTCGCGACCAGCACGGCCGGCGGGCGCGCCGCGAGCTCGGCCGCCTGCGCCGCGAGCGGCGCGCCGCCAAAGACGGCGCCCGCGCGCGGCGGCGCCGGCCTGCTCTGCTGCTGATCCTCCTCCTCCATGGCCGCGGCCGCCGCGACCGCGCGGCACGCCGCCTTGGCCTGGGCAAAGACCTGCTGCGCGAGCTCGCGCGTGGGCACCAGCACGAGCGCCAGCGGGCTTGCCGGCTGTTGTTGCTGCTCGGCCGCCGCCGCCGAAGCCGACGCCGCCGACGCCGCTTCGAGCGCCCGCACCGCGGCCGGCAGCAAGAAGGCGAGCGTCTTGCCGCTGCCCGTTGGCGCCACGGCCACGAGGTCGCGCCCCTTGAGGGCCACCGGCCACGCGGCCGACTGCACGGGCGTCGGCTCCTCGTGCCCGATCAGGGCCATGGCGCGCGCCAGCGTCGCGGGGAAGGGCCGCAGCAGCGGCGGGAGCGGCGTGCCATCGGGCGACGACGAGGAAGTGGGCGCGGCGGCGGCGCTCTTGCCGCCGCCGCCGCCGCCGGCCGCCTCTGCCGCCTCGGCCAAGTCGTCGTTGGACAGCAGCCGCACGCCCGTTGACAGCTTTTGCTTCTTGCTGCTGCTCTTCTTCTGCTGCTGCTGCTCCTTCTTCTTCTTCATCTTGAGCTTCAGCCTGCTCCTCTCGGCCTCGGCGCCCTCCTCGCCCGGCGCGGGCGCCACTTTGACCCCTGTCCGACGCTCGTACGCGCGGCGGTACTTTTCGGCGGCCGCCTCGGCCGGCGAGAGCGGGTCGTCGGCGCCGCCCCCGAAAAACACGTCGCCGCGCGCGCCGGCCTCTTGTCCGGCGTCAAAGTCGTCGTCGCTGCCGCCAGCGCCGGCGCCGCCGCCTGCCGTCCCGCCGTCCGGGTCCGGCCCCCGCCCGTCCCAGCGCAGGTCGGCGCGCGTGACAACGGGCGCGGGCTGGTGGCACAGGCCGCGGCAGTTGCGGCGCGGCTGGTTTGCCTTTTTGCGCACGCGCTTTTGCGCGGCGGGTGCGCCGTCCTCGCCGCGGTCGGCGGCGTGGCCGCCGCCGTGGCGGCCGTCGCCGCCGTCGCCGCGCGCCATGCGCTTGCGCTGCTTCTTGCGCGCCTTCCGCGCGACGTAGTCCTGGCCCATCGGCGCTAGGTTGTGCTGCCGGGGTGTCGCCCGGGATGGGAGAGTTGGTCGGCGCGCGTTTCGGGGGGAGAGGCGAGAGAGAGGCGGCGCGATTTGTTGTTCTTTCGGTGCGTTGTTTTCGCGCGCTTGGCGGAAATGGGGATGAAGCGCGCGCGTTCAAAGGAGTACTAGTACGCAAGGGGTCTCGTGTGGGCGCGCTGTTGGATCAGTAAATGTGTTGATGCCGCGAGGACGCTAAAGAGGGCGAGTCCGTCCCTATCACGCCAAACGCCGACGCCGGACGCCGACGCCGGAGAAATGATAAGGGCGCGCCCCTCAGGTCCTTGCTCCCGGCCCCCCACAAAGCGCCCGCCTGCGAGCCCTCACCCAACCCGGTCACACTCCCGCGGACGCACGCTATACCAATATATAGTGCAATTCAAAACATCGCGCGCGCAAGAACAAGCTCTGCCCCCTTCGCGCGCGACCCCAAACCTCGAACGACGAAAAGGGGTCCCCCCCCTTTCTCGCCCGCCCTCATTGTTCTCAACCCCCCCACCCACCAATCCCACACCACCGACACGACGCCATGATGCTCCGCCACCAGCACCTCCTGCACGGCGCGCGCGCGCGCCCGGCGGCGTCCTTAACCCCGGCAGCAACAGCATTGCCCAAGAACAAGAAGGCCGCGCCGTTGCCGCGCCTCGCGCCACCCGCCGCGTCGGCAGCTCCCACCGCCACGACCGCCAAAGACACCGCCGCGGCCTTTGCGGCCGCCGTCACGGGCGAGTGGGAGGGCGTCACGGCCACCTTCTCCCCCGCGGGCGACGCCCTCGACCTCCCCGACCGCTTCGTCCCCCAGGCCTTCCGCGACTGGGACATGGTGCCCAAGGACTGGCAGTCGCAGTGCAGCGTCCCGCCGCTGACGGGGGGAGGGGAGGTGGGGGAGGGGGCGGGGGCGCCTTCAACGGCCGCCGCCACCTCGCCGCCCCCGCTCCGCTACGCCGCGCGCCGGATGATGCCCACGGTCGGGTGCGAGGCGGACGCGGTGGCGTTCACGGAGGACATGGCCGTGATCGGCGGCGGCCCGGGCGTGGGCGGCGCCGCACTCGCGCTCGCGGCCTCGGCCGCTGACGGCGCCTACGCCGCCGCGCCCGCCGCCCTCCCGGCCGACGGCCGCGCGACGGTGCGCGTCGAGGCGTGCTTCCCGCTTCCCGAGACGTCGGACAAGGCCGGGCGCCCCGAGCGCCTGCGCGTCGTGCAGACGTTTGCGCGGGACTGGACGATTCGGCTGCCCGAGGAGGGCGGGGGCGGGGGCACGGGCGCCGAGGCCGCCTCTGCCGCCGCTTCCGCCTCCCCCTCCCCGGCCTCCCTGCTGCGCCTCGAGAACGTCGAGCTGCACCGCGAGTTCCGCGAGGGGCCCTACACCGCCCGCGTGGAGCTGCTCGGGTGCGGCGGGGGCGCGCCGCCAATCTCCAAGCTCGAGCGGACGCCCGCAGAGGCGGTGGGCGGCGAGGCGGCTGGGGCGGCGGCTTCCTCTGGCGCCAGCGCCGCCGCCACCACGCCGCCCGGCAGCCTCGCCGACCCCGCGGGCGTGCTGACGCTCCTGCCGCTGGGCGCGTGGTCGTACGTGCGCCGCACGGGCGGCGACGGCCTGCGCGCCGAGGCCGGTGTTGCCGTCGGCGGCGGGGCGGGCGTGCGCCAGCGGCGGCGCGTGATCGCGGTCGAGTTTGCGGCCGACGGCGCGCTGTCGGGTGCGTCGATCGTGGACGAGGAGTAGGGGGGGGGGGGGGTTGTTGTTGGGCTGTCGGTTTTTCGTCGTCGGATACGTGTAAGAAGGGGGAAAACCCAATCTGGATGGATCGGTCGTGGAGGGGAGAGAGGCGCCGCCGGCCGTTTGCCGGGCAGTGCCGGCGGCGGCAAGAGACACCCCGCGAGCCGCGCGACCCCTGCCTTTTTCATCACGCGCCGACAACCGCGCCACCAGCCCCCGTTCATTCCGCAAACCCGCGAACTACTTCCGCCTGCAGTCCCTCTGACTTGACCACCCATTGATTCACCTCCACAAAATCGTCGGCGCGCGCGCGGCGGAAGACACCAAACACCCACACACACACCACCCAAGTGCGCCCCGTGAGAGCTCTCTGCCCCCGCGCGAATCGCGCCCGCGCCCGCGCCGGCATCACAGGGAGGGGACCGCCACCATGGCGACCACCCTCGCCGCGCAGCTGCAGCACCTGCAGCAGCTGCAGGGCCCCGCGGAGCGCCACTTTCGCGGCAAGGCGTCGCTGCTGTTCGACCACCGCAGGGCCGCCGACATCGACGCCGAGAGCATCTACGGCATCGCGCTGACCGGTGAGTGAGGCGGGCGCGCGCGATCACGGGCTCATGAGGTCGATTTGAGGCGCCTGGGGTGGCGGCGCGCGATCGCTGGGCGGTTTTTGGGGTCTCGCGACGCGCGGGAAACGACGCGCCGCCTCCTTGCTTCGTTTCCTCTCCTCTCTCTCCTCTCTCCCCTTCGCCGCCGCCTCCTCGCTCCCCCTCCCCCGCTCGACGCGCGCGCATGCGACACACACCCCGATCCTCGCACTGACACACGCATCTCCACCACCAACAACTCCCCCTCACCAACCAAAAAAAAACAAAAAACAAAAACAAAAGGCTTTGAGCAGCTCTGCCGCGTCGACGCGCGCCTGCGGCCGTTCGGCGCCACGCTGCTTGCGCGCGCGTCGCTCGCGGTGCGCCGTGAGGCGCTCACCGCGGCGGAGAATGCGCGCCTCGACGGCCAGATCGCGCGCCTCCTGCGCCTGCTGTCCCCGCACTTCTTGGAGCCCGCGTGCTTCCAGGTCCTCGAGTACCTGGTGCGGCGCTACAAGGCGCACGAGCGGTGCGTCGGGGAGATGCTGGCCGCGGGCTTACCTTACCACTCGTCGCCCGAGTTTGCGCGGCTCGTCTCGGTGCTCGCGCTGCCGAACGCCGCATCCCTGGGCGGCGGCGGGCAGCGCTCGCCCTTCCTCTTCCTCCAGCGCATGCAGGAGACGGGCGCCCCGGCCCCCCGCGAGCTCCTGGCGCAGCGCTGCAGCCGCGACGCGGCGCTGCTGCGGTGGGTGTGCGCGCGCGCGGCCGAGCACGGCGAGGCGCGCGGCGCGGCCGCGCTGCGCGAGGAGGCCGAGGCCGAGGCGGACGAGGCCGCCGCCGAGGCGGCGGCCGTGGCCGCGGGCGGGGACGTCGAGGCGGCCGTGGCCGCGTCGGCCGCCGCGCGCCGCCGCCGCGCCGCCGCTGCTGCCGCGGCTGCTGCTGCTGCTGCTGCTGATCATCATCATCATCAGGGCCAAGGCGAAGAAGGCGGCGCCAAGGAGCCCGCCGGCAGCCGCGCCTTCCTGTCCTTTTACGCCGCCCTCCTGTGCGACGTGATCGCCCTTTCGCCCAAAGCCGCCGACCCGGGCCCGCAGGGCCTCGCCGCCCTGCTCCTCCCCTACCTGGCCGACGGCCTGGCCGCGTCGAGCGCCAGCGCCGACTACCGCGCGGCCACGCTCATGGCCGTGACCGCGCTCGCGGGCCGCTGCGCGCTCGGCGGCGAGTTTCTCTCGGGTGAGTCTTTTGCTTTCTCGTCTTGTTTTTCGTCGCCCCCTTTTGTTTGCGCGCGCGCGCGCGCGCCGTGGATGAAAACCTGAAATTCCAGGCGACGGGACGCGCGCTGTTGCGCGCGCCCCGCGGGAGCGCCAAAAACACATTATCAGTTTGTATTCCCTGAGGCCCGCGCGGCGCAGCAGCTGCGGAGATTTTTTCGGGGGACGGTTTTTCGGCGCGCGGCGACCCCTGTTTTGCGTTTTGAGCCGCCCGTTCTCTCCTTACACCCTTTACTCACGCCCTTCTCTCGCCCCTTTACCCACTCACCCACCCACCCACCCCCCCCCAAAAAAAAAAAACGAAACGCGCAGCCGTCATCTCGGACGCATGCCGCGCGGCCGACGGAGCGCAGGAGCGCACGACGGCCGTGCTGGTCGCCGCGCACCTGGCCGTGACGCAGGGCCCGAGGCTCGGCCCGGCCCTGCCCCGCCGCGCGCTCAAGGTGAGGACGCAAAGAGAGGGCTTTTTTTACGGCTGGATGCCACGCGCGCGCGCGCGCCCGCCCCCGATGAAGAAGAACAAAACAAAACAAAAA
This sequence comes from Mychonastes homosphaera, assembly GCA_009193075.1. NCBI lineage: Eukaryota > Viridiplantae > Chlorophyta > Chlorophyceae > Sphaeropleales > Mychonastaceae > Mychonastes > Mychonastes homosphaera. The sequence goes on along the minus strand of VXJC01000002.1, from coordinate 433,369 downwards.
GAAACCGAACACTCGGCGGAACCGGGGCTGTTTGCGGGGGTTGCCTCCCCTGCCGCCCGGGGCCCCAAACTCCAAGCGGAGCGCCCTCCTCACTTTATACGAGGCTCGATGGGTGTATATTCCGTCTGGGGCACGCCGAAGAGCGAGCCGCGCCCGGTTGAGCCGGCCCCTTGCGAGGGCATCTCCCCCCCTTCCTCCTGTCCCTTCCAAAGGGGCGGCGAGGCCGGGGGGGGGGGCGCCCACCCTGGGGCCCGGCTCCTGGGCACCTTTGCGTCCGACTGCTGATTCCATCACCTTGGCGAGCCCCGTCGGGGCCCTTACGCCGTGGGTCTTACCCAGCATGCGATATTCTCTCTCTCTATTCTATCTATCCCTTTCCGCTCCCGCTCCATCTTTGTTCCTCGCCGCCCGCCGCCCGCCGCCCGCCGCCTCCTCTCTCTCTCACTCACGCGCGCGCCCGCCCCTTCCCCCCCCACCCCCAAACCCACAAAAAAGGCGCTCGCGAGCCTGCCCGACCTCCCCGAGCAGCTCGCCGCCCTCGCCAACCGCGGCGCCCGCGTCGGCCCGCTCGTCGCCGCCCTCTGTCGCGCCCTCGCCCCGCTCTGCGCGTCGGCGCACGAGCGCCACGCGCTGCTGTTTGAGCGGCTGCTGTCGCCCTCTGCCTCGCCCTCGTCGGCCGCCGTGCCGCCGCTCCCGCTGCCGGACGGGCTCGCCGCCGACGTGGCGTGCCAGCTGCTGGCGCGCGCGGCCGAGGGGCTGGAGCCGGCCGAGGCGGCCAACCTGTCGCGCGCGCTGCGCGCGCTCGACCTGGCGCACCCGGCGCAGGTGGACGCGGCCATCAACGCGGCGCTGGCGCCGGGCGGAGAAGATGCCGCTGCAGGCAACGACAACGCGGCGGCGGCGGCCGCGGCGGTGCAGCGACGCGAGGCGCTGTTCGACTTTGTGTCGCGCTGCTTCGCCGGCAGCCGCCACGAGCTGATCGGCGCGCCCGAGCCGAGCAAGGCGCAGGCGGTGGGCAAGAATGCCCACCAGAAGAAGGGCAGCAAGAAGGGCGGCGGCGAGCTGCCTGCTGCGTTGTCGGCGCCGGCCCAAGGCGCCGCCGTCCCGCTCACGCTGGCCGTGGCCGTCAGCGCCGCGGCCGAGGGCCTGCGCACCATGGCGCTCGAGCGCCTCGGCGTCGCCGCGGCCGCGCCGGGCGCGGGGGCCGACGTGCGCGACCTGCTGCGCGGCGCGGCCCTGCGCGGCCTGTCGGACGGATCGCTCTCCGTCGCCGCGGCCGCCGCGGCGTCGGTCGCGGCCCCAGGGCACGGCGTCGCCCCGGACGCGGCCGAGGCGCTGCCGGCGCTGGCGTCCCTGCTGCGCCGTTGCGGCGGCGTGCTGTCGTCGTCTTCCTCGGCCCCCAAAGCCGAGCGCAAGCAGGCGCTGGCCGCCGGGCGCGCGGCGCTGGTGGCCGTCGGTCGGCTTGCAGCCAACAAGGAGGAGGAGGATCAGTGGCAGGGGGAGGCCGCCGCCGTCCTGCTCGAGTGGTGCCTGGCCGACGGGAGCCGCAAGGTGTCCAAGCTGGCGCGCGCGGCCGTCGCCGCCGCATCCGACGCCGTGGCCGCGCAGCCCACCGGCGCCGCGCCGCCGATACTGGCGGCCCTGGCGGCCGCGGCGCCGGCCGTCGATGCGGCTGCTGCGGCCGAGGACGACAACGACGACGAGGGCGACGACGAGGCCGCTGCTGGCGCGTCCGCGGCTGCGGCCGCGACCAAGGGCCCCAAGACGCCCACCAAGAAGGCGCGCTCCGGTGCCGGCAAGCGGGCCGATGATGCTGGTGGAGAGGGCGACGGCGACGACGGTCATGCGAGCGCCCCGCTGCGCGCGGCCGCCGCGCACAACCGCGCCGTGGCCGACGCGCTCGGCCGCGCGCTCGCCGCCGACGGCGCCAACGGCGCCGCCTCGTCGTCGTTCGCCGCCCTCTACGCCCGCGCCGCCCCGTCTGCGCGCCACGCGCTGGTGCTGGGCCTGGCGCGCGCCACCGCGCTGCTGACTTTGTCGTCGTCCTCCTCCTCTCCCGCCGCCAAGAAGGCGGCCGCCGCCGGCGGCCGCAAGAAGGCGGCTGCTGCGACCGGCAGCGACGAGCAGCAGCAGCAGCAGCATTTGGCGCGCGTGGCCGCGCTGCTGGTCGGCGCGCTGCTCACGTCGCTGCAGTCGTCCGTCGCCATGTCGCTGGGCGGCGGCGGCGAGCTCGCGGCCGCGGCCGGCCGCCTCATCGACGGCGAGGGCCTCCCCACTCCTGCGCACGCGGGCAAGCTCGCCGCCGGCGGGCGCGCGGCGTCCGAGGCCGCGCTGCTGTGCGGCGCGACGTTTGCCGCGGCGTCGGCCGCGCCCGCGCCCGCGCTGGCGGCGGCGCTCGGCGGCGCGCCGGGCGCGGCCGTCGCGGCGCTGGCCGGGCACGCCGCGGCCGGCGGCGCAGACGCGGCGGGAGCCCTGGGCCCGCTGGTCGTGATGCTCGCGGGCAAGGCCGCGAGGGCCGGGGGCGATGATGATGGCGATTATGATGGCGGCGAGGAGGACGAGGAGGACGAGGAGGCGGAGGGGGGCGGCGGCGCCCTGGCGCTGCTGTCGCGGCTGTTTGGCCTCCCCCAGGGCGTCGCGTCCGCCGCCTCGCCCGGCGCGCAGGCCGCCGCCCTGCGCCTCGCCGAGCTCGCCGCGCGCGACGGCGCGGCCTCGGGCGCCTGGACCGCGCGCCCGGACCGCGGCGCGTGGTTCGCGCGCCTGCTGGCCGCCGCGGGCAGCGCCGACGCGGGCGTGCGCGAGGCGGCCGCGGCCGCGCTGCGCGCGCTCGCGGACGGCAGCGGCGGCGGCGGCGGCAAAAAGGCCGCCGCCGCCTCCTCCTCCTCCTCCTCCTGCGACGACAACGCGCTGTGGGCCGTGTGCCGCGCGCTCGCGCCGCACCTGCCTCTTGTCGCGGCCAACCCGCGCGCGCTGTCGGTGCTGCTGACGGGCGCGCTGCGGCGCCCGGCCGCCGGCGCAGGCAAGGGCGCCAAGCGCGGCAGTGGCAAGGGCGGCGGCGGCGGCAAGGCCTCTGCTGCCGCCGCGATGGACGTCGACGGCGACGACGACGACGAGCTGCCCGCGCTCGAGCTGGAAGCGTCGGCCGCCGGCGGCCTGCGCGCCTACCTGCGCGCGCGCCTGCCCCTGCTCGACGGTCCGTCGTGCCTTGGCGCAGCCGCGCTGGCGCTCGACTGCGTTCTTCTGCCGGCCAGCGACGACGCTGGCAACGGCGCCAACGACGACGACGTGGCCGCCGCCCTGCGCCTGCTCCCCCGCCTGGTCGCCGCCCTACGCGCCGACGCGGGATCGGCTGCGGACGCCGGCGCCGCCGCCCTCTTCCCTGGCGGCGCGCTGCCGGAGGCCTCGGCGCGCGAGCTGGCCGCCGGGCGCGCGCGGCTCGCGCGGCGGCTGCTGCGCGTGCTGGCCGACCATCGCCAAGAGACGACGACGCCCGCGCCCGACGCCCTGCTCGACGCGCTCGTCGCGCCCCTCTCGCCCGCGGGTGCGCCCGTGCGCGTCGCCGCGCTCGAGGCACTCACGCCGCGCGCGTTCGCGGGCCTGCCGGGCGACGCCTACCGCGCGCGCGCCCTGCTCGCGCTGCTGCGCGCGTCGGCCGCCGACGGCGACGCCGCGGCGCGCGCGGCCGCGCGCGCCGCGCTTGCCGCGCTGCCGCTGTCGGCCGCCAGCCTGTGCCCCCTGGTGCTGCGCGCGGTCGGCTCTGCGCACGCTACTTCTGCCGCCGCGCGGCGCTCGGCCAAAAAGGCGCGGCGCGGCGGCAAGGCGGCCGCTGCTAGCAACGACGGCGAGGAGGAGCAGGAGGAGGGCGGCGACGAGGGCGCGCACGCGCCCCCACCGCGCGCTTCGGACGTCGACGCGGCCCTGCCCTGCCTCGAGCTGCTCCAGTGGAAGCCGCGCGTCGCCGGCGCCGCCGACCTCGTGACGCCGCTGCAGGCCGTCGTCGCCGCGCTGCTGCCTTGCATGGGCTCGATCGCCGAGCGGCACGAGGGGGCCGAGGAGGAGGAGGGGGAGGGCGAGGAGGAGGAGGTGGGCGAGCAAGACGCCGCCCCCGCCGCCGCCGCCGCCGCTGCCTCTGAGGGCACCGGCCCCGTGCGCCCCTCGACCGCCGGCTACGCCGTGCAGCTGGCGCTCGCGGCGCTGCGCCGCCTGGCCACGGGCGACCTCGCCGAGGGCGCGGGCGACGAGGAGGAGGAGGAGGCGGGCGCGGGGTCGCCCCCGGCCCCGCCGGCCTCGTTCGACCTGCCCCTGGCCCTGCGCGCGGCGCGCCAGGCACCCGACGCCGCCGCACGCAACGCGGCGCTGTCTCTGGTCACGGCGCTCGCGCGCCTGGCGCCCGAGACCATGCTCCAGCACGTCATCCAGGTGAGTTTTCTTTTGTTTTGTTTTTGTTGGCGCGCGGTTTTTGGGGGGGGCGAGGGTAAGGCGCGGCAGTACGGCGGCGGCGGCGGCGGGCGGGCGGGCGGGCCGATGATTATACCCACGACTCAAACAGCTTTCACAGTTGCCGATGCGGGCGCCCCGCGCGCCCCCGTTGACGATCCCGTCCTTTTCGTATGCTCGTTATGACGGCCTGTTTGCTTTAGCGCCGCCGCCGCCGCCAGCCCCTCCCGCCTGCGCCGCCGCCGCCTCGGTTTCGGGCGCTTCCTGATCCTCTCGCGTCTTTCTGTTTTTTCTCCCGCGCACGCACTCACCCCCCCGCTTCCTTCTCACCCCACACACGCAAACAACAGGCCGTCTCCGTCATCCACCAGTCGATGGCCGCCGCGTCCGGCGGCGCCGACGACCGCCACTCACGCGCCGTGGCCGCTGCCGCGCTCGCGGCCGTCGCGCCGACGTGGCTGGCCGCCGGCCGCAGTGTGCGCGAGCTGTGGGCGGTGGCCGTCGCGTCGCTGCCCACGGTGCCGCCCCACCGCCGCCTCATGCTGCTGGGCTCGCTCCTGGCCTCCCTGCCCGAGGTGAGTTTTTTTATGTTGGGTTGCCTGCCGTTGGCGCTCGCTCCCCCCACGCACGCCCCTTTCCTCTCCCTCTCCCTTTTTACAACCAGCCGCTTGATGACAACACATTAGATGACGAGTCTGACTGGCCTCCAGGGCTCGGGAGCGTTATGCGACCGGGTCCGCTTCGTGGGGCCAACCTTTTCAGGAAGACAAACGAGGCATTTGTCTGACGGCTTGGTGTTTTTTTTCTTTTTGCTCGGGTTTTTTCGTGGCGGCTCTGGCGCGCCCCCTTCGTTTTCTCTTGCGCTCGGCTCTCACACACGCCCTCTTCCTTTCATCACACAAACCAACAACCCTCGACCACAGGAGCACGGCGTCGCCCCGGGCGCGCTGCTGCTGCTCGAGCGCGCGGCCGCCGCGCGGCCCCGCGCTGGGGCCGACGAGACCGCGCGCTCTGGCGGGCGTGGCCGCGGCGCTGCTGCCAACGACAATGACGGCGGTGAGGACGCCGAAGAGACCGAGGACGTGTGGGCCCCGGCGCTCGCGGCCTCGCTGTGCGAGCAGGTGAGTTCTTGCTTGATTTGCTTGGTGCTCTTCTTGTCCAGCGCGCGCGCGCGCTTGCGCATCGCGCCGCGCTTTGCCCTCGTTCCCCCGCCCCCCCCCCCCCCCTCTGCCACGCGCGCGCCTGGGAAGAGAAACACATCTTTTGTATTTTGCACGTCAGTCTGACGGGTTACAAAACATGGAGACCCCATTGAATTACTACGGTTTCTGAGGCCCGGCTTGATCGGGGGCGGGCGCGCGGTGGCTGCGGGCGGAAGGGGATTTGTCGCTTGCGCTTGCGCGCGCCTCTCTCAACCCCCTGCTCGATCGCTCACGCTCCCCTTCCCCTCCCTCCCTCCCCCCCTGCCCTCTCACCAACAAACAGGTCCCCGCCCCGGAGCGCCTGCACGCGCTCGCCGCCATCATGGGCGCGTCGCTCGAGGGCCGCGCGCCCCACGACCCCGTGCCGCGCCTCGCCGTCGCCTTCGCCTGCGACCAGCTCAGGGTGAGTTCTGTTCTTCTTTTCGTCGGGGCGGCGCGCGCCGCGTCTCGCGTTCGCCGCAACCCCCCAACCCACCTCTCCAACCCTTCCCGCCCGCGGCCGCTGATGCGCTTAATGTTACACACAATGAGGCGGCCCCACATACGTGCGGGGCCCCACTCGCTGATTACGAACTTATTTAGCGGATTTCTCTGAGGCCTTTTTTTTCTTTTGCTTCTCGGGCGGGTTTTTCTTTCGCGGCGCGCGCACGCGCCTCTTGCTCCGCTCTTGCTCACGACGACAACCCCCCCCGAAACCACCAAACGAAACCCCACAGGCCCCGTCCATCACGGCCGCCACCAGCCGCGCGCGCCGCGCCGTCAACCCGGCCGCCGCCGAGGCCCTCCAGCCCGGCTGCCGCGCGGTCATGGAGCAGGCGCTGCGGCACCTGCAGCGGCTGCACGCGGCGCGGGGCGGCAAGGCGCCCTCCGCCGCCGCCGCCGCCGCCTCGGCGCGCCTGTACGACCTCCTGGCCGGCCTCGAGGGCGCCATGGACGCCATCGCCTACCTCTCGGCGCTGCGCGAGCTCGCCGCTGGCGGCGGCGGCGGCGGCGCCGGCCCCGCCGCCCTGCGCCGCCGCGCGCTGCGGCTGCTGGCCGCGCGCGTCGACCGGCTCGGCCCCGACGTCGAGGACGCCGCGCTGCTACCCGCGGCCCTCGGCGACAAGGGCGCGGCGGACGCGCGCGTGCGCGCCCTCGCGCACGCCGCGACGGCCGTCTGCAACCTGCTGCCCGAGGTGCTGGCCAAGACGACGACGACGACGCAAGGCGCCGCCTCTGCTTCCCCTTCCTCCTCCTCCTCCTCGTCGTCCCCGCTGACGCGCCAGGCCGCGCTGCTGGCCGCCGACGCCGCCATCCGCCGCTTCGGCGCGCGCGAGCACCAGGTCGTCATGCGCTGCGCCCCGGCCGTCGTCGCCGCCGCGCGCGACGCCTCGGCCCCGGCGGCCGTGCGCGGCAGCGCGCTCGCGTGCCTGGCCTCGGCCGCCGCGGCCGCGCGCCAGCGCTGGCTGCCGCTGCTGCCCGGGTCGGCCGCGGCCGTGCTGGGCGCGGCCGCCGACGCGCGCGCGGCGCTGGCCGACCTCAAGGGGCCCCACGCGCGCGCGATCGAGCGCGCCGCGGCGCGGGTGCGCCAGGAGGAGGCGGAGGAGGAGGAGCGCGAGGACGGCATGGAGGTCGATGGGGGGGCGGCGGATGGCCAGCAGCCAGACGCCCCCCCGCCGGCCGCCGCCCTCGACGCCGCGCTGCTGCTGGCCGCGGCGCTCGCCGCGCTGCAGGCCATGTACGGCGCGCTCGGCGCCTTCATGTCGCCCTACGTCCCCGACACGCTGGCCTTGCTGACCGACCCCGTCGTTCTGGCGGCGGCGGCGGCGGCTGAGGCCGAGGAAGGCGGCGGCAGCACGGCTGCCGACGACAAGCGAGGCAGCAAGCCCCGCCGACGCGGCCCCGCCGCCGCCGCCGTCGCGGCCGCCAACGTGCCCGGCGCCGCCGGGCGCCTGCGCGCCGCCCTGCCGGCGGCCGTGCCCCCGCGCCTGCTGCTCGACCCGCTCGTCGACCACTGGGACAGCGCCCTGGCCGCGTGCGGAGGAGGAGGGGCGAGCGGCAAAAAGGCCGCCTCGTCCTCCTCTTGGTCGTCCGCGGCCCCCGCCGTCGCGCTGCTCGCCATCGCGCGCGAGGCCGCCGCGCGCATGGATGCGCGCGCCGCGGCCGCGCACCACGACGCCCTCTTCGACCTGGTCCTGCGCGCCCTCGACACGCGCCAGCGCTGGCTGCTCGAGCTGGCGGGCGGGACGCCCGCGGCGGCGGTTCTCGGCGGCGCTCGCGACGATGAGGACGAGGGGGCGGCTGGTGGGGGGGCGGGCGGCCCCGCCGGTGCCAACAAGGCCCTGCTGCCCCTGTCGGCGCGCCTGTCGGACGCCGACGTGCACGCCATCGAGCACGCCGCCGTGCAGACGCTCCTGGCCGTCGTCATGAAGCTCTCCGAGGCGCGCTTCAAGCCGCTCTTTTTGCGGCTGGTCGAGTGGGCGTCGGCCGCGGCCACGGCGGCGGCGGCGGCGGGCGCGGGCGCGGGCGCGGCGGCCGGAAGAGGACGCCGCGACCGCGACCGCGCCGCCGCCGCCGCCGTCGGCGGGCTCGGCCGCTCCGTCGCGCTCCTCTCCGCCGTCGTCGGCCTGTCCGGCCGCCTGCGCGCCGTCTTCACCCCCTACTACCGCCACGTGCTCGACCTGGCCGTTGCGCAGCTGCAGGCGGCGGCGGGCGGCGGTGGCGGCGGCGAGCAAGGGGACGACGGGGCGGCGCTGTTTGGCGGCGGCGGCGGCGGTTCTTCTTCGAAACAGCCGCCCAAGAAGAAGCAGCGCCAGCAGGCTGCCGTGGTTGCTGCTGCTGCTGCGGCTGCCGCTGCGGCTGCTGCTGCTGCGGCCTCTGGCGCCAGCAGCAACGCCAATAACGACTCGCTCGCGCTGGCGGCATGGCTCGCGCGCAACCGCAGCGTGCGCGCGCTGCACCTCCTCTTCGCGCACGACCCGTCGGGCGCCTTCTTGGACGCCGCGCGCATCGAGGCCCTCCTCCCGCCCCTCGCCGCGCAGCTGCGCGCCGAGCCCCCGGCCCGCCTGCGCGCGCGCCTGGCCGAGCAGGACGTGGCGCGCGAGCTCGACGCCACGCTCGCGCGCCCGCCCGCCGGCGGCGAGCGTGCGCGCCGCGCCGAGGAGGTGATCGCGGCCTCGGCGCACGGCTCCCCCCTGGAGGACGCCTCGGGGGGCCTCGCGGCCATCGCGGCCATCGCGCAGATGGCCGCCTCGGCGCCCCAGGCCGCGCGCGAGGCCGCGTGGCGCCAGATCAACCGGGCCGCGCTGCTGGCGACGCAGCGCGACGCGGCCGCGCGGCTCCCGGCCGCGTCGGCCGCGCGCGCGCGCCTGCGCGGCGCCGCCCTGGCCGTGCAGCTCGTCTCGCGCCTGCGCGAGGAGTACCTCTCCTTCCTGCCCGAGGCCCTCCCCTACGTGGCCGAGCTGCTCGAGGACCCGGACGCCGCGGTGGCCGCCGCGGGCCAGGCGCTCGCGGCCGCGCTCGAGGAGGCTTCGGGCGAGGCGCTCGACGATTATTTGAGGGGTTAGAAGAGAGATTTTGTGTAATGGAATTCGGAATCGATAGCACAATCGATGTTGGCTCTGTTGTGGCTTTGCAAGAACAAGGAGGGGATGTTGCTTGTGGGGGTTTGGGGGGGCGGGGCCGGGGGCGGCCCCGTGGGGGGGGAAGGCCCTGATCCCGCGCGCGCGCGCACACGCGCGCGGCGCGCGTGCCCCCGCCTCGGCCCCGCTCTTCTCTCTCGAGCTCTCAATCTCTATGGATTCCAGACAGTCCGAAGCTCTCTCACTCTGTCTCTGTCTCTCCCTCAGTCTCTCTCAGTTTCTCTCAAATCTCCCGCCGCTCCCCATCAGCGGAATTGGAATGTGGTGACTTGCTTTTGCAAATTGCGCAAGGAGGTTTGAGGGGGAGCAGGAAAGAAAAAGCGAGAGCGTTTTCGCGCCGGCCATCGCCGGCGACGAGCGACAAGCGGCGAGCGGCGAGGACGGAGAGCGACAGCCCCGCCCTCCCCCCTTTTTTCGCGGCGCGATCGTTGCGCGCCCGTCAACCACCGCAGCGTCGGTGGCGGCGCGCGTTCGCACGGCGGCGCCCTCCTTTCCCCCCCCGCCCCGCCCCGCCCCCTCACCGGCTCCGCAGCCACCTCGACGCCAGCCACTTTTGGCCCTCCAGAACCTCCTCGGCCGAGTGCAGCGAGCAGTCGTCCTGCTCCCCGTCAGCGTGCGTCGACCAAAAGATGAGCGCGCGCCCGAGGCGCGGGTAGACGCGCACCCCTTGGTGTTGTTCCGCCCCCCGTCCCTCTCCCGCTGCCGCGTTGGGGAACCACGTCGCTCCCCCGGAAACCGTGTCGCACAGGTAGACGAGCACGGTCGCGTTGCGCGCCTGCGTGATCCCGACGCGGTGGTCGTAGTGCGCCCGGTAAAAGTCGTCGCGGCCGTACGCGATCACCTGCAGCTGCTCGGTTCTCACGAGGTCTCCCTCACCCTCGCCCTCGCCTCCCCGCCCGGCCGGCCCCCGGCCGACTCGCCGCGCAGCGGCGCGCGCAAACGCCAAGATCTCTCGGTCCACCTGAACAGCCAGCGTGCGCAGCGCCTCGCGCCGCTGGAAAAAGTAGGACCGCGACGTGCGCGAGGGGGTTTCCCCGCCCGAGGCGACGCGGCTGCGCACAAACTGCCCGCTCGGCTGCGCCGCGGCCGCCGCGCCGCAGAGAAGCCCGCACGACTCGGCGTCGAGCACGCCCTCGGCCACGAGCATGAGGGGGGCGCGGCTGACGACGGCGGCGCGCGACACGGCGTGCTCGAGGCGCGCGCGCACGGCCGTCGGCAGCGAGACGCCGTGGTAGTAGTTGGTGTCGGTGTTGTTGTTGGTGCCGCTGTAGGAGGAGGAGGAGGAAGAAAGGAGCGGCCGCTGCGGGACGAGCGGCTGCGGGCGCTGTTGCTGCCGCTGCTGCTGCTGCGGCAGCATTGGCGCCGCCGCCGCCGCCCCGAACCCCTCGCCCTTGATGCCCTGCGTCGTCATCGTCGTCTCCAGCAGGGCCGCGTGGTCGGCGTCCGCGGGTCCCGGGGCCAGGCTCACGCGGTCGACGTCCGAGAGCGCGGCGGCCACGACGACGCGCGGCGGCCCTGGGGTGCCGGCCAGGAGCGGCGCGTTGTTGTCGTCGTCGTTGCCGTTGTCGGTGCCCTCCTCCTCCTCCTCTTGATCCTCCCCTCCTCCTCCTCCTCCTCCGAGCCCCGCCGACAGGTACCCGATCGCCCACGCCTCCGGCAGGCGCACGCGCGCGCCCGTGCCGGCCTCGGCGTTGGCGCCCGCGAAGAAGGCGCGCCGCAGCGACCCTCGGCTCGTCGGCGTCGGCATCGGCGCCGGTGCTGCTGCTGCAGCCGATGGAGGCCTCCAGCCGCCGCCGCCGCCGCCGTTGCCGATCACGACCGCCGCCTCGACGCGCGCCGAGCACCCGACCAGCGAGCCAAACGTGAAGGAGGATGGGGATGGAGACGAGCTCGAGGCGGGGGGGGGCGCCGAAGCAGCCGCCCCGCCGCCAGCGCCGCCGATGCGCTCGTCGCCGTCGAGCAGGAGCAGCGCCACGTCGGCGTCGCGCCCGCCCGCACGCACGCGCAGCAGCAGGCGCCACTGCTCCGGGCCCCCCACACCGAACGCCGGGCTCGCGACCGCGAACGCCGCCCTCGGCTCGGCGCTGAAGCTCGGCCCGCCGGCCTCGTCGCTCACCATCGTCGCCGCCGCCGCCGCCGCGCGCCGCTGCTGCTGCCCGCCTCCTCCCCCCCCTCCTCCCGCCCGCAACGCCGCCATGCGCGCGGCATCGCGCAGCTGCATAGAGGTCACCTGCCAAAAGACGCTGGCCTGGTTGTTGCCGCCGCCGCCATCACCGCCACCACTGCCACCACCAACGTCACGCAGCTCGCCCACGGGCGTCACGACCAGGGCGGCGCGCGCGGCGAGTGGGGCGTCGGGGCGGGCGGCGGAGGGCCAAGGGCGGCGCGTCGGCGGCGGCGGCGGCCGCGGCCGCAGAGGCCCTGCGGGCGCGGGCGCCACCTGCGCAGCTGCCGCTGCAACCGCCTGCGCGGCCGCTGCCACCACTTTTTTGCCGCCGAAAAACGAGCGCGCCTTGCTCGTCTTCGTGTTGCTGGCGGTGGTGGGGCGCGCCGCCGACGCCGAGGGGGGGTCGCTCGGGCCGCCGCCGCTGCTGCTGCTACTGTGGCCGTCGATGCTCACGGGCGCGTCGCGCTCAGCGTCCGTAGTCATCGCGGCGGCCTGCTGGTCTGTGCCGCCGCGCCTGTCGCTGCTGCTGCTCCTGCTGCTGCTGCGCCCCGGCTGCATCTCCGTGCGCCTTTTCTCCCCCCGGCCAAGAACCGGCGAAGAAGAAGAAGAAGAGAGGTCGCGCGCGCGCGCGACCGCGGCGCCGGCGTTTGCGCGGTTGTCGTTTTTCGGGCGCCGAATCGGGATGCTGGCGCCTGCGATCGGGGTAAAAAACGGTGCGAGCGTGTAGCCGTGGTTCATAAATAGCAGGAGAGGGGGATTTGCGTAGTTCCGTATGGCGAAGAGGCGACCTCGCGCGAGCACAAGTCCAAAAGAGGAGGGGCTCGCGCCATCGCTGCTCGTCGCCGTCGCCTCATCCGGCTCGCCGATCGCCCCTCCCTCTCCTCCTCAAAACTGCGTCGATCGATCGCAGGCACTCGCTCAAGGCTACAAAAACACCACCAACCCTTCGGCCCGAGCCCGGTTCTGCTCTCCCTTGCCCCATTTTGTTCCTCGCCTCTGTGCCTTGTGCGCTTGGTTTTTTTTGGAGAGAGAGCAAGCGGCGTCGCTGAAGTCATCGCCGCGCCCTTTTTCCCCCTCCCGCCTCTGAGGCGCCCTTGCGCGACGCTCGATCGGATCAATCGGCTCGCCAAGCCTCCCAAGATCACGTCTCGAGCCCTTTTGGATCATGGAGAGGCAGCAGCAACAAGACCCGCCGAAAAAGGACGAGAACGGGCTCGCCGCGCGCATCGGCGGCCGCGGCGAGGGCGGCCCGCCAACGCCGCGCGTCGGCGGCCGCACCGTCGAGGAGAGCAGCAGCAGCAGCAGCCGCGGCCCCGCCGGCCCCATGCCCCCCCGCTCGGGCCGCGCCCCCTCGCCCGCGCTGCCGCCGCTTGCTGAGAACCCGCCCCGCGCGCCCAAGATCACGACCGCGGCCATGGAGCCCAAGAAGACGGAGAAGCAGCAGCCGCAGCAAGAGGCGCCGTCGGCTGCGACGAGCGAGCCGCCCTCGCCCGCGCCGCTGGCGTTCGTGCCCTACTTCCGCTCGGCGGCCGGAGCCACAGGCGCTTCGACGACAGAGAGCCTCTTCTCCCCGCGCGGCGGGGCGCCGCCGCGCCCGCTCGGTCCGATCCGCCGCGCCACGCCGCCGCCTCTGCCGCCGCCACACCAGCCGCCGCAGCAGCCGCCTCCGCAGCCGCCGCAAGCGCCCCCCCCCTCTGGCCTGATCCTCCCGCGCCTGCGCCCGGGCGCCGAGGCCGCGCAGCCCTACACCCCCCTGTCGAGCTCGGCCATGTTTGCGACGACCAGGTTCCACTCGCTCGCCGGCGCGGGAGGGTCGCAGACGCTCGAGGCGACGCCGCCGGCGACGCCGCTCGCCGCGGGCCCCGCCGCGGGCGCCGCCGCGCCCGCGCCTCAACAGCCGCTCTCCAAGACCGACGTCGCGTCGGCGGCGCTCGCCGCGCTCCTGCAGCAGCAGCACCTGACGACGACGACGACGACGCCCCAGCAGCAGCAGCAGCCGTCCGGCGACCCCTACTCCCACCTGCGCGTCTACACCGGCCACGGCGGCGGCGCAGCAGCAGCCGGAGCGGCGAGCGCGCCCCCGCCACCGCAACAACACCCTCTGTCCTCCTCCTCGGGCCCGCCGACCCCCACCACCGCCGCCCTCGCCCCGGCCGCCCCGCTCCTCGCCTCCACCACGGCCGACCCGCGCTCCCCCGCCCAGGTGGCCGTGCACAACTGCCCCTTCCGCTGGTCGCAGGGCGACCTCGACGCCTTTCTGCGCGGCACGCTCGGCTGGCTCGAGAGCTCCCTCCTCTTCCACGACAGCGGCCGCAGCAAGGGCGTCGGCGTCGCGCTGTTTGCGTCGCGCCGCTCGGCCTCGGCCGCCGTGCTCTCGCTCACGGGGCGCGAGGCCGACGGCCGCCGCCTCGAGCTCGTCCCCCTCTCGCGCGAGTCCTTCCTGGACTTTCGCGCGGCCGATGTCGCCGTGCTGGGCCTTCCCTGGGAGTACCAGGAGGCCGACGTGGCCGCGCTGATGGAGCGGGGGGCGGGCGAAGCCGGGTGCGTCGAGCGCGTGGTCATCCACCACCGCGCCGACGGCAAGAGCGAGGGGCGCGCGGTCGCGTCGTTTTCGTCGCGCGCGGCGGCGCGCCGCGCGCTCGCGGCGCTGCACCACACCGAGACGCTCTCGGGCCTGCGCCTCAAGGTCTTCTTCGTCGCGCGCCCTTTGCCGCCGTCCGCGGGGCCCGAGGAGGTCGTCCCCGCCGAGGTCGCGCCTTTGGCCGCGCGCGAGCTCGCGGCCGAGGACGCGGCCGTGGCGGCGGCGGCGGTGCTCATGTCGCCCGGCCTCGGCGACCTCGGCGGCGGCGGCGGCGGCGCGGGCTTCTTCTCCCCGACCGCCGGCGCGGGGGCCGGTGCCGGAATCGCCTTGAGCGAGTTCGGCCTGCCCTCCCCCGCGCTCCTCGCGCACGCCGCCGCCGGCCGTCCGCAGGCCGCCCGCGCGGGCGAGCCGGGCACCGACGCCTTTGCGCACGACCCCGTCGTGCTGCACGTGTCGGGCCTGACCGAGGGCGTCAGCCGCGAGCAGCTGCGCGCTTTGTTCACCGAGGGCAGCGGCGGGGAGCCCCCGCTGAAGGTGGACATCCCCGACAGCGGGCGGGCCGGGGGGTTCGGTTTCATCACCTTTGGCTGTGGCGCGGCCGCCGAGGCAGCGATGCTCAACCTCAACAACGCGCCGCTTGGCGGGGGGGCCATCCACATCGCCTACAGCACGTCGGCGACGGCGCGCGCGCGGCAGCAGGCACTGCAGGCGGCGCGGCGCGGGGGGGGCGGGGGGGGCGGGTTTTCCGGGGGGGGGGGCGGGTTGATGATGGTGACGATGGCGGGGGGGGGCGGCGGCAGCTACGGGCCGACGGCGCAGGGGGGTTACGGCTACGGCGGCGGCTACGGCGGCGGAGGAGGCGGGTGGTACGGTGGCGGCGGCGGCGTCGGCCGCGAGGCGGCGGCGGCGACGATGGGCGGCGGCGGCCCTTGGCGCCTGGGATGCGCCGGTGCCTTTGGCTCGTCCTTCCTGCCCCCTCCTCCGCCTCCCGCGCCGCCGATCACCGCGCCTCCGCCCTCGCAACAGCCGACGCCCGCGCAGCCGACGCCGCCGCCCCCCTACTCGCGCGCGGCCGCCGCGCCGCGCGAGGGCCCGTTCTCGCCGCCGTCCGCCCCGCCGCAGGCCGCGCGCGCGCTCTTCCCGCCGCGCCCGGAGCCGCCGCCCGGCGTTGCCGCCGGCGCCCCCCCGGCCCCTCGCCCTCCTCCTCCTCCTGCTGCTGCTGCCGCCCCGGCCTCTCCTCCCTCGCCCCCCTCGTCCGCAGCCGCCGCCGCCGCCTTTTTGCCGGCCACGCTGGACGTGTCGCCCACGCGCCCGCCCTTGCGCGCGCAGCCGTCGCCGCCGCCGCCGCCGCTGGCCGGCACAGAGCGCGAGCGGGGGCAGCAGCTGGAGTCGCCGCGGCAGCCCGTCTCGCTGCGCGCGCACGAGCCCGAGGGCTCGGCGGCGGAAGAAGCGTCGCCACGCCTTCCTCCTCCCGAGCATGAGCTGCCCGCGTCGCCGCCGCCCTCGCCCGCCGCGCTGGAGGAGCCGCAGCCGCAGCCGTCGTCGGCGCGCGGCGAGCAGCAGCAGCAGCAGCAGCAGCAGCAGCAGCAGCAACAACAACAGCCGCAGCAGCCGCCCACCCTCTCCCCCGCCGACTACTCGCTGATGCTCACGGACGAGGCGCTGCGCGCGCTCTTTGGCGAGGGGGCGGGGCAGGCGGCCGAGGCGGCGACGACGCCGTCGGCGGCCACGGCCTCCTCGCCCGCAGAGGTGGCGGCGGCCCTGGCGCTCGCGGCCGCGGGCGCGGACCTCATGCCCTCGCACCCGCCGCCCCCGCCCCTCCCGCAGCAGCAGCAACGGCAGCAGTTCCTGCCGCCTCCGCCGCCGCCGCCGCCGCGCTACGGCGAGGGCTTTTTCTCGGGCATGGCCCCTCTGCCGCTGCCGCACGGGCCGCTGCCCCAGTCGCTGCCCCTGCCGCCGCCCTTCATGCTCGGCCAGCACCGCGCGCGCGCGCCCGCTCCCGGCACCATGGACTCGCCCGCGGGCGGCTTCTTCCTCGCCCCGGCCCTCATGACGTCGCCCTACCCGGAGCTCGCCACCCCGGCGGCCGTCGCCGCCTCGGGCGAGGGCGAGGGCGGGGGCGGCGCCGCCGCCGGTTTTGGCGATGCGCTCCCTTGGCCGCCACCCATCGGCAGCGGCGGTGGCGGTGGCGGCTTTGCCCTCGCCGCCGAGGAGCCGCTCGCGCCCCCTCACCTGCCGACGCAGCCGCGCGTCATGTTCGAGGGCCCCCCGATCTGGCCGCCGCACGGGCACGGGCAGGCGGAGGAGCCGTCGCCGTGGACGCTGCTGCTCGAGGCCCTCCAGCCGCCCGCGCCGCAGCACGGCAGGTTTGGCGGCGGGTTTGGCCGCGGCGGCGGCGGCGGCGGTGGCATCGGGGGCGAGCCGCCGGCCCTGCCGCCGCCCTCGCCGACGGCTGGTGCGCGCGACCGCGGCGCATGAGAAGAGGGAGAGGGTTTGAGAGAGATCGATCCTGTCCCGCAGTTGCGTGAGATCTTTTTGGTTTCGATTTCGATTTCGTTGCCACACGCACAACGCGCAACACCGTCCCTTGCCTTGGTCCCCCTCCCTTTGTCCAACTTTCCGATCGCTCTCGTGAAGACCTCCGCACACAGACACACGCACACACACATACAGACACGCCACCCGAGGGGACTGAGCTGGACGCCCTGTTGCTTTCTTCTTTTGTTTTTCTTTTTCCTTTTTCGCATGATTTTCGACGCGCGTCGACGACGGGGAGGGACGCTCGTTTCCCCCCCGCCCCCCTCCGACATTGGAGCACAGCGAGCGCGCGGCCCGCCCCACCCGAACGAGTGCGCACCGCGTCGCCTCGAAAGTGCATCAGCGCATTTTAGAAGCGTGTAAAAAGTTCAATTGGCGCACATGCGAGTCGGATCGATTTACATACAGGTGGCGCGCGCGGATGGCGCGGCGTTTGGTTGGTTTGCGGCGAACCCCCGAAAAGGAAAAGCAGAACACCATCCTCACTGCGGCGGCGGCGGCTGGTGGTGGTACGGCGGCATCGCCGCGTGCCACATGGCCCCGGGAGTCATCTGATGCTGCGGCGGCGGCGCCGCCGCGGGCATCGCGCCGCCGTGCATCTGCATCATCGGCAGCCCCGGCGGCGCAGGCATAGGCGCGGGCGGCAGCGGGGGCGGCGCGGCGCCCCCCCCCGCGGCGACGGCGCGCGCGGCCGCGACCGCGGCTGCCGCGCCCGCCGCGTACATCCACGCCGTCTGCGCGGCGGCGGCGGCGGGGCCCGCGCCGCCAAAGGGCGGGTGCGGGGGCATCATCTGGTGGTGCTGCTGGTGCGGCTGCTGGTGGTGGTGGTGGTGCTGCTGCTGGGGCGGCGGCGGTTGGGGCGCCTGCGCCGCGGCCGGGTGTCCGCCGCCTCCCCCCCCACCGACGACCGAGGCGTGCCCGACGTACCCCCACGGCGCGGGCGCGGCCTGGTGGGGGTAAGGGGCCTGGGGCTGCTGCTGCTGCTGATGATGATGATGCGGAGCGGGGGGCATGGACTGCGCCTGGTGGTGGTGGTGGTGGAGGTGGTGGTTGTACGGCTGCTGCTGCTGCTGCTGAGCCGGCGGCTGCTGCTGCTGCTGCGGGGGCCCGCGCCACGCCTGCTGCTGCTGCTGCTGCTGCTGCTGCTGCTGCTGCTGCTGCTGCTGCTGCTGCTGCTGCTGCTGCGGCTGGTGGTAGGGCTGCTGCTGCTGCTGCTGGTACGGCTGCTGCTGCTGCTGCTGCATCGGCGCGGCGTAGTACTGCTGCTGCTGCTGCTGGATCGGCGCCTGGGGCTGGAGGTGCATCGGCGGCGGCTGCTGGTAGTGGTGCTGGTGGGGGTGCTGGTGGTGGTGGTGGGGCGGCGGCGGCATTGGCGGCGGCGATTGCAGCGGCTGCTGCTGCGGCTGCTGATGCTGCTGATGCTGCGGGTGGCCCGAGGGATTGCCCGCCGCGGCCGCAGCCGCCGCAGCAGCTGCTGCAGCAGCCGCCGCCGCCATGGCCGCCTTGCCGCTGCCGGGAGGGCGCCCGCGCGGCCGCTTCACGGGCGGCGCGGCGGGGCCGCCGGGAGCGGCGGCGGCGGCGGCCGCGCCTCCTCCTCCAGCCGCCGAAGCCGCCATCCCCCCCATCCCCACCGCCGGCGGCACGATCGGCGCCCCCGGCCGCATGCCCGGCGCGTGGTGCACGTTTTGCTGCCAGCCCTGCCGCCCGAGCTGCGCCGCGCGCGCCGCGTCCACCAGCTGCCGGCGCTTGGCCGCCGCCGCCGCCGCCGCCACCTCGGCCGGCGGGAGCGCGTGCGCGTCTGCCCACTCGGCCGGCGGCTGGGGCTGCTGCTGCTGCTGCGCTTTCTTGCTGCTGCCCTTGGGCGTCGGCTTGGGCTTGGCCACCTGCGGGATCGGCTGCTCCGGGGACGTGGGCGACGCCGAGGCGTCGGCGGCCGGGCGCTTGGCGGTCGTCTGCTTCTTCTTGCCGGCGCCGCCGCCCTTGCCGGCGCCCGCGGCCGGCGGCGACGCGTCGGCGGCAGCAGGAGGAGGGGCAAGGGGGCCTCCGGGCGCCGGCGCCAGCGCCTCTTGCTGCTGCTGCTGCTGCGGCTCTGGCTGCGCGCCTTCGCCAGCCGCCTGCTTCGCAGTGTCGCCCTCTGGCTCCTCATTAGTACCGCCGCCACAGGGCAGCGGCTGCATGAAGTCGTCCGCGCGGAAGGCCAGCGCCGACGCGCGCGGCCGCCGCCCGCCCCCGGGGCCGGGCGTGCGCGAGCGCGCGCGCCGCGACGGCGGCTGGGGCGGGTGCTGCTGGCCCCCGGCGCCGGCGCCGCCGCCGCGCGACCGCTGCGAGGCACCGTCGTCGTCGAGCGTGCAGAGCGAGCTGGCGGGACCGCCGCCCGTCATGGGCTCGCCGTCGGCGCCAAACCCGGGCGGGAGGCGGAGCGGCGCAGCAGCGGCGGCGGCAGCGGCAGGGGCAGCCGCCGGACCAGCAGCAGCAGCGGCGCCACCACCGCTGCTGCCAGCGCCCCCGGCCACGGCCGCCGCGCCCAGCGAGAAGGCCGGCGGCGATGACGGCTGCTGCTGCTGAGAGGCATTGGCGTCAGCACCGGCAGCACCGCCAGCGCCAGCCGCAGCGGCAGCGGCAGCGGCAGCGGCAGCTCCTCCTGCGGCGCCCGCGAGGAGCGGCGGCCGCGCGACGGGCCTCCCCGCCGACCCCGGCACCGCCGCTGCGCCGCCCGCGCTGCTGATGCGCCCGCGGCTGGGCAGGGGCGGCCGGCCGTTGTTGTAGTTGTTGTTGATGTTGCCGTCGGGAGGTAGGCCGTTGACGGCAGCCGCTGCCGCCGCCACCCCACCTGCCGCCGCCGCCACCGCCGACGGCCCGCTGACACCCGGCGGCCGCGCGCGCGCCGCCGCCCCCTTGGCGCCGTTGCCGCCGCCGGCCCGCTTGCGCCGGCGCTGCCGGGCGCCGCGAGCGCGCCGTTGGCGGCGGGAGGGGTCGACGCGCGCGCCGGGGTGCCGGCAGGGCCGCGCTGCGAGCCCGTCCCCGGCCGCTCGTCGGCCGCCGCCTGCTGCGCCACTGCCGCAAACCTCCGCCGCGCGCCGCACGCCGCGGCGTGGCGGCCCCAGCGCGCGAGCAGCACGACGCGCCCGCACCCGCGGCACGAGACGAGCGGGCAGCGCGAGGCCAGGGACGGGTCGGGCGCGAACACCGCCAGCGGGGAGGGGTCAAGGCCCGGAATCGTCACGGGGGTCATCATCGTCGTGGTGGTGGTTGCTGGCAGGGCTGCTGCTGCTGGTGCGGCGGCGCCGGCCGCCGCGCCGCTTCCTCCCCCGGACGACGACGGCGCGCGCGCCGCCTCGGCCGCGGCGGCGGCCGCCATCACGGCCGCGGCCGTCGCGGTGGACGCGTCGCTGCCGCCGCCCGGGTCGCTGCTGCCGCCGCCCGCTCCTGCCGCCCGGGTCGCTTCTGCCGCCGCCGCCGCGGCCGCCGCCGCCGCTGCCGTCGCCCCCCGCTCGGCCGCGCGCCGGCCCCACCAGGGGCCCCACGTCGGCATGGCCTGGCCCCCGGGGCGCGCCGACACGGCGCCGAGCCACCCGAGCTCCTCGGGCTCGGTGAAGGTGGTCGCCTCGACCGCGCGCACCTCGACCGCGTACACCTCCAGGTCGCCCTGGCGGTCCTGCCGCCGCTCCTCCTGGTCGTCGTTGTCGTCCTCCTCCTCGGCTTTTGGGTGCTGCTGCTGCTCGGCGGCGCCTCTTGTCGTCCTCGCCGCCGCCGCGCCGCCGCCGCCGCCTCGCCGGTCATGCTGCTGCTGCTGCCGCTTGCGCGCGGGTGCCCTGTCCTCCGCGTCGCCGCTCGTCGCGCGGTCGGGCCCGTCCTCGCCCAGCGGGTCGGACGAGGCGGCGGCGGCGGCGCGCGGTCGCCGCCGCGACGACGCCGGGGGCTGCTGCTGATGGGGGGCCGCCGCTGCGGCCGCGCCGCCGCTGCCGAGATCCGACGACAGCACCGCCGCCGTCGCCGCGGCCGCGGCGCTGTCCCTGTTGGTTGTTTGATGGAGAGATTGGATCGAGAGGGGAGGGGTGTGTCAGAGAGAGGCACACACGGTCGCAAAGCGGGCACATAGGTAGATAGGTGGCAGCAGTGGTTTTGCGGCGGCCGCGGCCGCCGCGCGCGCCGCCGCCGCCGCCGGCCGCGCCTCTCGCCTCTCTCTCTCCGCCCGCCGTCGTTGGCCGTTTCGAAAGAGGCCGTTTCGACTCACCAGAACGTGGCCGCGCGCATCATGACCCCCGCCTCGGGATCGGGGTTGAAAGGGAGCGCGGCGAGCTGGTGTGGCGGGCTCGCGCGCGCTCTTTGGCTCGCGTCGAGGGTGGAGGGCAGTCGAGCGCTTGCTCCTCCTCCTCCTTCCCACCCTCTTTGCACAGTTGCCTCTCGCGCGACGCGCCCTACGGCGGCGCAGCGGGCCCCTGCGGCGCGCGCGCGAGGGGCGCGGCCGGACGGGCCGTTGATGCCGCACCAGCGACGACGCGGGCGCGCGCGGTCGAGCGACGGCGCGGTCGAGCCGAGTCGACGTCTCCCGACCGTGGACTGTGTTTTTTCGGGTGCGCGCTGTGGCGCGCGCGGTGCGTGGCGTGCGTTTGGGCTGTAATGCAAAGAGCTATTTGCCTGTTGCGCTATAGGTCCTAAGGATTCGAAGAGAGAGAGAGCGAGTGCGAGTGCGTGGCGCTCGAGAGGGAGAGAGAGCGCGGCGACCTGAAGGAGGGGGCGACGGCGCATCGTCGCCCCCTCCACCTCCCCCCACCCCCCCCCCACCCCCGTCCAAAAACATCGTCACCCTCGAGGAGGAGGAGGAGGCACCGCCACCATCGCCGCGCGCTCCAGCACGTCCCACGCCCTGCCCGTCCCCAGCTCCACCACGCCGACCGCGCCGCCCGCCACCCCAGCCAAAAACGCAAAGGCGCCGCCCGCGGCCGAGCGGCCCCCGCCCCCGGGCGTCGCCTCGTCCGCGTCCAGGAAGGCGAGCGGGGGGCGGGCCCCGGCCGTGGCGAAGACAAGGCGCGGGCGCGCGGCGGTAGGGCCACCACCTGTCGGGGGCGGGAGCGAAATGCCAGCGGCGGCGGCCGCGGCGGCCCCTGCCGACGCGGCCGCGCTCGCGAGCGGGAGCGCCGCGGTGGCGGCGTGGATGGGCGCGGCGAGCAAACGCTGCGCGGCGGCGGCGCGCGCGGCGATCATGGCGCCCGCGGCGGTGGCCATCGAGGAAGGAGGGGCGGGGCCTGCGCCTGCACCGCCGCCGCCCACGGACGCCGCCGCCGCCGCCGCCGCAGCAAAGCCGCCGTTGGCCGCGGCCGCCAGGCACGGCAGCAGGTCTCCCGGGCGGTAGCCCAGGCACGCGGCGCCCAGGCGCGGGCCCAGGCTGCCCTGCACCTCCCAACGCTGGAAGTGGAGCGGGGGCACGCCCAGGGGCGGCGGCGAGAGGGCGGGCGGGCCGCCGGTGGCCGCCGCCGCCATCGCCCTTGCTCTCCTTCGGCGGCTGTTGCTGTTGCCAACGTCGTCCTCGTCGCCCTCTTCCTCCTCCACCTCCCGAGCCTCCTCCTCCTCCCGCCGCCGCAGCATGCGCAGGTGCATGCGCAGGTCGTGCGCGGTGATGCGCGCGACGGCGTCCGGGTACGTCACCGTGACGTCCTCGACCGGGTCGTCCGCCCTAAGGCCCGCGCCCGCGGCGCGCAGCGCCAGCGCGAGCACCGGGCGCACGAGCGCCGCCGCGGCCGCCGCCGCCGCCGCGTCGCCCGCGCTGCCGCCGCCGTCTCCTCCTCCCGCGGACCCGGATGCCCCGTTGCCGCCGTTGCCAGGGCCGCCACCGCCGCCTCCCCCTCCGCTGCCGCCACCGCCGCCGCCGGCCGACGTGACGGCCGCGGCCGCCGCGGCCGACGCCACCGCCGCGGTCGAGCCGGCGTGCAGGCGCTGCCGGAACACGACGCGGCCCGTGCGCGGGCAGTGAATCTGCAGGAAGCCGTCGGCCGTGCCGCTCAGCAGGCACGCGTCCTCGAGCAGCGCCTCGGCCTGGGGGGTGAGGGCGGCGGGGTCGGGGGGGGCACCGGCGGGTTTGTTGTTCTTTTTGTTGTTGTTGGTGTCGTGGTTGTTGTCGCTGTCGTTTCTCCTGGGCGCTCGAGAGGGCGGCGAATCGGCAACAGCGGGCGGCGGCCGGGGCCTGAGCGCCGTGAACCACATCATGCACGTGATGTCGCTGCGCGAGCGGCGCACGGGCGCGCGGCGGCGGCGGCGCGTCGGGGGGCGCGTCGACGGCGGCGGCGCTGGCTCGTCGTCCTCCTCCTCCTCCTCCCGGGGCGAGGGGGACACGGGCACGAGCACAAGCCGGCGGCCGCGCGAGATGGCCAGCCAGCGACTGTGGGGGTGAGGTTTGGGGGGGGGGGGTGAGAGTTGAGAAGACTCGGGGGCGCGCGAGCGGCGATGGCCGCGCGGCGGCGGCGCGCGCGCACGCCCGTGGCTCGAAACGCTCAACTCACAGCGACGGGTGGAGCGCGGTGCAGACGTCGCCGCCCACGGGCGCCTCCTGGCGCATCCATGCGCCGATGCCCAGGCTGACGGCCGCCTGCTCGATCTCGACGCGCATGGTTTGGTTGTTGGGGCGGGGGCGGTTTCGGGAGAAGGCGGGGGCTCTCCGCTCTCTCTCTCTCGCTGGCGCGCGCTGAGAAAGTAAGGCCGCTCGGGCGTTTTAGGAGGCGATCGTTGTCATGGTTGCCGCGCTCGATGGCGTTGTGGTTTTTGTTTGCGGGAGAGAGGCAAGCGCTGTGTGGTGTGTTGATGCCGCCGGCGTCTGCTTCTGCGCGCGCGCGCGCGGTTGAGAGCGGCGTCGCGTCGGGCTCTCTCGCTCGTCGTCAACGAGAGACGCCCCCCACCAGAAAAAGAACACCAAGTCGACGATGTTGTTGTACAGCAGAGATCTGAAACTAATGAACCAAAACCCCCTCATCGCCGCGCGTCCGCCTTCTTGCCGCTGCTGCTCTTCACCCCCCCGCCCTGCTCCTCGCGGCTCCCCACGGGCGATTGGCCCAGCCTCGAGTCGTACAGCGCGAGGTCGTCGCGCACGCTGTGCCGCAGCAGGTTTGAAAACTCCTCCCTGCTGATGCGGCCGTCGCCGTTCTCGTCGGCCTCGCGCATCATGCGCTTGGCCTCGGCGACGCGCTCGCGCTCGGCCTCGGCAAGCAGCTCGGCGCTCGGGGCCGCCGCCGACTGCTGCGGGCCGGCTGCGCCGCCGCCGTCGCGGCTGCTGCCCGGGCTGCTGCCGGGGCTGTTGTTGACGCTGCTCGCGCTCGCGCGCGCGGGGGAGAGGTAGGCCGGGGGCAGCTCGGCGAGCAGCTCGTCAAGGTCGATGAAGCCGTCGCCGTCGCGGTCGAGGCGCGCAAAGGCCGCGGCCACGTAGCCGTCCCACTCGCCACCTGTTGAGCCGCCGCCGTTGCCGCCCTCCTCGCTGCCGCTCATCACGGCAGGCCAGTCGATCATGGTCGCAAGGAACTCGCTGTCCTGGAGGCTGCCGTCGCGGTTGAGGTCGATGGCGGACATGAGCTGGCGCACCTCGCCCTCGTTGACCATGTAGCCCTGTGTTTTTTGTTGGGGTTATTTGGGGGGGCTCGGGGTTTTGGTTTGTTCTTGTGAGCGGGGGGGGGGGGGGGGGGGGGGGCGTGTTGACGGGCGTGTCGGAATGCGCGCGCACGCACGCGCTGCAGACCGGCGCAGGCACCCGACGTCAACCCACCTCCTCCCGCAGCCCCGCGGCCAGCTCGTCCACCGACAGCTCCCCGTTGCCGTCCGAGTCGAGGCGCGCGAACAGGTCCCGCAGCGCGCACGCCACGCCCGGGAGCCTCCCCGCCCGCCGCATCTCCTCGGTGATCAGCCTGAGCACCACCTGCTTTAGGTGCGCGTACGTGGCGTAGCGCTGGAGGCGCTGGACGACCGAGCCGGCCAGGGGGCTATCGGCGGCGAGGCCCGAGCCCTCGCGCAGCCACTCGTGGTCTGGAATTTTTTTCGGTGGGTTGGTGGGTTTTGGGTTTGGTGGGTTTTTTGTGGGTTGTGGGGCGGGAGGAGAGTCCGCGCCAGTCGGGGTCGCGGCAAAGCACAGAGAGAGAGCGGGGCGGGGAAAGACGCGCGTGGCGCCGTTTCCCCCATCTTCCGCAGACGCCCGTGGTCATGACCCCCCCCCCCCCCCTTCCTCCCTCCCTCCCTCACCGAGCGCCTCCGCGGCGGAGGGCCGCATCACCGGGTTGCGCTGCAGCAGGCGCTCCAGAAAGTCGCGCGCCGAGGAGGACAGCGCCCCGAGCTCGGGCGCCTCCCAGTCCACGGGGGTGGACAGCACCGCCTTCCACACGTCCGCCAGGGTCTCCTCGCGCACGTCGTCCCAAAAGGGGAACCGCCCCGTGAGGAGCTGGTACGCGAGCATCCCCACGCTCCACAGGTCGGCCTTCTCGTCGTAGCACTGCATCACGAGCTCGGGCGCCATGTAGGCCGGGGTCCCCGAGCGGCTGGTGAGTTTCGGCTCGTGGGGCGCGTGCCGGATGGCGAGGCCGAAATCCGTCGCTTTTAGCGGGGCGTCCTCGTCGGTCGACAGGAACAGGAAGTTGTCGGGCTTGACGTCGCGGTAGACGATGTTCTTGGCGTGGCACTGCGCGATGAAGCGCAGGATGGCGCGCACGATGCGGGCGATCGAGGCCTCCGAGTGCGCGCGGCGCGCCACGCGCTCCAACAGCGCCCCGCCCTCGCAGAGCTCCATGACGAGGTGCACCGCCGTGTCGTCCTCCAGGGCCTCGCGCAGGTGCACGGCGTTGAGCGATGTGCCCAGCTGCTGCATGACCTCGATCTCGGCGCGCAGCTTGAGGAGGTAGCTGGGTTTGTTAAGTTTTTTTTTTTTGGGGGGGGGGGGGGGGGGGGGGCGGGGGTTTTGAGTCTCGTTGCTGTCGCCGGCGGAGGAGCGAGCGGGCAGAACGGCCCGTCGAGGGGACACCGACGTCAGGGGCGCCCTCCCAAAGGCACTCCGGGCCAACAAGACTCACCGCGGCGTCGCGGGCCCCCTCTTGGGCGCCTTTGGGATGGTCTTGACCGCGTGCCGCATGCCCGAGTCGACGCTGATGGCCTCGCGCACGACGCCGAAGGAGCCGGCGCCCAAAACGCGCCCCAGGTAGTACCGCGCCGTGAGGTCGCGCGGGTACCCAAAGACGTGGGTGATGTCCTGGGGCGTGAGCTCGGTGCGGGGGGGCAGGCCGAGGACGCCCTCGTCGGCGGCGCTGGCGACGTAGTCGACTGAGCGGGCGGGGGCCAGGGGGCGGCGGGCACGGGGGTGGCGGCGGGCAGCGGCGGGGGCGGCGGCGCGCGGCGGCGGCGGCGAGGGCGCGGCGGAGGACGCCGACACCGGCGGCGGCAGGGCCGGGGCGGCGGCGGCTGCGACCGCGCGCGCGGTGCGGCGCGGTAGCAGGGCATGGCTGGCGGCGATCGGGCGCCCCGTAGCGGCGGCGGCCGAGGGCGGCAGCGCGCGCCTCATCACGAGGTCGAGGAGGAGGGTTGTTCTGGGAGGAGCAGGGAGGGTTTTTTCGGGGCGATTGCGCGGTAGCAATGAGCGCGCTCTTCGGGCGTACTGGGGCCTGGGCGTCGAGATTCCGGTGCGAACCTTGCGCCTACGTAGTTGGGGCGGCCTGCCGAGCTTCGAAGGACGCGCGGCTGCGCGGAGAGAGAGAGAGACAGAGGGCGAGAGGGAGAGACAGGGCCTCCTCCTCCTCTCGTGCTCTTTTGTCGCGCTTGTTGGGGGGCGCTCGCGGGATGCGGATCGATTGATAGAGGACTTTGGGACGAAGTGCTCGCGTTCTGGGTCAGACGATCCCGAGCGCGCGCTCCCTGTTGAGAGGAGGAGCGCCGTGCGGTGCTGACGCGCGCCACCGCGCCTCGTCGCGCCTCGTCGCCGTCGCACCGCGCGCGCGCGCTCTCTCATCAAGTGCGCGAGCGCGCGCCCCGCTTTCCCCCAATCTGTACTACTCTCACTCTGTTGACGCCTCAGCGATCCCCCCCCAAGAAATATCCGGATCGTGTCGTCGAGAAGAGAGCAGAGAAAAAGGGTCGACGCCCGACACCACCCCGCTCTCTCTCTCCGCCCGCGCCCAAACACACAACCCCCCCCAAATACCCCCCCAACAAGCGACCAAGAATGCAGACCTCCATTCGCCCACACTCGGCGACGCGGATACGCCCACCGCCGCCGCAACTAGGCAGGCGGCGCCCCGCCGCGATCGTGTCCGCGTCGCGGCGAGGCGGCGGCGGCGCCACCCTCTCCTCGGCGCCGCCCCCGCAGCTCTCCGGCGTCCCGCCCTCGGCCGACCGCCCCGTCCTCGTCACGGTCGAGGCCGACGGCTCCGACAGCTGGCGCCTCGAGCAGGTCGGCGAGTGGCTCGCGGCCGGGGCCGTGGGCGTCGTCCCCACCGACTCCTTGCCCGCCGTCGTCTGCGACGCCGACAACCGCGCGTCTGCGCTGAGGCTCTTTGACGCGTGCGGCCTCGACCCGAAAAAGCAGCTGTCCGTGATCGTCTCGTCGCTCTCGGACGTGGCGCTTTTCACCACGGGGTTTCCCGCGGCCACGGTACCCGGTCGCGGGGACCTGTTCAGCGCCGCCAAGCGCGTGTTGCCCGGGCCCTACACGTTTATCTTGCCGGCCGCCAAGCGCCTGCCTGCGCAGGTGGTGGACCGCCAGCGGGGGACGGCCAAGCACCGCCGCACGGTGGGGGTGCGCCTGCCCGGGGACGGGGTGACGCGCGCGGTCGTCCGGGCCATGTCGGAGGCGAAGCGGGCGGGCGGGAGGATGGGGCAGGGGGCGGAGGCGCTCGAGGGGGCGGCCTTGCTGGCGCACTCGGTGCACGGGGCCAAAGGAGGAGGAGGGGGAGGGGGAGGATCGGGCGCGGCGCGGAAGAAGCGGCGGCGGGGCGGCGGCGGCGGCGACGGAGAGGGGTGGGAGGAGGACGAGGAGGAGGGCGAGGGCGTCGTCTTGGCGGAGATGGTGCCGGACGCCGGGGAGCTGCTCGAGGCCTACTCCAGGGGCCCCGCCGGGCCGCTCGACTTTGTGGTGGTGGTCGCGGAGCAAGGAGGAGGGGGAGGGGGAGGAGGAGGAGGGGGCGGGGGAGGGGGCGGCGGCGCGGCGGCGATGGCGGTGCCGTCGACCGTCGTCGACTGCACCGGGCCGGTGCCGGTGGTGGTGCGGCGGGGGGCCGGGGACCCGTCGATGTTTGAGGAGTGATATGAAGGAGATGTTTGAGGAGTGAAGGAGGCTCTTTAGTTCTATAGGGGGTGCTGTCGTCGTGTCCTGCGTTTTGAAAAAAGGCTGGAGAAAGAGGAAACAGTGAGACAGAAAGGGGGCTTGCGGCGCGCGACGGGACGGCGCGCCCGAACAAAACGGCGCGGCGCTCTCTCTTCCTCCCTCCCTCCTCCGTTCGCGCTAGCCCACCACTACCATCCTTTCCCACCAAATCGCCTCGTTGGAGATTGCCGATCCGCCAAAAAAGCACAGACCACGATCGCCCGCTCCCGGGCACGCAGCCTCTTCTTCGTCCTCCTAGTCCTCTCCCCCCCCGCCCCCCCCCGGCCCCTCTCTCTCGCCGTGGCGCTCCTCTTCGCGCATGCACCGGCCCGCGCACTCGCTGACAGTACTACTCGCGACCGATCAACAACGACCCCACCAGAAACCCGCCCCCACCTGAAATCCAGCGCTTGACTTTCCCGGCCAAGCCATGCCGGGCGCCGCCAAAAGGGGCGACGTCTACAGGGCGGTCGTCAGCGGCAAGAACGCCGATGAGGTGCTACGCGCGATAGAGGCGAGCGGCCGCACGCCCGCGCGCCGGATCGCCGCCGTCAACGAGCCCGGCGGCCCGCCCGGCGACGAGATGACGCCCATCTTATGGGCCGTCCACCACGGGACCACCGACGTCGCGCGCGTCCTTTTGGATAACGGCGCCGTGTGGCCCTCCCTTCTTTCCGCGCAAGCGCAACCCCCCGCCATGCGCCTCACCCTGAGCATGTGCATCGCACACAACGCGGTGGCCGGCGCGCGCGCGGCCCTGCGCGAGGCGCCCGCCCTGGTCCACGCGCGCCTGCCGTATCGCCCCAGCGGGGGATGGGCCACCGTGCTTGGGGCGCGGTTTGGCCCGGACGAGGACGTGGAGAGGGAGACGCGCGGCCTACGAAGGCGCATCGGCGAGCACTTGTCCGACGCGACGTTCTGGTGCACGCACCTGCATATGACATTGGAACCGATGAGGGATGAAATTGGGATCGACTTGCCCCCGCAGCTCGAGATCCTAACGATGCTCGTTCGCGAGTTTTGCGCGGACGTCAACGCCCAGGACAGCGAGGGCAACACGCTCGCGCACTGGCTCACGGTGCAGTGCGGCCGGCACGAGGAGACGCTGGAGCTCCTGTTGCGACTCGGATTAGACATCAATCGCGCGGCCAAAGACCGGCATACAGCGCTGATGCAGATGTCGAACGAGCGTGATCTGCTGTGCGGTTACGAGGGGGCCCCGAAGAAGGCGGTGTTCCGCAGCGAGCCGGTCGTCGCGTGCGTGCGGGCGATGCTTGCGGCGGGCGCGCGGGCCGCGGGCGTCTTTGACGTCAACGGCCTTAGCGCGCTCTCGTGCGCGGCCAAGCGCGGGCATCCCGAGGTGGTGCGGCTGCTGCTGGAGGAGGGCGGGGTGCCGGCGAACGAGACCAACCCGCGCACGGGGGCGACCGCGCTGCACACGTGCTGCCCGGCGGCCAAGTACTACTCGCTCGCGCCCGTCGCCGAGCTCTTGCTCGTGGGCGGTGGCGGCGATGGCGGCGGCGGCAGCAACAACAAAATCGACCCGCGCGCGCGGGACAAGGGCGGCGCCACGCTCGTCCACGCGTGCGCGCTGCGCGGCGACGTCGACACGCTGCGCCTGCTCATCGAGCGCGGCGGGGCCGGGGGGGTGGCGGACGACTGCGCGCTGCTCGACAAGCGCGGGATGACGCCGCTGCTCTTGGCGTGCGAGGGCCACGGGGAGTACGACCCCTGCGACACGCCCGAGTTTGTTGTTGCGATCCTCCGCGCGACGCCGCGCGCGGCGCGGCGCGCCGTGCGCCCCTCCGACGGGCGGTCCGCTATAGATCTTCTTCTCGAGCGCAAGACGCCCGCCGCCGCGCTGTCCAGGAAGGAGGCGTGGTTCGCGGGCGTCGTGCGCCGCCTTCTGGCGGCAGGGTGCCCCTACGCGAAGCGGAACGCCAAGGCCGTGCGCGCGATCGAGGCGGAGCCGGAGGGCGCGGTGGCGGCGGCGGCGGCGGCGGCGGGGCGCCAAGTGGGATGATGATGATCGCGGCGGCGGGGGGCGCGAAGTGAGGACTCCTCACTGAGGAGGTGGCGACGGCGGCGCGGGCGCGTGGCGCGCCACCTCTCAGCACGGCGGACGCAAAGGAGATACGACGCCTCTCGCATTCCCGGGAAACGAGCACACGTACAAACACCTCACCAATCGCCAATATTTTATCGAAGAACGCACAAAGACCCCCCCATTGCACACGTGCGACAAACCGCTTTCGAATCATGACGAGGAGGGGGGCAATCAACAACTCGATTTGAAGAAGGAACGCGCCCCCGCAAATGAAGCGCAGCGCGACCCCTTTGTCGCCCCAGCACAAGCGGCATCACCATGCGTCGGTGGTGGTGGTGGTCGAGGACCCGCCGGCGGCCGGGTGGCGCCTGACGCGCAGCAGCAGCAGCGGAGACGTCGCGACCAGCAGCGACAAGGGCGGCGGCGGCGGCAGCGGGACGCCTGCGGGCGCGTCGCCCCCCGCCACCGACCCGGCCCCTCCTGCCGACCAGCAGCAGCAGCAGCAGCAGCAGCACGCCGCGCTCGCGCGCCACGCGTGCGCGCGGGGCAAGCAGCCGCTGTCGTCCCCCGCGCGCGCCTACCGCGGCACGCGCAAGCGGCCCGAGGCCTTTATCGCGCGCTCGCCGTCGGCGTCGTCGTCGCAGCCGCCGCCGCCGCATGCCCCGCGGGCCCCTGCCGCGGGCGGCGGCGGGGGGCCTAAGCGCGCGCGCCTGCTGGTGCTGCGGTCGCCCGCGGCCAAGGGGCGGGCGGCTGCATCGGCGGCAGCAGCCGCGGCAGCCGCCGCAGCGGGGATGGGCACGGCGAGCCCCTCTCCTTCGCTGGCGGGGGGTGTTTTGGGTCAGCAGCGGCGCGCCGCCTCGCCGTCCCCCCCACCGCGCGCGGCGGCAGGAGCAGCCGTAGCAGCAGCTGCTGCTGATGGCGCCCCCACGACGTCCTCCTCTCCCGCCCAGCAGCAGCCCCCGCGGCCCATGTCGCGCCGCGAGGCGCTAGGCAAGACGCCCGCCGTCCCCGTCCCCGCGGCTCCCCCCCCTCCCCTGCCGCCGCCCCCCCGCGTGGCCGCCGCTGCCGCAGCCGCCGTTGCCAAAGACTCCGACGCCGACGCCGGCGCAGCAGCAGCAGCAGCAGCAGGCTCGCCCATGGCCCTGGACGGCCTGCTCGGCGGCCTCTCTCTCGGCGGTGCAGCAGCAGCAGCAGCAGCAGCGCCTGCCGCCGCCGCCGCCGCCGCCGCCGATGCCGACCCGTCGCGCTCCGGCCCGAGCACCCCGATCCGCCCCTCGTCGACGGCCGAGGGCCCGCCGCGCAGACCGCGCTACATCTCCTTTTTGACGGGCGAGTGGGCGCGCGTGCGCGCCGCGCGGGAGCTGGAGATGGCGGCCGCGGTCGAGGGGCTGAGGCTGCGGGAGGGGGACGGGGAGGAGGAGGAGGAGGAGGGACGAGGCGGCGCCGGGGCGTGAGTTTTCTCGAGGAGGGGTTTGGACGCCCGGAAAAACAATAAGTATAGCCTTCGGACTTCGAAGATCGCATCGAACGAGCCCTGTCTGTTATCTCCCCGGAACCAAGAACAGCTTGCTGCGTTTGCGTTTGCGTCTTTCTCTCGTGGTGTGGTGCGCATTGTCTAGTTTTTTATGCGCGTTGGGTCGGCCGTGGCGCCGTGGCGCAACAAACCGAAACCAAAACCAAAAACACCCGCCTCATCCTCCATCATCCAAACTTGAACGCGCTCGCCGGGATCATCACCGTCGCCGCCGACGCGCGCAGCTCTATCATGCCCCCTGCTCCTCCTCCTCCTCCCCCGGCTCCTCCCGCCCGCTGCGCGGGCGCGCCCGCCCCCTGCAGCGGCACCAGGAAGCACGAGCACTTGTCGGCGCCCGCGGCCACGCCCTGCCGCACCTGGTACTCGAGCGCCAGGTCCGTGTCGATGCGCTCGACGTGCTCGGACAGCGCCGACTGCAGCGTCGCCAGCGTCACCGACCCCTTGGACACGCGCTCGAGCAGCTCCCGGCCGGACCCCTCCCCGCCGCCCGACTGCCGCGCGCCGTCGACCAGCCGCCGCCGCTTGGGGCCCGCCTGCGCCGGGGGCGCCTCGGCCATCGCCTGCAGCACCCCCCACAGCGCGTTGCACGCGTCGGGGATGTACTTGGTCAGGTTGCGCCGCCGCTGCGCCTGCTCGCGCGCGGCCTGCCGCCGCGCGATCTTGGCGCGCAGCTGCGCGCCGCACGCCTGCAGCGCCGCGCGCACGGCCGCAACCATCTCCTCGATGTCGTCCCCCACGTACTCTTTTCCCGCCCCCTTGAAGGGGATCTTGGTGCTGACGATGCTGACGAAGACGCCCACGCGGTCGGTGGCCTGTTTGTTTTGGGGTTATTTTGGGGGGGGGGGGGGGGGCGGGGGGCGGTTGATGAGAGGGGTTCTCCCCGGCGGCGGCGTCGAAACGCTCTCGCCCCGCCAACCCCGCAAAAACAAAAACAAAGCAAACGCCGCCTCGGCTAATTCCCTCCTCACCTGGTTGATCTTGTACGATGCCCAGTTGACGCGCTTGGTCGCCGTGCGCGTCACCACGTCCGACCCGGCCTCGAACAGCAGCGGGATGCGGTTGGCGAAGCGGTGCGTGTTGATCCCTGGCTTCATGTCGCGGCCGCCGACGCTCACGGCGGCCTCGACGATGAACGCGTGCCCCTCAAACACGCGCACGTCGCCCTGGTGCGTGGCGATCAGCTCCGGGTTGAGCTCCTTCATGACGCCCAGGCGCAGGTTGTACTCCCCCGCGGGCGACAGGTGCGCGCCCGAGGGGTCGCGGAAGCGCGCCTCGCGCAGGAGGTGGTGCAGGCGCGCCGCCTGGGCGGCCGTCGCCGCTTTGGGGTCGGTGTCGGCCTTTAGGCCTGCCCCCCGGAGCTCGGCCAGCAGCCTGAGCGACAGGGCCTTGTCGACGGCGTCAAACTCGCGCGCGAGGAAGGCGGCCATGGTGGGGGCGCGCGTGTCGGCGAGGAGGCGCTTGACCTGCTCGAGGTCGACGGAGGAGGGGTGGTGGCGCGTGACGGCGGGCGGGGGGGGCATGGCGTCGGTGCGGCGCTTGAACAAGAGGCGGAGCGAGCCGGGCGGCGGGGGCACGCCGCGGGTGCCGGGGGGCGGGGCGCCGCGCTCGGCGGCGGCGGCGGCGGCGCGCTCGGGCACAAACGTAAAGGCGAACTGGGCGTAGGGGGTGATGACGGCGATCTGGCGGAGGTACTTGAGGATGTAGGCGCGGTACTTGGTCCAGTTGCCCTCGATCGTCACGCTCAGCTCGGCGCCCCGCCACCTTTGCGGCTGCTGCTGCTGCTGCTGCGTGCCGCCGCCCGCCGCCGCCCCCACCGCGCCCGCGCCCGCCGCCCCTCCTCCGCCTCCCCCCTGCGGCTGCTGGTGCGCCTCCTTGCTCACGTGGTGCACCGTCGGCTCGTTGCGGTGGATGTCGATGTCCAGCACGTACCGCGACACAAAGGGAGACCCGGTCGTGGCCGCGCGGATCTCAAATGGCAGCCCTGTTGTCATTTTCGACCAAATCAGGGCCATCTTGGCGCCCAGGCCAAACTTCCCCCGCGTCTGCCGCACGCCGTACTTTGTGCCGCTCAAAACGCGCCCCAGCATGTCCGGGATGTCATCGTGCGGCATCCCCGCGCCGTTGTCGCGCACGGTGACGCGGTAGTACTGGGCGCCCGCCGTGCGCTGCGCGGCCTGGGCGTTCTGGGCGGCCTGCACGGCGGCCGTGGCGGCAGCGGCGGCGGCGGCGGCCGAGGCGGCGGCGGTGCCGCCCTGCGCGCGGGCGGCGGCCTTGGCGGCCTTCTCGCGCTCCTTGAGCTCGCGGGCCTCGCGTTTCTGTTGGTGGTTGGGGTTGTTGGGGGTTGTTGTGTTTGTGGGGGGAAGAGGGTTGAGCGGGTGGGAGGGGGGGGGAGGGCAGCGGGCTGCTTTAGGCGACGAGGCGGGCGGCCGTGGCCGTCGCGCGATGCCGGCGTCGCGCGATGCCGACTAAAGCCCGCTCCCCGCCTCCTCTCCCTCACCTTGCGCGCGTCGTCGGTCTCGTGGTCCTGGTAGAGCTCGGCGTCGATGCGGTCGTGGTTGGCGATGCCGCGCATGGCGTTGAGGCGGCGGTGCGAGATCTCCTCGCTGTTTGGGGGGGTTGGGGGGGGGGGGGGTCGTGAGGGGGTGGGTGGGGGGGAGCGTGAGAGCGGGCGAGAGCGCGCAGACGGCCCTCAAGCGGCGGCGGCGGCTGGAGTACACGCACTCACATCGTGATCTCGATGAGCGGCAGGGCGCTCACGGACTCGGCCGAGTCGAGCGAGTTCTCGACCAGCTCGCGCACGGTGGTGTACAGGCACTTGCCGGGCTGTGTGGTTTGGGGGGGGGGGGGTGGGGAGGGCGTGAGCGAGAGCGCAGACGCGGCGCGGCGCTGATTGCGAGCGTGCGTCTCGTCCTCAAGGTGGCACGCACGTTGTCAAAGCCCGCGATGTTCTTGTTCTCCGCGAAGAACTCGGCGGGGCTCTTCTGCTGCAGCGTGGCGGGGCCGCCCCCGACCGCGCCCTTGGGCGCCATTGATTGGGGCGCGCGCGGGGTTGGGGGGTAAAACGCTTTCGCCGACAGGGGTCGTTCCTCTCTCTCCTTTCCGCGGCCCTGTGTGCCGCGCGGGGTGGGCGGATCAGGGGGCGCGCGGGCGCAGCAGAGAGATATGTTCGAGACGGAGAGGCCGCTCGATCGCGCGCGCGCGCTTGTGCGAGAGACGCGACACGAGAGAGAGAGAGAGAGAGAGAGTCGATGTGCGCGACTGTTTTTGAAAGCAAGGGTGGGTGAAGAAGCAAAAAAACAAGAGTCAAGCGTATCGGGAGGGGTGGGTCAGGCGCGTCAGGAGTCGCAACAAAGAGTCCGCCACGGTCGAGGCGCGCCGCTGGTTTGAGGAGGAAGCGGAGGAGGAAGCCGCCTCGCCGCCGTCGCCGCCGTCGTCCTCCGCCGTCGCCGCAAACGCCGCCGCCGCCCGCCGAGCGCGCCGCTCGACCGCCCTCCCCGCCGCCAGTAGGCCCAGCGCCGCGACCGCGCCCGCCGCGCCCCCGAGCAGCGGCACGGCGTCGAGGCGCACGGCGGCCAGGCCGGGCAGCAAGGGAGCGACCGCCGCCGCCGCCGCCGCTGCCGCAGAGGAAGACGACGCCTCGCCAGCGCGCAGCGCCGCCACCACAAACGGCGCGAGCGCTGCCACCTCAAACGCGCGGTGCCAGTGCCAGCGCTTGCGGCGGTTGAGGACCGTGGCGGCCAGGAAGAGCGCGAAGAGGGCGCCGGCAGACCCGGAGCCGGCCAGCGCCGCGACGGCCGCGCGGCGCGCCGCCGAGGAAGAGGAGCAGGCCGCCGCCGCCGAAATGGCCGCGAGCGCGCCGCCCGCGCCGCCGGCCACCCAAACCGCCCAAAGCCCCCCGCCGCCCTCGACGCTCTGCACCTGCCGTCCGAAGAGGTAGCCGAAGAAGAGGTTGCGCGCGAGCAGGGAGGAGGAGGCGCACGCGAAGCTGTCGGTCCAGACGGCCCACCAGCGAGGGCCGGCGAGGGCCGAGGCGACGAGCGACGACGACGAGGACGAGGAGGACGACGCCAAAGAGGCCGCGTTGAGCGCGAGCGCGCGCCACAGGCCCAGGCCCAGCGCCGCGTCCAGGAGCCACACGCCCGCGAGCGCCAGCAGCAGGGCGTGCGCGGCCGTGAAGGGCGGCGGCGTGAGGGCCGAGGACGACGTCGCGCCGATGCCCATGCCGTCGCCGAGGGAGGAGAGCAGCAGCGACGACGAGGACGAGGACGACGACAACGACGCCGACTGCCGGCGCTGCTCCTGGCGCTCGTGCAGGAACTTGTCCGTCGCGCGCAGCAGCAGGCCCGCCAGCTCCGCGCCCGCGCCCGCGGCGGCAGCGGCTGCTGCTGCGGCGGCCGCAACGGTGGGAGAGCTGTCTTTGTTGTGGTTGTTGTTGTTGTTCCCGCTGCTCCCACCGGCGGCGGCTCGCCGCGCGCCCCCGCCGGCGGCGGCGACCGCGCGCACCGTCGGCGGCGGCGGCGGCCGCGACCGCCGCCAGGCGCTGGGCGGCCCCACCTGCGCGCGCACCGCGGAGGAGAGGGAGGGAGGGCGCGCCGCGAGCGCCATTGGGGATCGCCGGCGGGCCGACGCGGGCGCGGCGAGGAGGTTGAAAGGGGCGGGCGAGGTGAAGAGTTGTTGCGACATGTTTTCGGTTTGCCTTTTCTCTCTTTCGCGCGCGCGAATGAGATAGAGAGGGTCGTTGGCGCGCGCGCGCGCACGTATGCGAAGAGAGGCGCCTGACGAGAGAAGAAAACGAGTCGACACTGGTTGCAGAAAGCCTTGCGCGAAGCAGGGAGCGAGCCCGAAGAAGAACAACGCGCGCCGACGCCGGCGCAGAGACACGCGCCGAGTCGGCGCCGCCGCTCACCCCTCGGCCATCTTGGCGTCCCCCCCGGCCTTACCCTTCCCTCCTCCTGCCTTGCCCTCCTTCTCCTTCTCCTTCTCAGCAGCAGCCGCCGCCGCAGCCTCCGCGATGGCGGCCAGCTCGCACACGGGCCGCACCACCACCTCGCCCTCGCTCAACCCGAGCGCCGCGGGCGGCGGCGGCGGGAAGCGAAACGCGGGGCCAAAGTTGGCGCGCACGCTCGCGCCCTCGGCCTGCTGTGGCAGCGTGTACAGGGAGACGGTCGGGTAGTAGGTGCCCGGACGCACGCGGCCCTCGTACGCGCGGCCCTGCCACGCGCCGTTGACGGAGAAGCCGACGAACGAGCCCGGGATCGGGGGCGGCAGGTGCGCGGCGGCGGCGGCCTCGGCCGCCTCGGCGTCGTCGCTGTCGGCGTCGGCGTCGGCGGCGTCCTCCTTTCCGCACTTTTCGGCCGCTGCTGCTGTTTCATCCTCCGTCGTCGCCTTCTTCGAGGCGGCGGCGGCGGCGGCGGCGGGGGCGGCGGCAGATTTCGACGGCTGCCCTGCTCCTGCGTCGAGCGCCGGCGGGGCCGAGGCCGGCACGTGCAGCAGCAGCCCGACGACGTCGCCCTCCTTGAAGGGGCTGGCGCCGCCCTCTCTGAACGCGCGCCGCCACCCGCAGTGCACCCCCTCGCCCGTGACGTCCCGAAAGCCGTAACCGTGTGCGTCGTACCCCACGGGCCCCCCGACGTCCGAGGCGCGCGTGGACCAGCCCAGGCGCGCGTGGCCCGTGGCGCCGATGCGCGCGATCTCGGCCTCCCAGTAGAACGTGCCGCTGCCGGCGGCGCTCGCGCTTTCGCCGCCGCCGCCGCCGTCGCTCCCGCCTCCGCCGCCGCCGGTCTTGTCGTCGCCGTCGCCACCGCCCTCCTTTTCCTCGTGCTGGGTCCCGACGGCAACGCCGTGGGTGGCGCGCACGGAGCGGTAGCCCTTGCGGCTCGTGGCGATCAGGCGGGAGGCGTCGAGCTGAAGCTGGGGCGCGCGGTCCGAGGCCGACAGGAGGACGACGGGGGCGGGTTGCGGGGCGGCGGTCGCGGGGGCGGCGGGAGCGTCACTGCCGCCGGCGCCGCCGCCATTGGCGCCGTTGGCGTCGTCGGCCATCGTTGTGTGCTCTGTGTGTGTACACCCCCTCCCTAGCTCAGCGCTTGCTCAGCGCCTTGCTCGCGCCGGCCAGCACGTACGGGGCCGCGCGCACGACGAGGCAGAGCGACGCAAAGACGAGCAGGTTGGTCCGGAGCTCCTTGGCGGCCTTCTTGGGGTTGGGGCGGACGGCGAACATGGTGCGGTGGGGGTGGGGGGGTGGCAGCGGTGTGCCTGCGCGCAAAGCCTGGGGCTTGCTGGGACGTCGTCTGAGATCAGGCGGGCGCTTGGGGTGTGTGAGAGAGGGAGGGGTGTGTTTTGGCGCGTGTGTGTGCGTGTGTTGCTCTGTCGCGCGTCGTCTGTGTTTGCGTGGGTGCGTCGAGGACGTGCGGATGATGTGTGTGAGCGCGATCGAGCAAGCGCGCGCGCAACTCTTTACAAGAACGTTGGCCGACGCCGGCGCGCGATCAACGGCGTTGATTCAACGCCGCGCATCGCCGCCCACGAGCGCAACTCGGCGCGCAAATTGTCACCCTTTCTTCTGCTGCTGCTGCTGCTGCCGCTTCCACGCGTCGATCTTGGCCTGCGCCTGCGCCAGCTTCTCCGCGCGCACGCGGTCGGCCTCCTCCTTGGCCTTGGCCTTGGCCTCCAGCGCGGCGGCCTCGCGATCGGCCATGCTGCCCGTCGCCGCCGCCGCCTCTGCCGCCGTTGCCGCCTCGTCCTTGGGCCCGCAACCCTCGGCAAACACCCGCGACGCGTACGGCACGTCCACCACGCGCGCGGGCGGGCCCGACTCGGGCGAGCGCAGGCGCAGCGCGAGCCCCTCGAGCGGCAGCGTGGCGGCGCCCTTGCCCTTGCCGCCCGAGGCGCGGCAGCGCAGCAGCGCGAGGCCAAAGTGCCCGTTGTCCAGGAGGTCGACGGTCGAGGTGAGCACGCCGATGGGCTTGCGCTCGGACAGCGGCTGCGGCTTTTGGGCCGAAGAAGAAGGGCCGCCCCCGCCGCCGCCGCCGCCGCCACCGCCGCTCGCTTCCTCCCCCGCCCCGGCCGCCCCCCGCCCCGCCTCAACCTCCTCCTCCCCCTCCCCGCCCAAGCCCGCCGCGCGCGCCGCCCGCTCGTCCGCCGCGTACAGCAGGTCCCCGGGCGACGCCGTCGCCGACAGCTGCACCCCCCAGAGCTGCCGCCGAGGGCCCGCGGCCCCGACGGACGCCATCTTGGCGAGAGCCTCCTGTCCCACGTAGCACCCCTTGGCCACCGAGACGGCGTGATACAGCCCGGCCTCGAGCGGGCTGGTGTCGGCCGTGAGCTCGGCGCCCGCGGCCGGGCGGCCCTGGGTCACGCGCGCGCGCTGCCAGTCGGCCTCGCCCATGGGCGTCGTGAGCGGGGGCTGCTCCTTGGCGGTGCTGCCGCCGCTCCCGTCGGCGGGTGGGGGGCGCGGCAGTGCGAGCGCCGCGTACAGGTCCGCCGCGACGCTCTCGTCCGCGAGCAGGGTGAAGCCGGGCGAGGCCAGGCCCGACCCGGAGGCGACGAGGACGGGCGCGCCGCGGAAGCTGAGCGTGACGTGCGCGCCAAAGGGGGCCGGCACGTAGTTTTTTTTGCGCGGCGGCGCGCCGGGACGCACCTCCTCCCCATCCTCTGGCCGCGGCTCCTCGACCGCCACGGGCGCGGCCGCGTCGCCCCCCAGCTCGCGCAGCACCGCGGCCGCGCGCGGGCCCAGCAGCGAGAAGACGCGTGTGGGGCCTGAGACGTCCATCACGGCCACCTGGTCGCCCTTGAACACGAACTTCTGCAGGCGCGCCAGCAGCGCGGCCCCCGCCTCTCCGCCCGACCCCAGCAGCAAAAACGACTCGTCGCCCGTCCGCAGCACCGTGAGCAGGTCTAGGCAGCGCGCCTGGGGGGTGACCACGACCGCCTCGCACCCCGTGCCGGGGCTGCCGCCGAGGACGCGGCGCACGTCGGCCGTCGTCTGGCCGTGCAGGAACTCGAGGGCCCCGGGCCCCGCGACGCGGACGCGCGAGCACGCGTGAGAGCGATCGCACAGCGCGGCGCCCGAGCGCAGCGCGGCGAGGACCTGCGGGGTGTTGTCGAACGTGACGGCGAAGGCGCCCTCGTCGTCAAAGGCGGCACCCAGGGCGGCCTGGTGGGAGAGCACGTCGGCGTCGATGTCCGGGACCTCGAGGGCGGACAGGTCGAGGTTGCTGCTGGCTGCGATTGAAGAAAGTGGGGAGCGGCGGTGGGGCAACGCGCGGCGGCGCGGCGACGGCGACGGCGACGGCGATGGCGACGTGGCAACGGCGGCGGCGGCAGCGGCGGCGCGGCCGATGGGATGAGCTGCCGCAGCGGCGCGGCGCGGCCGCCGGCCACTTGCCGCGGCTGCTGCCGCCGCCGAGGACGATGCCCCGCCCCCGGCCAGCAAGGCACTGGCGACCGGCATCGCTCGCTGCGCGATTGAAGTTTGGCGGGTGGTTTTGGGGTGTTTGATGTGTATCGCGCGCGTGCGCCTCTCTCTTTTGGCACAGGATCGTGCGTCTCTCGATGCGCAGATCGATTGGATTGGATGATTGGATGCGAGTGTTGTTGTGTCTGCTGAGTTCTGGCGTCGTCTCCTCCTTGAAAGACGGGCGGCACGGCCCCATAAAGTGGAGGAGGAGCAAGAAGCAAGGAGCAAGGAGCTCGCGCCTCGACAAGAGCGATTGCGCGAGCAGCATGAAGCAGCACCGACCACCACCAGCAGCAGCACCAGCACCACCTCTACACCATGGCATCCTCTCCGCCACCATAAAGAATACGCGCGCCGTTTGCGAATCGCGCAAAGACAGAGCAAAGGACACCTGTCGTCGAAACATCACGCCCCGTCCGCCCGCCGAGAGAGATGGCCGTCTCCCCCGAGGCCGCCGCCGCCGAGGCGGTCGGCCACGGGACCCTCGTCATCGGCGTGGGCCTCATCCTGGGAGGCGCGGCCGCGGCGGCCAGGCTCGTCACGGCCACGGCGACGTTTGCCCTGCCGCGCGGCGGCGCCAACCGGGACAGCGACAGCGACGACGGCGACAGCGAAGACGCCGAAGCTGACGACGACACCTTTCGCCGCCGCCGCCGCCGCAACAACCGCAACCCGCAGCAGAACCCCACCCCCCACAAGCGGTCCAAGTCGATGGTGGGCTTCTCGCTGCTGCGGCGCCGCCCGGGCAGCGTCGGCGGGGGGCTCGCCATGATGGGCCTGGGGTCCGGATCAGGAGGAGGCGGAGGAGGAGCGACGACGAGCGGCAACGGCGGCAACGGCGGCAACGGCGGCGACACGTCGCACCACCAAAACCCGCTCGTCCGCTCGGCGTCGGCCGCCGAGGTCGGGGCGGCCGCCGGACCCTGGGGAAGCGGCCGCCGCCCGAGTGGCGGCGGCGGCGGCGGCGGCGACGATGACGATGGCGGCGATTACGGCGGCAACGATCGCGGCGGCGACAACGACGACCCAATCGACGACGACGCCGCCGACGAGGTGTGCCGCGGCTACGTGCCCTGGGAGGACCTCGCCAACGACCCGGAGGGCTACTACCTCCCCCGCGCCGTCGCCGTCGACTGCACGCACCACGCCCTCCCGACGCTCACGCACCACCGCCAGAACCGCAACCCCCCTGGCCTCTCGCCGCTCGCCGACACGTCGACAGGGCTGGTGCTCTCGGCCCTGAGCCAGCTCTCCTCCTGGCGGTGCCCGCGCCCCGTCAAGGACCTCATGGCGCGCCCCTACGCCTCGTGCAACCACTTTGACACCGACGGCCTCCTGGCCATCTGGTCCTTTTTGCCGCAGAACCGCGTGCTGGCGCTCAGGCACGCGGCCACGCTGCGCCACGCCGCGCGCATCGGCGACTTTCGCGAGGCCTTCCTCTCGCCCGACCTGGTCTCCGCGTTGGGCGGCGAGGACGGCCTCACGTTCATCCGCGAGGCATACACGGCCCTCAAAGTGGCGACGTGGGTGTCGGCGATGGAAAAGCGGATGTTCTCGGCGCCGTACGCAAAAAAGGACGCCGCGGAAAAATACCGCTGGTTCTTGCCGCGCGTGGCGCGCGTGCTGGCCGACCCGGAGGCGTCGTGGTCGGACTGGCAGCGCGACTACAGCGCGACGGTCTCCGGGTTTGACCTGCTGGCGGGTCCGGACGCGCTGGTCGAGCGGTGGTGGCCGGCGTTTGCTGCGGGGGGGGCGGAGGGAGGAGGAGGAGGGGGCGGGGGCGGTGGAGGCGGGCGGGCGCTTGGTGGCGGCGGCAACGGAGGGGGCGGCGGGGGCGGCGGCGCGCTCGGAGGGCTCATCAGCGGCGGCGTCAGCTTCGTGATGGGCGGCATCGGCACCCTGTTGCAGCTCGGGGTCGAAGACAGCGATGAGGACGGCGGCGGCGGCGGCGACGACGAGGAGGCCGGCCCAGGAGCGGAGGAGCAGGGACGAAGCGGCGGCGGCGGCGGCGGCGCGGCCGCCGCGGCCGCTCGCCCTCTCTCCCGCCAGCCCAGCGCCGCCGCCCTCTCGCGGCGGCCCTCGGGCGTCCTCCTCACGCGCGCCCCCTCGTTTGGCGGCGGCCTGGGCAACAGCAGCACCGCCAACAACAACAACAACAACAACCCGTACGACCCGGCGCGGCCCAGCCCCCTGGCCGTCGTGCGCGCGCCCGACGCGACCCGCTACGCCGCCCTCTTCTCCCACACGGCAGGGTGCGACGCGGTCTTGTCCTTGTACGACGGGCGGCGGTACGAGCTGGAGCTGAAATACACGACGTTCGTGCAGCTGGCGTCGCGGGCGGCGTGGCCGAGGCTGGACCTGAGGCCGCTGGCCGCGGCGCTCAACGAGCTGGAGGAGCGCGGGGCGGCGGCGGCGGCGGGAGCAGCAGGAATAGCGGGCGGCGGCGGGGGCGGCAACGGGGCGGCGGCGGCGGCCGTGGCGCTGGCGGCGTGCAACGGCCTCGAGCCCGTGGCGCTGCCGGACGGCACGCTGGCGGCCCCGGTGCGGTGGGTGGCGGACGCCTTCACGGACCCGGGCCCGCTGATGCGGCTGGAGCGCGTGGAGGTGCGCGGGGCGGGCGGCGAGGACGACGAGGGCGAGGGCGGCGAGGGCGACGCGGCGCCCTCGTCGTCGTCGTCGTCGTCATCGTCGCTGCTGCGCGTCGTCAAGCTCCCCAAGGCCCAGCGCTACGGCGACCCCTGCGACCGCCCCATCTACAGCTCCACCCTCCCGCCCGCCAAGCTCCAGGCCGTCGTCGCGTCCTACTTTGAGCGCGCGCTGCGCGAGCTGGGCGCGCGGCCGCGCGGCCCCGTCACGGCCGTGCTGGCGACGGCGGCCGGCGGCGGGGGCGGCGGCAGCGGCGGCGACAACACGGGAGGAGCCGGGTGGTCGTGGGAGGCGCTGGGCGCGCTCAACGACGACCTGCGGCGCAGAGTGGCGCCCGTGTGGCGCAGGGACCTGCTCGAGCGCGACGCCGCGGGGGCGTTTGACGGGCTGGCGGCGGGGGCAGGGGGCGGCGGCGGCGGTGGCGGCTTGAGCGGCGGCGGCTCGGCGGCGATGATGGCCGGAGCGGCGGCGGCGGCGGCGGCGTCGACCGGGTGGCACTACGACACCGAGCGGTCGGGCCGGCGGCGAAATCCGCTGGTCTTGCAGCAGCAGCGGCAGCCGGCGGCCGCGTTTGGTGGTGGTGGTGCTGCTGCTGCTGCGGGCCTCGCCATGTCGACAGCAGCAGCGGCACCCGGCGGCGGCCCCCCCCCCCTGCGCGCCTCTTCCGCCTCCAACCCGACGACGCCGACCGCCGCCCAGCTCCTGGCCGCCGCGGAGCAGCAGCACGCCATCCCGCTCGTCGCCCCGCCTGCCGCCTGCGGCGATCCGCCCCCGCCCCTCAGCGAGCCCTCGCCCATCCTCCAAGCAGCCGCGGCGGCGGCGCGAGGAGGAGGGGGCAACGGCAGCGGCAGCAGCGACAACGCCCCGCTGCGCGCCCTCGCGGCCGCCCTCCCCCCTCTACAGCGCCGCAAGCCCTGGACCCTCCTCTACTCTACCGCCCGCGACGGCACCTCCCTCTCCACTTTACTGCGCAAGGCGGCGGGGCACCACCGCGCGCCGACTGTTTTGCTCGTGCGCGACGCGGCCGGGGGCGTCTTTGGCGCCTACTGCACCGAGCCGTGGCGACCCTGCAGCCGCTTCTTCGGCACGGGCGAGTCCTGGGTGTTCCGCCTCTCGCCCGGGCCGCCGACGCGGTACCCGTGGGTCGGGCCCGAGCCGGCCGGCCGGGCCGGGGGGAGCGCGGGAGGAGGAGGAGGAGCGGGCGGCTCGTCCGCGGCGGCGGCGGGAACGCACGACGGGGGAGACGGGGGCGACGGCGACACCGATCGGCACCGCCGCGCCGCCGCGCCCCCCCGCACCGACTTTTTCCAGTACGCCACCTCGGGCGGCCTGGGCGTGGGCGGCGGGGGGCACTTTGCCATCTTCCTCGACGAGGAGCTCCTGCAGGGCAGCAGCGCGCACTGCCTCACGTACGCGAGCCCCTGCCTGTCGGCGGCGTCGGGCGAGGAGTTCAGCGTGCGCGACGTCGAGCTTTGGTGGGTCGGGGGGACGGCGGTTGGGACTGTCGAGCGCGTGGGGGCGGTGCATGCGGCGATGCAGGGCGCCGGGGTGGGCGGGGGGATCGCGCCGGCCCCGAGGTGGACGGGGACCTAGTCTTCTTTTTTGGTGCCGTTGTGTTGAGAGCAAAGAGAAAGCGAGAAAGCGAGCGCGAGAGAGAGCGGCGTCGAGAATCCGGCGCGCGGCGGCGTTTTTTTTTTGTTGGGGGGTCTCGACCCGTGCGTGCGTGTGTGATCGCGCGCCTCGGGCGCCCA
Organism: Mychonastes homosphaera; assembly: GCA_009193075.1. NCBI lineage: Eukaryota > Viridiplantae > Chlorophyta > Chlorophyceae > Sphaeropleales > Mychonastaceae > Mychonastes > Mychonastes homosphaera. The sequence goes on along the minus strand of VXJC01000002.1, from coordinate 389,071 downwards.
GAGAACGTGCGTGTGTGATCTGCGAGCGCGTGGGTCAGACGTGATCTATCTTTGTTCGTTTCGCGCGGAGGAGGGGGCAGTCGCTTGCGTCGGGACGGGCGCGAGAGAGCAGAGAGAGGGCCCCCCCCTCGTCCTGCCTCCCCCGCGCCCTCTCGCCCCCAGCAGCAGCAACGGCGATATGTCCGCCCCCCCTCCCCCGCGATCGCCCATTCCCACACCCCTCTCACTCCACACAACGCCCATCGGCCGATCCCAAACGCCGACGCACACACACTCAAAGCAACCATGGCTTCCCTCGCGATGAAGAACTCGTCCGTCGTGGTGCGCGCGCAGCCCGCGTCGCGCCGCGCGGTCGTCGCCGTGCGCGCGCAGAAGGCCGACGCCGAGGTGGTGAGTTCCCCGACGAGTGGCGCCGCCCCGTGTCCCTCCGCGCACCTGGCGCGCGCGCGAGAGAGAGCGCGAACCCAAACGGCCGCGTTCTCCTGTCGACGAGGCACTCTCTCTCTCTCTCGATCGCCCCGCCCTCGCCCTTTTTACGGCCCCGAGCACCCCCCGGGCGCGCGGCGCGAGCCACCCGGGCGCCGCGAGCGGCCGCAATCTTCGTCCTGGCCGCGCGGCGGGAGGGATTGGGGGCCGAGTGGGTCGCTGGGGGCGGGTGGGGGAAGAAGGGAAGAGGGGGTCGGTCCCTTCTCTCTCTCTCTTCTCCTCCTCCTTCCTCGTCCGCCCGCGCCTCGGCCCGCCCGGATCGGCGGCCAGGTCCGGATCACGACGCGCGGGCACGTCGCCCGACGCCGCCGGGCGCCAATGGGACCGGCGCGCGGCCGATGCCGGCCCTCGGCGCGCGCGCGCGCGCGAGATCTTGTTGCGGCCCCTCTGCCCTTTTTCCCCCCGCCGGCGGCGCGGGGTGAGAGAGAGCCGCGGCGAGCGCCGCCGCTGATCGCGCTGCTTCCTCTCTCTCTCTCTCTCTCCTCTGCCTCGGATCCACTCTCCGCGCTCACGCCTCTTGCCCCCCGATCCAATCCCCACCTCCACCATCACCAAAAACAACCAACAAAACAGTCGCGCCGCGCCGCCCTCGGCCTGTTCGGCGCCGGCGTCGCCGCTGTCGCCGCCGCGAGCGCGCCCGCGCCCGCCCTCGCCGCCTACGGCGACGCCGCCAACGTGTTCGGCCGCGTGACCAACCAGTCGGGCTTCGTCCCCTACGCCGGCGAGGGCTTCGCCGTCCTCCTGCCGTCCAAGTGGAACCCCTCCAAGGAGAAGGACTTTGGCGGCTTCGCCGACACGGTCCTCCGGTGAGTGGTCGTGGCAGGCCTCTGCCTCAGCTCATCATCGACTGCGCCCTCGCGCCCCCGCCGCGTGCGCGCGCGGCCGGAGCCCGACGACGAACCGCCTCGCTCACCCCCCACCAAAACAACCCCCAAAACAACCACGAACCAACAACCCAAAAACAAACAGCTACGAGGACAACTTCGACGCCGTCAACAACCTGATGGTGCTCACGCAGCCCACGGGCGCCAAGAACGTCGAGGACCTGGGCGCGCCCGAGAAGGTGCTCGAGTCGCTCTCGTTCCTGTTCGGCAAGCAGACGTTCGCCGGCAAGACGCAGAGCGAGGGCGGGTTCGCGCCCGACCGTGTCGGCGCCGCGTCGCTGCTCGAGGTCAACACGGTCAAGGACAAGAAGGGCAAGTCGTACTACCGCTACCAGATCCTCACGCGCACGGCCGACGGCGACGAGGGCGGGCGCCACCAGGTCATCACCGCGGGCGTGGCCGGCGGCAAGCTTTGGATCCTCAAGGTGCAGGTCGGGGACAAGCGGTGGTTCAAGGGCGTGGACAAGGAGGCCATCGGCGCGTCGGACTCGTTCACGCTGGCGTAAATTCGGCGGTCGTTTTGGGCCTGTTTTTAAGTGAAGAGGAGGAGGAGGGTTGGGAGGGGTTTGGGGAGGGGGAAAGGAAGAGAGGGGGGGGCCGGAGGGAGGGCGCGCGCGCGCGCTCGCGCTCCTTCCTCTTCCTCTTTTGTCTCCTGCCCCTTTCCTTTTCCCCCACACCCGCGTCCTGAGTCCCCTTGTTTCCCCCTCTGCGTTCGTGAGCGCACTATATTCGTGTTAATGGCATTCTGTGATTCGTTGGTTCGTTTTTGCTTTTCGTTGTGTGAGGGGCGGCGGCGGCGGCTTGTCCCCGCCCAAAAAACTTGCGAGCGAGAGCGACAGCGCCGCGCGGCCGAGCCTCTTCTCTTTTCGTGGTTGCGAGCGGCGCAGGCCCCTCTAGTCGCTCATCTTTCCCTCGCCGCCCGCCACCCACCCCGGCCACCGCCGCCACCGCCGCCACCGCGCGCGCCTCCTTGAACGCCTCCTCCTCGTCGCTGTCCAGCAGCGCGTCCTCCTCGCCGCTCCCGCCGCTCGCGCCGCTCCCGCCGCCGCCGCCGCCGCCGCCGCGCGCCTTGCCGCCGATCAGCGCCTGCTTGCGCTTGAGAACGTGCCCCACGGCGTGGAGGTGGAGCGGCTCGCACGTGTCGATGCTGTCTTTTGTGAAGAAACGGACGCGCAGCACGTCCCCCCGGCGCAAGACCACGTCCAGCGGGCACGAGGGCCTTTTGCCGAGGTCGAGCACGGCGAGCGTAGCGCGCCATTCCTTCATCGCCGCGTGCCCCCTCGCCTGCTCGCGCGGCGCGGGCTCCACCTGCAGCACGGCGCGGGGCTTGGTGCCTGCCGGGTCCGCGAACGACACGCGCTTCAGGTGGAAGCGCTCGTCGTCGGCGACGTCGATGGCGGTGCCCTCTTCCGGGCGCACCAGGTGGACGCAGAGCTCGCGGTCCATCGTTTTGTCTGCCTCTCCTTGTGGTCGCACCGTCGCCGGCGGTCCTCCTCGTCGCCGCGTTCGTTTGCCTGTGAAAAGGGCCTTCGTTTCACATAGATAAGACAACTCGAAAACGTGCGCGTTGATGCTCGTCTCGTGCTCGTGGATGTGCTCGTTTGCTGTGCGCTTGGTGTTATGCGCTTGTGCTGGTGTGCGCGGTAAAGCCGGGGAGAAAAAAGCAACTTCAGACGCACGGCGCGCGCTGAACCCCTCGTCACGCCGCCGCCGACCACCCGAGACGCTCCTCACCACTGCCCCCACTCGCCGATCCCGCCGCCACCACCACCGCCGCCGCTCGCCACGCGGACGGGCCGCGTCTCCTCGCCGATGCCGGGCGTCGCCAGGTGCGCCTGCATCTTCTGCTTCTTGGCCTTTTTCTTCTTCTTGGCCTTGCCCTCGGCCGCCGCAGCCGCCGCCGGCGCCTCCTCCTCGTCCTCCTCCTCGACCGCCTTCTTCTGCTCCTTCTTCTTCTTCTTCTTCCCCTCCGCCGCCACGCCCTCCTCGTGCTCCTCCTCCTCGTCCGACGGCGCGCGCGCGTGCTTCTTCTTCTTGCCCTTTTTGCCACCCGCGGCCTCCTCCTCCTCCGCCTTGCCGCCCTTCTTCTTGGCCGCCGCCGGCGCCGCCGCCGCCGCCGCCGCCTGCATCAGCCAAGGCGCCTGCTCCTCGCGCCCCTCCCCCTCGCCCTCCCCCTCCTCCTCGTCGTCGCTCTCCTCGCCCTCCGACGGCGACGACGGCACCTGGACGCGCGGGCCGCCGCCGCCGCCGCCTCCGCGCGCCGCCATGCGCGGGCCCATAGTCTCGAGCGGGATCAGGCGCGGCGGCGGGCCCTCGGCGCCCGGCCCCCCGAGTCCCAGCCCCAGCCCGAGGCGGGCCAGGAGTGCGCGGCGCGCCGCGTCGCCGTCGTCGTCCAGCGGCGGCACGCCCTCCTCCTCCTCGGTCGTCTCGCCCTCCTCGAGCTCCTGGCCCTCCCAGTCGCCGATGGGCTCCTCGCTCGCGTCGATCAGCTCGGTGCGGGTGAGGTAGCCAGTGACGTGGAGCGCCGGGGGCTCGGCCCCCTGGCCCTCGCCCCCACCCTCGCCCCGCTCCTCGCCGCCGCCGCCGCCAAACTCCGCCGTCAGCACGTCGCCGCGGCGCAACACCAGGTCGAGGGACGCGTGCGGGCGCGTGGCCGCGTCGAGCACGGCCAGCACCATCGAAGGGCCCGTGGTGGTGGTGGTGGTGGTCGTCGGGCCGCCCTCGTCGCCGCCGCCGTTGCTGCCCGTCGCGGTCAGGCGCAGCGCGGCGCGGCGCGGCGTCGCGGCAAAGGGGTCGGCGAACGCGACGCTCGTCGCGTTAAACACCTCGATGCACGACTCGTTGTGCTCCATCTGGTCCAGGCGCGCCTCCCCGCCTGAGGGGACGCTCACGCCCATGAAGCGAAGGCTCTCCAGGCGGGCGCTCATCGTGACGGGGATGTCGGCTCCTGTTGCTGCTTGCTCTCCGCTTCTCGTTCCCGCGCGTTCTTTTGTTTGGTTCGTCGTGTGTGGTGCGCCACTTTTCGTTCGCTGTCGATGGGGTACTGTGTGAGTGGGAGAGGAGAGACCTCTCTTGATTGATTGGCGAAAGCAGGGGGTTGAGTTTGTGAGAGGAGAGAGACGGGCGCAGCGGCCGCCTTTTGTTCGCGCGCGGCCGCCGGCGGTGATGGCGTCCCCGCCGCTGCCGTTTTTCGTGCGCCACGATCGGCGTTTTTTGGTCGAGCGCGCATCAACCAAACGGGCCCGCACACGCACTTTGGATCTCGGCGGTACTGGCCAACCACTTTCGCATCTTGGACGCCAGCCTCGCGATCCCGCCGACCAGGCATTGCCCATCCCGATTCGCTTGAACAGCGGAGCAGAGCGCGCGCGCGCAGAGGGAGCAAAGAGAAGCTCCTCCCCTCCCCTCCTCCCCCATCTCCCCCCAATCGCCCCCAAGCAATGCTGTTCTACTACGCGACGCACGCGGCCCACAGGCACGACGCGGGCCTCGTCTACCGCCTGGCCGCGGGCGACGTGATGTGCGTCGGGTGCCTGTTCGAGGCGCTGTGCGCGCCGCTGCCCGGAGCGTCGGGAGCTCCGGGAGCGACAGCTGCGGGCGGCGGCAGCGCGACAGCCGCCGACGCCGCAGACGACGCCGCCCACCACCAAAACAACCCACAACACCACCCCAAGACGCTCGCGGCCCGCCTGTACGGCACGCGCCAGGCCGTGGCCGTCCTGCTCGACCCGTCACACGGCGGCAGCCTGCTGAGCTCGGTGTGCGCGCGCCTGGGCGCGGCGCAGCTGGCGCCCGCGCTGGCAAGAGCGGTCGTCGTCGCCGCCCCGTCGTCGTCGCCGTCGTCGCCGCTGCTGCTCGAGCCCGTGCTGTCGCTGGCGGTCGCGGCGGCGCGGTGCAGCGCGGCGGACGAGAGCGCTGGCGCTGAAGGAGGAGGAGAGCAGCACGACCACCGCAGCTACCACCACCACCCCCAAAACGCGCTGCCGGGGGCGCTCGCCGCAGAGGCGTGCGGAGCCTTCTTGGCGGCCGCCGGCAACGGCAACGGCAACGGCAACAACAGCAACAGCTTCTTGGGGCCCCTGGCGCTGCTGGACGCGCTGTGCGCCGAGCACCCGGCCGCGCGCGAGGTGCTGGCGGCGGCCCTGGGCGGCGCCGGGCAGCAGCAGCAGCAGCAGCACCACCACCACCAACAACAACAATCGCCGCTGCTCGCCGCCGCCGCCGCCGTCTTCCTGCCCCCGGGCACCGCTCCCTCCTCCTCGTCCTCCTCCTCGCCCAATCTTGCCGCGACCGCCCACCTGCTGCGCGCCCTTCAGCGCGTCACGGCCGACCCGCTCGCGCTATCGCGCCTGCCGGCGTGGGCCGGGGCGCGCCTGCTGTCCGCGTGCGTCGCGCGCCTGCCGGCGCTGGCCGGGGCGGCGGCCAGCGCCCCCGCCTCGTGCCGCGACGCCGGCGACAACGATGACGACGACGGCAATGGAGGCGGCGGGCACGAGGCCAGCAACAATGGCTTGTTCTTGACCTCTGGAGCGGCGGCTACCGCGGCCGCGGACGCGGGCCTGTCCCTCGCGCACGCGCTCGCGCGGGCCGGGTGCGCGGGCGCCGTGTTGGGTGCTGCCGGCGGCGGCGGGTCGTTGGCGGCAGCAGCAACGACGACGACGACGACAACCGCCCACCCTCGCGCCCTCGCAGTGGCCGCGGCAGTGCGCCCCTGGCTGCTGGGCACGGTGCCCTTGCCGCCCGTGGGCGAGCAGCAGGGTCAGGCGGCGCAGATGCGGCGGCGCGCGGCCGCGTGCGAGGTGCTGCAGGCAGCGGCGGAGCAGGCCGTGCCCGCGGCGGCGGCCGCGCTGGCGACAGGCGGGGGCGGCGGCATCAGCGTCAACGGCATTGGCAGCGGCAGTGACGGCGCGGGAGGGGCCGAGTGCGCGCTCGAGGCCGCGCGGTCGTGCCTGGCGTCGCTGCAGCGGCAGGAGCAGCAGTCCAATGGTGTTGGTGGTATGGGGGCGGTCGAGGCGACCGAGGGCGCGCTGGCGGCCGCCCTGCGCGCCACGGCCGCGCTGCTGCGCGCGGCGGCGGCGGGGGCGGCCTCCTCGGCTCCCGCAGCCGCCGCCCCGGGCGCCTCGGCGGCCGTCGCCGCCATGGGCCTAGAGACCCTCTCCACGGCCGTGCGGCACGCCGCGCGCGCGCGTGACCCGTTCCTACTGCAGGCGGGGCTCGAGGGCCTCGAGGCCGCAGCCTGCACCCTGCTGCCGTCCCCCGCCGCGGCCGCGCGCGTGCCGCTGCCTGTTGCGGCGCGCGTCGTCGCGGCCGCGGCCTCGGCGCTCCCCCGCGGCGGGGGCGGCGGCGGCGGCGGCGGCGAGGAGGGGGCTGCGGCGGCGGCGCACCTGGCCGCGTGCCGCGTGATCAAGGCGGCGTCGACCCTGTGGCTCGGGCCCTTGGTGGCGGACGGCTTGCCGCAGCAGCCTCACGTGCAGCAGGAGCAGCAGGCGCGGCGGCGGCGGCGCGCGCCGCTGGCGGCGCAAGCGCTCGATGCAGGCGCGCGGGCGGCGTGGGCGGCGGCGGCGGCCGCGGGCGGCCCCTCCGCCTTACCCCTGCTCGAGTCGGCCTGCGAGCTTCTGCTGGGCGCTCTTGAGGCGTTGGGGCCCGACGAAGCGGCAGCAGCAGCAGCACCACCACCACCGTCATCGGCCGAGGCCACAGCCGCTGCTGCCGCCGCCGTCACGACGCCCGCCGCGCCCTCCCCACCGTCGACAGCAGCAGCAGCAACGGCAGAGGCCGTCGTCGTCTCTGCCCTGCTGCCCGCCTGGGCGCGACTGGCCCCCGCCGCTGCTTCGCCACCGCCGGCGCCGCTCCTGGCGCTGCTCCAGGCGCTGCTGCTGCGCCAGCCGCGGGAGGACGCGGGAGGCGGCGGCGCAGCATCAGCAGCAACAACCCCGCCCCCGCCCCCGCTCGCCGTCGCGGTGCTGCGCTGCGGCTGGGCCTGCTCGCCGGCCGCCCTCGCCGAGCCGGCCGCCGTCCGCGTCCTCGTGGCCGCGGCCGCGCGCGTCGACCCCTTCGGCTTCCTGCGCGTGGCGGCGCAACGGCGGGAGCACGAGCAAGGCGACGCCGCCGCCGCCGCACTCTCGGCGGCGCTGCCCGTCCGCCAGCCCCCGCCCTCGTACTCCCCGCTGATGGCCGTGCTGTGCAGCCCGGGCGCCTCGTCGGGGGCCCTCAGCGCGGCCGCGTGCGTGCTCTCGTCGTCGTGGTCGTCGGCGGCGGCGGCGGAGAGCGACGAGGGCGGCGGCGACGCCGCAGCAGAGGCGGCCGGGCTCGTCTCGGCCCTCGGGCGCGCCGCCGCTTCGGCTGCGGGCCGCCCCCTCCCTCGCGCCTTCCTCTTGGCGGCCCTGCGCGCGTGCTGCTGCCTTTGCGCGGATTGCCCCGAGGGAAACCTGTCGGTCCCGCCGGCGCTGCTGCAGCGGGTGCTGATGCTGCTGCAGGGATCAGCAGGGGGCGGGCGGATGGAGGAGGAGGCGTCGGGCGGCAGTGGCGAGGCGGCGGGGAGGAGGACGACGACCTCGCAGCAACAACAGCAACAACTGGCGTCCGAGCTGTCGCCCGGGGACCCGGCGACGGAGTGGCTGCTCCTGGCGCGCGCCTGGGGCGCCTCTTCCGCCGGCGAGGAGCTGGCGCGGCGGCTACTGCGCGCCTGGGCCTCGGAGCCGTCGGCGGGCGCGACCGCGGCCGCGGGCACTGCCCTCGCCAGCGCGGCGGCGCGCGGCGGCGGCGGCGTGTGCTGGGCAGTGGCCGGGCTGCTGCTCGAGGCGGTGGCGGAGGAGGCGGCGGTGGTGGCGGTGGCGCCCTCTCACGGACCTGGTGGCGGGTCCCCGGTGGAGCGCGCGGCGCGGCTGCTCGAGGCGGCCGCGCGGGCGTCGGCGCCGCTGGGGGCGGCCGTGGCGCTTCTCGGGTGGCAGCAGCAGGATGGCGACGGCGACGGCGATCTGGAGGAGGAGGACGAGGAGCGGGGGGCGGCAGGCTCCTCCCCCCTGTATTCCTCCTCCCTTTCGCCCATCACGGCCACGCTGCGCTCGTCGCTGCTGCTGCTGAGCGCCTCGCCGGCCGCACTCGCCGCCGCCGCCGCCGCCGCTGCCTCCGCCCTGGCCGCGCTCGGCCGCGCCGTGGCCGCGGCTGCGGGGCGCTGGGCTTGCTTTGCTTCGTCCTCCGGCGGCGGCGGCGGCGGCGTGCCGGCGCCCTTGGTCGCCGCGGCGGCCCTCTTTGCCGACGACGCCGCACGCCTGGCCGTGTGGGTGGCCCAGCGCCTCGAGGGGTGGGGCAGCGGGGGCGAGGAAGATGGCGGCGGCTGCGGCGACGGCGGCCAAGGGGCCAAAGACGCAGCGCGCGCCTGCGCCAACGCCGTCGCGCACGCCTCGCTCGCCCTGCTGTCCGCCGCCGACGCGGCCGCCGCCGGCGCGGGGGAGGAGCAGCAGCAGCTCGACGACGCCCGCGAGCACCTGCGCGCGGGGCTGTCGGCCCTGCTGGCGAGGGACGGGGCCGTGCGGCGGCTGATGTCGCTTCGCGGCGCGGGGACGGGGGCGGGGGCGCGCGCCGAGGCGGCGGCGCAGTGGCAGCAGCACGCCGCGCTCGCCTCCTCGCGCCTTGCCATCCAAGGAGACGACGACGGGGGCGAGCTGAGGCGCGTGCTGCTGCGCGCGCTGAGGGCGGAGGAGGAGGAGCAGGAGGATGAGGAGGAGGAGGATGAGGAGGAGGCGGGGGAGCGGGCGGGGGCGGCCCCCGCGACGGCCGCCCCGCCTCGAGCCCGCCCGCTCGCGCTCGCGCTCGCGCTCCGCGCGCTCGACGCGCGCCTGTCCTCCGACGACGACGCTGGCGCCGCCGCCTCCTCCTCCTCGCCCTTTGCGCCGGGCCGCCTGCTGTCTGGCGGTCTCGCGGTCGCCCTCCTGTCCGCGCTGCAGGCCGCCGCGGCCGACCCCCCCGAGGCGTCGTTTGCTCCTCGTCTCATCAGCTGCTCCGCGAACGCCTTTGCGGCAGGCGCCGCCGACCAAGCCGCCGCTACCGTTCCCGCCGCCGCGCCCCGGCCGCCGCACCGCCTGCTGCGCCAGGAGGCGGCGCTCTCTTGCCTCGCCGCGCTGGTCGAGCGCTGCGGCTCCTGCGCTGCTGCCTCCGACGCCGACGCCGACGCCGCGGTCGCGGCCGCCGTGCTGGCGAGCGACTGGCACGCGCTCATGGCGGGGGAGTGCCTCTCGCAGCTCGCGGGGGGCGGCGGCAACGGCAACGGCGGCGGCGGCGGCATCGGCGGCTGTTCTTCTTCGGTGCTGGCCGCGGCCTCCGCGCGCTACTTGGCCGCCCTCCTGCGCGCCGGCTGCGCCCCGGCGGTCCGCGAGTGGCTCGTGCCCATGGCGCGCGCGGCGCTGCGGCGCACGCACCTGCTGCGGCGGCTGCTTCTGTTCGCGGCGGCGTCGGCGGCGTCGGCGTCGTCGGCGGCGGCGGCGCCGTCGCTGCTGCTGCTGCGCGCGATGGCCCGGGCCGGCGCTCTGGGCCCCGAGCACGTCGAGGCCGCGCGCGCCTTGGCGGCGCGCGACGGCGGTGGCCGCCGGGCCTTGGCGGTCGCGGAGGAGGAGGAGGGACAACTGGGGCTGACGGCGGCGGCCTCTGCCGCGGCCGCGGCCGCGCTGCTCAGCCGACCTTTTGGCGGCGGCCGCAACCCGGCGGCGTCGCTGGCCTCGATCGTCGAGGAGCTGGGGGCGCTGGTGGCGGCAGCGGCGGCGGCAAGGCCGGCTGCGCACGCCCAGCCGGTGGCGCGGGCGGGCTGACTGGGGCGCGCGCCGCAGCGAGGCGAGGCGGGTGGGTCACTTGGAGCTGTCGGCTGTGAGGATCGGGGGGGGGGGGGGGGGGGCCTCGCTCGCTCAAAGCCCTCTTCCTTCCCTTCTCCCCTTGCCTCTCTCGACGCGAACACGCAAAGCACAACCCATCTCGGTCCCCTTAAGTGCAACGAACCCAGCGACGCGCCGAGCCTCCGCAATCCCGGCGATTGGACCCCTCTCCGGAGCGCGACACCCTCGGCCAGAGAGCGAGGAACCGCGGAACGGCGCGACTCTGCACAACACAACACACACACCCCAACGAGCCTCGCCCCCCCCCCCCCTCTTTCCTCCCCTCGCGCCCCCTCGCGCGATCCCCACGCGCGTTCGGCGGGCCCGCATCGGCGCGCGCCGCGACCCGACCTCGACCCGGCCCCTTAATCCAGGCCCAAAGGCGGGCGCTAAGAGAGAGGGCCCGCGAAAGCGGAGCAGTCGTCGTCGTCGTCGTTGCCGCCGGCGGCCGTCGTCGTCGTCGTCGTCGTCGTCGCGCCAGCTCACCCGACGCACGCTCCAGACCAGACCAAACCATGGCGTCCTACCTGCGCAAGCACGTCGACCGCGTCGCCGACGTCCCCGCGCAGCTCCAGCGCTTCTTCAAGCTCATCCGTGACCTCGATGAGAAGGCCGCCCTGCTCCAGGCCGAGGTCGACGAGCGCGCGCGCCAGCGCCTGACGCACGCGGCCGCCGCCAAGGCCGCCGGCGCCGGCGACGCCGCCAACAAGGCGCCCGCCAACAAAAAGGCCAAGACGTCGTCCGCCGCCGACGCCGCCGCAGAGGCCCCCGCCCCCGCCGCCGCCGCCTCCGCCTCGGCCGCCGCCGCCAGCGTGCTGGGAGCCGAGGTCGAGGCCGGCGCGCAAAAGGTGCTTTCGCTCGCCGAGGAAAAAATGCGCGTGGCGGCGCAGGTCTACGACACCGTGGACGCGCACATCCGCGCGCTGGACGTGGACCTGCGCGCCCTGGAGGCGGCGATCCGGGGGGATCGGTCCGGATTGGGCCTGGGGGAGGGGGAGACGGCGCACGGGCGCCTGGGCGAGGCGCTGCCGCCGGGCGCGTCGGCGGCGGCGTTTGGCGCCGGCGGGGGCGCGGGAGCGGACGGCGGCGGCGCGGGGGACAAGGGCGGCTTGAGGGTCAAGCGCAAGTACACGCGGCGCAAGGGCGCGGAGGGAGACGGCGGCGGCGGGGCGGGCGGCGGCGGGGCCGCCGGCGCGGCCGCCGCGCAGCAGCAGCAGGAGGCGCAGGAGGAGGCCGAGGCCGAGGCGGCCGCCGCCGCCGCCGCCGCCGCGGCCGCAGACTCGCGCGAGCCGCGCTACTGCGTCTGCAACGGCATCAGCTACGGCGACATGATCGCGTGCGACAACCCGGACTGCCTCATCGAGTGGTTCCACTACCCGTGCGTGGGCATCAAGACGCAGCCCAAGGGGAGGTGGTACTGCCCGCAGTGCACGGCGGCGCTCGGGGGTGGAGGTGGCAGCGGCGTTTGAGAGACGACCGCGCGCGCGCGCCCACGTGCCTCAGCCGCCTGCTCCTGCTTTGCTCCTCCTTTGCTCCTCCTCCTCCTCCGCCCCTTACATGACTCCCCTCCCCCCTCTCCCTAGCAGCTACTATCCTTCCTACCTACCGACTGCTTCTTACCGCGCTCACCCCTCCTTCCCCCCACCCGCAACGCAGCAACGATCGCCTCCCATTCGCCCCCCGCTTTTTAGAAACCCCGCCATGTTTTTTTCGAGAGAGACTCCTCCAACCTACAATAGATCACATAAACAACCGAATAGCTGTCTTTCAATCGATACCCTCTCGCTCCTCCTCCTGCTGGTCGCGCAGCAGCAGCGCCGCCGCCGCCTTCAGCTTCAGCGCCAGCGCCACGTTGGCGTCGGCCCTGCGCCTCGACGCGGCCGCCGCCCTCACGACGCGCGCCCGCACCTCGAGGGCCTGGCGGGCCGCGGGCTCGTCTCCCGCGCGCACCCGCTCGAGCGCGTGGGCGCGCAGGTCCTGCGCGCGCGCCTCCAGGCGGGCCGCGCGGTCGGCGGCCGCGGCCGCCGACGACAGGCACGCCGCGCGCTCGCGGTCGTACGCCTCGCGCTTCTTGCTGCTGCTGCTGCCGTTGCTGCTGCTGCCATCACTTGATGAGGATGTCTCTTCGGCAGTCGCGCGCGCGCGCGCGTCAAAGCGGGGGTCGCCGCTTCTCCTCCTCGTTGGCCTGCCGACGACGGCGCTGCGGGCGACGGCGCGCGGCGGGAGTGGCGGCGGGAGCGGCGGTGATGCTGCGCAGAGCGATGCTCGCCGGCGGGCTCTGCAAACCGCCCCGGCAGGGCCAGCTAGTAGCGACTTGCTCGAGCACCTGGCGGCGGCGGCTGACCCGCGCGCGCTCGCCCCGTGCATCGGGGGTCTCGGAGGTGCTTCTTCTCCACACCAAACCCACGCGTGATGGGGCGGTGCTGTGCCCCGTGTAGAGAAAAAGGCCGCGCGTGAGAGATCGCTTGATCGAGCTGCAATAACAATTTGTACAATAAGGAGGATGAGGAGTCGCGCATGCAAGCGGTCTAAACAATCAAGTCTCGCCGGCATCGGCGTCGGGAGCTGGCGGCGGTGGTTCGGGCGCCGCCGCGGCCCCGCCCGCTGCGCCCTCGTCCGCCGCGCCAGCACCCGCCCCCAAATCCACCTCTTGCTGCTGCTGCCCGCGCGGCCGCCTGCGCGCGCGCCCGTTGCCGCCGCCCTCCGCAGCAACAGAACCATCACCACCAGCAGCGGCAGCAGCAGCCTCCACCACAGCAGCCTCCGTCCCCGCTCCCCCGCCCCCACCCCCAACCCCGGCCCCCCGCGGCCCCCAACGTGCGAGCGCCATCGGCAGCAGCACGAGCCCGTGCCACGCCCCGACCACCACCAGCGCCAGGTACAGCCGGAAGTAGTAGACCTCGAAGATGCGCGTGCGCGAGAACGCAAGCACCCCCACGCCCGCCAGCTTGGTCAGCGTGATGCCCGACGCCACGGGCGCGCCCGCGCGCCGCAGCGCCGCTCTCACGCGCCGCGCGCGCCGCCACATGGGGGGAGACGCCAGGTACGCGTGCAGCACGTGCGCGTGAAACTCCACCGCGATGCCCAGGGCCATGGCCAGGTTGACGAGGGAGACGGCGTTGACCTGCATCCCCGCGAGGGTCATGGCGCCCGCGAGGTGCGCGAGCGTCGAGCACAGGCAGAGCAGCAGGAGCAGGGCGGCCTGCCAAGACGCCGTGAAAACGCCGCATGCGCCGACCACCGCGACGAGCGGCAGCGCGATCAGGCGCGCGGCCTGCGACGCGAGGTCGAGGTACTGCTCGAAGAAGACGTGGAAGACCGAGTAGACGTAGACGTCGAGGCCCAGGTCGCGCGAGGCCTTTTCGGCGAGGGAGCGGGCGGCGCGCAGGGCCGAGATGAAGTCGCGCTGGTCCGCTAAAGGGGTGTGATAGGTCCGCAGCGCCGACGCGCGCACGAAGCCGTTTTTCCCCAAGCCCGCCACTCCTGTGGGGTCGTCCGGGTCCATGCGCACGGCGCCCGTGTACACCCCGGCCCCGCCCTTGGCGCACGCCTCCGAGGGGCGCGACGCGAGGAACCAGGGGAGCAGGCGCGCGACGTCCTGGGGCGCAGGGCGGGCGCCGAGGGGGAGGTCGGGGAGGCACACGGCGCAGTCGGCGCAGGCGCGCGCGTCGGACGCGCAGGGCGGCTGGTCGGGCGCCGGGCAGCGGCCGCGGAGCGGGTCGTCGGACGGCGGGGGGAATGGGGGCGGTGGGGGTGGTGTTGGCGAAGGGGGCGGCGACGGAGCTGGGCTCGGCGAGGGCTCGGGGGCCGGCGGCTCGGGAGAGGGCGACGGCGTCGGCTCCGGCTCGGGCGACGGCTCCGGCGACGGCTCCGGCTCCGGCTCTGGCGACGGCTCCGGCTCTGGCGACGGCTCCGGCGACGGCGAGGGCGATAATGGCGGGTCGTCGCCCGCCGCCGCGCCAAGCAGCCGCCGCCGCCCCGGCCCCGGCCCCTCGTCGTCCTTGGTGTGCCGCCGGCAGCACTTGACGAGCGTCGGCGACACCCACGCGAGGAAGTCGTCCACCCACACGGCCGCGGGCGTGGCCACGTACGACGACCGCGGGCGCGTCGCGGCGGCCGCGATCCGCGCCGCCAGCGAGTCGCGCCGGCAGCCGGCCACGCCGCACACCGCGTCCAAGTTGCCCCGCGCCGCCGCCGCCCCCCCTTCTCCTCCTCCTCCTCCACCACCCACCCCGCTCGTCACGGCCAGGTCGTTGACGACCACGTACAGGGGCGGGCCCACGCGCAGGGAGGTCGACAGGTGGCGGTAGTAGGGCTGCAGGTACGAGTCGCGGGGGAGGGCCACGGCCTGGTCGAGCCCGGGGGTGAGGCGCGACGCGAGCGCGAGCGACAGCAGCAGCGTCGTGGCGAGGACGGCCGCCATCGCCCCCTGAAAGGTCGGGCTGACGACGGCGGGCGCGTGCACGCGCTCCATGTAGGCCTGCAGCAGGCGCGTGAGGGAGTAGGTGTCCTGCACGCCGTCGTCCTCCCTGCGCAAGGGGGCGCGGGCGCGCGCGGCGGCCGCGGCCGCACCAAGCAACGCCGCCGTCGCCTCGTCGTCCTCCTCCCCCCCCTCCCCCTCCCCCTCTGCCCCCGGCGCCGGCACGGGCCGCGGCGCGCGCGTCGCCACCAGATAGTCCGCCGCCGCCGCCCCCCCGCCGCCTGCACCCCGGCCCCTCGCCTCCTCCTGCTCCTTGTACCCGTCCACAGAATCGTCGTCCTCCTCATCGTCCCCATCCGCGTCCTCGAGCACCACCCAGTGCCCGTGCGAGTCCAGGTAGGGCACCCTCAGCAGCGGGAAGCAGTCGACGCGGCGCTGCTCCACGCGCCGCTGGTCGAGCGCCAGCAGCGCCACGAAGGCCGTGACCTGCAGGGCGTAGTTGATGGCCACCGCCGCGGCCGCGCAGAGGCCAAAGTTGCGCACGGCGGGCATGGGCGTGAGCGCGGCCCCCAACGCGAAAGCGGCGGCCTCGCAGGCGGCGGCGAGCGTCATGGAGGGTCCCGCGGCCGCGAGCGCCAGTCCCACGCGGCTGGGCAGGCGCAGGCGCCGGTCCTGGCGCGCCAAGGCGGCCGCGAGGACGAACATGTTGTCGACGCCCACGGCCAGGACGAGGAAGGGGATCACCTCGAGGATGATGAGCGTCGAGCCGGCGCCAAAGAGCGAGACGACGCCGAGCGCGCCGACCACCGATAGCGCGACGACCACCACCCCGGCCAGGCCTAAGCCCGCGCGCGACAGCACGAGCGCCTGCAGCGCCTGGCGCGGGTCCGTCGGCACCGCGCCCATCGCGAACGCGATGTACATCAGCATCACGCCGTACGAAGACGCCACCACGGCCGCGTCCGCGGTGGACTCGCGCAGCAGCTCGTCCTGCACAGACCTCTGCGCCGAGTAGGAGACCGTCAGGTTTCGAGACCTCGCGATCTCGGAGAGCGTGGTGCGCGCGAGCTCGAGAAACGCGCCCTCCCACGCGAGGGCCGCGGGAAGGTTGTCCGGGGAGGGGTCGATCGGGTAGGTGATGACAAATGCCGTGGCGTCGGCGGAGAAGTTGCGGAAAGCGGCGCGGTGGGGGGGCGCGGGGAACCCCCCGAGGACGACGCGGGGGTCGACAGGGCCGCCGTAGTCGGCGCGGCACTCGGTGCCCCAGTGCTGGAAGCAGTAGTCCGGGGTGAGCTTGGGCGCCGAGGGGCCTGGCCAGGGGAAGGCGGGGGAGTGCGTGGTGGTGGTGGCGTCTTTGCCGTGGCCGTTGGCGTTGCTCCCGCCCCAACCACCACCACCACCACCACCACCACCGTCCTCCCCGGGGTTTTGCTCCTCGAAGAGCGCGCGGTCCATGTGCCAGTACTGCAGCACCGACTGGGTCGCGCACAGGTCCCCGAACGGCTTGTGGCACACCGTCGCGAGCGTGGCGTTCTGCGCCGCCGGGGGCCCTTCGGACGGGTCGCCCTTGCCGCCGCCGCCCTTGCCGCCGCCCTTGCCGCCGCCGCCTCCCCCCACCGGCGCCGCCAGCGCGTCGACCGCCGCCTGCATCTCAAAAAGCGCGCGCAGGTTGCCGCCCGTCACCACGCCCGGCAGCCCGCCCACGGACGCCGGGTTGGGCGCATAGGGCGAGAACGACTGGGGGGTGGTCGAGACGATGAGCTGCGCGACGCGGTAAAAGGGGCCGAACGAGGCGTCGTAGCGCGCGCGGTCGCGCGCCGCGCGCGACGAGGACCCGACCCAAAGGCGCTCCGGCTCGGTCTCGACGCGGAAGCGCGCGAGGCCCAGGGCGCAGAGCAGGACGAGGGCGAGGGCGAACAGCAAGGGTCGGCGGGGCTCGCGGGCGCAGCGCTCACCGTGGGCGCGGAAGAGCCGCTGGAGGGCGCGCTCGAGGGGCGGGTAGCGCGGGTCGCCGGGGGGCGCCTCGTCCTCCTCGTCGTTGCCGTCGTCGCCGCTCGCGTCGCCGTCGCCGTCGTCGTCGCCTCCGCCGCCCAGGCCAAAGAGCAGCGGCGCGCCGAGCCCGCCGCTCGCGTCTCCACCGCCGCTGCCGCCGCCACCAGCCCCCCCGTCGCCCAGTTGCACGTCGAGCTCGTCGCGCGCGCGGCGCGAGGCGCGGCGCTGGGCCGCGCGCCCGAGCACGGCGCCCGCGCCCGCCAGCCAGACGAGCAGCAGTCCCGCGTCGATGCAGCGCACGCGGCCAAAGAACAGGCGGCACGCGCCGTCTCCGGCCGCCGGTACGTCGTCGTCCTCATCGCCTCCGTCGGATCCGCCGCCGCCCGCGGCGCTGCACCCGGGAGCCGCGGGGCAGTCGGCGCACCCGCACGTCAGCAGCGAGTCCCCGCACGACGGCAGGTCGCCGTCGAGCGGCGCGACGCCCTCGGGGAGCGGCGCCGGCGGCGGGGGGGCGTCGCCGCCTTCTTTCCCCTTCCCTCCCGCACCAGCGCCAGCACTGCCAGCGCCGCCATCGTCCTCCACCACTTGAAAGTCGATCTGAAAGGGGGACCCGACGGGCGGCACCCGCCGGTCCTTGACGAGCCCCAAAAAATCCAGCCACGCCGGCGCGTCCTTGGCCCCCCCGCCGATGAACGTCATGGCGGGGAGGTTTGCCGCCCCGAACTTCACGTCCTTGCACGACGCGTAAAGCGCGTCGGCGAACCCGCGGCTCACCCACACGGTCGTCTCGGCGACGGCCACCGAGTGATCGTCGTCGGGGGCGTCGTCGGAGCGGCGGACGGCGGTCACGTTGGTGAAGGTGGCCTGGTCGGGGGAGCAGGTCGCCAGGCACCACAGGTGCACAAAGTTGTGGCGGCAGGCCGGGCAGCCCACCACGAACGGCAGCGCCTTTTGGGTGTCGCGCTCGAGCTTGTCGAGCTGCCGGGCCGTGCAGCAGTAGCGCCCGGACTCGCCCGCCTGCTGGGCCCAGAGCGTGGGGCACACGCGGCGGAGGCGCGCGGCGAGGTCTTGTTGCTCCTCCTCCGAGGCGCCGCCGCCGCCGCCGCCGCCGGAGAGCGCGGGGGCCGGGCCGTTGTCTGGGCAGTTGAGGTCATCGCCGTAGTCCGAGCGCCTGCCGCACACGCCGCGCATGGCGCAGCGGCCGGGGGAGTGGTCGAGCGTCTGCCAGCCCGAGGTGGGGAGGTCGCCGCCACTGGGAGAGGGCGAGGGCGACGGGTCGGGCGCCGGCGACGGGTCGGGCGCCGGCGACGGGTCGGGCGCCGGCGCCGGCGACGGGCTGTCATCCGGCTGCGGCGGGGGCGGCGGAGGCGCGTCCTGAGACGCCGCGCGCCCGGCAGCCCCTAGCAGGAGGACGAGCAGGAGCAGTAGCGGCGAGGTGGCGTGCCGCGCGGCCTTGGGGTTTGTTTTTGGATGGGAGGAGAGGGGAGGAGGGGGGAGGGGGGGTGTCGTGAGCGGCTTGATCGTCCTGCCAGAGCAGCTTTTGCTCTTTGAGATGACGCTCACCTGCGCCACCCCTTCGCGCCGTCGGCGGCGCGCCATCTCGACTGCTCGGCGTGACGCCAGGCCGTGTCGTCTCCCGAGCCGCCCTTGAATCCGACGATCGATGGTTGGGTGTCGGGAGGAGCTGTGGTTTCGGACCGCCCGCCCGCTCGTTCGGCGGTGTGAAGGCGCGCGCGTGAGTGTCGGCAGCGCGGACTACTAGGCGCGCGCGTGAGTGTCGAGCTTTGAGAAAGGGGGCGCGCGAGTCTGAGGAGAGAGGACGGGAGGAGGGCGCGGCACGGTTTGGGCGAGACCGCGCGTCGGGCGGAACAAGAGCAGCGCGCTCGCGCCCCCCGCCACCGTCGCAAACAATCCTTTCGCACAACCCCGCACACGCATCGAGACGAAATAAAAACACGGCCACTTGGACCTCACTGCACACGCCCAAAGCCACACAGGCCGAGCGCCTCTTGCGCAGACTCGAGGCGCGCGGACGAAGAAGAGCGGAAGAGGAGCAAGCAGGCACCCGAAGAGAGAGTGCGCACCCGCGCCCGCGCGCGCATCCGCCCTCGCTTTTTTCTCCCTCCCAGCTCGCCGACTGTGTTCGGCGCACCGTCGTCGCGATGGCGCTGGAAATCGAGGCGACCGAGTGAGTGTTGGAGCATCGCCTTGTCATCCGCCGCCGACGGCGCGCCGCCAGCGCGAACGCAACGCTCACAACCCCCAAACACCCAAAACCAAAACCAAACAGCGTCATCAAGGTCATCCTGCAGTTCTGCCGCGAGAACGGCCTCGACGAGACCGCCGCCGCCCTCCAGCGCGAGTGCGCCGTCACGCTCAACACCCTCCCCGGCAACGCCTCGGCCGAGTCGCTCGCCGCCGACGTGCGCGCGGGGCGGTGGGCGAGCGTCCTCCGCGTGGTCGGCGGCAGCGCGGCGGCAGCAACACCAGGAGCAACCACCCCATCCTCCGCCGCCGCCGCCCCGCTGCGCCTCCCGCGCGCCAAGCTCGCCGCCCTCTACGAGCAGGTCCTGCTCGAGATGGTCGAGATGCGCGAGCTCGCGGCCGCGCGCGCGCTGCTGCAGGGCACGGGGGCGCTTCAACGCCTAAAGCGCGACGACCCCAACAGGCACGCGCGCCTCGCCGCGCTCTGCTCCCCGTCGTCGTACGAGTCGGCCGCGGGCGAGGTCTACGGCCCGGGCACGGGCGCCGACCCGTCCGCCGCCCGCGAGCGGCGGCGCCAGGCCCTGGCCGCGAGCCTGGCGGCCGAGGTGTGCGCCGCGCCGCCCGGGCGGCTGCTGGCGCTCGTGGGGCAGGCGCTCAAGTGGCAGCGCTCGCAGGGGCTGGTGGCGCCGGGGGCGGCGTTCGACCTTCTGCGCGGCGCGGCCGCTTCCGCTTCGGCGGCCTCGGCCCTGCCCCCGGACGCGTCGGACGCGTGCGCGGCGGGGGGCAACGCGGGAGCCGTGGTGCGCATGGACCCCGAGGGAGGAGGCGGGGGGGACGAGGGGGCGGCGGCGGCGGCGGCAGGCGGGACGAGCGCGACGACGCACGCCGAGTGCGCAGCGTTTAGCGCCCCCGACGGCGCCTCGCTGGCGACGGGGTCGGTCGACGGCTTCGTGGAGCTGTGGGACCCGTCCACGGGGCAGCTGCGGCGCGAGGGCGTCCCGTTTCAGGCGCAGGACGCCTTCATGATGCACGACGCCGCGGTGCTGTGCCTCGCCTACTCGCGCGACGGGGAGCTCTTGGCTACGGCGGACGCCGAGGGGGGGGTGAAGGTCTGGCGCGCGCGCACGGGCCTCTGCCTGCGGCGGTTCGACCGCGCGCACGCGTGCGGGGTGACGTCCGTGGCGCTGTCGCGCGACGGGACGCAGGTGCTCACGGGCGCCCTGGACGGGACCGTGCGCGTGCACGGGCTCAAGAGCGGGCGCACGCTGCGCGAGATGAGGGGGGGCCACGGGGCCGGCGGGGGGGGCGAGGCGGCCGGAGGCGGCGGCGGAGGCGGCGGGGGCTTTGCTGTCAACAGCGTCTGCTTCGCGGCGCCCGACGGCGAGTCGGTGGCGCTGACGGCCGGGTCGGACGCCACCGTGCGCGCGTGGGACGCGCGCACGGGCGAGCCGCTTCCGGGCGCGTCGGTCGTGCGCCCGCCGCCCGTGCCGGCGTCGGTGGCGGCGGCCGAGGCGGCCGAGGCGGCCAAGGCCGAGGCCGAGGGCGCTGGCGGCGGTGGGGGCGACAAGAAGAACAACAACAACAAGCCACCGGCGCTGCGCCGCACGGCCGCCGACCCGCCCGTCGTCGCCGTGCTCACGCACCCGCTCCTACCTCCCGGCCACGCCATCGTCGTGCAGCGGTCCACCGCCGCCTACCTGATGACCGTCCCGGGCGGGCAGGTCACGCGCGCGTACGAGGCCCCCCGCGCGGGCGCCGGCCGCGCGGCCGCCGCCGCCAAGCTCGCCGCCGCCGCGGCCGTCGCGGGAAAAGGCGGCGCGTCGGGCGCCGCCGCCGCCGCCGCTCAGTGCGGGTCCGCGGATTTCGTGGGCGGGTGCCTGTCCCCGCGCGCCGAGCTCCTCTACACCCTGGGCGAGGACGGGGCGCTCTACTGCTTTGGCGTGGCGGACGGCAAGATGGTGGCGGCGCTTCCCGGCTGCCACGCCCCCGGCAAAGCGCTCGGCCTCTGCCACCACCCGACGCGCAACTTGGTGGCGACCTTTGGGTCGGACGGCCTCGTGCGGACGTGGACCCCTTGAAGAGCAGTGATGCGTTGGTTGGGTTGGTTTGATTGATTGTGTAACACAACGTGGTGGAGAGGCGCAAAGGCGAAAAGAAAAGAGGAAGAAAAGAGAAAAAGACGAGAAAGAAGAGGAGACGCCACCACGCCTCTTTCTCCTTTCTCTCACCCCGCCGCCGCCAGCAGCACGCCCAGCACGGCCGACGCGCCAAACAGCAGCTTGGACGACTGCTCCACCTTCGGCACCTCCAGCAGCGACGTCTTGTCCGCCTGGTTGCCGATCTTGTGCAGGTCCCACACAAAGTGGCGCAGACCGCCGAGGTAGTGGTACGTGAGCGGCAGCGAAATGAACAGGCGCGCCAAAAACGCCGCCGCGGGCGCGTCGGCGCGCAGCGCGGCCAGCGCCGAGGGGAGGTCCCCCGTGAGCGCGACGTACCCCGCGGCCGCGAACCCCACGGATAAGGCCGTCCCTGTGGCGCGGTTGGCGATCGACGAGAGGGCGCCCCAGGGCATGGCGTAGTGGAGCGACTTGCCGTCCACCTCTAGCACGTCGGGGGACAAAGGGCGCCGATTGACAAGCGACAGGTGGTCGCGGGGCGTGCCCAGAAAGTCGGTGCCCTCGGTGTAGGGGGAGGGGCGGCCCCAGAAGGGGGGGACCTTGTCGCCGCCGAGGAAGCTGTTTGGATTGGGTTTTGGGGTGTGTGGGGTTGCATGGGTGTGGGGTTTTTCCCGTGAGGGTGGGGGGGGGGGGGGGGGGGGGGGGGGGGGGGTGCGAAGAGCGAGGGCGCGCACAATCGGTAGGCGAGGGCGGGGACGCACCGGAACTGCTGCTGCGACGCCGTCGCGGCGGCGGCGGCGCTGGTCCCCGGCGCCGCGTTGGCGGCCGCCGCGGCCGCGCGCGCGTGGAGGGCCAGCAGCCGCGGGAGCGCGCCCGCCGTGCGCTGCATCGTTTCCCTGTTGTTGGGTGGGTTTGGCGGTTGTGTCGACGCGGACGACGACCAAACGACGAAACGACAAGCACCCCTTCGGCGTGCGCGCGCTGCTCTTGCTGTTGCTGCTGCTGGTGGTGCGGCGATCGGACGACGAGGAGGAGGAGGGGGACGCGCGCGTGGTCGTGATGGGGTGTGTGGGTGTGTGTGGACCAAGACCGCGTGCGATCGGGCGGGACGAAGAAGAAGGAGGGTTGTCGTCGTTCTTCGCCAGCAAACTTCCAGTTGCGCGTCTTCCTTTTCCTCCATCAAGACCGTCGATCGCCCCCTCGCCGACCGTCGGTCGCTGCACACCCACCCCTCACGCACACGCCCGCGCATCGCCCCCGCAAGGATCGCTCACGCATCGCACGCGCGCGCGTCCCGAAAAAGTCTCGGCAACAGCACCAGCAGCCCTCTTCTCTCTCTCTCTCCCCTCTCTCTCCGAAAGCGCCCGGGGCGCGCGGCCGCGCCTCGCAACCCCCCCATCAGCCATCAGCCGACGGGGACGATGAATCGGATCCTCGCAGGTGCGTTGGTGGCTAGCACTTGGGAGGTCTCTTTGGGCGACGAACGCGCGAACCCGTCTTTCGTCTCGTCGTCCTCGCTCAACCCGCCCCATCAACGCACCCTCCCCCCCAAACACCTCACAGCCGACATCGGCGGCTTCACGCGCGCCCACGAGTTCGCCAACTACGCGCTCGCCGGCTTCGTGCCCCTGGCCGCGCTCTCGAGCAAGGTGAGCTTGCCCGGACGAAAGTGCCGGCGGCGCCGACGCCGACGACGCTGCGCCGCCGACGCCGACGACACAGCGCACAACCGACCCATCCTGCGCTCATGCCCATCTTCCCCTCCCCCCCCAAAACCCACAACGCAAACCAAACCCACAACACCAAACCAAACTAAAGGGCTCCGTCACAGAGAAGGTCAGCGACTGGGCCCTAGGGCTGGCGGTCCCTTTACACATGCACATCACCACCAACGCCCTAGTCACCGACTACGTCGCCACGCGCTTCCGCCCGCCCGCCCGGGGTTTGGTGCTGGCCGGGTCGCTGGTGGCGTACCTGGGCATCATGAAGGTCAACCTGGGCGGGCCCGGTTTGACGCGCACGATCAAGGCGCTTTGGGGCGCAGACGTGGGGACGGGCGGCAAGGCGCCTGCTGCTGCGGGTGCGGCTGATGCGGCCGCGCCTGCTGCTGCGGCCGCCAAGAAGTGACTGGAGCGGGGAGACGCCCGTTTAAAAACGAACGACGCCTGTTGTAAGTTCCCTTTTCAAGGCAGACAGACAGAAAACGAGCGAGACGACGCCACGTGTCGATTGGAGAGAAGGAGGGGGTGCGCCGCGCTCTGCGCGCCCGCGCGACGCCCTTCTGCCGCCGCCGCCGTTCCGCGCGCCGTCGTCCTCTTTGTCTCGCCGCCGCCCGTGCGCAACACACGAGCCCACAGAAACAACACACCAATCGCCAAACGCGATTCTCGACCCCTCCCTCCAAAAGGCTTGCGCGACTTGTTCCTCGCGCGCGCGCGCGCGCAGAGAGAGAACGGCGCAACGACAGGCCATCGACCTCGTTCGCGCCGCCTTCCTCCTCCCACCTCCCAATCGCGATCCCTAAATGTTGCGGTGCAGCAGCAGCAGCACTACCGCACCTTACCGCATCTGCAACAGCTGCACCACCACCACCACGGCATCCCTGCGCGCGGCGCGCGCCTTGTTGCTGCTGCCGAGGCGGCCGCCGCCGCTCTTTCTCCTCTCGGGCCGCCGCTCGGCGTCCGCCGCCGCAGCCGCCGCGATGGCCCCCTCCGCCGCAGAGCAGCAGCAGCAGCAGCAGCAGCCTCCCGACGAGCACCCGCACGAGCACCTGCTGCGCCTGGGCGCGTGCGGGCGCGTTGCGCCTGACCGTTACGAGGACCAGCTCGCGCTCAAGCTCGAGCGCCTGCGCGCGCTCTTTGCGTCGAGCGGCCCCAGCAGCGGCGGCAGCGGCAGCAACGGCGCCGCTACCGACGCCGACCCCACCGCCGACCCCGTGCCCATCCCCGAGCGCATCCAGGTCTTCCGCTCGGCGCCCACGCACTTCCGCATGCGCGCCGAGTTCCAGGTGTGGCTGGAGCGCAAGCCGCGCGAGGAGCGCGAGGCGGCAGCGGCAGCAACAGCGGCAGCAGCGGCAGCGGCGACTGCGGCGGGCGACCGCAACACCAGCAACGGTGCGACGCCCGAAGCAGCAGCAACAACCGCCGAAGACGACGGCGTCACCGACCTGTACTTTATCATGCACGAGCGCGTGCCCGCCCCGCCCGAGCAGCCGCCAGCCAAGGAAAATGAGGACGAGATTGAGGGCGAGGGCGAGCAGCAACAGCATGACGACAAGCAGCCGCCCAAGGACGCCGCCGCCGCCGCCGCCGACGGGCGCCCCGAAAAGCGCCGCCGCCGCAGCTTCCGCCGCCGCCGCTCCGAGCGCGCCTCGGCCTCGGCCCCGGCGGGCCTCGCCGCCGCCGCCGCCTCCCCCGACGACCACCACCAGCAAGCCCCCAAGTTCAAGATGCAGCGCGTGCGCATCGACGACTTCCCTGCGGGCTCGCGGCTCGTCAACTCGCTGATGCGGCTGCTGCGGCGGTTGCTGCTCGAGCGCGAGCCGCTGCGCCGCCGCCTATTCCAGGTCAACTTTCACACGACGCTCTCGGGCCAGGCCATGGTGACGCTCGTGTACCACCGCGCCCTGGACGCGGCGTGGGAGGAGGAGGCGCGCAGGGGCAGGGAGTGGCTGCTGCGGCGGCTGGCGGAGGAGGCGGGGGGGGCGGAGGGCCCTGCTGTCGGCGACGCGTCGGCGGCGGCCTCGGCCTCCGACGCTCCCGGCCCGCGCTGCACCGAGCTCCAACTGATCGGACGGTGCCGCGGAAAGCGCATCGACGTCGAGCGCAACTGGGTCGAGGAGGAGATGGACGTGCGGCCGCTGCCGTTCGGGGAGGAGGGGAAGGAGGAGGAGGGGGCGGGGGGCGCGGCCAAGGAGCAGCAGCACCAGCGCGTGCGCTACCGCCAGGTCGAGATGAGCTTCTCGCAACCCAACGCGGGGATGTGCCGCCAGATGCTCGGGTGGGCGCTCGACGTGACGCGCGCGCCGCCGAAGCATCAGCAACAACCCGCCGCGACGACGACGATGGCGACGCCGACGCCGACGACCAACCCCGACAACAACAACAACAAGAACGACCATGACCTCCTCGAGCTCTACTGCGGCAACGGCAACTTCTCCGTGCCCCTCGCGGCCAACTTCCGGCGCGTGCTCGCCACCGAGGTCTCGTCCACCTCGGTCGACGCCGCGCGCCACAACGCGCACGCCAACGGCCTCGGCCCCCCGCCTCCCCCCCCTGCCACGGCCGACGGCTATGACGGCCAGCCCGAGGCGACCGACCCGCCCGCCCGCCTCTTCGTCGCGCGCCTGTCGGCCGAGGAGTTCTCGGACACATGGCGCACGGGCGCCGCGCGCAGGCGCCTCGAGGGCCTGGGCGGGGGCGGACTGGGGGCGCTCGACCTGAAGACGGCGCTGGTGGACCCTCCCCGCGCGGGGCTGGACGACCTCACCCGCGCTTTACTGCTCGACCCGCGCTTCCAGCGCGTCGTCTACGTCTCCTGCAACCCAGTCACGCTCAAGCGCGACCTCGCGCTGCTCACCTCGGTCGGGGGGGCGGCGAGGGCGTGGGCGGCGATGGCGGGTGCGGGTGGAGGGGGGTCGACGCCGGTGGCGGCGGATGGGGAGAGAAAGGACGGCGAGGCAGCGGCCGCCGACGCTGCCGCGCCCGCAGCCCGGCAGCCGCAGCCGACGCCCTACCGCATCGAGCGGTTCGCGGCCTTTGACCAGTTCCCGTACACGGAGCACCTCGAGTGCGGGGCGTACCTGGTGCGCGATGACTGATGATGACTTTTTGTTACTTTTTTGAGGGGACGCGTGCGCTGTAAAAACAGATTCGTTTTTATGGTGTCTTTTGGACGTGCGTTTTTTTTCGGGGGTGCGTGTGCGCTCAGGCGCGCGGCGGCGGCGGATGGATGCAAAGGCGGGGGGGGGCGGAGAGAACCGGGAAAAAAACCCTCAGCGCGCCGCCTGCGCCTGCGTCTGCTGCTGCGGCTGCTGCGGCTGCTGCTGCCCCTGCCCCGACGCCTGCCCCCCTCCTCCCCCGCCCCCACCGCCGCTCCCTGCGCACAGCCGGCACATTTTCGCGAGGCACCCCGCGAGCTGCAGCTGCGTCGCCACGCCGTCGGCCAGGCGCATGTGGCACTGCCCGATCTCGCGCAGGAACTCGAGCTTCAGGTACTCGCCCAGGAGGTCGGCGTCGGCGTTGCGCGCCACGCGGAAGAGCGTCTGGATGATGTCGGTGGCGGAGAAGCCCTTGTTCCACAGGGAGCGGAGGCCCCGCGCGGCCGCGTCGAGGTCGCCCGACGCGCACGAGCGCAGCATCTGCGCCACGAGTGCCGGGTGCGGCTGGTCGCACACGCGGAACACGTGCGCCTCGCTCACGTACCCGAAGCCGCTGTGCGTCGCCTGCAGGTTGTTGAGCGCCTGGCGCATGTCGCCGTCGGCCGTGAAGACGATGGCAGCCATGCCCGCGTCGTCATAAGCCACCGCCTCCTTCCTGGCGACGACCAGCAGCCGCCTGAGCACCTGCTCGTCCGTCACGCGCCCGAAGCGCACGACCGCGCACCGCGACTGGATGGGCTCGATCACCTTGCTCGAGGCGTTGCAGGCCAGGGCGAAGCGCGTCGTGCCGCTGTGCAGCTCCATCGTGCGGCGGAGCGCCTGCTGCGCCCCCGAGGTCATGGCGTCTGCCTCGTCCAAAATAACGACCTTGTGCCGGCCCGGGGGTAAAGTGACCTTTTTCTGGGCGAACATCTTGATCTTGCTGCGCACGACGTCGATCCCGCGGTCGTCGGAGGCGTTGAGCTCGAGCACGGCGTCGCGGAACGAAGGGCCCAGGAGCGCGTGCGCGAGGGCGAGCACCGACGTCGTCTTGCCGATGCCCGGGGGGCCCGAGAGGATGAGGTTGGGCATGTTTCCCTCCTCGGCGATCACCGAGAGGCGCGCGACGGCGTCCTCGTTGCCGACGACGTCCTTGAGGACCTGGGGACGGTACTTCTCGACCCAGGGGAGCTCGAAGGTGGGCTTGGCGGCGGCCGCGGCGGCGGGGGGTTTGGCCGGGGCGGGGGCAGCGGGGGCGGCGGGGGCGTCGGCAGCGGCGGCGGCAGCGGGCGCGTCGACGTCCATCGTCGCTG
Organism: Mychonastes homosphaera; assembly: GCA_009193075.1. Classification (NCBI taxonomy): domain Eukaryota; kingdom Viridiplantae; phylum Chlorophyta; class Chlorophyceae; order Sphaeropleales; family Mychonastaceae; genus Mychonastes; species Mychonastes homosphaera. The sequence continues at coordinate 361,932 of VXJC01000002.1, read as the reverse complement.
CGGCGGCGGGGGCGGCTTCAGGCGGAGGAGGCGCGCCGGCTGCAGCAGCAGCGCCCGCATCGGCGGCGGCGTCCGACATGTGTGTGGGGGGGTGGGCGGGAGGGCGTCTGTGTTCGTCTGCTTTCACGCGTCTCCGAAAGGGGCGGGTGTGGGTTTTCAAACGCGCTGTCTGTGTTTTGGTTTTGCTTTCGGGCTTCGTGGGAGCGGGGAAAAAGGAGTCCGCAGGCGGTGGTGCGATCGTCGGGATGTTGTGTGCGTGCGGGTGCGTCGCAGCGTGTGGCTGGGGAGCGAGAAAGAGAGGGCGCACGCAGAAGAGCAAGTCGCCTCGCGAAGCAAGCGGCGAGAACGGCGAAACGCCGCCAGACGGCAAAGACGCGCTGCTCTCCCTCACCCGTCTCTCCCGCATTCTCGCTCGTCCCCGCTTCTCTCTCTTCAAAGCAGCACCATCATCTTCCCCCCTCTGGGACGAACGGCGCGCCTCCTCATAACCGCAGCGCCCCCCCTCTCGCGGAAGGAGAAGAACCGCAAGAAAGCTCGCGGAAGGAGAAGAAACCGACGCGCGTCGCCTCTCAGCCCCCCTCAAAAGCGCGCGCGCGCCAGGGCGGCGCCATGGCGCGCACTATGCAGACGGCGAGGAAGTCGGGCGCCCCGCCGGACTCCATCCGCTACCGCGGGGTCACGTACCGAGGTGAGGACTTGGTCGCTCCCGCTGGAAACACGAGGCCCCCGCGCCGCCGCTGACGCCGCAGACCTCACGCCCCCCCCCACCTCACTCAAACCCCCTTCCCCCCCCCCCCACACACAATCAAAACAACCTACAGTCGGCCAGGCGGTGCTCGTCAACCCGGCAGACGACGACAATTCCCTCGTCTACGTGAGTCTCATCGCTTCAGGTGGCCGTGTGTGCCCCCCTTCCCCCCAAAAACCCAGCCGCCGCCGCCGCCGCCGCCGCCGCCGCCGCCGCCGCCGCCGTCGCCGTCGCCGTCGCTCACCCGCGCCCCCGTGCCCCCGCGCCCCAAAAACAACCAAAACACAAAACAGATCGCCCAGATCAGGCGCTTCGACCCCATCCCGGATCCCCGCATGCAACTGGCCACCGTCGCAGCCCGGCGCGCCGCCAACCCCAGCCCCAGACCCAACCCCAAGCCCGGACCCGCCCGCGACCGCGAGGAATTCGACGAGACCGCCAACGTCCACGTGCGCTGGTACTACCGGCCCGAGGAGGCCGCCGGGGGCCGCCGCCCCTTCCAGGCCGTGCGTGAGCTGCTCATGTCCGACCACGACGACACGGTGCCCCTGGGGTCGCTCATCGGCCCCGCCCGCGTGCTCTCCCTCGCGGAGTTTGCGCGCGTCGTGCCCCTCGAGCGGCGGCGGCTCGACCCCACGCCCGCGGCCAGGGGAAAGTCTCGCGGCGGCGGCGCGGGCTCGGGCGGCGGCGGCGGCGGCGGCGCGGGCGGCGCGCCCTTTGTCGAGGAGGAGCTGCCGACCTATTTTGCGCGCCTCATGTACCGCCCAGGCTCCGGGACCTACGTGCCCGACCGCCTCCCCGTGTTCTGCACGTGCGAGAGCGCGTACGCGCCCGACGGGCCCGCCATGATCTGCTGCCCGTCCTGCCACGAGTTCTTCCACCCGCAGGTGCGTAGCGGCCGCGGCCGAAGTTGACAAAAAACGAGGCGGCGGCGGCAGCGACACTCGCTCGGCCCCCCGCCTCTCGTCCGGCGGGGTCTCTCACGCACGAACCCCCCCTCCCCCCCCCAAACCCCCCAAACACAACAACAAAGTGCGTCGGCATCTCGCCCGGCGCGGCCGACCGCATCCGGCGCGAGCTCGGCCTGCCGTCCGACCCGGCCGACGTGGGCGCCCCGCCGCCGAGGCCGCTGCCGGCAGACGCGCGCGCGCCGTGGCTGTGCCAGGCGTGCCGCGACAGCGAGGGGCGTGCGCACGCGGCGGGCCGGGCGTAGACTTTATAGAGGCAACAATCAATCAATCAATCAATAGACTTTTTCGTTGTGCGCACATTTTTTGCAAAGAAGAAGATAGGGATGCGTTTGTGGTTGTTTGTTTTTTGGGTGCGGTGCGCGGGCGCGCATTTGGTCGCCGCCGCCGTCTCTTTCGTCGTCCTCCTCCCTCCTCGAAAACCTGAAATCACCGCACGCGCTGCAGCAGCTTGCCCTCCGCGCGCCGCCGCAGCTCCCCGCGGTCCACCATCACCTTCACGGCCAGGGCCACCGCCGCGCGCCCGTACCCGAGCGCCGTCACGTCGTCCAGGATGCGCCGGAACGACGCGTGCCCGCTGTGCGGGATGCGGTCGCGGATGCGCGCCTCGACCGCCTGCACCTCGGCCGTCTGCGCGGCGGCGCTGCCGCCGAGCTCGGCGTTGGCGAGGCCCGCGTTGATCGCGTTCATGGTGGAGGCGCGGAAGAGCTCAAAGGCGACGGCGACGTGCTCGGCGGTGGCGACGGGGCGCAGCTGCATGCGCGCGAGCGACTCGCTGATGCGCACGAGGGCCTCGAGCTGGCGGACGGTGATGGGGATCGGGCACTCGCCCGCGCCGGCGCCGCTCCCGCCGTGGCCGCCGCCGTTGCCGTCGCCGGCGTTGCCGCCCTCGGCGCGCGCGGCCTGGCGCGCGCGGTCGCGGATCTCGACGTACTTGGCGACGAGCTCCCCGCGCGCGCCGTCGTCCAGGCGCGGGTAGCAGCGCGTGCGGCAGTAGTGGATGTAGCGGCGCAGCCAGCGCTCCCCGCCGGGGCCGTCCGGGCCCGTCGCGCCCCCGCTCCCGCCCGCGCCCCCGCCCGCTGCGTTCGGCCCCGCCGCCGCGCCCGCCGCGTTGGCCGCGCGCCCGCCGCCCTCCTGGTCGTCCCCGCCCTGACCACCCTGCCCTCCCGCCGCCCCGCCGCCGGCGTTCTGGTGCACCCCCAGCACGTGCCGCGCGATCGCCATGTCGCGCTCGGCGTCGGCCCCGTCGCGCACGATGAAGATTAAATCAAAGCGCGAGAGGATGGTCGACTGCAGGTCGATGTTGTCGCTCGTGCTGCGCAGGTCGTCGTACCTGCCCGAGGGCGGGTTGGCCGCCGCCAGCACGCTCGTGCGGCTCTTGAGCACGGTCGTGATCCCGGCCTTCGCGATCGAGATGGTCTGCTGCTCCATGGCCTCGTGGATGGCCACGCGGTCCTCCGGGCGCATCTTGTCAAACTCGTCGATGCAGACCACCCCCCCATCCGCCAGCACCATGGCCCCGCCCTCGAGGTAAAACTCGCGCGTGGCGCCGTCCTGGATCACCGCGGCCGTGAGACCCGCGGCCGAGGAGCCTTTTCCGCTGGTGTAGACGCAGATGGGGGCGACCTTGTCGACAAACTTCAAAAACTGCGACTTGGCCGTGGAGGGGTCGCCCAGCAGCAGGACGTTGACGTCGCCGCGGCGCGCGGTACCGTCGGGCATCACCTTGCGCGCCCCGCCGAACAGCAGGCAGGCGACGGCCTTCTTGATGTCCTCGCTGCCGTAGATCTTGGGCGCGATCAGGCCGAAGACGCGCTCGTGGACGCGCGGGGCGCGCGCAAAGGCCTCGAAGGACGCGACCTCCTCGGAGGAGAAGGCGGCCGAGGCGTGCGCCTCGCTCTGGTCGACGATCGACGTCACGCGGAGGTAGGGCTGCTGCAGCGTGGCGCCGGCGGCGCCTGCCCCGGACCCCCCGCCGCCCGCGGCCGCGCGGTTCATGGCCTGCGGGCGGTGCGTGCAGTAGATGCCCGTGATCAGCACGCGGGTGCCCGGGGTGACGCGCCCGACGAGCAGGCGGTCGGCCACGCACAGGAGCGTGCGCGGCAGCTCGCCCGTGGGCACGTCCTCGGGCCGCTCCTGCAGCTTGAGCGTCTGCTGGTCGACGTACTCGGAACGGTCGCCCAGGACGACGAAGGAGCCGTAGCTGCAGCGCTCGTTGGGGTTGGACGGGTCGCCCTGGTTGACCGTGCACTGGCGTGGGACGATGGCGCCGCCCATGCCCGGCTTGCAGGGGACGGTGAGCACGTTGCGGCAGTCCTTGCACTGCACCGTGATGTGCGTGGCCTTGTGCCTCGGTTTCGAGGACGAGGTGACGATGCCGGGCAGCTGCACGAGTTTCATGACGCGCGAGGACGTGAGCTCGCGCACGGACTCGGGGCCGAAGCCCTCCGAGGAGCTCAGCAAGACCTGCACGTCGCCGAAGCGCTGCGGCCTGCCGTCGGCCCCCAACTGGTGGTCCTCCTCGAGGACCTGGCGCGCGGCGATCTCGAACTGTTTTTTGTTGGGTTTTTTTGTTTGTGGGTTTTTTTGTTGGTGTTGGGGAGGGGGTGTGGGGGTTGGTGAGGTGGATGGGTGGTTTTTTTTTCGCGGGGGCGTTTGGGGGAGTTTTGAGGGGCGAGCGGGAGGGGGGATGGCGAGAGGGGGCGAGGGCGGCGACGCACCAGCGGCAGGAGGTCGGTGGGGCGCTCCTCGAGCGTGGCGCCGAGGAGGCCGTCGAACATCTTGACGTCGACGAGGTCGACGGACAGCTGGCGGGTGTCCTTGTTGAGCTGCTGGCTGTGGTTGTTGTTTGTGTCGTTTTGGTTTTGGGTTTTGCGGGGGGGCGGAGGGAGAGCGCGCTCGGCGGGCGTGAGCCGCGGCGGCGCGCGCGGGAGAGCGGGCGCGCGGCGCGCGCAATCGTGATTGTGGGGAGGTGCGCGCGAACGCCAAAGTCCAAGACAACGCGACAGCATCAGCAACAGGAGGCAAGGCAGCCAAAACGCACCGGTACGACAGCGGGTCCTCCGTCGGGCGCTTGTCGTGCGCCGAGTGGTGGCGGATGAACGCCTTGAACTGGTCGATGAGGCCGCGGCGCGTGGTGTGGGCGAGCTCCGGGGGGACGGGCGCGTCGGCGCCCGCGCCGTAGAAGACGGCGCCCTCTGTGGTGGTGGTGTCATTGTTGGTTGTTTTGCGGGGGGAGGTTGGAGGGGGGAGGGCGCGATTGGCGGAGAGGATGTTTTTTTTTTCGTGAGTTTGAAGTTTGAATTTTTGGGGAGGGGGAAGAGAGAAGGAGTTCTCGTCCGCCTCCTCTTGCTGCGCGCCCGCGCCTCTCCCGCCGCCTGGCGGGCACTGGGGGCGGTCGTTCGATGCATCGCGCAGTGAAGTAGGCGCTCGCGGCGGCAGGAAGAAGAAGCAACGCACCATCCATGGTGGCGAGAGCGGAGGGAGCGAGAAAGTGGGGGTCGGGGTGGGTTGTCTCTTTGTTCTGCGAACGCGCGCGCCCGTCAAGGTCAGAAGAGGGGGGGGTCAAAACACACGAGACGAGGGAGGTAAGGTGAGGTCGTTGTTGCACGGTTGTCTTTCCAAGACGCGGGAGTGTGTGTGTGTGTGTGAGAGAGAGACAGGGCGTGAGCGCAAGAGCATCAATAGCCATCGCCGCCGCCGCCGCTGCCGCTGCGCGCGCCCGCCGCTCGAAAAGAAGCCGCCCCGACACTTCACCCGTCCCCCCCGATCGCCGGCTTGCACAGCTTTCCCTTCTTCACGTGCGGAGCCACCTCCCCCCTGGGCGCCGGCCACGTCGCCAGCGCCGTGGCGTACCCCTCGGGCTGCTCGACCCACAGCCAGTGCCCGACGCCCGCCCCGGAGAGCCGCTCGGCCATGGCGCGCAGCCGGCGCTCGTCCTCCACCTCGAGCACCACCTTCCGCATGCTGCCGACGTTCTGCGGGGAGCAGTAGCGCTCCGCGTGCGCGGAGCCGGACCGCAGGGCCTGCGACAGGGCGGCCGTGGCCGCGTGCGCGCCCTGCGCGACGACGGGGCCGAGCGGCCACGGGGATTGGGTGGTGGTGCTGGCGCCGGCCACGCGCCACAGGTCGCGCCGCAGCACCACGTACTGCACGAGCTGGAGCTCCGGGGGCACGATGCTGTCGTCTCCATCGCCCTGCTGCTGCTCGCCTGGCCCCGATCCCGCTGATGCTGATGCCGCTGCTGCTGCCGCCGAGGCCATGTTGCGATACTGGATGCGCGCCGGCGCAGCGAGGCGGCGACGGAGCGGGGGCGGGCGCGCGGCGGCGAGGGCGCCGACAGCGCCGACGGTGGCGGCTCGCGCGGCTCGCGCGGACGCCAGGCGCGACGCCGCGCTGGCGAGCATGTACTGCGTGGCCGAGATGCGAGGGTTGGTTTGCTATCTTCGAGCGCACGGCGGATGGGTCTGGCGAGTGACGGAGAGGGGTGTCGCTGGTCTTCTCCTCTTCGACGCGCGCGCGCGAACGATTGCTTTTCTTCTTCTTCAGCGCCCGAGAGAAAGGGGGGTCGCGCGGATCGATTGCGTGATGATTCAGTTGGTTTGAGCAAGCAGGGTAGTGGTGTGTGAGGGAAGAGCCGCCGTCGATCGAGCGCGCGACAAAGAACAACAACGGCGAGCGTGACGAGGCGTCGTCGTCTTATTTTCTTTCACTGGCTTTTCGCAGCCGCCCTATCTCTATGCTGGTCAACAAATCAGGTCGTCTTCGCGCCCGGCAGCGGCGGGTAGGCGCACCCCTTCTGCTGCACGGGCAGCAGCGTGCCCACGTCAAAGCCCAGGTTGGCCGCCGCCGCGCGCGCCGCGCCGACGACCTCGGCCCCCGCCTCCGGGTCGCGTGCAAAGAGCCACAGGCCGCTGCCGTTGATGTCGAGGAAGGTCTGGGGCCCGGCCCGGCCCGTCCGGCACGCGTCGTCGCCCGAAGGGTTGGTCGGGGGCCCGCCCGAGATGACCGCCCACGCGTCCGGGGCGGAGAGGTCGGGGCCACTCGACGCGACGATCCAGTAGGGGCCCGAGATGAGCGAGCTGGACGGCTTGAGCTTGAACGCAAACTCCAAAAAGGAGGGGAGGACGCGCAGCTTGCTGGCGGCCGTCTTGGGGCTGGCGCGCGCGGCCTGCGTGGGGTCGGGAAACGCGAGGATGCCGTCGAAGCCGCCGCCCGTGGGGGAGGAGCCGATGGACGGGCCCGTGACGGACCCGCGGCGCGCCGTGTTGTAGACCGTTAGGCCCTTGCTCAGGTCGCCGGACTTGTCGCGGGGGAGGTAGGCGGCGCGCACGCAGAAGAGCGCGTCCTTGGGCTGGTAGAACACCTCGTTTTGTTCGAGGGAGTACCAGGGCCCCGCGGCGACAAAGGCGGCCAGATCAAAATCGGGGAGGGAGTCGAAGCCGGGCGGGGGGCAGGTAGGGGGGGCGCTGGCGGCCGAGGTGCGCGGCTGCGGCGGGGGCTTGGCGGCCAGCGCCGCGAGTGGGGTGGTCAGGCAGAGGGCGGCGGCGGCCAGGAGGAGGAGGGGCACGGGGCTGTGGGGTTTTGGGTGTTGGGTGTCGGCGGGGAGGAGTGAGAGAGAGCGTTTCGGCGGCGGCGGTGGCGTAAGGCGCGGAACGCGCGAAAGCGAACAGCCGACGCTCTCTCAGCGGGAGGAAGAGAGAGGGATTCCATGAGGGGGCGCGGGCCGTGCTCTACAGAGGTATGCAATCCAAGGCGTCAGGACTCACCGAGCCATCCTGTTTTGGCACGGGCGCGGGTCGGGAGGGAAGAGTGTTGGTCTTGGAGGTGGTGGTGCTATCCGCGCGGCCCTCGTTGATTATGCGTGCGTGCGTTATGGCTCTGAGCAGGAGAGGAGAGTGCAAGTAGTGAGTTTTCGTTTGTGTGTGTTGCGCGACGCCGGCAGCGGCCCTCCGCCTTTCTCTCTCTCCGGTCGCGCGCGCGCCGTCGTTCCGTCGCTCAGGCAGCTTCCGCCCCGACAGCGAGACGCGGCGCGCTGTCATCCTTTTCCGTTCTTTCTTAATGCGAGTGGTGTGCGCTCCCTAATGTCTGTCTGTGCACGAATCGATCCATATCCAATCGTCTTCACTGGTGGTCGTCAAAGTAGGAGCTGCGCGCCCCGGGAGAAGGAGGCGGCGGGCCCGGGGCGCCGCCCTCGCCGCCGCCGAAACCCATGCCGCCGCCGAAACCCGCGCCGCCGGCCCCTCCTCCCGCTCCGCTGCGCGCCCCAAACCCGTACGGCGCGAGGCCGTGCGCGCCAGCACGCGCGCCACGCCGTCGCTCGGCAGGCGGCTCAGCTTGGCTTGGGCCAGGTCGCGCGCGCAGCTGCGGCGCGGCCACGGCCCGCCGCTGCTGCCGCCCGCCGGGGCCGGCTGCTCGCCCGCGGACGCGCCGCCGCCGCCGCCGCCGCCTGCGCCCGCGCCAACCCGAAACGCGTCGAACAAGCCTCCTGCTCCCGCTGCCGGCGGCGGCGCCGCGGCCGCCGCTGGACGCGCGGGGAGGGGGCGGGGAGGCGGCGGCGCCATCACGTGCTGCTGCTGCTGCTGCGGGGCGAGGCGCGGCTGCAGCGGCGGTAGCACGGGCCGCGGCGGCGCCGGGGGCGGGGGCGGGGGCGGCGGGGCGCGAGCAAGGGGCGGAACCGCCGCCACCGCCGCTGCTGGTGACGCTGCCGCCGCCGCCGCCGCCGGCAGCCGCTGGATCGCCGCCGCGCCCCCGGCGGCGGCGCCGCGGCTGCTGCCGCGGCCTCCACCGCCTCGACCGCGGCCGCGGCGGCGCCGGGGGCGGGGGCGGGGGCCGCGGGCATGGTGGGGGCGGCGCCGCGGCCGCCGCTGGACGCGCGGGGAGGGGGCGGGGAGGCGGCGGCGCCATCACGTGCTGCTGCTGCTGCGGGGCGAGGCGCGGCTGCAGCGGCGGTAGCACGGGCCGCGGCGGCGCCGGGGGCGGGGGCGGGGGCCGCGGGCATGGTGGGGGCGGCGCCGCGGCCGCCGCTGGACGCGCGGGGAGGGGGCGGGGGCGGGGGCGGGGGCCGCGGGCATGGTGGGGGCGGCGCCGCGGCTGCTGCCGCGGCCTCCACCGCCTCGACCGCGGCCGCGGCGGCCGCGGCGGCCTTGGACACGCGCAAGAAGTGGCTGAAGGGCGGCACGGCCGGCTGCGGCTGGGGCTGGGGCTGCGGCGCGGAGGAGGAGCGGGAGCAGCACCCGCCGCCGCCCCCGCCGCCGCCGCCGCCGCCGCGGCGCGGCGGCGGCGGCGTCGCGGCGGGCGCGCTTGCCCTTGGGCGCCGCGGGGGCCACGGGGGCCGCCATTGCGGCGGCGGCAGGCGGGGGAGGAAAGCCGCCGGTCGCCGCGCCACCAGGCCCAGGCCCAGGCCCAGCAGCTACAGCAGCCCCTGCCGCCGCCGCCGCCGCCGCCGGCAGCCGCTGGATCGCCGCCGCGCCCCCGGCGGCGGCGCCCCCCATCGGGGGCAGCAGCACGCGCGCGCGCTCGATCACGTCGGCCCCGACCAGGTCCTCCGGCAGCAGCGCCGCGGTCAGCGTGAGCGGCTGCGCCTGCGGCTGCGGCGACTGGCGCGGCTGAGCTCCCCCTCCTCCCGCCACCGCCTCCGCCGCCGCCCCCTCGGGCCCCGCCGCGCGCGCCCTCAGCGTCACGGGCGCGCCCGCGACCGCGAGGGCGGCCAGGTTGAGGCGGCGGTTGAGGAGCAGCTGGTCCGTGGTCGTGCTGCCGACCATCAGGCGCGCGAAGCAGGGGCCGTTGGAGGCGGCAGCAGCAGCGGCAGCAGCAGCAGCAGCGCCCGAAGCCCCGCCGTCGCCGCCGCCCCCGCCCCCGCCCCCTCCCCCCGCGCCAAACGACAGCGTCACCGCCACGTCGAACGACCCGTCCGCGTGGCGCCGCGCCCCGGCCGCCGCGCCCACGCCCAGCTGCACGTGAGGCGGCAGCGCGCGCCTCAGGGCCGCCTGCAGCGCGCTCCCAAAGGGGTAGGCGCGCCCGGCCGCGGCCTCGACGCGGCGCGGGTCGGCCGCGCTCAGCTCGCGCAGCCCCGCGAGGCCGTGCGCGGCGAGGCGGTCGGCGAGCAGGCGCCCCACGCCAGGGAGCTGGCGGCACGCGCGCTGCGTGTCGGGCCACGCGCGCTGCCGCAGGGAGCGGGCGAGCACGCAGGCGTTGCAGGCGTTGGCGAAGCCGCCGTGGCTGTTGTTGTTGTTCTTGTTGATCGTCGCCGCCGCGCCGTTGCCGTTGCCGTTGCCGTTGCCGTTGCCGTTGCCGTTGCCGTTGCCGTTGCCGTTGCCGCTGCCCCCGCCCCCGCCACCCCCGCCACCCCCGCCCCCTCCGCCGTAGAACCGCTGCATGGCCTGCGCCACGCGCTGCGCCACGCGCAGCGCGCACTCGGTGTCCTGGCGCAGCGCAAAGTCGAGCGTCCCCTCGGGCGCCGGGGCGTCGGCGAGGGCGTTGTTGACGAGCACGAAGAGCTTCTCGGCGCCGGTCGACAGGCGCTCCTTCACCTTTGGCGGGGGAGGTGGAGGAGGGGCGGCGGGAGGGGCGCCAGCACCGCCGCCGCCGGCAGCACCGCGGCCGGCCGCCCGCGCAGCCGCCGCCCCGCCTCCTCCTCCACGTCCTCCTCCTCCTCCTCCGCCGCCGCCCCCCACCGCAGCCGCCGCTGCCGGCGCCACCGCCATCACCTGGTACCGCACGCACCCGGCCTGCCGGCGGTTGATCGCGTTGACCGCGCGCTTCTCCGAGCGCCGCAGGCCGATGGCCGAGAGCTCGGCGGCCGAGCAGCACGCGCGCAGCAAGCCGGGCAGGTCGCGCCGGGGGCTCTGGCCGACCACCAGCAGCATCGTCTCGAGCCGCAGAAAGGCGCGCGCCATGACGCGCCCGGCGTCGGTGGGCAAAAGGGCGAACCCGTCCTCCGGGTCGGTGCGGGTGAGGCCCGAGGCGGTGAGCACGCGCGCGGAGCGCAGGGCGAGGCGCTCGCACACGGCCGCCTCGAGCGCCATAGCCGAGGGAGGGGGAGCGGGAGGGCCGGCGACAGCAGCGGCGCCGCCGGCCGCGAAAAACCCGTAGCGCGCCGGGTCGCGCCGCAGCCGCACGTAGAGGAAGGTCGACTTGAGCCACGCGAGCGCCTCGGACACGTCGCGCACGGTCCCCAGGCTCACCTCGGCGTTGAGGTGCTCGGCCGCCGACGCGGCGAGGCCGCTGTCGACGAGGTCGCTGCCCGACACCAGGCCGCGCCAGCGCCGCTCGTCGTCGCGCGAGGTGAGGATGACGGCGACGCCGCGCGTGTCGTACTGGGGCCTGCCCGCGCGGCCGCACATCTGGAGCACCTCGGACGCGTCGTAGGAGCGGTAGGTCGGGGTCGGGGCGGCGGCGGCGGCGGCGGCGGCGGCGGTGGTGGAGAGATCGGCCGACGCCCCGAAACCCGCGCCGCCGCCTGAACCGCCCTCGTCCTCTCCGGGTCCGCCGGGGCCCGCTGCTGCCGTTGCCGCCACGGCCACGGCCGCCGCCGCCGCCGCCGCCCCCTCGCCCGCACCCACGTACCGCCGCGTCCCCTTCACCACGACCAGGCGCGCGGGCAGGTTGACGCCCAGCGCCAGCGTCGTCGTCGCGCACATCACGGCGAGGTCCCCCGCGCGGAAAAGAGCCTCCACCAGCGCCCGGTCCTGGGGCTCAAGCGCCGCGTGGTGGAAGGCCGCGCCCGCGGCCACGGCCGCCGCCAGCGCCTTGCTCGCGCACGCCGTCGCGGCGGCGGCCAGGCGCGCGGCGTGCGCGGCGTCGCGCACCAGCGCCGCGCCCGCGCCAAGGGCGTCGCGCAGCACGCGCGCGCATGCGTCCGAGGCGCCCTTGCGCGACGAGCAAAAGACGAGCGAGGGCCGCCCCTCGCTGTGGTCGCGCACGGCCGGCCACAGGTGCTCGTCGAGGCGGCGCTCGAAGAGAAAGTCGTTGCGGGCCGGGGGAAAGGCCACGACGTGCGTCTTAAGGGGCACCGGGCGCATCTCGTCGCCGTAGACGCGCAGCTCTGCTGATGATGCTGCTGCTGCCGCCCGGCCGCCGCCGTCGCCGTCGTCGCCCTCCCCGCCGCCGGATCCCAGCCACTCGGCGATGTCGGCGGCGTTGGGCACGGTGGCCGAGACGGCGACGAGGCGCAGGCGCAGGACAGGGGGTGGAGGAGGGGGCGGCAGCGCGGCGGCGCCCGACGCCGATGCCGATGCCGCCGCCGCCGCCGCCGCCGCCGCCTGCGCGCGCTCGGCCCGCAGGCGCGAGGCAAAGGCGCGCAGGCGGCACACGACGCCGGCCTCGAGGGCTGGGCCGCGGCCGGGCTCGCCGAGCAGGTGCACCTCGTCGATCAGCACGAGGCCCGTGCACGCAAGCAGCAGCACGGCCGAGGCGGCGGCCGATGCCGAGGCGTTGTTGTGGTTGTTGCCGCTGCCGAGGCCGGCGAGGGCGGCGCCGAGGCCGCCGCCGCCGCCACCACCACCATAGCCGACCCCCCCGCAGCGCGTGACCTGGTCGAACTTCTCGGGCGTGGTGCAGATGACGTCGGCGGCCTCGAGGTCGAGCGCAAGGGCGGCCGCAGCCGCCGCGCTGCTAGTCCCGCCCACGCCAAGGCCCGCCGCCCCGGCCCCCCCGCCGCTCCCGTCGTCCGCGCCGCCCCCGTCGCCCGCCAGCGCGAGCACGCGGAAGGGGAGGCCCGCGGCGGCGAAGCGCGCGGCCCAGTCATCGGCACGCTCCTGCACGAGGGCGCGGGTCGGGGCCACGTAGATGGCGCGGGCGCGCTCGGGGGGGGTGTTGTTGCTGTTGCTGTTTGCCGGCAGAGGCGGCGGCGGCGGCGGCGGCGGCGGCCCCTGCTGCCCCCGCTGCCCCGCCCCACAGCGCCGGCGCGTGAGGAAGAGCAGGCGCAGCAGCGCGAGCTCCAGGACACCCGTCTTGCCCGATCCTGTGGGCGCAGAGACAACGAGGTTGCGGTCGGAGCCGAAGGCCGTGTCGAAGCACTCGGACTGCACGGCGTTGAAGAGGCGGAACGAGGGGAAGAAGCCGCGCGCTTCGGGCGGCACGTCGCCGTCGACGCGCCGCGCAAAGCGGTTCGTGTTGTTGTTGTCGTTGTTGTTGTTTCCGGCGCGGCCGTCGTCTTGCTCATCGTCGTAAATCGCCCGCTGCTGCCGTTGCTGCTGCCGCTGGGTCGTCGGGGCGTGCTGGACGAAGGCCTGCGGTGGTGGGTTTGGGGCGCACGGCGGTGGGGGTTGTTGTTGGGGCGCCGAGAAGACGGCCGGGGCGGCGGCGGCGGCGCCGCTGCGGTGCGGGGCGTACGCGGCAAAGAGGCCGCCGCCACTGCCTCCCGTTCCCCCGCCCGGCTGCTGGCCGAATCCCGCGCTGAAGAGGCCTTGCGACTGGTGGTGGTGGTGCTGTTGATGGTGGTGGAACTGCTGCTGCTGCTGCTGCTGGTGCTGAGAGGGGTAGTGGGTTGCGTTGGGGGCAGCGGCGGCGAAAGCCGCGGGTTGAAGCGTCGGCGGCTGCCGCGGCGGCGACGGCGGCCACTCGCCGGGATCAAAGATGGCGAGGTCGTCTTCGCGACCCGCCATGGTGTGGTGTGGAAGGGAGGCGTTCGTGTTGTGTTTGTGGCGAGTGTGGGGTTTGGTTTGTGGGGGAGGAGGAGGGGACGGCGGGTTTTCTTTGTTGTCGCTGCGTGGGAGGGGGGAGGGGGGCGCCGTCGTTGTGCCGCTCGCGCGCTTTTGCTCTCCTTCGCTTTTACACCCGCCTGAGCACCACGAGGCTGCGTGTGTGGGGGGGGAGGGGGCCGTCGTTGTGCCGCTCGCGCGCTTTTGCTCTCCTTCGCTTTTACACCCGCCTGAGCACCACGAGGTTGCCCCAGATGCGCTTCCCGGCGTTCATGCGCAGCGGGCTACGGCGCTCCAGCGACGCGACGGCCCACCCGGACTGCGCCGCGGCCCGCGCGATGTAAGCGGCCCCGTGCGCAAAGCGCCCCGTCGGACGCAGGACAAAGCCGGGTGCGGCCGGCGGGGCTTCTTTCTTGCCCCGTCGCCGCGCGCCACCACCCTCTTTTGCCTCGCGCTGGTCAGAGCAGCCGCCGCCGTCGTCTCCCTCATCGTCGTTGTCGTCGTCTCCCGCGTCGGCGTCCTCGGTCGAGAACGCAAAGAGCGCCCCGGCGCCCGAGCACGCCGCCCCGGCCGCCTCGAGCATCGGCAGCAGGTCACCGAGGTAGACGACGACGTCGGCCGCCACGAGCGCGTCGAACGCGCCCTCGCCGTCGCCGCCCCGGCGGCCCTGCAGCCACGCGACCAGCTCCCCCACGTGCAGCGCGTCGTAGCACCCCCGCTCGCGCGCGCGGTCGACCATGCGCGCCGACAGGTCGACGCCGCACAGGTGGGTCGTCGCGCCGTCGCCTTCGTCTTTGTCTGTCGTCGTCGCCATCATCATCATGGGCCGCAGCAGGGGGCCCATCAGGCCCGTGCCGCAGCCGAGGTCGACGACCCGCCGGAAGGGCATCGCGCGACCGGGCGCCGCCGCCGCCGCCGCCGCCGCCGCCGCGCCCGCGAGCGCCGCGGCCAGCCGTTGGGGCGTCGCGTAGTTCAGCTCGCCGACCAGGTGCGCGTCGAACGAGGGGGCGTACTTGTCGAAGAGGGCGGCGACCATTTGTTGCGGGCACCCGCCGGCAGCGGCGGCCTCGGCGGCGGCGGCGGCGGCCTCGGCGGCGGCGGCGTTTCCGTCGTCGTCGTCGTCGCCGTCGTCGTCATTCCCCCCGTCGGCAGCGGTCTCGGGCGCCAGCGCCGCCAGCCAAAAGGCTGCCAGGGCGTGGCCCGGGTCGTCCGCCAGCTGCCGCGCGAGGCACCGCCGCGCCTCGCGCGCCAGGCGGCGCCGCTGCGCGGCCGAGCGGCAGTGCTTTGGGGACGACAGCATCGCGCGGAGGACCATGGCGAGGCGGTAGTGCAGGGGGGCGGGGGGGACGCCGCCGTCTGCTTCTTTGGCCTGGCCCTCCGCCTCGTCGTCGCGCAGGCGGATCGCCGCGCGGTATGCCTCGGCCGCGGCGCCCAGGCGCCCGCACTCTTTTAACGCGCGCGCGAGGTCGGCGCGCGCGCGCGCGTCGCGGGGGCGCAGCTCGCAGGCGCGCTCGAGCTCGGCCGCGGCGGCGGGGTCGCCGGCGCGCAGGAGGGCGAGGCCGAGGGCGCGGCGGGCGCCCGGGCGGCTTGAGGGGGGGAGCACGAGGCTTAAGGCGCGGCGCAGGCAGGCGATCGATTCGGAGAGCAGGGCGCTGTGTTCGCCGTCGCCGTTGCCACCGTCGGCCGCCTCGGCCGCTCGCAGCAGCAGCGCGACGCCGAGTCGGCGATGGTTCTCGGCGCTCTTTGGGTCCGCCTCGACGGCCGCGCGGCACTGGGCCTCCGCCTGCTCGGCGGTGGTGGTGGTGGTCGTGGTGTCGGTGTGGTTGCACATGGTGTGTCTTGGCGCGTTCGTTCGCCCCGCGAATGTGCAGGGCGCGCCGACTTTCAAAGGGCAGGAGGGAGGAGGATCGATCGCAATCGCGCGGCTGAGAGAGAGAGAGAGACGAAGGGGCCAGGGATCGATGATGTTGTTGCAGAGGAGAGAGGCGCGGAGGGCACAGCAGCTCTGTGATCGATCGCGCACCGATCCCCTCACTGAAATAGGGAAATAGGGCACAGGAGCGGCGGCGGCGGCGTCGGTGGCGCGCGGGGCGGATCGGGCGAGCGCAGGCGGCGACGGCGCGCGCTCGCCGCTCCTCCACGTGAAGGCGCCCCTCCGCGCCCTCCCCACCTCTCCCGCACACCGCTGACTCCCTCCCACATATCCCAAAAGCCCGAGCTTCTCGCGCGCGCGCGCGCCAACCACCACCAACCACCAACGCACACCCGAAGAACAAGAAGAGCCGAGAGCAGAACAACCCTTTCGCCCCTAGTTTCGCGCCCACAAGCGCGAGAATGCTGCTCGCGTCGCGCGCGTCCGCGGCCGCGGGCGCGCCCGCGGCGGCGCGCCCGGCTGCCGGGCGCGCCCCGCTGCGCCCCACGGCGCGCCTGCTGAGCCGCGCGGCCGGGAGCGGGGTCGCCCCTGTCTCCTCCTCCTCCTCCTCCTCGTCGCGTCGCCCCGGGGTCGCGTCGCGCCGCGCGTCGGTCTCCGTGCGCGCCGTGGCCGAGGCAAACAAGTCCGCCAAGGTCGAGGTCGCGATCGACAACGACTCGGACCCCAACTACACGGTGCGTCGCCTTTCTGGCGCGAGGGGTGACTGCGGCGGGCCGATCGCGCCGCCCGCCTCCCACTCGCTCCGTCGCCGCCGCCGGCGGTTTGCCCGGAAGGCGCCCCGCTCCCCCGAAGAGCCCCTCTCTCATGCAACCCAACCCAACCCACCGACCCCCCAACCCACCCCCCCTCCACAACACCAACAAACAAACAAACGAACAACAACAACAAACCAAAACATCAAACCAAAACAACAAACAGGTCATCACCCTCCGCGGCCAGAACCGCCCGGGCCTCCTCACCGCCGTCACCGCGGCCTTCCGCGACCTAGGCCTCGAGGTGGCCAAGGCCTCGGTCGAGGGCGACCAGCAGGCCGTGGACGACAAGTTCTTCGTGTCCTACAGCGAGGGCGGCGGGAAGATCACGGGGGAGGCCGACGCGGCCTCGGTCACGCGCGCCCTCGAGGCCCTGCTGCTGCGCGGGAGCGGCGGCGGCGGCGGCGCGGGCGACGACGCCGCGTCCGCGGCCGCGCGGAAAGCCGCCCGCCCAAAGTTCTCCACCGTCTCGATGCAGCTCGACTCGAGCAAGCGCGAGCTGCTCTACACGCTCATGGACACCTACCGCAAGAACGACGTCCTGTCCATCCAGGAGTCGATCGTCAACCACGTCGAGTACACCTTGGCGCGCACGCGCTACCAGTTTGACGACCGCGAGGCCTACCAAGCCGCCGCCTACTCGCTCCGCGACCGCCTGATCGAGCGCTGGAACGACACGCAGACCTACTTCAAGGAGCAGGACCCCAAGCGCGTCTACTACCTGTCGATGGAGTTTCTGATGGGGCGGTCGCTGCTCAACACGCTGTACAACCTGGGCATCCGCGACCAGTACGTCGAGGTGAGTTTTGCTTTTGTTGTTGTTGTTTTTCGTTGGCGGCGTGTAGGCGGCGAGGACGGGCGGGGGGGGCTCGGCCGTTCTCTTTTCGTGCTTTGCTTTTTTCTCTCTCTCTCTCTCAAGCGCTCACTCACTCACCTCAACCCCCTTTTTTTCACAACCACACAAAAAACAACAAAAAAGGCCCTCGCCGAGCTCGGCTACGACCTCGAGGCGATCGCCGACAAGGAGCGCGACGCCGCGCTGGGCAACGGAGGACTGGGGCGCCTGGCCGCGTGCTTCCTCGACTCGATGGCCACGCTCAACCTGCCCGCGTGGGGCTACGGCATCCGCTACTCGTACGGCATGTTCCGGCAGGTGAGATAATAGGGGGGGGGGGTAGATGGAGAGAGAGAGAGAGCTGCCCGCCCTCTCTTCGAACGACACGAAAGAATAACACACACAAACACCCCGCCCCCCCATTCGCCACCCAACCCCCCAAAAACAGTCGATCGTCAACGGCTTCCAGCACGAGCAGCCCGACTACTGGCTCACCTTCGGCAACCCCTGGGAGATCGAGCGCCTCATCGTCGCCTACCCGATCAAGTTCTACGGACACGTCTCGGTCCACCAGGACGACAGCACGGGCGGCAAGCAGCAGTACCGCTGGAACGCGGGCGAGACGATTTCCGCGGTGGCATACGACAACCCCATCCCGGGCTTTGGCACGCGCAACTGCATCAACCTGCGCCTGTGGGCCGCGAAGCCGGGCACGGAGTTTGACCTGGAGGCGTTCAACACGGGCGACTACGTGCAGGCGATCCTCGCGAAGCAGCGCGCGGAGACGCTGTCGTCGGTGCTCTACCCGGACGACCGCACGTACGAGGGAAAAGAGCTGCGCCTGAAGCAGCAGCACTTTTTCGTGAGCGCGACGATCCAGGACGTGGTGCGGCGGTACCGTGAGGCGCACCCGGAGACGTGGGAGCTGTTCGCGGAGAAGGTGAGAGAAAATGAGAGAGAGGGAGAGAGAGACTCTGCGCGCTCGCGCCGATTCGCTCACCCCCCTCGGCGCCCCCCCCCCCCCGCTCCCCCGACAAACCGCGCCCCCCAAAAAACAACAGAACGCCTTCCAGCTCAACGACACCCACCCGACCATCGCCGTCCCCGAGCTCATGCGCGTCCTCATGGACGACCACAGCCTCGGGTGGACCCAGTCGTGGGACATCTGCACGCGCGTCTTTGCCTTCACCAACCACACGGTCCTGCCCGAGGCCCTCGAGCGCTGGCCTGTCAGCCTGATGGAGCGCTGCCTGCCCCGCCACATGCAGATCGTCTACGACATCAACTGGCGCTTCCTCCAGACCGTGCGGCAGCGCTACGGCGACGACTGGGACCGCATCGGGCGCATGTCCATCATCGAGGAGGGCGAGGGCGGGGAGAAGCTCGTGCGCATGGCCTACCTGGCCGTGGCCGCCTCGCACACCGTCAACGGCGTCGCCGCCATCCACAGCGACATCATCAAGCGCACGATTTTCGCCGACTTTTACGACCTGTGGCCCGAGAAGTTCCAGAACAAGACCAACGGCGTGACGCAGCGCCGCTGGCTCGCCTTCTGCAACCCTCCCTTGCGTAAAGTGATCACGGAGGCGTTGGGCGGGAGCGAGGCCTGGATCACCGACCTCGACCGGCTGACGGCGCTGCGCCCGCTCGCCGACGACCCCGCGCTGCAGCAGAAGTGGCGCGACGTGAAGATCAAGGCCAAGGCCAAGGCGGCGCTGAAGATCCGCGAGTGGACGGGCGTCGAGGTGCGCACCGACGCGCTCTTCGACGTGCAGGTCAAGCGCATCCACGAGTACAAGCGGCAGCTGCTCAACGTCCTGGGGATCGTCCACCGGTACGACGCGCTGAAAAAGATGAGCCCCGCCGAGAGGAGCAAGGCGGTCCCCCGCGTGTGCGTGATCGGCGGGAAGGCGGCGCCGGGCTACGAGATGGCCAAGCGCATCATCAAGCTGGTGTGCGCGGTGGGCGACAAGATCAACAACGACCCGTGAGTTTTTTTCAGGGTTTTGGTTTTGAGGTTTGGTTTCGCGGGGGGTTAGGCGCGTCGGGCGACGGCCGCGCGCTTTTTTTTTTGTTGCTTCGTACGTTTGCTCGCCCACTCACTCTCTCGCGCGCGCCCCGTCTTTGCTTCGTATCCCCCCAACCCCCACCACCCAATCAACACAACAGCGACGTCGGCGACCTCCTCAAGCTCGTGTTCGTCCCGGACTACAACGTCTCCACCGCCGAGACGCTCATCCCCGCGGCCGAGCTCTCGCAGCACATCAGCACGGCCGGGACCGAGGCCTCGGGCACGTCCAACATGAAGTTCCAGATGAACGGGTGCCTCATCATCGGCACGATGGACGGCGCCAACGTCGAGATCGCCGAGGAGATCGGCGCGGACAACATGTTCGTCTTCGGCGCGTCTGCGGAGCAGGTCAACCGCCTGCGCGCCGAGCGCGCCACCTTCCGCCCCTCGCCCGCGTTCCTGCGCGCGGTCGACCTCGTGCGCACCGGCACTTTTGGTTGGGAAGACTACTTCGCGCCCATGCTCGACGCCATCAGCGGCGGGTCGGACTACTACCTGGTCGCCAACGACTTTGACTCGTACGTGAAAGCGCAGGAGGACGTCGACAAGGCGTACCGCGATGAGGCCGGGTGGGCGCGCAAGTCGATCCTCTCGACGGCGGGGAGCGGCAAGTTCTCGACGGACCGGACGATCGCCGAGTACGCCAAGGACATCTGGGACGTGAAGGCGTGCAAGGTGCCGGAGGAGGGGGAGTAAGGAAGGGGAAGATCAAGGGGGGCGGGCGCGCGCCTCTTTCTCTTTCTCAGGGGGCTCGCCGGCCGCCCGCCCCCCCCTCGTCCCCTCGCGACGCCGGCGTCGTCTTTTTCCTTTTTTGTCCCGATTTTCTCACGCGCATCCTTTTCTTGTCGCTCTTGCGCGCGCGCGCGAGGGCCCCTTCCTCTATTCTAGCCACAAAAGAGAGAGAGTAAACAAAACGCCGGGGTGATTTCGATTTGGTTTTGGTGGCGATCGTCCTCGTCGGCGGCGTCTTGCGTCGGGGCGCGCGCGCGTTCCGCTGCGCCAGCGGCATCTTCTTCTCTTGCGCGCGCCCTCCTCTCTCCTCTTCTCCATACCCCCCCTGCGTCTAATCCCCCCCCCCCCCCCCTGCTCTCCCCCTCCCCAGATCGCGCGTGCGCGCGCGACATCCAAACCCCAACGCACAAACCGAACCCAACCCCCTCCTCTCCTCTTCTTCTTCCCTTGCCGAGACTTTTGAAACGCCCCGATCGGATGGCGCGCGCGGCGGGGCCGGGCACGCTGCTGCCCCGGCTGCTGCAGCTGCGCGCGCGGTGCGCCGTCGAGCGCGCTGCGGCGGCGGGCAGGTGAGCGTTTTGTGGTAATGCCCAAAGGGCGAAGGAGCGGGGTTGTTCTCTGCCCCCCGCACCTCCCCTCTTCCCCTCGCCACGGCCCTCACGCCCCCCCCCCCCCCCTTTCATCGCAACACCAACACCAACAGCAGCAGCAAGACCATGAGCTCCATGCCCGAGTCGTCCGCCTGCCCCGCGGCCGCGGCCAACGGCAGCAGCAACAGCAGCGGCGCGGCGACGTCGGCGCCGACGCCGATGCCCGACGCCACTGCCGCCAAGCCCGCCGCCGCCGCCAACCCCACTCGCACAAACACCCCAGCCGCCTCTGCTGCGACGCCCCGCCTGTCTCCCAACAGCCGCCCCGCGGTGTTCGCCGGCAACGTGCCCAGCGCGTGGACCCCGCGCGGCGCACGCGAGTGGGAGGACGTCGTGAGGGGCAGCGGCGCGTTGTCGGCCGCGTTCCCGCTCGCCGGCGTCGCCAGCGGCCCTTGCAGCGGCAGCAGCAGCAGCGAGCGCTCCTTGTTGTACCGCGGCGCCCCGGCCGCGCTGGCCCGCCGCCACGACCTGGGGCGCATGCTGGCGTCGGCGGCGGCGGCGGCTGTCGATGAGGAAGATGACGACGACGAGGACGATCATCAAGGAGGGAGGTTTGCCAACGACGACGACGAGGACGAGGAGGAGCACGACGAGCGGCGGCAAGGCGGCGGCGGCGACTGCAACGGCGACGGCCTCCTCCACCTCCGCCGCCTGCCTCCCCGCGCCGCGTTCGGCCGCGCCGCCTCCGAGGCCGCCGCCCTGCGCTCCGGCCGCCTGGACGCCCGCCAGGCCTACCTGTGGCAGCGCCGTTGCGGCTGGCGCAGGCTGCGGGGGCCGGACGGCGCCGCCAACGTGTTTCGGCGCGTGGGGGGCGGGGGGGGTGGAGGAGGGGGAGGCTGCTCGTCTTCCTCTTGCTCTTCTTCCTCGTCCGCCCCTTGTTCCTCTTCTTGGCAGGACGTCGAGTTTGACTGGGAAGAGGAGGCGGAGGCCCGCGGTGGCGCTGCCTCGGCTGCCTCGTCGTCGTCGCTCGGCCCCCGCGCCGCTTCCGCCGCCGCCGCCGCTGGCGGCCGGCGGCGCCTCGGCAGCAGCGGCGGCGCCTTTGCGCCCGCCCCTTCCTCGGCCGCCTCCGAGTCTTCGCCGCCCGCGCTCTTCCGTGATGTCGGCGTCGGCGGCGGCGTGCGCTTCCTCTTCGACGCGCGGGCGGGCGCGGGCGCGGTCGTGATCGGCGAGGAGGGCGGCGGCGGTGAGGGCGCGGCGACGGGGGCGGCCGGCGCGCAGCTGCAGCAGCAACATCAGCAGCAGCAGCAGGAGCGGCTCGGCACCTTCCTCGAAGAGGTGGCGGCCGCTTACCAGAGCCTTGGCGACGATGACGAGGACGAGGAGGAGGAGGGGGTGGTGCTGGTCGACGAGGGAGACGACGACGCGCTTGGCGCGCTCGACGGCGGCGGCCTCCTCGGCGCCTCGACCGCCGCGCGGCGCGCCGACGCGGCCGAGGCGCGGCACCGGCGCGCCGCGGCCGTGCGTGCGGCCCGGCGCGCGCAGCGCGACCTGCTCGCCTTCCGCGGGCGCAATGGCTGCGTGTACGGCTTCTGGTCGCGCGCGCCCCTCGGTTGATCGACGCGGCGTTTCCGTTTCCGTTGCGATTTTGTTTTCTTTGTTTGTTTGTTTTTTTCGTTTGCGTGTCGCGCGCTGCCACCCAATACAACACACCACTATGTATTCTCCACTCTCTCTTCTTTTCCTTCCTCTAACCCGCAGCCACCACCGTCTCGACCGGCGCCCCGGACCCGTCCACCAGGCCCTCGACCCAGTCGCCGCGGCCGTGCCACCGCCCGGCGCTCGCCGCCTCGCCCCAGTCGACCGCCATGAGCAGGAAGCCGCCCTCGTACTCGACGCGCGAGGACGCGGCGCTGGCGGCGGCGGCGCTGGCGGCGGCGGCGGCAGGAGCGGCAACGGCGTCTCCTGATGCTCCTCCTCCGGCCGCCCTGCCCTCTGCCGCCGCCGCCGCCGCCCCCGCCCGGCCTGCGGCGCCCCCGGCGGCCCCCGGCCCCGCCCCCACCGCCGCCCGGTGCCGCGCGAGGATGCCGTCGCTGTAATCGGCCGCCGTCGGCCGCACGGGCGCGGCGCGGTACCGCAGCCCCCTGCGCGCGCAGTTTTCCGCAAACGTCTCGAAGACGCCCGCGAACCGCCCGGCGCACGCGAGCAGGGCGATCGAGGTCGAGCCGGGGGGCGAGAGGCGGTGCGCGAGGGCGGCGGCGACGAGCACGGCGTGCTCGGGCTCGTACATGACCTCGCTGCCGAGCACCACGTCGAACGCTTCGGTGCGGGGGAGGGCGGGCGGGAGGTCCTCCGTTGCGGCGTCTGCGTCTGCGTTTGTGGTTGCTGGGGGCGGGGGGGGGAGCAGGCGCAGGGGCGCGGCCGCCGCCTCGCCGTCCAGCGCGGCGAGCGAGTCGGCCCAGTCGAACGCGCGCACGAGCAGCGCGCCCCCGGCCACGTCCCACGACGCTGGAGTTGCTGCTGACGCTGCTGCTGCCGCATCCGCCTGCTCGTTTCCTTCCTCGTCCTCCCCCTCCCCCTCCTCGTCCTCCTCGCCCACCGTCTCTGCCTCGCTGCTGTGCACCGACGGCAGGCCCCCCCCGCCGCCGCCCTTAGCCCCGCCCTCCTCGTCCCCACCACCACCCCGCCGCGCCTCCTCCACGTCCCGCGCGTTCAGGTGCGCGCACGCGCGCAGGATGCGCAGCACCGCGGGCTCGTTGTCCGACACGACCACGGACCGGGCCCCGAGCCGCGCGGCGGCGACGCCGAGCAGGCCCGTCCCCGCGCCGATCTCCAGCACGGACCTGCCCCTCACGAGCCCCGGGTGGGCGCACAGCTCGCGCAGCGCCAGGTGCGCGAGGGCCCACACGCGCGCGCCCAGGCCGTCCGAGATGGCGCCCTCGCGCACGCGCAGCGGCCGGCCGCGGGGGGGCAGGCGCAGCGCGGTGGCGCCGAACGAGACGACGCGCCCGCCGCAGGCCATGGGCCCGCTGAGGGCGGCCATGGCGCGGCCGGCGGCGGCGAGGGCGTCGCGGCGCGCGGCGGCGAGGGCGGTGGTCGCGGCGGCGGTGGCGGTTGTGGTTGGTTTGGGGGCTGCTTCTGCCTCGCCATCTTTGTCCTCGTCGTCCTCCTCATCGCCGTCGCCGGCGGCGCACAGGCGCGACATGAGCGCCGTGAGCGCGCGGGGCGCCCCCTGCTCCTCGGCCGCCTCCGAGTAGGGCCCGCCGCACATATTCTCCGCAGCGACCGCGCGCGCGAGCGCCTGCGCGGCCTTGGCGGCCGCCGCGATGGCGCGGGCGGCGGCGGCGGTTGCGGTGGTGGTTGCGGTGGCGGTGGCGTCGTCGGCGGCGGCCGTCGCGGCCGTCGCGGCCGTCGCGCTCAGGCGCGTCGCCTCGCGCAGGTCGCCCAGCCACCGCGCCACGCGCTCGCTGGCGATGATCGCCTCGAAGAACAGCTCCTCGTCCATTGCTTTGTGACTTTGGATTGGGATGGTGCGATTGGATTGATTGGATTGGTGACGATTCAAGGAGAGCGAGTCGGCGGGTGTGACTGATGACGAGCAAGACGCCCCGACTCGTCCCGCGCGCGCGCGCTCTGAGCGGCCGTGGCAATGCGCGATGGCGATCGATCGAGAGTCTTGGCAGTGTGATGAGTGGAGCGGCGCGTGTTTTGTAGGAGGCGTGCGCCCCGCATTTGAGAGACGCCCCGCGCCAACGACGCCCGCCAAGATCCGGTCGCGGCGGCGCGCGCCGACGTCGACCGTGCGCTCTCGCCCCCAAACGCGCTCCTCGACGAACCCGAAGCATCTGCGACACTCCCGCGACATACGCCTTCTTTTTCATTGATCTTGCTCTTGCTCCCTCTCTCTCTCTCGCCGGTCGCCGATCGCCGATCGCCGCGCGCGCGCAACTTTGAATATCTGTCGTGCCTCTCTCGGCTGTTCTCCCCCAAACGCGAGACCCACTGGGCGATCTCCTGCACGGTTTTCGAGAGCTGAGGCCGCAGGAAGAGCACGGGTGGTTTGTCGCTGCAAGAGAGAGGGAGAGAGTGCGCCGCGGGTGGGCACGGCAGCCAACCCAGCCCCGCTCGCCCGCCGCACGTCGCGCGTCGCGCGCGCCGGCGGCAGCAGCAGCGCCTCTGCCCCAACCACCCGCCCCCCTTCAACCGTGTGATTCATGCACGGCCCCCCCGTCACGCCGCCCACCCCGGCCGACCCCGAGCAGCACTCGCACCAGGAGGTCGTCTGGCGCTCGGCCTCAAACGCAGCGGCGGCCTCAAACGGCGGCAGCGGCGGCGCCGCGTCGCCCCTGCTGCCCCAACTCGGGCGCCTCGGCTCTCTCCCCAGGAGCGACCGGCGCGGCAGCGGCAGCGGCGACCCCGCCGCCACCGCCGCCACCACCATGGCCCGCGCCCTCGGCGGCGCGCTGCGTCGCGCGGCGGCCGGGATCTGGGGCGGAGGAGACCGGTCGGCGGCGCGGCGGGGGCAGCATCATGACCGGGCAGGAGGAGGAGGAGGAGGACGCGGGCCGTCGTCCTCGTCGGCGTCAGCAACACCCACCGCCGCCGCCGCCGCAGCAGCAGCAGCCGCCTCAAAGCGTGAGGAGCTGATCTCGGGGGCCGCATTTTGCGCCGCCTCACTGGCCATGACGCTGCTCAACAAGGCGGCCCTTTCGCCACACAATAACAGCAGCAGCAGCAGCGGCGGCCGCGCCTCGTCGTCGTCGTCGTCGCCGTCGTCCGCCCCGCAACCGCAACACAACCTCCCCTTCCCGGTCGTCTCCCTGCTGGCCGTCCAGTGCCTCTGCACGCTCCTCCTCACCTACGCCGCGTGCGCACTTGGGCTCGGCCGCGCGCCCCCCCGCATGGGCGCGCGCGAGCTGCGCCTGTGGCTGCCCGTCAACGCCCTCTTTGCTGCCATGGTCGCCACCTCTTTTCTCGCCCTGCGCCACATGGGCGTGCCCATGCTCACGGTCCTGAAGAACCTCACGTCCCTGCTGGTGATCGCCGGGGACCGCGTGGTCTTCGGCAAGACCTACGGCGCGGGGGTGTGGCTCACGCTCGCGCTCATGACAGCGTCGGCGCTGTGCGCGGCGGGGAGCGACCTCGAGTTCTCCCCCCGGGGGTACGCGTGGCAGCTGGCCAACAACGTGGCGACGGCGGCCTACTCGCTAGGGCTCAGGCTGGCGATCGTCAAGATGCGCGAGGGCGAGGACGGGGGGTTTGGGGGAAAGGCGGAGCAGGGTAGGGAGGAGGAGGAGGGCGGGGAGGAGGGGGGAGGAGGACAAGAAGGCGGGCGAGTTGGGGGGGCGGGGGCGGCAGAGGTCGAGGACGGGCGGGGGGGCAGGCGCGTCTCGAGCGCCGCCGCCAAGCGCGCGCCGGCCTCCTCCTCCTCGAAAGCCCAAGCCAGGAGACCCCCGGACGACGTCGGCATGGTCATTTACAACAACCTGGGCGCCCTGCCGATGCTGGCGCTGCTGGCCGTCGCGAGCGGCGAGCCCGCGCGCCTGATGGCGGCGCCCCCCGCCGAACTGCGCGCGCTCGCCTCGGACCGCCGGTTCGTCGCGTCCGCCCTCTCGTCCTGCGTGACGGGTTTTCTGCTGAGCGTCGCGAGCATGTGGTTCATGCGCTGCACCACGGCCACCACCTTCTCGCTCGTCGGGTCGCTCAACAAGGTGCCGCTCGCCGTGCTCGGCGCACTCCTGTTTGCGCCGCCCGCCGGCAAGGCGCCCGCGTGGAGCAGCCCCTGGCACGTGGCGTCGGTGGCAGTGGGCCTGTGCGCCGGGGCGGTGTTCGCGCACGCCAAGAGCCAGGAGGACCGGCGGCAGTCGCTGTCGCCGCGCGGCGGTTCGGGGCACGAGCACCGGCGCTGAGAAGGGGGGAAAAAAGGAAGGGGGGGAAATGAGCTGTAGATTCGATTTTTGAGCGACCTGGGGCGTTTGTTGGCGTCGCAGCGCAAGTCGAGAGCACCACCGCCTCCGCCGCTCGGGAGGTTGTTTTAGATCGAACGTTGGGGGGCTCAAACATTAACTAAAGAGAGAGAGCGCTTAGGGCCTTGCCTTTCGCCGCCGGTTGGGATTGCGCGCTTTGGAAGTGCGAGCGAAAACCCTCGCTCCTCGTCGTCTCCCCCCTGCGCGTCTGCCCCCGAGAACCTTTGCGTGGCCGCGTCGCGCGCGGACGTCTGGCGCCCTGCTGGCTCCGTCCCCCCCGCCCCCCAGTGGCGGAGCAAGGCCAAGGCAAAGAGGGAGGGATCTCCCCCCTCGCCCCCCCCCCCCGCACGCTTGCAAAGGGCGGTGCGGTCTCCAAAAAAAAAAGCCCAGCAATACCATGGCGGCGGCGGCGACAGCAACATGTCCGCCGTATCCGCATCCTCTCGGCCCCAACGCCCCCTTGGCGCCTCCTCCCTCCAACAAAACGTCCGCTCAGAGTGGGGATCGAACCCACGACCTCCCGATTGACTGTTGAGCAGGTGCTGAGAGGAGAAGAGTGTGGTCGGACATGCCAGCCGGCGCCAGCACCCCTGGTGGGGTAGCCCTTGCCTTCTGCGCTTGGCCAGTCACACTCCTATCGCACCCCGTGACATCCGATGACCTAACAGTCGAGCGCTCTAACCAGCTGAGCTATCCGAGCTTGTCCATTCGATGGCGATACACACCTCGCAGAGGACGCATCAAGTTGTCAGATAGGGGTAAAATTTGACAATCTATAATGCAATTTCTCCCCCCCCTTCTTTTTGCCCCTTCTTTTGTCTGGAGGCTGCAATAAGCAAGCGTACGCGCATGCGCGTCCGCGAGCGCGCTCGCATGCACGATGTTCGGGCGCTTTTTCGAGAGAGAGCGAGAGCGACAGAGAGAGAGGAGGGGGGGGGAGGGCGCAATTAAATTGCAGCGCGCCGGCCTTATCTTCTCTTCAATCGATCGTTGGGAGGAAATGACCTCCAGTGCGTGTCCCTCTTCACCTAGCGATTGCGCATGTCACCTTGGACGCCTTGATCACACCAGCTGTGTGAGACGGGTGGTTATGTGCGGGAGTTTGGGGGAGACGCCGGCGTGGCCTTGCCGTTTTATTGTCCCGTGGGGCGCTCAATTGTTTTTGTCGCGCTCAGAGGCAAACCCACCCTCTTTCGCTCTCTTCCATCACGCTTGTTCTTTCAAGGCCTGTTTCTCGTGCGTCGTCGTCGTGGTCGAATTTACAACATTTCGCCGCGCGCGCGCGCTTTTTCTCAGCGCGAGCTTGCGATGCCCTGCCCCTGCCGGTCGCGCTGGACCTTGTGGCAGCGGCCGTCGACGGGCTGCTGCTGCCGCTGCCGCTGCTGCTCCTCCAGCCCGTCGTCCTCGTCGTCGTCGTCGTCGCTGAGCCCGGCCTCCAGGCACGCGATGCCGTAGGCCTCGGCCGTGGCCAGCTCGTCGTCGGCGGCGTGGGCGCGGGCGGCGGCGGAGGGCGACAACAACAAGGGCGGCGACGACCGCCTCCTGCTGGCGGGGTTGGCGGCCGTCGTCGTTGGCCGCGGGCGGCGGGGGCCGGCGGTGGCGGCGGTGTTGGCGGCGGGGGCGGGGGCGGCGGCTGCCGCTGCCTCGTGCGCGCTGCGGAGCGCCCGCCGCAGTGTCGCGCTGCTGTGGCTGCTGCTTTCGACGCCGTCGCCCCTACGTCCGCCCCTGCGCCTCGTCCTCTGGGTCGCGGCGAGCGCGGTCGCCAGGGCGGCCGACCACTCGGGCGGCGGCGCCGCGGCAGCAGCAGCAGCTGCAGCAGCAGAGGCGGCCGCCGAAGCCGCCGGCCCCGCCGCCGCCGCCGCTAAAGCCGCCGCCGCCGAAGCCGCCTGCGCCGCCGCGTGCAGCTCTGCGGGGGCCATGCGCGGCAGCAAGGGCCCTGTGGCGGCCCAGAGCGACGCTAGCAGCGCGCGATGGGCGGCTTCAGTCCCCGTGACGAGACGCGAGGACGCCCACAGCAGCGCGGCGCCGTCGCGGGGGCTCAGGAGGGCCGCCGAAAAGCGGCTGCCCTGCGCAGCGCCGACAGCCTCGGCCAGGGCAGCGACCCACGCCGCGCTGGGGCGCGCGCCGAGGCGCGCGAGCGCCCACGCCGAAGCGGCGGCCTCGGTAGGCCGCATGCACGGCAGCGCGCGGCGCGTCGCCACCAGCAGCCACTCGATCAGGCGCGGGTCGGCGGCAGAGGCGGCCGCAGCAGAGGCGCGAGGAGGAGGAGGAGGAGGCGGCACGCTGGCCGCGGCTGCCGTCGGCATCAGCACGCCCGCCAGCGCGGCGCCCCGCGAACGCCGCTCGCGCAGCTGCTGCAGCCGCGCCAGGGCCCAGGCCGCGGAAGCCACGTCATAGGGGCTGAGGGGCTGCTGCTGCTGCTGCTTCTGTTGCTGCTGTTGGCCGCCGCCGCTTGCTCTTGCGCCGCCGCCGCCACCGCGCGGCAGCAGGGCGGAGAGAGCAGCCTCGACGCGCGCCGACCACTGCGCGGACGGCGGCGACGACGCCCAATCCATGCGCGCACAGGCCGTGAGCATGGCTACGGCGTCTCCCGCCGTCACCTGCACTTCGAGCTGCACGGAGCAGGAGTTGACGTCGCGGTACTGCGCGTCGGGGGCGGCGGCGGCGGCCCCCGACACCGCCGCCCCTTGGAGCGCCGAGGCGACCGCGGCCAGCGCGCGCTGCTGCCAAGCGGGCGAGGGGGACGCGCCCGCCTGCGCCAGAGCCCAGAGCAGCTGCGCGAGCGCCTGCGGGGCCATGGCCGGCAAGGCTACGTACGAGGCGCGCAAAAAGGCCTCCATCACGCGGCCGTTGTTGTTGTTGTTGGTGGTGGTGGTGATGTCGTCGTGGTCGTCACGGCGGCTGCGGCTGCGGCTGCGGCTGCGGCTGCGGCAGCGACTGCCGCCGCCGCCGCCGCCGGTGCTGTTGCTCCAGCCCAGCCGCGCCAGCCCGTGGAGCAGCGCCGCGAGGTCGCGCGGCGCGCAGCGAGGCACGAGGTGCGCCGCGTGCTCGGCCAGGCGCGCCATCGTGGGCGCGTCGACAGCGGCGGCACGCCGCTGTTGCCGCTCGTGCCGCTCTCGCCGCTGTCGCCGCCGCCGCCCGAACAAGAGCCGCCCCGCGCCCCAGAGCACGTTGGACAGCTCCTGCGGCGAGCCCGCGCGGCCGAGCGGGGCGGAAGCGGTCTGCTCGAGGGCGAGATAGGCCCACTGGGTGCCGACACTGTCATCCTCATCCTCCTCGTCCTCGTTTGCCTCGTCCACCTCCTCCGCCGCCGCCGCCGCCGTCAACGCCCCCGCCTCGAGCGCGCGCGCAAGGCCCCACGTCGCGTTGGCGAGCGCCAGGGGGAAAAAGCCGCCCTCGTCGCGCGCGGCCGCGGCCGCGCACTCGCACCAGGCCCTCGCCCATCCGGGAGCGGGAGGCCGCCGCGCGCGCCCGAGGCTGTAGGCCGCTTGGGCGAGGTCGGCGCCGCGAGCGGTGTTTTTGCTGCTGCTGTCGTTGCTGTCGTTGCGGCTGCTGCTGCCGCCGGCGCCACTGCCGAAGACGACTTGATCGCACGCGGCATCGAGCAGGTCAAGAAACTCCGGGTTGACGGCGGTAGGAGACGACAGCTCAATCGCCGCCGCGTACGCGACCGCGGCCGCGTCGCGCGCCTCGAGACGCCCCTCGGCGAGCCGCCGCCGCGCGAGCGGCAAGAGCGCGCGCTCAAAAACGCCGTTGCCGCCGGCCGACCCCATCGTCCCGGCCGCGCGCAGCTTGGCCGCCGCGGCCAGCAGCGCGGCCGACACGTGTGGGGGCGACCGAGGCTTCGCCGCCTCGCGCGCGGCGGCCTCGAACAGACCCTCCAAAAAGGCGGCCAGTTCGCCGTCTTCGCCGCTGTGTCGCCGCCTTCCGCCGCTCGCCCTTTGCTGCTGCCATCGCAGCCCCTCGGCCTCGAGCGCCGCCAGCCTCCGCGCGGCTGCCGCGTAGTGGATGGCGTCTAGCTCGGCGGAATGAGACTGCAGCTGGTCGTGCACGTCCTGCCACGACTCGCAGCGCCCGAGCGCGGCCGTGAGCAGGCGCGGGGAGGGCCACGAGGAGGGGAGCAGTGGCGGGAGCGGGAGGGGGAGCGGCGCGGCGGCGGCGGCGGCGGCGGCGCGCGCGCCGACGGCGGCCGACGCACCGACAGAGACCCGCAGACGGCGCGGGGGCGGGTCGGGCAGCGCTGCCGCCGGGCGCTTTGGTGCGCTGCGCAGCGACTGACGCAACATCATCGTCGTTGCGGTGGTCGTCGTGGTGTTTTTTGGTTGTTTGCGCGCGCGCGCGCGCGCTGCTCGCGTGTTTTGGTTTCGGGTGCGGCGGTCAGAGGTGCGGTGCGTCGCTCTTTCTCTCTCACTCTGTCACCGCCGCGTGCGGTCGCGAAGTCGCATGTTTTATTCGACAGGTGGGATGGTGTGGTGCTGGGAGGGGGGAGGAGAGTTTGAGGGAGGGGCGGGGAGCGGGGGGAGGGCGGAGAAGAGGCCGCGCCACCCCCCCCCCCCCCCCCGCCACCGCCACCACCGCCCCCCGCGGCCAACGACGACGGCCGCCCACCTCGCCAGCAGCAGGCGGTCGTCGCCGCCCCCCTCTCAGCACCTTGCGGACGTTTTGGTGGACGGAGGAGGCGAAGGTTCTCGGGGGGAGACGCGCCGGGGGGAGACGACGAGGAGCGAGGGGGTTCGCTCGCGCTTCCAAAGCGCGCAATCCCAACGGGGGGCGCCGGCGGCGAAAGGCAAGGCCCCGGAGCGCTCTCTCTCTTTCTTAATGTTTTGAGCCCCCCAACGTTCGATCTAAAACAACCTCCCGAGCGGCGGAGGCGTCGGCGCGGCCGCGGCGCCGGCGCCAACCCCGACCCCCGGGATCCCGCCGCCTTGTTTGAGCCGCTTGCGCACCTGCTGCTGCTGCTGCTGCTGCTGCGACAGGCGCCCCGCGCCCGAGGGCCGGCCGCCGATGCCGCCGCCGATGCCGCCGCCGCCCACTTGCAGGACCTGCGCCTGGAACTCGGCCGCCGTCATGCGCCCTGGCGTCGCGCCGGTCTCCGCATCGGTAGACGGGGGAGCCGAAGCACCGGCGGCGGCGGCCGCCGAGGCGCCGCCAAAGAGGAGAGGGCCCATCGCCGCGGCGTCCTCCTGAGCCGCATCCGCCGCTGCGGCCGCCGCCGCAAAGGCGCCCGCCCCGCTGCCAGCGGCCTCGCGCTCGCGCCCGTAATCGTAAGGGATGGGTGGGGCGGCGGCGGCGCACTCGCGAGCGTCGGCCAGGACGCGCGCGCGCTCGAGCGCGGCGGCGGTGGCCGGGGCGGCAAAGGTCGGCAGCGCAGAGGCGGCGGCACCACCCCCGGCCGCCGCCGCCGCCCGCGCCAGCGAGGGGGGCAGCCCTGCAACGGCCGCCTGCACCAGCTGCTGCAGCCGGGGCGGCGCGCGACCACCCAGCGCCTCGAGCGTGCGCGCGGCCTCCACGACCCGCCCGCGCTGCAGTAGAAACAGGCACGACGCGCCCGCCGCTGTGCCCTCGCCCTCGACCCGCGCCATCGCCGCCAGCAGCGCGGCCTCGTCCTGCCCGGCCAGGGGCAGCGCGCTCACGGCCGACAGGCGCGCGCGCTGCTGCTGCTGCTGCTGCTGCTGCTGCTGCTGCTGCTGCTGCTGCATCGGATCATCACCGCCTCCCCCCACCCCGCCAGATGCCGCCGCCGCCGCCCACCCGGCCAGCTCCCGCATGAGCGCCGCGCGCAGCGCGGCCGCCGACGCGCACGGCTCGGCCCCCGCTGCGGCTGCGGCCGCCGCCCACGCCTCGTGCAGGAGGCCGCAGTCGAGGCGCGCGCGCAGGAGGGCGCGCTGCTCGCGCAGGCGGCGCGCGGCGGACGAAGAAGAGTAAGAAGAAGAGGAAGGGACGGAGGAGGAGGAGGAGGACAGCAATGCCGCCGCCACCCAACCACCAGCACCCCCGCCGCCGCCGCCCCCGCCACCGCCGCAGAGCGCCCTGTGGACGGACAGCGCGTCCGCCGGCCGCCCGAGCGCGAGCAGCGCCTCGACGAACGAGAAGGGGTCGATGGCTCCGTCCGCGTCCTGGTGGCCCCCGCCGGCGCCCTGGAGCAGCAGGGCGCACGCGGCGCGCAGGTCGGCCTCGTCGTCGTCGGCGTTGCCACCCGCCGCCGCCGCCGCCGCCGCTGCCCCACTCCGGCCGCCGCCGCCCTTGTTGCCACCAGCCCCGCCTTGCCGGCGCAGCGCGACGCGGTCCAGCAGCTGCGCGGCCTCGACGGCCGCCGCGCGCGCCACTCCGAGCGCGGGAAACGCCGCGACGAACGCGGCGGCCGGCGCGCCGCTGCCGCTGCTGCCATTGCCGCTGCCGCCGCGGCCCTCACCCATCGTGTCGTCGTCGTCGTCCTCGTCGCGAGCCGCCACAGAAGAAGACGAAGAGCAGGCCACGAGCCCGCAGTCAAGCAGGTAGTAGAGCAGCGCGGCCAGCTTGGCCGCGTGCGGGGCCGGGTCGGGCGAACCCTTCAGGAACAGCGCGGCGACGGCGTCGGCGGGCCCGGTGTAGGGGTACTGCGCGAGCGCGGCATCGACGGCGGGGGCGGCGGCGGCGGCGTCGGCGGCGCCGCCGGCGGCCGCGGCCCCGCCCGCGGCCCGCGCGGCCGCGCGCAGGATCGCGTCGCGGAACAGGGGCGGGGAAAAGGAGCCGCTGTCGTTGGCAGTGGGGCGCGTGGGGGAGGAGGGCTTGGAGGACCCCGGCTGGCGCCGGCAACCGCCTTGCCCTGCCCCCGCCTTGAGCGCCGCCGCGCGCGCAGCGGCGCCGCTGCACCAGGCCAGCGCCGCGGCCGCCTGCTCGGCGCGCAGGGCGCGGTGCGCCAGCAGCGAGGCGTCGCGCAGCGCGGCGGCCGCGCTGCCGCCACCCAAGCCCGCATCGCTGCCGAGGCCGAGGCCGAGGCCGCCAGCCCCACCGCCCGTCGTCCCGCCGCCGCCGCCGCCGCCGCCTTCCACCTGCTGCCGCAAAACCCCCTGCAGCGCCGCGGCCACGTGCCTCAGCGCCGCGGCCGCGCGCGCCAGGTCCTGCGCCGCCGCCCCGACCTCCTCCTCGCCCGAGCCGCTGCTGGGCGAGGAGAAAGACGACGACAATGACGCGCCGAGCAGCGCCGCCAGCCGCTCCTCGAGCGCGGCGCCGGCGGCCACCGCCCAGCCCGCCGCCGTGCGCGGGTCGGCCAGGTGCGCGTCGGCGGCGGCCATGCCGCGCCCGGAGGAGGCGCAGGCGTCGGCGACCCAGTCGGCAACCCAGCTGCCATTGTTGGACGCGAGGGCGGCGTCGAGCACGGCGTAGAGGGCGGCGACGCCGCGGTCGGCGCCGGCCGGGGTAGGGGCGGCAAAGCCGGCGAGGAGGAGCGAGGAGGAGGAGGGGGCGGCCGGGGTGGCTGCGGAAGCAGCGGTGCCGGCGGCGGCCGCGCGCAGGGCGTCGGCCAGGTGCGCGAGGCGCGCGGCGCGCGAGCCGGCCGTGATCGCGGCCGGCGGCGTCTGCGCGAGCACCTGCTGCACCGCCAGGGACGCCATGGCGGGTGTTTGGTTGGTGTTGTTTCAACCTCCCGCCGCGTGTCGACGGGGGAGGTTGAGTTTTGATTTTTTTTCGGGTGGGATCGGAGAGGGCGCGTGCGCGCGCTCTCTGAAAAGGGAAAAGGGGTCAGGTTCAAGCGCGCGATCGTTGAGTCGAGAGGGTGTGTGGGTGTATGTGTCTGCGCGTGAAGGACCGTGCTCGCGCGCACCGATGTTGATCGCGCGCCGCGCGCGCCCCTCGCCGCGCCGCCCAGCTTCCGCCTGCGCCAACGCCGACGCCGACGCCGACGCCCCCTTTCAGCAGCGCGCCCTCTCCCTCTCTCTTTCCCCATAAAACAAAGCCACGGCGCGCTCGCGCTTGCGCTCGAGCGGCACACGCAATCGCCCACGAATGAGAATCCCTATGCCGGCGCCATCGGATTGCTAAGACCCCTTCCCCCAAAAACGCAGGTGCCTCGGCGCTCCGAGACACCCCACAACTTTGCTCTCTCGCGCGCGCGCCGCTCCCCCCGGCAACCCGCCGCCCTCCTTTGCGGCCAGCCACAGCACGAGCGCCCCGCCCCCTGAATTCCCGCTAGTAGCATCGAGCCAGGCGCCGCTGCGGCCACGAGCGACACACACACACACACAAGGCGCCGGCGACGGGGAGGAGAGGGCGCGCGCGGCGCCGCGCGTGCGCGCGCCACCCGTAACCCCAAAATCATCATCATCAGCGGCAAAAAGCATGGCGCCGGCGGCCCGGACGCGCGTCGAGGCGCAGGACCTCGTCTGCATGCTCCTCGACGTCGAGGAGGCGCCCAACGGCGCCTTCAACCTGTGGGCGCTCGCGCCGGGGGGCAGCGGCAACGGCAACGGCAACGGCGGCGGCGGCACGGCGACCGCCGCGGAGGACGACCAACAACAACAGGAGGCCAACGACGAGGAGC
The DNA here is from genome assembly GCA_009193075.1 of Mychonastes homosphaera. NCBI lineage: Eukaryota > Viridiplantae > Chlorophyta > Chlorophyceae > Sphaeropleales > Mychonastaceae > Mychonastes > Mychonastes homosphaera. The sequence goes on along the minus strand of VXJC01000002.1, from coordinate 327,180 downwards.
GCCGCACGACCATCCTGCTGCGCGTGACGGACTTTGAGCCGTACTTCTGGATGCCCGCGCCGCACAAGATCTCATCCGGGTCCCTTGAGATGCAGCGCGCGGGGCTGCCCCCGCCCGAGGACGAGGAGCTGGAGGAGCTGGACGCCTCGGCCGAGGCGCTGGCGCGGCGGCGGCGGCGGCGGCGCGCGGCGGCGGCGGCGGCGCGGCGCGGCGGGCGCAAGCGGCAGCGGCGGGGGCGGCGGCGGCGGCGGCACCAACACCAGCAGCGGCCACCCCGTCAACGTGCTCGGACGACGGCCCGCCCCCACCCCTCGACGACCCCGTCGCCGGCACCCCGGACCTGCTGCGCCTCACGGCCGCGCTCAACGGCCTCGGCGTCGGCGGCGGCACCCCGGGCCGGCGCTCGGCCGGCGGCGGCGGAGGCGGCGCGGCCGCGGCGCCCTCCCCCTCCCCCTCCTCCTCCTCCTCCTCCTCGCGCATCGAGCGCATCGAGGTGTGGCCGATGCGCCCGATCTTCTACTTCCGCCCGGAGCAGCAGCAGCAGCAAGGCGTGCCTGACGGCGGCGGCCCGCCGCATCCCCCGCTGCTGCGCTCGGCCGACCCCGCGCCGCACCTGCGCGTGCTGCTGCGGCCGGGCGGCGCGGCGCGGCGCGCGGCGGCAGCGGCCTCGCGCCTGGCGTCCGAGGGCGCGCTGCGCGGCGCGGGTTTCACGTGGCGCGCGCGCGGGGCGCAGGTGTACGAGGAGGGGGTCAAGCCGCTGACGCGCTTCCTCTGCGACGCCGGGCTCTCGGGCGGCAGCTGGGTGCACGTGCCGATGCCGGCGGCCAGCGGCCGCGGTGGCGGTGGCGGCAATAGCGGCAACGGCGCAACAGCAGCAGCGGCGTCGTCGGCGGGGGGCGGCGGCGGCGGCGGCGGCACCAACACCAGCAGCGGCCACCCCGTCAACGTGCTCGGACGACGGCCCGCCCCCACCCCTCGACGACCCCGTCGCCGGCACCCCGGACCTGCTGCGCCTCACGGCCGCGCTCAACGGCCTCGGCGTCGGCGGCGGCACCCCGGGCCGGCGCTCGGCCGGCGGCGGCGGAGGCGGCGCGGCCGCGGCGCCCTCCCCCTCCCCCTCCTCCTCCTCCTCCTCCTCGCGCATCGAGCGCATCGAGGTGTGGCCGATGCGCCCGATCTTCTACTTCCGCCCGGAGCAGCAGCAGCAGCAGCAAGGCGTGCCTGACGGCGGCGGCCCGCCGCATCCCCCGCTGCTGCGCTCGGCCGACCCCGCGCCGCACCTGCGCGTGCTGCTGCGGCCGGGCGGCGCGGCGCGGCGCGCGGCGGCAGCGGCCTCGCGCCTGGCGTCCGAGGGCGCGCTGCGCGGCGCGGGTTTCACGTGGCGCGCGCGCGGGGCGCAGGTGTACGAGGAGGGGGTCAAGCCGCTGACGCGCTTCCTCTGCGACGCCGGGCTCTCGGGCGGCAGCTGGGTGCACGTGCCGATGCCGGCGGCCAGCGGCCGCGGTGGCGGTGGCGGCAATAGCGGCAACGGCGCAACAGCAGCAGCGGCGTCGTCGGCGGGGGGCGGCGTCCGCGTCATCCCCCCGGGCGCGGCCGGCCGCCTTTCGACGGCCGACGTCGAGGTCGTCGTGCCGTGGCACTCCCTGCAATCGCTGACGCCGGACGCCACGCAGATCGCCGGGTGGTCGCCGCCCCAGTTTGCGGCGCTCGGAAACTGCAACAACAACGACCACAACGAGGGCGCCGCCTCTTCCTCCCCTTGCGCTCCTCCGCGCCTCCCCGCACCGCTGCTGGCCGCGCTGTCTGCCGCCAAGGAGGGGGCGATCCTCCCGCTGCGCGCGCTCACCCTCGACGTGCTCATCGCGCCCCACGACGGCCGCGACCGCTGCCCCGTGCCCCGCGCGGGCGACCCGATCGTGGCGATTGCGTGCGCGCTCACGAGAGACATGCCAGGGGGGGCGGGGGGTGGAGGAGGGGGAGGGGGAGGAGGAGGGGGCAACGGCGGCGCAGGCGGCGGCGCGCTGGGCCTGGCCCCTCTTCCCTCCCCCCACAACGCCGCCGCCGCCCCCGCCGCCGGCCCCCGTGCTATCGTCGTCGTAGACGAGGAGGACGAGTCGACGAGCGAGTCGGACGAGGAGGAGGACCCGGAAGACTTTGGCGGCGGCGGCCGGGCGGCGGCCGGCCGGCGGCGGCGGCACCAGCACCGGCAGCCGGGGGGGGAGCGGGCGGCGGCGGCGGCGGCGGCAGCAGCGGCGGGCCCCGGAGCAGCAGAGGCATCAGCAGCCCCCCCCAACGGCAACAACAACAAAAACAGCAGCAACCAGCAGCAGCGCGTGGTCTTTTTGCTGGCCGGCGCCGCTGGCGCCGCCGCCCTGCCCCCGGCGATGCAGCTCCGCGACGACGACCCGCCCTCGGGCGGCGGCGGCGGCGGCGCGGGCCCCGCCGAGGTGCGGCTCTTCCCGACCGAGGCGGCCATGCTCTCCGCGTGGCGCGACTGGGCCGTGGCCGCGGACCCGGACGCCATCGTCGTCTTCCGCGCGCAGGACGGCCTCGGCGCCCTCGCCGCGCGCTTCGACGCCCTGCGCCTGCCGTGCCGCGACCCCCGCGCCGACGGCTCGGCCCTCCCGGCCGCGGGGCCCTCTTCTTCCCCCGCCGGCCTCCAGCTCGGCCGCCTGCGCGCCTCCCTCCCGACCGCCCGCCCTTTGTGCCTGCAGCCCGTCACCATGTACTCGGCCGCGTGGGTGCGCTCGCAGTCGCGCATGAGCGCCACGAGCAACCAGGAGACGTTTCGGGTGGCGCCGGGGGGCGGGTGCGCGGGGCGCCTGGTCTTTGACGTCCTTCGCCAGGTGCTGTCGTCGCACGGCCTCGCCACGTTCACGCTGGCCGACTGCGCGGCGTCGTTGCTGTCGCGGGACGACGGGGGCGCTGGGGGAGGAGGAGGAGGGGGGGGCAGGACGCTCGAGGTGCTGCCGTCCTGGGCGGTCGCGGCGCTCGCGCGGCAGGTGGACGGGGGGCGGGTCGGGCCCGCGGACAGCGGCGGGTTTGGGGCGGGCGGGGTCCGGGGCGGCGGTGGGGGCGGTGGCAACGGCGATGGCAACGCCGGGGGTGGCGATGGGGATGGTGGCGCAGGCGCAGACCGGGCCAACCCCAACGCCGCCGCCGCCGGCGACGGCGGTGCCAACCAGCTGCTGGCCGCGCGCCTGGCCGCCGGCGTCGCGCGCGCCGCGCGCCAGCGCGCCGCCCAGCGGCTCGCGCGCCACGCCCTCCGGCGCTGCGCCGCGGCAGGGGATCTCGCCGCGCAGCTCGCCACGGCCGTCGAGACGTACGAGCTGTCGCGTGCCACGGGCCTTCCGCTCGCGCAGGTGCTGTACAACGCGCAGATGGTGCGCACGTGGTCGCTGCTGCTGCGCACGGCGCGGCGCCGGGGATACCTGGTGGGTGGAGGGGGGGGGCGGGACGGCGGCGAGCAGCTCGTCGCCTCGCCCTTCAACATGCACCCCGTCGAGAACCGCACCACGGGCTTGTACCGGCACCCGGTGGCCGTGTGCGACTTTGCGTCGCTGTACCCGTCGCTGTACCGGGCGCACAACCTGTGCTACACGACGCTGCTGCACCCGACGGACGCGCAGCGGCTGCTGCCGCCGCCGCCCAGCAAGGGAGGAGGTGGGGGGGCGGCGGCGGCGGGAGCGGAGGAGGCGGCGGCCGATGGCGGCGGCAACACCACCGCCAACACCACCACCACCACCAACCCCCACCCCCACCCCCACGTCCCGATCCACACCTCCCCCTCGGGCGCCACTTTTGTCGACGCGTCCGTGCGCGTCGGCCTCCTCCCGCGCATCCTCGCCGCGCTCGTCGAGGCGCGCGCCGCCACGCGCGCGCAGCTGGCCGCGCTGCCCCCGGGCACCCCCCGGGGCCGCCGCCTCGTGCTCGACGGCCGGCAGCGCGCCCTGAAGGTGACGGCCAACGCCCTGTACGGCTTCACGGGCGCCATGGCCTCCCCGCTGCAGTGCGCGCCGCTCGCCGACGCGTGCCTCTCGTACGGCGCGGCCGCGTGCCGCGCCGCCGTCGGCGCCATCGGCGCGCTCACGCACTCGGGCGAGCTCGGCGCCGCGGCCGAGGGCGGCCGCGTCATCTACGCGCAGACCGACTCGGTCTTCGTCTCCCTGCCGCGCGCCACGACGGGCGCCGAGGCCGCGGCCGTGGGGCGCGCGGCCGCCTCCGCCGTCTCCAAAGGGCTGCCTCCCCCGATGTCGCTCGCGTTCGAGAAGGTCTACTGCCCGTTTTTGCTCGTGCACCACAACAGGTACGCCGGGCGGGTGCTCCCCCCGACCGACGCGCCCCTCTTTGGCGGCGGCGGCGGCGGCGGCGGCGGCGGCTCCGAGGGCAAGCAGCAGCAGCAGCAGCAGCAGCAGCAGCCCGGGGCCGCGCAAGGCGGTGGTGGTGGCGGTGGTGGTGGCGGCGGTGCGGCCCCTTCCGCCCCGCCCCCCGCTCCCCCCGCCTCGCGCCCCCCAAAGGTCGAGATGAAGGGGCTCAAGGCGATCTGGCGGCAGTCGGCGCCCTTTGTCGCGCGCACGCTGCGGGGGGCGGTCGAGCGGCTGCTGCTGACGCCGGGGGGGGCGGCGGCGGCCAAGCGGGCGGCGGTGGCGTTCGTCGAGGCCGAGTCGCGGCGCCTGCTGACGGGCGGGGTGACGCACTGGGACCTCGCGATGACGGGGGGCCTGTGGCGCGTGACGGGGCAGCAGGTCGCGGCGGCGGCGGCGGCGATGGGGGCGCCCGCGCGCGCCCCTTCCCCCGCCGCCGCTGGGTTTGGCGACGAGGAGGACGAGGAGGACGACGGCGACGACGACATGGGAAGAGGAGGCGGCGGCGGATTCTCGGCGGCCAAGAAGCGCAGCAGCCCCGGCGGCGGCGGTGGTGGTGGCGCGGCGCGGACGACCCCCCCGCCGGCCGCCAAGCGCGGAGGCGGCCTGACGGCGGCCGTCGGCGCCTCGCCATCTTCGACCGCGGCATCGACGCCCGGCGGCGGCGGCGCGGAGGACGCCGATGTGCGCGGGCCGCACAACGCGCTGGCCGTGCGCCTGGCCGCGCGCGACCCGGGCCGCGCGTTCGTGCTGGGCGAGCGCGTGCCCTTTGTGCTGCTGCAGGGGCCCGCGGCGGGCGCGGGCGGGGGTGGGGGCGGCGGCGGCAGCGGCGGCGGCGGCGGCGGCGGGGCGGCGGCCGAGGCGGCGGCGGCCGGGGCAGCGGCGGCGCCGGCGCGCGCCCCCGGCAGGACGACCAGGCCGAGGACCCGCTGGCGGCCGCCGTGGCCGGGGCCGCGCCCGACACCCTCCTCTACTTCACGCACAAGCTGCTCCCCCCGCTGCGCGAGGTCATGGCGCTCGCGCTCACGGACGCCGAGATGTCGGCGCTCGTCTCGGGCCCCCACACGCAGGCGCGCGCGACGGCGCCGGGGCTGACGACGGTGGCGGGGCTGGGGGTGCTGGGGGTGGCGGCGGCTGGTGCTGGCGGCGGCGGCGGTCAAGCCCCCTCGCCCGCGACGCCGTCGTCCCGCCCGCCCGCCTCGCCGGCGGCGGCGGCCGGCGGCGCTGGCAGCGGCGGCAGCGGCGGCACTGGCGCCAAGCGCTCGCTGTTCGGCGGCGGTGGCGGCGGCCGGGGTGGCGGCGGGCGCGGCGGCGGCGGGCGCGGCGGCCGCGCCGGCGCCTCCGCCTCCTCGCCCACCACCACCACCCCGCACCACCACCACCAGCAGCAGAGCGGCCTCGCCTCCTTCTTCCGCGCCTCCGCACGCTGCCTCAACTGCAAGAGCGTCATCTCCGGGCCCCCGCCGCCGCCGCCGCAGCAGCCCCCGGCCCTCTGCGCCGCGTGCCGCGCGGGCGGGGGCGCCGGCGGCGGCGGCGCCGGCGGCGGAGCGTCCGCCTGGGCGTCGGCGTTTCTGGCCGCGGCCGACGACCGCGCGGCGGCCGAGCGCCAGATGCAGCGGTGCCAGTCGGCGTGCGCGGGGTGCCACAGCGCCGGGGAGATGGGCGGGCCCTTTCTTTGCGCCAACGGCGAGTGCGCGGTGCTGCACGCGCGGCTGGACGCGGGGCGGCGCGCCGTGGCGGCGGCCGACCGGCTCGCGCGGCTCTCGGCGTCGGCGCCGCCGTCGGCGGGCGGTGAAGACGAGGCGGCGGCGGAGAAGGACGACGCGCGCGCGTCGTGGTGAGAGACAGAGAGACAGAGAGACGCCCCGCTCCCGATTGGCGGTCGGCGACGAGGCGGCGGCGGCGGCGGACGAGGACGCGCGCGCGCGTCGTGGTGTTGTTTGCTTTGAGAAAGCGCCCGATCAGGCGCCGAATTCCCGCTCATTGTCTCGCGCACGCATACGATCTCGCACCGAACTCATTGAAAACAACGACGCATCGGCGGCTGCAAGCAAACCAGACCAGACGGGCGCGTTCCCTTCTTCCTCTGTCCTGTGTCTCCTCTCACCGACCCGCATCAGATGCAGCTCCGCGCCGCCGCCGCCGCCAATGGCGCCACGGCCATTGGCGCGCGCCGTCCGTCCATGACGACGGTCGCCGCGCGCGCCTCGGCCAACAACAACAACAACGCCGGCGCGGCCGCGTTCGCGGCTGGACTCCTCCTGCTCGCCTCGTCGGCCTCCCCGATGCTCTCGCCCGCCTTTGCGGACGGCACCGCCGACCGCGCGGCCGCCCTGGAGAGGCGCCGCGAGCTCCTGCGCGAGGCCCGCGAGAAGGCCATGGGCGTCGCCAACGACGCCCCTTCGCCGTCTGCTGCCGCCGCCGCGGCCGCGCCCCGCGCCGCCACGACCGCCGCCCCGGCCGCTGCTTGGCCCCGGCCGCGCCCTCGGCCCCCGCCGCGCCCTCGCCCGCCAAGATCGCGGCCGACAAGGCCGCCGAGGAGCGCCGCAAGGCCCTGTCGTCGTCGACCGCCAACCTCAAGCGCCAGGCGAGCGCCACGTACAGCAAGCAGGCCGACCGCGCGCCCAAGCTCAGCAGCGCCGCGCCCGAGGCCGTCACGAGCGAGCCCTTCAAGCTGCCCTTTGGCCTGCAGCCGCCCTCGCTGCCGTCGGGCGGCGGCGGCGGCGCCGCCGGCGGCGGCTCGGTCGATCCCATCATGCCGCCCGTGCCCGGGACCCCGGCCAAGCGCCCGGAGCTGCCGCCCGTGCCGACGCCCAAGCCCCGCCCCCCCTCCGGCCGCAGTGGTGTCGGACCGCCGCCCCCGCCGCCGCCGCCCGCGGCGCCCAAGCCCGCCGCCCGCGCTCAGAGCCGCCGCGCCGCGCCGTCGTGGTCGCCCCCGCCGCGCCGCCCGCGCCATTCAAGGCCGCGGCGCCCGGCCGCTGCGCCCGCTGTTGCCCCGCGCCTGGCCGCGCCACGCCTTCCGCATGCCGACGCCCGCCCCCGCGCCGCCGCCGCCCGCGCCCGGCCGCCCCGGCGCCCGTCGTCCGCCGCGCGCCCCCGCCGCCCCCGCCGCCCGCCCCCGTCGCCAAGAGGGCGGCGCCCGCCCCGCCCGCGGCCAAGAAGGCGGCGCCCGCCCCGGCCAAGAAGCAGCAGGAGCAGCAGAAGAAGAAGAACAAGCGCGGAGGGGGCTTCCCGCGCGCGCTGGGCGAGATCGCCGTGCTGGGGGGCCTGGGCGGCGCCGCCTACGCCGCCGTGTCCAAGACGTCGGAACTGGGCAAGCTTTACGAGGCCGTCAACAAGAAGCTGATGTCGATCGGGCGCAAGTGAGGTTTTTTAGTGAGAAAGAGAGAGAGAGAGAGGTGGGCGCGGCGGCCGGAGCGTCTCTCCCTCGTGCGGGGGAGGGTCGCGTGCTTGTCGCGGCCAGCCGCGTTGGAGGAGCGGCGCCGGCGGCGCCGGCGCGCGCGCGCGCGCGCGCGATTGTTGGGCGCTCTCCCTCCTGTCGCTCTTCCTCGCACAGACATCAGACCTCAAAGCAGCTTTTCCCCAATTCTTTTGTGCCGAGCCAAAACACACAACCACGCACACACAATAGTCTTGTAAACCCGCTTTTCATTCCCCCGACTTATCCGCGCGCGCGCGCAGAGGACGACGAAAGGGAGCGACAACGCACACACCCCATCCGGAAGACACACCCGACCCGCCATCACACCCGCCACCCGTCACCATGGCAGCAACGCCGCCCCTCCCGCCCACCATGAGCGCGGCCGTCATGCGCGCCTTCGGCCCGCCCTCGGTGCTGCGCGTCGAGCAGGACGTGCCCCTCCCCCCGCCGTTTGGGCCGACCGCCGCCGCTTGGACAAAAGCCGCGCCGCCGCCCAGCACCGCCCAGCTCGCGCTCGTCAGGGTGGCCTACTGCTCCGTCAACCCCATCGACTGGAAGACGCGCAAGGGCGAGGGGGTCCCCCGCTTCGCCGTGACCAGCCCGAAGATCGTCGGCGGCGACTTGTCCGGCACGATCGTCGCGCTTTCGCCCGCCGCAGCGGCCACAGGGGGCGCCGTCCCGCCGCCGCCCTCCTCTGCTTCCCGCCCCACCTCGGGCTCCTCCTCCGCGCAAGACCAAGAACCCCCGCCCCCGCCCCGCCCCTTCCAGGTCGGCGACCGCGTCTTCTCGCTCACGGGCCTGCAGGAGCCCTGGCGGCCCTACGGCGCTGCGGCCGAGTACGCCGCCATCCCGCTCGACCGGCTCGCTCACGTGCCCCACGGCCTCTCCTTGCGCGACGCCGCCGCCGTCCCCCTAGCGGGGATGACCGCCTGGCAGGCCCTGCGCCCGGCCATGCCCCTGAAGGGCAAGCGCGTCTTGGTCCACGCGGCGTGCGGCGGGGTCGGGTGCTTTGCCGTACAGATCGCCAAGGCGCAGGGCGCCGCGGCGGTGCACGGCACGTGCAGCGGCCGCAACGCCGACTTTCTGACGAAGGAACTAAAGGCGGACGGCGCCATCGACTACACCAAGGGCCCCTTTGAGGATGACCCGCTGGCGGCCGACGAGGAGGAGGGGGGCGGGGGGTACGACGTCGTGGTCGACCTGGTCGGCGGGGACTACGAGCGGCGCTCCCTGGCCTTGCTGCGTCGGCGCGCCGAGCGCGCGCGCGAGGCGTGGGCGCGCGAGGCCGAGCGCGGCGGCGAGCCGTCGATCGCGCCCTTTGCGCCGCGCCCCTATCTTGCAGAGGTGCTCAACAGCGGCGCGCTGCGCGAGGCAAAGGGCGACGCGCTCAAGGGCGCCTTGTTGTTGGCGGCCAACACGGCCAAGGGCCTGGCGGCGGCCTTTTTCGACCGGCGCGCGGCGCCGGCGTACAAGGTGATCGTCGTGACACCCAAGGCGAGGGATGGCTTGGAGCAGCTCGCGCGCATGATTGAGAAAAAAGAGGTGCGCGTGTTTGTCGAGAACGAATTCAAAGGGCTGGAGGCGCTGCCGGCGGCGCACGAGCTGGTCGAGGGAGGGCACGTGCGGGGCAAGGTGGTGGTGCGGGTGGGCGGGGAGGAGTAGTGGCGAGAAGAGATCATGATTGAGATTGAGAGAGAGACAAGATTTGTTTTGTGTTTCATTTCGTTTTTCTTCTCGCACGTGCGTCGTTTTTCGGCGGGGGCGAGGGGGGCGGCGGCGGGGGCGAGGGGGGCTGAGGCGGGCGTTGCGGCCGCAGCGGCGCCGGCTTTTTGCTCGCCGTCTCCGCCGCCGCGCCGTTCCCGCCACCGCCGCTGCCGACCCCCCCGATGCCGGCCAGGGCCGCGCGGTACCGCTCCTCGGCCGCGCGCGCGCGCGCCTGGCGCTCCTCATCCTCGACCAGCGCGCGCTCGGCGGCGACGCGCCGCGCCTCGTCGCGCGCGCGCCGCCGCGCCTTGGCCGCGCGCCGCGCCGCGCGCCGCAGCCGCGCGTCGAGGTAGAGGCCCTCGAGGTATCCCGGCGACGCCTCGTAGCGCGAGAGCTGCTCGGCCGTGGGGCGGATGCTGCACTCGCCCAGGAGCTCGCGCGTCAGGCGCACGCGGCGCCACGGGCCGTACGCCTGGGCTCGCGTCGGTGGTGGGGGTGGTAGGGTTGATTGCTGGGCGGCGGCGGCGGCGGCGGCATCGGCGGCTGAGGCCGCGCCTTGTCCTTCCTCCTCCCCCCCGACCCCTTCTCCCTCTTCCTCTCTCTTCCTCCTCCGCACGACGGGCAGGTAGTACTTGTCGCGCGGCGACGAGACCCAAGCCGGGTCGCGGTCGCGCTGTGCGGCCGACTTGCGCGAGCCGGGCAGCCGGAGCGAGCCGTGTGGCGCGTCGACGGCGGCCGACCAGTCGACGGCGGCCAGCTGCTCGCGCCAGCGGGCGTGGCGCGAAGGAGCAGAGGCGGCGAAGATGTCTCGGGCCAGGGACGCGAGGGCCGGGGTCGGGGGGCGGAGCGGCGGGGGCGGCGTGGAGGATGAGGGGCCGGCGCCGTCGCCGTCGTCGTCGTCGTTTTCTCCACCGCCCGCCACCGCAGCCGCCAGGGCCAGCGCCGCCGCCGCGGCCTCGTCGTCCTCGCCCACGCTCTCGTCCGTCCCGCCGAGGCTCGTGCGCAGGCGCGCGGTCACGCGCAGGCGCACGGCGCGCGCGCGCGCCTCGTTGGTCACGACGTGCGGGAAGTTGAGGTGCACCTTGTAGGGGGTGCGCATGGACACGACAAAGCGCCGCGGCGGGGGGGCGGCGGCGGCGGCGGTGGCCGGTGGCGGCGGCGGCGACGACGACGACCCCCCGGAGCCGCCGCCGCCGCCCGTCAAGCCCGCGTCGCCGCCGTCGGCGCCAAACGCCGCGCCGGCCTCGTCCGCCACGACCTCGCACAGCGCGTCGACGAGGCGCAGCACGAGGCCCCCGTCGAGCGACCAGTCCAGGTCAAACTCCTGGAAGTAGCGGTAGGGCTCGACGCCGTAGGCCTCTGCCAGCGTGAGCGGGCGCGCCACGGCAGGGCCCTCGTCGTCTTGGTCGTCGGCGGCGGCAGCGGCGCTTTCGGTGGCGCTTTGGTCGGCGTCGTTTTCGCTGCCGGCGCTTTTTTCCGCGGTGGTTTTTTCCTCCTCCCCCTCCTCCTCCAGTCCATCCGCCTCCCGCGCGCGCGCCTCCCACCACGCCGCGTATGCGTCCAAAAACTCGGAGTGGCGCTCGGGCGGCACCCAGTGGCGGCCGCCGTGCGGCCCCGCGCGCGGCTCGAACGACAGGACGTTGGGCGCGCGGATGTGGGGCGGCAGGGGGTAGGCGTCGAGCCAGGGGAGGTGGGGCGAGGCGGCAGAGGGGGAGGAGGAGGAGGAGGAGGGGGCGCGGCGCTGGGGGGTGGGAGCCGGGACTTCGGAGGAGGAGTAGGACGACGCCGAAGCCGCGCGTGCGACGACGGCGGCGGCGGCGGCTCGCGGCGCTGCGGCAATCGTCGGGCCCGGCAAGCACCTTGCTGCGTCGTCTCTCCTGCGCGCCCTGGACGGCTGAAGGGCAGCGCATGCAAGTAGGGCGCGCTCGGGCGCGCGCGGGCCGACCGCCGCTCGAGCGGCGCGGGCGCGCATGGTTGGTGTCGAGGGGCGGCCTCTGTGCCTTTTCGCGGCGCTCTCTCAGCGCCGGCGCCGCGGGGAGACGCAATCCGGGCGCGGCGGTGCCATGTGGTCGATGTGGTTGTTGCGCGTTTGATAGTCTCTAAATTTGTTGCCAAGGCGCAACACGGCCCGGGCTGCTCCTTGTTGCCGCTCATGCCACGTCGTCGCGCCGCGCCACGCCGCGCGCCGCGCCGCGCTCGGCCGATCGGCGGCGACGGGGCGAGCTCGTTCTTTCTCGCGCCCGCTGCGGCGCTGCCAGGGGCGATCGATCGCCTCGACTTTGGGGTCGCTTCGAGAGCGGCCGATTGCCTGATCGACCTCGGCGAGGGCGCGCGGCGCGCGTCGGCGCCGTGGCTGCCCTCGCGTCTCGGAGAGAGCGAGTGCGGGGGGGGGCTCTTCTCGCTCTCTCTCTCCTCTCTCCCCCCCCTCTAAGAGGAGTCCTCTTCTGTCTCTCTCTCTCGCCCGCCCTATCGCACAACCACACACACACACCCCGAACGCAAGCTAGACGCATCGCCCACACGCAAAGATCCCCCACGCGCGCAAACGTTGCCCCCTTTCGTCTCCCAACGAAGCATCCTCCTTGTATCAACGCACGCCCAAGAGAGCGAGAGCGACAGCGAGAACCCCCTCCCCCCCTTCGCACACGCCGGGAGACAAGAGGACGCCAAACCCGTCGAGGGGCGAGCGACAGGCCCGCGCGGAGCCCCTTTGGCGCGCGCGCCGCCGCCTCCTGGTGAGTGCGCCGGCCCGCCTCGAGCGGACAGCCAGGGCGCGCGCGCGCGCCTTGCCTTGTGCGCGTCAAGGGAGGGGGCAAACGACAAAAAGCCCCCCTCTCTCTCTCCAAACCACCGGCGCGCCTCCTCCTCCTCCTCTCTCCCGCTCTTCTTGCTCACGCGCACACGCCCCCCCGTCTTCCCATCCTCATCACGCACACACAGACCCCGACCCGCGGACGGCCCCCAGGCAGCGCAACGCGAGACAGAGCGCGCCGGCCACCCCCCGCCCGCCCGCCCGTCGCTCTCTCCGTCCGCCCGCCGTCGTCGCCGTCGCCGCCGTCGGGCGCGGGCGGCGTGCTCTGCGACCCCCCCTCAAAGCAGCTAGGATGACCGAGCTGCTCGTGGCGGGCAAGTACCGCCTCGGGCGCAAGCTCGGCGGCGGGTCCTTCGGCGAGATCTACCTCGGCACCAACCTGCAGACGGGCGAGGAGGTCGGCATCAAGCTGGTGCGTTCTTCTTGGTGAAACCGCCAAACGCGCCGTTTGCGCGCGCGCGCCGCCGCCCGCCCCCCCCCCCCCCCGGGCCGCCGCCGTCGCCGCTCACGCCGCCCCCAAAGCAAGGACGCACAAAACAAAACCCACCGAAACACACAAAACAACCCCACAGGAGTCGGTCAAGGCGCGGCATCCGCAGCTGCTGTACGAGTCCAAGCTCTACAAGATCCTGCAGGGCGGCGGTGAGTTGGGATCTGCCAGGTAGACCGCGCGTGCGCGCCACGGCGCCCCCGCGGCGCGCCCTAACGCCCCGACTCGCAACCCCCTTCCCTCCCTCACCCCCACCACCACCAACCCACAACAAAAACAACCCCCCAAAACAAACAACAACAAACAGCCGGCATCCCCAACCTCCGCTGGTACGGCATCGAGGGCGAGTACAACGTCATGGTCATCGACCTGTTGGGCCCCTCCTTGGAGGACCTGTTCAACTTTTGCAGCCGCAAGTTCACGGTCAAGACGGTGCTGATGCTCGCGGACCAGATGATCGCGCGCGTCGAGTACGTGCACTCGCGCTCCTTCATCCACCGCGACATCAAGCCCGACAACTTCCTCATGGGCCTGGGCAAGCGCGCCAACCAGGTCAACATCATCGACTTCGGGCTCGCGAAAAAATACCGCGACCCAAAGACCCACGTCCACATCCCCTACTGCGACAACAAGAACCTCACGGGGACCGCCCGGTACGCGAGCGTCAACACGCACATGGGCATCGAGCAGTCGCGCCGCGACGACCTCGAGTCCTTGGGCTACGTGTTCCTCTACTTTCTGAGGGGCTCGCTGCCGTGGCAGGGCCTCCAGGCGGTGACGAAAAAACAAAAGTACGAGAAGATCAGCGAGAAGAAGATGCGCACGCCCTTCGAGGTGCTCTGCAAGGGGTTTCCCAACGAGTTTGTGCTGTACTTCCAGGTGAGCGAGCTTTGGTCTTCGGGGTTGACCGCGAGAGAGAGAGAGAGGTTTTTCGTTTCTGTGGCCTCGCCGCCGCGCCCGCAACGCGCCTCTCGCGCGCGCCCTCTCCCTCTCCCTCCTCCCTCCAAAGCTCACACGCCCAACCCAAACCCACCATCAACACACCCACCAACCCACAACCAACCCACCAAAACCCACCAAAACAACAGTACGTCCGCTCCCTCCGCTTCGAGGACAAGCCCGACTACTCGTTCCTCCGCCGCATGTTCCGCGACCTGTTCGCCAAGGAGGGGTGGAACTGGGACTACGTGTTCGACTGGACGATCCTCAAGTACCAGCGGTCGGCGGCCAACAGCGGGCCGCAGCAGCAGGTGGCGCAGGTGGCGCAGGGGGGGCAGCAGCAGGTGCAGCAGCAGCAGGTGCAGCAGCAGCAGCAGCAGCAGGGAGAGCCGCGGCCGCTGGTGGCGCCCGGCGGCGGGGCGGCGCCGCCGCCGCCGTACGCGGCGGAGGCGGCGGCGGCGGCCGCGGGGCGGCCGCGCGACCAGCCGCAGGTCCAGCAGCTGCTGCAGAAGCAGCAGGTGGACCCGGCGGCGGCGAGCGGCAGCCGGACGGCGCAGCAGCAGCAGCAGCAGGCGGCCGCGGCCGCGCAGCAGCAGCAGCAGCACGCGGCGGCGGCCGCTGCAGCCGCCGCCGCCGCCGCAGCAGCGGCCGCCGCGGCGGCGGCCGCGGCCGGGCCCTCCGGCAGCGGCGTGCGCCCGCTGGGCGGCGCCCCTCCCGGGCAGCTGCCGCAGCAGCACAACATGTACGCCGCCCCGCCCCCGCAGCAGCAGCCGCAGCCGCCTTTGGCGCCTCTGCACACACCCGCAGGGGCGGGCGCCTCGTCGTCGCATCAGCAGCAGCAGCAGCTGCCGATCCCGGCGTCCGTGCCGACGCACGTGTACGGCGTGCCCCTGACGGAGCAGCAGCGGCAGCAGCTCGCGCAGCAGCAGCGCGAGCGGGACGCGGCGGCCCTGGCGCAGCAGCAGCAGCAGCAGCACGCGAGCCAGCAGCCGTCCGGCGCGCGGCCGCAGCACCAGGCGGCGCCGGGCAGCGGTGGCGCGGCGGCCGCAGGCACGAGCGCGGGGGCGGCGGCCGGCGGCAGCGGCGGCGCGACGGGGGCCTACTCGGGCGGCGCCGACGCGCAGCAGGAGGAGGAGAAGAAGGACAAGGGCAGCCGCGCGAGGCGCGCGTTCGCGTTCTTCTCGCGCAACTGAGAGGGGCGAGAGGGAGGGCTCTCGACTCTTTTTCTGCTCTTCGCGCGCGCGTTTGGCGCCCCCCGCCGCCGCGCGCATCGCACGACGCAGACCTTGCCATTGTCGTTTTTTGCGCGCGCGCACCACCAACGAACGTCCGACACACACAGAATTATCGTCATCCTTTTGCCGCCGCCCCCATTCGCACACGTATCACGTTTTTTTTGTAGAAGCCTTCCCACCCTTTCATCTCTGTCTCTCTCTCTCCCTTCTCTCTCCCTCCGCCTCCGACAGTCTATCTCTCTCTCGCGCGCGCGCGCAATCGGCGGCGCGATGCTGGCGGCGCGGGCCAGCCAGGGCGCGACGGTCTGCAGAGGAGCCGCAGCAGTGCGACCCGACCATCCAACTCGGCAGCAGCAGCATCCGCGCGCGAGGGGGAGGAGGAGAGGAGGCAGAGCGTCGGCGGCCGGCGGCGGCGGCGAGCGCGCCGCGCCGCCGCCGCCAACGCCGCCGCGCGTCCGCCGCGCGCGCCCCGAGGACGTGCCCGCGATCGCGGCGCTCGAGCGCGCCTCGGCGCCGCTCTCGGCCGGGTGGACCGCGGCGCAGGTCGAGGAGGAGCTGCCGCGAGAGATCGCCGTCGTGCTCGTGGCGGAAGCGCAAAGCGACGGGGAGGAGGAGGAGAAAGAGGCGGCGGCGGCGCCCGCAGGCTGGGCCGCCGCGTGGCGCGTGGCGGGCGAGCTTCAAGTGCTCGCGATCGCGGTCGACCCGTCCCGGCGGCGTGCGGGCGTCGGCAGGGCGCTGCTGGCGGAGCTGCTCGCGCTCGCCGAAGAGGAGGAGGAGCAGCCTCGCGGCGGCCACCCGGGCGACCACAGCCCCGCGCCGCCGCCGCCGCCGCCGCCGCCGCTCGCGACGCTCGAGCTGCGCGCGGACAACGCGGCGGCCGCGGCCCTGTACGCTTCTTGCGGCTTCCTCGAGGTCGGGCGGCGCAGGGGGTACTACGACGGCGGCGCGGTGGACGCGGTGCTGCTGCAGAAGCCTCGGCCGGGGGGTTAGGATTGGGGCGGCGGTCGGGCGCCGAGCGCGCGCGCGGGGGCGTCGCCGGCGAGACGATGCGCGCCCAGAACCCTCGTCTCGCATCCTTCCTTCTCAACGCCCGCCGCTCCCACACACCCGCACACACTCCACTTTCCCACACAACCCATCGCGCCATTCGCGCACTCATCCAACCCGTTCTCTCTGAACGTCGCCGATTCGGCTGTAAACTCGACAAGTCCGCGCTCGCGCGCCAAAGAGGGAGAGAGGCCTCGCCCCCGTCGCAACCACCCCTCGAACTTCTCCCTCTTTCGCTCTCACGCGAACCATGCCCGAGCGCGACGACGATGGCACCATCGCCGGCCACGACCGGCTCGAGGACCTCCTCGCCGCACACCTCCCGCCGCGCGAGCTCGACGCGGCCATGCGCGTGCTCTACGGGGGCAACGCGCCCGACCTCGCGCACGCGCTGCCCGCGCGCTGCCGCGCCTTGGCCGACGGCGACGACGACGAGGCGGGAAGCGCCAACGCCAGCGCCAACGGCACAACAACAACAACAACAACCGCAACCGCGCCCTTTGACCTGCGCGCCTACTCTCTGGCGGGCAACGCCGCGCGCGAGCAGGGGCGCGAGCCCCGCGTCGTGCGGCTGGGCCTGATCCAGCACGCGAGCCCTTTGCCCACCACGGCCCCCTTTTCGGAGCAGCGCGCCGCCGCCTTTGCGCGCGTCGAGCGCCTGGCCACGGCCGCGGGCGAGGCCGGGTGCAACGTCCTGTGCCTGCAGGAGGCGTGGACCATGCCCTTCGCCTTCTGCACGCGCGAACGCGAGTGGTGCGAGTTCGCCGAGTCGGCGGAGGAGGGCGCCGCCACGCGCCTGTGCCAGCGCCTCGCGCGCCGCTTCTCCATGGTCGTCATCTCGCCCATCCTCGAGCGCGACGCCGCGCACGGCGACACGATCTGGAACACGTGCGTGGTGATTGGTCCGGGCGGCAACGTGATCGGGAAGCACCGCAAGGTGTGTGAGAGATGAGAGAGAGGGGAGGGCGCGTTTGTTTTTGTTTTTTGGGGCCGCGCTCGCAAAAACGCCAGCGCCAACATCCCCCCCCCCCAAAAAAAAACCCTCAAACCCCAAAACAAAACAAAACAAAACAGAACCACATCCCCCGCGTCGGCGACTTCAACGAGTCCACCTACTACATGGAGGGCGACACGGGCCACCCCGTTTTTGAGACCGCCTACGGCCGCATCGCCGTCAACATCTGCTACGGCCGCCACCACCCGCTCAACTGGGCGGCCTTTGGCCTCAACGGCGCCGAGGTCGTCTTCAACCCGTGCGCCACGGTCGGGGGACTCTCCGAGCCTCTGTGGCCGCTCGAGGCGCGCACGGCTGCCGTGGCCAACTCTTACTTCGTGGCGGCGATCAACCGCGTCGGCACGGAGAGTTTTCCCAACGCCTTCACCAGCGGCGACGGAAAACCCGCGCACCGGGAGTTCGGCCACTTTTACGGGTCGTCGTACGTCTCGGCGCCCGATGGGAGCCGCACGCCCGGTTTATCGAGGGGGCGGGACGGCCTGCTGCTGGCCGACGTCGACCTTAACCAGTGCCGGCAGGTGCGAGACCGGTGGGGCTTTCGCATGACGGCGCGCTACCCGCTGTACGCGGCACTGCTGGCGAGGTACGTGTCGCCCGGATTCGGGGTGCAGGTGGTGCGGGACCCGGCGATGGTTGGTGGTGCGGATGGGCTGAAGGGGGAGGGGGAGGAGGGGAAGAAGCGGGCGGCGGCGCTGGCGGAGGCGCTGGAGCGGGCGCTTTGATGAACGGGGGGTGACGAGGGCGGGGCGGCGAGAGAGAGGCGCGCGCGCGCCTGCGCCGCGCGCGCCTCCTCTCCCGCTCACCAAGAAAAGAACCCCCACGCGCGCGCTCCTCCATGTACACTATCCGCATAGCCCAAATAACAACACCTGCTTCTTGCCGAGCCCCCGGATCTCGCACTCCGACCTCTCTCTGTCGCTCTCGCGCACGGCGACCCCGAAGAGAGAGAGGCAGACACGCGTCTCGAGAGAGTGTCTCCGATCGCGCCCTACAAAGATGAAGCACGGCGGGTTGATCGAGTTCGCCGCGGGCATGGCCGTAATCATGGCCCCGGCCCCCGTCAACGCCTACGTGGCCCTGGCGGCCACGTGCGTGCGTGGCGCGCGCGCCGCGCTCAAGCACCGCAAGCACCCCCGTCACAATCGCGCGCTCGCCGCTCCTGTTGCGCCTCTCGCCGCCGACGCCGCCACCAACGCCGCCACCAGCGCCGAAGGAGAAGCGACCACCATCCCCAAGGTCCCGCCCGTCACGCTCGAGTTCGACGTGACGGCCAAGCTCCTGCCGGACAAGAAGGCCCTCAAGAAGGCGCGCCTCGAGGCCAAGAAGAAGAAGAAGGACAAGAAGAAGGACGGCGAAGAAGAAGACGGCGATGGCGACCCTGCGCTCGCTGCCCCCCGCGTCGTCCTCGACTCGGTCGCCGGCGCCGCCAGGCCGGGGCGCCTGCTCGCCATCATGGGCCCGTCGGGCTCGGGCAAGACGACGCTGCTCAACGCCCTGGCCGGGCAGGTCCCCGCGCGCTCGCGCATCCGCGTCGAGGGCTACATCGGCGTCAACGGCGCGCCGCAGCAGCAGCAGCAGCAAGGGGGCAAGCAGCCGATCGCGGCCGCGGCGGGGAGCGACGCCGACCTTGCCACCGCCGCGCCCCCATCCACCCCCTCCCCCCCCGCCCCGCGCGCCGCCTACGTGCAGCAGGACGACAACTTCTTCTCCATGCTCACCACCCTCGAGACGCTCGAGACGCACGCCGCCCTCCTCCTCCCCCCCAGTGTGCCCGAGCACGAGCGCGCCGCCCGCGTCTCGCGCCTGCTCTCCGCGCTCGGGCTCTCGCGCGTCGCCGACTCGCGCGTCGGCGGCGCGCGCGCGCGCGGGCTCTCGGGGGGCGAGCGCAAGCGCCTGGCCATCGCCTGCGAGCTCATCGCCTCCCCCTCGCTGCTCTTCTTGGACGAGCCCACCACGGGCCTCGACGCCTTCCAGGCCGGCAGGGTGGTCGACGCGCTGCGCGCCCTCGCGCGCGAGCGGGGCCACACCGTCGTCGCTGTCGTGCACCAGCCCCGCTCCTCCATCTTTGCGTCCTTCGACGACCTGCTGCTCGTCGCCGAGGGCCGGGCCCTGTACTACGGGGAGGCCGACCGCGCCCTGGCCTGGTTCGCGTCCCAGGGCCACAGCTGCCCGGACCACTACAACCCGGCCGAGTTTCTGGCCGACCTGGCCTCTGTGGACACGTCGTCGCCCGCGGGGGAGAGCGCGTCGCGGGCGCGGGTGGCCGCCCTCGCCGAGGCGTGGTCTTCCGGCGCCGGGGCGCGCGCGGCGAGGCGGGCGGCGGCCAAGGCCGGCGGGCGGGGCTTGGCTGGTGCTGGCGCCGGGGACGAGGCGGACGATGACGACGAGGCGGACGGGAGCAGCAGCAGCGACAGCACCGCCGAAGCGGCGGCCGCCGCCGCCGCCGCCCGCCCTCGCCCCCACCACCACGTCCACGAGGGCGGCGCCGGCCCGCGCCGCCAGTTCGCCCTCCTCCTCAAGCGCTCCTGGCGCCAGATCTCGCGCGACTCCTCCGCCGCCTCGGCCCGCCTCGCCTCCAACCTCTCCAGCGCCCTGATGTTTGGCGCCATCTTCTTTCGCATGGGCAGGACTCAGGCCTCCATCAAGGACAGGCTGGGCCTGCTCCAGGTCAGCGCCATCAACGCCGCCATGAGCTCGCTCGTCAAGACGCTCAACGTCTTTCCCCGCGAGCGCCTGCTCGTGCAGCGCGAGCGCGCCAGGGGGGCCTACGGCGCGCTGCCCTACCTGGCGGCGAAGCTGTGCGCCGAGCTCCCCGTCTCGGCGCTCTACCCCGCCGCCTTTGGCGCCGTGGTGTACCCGCTCACGGGCCTGCGCGCCACCCCCAAGGCCTTTGCCTCCTTTTTGGGGGTGCTCACGCTCGAGTCCTTCTCCGCCTCGGCGCTGGGGCTGACGGTGGGGGCGTTTGCGCCGTCGACCGAGGCGGCCGTCGCCATCGGGCCCGCGCTGATGCTCCTGCACATTCTGTTCGGGGGCGCCTATATTTCGGCCGAGTCGGTGCCGGGACCTTTAAAGGCGCTGCCGGGGCAGTCTCTCATCCGGCAGTCGTACGAGGCGCTCGTGGTCAACGAGTTCCGCGGGCTCGAGGGGGACTTTTTCGAGGCGCCGGCGGAGCCGTCGAAGAAGGGCGGCGGCGCGGGAGGGGGCGGGCCGCCGGCGGGCAGCGGCGGCGGGGGCGGAGTCATACGCACGGGCGCCGACGTGCTGCGCTTTTTCGGCTTCGCAGACACGACCGTCAAGGGGGCGTGCGCGCGGCAGGCGCGCATCCTGTCCACCTACTGGTGGCTGTGCTACTGCCTGCTCAAGGCGGGCAGGCCCAAGTTTGCGAGCGTGCACGGGCCGCAAAGGCGGGAGCTGGCGCTGGCGGCGGCGGCGGCGGCCGAGGACGACGAGGCGGCGGCGGCCGAGCTCGAGACGGCCGAGGCGTCGATGGCGGCGATGGTGGGGTGAAGGAGGCGAAGCAGCCACCGACGACGCGTCACACACAACATCTAACTAGCACACCACCACATCTCATATTTTCATTTTCAAGCCTGCTTTCGTTCGTTCTTCCCCCCACGTTCTCGCGAAAGACGAGGACAGCCCCCATCGAAAAAAAGCACACACCCGCGTTGCACTCGATCCAAGCCCTGTTTAACGTCAGAAAAACGGCACCACCCCACTCTCCGACAGCAGGGCTCCCGAGGTTGCTGCGTTCCAGAGGAGGGCGGCCTTAGCGTGGCCTGGCGCGCGGATCCGGAAACCAACCTCTCGCAAAAGCTTCCTCTCCTCTGCCCGCCCGCCATGCCCCTCCTCTGCTCTTCCTCGTCCTCTTCCTCCCTCCTCGCGGGGAGCAGAGCGACCTCAGCAGCAGCAGGAGCAGCACCACCAGCACCAGCAGCAGCAGCGCCAGCACTGTCGATGAGGAGGCCAACCCACCGGCGCCGCCCTCGGTCGATCGCGCGCGACGCCAACAGCGGCAGCACCGACGGCAGCAGCACCAGCACCAGCAGCAGCGGCGGCGGGCGCTACCGCCTCGCGATCAGCGGTCCCCCGACCGCCGAGCCCCCGGTCATGCGCGACGTCGAGCAGGACCCGCTCTCCCCGGACGCGGCCGAGTCGCCCGCCCCGACCTCGGTCGCCCTGGTCGCCGCCCCTCCCCAGCAGCCGAGCGCCCCCGCCGCTTCCCCCCGCGCACCAGCGGCAGCGTCGACCTCGGCCTCGCTCGCGGCGGCGGCCGCCGCCGCCTCGCTCGAGCGCGCGACTGCCCGCGAGCAGGCCGCGCTCCTCGAGGTGCGCGCCCAGGAGGCGCGCGAGCTGCGCGCGCAGCTGGCCGCCGAGACCGAGGCGCGGCGCGCGGCCGCCGAGCGGCACCTTGCTCAGCTGGGGGCAAAGGACGAGGAGCTGCGGCGGCTGCACGAGTCGGCCGCGCGCGCGTCGCGCGAGCGCGCCGAGCTGCGCGCGGAGCTCGGGGCGGTGCATGGGGAGCTGCGGGCGCTGCAGCGCGAGCTCGGGGACTACACGTCGGGCTTGCTGAAGGAGCAGCAGGGGCAGCAGCAGCAGCAGCAGCAGCAGGGGGCCGAGGGCGGCGCGAGCGCGGGCGCCGACGGGAGCAGCGACGACGGCGGCGCCGCCGAGACCGAGGCCTGGCGCGCGCTGCGGGAGCTGCACGCGCTCAGCGCGTCGCTGGTGGACGACAGCAGGCAGGACGCCGCGCAGTCCGAGGCGCGGGACAGGGCTTGGCAGGAGGAGGCGGCGGCGGCCGAGAAGGGCGGCGGCGCTGGTGGCGGCGCCTAATTCGTCGCGCTTGTTTCTCTTTCTTCTTTTTTGTGGACGATCCCCTGTATGTACATCAACAGTGTGTTATGATGATGACAACGCTAAAGAGACGGTTTTGATCAATAATCACTGGTCGCTGCGCAGCGGGCTCGTAGCCGGCTGGTGCTGCTGCCTCTGCGCCGCGCGCGCGCTGCTCCCGGCCCGTCCCTCGCCACCGCCACCGCCCTTGACGGCCGCCGCGGCCCTGCCTATGGGCGCGCGCCCGTACAAAAAGATGGACAGCCCCGCCCCCAGCGCGGCCCCGAACAGCTCGCTCGCGATGTAGAGGAAGGAAACGCGGACGTTGCACGCAAAGACGCATGCGGGGCCGATCGTGCGCGCCGGGTTGAGGCTCGCGCCCGTGTAGGGGCCTCCCGTGAGCGCCGCGGCGTAGAGCGACAGGCCGATGGCCAGGGGCGCCGTGTTGCCGTGCCCCGGTTTTGTCACGGCGGCGGCGTAGACGGTGAGCACCAGCAAAAAGGTCATCATCGACTCCCAGCCAAAAAGCGCGGCGCTCGTCACCCCTGCCGCGGGGCCAAAGCAGCCAGGGGCCAACCCGCCGTGAAAGTCCTTCTGCGCGATGCTGAGGCCCGGAATCAGGCCCGTGTAGATGAGGCTGCCGAAGATGGAGCCGAGGATCTGTTGTTTGGAGGCAAAGAGAAGGGAGGTTTTGGGGGGAAGGGTTATTTTTTATTTCCGGCTTTTTTAAATTTTTTTTCGGGGGCGCGCACGCGAAAGGCCCGCGGCGCCCCCCCCCCCTCCCCCCCCCCCGCCTCTCCCCGCCTCTCCCTCCCTCTCTCTCTCTCTCACCTGCGCCACCGCGTAGCACAGCCCCTTCCACACGGCCATGTGGCCCGTGCAAGTCAGCGCAAGCGTCACCGCGGGGTTGAGGTGCGCGCCCGAGATGTTGGCGAACGCGTAGACCACGGCCACGAGCGCAAAGCCGTTGGCCGCGGGCGCGGTCGTGTCCTTGGGCGGGGCGGCGCCGCCAAAGACCTGGAAGAGCAGGGTGCCCATGAACTCGGCGACGAGGCAGCGCGCAAAGGGGTACTTGATCTGGCCCGTGGGCAGGAGCAGGCGCTGGACGTGCTTGCTGTTTTTCAGAGGGTTGAAGGGTTGGAGGAGGGCGATTTTGGGAGGGAGAGGGGGGTGCGTCGTTGCTGCGTCGTCGGTGCGTCGTTGCGCGAGGGGGGCAAGGAGGCACCTCAAGAAGGAGAGAGAGCGAGCCCACGAGCGGAACAACGGGAGAGGCGACAAAGAATCGACGACTCACAGCGCGCCGAGGCGCTCGAGGCCGTTCTCGAGCATCACGGGTAGCAGGCCCTCGCTCTCCTTGGCGGCGGCGGCGGCATCGGCGGCATCGGCGGCGGCCGCCGCCTCGGCCGAAGAGGGCGACAGCGCCGGGTCGGCCGCCGTCCCGAGCAGCCCCGCCTGCTCGCGGTTGCTGTCCGAGTACCGGCGCTGCTGCGCGGCCTTTTGCTCGATGCGCGCGGCGGCGGCGCCAAAGGGGTTGATTGGGTCGGCCATGGCGTGGTGGTTCTTGGGGGGGGGGGCGCGCGATGGCGGGGCGGCGGCGGGTCTCTTGTGTGCGCCGCGGCTCGGCGCTCCTTCTCAGGGGGGCTGTGTTTGCAGACAAGGCGCGTGTGCGATCAGAGGACGACAAGGCGATTTGCGCCGTCGACCTGTCGAGCCGGAGATCAAGAGAGATAGAGTCGCGTCGATCCGTTCTTTAAACACACTAAAGGCAGGCCCCAAAAATAGCGGCGCGCTCTCCCCGACGCCGCCCTCTCTCTCTCTTTCTCTCTTCACCCCCGCTGCTGCTGCTCAACGCCGCCCCCCCCACCAGACCCCGACGCCGACCCAAACGCCTGCGCGAGCGTCCGCCCGTCCGGCAGGCGCGCCGTCGCAAAGTCCTCGCGCAGGGACACCACGCGCAGCGCCTCGGCCTGCGGCAGGCGCAGCGCCGCGCTCGCGAGGCCCGGGAGCGACGCGGGCGCGACGAGCAGCAGCGCGGACAGCGCCGACAGGCGCTCCAAGCCGGCCTCGGCGCGGGGGCAGCAGCACGAGGGGGGGCCGCTCCCCCGGAACGCGAGCGCGCGCCGGTACTCGGCGAGGTCGCGCTTCCAGCGCAGGGCGCCCGAGGGGGAGAAGGTGAAGCGCGCGGCGTGGCGCTCCAGGAGGGCGTGCGCGCGGCCGGCGACCTCGCCCAGCAGGGCGGCGCCGTTGGCGGCGCCGAGCGACGGCAGGAGGAGGCTCGGCGATGATGGAGCCGCCGCCGCCGCCGCCGCCGCCGGCCCTGCGCCGCCGCCGCCGGCCCTGCGCCGCCGCCGCCGGCCCTGCGCCGCCGCCGCCGCCGCCGGCCCTGCGCCGCCGCCGCCGCCGCCGGCCCTGCGCCGCCGCCGCCGCCGCCGCCGCCGGCCCTGCGCCGCCGCCGCCGGCCCTGCGCCGCCGCCGCCGCCGCCGGCCCTGCGCCGCCGCCGCCGCCGGCCCTGCGCCGCCGCCGCCGGCCCTGCGCCGCCGCCGCCGGCCCTGCGCCGCCGCCGCCGCCGGCCCTGCGCCGCCGCCGCCGCCCCCGTCCCTGCCGCCCCCCTCGCCGTCGGCAGCGTGGGGCGCGGGCGAGTGGAAGAGCGCGGCCGCTGCCCGCGCTGCCGCGAGCGGCGGCAGCAGGCGCCGGCAGCGAGCGACGGCCTCGGCGTTGCGCGCAAGCAGGCGGCGCACGTAGGGCAGGCTGAGCTCCTGCTGGCGGCGGTGCGGGGAGGAGGAGAAGGAGGAGGCAGAGGAAGGACCGACGGCGGCGGCAGCAGCGACGGCGGCGGCGGCGGCGGCGGCGGCGGCGGCGGCGGCGGCGGCGGCGGCGGCGGCGGCGGCGGCGGCGGCGGCGGCGGCGGCGGAGGAGGAGAGAGACGACGGACCCTCCTGCGGCTGCTGCTGCTGCCGCTCCGACCGAAGTGACCGGACCGAGCGCGAGAGGTTCTGCGCGAGCGACAGCGTCTTGCCGTAGCCCTCGGCCACGAGCGCCAGCATGGCGCGCTGCCGCTCCGCGGACGAGACGGCGGCGGCGGCGGCTTGTTGCTGCTGCTGCTGCTGCTGCTGCCGCTCCGACCGAAGTGACCGGACCGAGCGCGAGAGGTTCTGCGCGAGCGACAGCGTCTTGCCGTAGCCCTCGGCCACGAGCGCCAGCATGGCGCGCTGCCGCTCCGCGGACGAGACGGCGGCGGCGGCGGCGGCGGCGGCGGCGGCGGCGGCGGCGGCGGCGGCGGCGGCGGCGGCGGCGGCGGCGGCGGCGGCGGCGGCGGCGGCGGCGGCGGCGGCAGCTGCCGCCGAGGAAGAAGCAGAGGGAGCAGCAGCACCAGCAGCACCAGAAGCAGCAGCGACGGCGGCGGCGGCGGCGGCGGCGGCGGCGGCGGCGGCGGCGGCGGCGGCGGAGGAGGAGGAGGGGCGGCGGCGGGTCTCTTGTGTGCGCCGCGGCTCGGCGCTCCTTCTCAGGGGGGCTGTGTTTGCAGACAAGGCGCGTGTGCGATCAGAGGACGACAAGGCGATTTGCGCCGTCGACCTGTCGAGCCGGAGATCAAGAGAGATAGAGTCGCGTCGATCCGTTCTTTAAACACACTAAAGGCAGGCCCCAAAAATAGCGGCGCGCTCTCCCCGACGCCGCCCTCTCTCTCTCTTCTCTCTTCACCCCCGCTGCTGCTGCTCAACGCCGCCCCCCCCACCAGACCCCGACGCCGACCCAAACGCCTGCGCGAGCGTCCGCCCGTCCGGCAGGCGCGCCGTCGCAAAGTCCTCGCGCAGGGACACCACGCGCAGCGCCTCGGCCTGCGGCAGGCGCAGCGCCGCGCTCGCGAGGCCCGGGAGCGACGCGGGCGCGACGAGCAGCAGCGCGGACAGCGCCGACAGGCGCTCCAAGCCGGCCTCGGCGCGGGGGCAGCAGCACGAGGGGGGGCCGCTCCCCCGGAACGCGAGCGCGCGCCGGTACTCGGCGAGGTCGCGCTTCCAGCGCAGGGCGCCCGAGGGGGAGAAGGTGAAGCGCGCGGCGTGGCGCTCCAGGAGGGCGTGCGCGCGGCCGGCGACCTCGCCCAGCAGGGCGGCGCCGTTGGCGGCGCCGAGCGACGGCAGGAGGAGGCTCGGCGATGATGGAGCCGCCGCCGCCGCCGGCCCTGCGCCGCCGCCGCCGCCGCCGCCGGCCCTGCGCCGCCGCCGCCGCCGCCGCCGCCGCCGCCGCCGCCGGCCCTGCGCCGCCGCCGCCGGCCCTGCGCCGCCGCCGCCGGCCCTGCGCCGCCGCCGCCGCCGCCGCCGCCGGCCCTGCGCCGCCGCCGCCGCCGGCGCACCGCCTTCGGCGCCCGCGGCAGCCGCCGCCCCCTCGCCGTCGGCAGCGTGGGGCGCGGGCGAGTGGAAGAGCGCGGCCGCTGCCCGCGCTGCCGCGAGCGGCGGCAGCAGGCGCCGGCAGCGAGCGACGGCCTCGGCGTTGCGCGCAAGCAGGCGGCGCACGTAGGGCAGGCTGAGCTCCTGCTGGCGGCGGTGCGGGGAGGAGGAGAAGGAGGAGGCAGAGGAAGGACCGACGGCGGCGGCAGCAGCGACGGCGGCGGCGGCGGCCCGGCTAAAGGACGAGCCTGTGCTGGCGCGACCGAGAGCTGCCAAAGCCGCCGCCGCCCGCTGCATCTCCCCTTCGTCCTCGGCCGCCGCGCGGCGCAGCCACTCGAGCTCCTGCTCCGGGTAGCCCGGAAGGAAGGCCGGCAGGAGGCCCTCGACGAGCGCGACGGGGTCGTCGAGGGTCGGAGGAGGAGGAGGGGCGGCGGCGGCGGCGGCGGAGGAGGAGAGAGACGACGGACCCTCCTGCGGCTGCTGCTGCTGCTGCTGCTGCTGCCGCTCCGACCGAAGTGACCGGACCGAGCGCGAGAGGTTCTGCGCGAGCGACAGCGTCTTGCCGTAGCCCTCGGCCACGAGCGCCAGCATGGCGCGCTGCCGCTCCGCGGACGAGACGGCGGCGGCGGCGGCGGCTTGTTGCTGCTGCTGCTGGCCGCCCGACCCTCCGCCTCCCCCTCCTCCGACAAAGGGGGCTGTGGCCGCGCGCGCGAGCGTGCCCGCCCTGCCGCCGCTCCCGAACGACCCTCCGCGCTGGTGCTGGTGCTGCTGCTGCTGCAGGACAGCCGACGACGGCCGCTGCATCAGGTGCTGCGACGCCGACGACGCCGACACGCCCGCCGCCGCGGCCGTCAGCGACGCGGCCGAGGGGAGGCCCGGAGGCGCGCCGCCGCCGCCCCCCCCGCCGCCCCCGCCGACGCCTGCGCTGACCGCAAACGCCGCGCCTCCGTCCATCTCCTCAAAGATGCGCACGGCCGCCGCGCGCGCCCGGCCGCTGCCGTCCGCCGCGGCCGCCCCGCCCGCCGCCAGCGCCTCCAGCGCCGCCTGCGCGCGCTGCTCCACCAGGCGCCGCACCAGCACCCCGACGGGCAGCGCCGGCTGCGCTGGGAAGACGAGCCGCGCCAGGGCTGCCTCCTCCTTGACGGCCGCGTGCAGGCGCCGGTACAGGGCCGACAGGGCGCGCAGCTGGCGGGCGTGGCGCTTTTGCAGGCGGCGGCGCGCGGAACTCGAGGAGGGGGGCGGGTAGGTGGGGGTGGTGTTGCTGCCGGCGGCGGCGCCGTCGCCCGCCGCCGCCGCCTCCTCGCCCTCGTCTTCCTCCTTTTCCTCCTGCCCCTCCTCCTCCTCCTCGTCCTCCTCATCGCTCTCAAAGTCCCCGGCGACCTCGGCCAGCAGCGCGTCCTCCTCCTCCCCCCCGGCACCCGGGACGAACATCGGCCTGCAAGCCACCCATCGCTGCGCCACGGCGGCCTCGCGCCCGAGCTCGCTCACTGCGTGCACGCAGAGGGCGACGGCGTCGGCGTCGGCCGACGCGACCGCCTCGTCGAAAGCGCGCACGGCCCTGGCCTCGAGCCACGCGCAGTAGGCCTCGAGGTTGGCGGCGGCGCGCTCGGCGGAGCCGAAGCGGTTTGATGATGATGTTGCCGGCGTCGTTGTTGTTGTTGTTGTGGTGCCGCGTCGGGTGGCCGGCGCCGCGGCCGCGGCCGCCGCCGCCCCCGCCGCCATCGAGAGCAGCCGCCGCGCCAGCGCCGCGGCCTCGACCATCGAGCGCTCGTCCGTGAACAGCGGGTGGAGGCCCGCGGCGTACCGCCTCCCCTCTTCCTCGGCCGCTGCTTCGGCTGCTGCTGCGGCGGTTGTGGTGGTTGGTGGTGGGGCTGTTGCTGCTGTTGTTGCGCAGCCGCCGCCGCCCCCGCCCCCGCCTCTGCCCCCGCCACCGCCGCCCTCGCCCGCCGCGGGCAGCACGCTGAACGCCCGCACCAGCTCCAACAGCTCCGCCAGCTCCATAGACCGCCCGCGCGCCGCGTCCGCCGCCCGCAGCGGCCCGCCGCACCGCGCCGCCGCCGCCGTCAGCCGCCCGACGCGCCCGTCGGCGTCGCGCACGCCGCGCCCGACGCGCGCCAATCCCTTTTCCAAAGCGCGCACCGACTCGCGGTACGCCCCCTCGGCCCGGGACGCGCGCGCGCGGAGGTTGGCGCCCCGGCGCGCGCAGTCGGAGGAGAGGGCGCGCACCTCGGCGTGGGCCGAGGACAGGGCGGACAGGAGGTGGCGCAGGTTGCTGGTTTGGGGGGTTGCGGCGTCGGCGTCGTCGCCGGGCGCCGCCGCCGCCGCCGCCGCGCGCAGCAGGCGCGCGAGGAAGCGGTCGACGCGAAAGTCGGCGTCCGCGAGGCTGGCGGCGTCCATGAGGGGTGGCGGTGGTGGTGGCAGATCGGCGTCGGCGTCGTCGTCGGCGAGCTGCTGCTGCTGGCCGCCCGCTGGGGGCGCGCGTGACGAGGACGACGGGCGGTTGACTGCGGGTGGGGGCCTCTGGTTTCGTCGACGCGCCACCGCTGCGGCGTGATCGTCCTCGGCCATCGACGACGACGACGACGATGATCGCGTGGTTGTTATTGCGTGTATGTGTCTGTCGTGTGTGGGGTGTGCGGGAGAGAGAGCGCCGGCTCCGGGGGTTCCCCTTTGTTGTCTCCTCCCGATCGTCGCTCGTCGTCGCTCGCCGCTCGGCGTCGCTCCGTGCTGCCAAAAGCGGCGCGCTGACCCCAAAACCCTCGCCGCTTTCAAACCCCTTCGAGAGAAAACGCCTTCTTCTCCCCAACTCGCAACCGTCTCTTCTTCTTGACCCCCCCCCTTCACCCGCCGTCCCCACGATGGCGGACGACGACGAGAGCACCTGCTGGATTTGCCTGGCGGGCGCGGAGGAGCTGCAGGCCGAGGGCGAGGAGGAGCCCTCTTGCCTCGCCGCCCACCACCCCCCCTCCTCACAACCACCCGACCCCGCGACTGCGACGGCCCGCTCGCGCCCCCCCGCGGCGGCGGCCCCCCTGGGACCGCTGCTGCAGGTGTGCGCGTGCCCGAGGAGGGTGCACGCGTCGTGCTGCGCGCGCTGGCAGCTGCACTCGGCGGGCAAGAGGTGAGAGAGAAGGAAAAAAAAGGTGGCGTCAAAAGTCCTTGCACTTTTTTCGAGCGGGGGGACGGTTCAACGCTCCCTCGTCCTCCGAAACGCCCGCAAGCGCCCTGCCCGGGCCCTCCGATGGGCGCTAGGCCGCGCGCGCGCACGCATCCGGCCCGAGCTGCTAGTTTCATATGGCGGCGCGCGACGAGCGATGGCGCTTGGGGCGGCGGAGGGGGGCGGGTGAGAGAGCAAAAAGGAGGGGGGGCGAAGGCACAGTCGTTGACGACCCCCCTCCCTCCTTTCCCTTCTCTTCCAGCCGTCGGCCCCCCCCAAAGGGGCCGATGGGGGCCCGGGCTCAAGCCGGGCCCCACGTCCTGCCCATCACGCGCGCCCCGGGACCCTTTCCATAGCACGCGCGGCGACCAAGGGCGCGCGCGCGGATCGAACAAAAGGGCGGCGGCGGCGAGAGTGGGGGCGCTCGATGAGCGGCCGGCGGCCGACGACGACGAGGCGTCGCCTCGCCGCCGTCGCCGGGGCCAGACTTGGTTGGGTTGGGGTGATACGAGTGCCGTCCCCAGTGTCGGAAGCCCGAACGGAGCAGCGATCACGCCCGCAAGCGCACGCGCCTCTCAAAATACCAACAACAACCCCCCCGAAAAACACAAAACAACACGCCCCCCCCCGCCCCCCCCGCCAAACCAAAAAACGCCCAACCAAAAAAACAACACAGCGAGGAGCGCACGTGCCGCTTCTGCGGCGAGGCCGTGCGCCTCGACTACCGCAACGTCATGCGCGCCGCCGCGGGCGCCCGCCGCGTCGCCCCCTACATGCGCGTCTCCTTCGGCGGGCGCACGCACAAGGTGCCCGTGGCCCCCGGGGCAGAGGGCGCGCTGCAGTTTGAGCGCGAGATCCGGCGCCTTTTGAGGCTGCCCGCGAGCGTCGACTTTGACGTCATCTTCCACTGCCGCGACGTCTTCTCGGGCGACCGCCTCAAGCTGCAGGGCCTGTGCGCGTACGACGCGGCGGTGACGTGCGCGTCGCTGGCCGGGCCCGCGGCCCCCGGGGGTTCGTCCGGGGGGTCGTCGTCCAAGCGGAGGGCGGCGCAGGGGGGCGACGGGGCGGTGGGCGGCGGGGCGGTGGCGGCGGCGGCGGCGCTCGACGGTGTCGGCGGCGGGGGGCGCCACGGCCACCGCGGGCACGACCACGGGCCCGACCCGGGGAGCGGCAGCGGCAGCAGCAGCGGCAGCGACTACGGCGGCGCGCCGGGCGTGCGCGCGTCGGTCGACGAGGGCGGCGGCGGCGGCGGCGGCAGGCGCCGCTACCCGCACCACCACCACCACCGGTCCGGCGGCGGCGGCGGCCCCTGCCTCGACGGCCGCATCAGCAGCGGCTTTGAGCGGCGGCGCGCCGCGAGCAGCGTGATCGCCGCGGCCGCGACGGCCGCCGTGGCCGCCAGCGCGGCGGCGCGGCGGCGGCGCGTGAGCTTTGAGGACGAGGAGGAGGGCGCAGGCGGCGTGCGCCGCGGCCACGGAAGCGGCGGCGCAGGCGGCGGCGGCTCAGGCGCGGCGGCGGCGGCGGCCTTGGCGGCCGCGCGCGGCGGCCGTGGCGGCGGCGGCGCCTCCTCCACCAGGGGCCCCTCCTCGCTCCTCCCGCGCGTCGTGTCCAAGCTGTGGACGCGCGTGTGGGGCGGCCCCGGCGGCCCCGTCGGGCTCATGGAGCGCGCCATCCTGGCCAACAGCGCGAGCTGATTGATCGACCGATCTCGATCCCCTGCCTTTCTCCTCCGCTTGTTCCGCGCCCCCGCGCAGCCGCGCGCGCGCCCCTCCCTCGACCGGCGACGCCCGCCCTCGTCCTCCCTCTCGGAACCCCCCATCCGATCCTGATCAATCGGAAACGCTCGGCGCGGCCCTCCCCCCCCCCCCCGGCCTCTTCTTCTTCTTCTTCTCCCCCTCCATCGTTCCTCCTGATGACGATTGCCCCGCGCACCGACACTCCTCCTCCTCCTCCCCCCTCAGGGGAGAGAGAGGAGCGCAGCACACACGGGAAAAAACACGAGGGGGGCGTGCGCCTGTCGATCGCGCGCGCCCCCCTTTTCCGAACCCCCCTAAAAAAACACGACAACGACGACGACCCCCTCAACGCCCCTCTTCGACCCGCTAGCTACCTCATTCGCTTGATTTGATTTGGAACGGAGGGAGACGGGCAGGGTCCTCCCCTGCCCCCTCCCAACCGCCCCCCCGCGCCGGAAAAAGAACAACCCCCCGAATTCTTTCGCCCGCGCCCCCCTTTTCTCTCTCCTCCCGCCCGCCCCCCCCGGCAAAAACGGAACGAAACACAAAAGCAAAAAGAGCAAAAAGAGCATTCCCCCCCCGGGAGAGAGAGAGCGTACCCCGCCCCCCCCCCCCCCTCGCGCACACACGCAGATAATTGCCGTCGATTCATCCCCCGCGTTGCCGCACCGCACGCGCGCGCACGGTCTTGCCGCCTTTTGCTGCCGCCCCCCCCTTTTTTGCTTCTTCCTCTTACACCCCGTGTTGCCTCTCTCTCTCTCTTCTCCCTCGGCGCCGATCGAGAGAGAGCCGAGCGAGAACGAGTGAGCGAGCGAGCGAGAGAGAGAGCGCACGAGCACGGGGCCTCCGAAAAGGGGGGAGAGCGTGCGCCGGCATCCGTCTTCTTCTTCTTCTTTTTCTTCTTTTCCTCTCATCGTTGATCGTTGACCGTGGGCGGCCGCCCCCCCCTCCTCATCCGCCCCCCCGTAGCCTCCCTGATTTGACTCTTTCGATGCGCGCGCCGCAAAAGCGCGCGTGCGCGTGCGCATGCTGTCGTTGTAACACCATTGATTTTTCCCACCACGCGAATCGCCAACCTCTCTCCCTCTCTTCCTCACGCCCCCTGCACGGGCGTCGGCACGACGTCCAGCACGCCCAGGGGCGCTACCGCCTCGGGAAACCCGGCGTTGACCAGCAGCTGCGCCAGCCACCGCCGCGTCGTGTCGTCCGCCTTCAGGCAAGCCGTGAACGACGGCTGCCTCAGCAGCTCGGGCAGGCACTGCCGCAGGGCCTCGCGCGCGCGCGGGTTGTCCGACAGCCGCAGGTAGCAGCGGACAATGTGCTTGAGCAGGCGCGGCGAGGGGGCCTCGGTCTGCTGCACGACCATGTTCCCCAGCACGGCGCCCACGGCGAAAAAGCGCTCGGCCGTCGCGCAAACGTACGAGAGGCCCACGTCGTCCAAAAGGATCTTCTGCACGATGAACGTCGCGACGGTCTTGCTCAGCTCGGACCCCATCTCCATGGTGCGCAAGCATAAAGGGATGATCTCCGTGGAGAGCAGAAAGTTGATCACGTCGGTGTCATCCACCTTGACCAAGGCGCCCACCACCCCCAGCGAGGTGAGGCGGAGGTACTCAAAGGGCCTCGTTTTCGAAACCGTGTTCAAAAACGGGTACAAAAACAGCGGCACGTGCGCCTGCAGGAACAGTCCGCGCGTCTCCGGGTGGCTCGCCACGCACTGCAGCAGGGCGAGGGCGTTGCAGACGCGGTTGGAGGCGTGCGCGGTGAGCTGCGGGGGCGAAAGCAATGGATAAATGGCGACGATCTCCTGCAGCAGCGCGGCGACCGTGCCAAACGAGTACCAGAGGTAGGGGGCGAGCTCGGGGAAGCTCTCGCGCTTTTTCGAGAGCTCGAGGAGGGCGTTCTCGCGGGTGGCCGGGTCGGTGAGCTGCAGGACGTAGGCCTCGATGTCGGCGCTGCTGCTGGCGCCGCCTTGTTGCTGTTGTTGGGCGGCGGCGGCTGCGGCGGCTGCGGCTGCGGCGGCGGCGGCGGTGGGCCCGCCGCCGGCGACCGCGGCCATCGTCGTGGTTTTTTGAGGGTGGGTGGGTGCTTGTCCGGGGTGCTCTGCTCTGCTCTGCTTTGCGCGCGCACGCGCGCTCTCGGTGGTGTGCGCCTCAGAGAGAGAGCGCGCGCGTCCTCTTCTGCTTGGCTGTATGTCGAGGCGCGGGCGGGCGGGCGGGCGGGCGCGGAGAGAGAGCGAGCTCTGATTTTTGGGCTCACTTCTTGGGCGCGCGCGGAGGGAGGGCAAGTGTGGGTGGTCGTCGCTTGGCGCTGCTGCTGATGGTCGCTGTGGTGGTGCGTGTGTGTGCGTGTGTGTTGTGTGTGGCGTGGAGAGAGGAGGAGGAGGAGGAGGCGCGATGAAGAAGGCGGTGCGGCACCCTCGACCGCCGCTCTCGCCGCTTGCTGCCGCTCCTAGTCGCCGATTGCTCCTTCTTGCTCCATCCTGCCCTCCCGAGGCACCGGGCAAGCGTAGCACAAACCACACTCCACCACCACTCCGACATAATCAAGCCGCCATCGTCGTGTGGGGGCTTGAAGAAGAGACGCTTGCGGCGCGCACGAGTGTGCCAAATCGACACACCAATCCGCAATCCATCACCACGTCGTCCCACCCGCAACACCAACAAAAGCAACAGCAACAAGAGTGGCGGCGCGGCGCCCAGCGCGCGTGCCGCCTCGCGCTGACGGCGTTCCGGGCGGCGCGCGCCGACTTTGAGGCCGCCGGCGCCGAGGGGCGCGCGGCGGCGCAGCGCGCGGCCGACGCGGCGCTGTCGGCCGCGCACGCCCGGGCGTCGGCGGCCGCGCTGTTCGAGGGGCTGGTGCTGGTTGGGTGGGAGGAGGAGGATGAGGATGGTGGTAGTTATGGCGCAGGCCGCGACGGGTTGAACCCCTCATCCGCGTCCCTCGCGAAAAAGGGGGAAAAGTGGCAAGAGGAGCGCGCGCTGCGCCGGGCGGCGCGGCGCAAGCACGCCGAGCGCATGCGCGCGGCCGTGGCCGACCTGCGCGCCGCCGTGGCGGGCCGGTCGGCCGCCGCGGTCGCGTCCATGACCTCCGCACTAGAGGGGCTCGATGAGCTGATGGTGGCGACGGCGGCGGCGGAATCGGCGTCCCCCACCGCCAGCACCACCGCCGCCGTGTTTGCGTCGCTGCCGCTGTCGGCGCTCGCCGCGCAGCTGCGGCGCGTGCGCAACATGCACGGCGAGGAGCTGGCCGTGGTGCGGCGGGGCGTGCTGGAGGGCCTTGGGGAGGAGCTCGAGCGGACGCTGGCGGCGGCGGCGGTCCATCGGAGTTTGGGCAAGGAGGACGAGAGCGACGACGACGGCAAGGGGGGCGAGGAGGAGGAGGCCAGGCGCGAGCAGCGGCAGCGCGAGCGGCTGACGGTCGCGCTGGCGGTGTGGTCGTCGCGCCCGTGCGTGGACGGGGCCGCCGCCGACCGGGCGCTGGCCACGCTGGCGGACGAGATGGCCGGGTTTTGACCTTTTTTTTGCGCGCCGATGGCCGGGGCGCGAGAGGGTGCGGCGCGCGCGCGAGAGAGAGAGAGACAGAAAGGACCAACAAAGGGGCTGGGTTTTGCTCTCCGAGGGAGGCGCGGCCCTCATTCAACGGCGGCTCGTCGTCCCCCCGCCCCCAACAGCGCCCTCCGCCCCAAAACATCGCCCCCGCGAGCACAGACCGATGTGTAAGGATCAGGCAAAGGCGCACTGCCACCCCCCGCCCCCTGATGCCCACCGCGCCCTGCGCGCGCGCGCGCCGCACGTGTAGAGATGCGGCGACCAAGAGGCCAAGGGGGGGGGGGTTGGCCCCTCGGGCGCGGCGACGGGGCCGCAAAAAAAATAATTAGATTGCAGCGCGAGCGCCGGCGCAAAAAGCGTCGCCGCCGCCCCATCCCGAGCCCGCCAGGCTCGCAACTGGTCGCGATGATGCGGCGGCGCGCAGCAAAAGGTTGCTCACTACAGGGCACGACCCGTGTCCTTACAGTTGCCTCGAAGAGAGACCGTGTGCTAATGTGCTTGACGGGAGGGCGGGTCGCCGCGCGGGCTGTGCAAGAGCCGCGCACGCCGGCCCACCCCAACCTGGCCGTGCCTGATTCAGGACGCGCCAAGGCCGCATTTCTCGATACATTAGTCGTCCCTCTAACCAACTGAGCTAAGCGAGCGGGGGGAACTCTTTCCTTTGCTTGGTGGACGCAAAGGGGCTACTGAGAAAGTTGTCAGAATGAGCGGCGCCGCACAATTTATCCTGCTTGGCGCCTGCGCTTTTCTTTTTTTGCTCTTTTGCCCCTCTGTCCCTCGATGCAGGCAGGCAGGCAGGCAGGCAGGCAGCCGGAGCAGGAGCGTCGGTGGCGCGCGCGGGGGGGGCGAGGGGGAGATGTTTGAAGGGCGAATCTCTCTGTGGTTTTCTTTTTTTTTGTCCCCCATTGGAACCCCCCGCGCTCAGCCGCCACCACCACCAACACCTCCACCAAACGCCGCCGAGATGGCCGCGCCGGCCGAGAGCGCCGCCAGCTGCCGCGCGGCGCTGGACCAGTCGGCGCGCGGCGCGTCTGCCGGGCCCGAGACGTCGAGCGTCAGCAGCGGCGGCTCTTGCTGCGGGTCTGTTGTTTCCGGCGTCGGCGGCGGCGGCGGCGGCGGCGGCGGCGGCGGCATGCGGTCTAGGACGCGCTTCGGCAGGACGGCCGCGAGGGCCGCGCGCGCGGGCAGGCCGATGCGCATGGCGACGCGGTCGTCGCGGGCGTCGTACTTTCCCCACAGCGTGACAATGACGGTCTTTTGGGAGGAGGAGGAGGAGGAGGAGGGGCCTTGGAGGGCAAATCCGTCGCCTGCCGCGACCGCTGCTGCCCCCGCCGCCGCCGTCGATGCCGATGCCGTCCCCAGGCGAACCGGCACGCGCCGCGTCTCAAACACGTCGCCGCCCTCGGTCACGTCGACCTCCATGCGCCCGACGCGGGCCTCGAGGACCTCACCCCGCGCCCCGATCGCGCGCACGCCGCACAGCTCGAGCAGCGCGGCCGCGATGCCGACGGCAGAGGCGGGGGAGGACGAGGCGGCGGCGGCGGCGGCGGGTGCGGCGGCCGACTGCTGCTGCTGCTGCTGGGGCGCGCCCGTCACGCCCGCCACGCGCAGCGCGACGCGGGCGGGCGCGACCGTCACCTGGGCGCGCTCGGCGGGCAGCAGCCCGCCCTCGGGCGCGTAGCAGACGCGCAGGCGGGGCGGCGAGGAGGCGGCGCTTCTCCTGCTTGTGGTTGCTGCCACCCCGCCGCCGTCCCCCTCGGCCAGAAGGCCGACCGCCCCCTGCAGCAAGGGGTTGGCGCGCGCGAGCGTGCGCGACGCCAGGGCCGGGGTCAGCTCGACGGCCGCGAGCGCCGGCCGCTGCAGCACGTAGTACGGCTCGTCGCCCTCGGGGAAAACCCACCATCCCCGCGCCTCGGCCGCGCACCGCGGGCTCCAGAGCTGGACGGCAAAGGGGGAGGGCGGGGGGGCGCCCTCGGCCGCGGCGGCGGCCGCGGCCGAGTCGGCGGCGAGCCACGAGAGGTCAAACGTGGAGGAGGAGGGGGCGTCGCCACTACCAGCAACAGCAGCAGCAGCAGGACGCCCAGGCGGGGGAGGCAACAGCTCGGCCGCCGTTGCCTCGACCTCGCGCGAGCGCGTCAGCAGCAGCTCGCCGGCGCCGTCGGCCGCGGCGTGCACGGCGTTGGCGCCCGCGACGGCGACAAAATGGAGGCGGGCGTCGTCCGAGGACGAGGCGCTTTTGTTGCTGTTTTTGTTGCGGTTTTTGCTGCTGCTGCTGCTGCTGCCGACGAGGGCCTCTGCCGCCGCGCTCGGCAGCCGCAGCACGCCGTCGCTCGCGCACACGGCCAGCGCGTCGCCGAGCACGAGGTCTGCGCTAAAGGGTGCGGCGGCGTCGGCGACTGAGAGTGGCGAGGGGGGCGACGGAAGGGCGGCAGCAGAGGCGCCTTTTTCTCCTCCTCCCCCGCTTCCGCCAAAGAGCGCGACGATCCGAAAGCCGCCGCCGTCGCGAGTCTCGCGCAGCGAGGCGTCCACGACCGCGCCCGTCACGGAGACGGTCACAGGAGACGAAGATGGCCTGCCTTGCTGCTGCTGCTGCTGCTGCCGTTTCCCGCCGACGACCAGCGCCGCCGCGCCGGGCTGCCCCGACGTCGCCGCCGACAGCAGCGTCCGCACGACCGGCCAGAGGGGCTCGGCCGTGGAGACGCGCTCCGCCGACGCCAACGGCGCCTCGGCGCCGGACTCGTACAGGCGCACGCCCGACGCGATCACGGGCGCGCCCCACGACAGGCGCAGGCCATCGATCTCGAGGCGGCGGCGGCCGCGGCCGCGGCTGCTGGCGGTTTCGGTCGGGGCCAGCAGGGCGGCGCCCGCGGCGTGCGCCGCCACGCGGGTGCCTAGGGGCGTGGAGAGGAGGGCGGGCGCGGCGGCCACGAGCAGCGCGGCGCTGGCGGCGGCGGTTGCGAGGCGGCGCAGCCATGGAGATGAGGATGAGGATGATGATGATGAGGCGTTGCTGTTGCTGCCGGCACCGCCATCAGCGGCCGCCGCGGCAACAGCGACGCCTCGCCGGGGCGACCGCGCCGATGCCGGCGCCGGTGACGATGATAACGATGGGCCCGCTCTCCTGCGCTGGGTGCTGCTGTTGTTTGCGCGCGCGCTGAGGCGGCAGGGCGCGGACCCGGCGCGCAGCATGGCGGCGATGGCGGCAAAGGCCCGTGGGGCGCAAAGGCCCATGCACTGCGTTTCGGAGAGGGCAAGGGGGAGGAGAGAGAGAGGAGGAGAGGAGCCTTCTTTCTCTCTCTTTGCGCGACCACGCGCCCCTCTTTTGCGCGTGAATATGAGTAATAAAGAAATCGCGGTTTGCGAGGTCGTGCG
Source organism: Mychonastes homosphaera (assembly GCA_009193075.1). Taxonomy (NCBI): domain Eukaryota; kingdom Viridiplantae; phylum Chlorophyta; class Chlorophyceae; order Sphaeropleales; family Mychonastaceae; genus Mychonastes; species Mychonastes homosphaera. Next base: position 289,121 of record VXJC01000002.1, on the reverse strand, counting down.
CGATCGAATGAGATGCGAAGCGAGGGGCCCCGGGGCGCGCGCTCGGACTTCAAGAGCGCCGCTTTTTTTCTTAGCGGCTGCGAGCGATGCCAGCACGGCGGCGTCCCCGCCTTGTGCCCCCCGCCTGCCCGACCCCCCTCCGTCCGCGTCGGCGAGGTCCTCGAGGCCCGCGTCGGGCGCATGGAGGTCGACGTGACCGAGGGCGGCGACGTGTTTGAGACGCGGCGTCGGCGGCGGCGGCGGAGGCGCTCGGGTTTCAAGAAGGTTTGTTTGTTTTTTGTCGAACTGCCTAGGTTCGTGAGCGGCTCGGCTCCTGGCGCGACGGCGCGCGCCTTGGCGAGCCTCCGCCGCCAACTGAAAAAAAAACGACCTCTTCGATTCGAGCCCCCGCTGTGGCCGAAGACCAGGAGACTCGTGCTTTTGCCCCAAAAGTAATGCCGCTGGAAAGACCGCGCCATAATTAAGTACATTTACCGGGACAGTCGGCGTCGCCCATCGCAAAAAAGCGCCGAGGTAAAAATTTGGTCCTAACAGGGCTCGAACCTGTGACCTTTCGGTTTCATTGCTAACGTCTGGTGTATTAGCCGAACGCTCTAACCAAGCTGAGCTATAGGACCCAGGGGGCCGGTTCTCCGCGTTCAGAGGTCGCGGAGAGGCTTAACACTGCTGCATGTAGGTCTGAAATTTGCGTATTTAAAGTCTATACCCTCTGCGATTCTATCTCCTATTGGCGAGGGAGTCGAAAATGAGGTATCATTCAACCGGGACGATTGCGAGGTTGCATTTTGGAATGTGCGCTTGAAACAAACGTTGGGAAAAACTTGGTCCTAAAACATGACGGCCCCGCGAAAAACGTCGTCGCTCTGCCGTTTCGTCGCTCGCTGAAAACCCCGATCATTCTTGTTTGTGCTTCGCAGCAAAAAAACCCGATGCACCCGTCAGTTCACCGCCATCGCCTCCGCGTCAGCCATGGAGAGCACGCGCTCGGCCACGCGCAACCAGCGCTGCGTGGTCTCGCGCGCGTCGTCGTGCATCTCGCCGCGCGCCGCGACGCGGTCGCGCAGCGCTTTGGCGTCCTGGTCGGACCAGCTCCCGGTGGCCCACGCACACGCAGACGGCAGCCTGGGCGGGGCCAAACCAGACACGAGCGCGCGCACGTAGCTGGCGGGGTACTGAGTGAGGCTCTCAGCAAAGCCCACCTTGGCCGCCACCCCAAACACCTCCAGCAGGTCCTTGTGCGTCGCGATGGCGTTGCTGGCGCCCCAATTGGCGGCGGCGGCGTTGTGGTGCCCACGCGACTTGCCCACAAAAACGGCGATGTTCTGGTCGTCTCCCGCGTCCTTGACCCACGCTTCTTTGCAGGCCTCTAACGCCATGACGACCTCACCCGACGCGTCGACGGCGGCCTGGGTGGCGGCATCGGCCTGCCCGATGGTGTTAGGCGCGCTGGCGGCGGCGGCGCGCTTGCGCGCCGCGCGGGCGACGCAGACGAGCAGGTCCACGGCGGCGGCGTCGCAGGCGGCGCGCGCCTCGACGCGGGCCAGGATGCGCTGCAGGAACTTTTTCTGCTCCTCCGCGACGGCGCGGAGGCGCGTGTAGCGCTTGGACGGGTCGATGCTGCCCACGGCGACGAGCCCCAGGTCCCAGTACAGCGCGTCAACGCGCCACAGGAACGGGTTAAGGGAGAGGTGGTCGAGCTCGCCGCTTTGGATGGCGTCGTCGGCCTCCTGCTCGCGCTCGGCCGTCTTCTGCTGCAGCCAGTCGACCACGGGGTGCAGAAGCCCGACGGGCTGGGCGCCTGGGCGGGAGCCGCCGACGAAAGCGCGCGGAGCCATCGCCCGCACGTCGTTGAGCCACGCGGGGTCGGCGTGCGGCGCCAGCGCCATCACCATCGAGCCCGATGCGGCCAGGATGCGGTGCGTCTGCGCGCCGTTGTCGACCAGTTGGGCGAGCGCCAGGACCTTGGGCAGGAGAGAGGCGCGCGTGTGGCTCGCCAAGTGCTGCTGGTAGTAGTGGATGGCGTCCTGCTGCGCGCCGACCGAGGCCGGAAACACCATGAGCGTCATGCGGTCGCCGGTGGGCGGGAGGCGCGACCAGACGCGGTACTGCTCGTTGCCCTTGTCGACCGTAAACTCCAGCAGCCGCGGTGGCGCGCCGAGGACCACGGCCTGGAGCGGCGTGGGCGTCGCGGCGGCCTGCCCGCCAGCTGCCCCTCCGCCGCCGCCGCCGCCGCCCCCCCCACCGCTGTCGCTCCCGCTGCTGCCGCCGCCCCCGCCGTGGTCGCCCCCTTTGCCGCCGCCCCTCTCGCCGTTGCCGCCCCGGCGCTTGCTCGCCGGGGGCGTCGGGCTTGGCCCGCCGGTGCCGCCGGCTTCGCTCTTTTCGCCGACGGCTTGGCCGGCGTGCGGCCCGGTCTGCGACATGCCCTGCTGCTGCTCGCGCAAGGAGGGAGAGAGAGAGAAGAGCGGAGGGAGAGGCGCGGCGACAGCGGCGCGGCGACGGCGATGTGTTGTGCCTTGCGCTGTGGTCAGTGGCGCGCAGCACAGCTTGTGTTCTAGTGGATGTGTGTGCGTGCAGAGTGCGCGTTGTGGCGAGGCGTTTGTGGGAGTTGTGTGTGGGGGGAAGCAGCGAGCACAAGAGAACAACTCTCTCTTTAGAAGACATGGCGGAAGAGAAGGGGAGAGGCGCCGCTGCCGTCTCGCGTCGGCGGCGCGCCGGGCGCGAGGACGCAACAACTCAAATCCGCACCACCAAACGTTCTGGTCCAAAACCTCTATCGCGGAGAAACAACCACACCATCCTCCTCCTTTTACGAACAGCAGCGGCAGCGCCCCACCCCGCGGCGCGCGCGTGTGTCCCTCCCCTTCTTCCCTCGCGTCTTCGGAAAGACGTCTCGATCTCGCCGTTTTGCCGCGCGCCTCCTCCTCCTTCTCCTCGCCTCCCATCCCTCCCCGCCGACGCACCGGCGCAAGCCCCCCCCCCTCCCCCCCGCCCGCAGCCCTCTCGCGCGGCGCGGCCTCTCTCTCGCCCTTCTCTGCGATTTCTGAAAAAGAGAGAGCCCTCCCTCCTCCTCCTCCTCCTCCTCCTCCCCCTTCCCCGAACCGCCCCCCTCCCCTCTCTCTCTCTCCCCTTCCTCCCCGCCATGCCTGAGTTTACGGCCGCCCAGGCCGAGGACCAGCGCGTCCGCGCGCGCGCCGCCATGCAGGCGCCCGCGGCCGCCATGATCGCGGCCGTCCGCGCCAACCGCCGCAACCCAGCGCCCAACCCGCTCGCCGGCCTCGCCACGGGCAGCCCGCTCGTCTCCCCCGCGGTGTCGGCGGCCGCCGCCAACGACCAGTCGACGCTCGACGGCCGCCGCGCCGCCGTGGCCATCAAGCCGCTGAAGCACAAGATTGGCCAGCAGTAGTACGTGTCGGACATACCGGGCTCCTCGTTCGACAAGCACACCGACGCCTGGGTGACGTCGGTGGACCGGGACTAGGCTCGCGCGCGCACGCCTCCCTCGCCGAGCCGCGGCGGCAGCAGCGGCAGCAGCGACAGGAGAAACAGCAGCAGCAGCAGCAGCAACCACAACAACAACAACCACCAGCAGCAGCAACATCGTCATCATCAGCAGCAGCCTCCCCCTCCTCCTCTGCTTTCATCTTCTTCTTCGCCGGCTTGCGCCACGCGCCGGCCAGCTCCTCCCCCCCCCCCCCCCCTTTTTCGGGCGCTGCGCGCGCCCCGCCCCCCGTCGCCCCCCCGCCTCCTTTCTTTCGACACCGCCTTTTTTTGGTGGTGTGTAAAGATGCAACGAAGGCCCCCTCTCAAACCGCGCGAGGGCGCGCGCGATGCAGCGAGCGAGACAGGTTTTTTTTGGGGGGGGGGGGGGGGGTTGGGGGTTCGAGAGAGAGAGAGCGGGCGGCGCCGGCGGCGGCCGCCCGACGACAAGCGCTGCTCGCTGCCGCCGCCTTCCGCTTGGTCCTCGTGCCGGCCTGTCGAGTCGTCGTAGTGGGAGTAGCAGTCGCAGCAGCAGCAGCAGCAGGAGCAGTAGCAAGGCGCCCAACACGCGCGCGCACCGCTGGCCCTTTTTGTTCTTTTGGGGTTGTTTTTGATGTGCTTGGTGTGGCGGGGGGTGGTGGGCGGCGCCGCCGCCGGCGACGGGGGCGGCATCGTTTGCGGGTCGGCTCTGGGAGAGAAAGAAGGGGGGAGGGGGCGCCTCGATAACGCGCCGACAACACCCCGCCCGCTTCGAGGCTGCGGTGGACGCGTCAGCCCTTTTACCGAAGGCTTCCTGCGCGCTGGGCCAAGTGTGCACCATCGGCTGCGAGCGATGGGCACGGCCGGGGGAGGGTGCGACCGCGATGGGCGAAGGCGCGGACGAGCGGCGGCAAAGGGGGAAGCTGAACTAAGTAAAAGTCGAAATTAGATGTGTTCGTCTGCTCATTTGGCTGGTCTCGACCACTGGAACGCCGTCTCTGCCCACAGCCGCCTAGGTCATCCACGCCGGCTTCACGCCCGTGGCCTCCATCTTGAGGATCTCGGTGCGCGTGCCCGGCTCGCTGTCATCGACCGTCAGCTTCTTGTTCCTCTCCTCAAACGCCTGCTTCTGAGAATCCGTCGGCGACGCCGCCCCCCCCGCCGCCGCCGCCGCCGCCCGCGCATCGGCCAAGGCGCCGCGCGCGAGCTCGCGGCAAAGGCCGAGCGGTGCGTCGGGCAGGACCTGGTCTTGCCACTCCCCCGCGCGCCTGTCCAGATCATCAGCCGCCGCCCTGCGGCGGGCGACGCCCCCGACGTCGTACTCGCGCACGCCGAGGCGAGAGCCGTACTCCTGGATGGCGCGTCCGGCTGCAGCCGCCGCGACCAGCGCTTCGGCTGCCGCCGTGTTGGCCGCGAGGTCGGGCGGGTAAAGCAGGAAAGGCGCGAGAGCGACGGGCCCAACGGTCACGAGGGCTTGCGAGGCCCCGGGCCCCGCAAACACCATGCTCGCGGGCACGTGCAGCGTGCGGCCGCGCGTCAGGACGTCCGTGGGGTAGACGACGGGGAGGGTGGCGCTCCGTACGTGCGGCGGGGGAACGGCGAGCGAGTCCGGCAGGGCGGGGGTCTGAAAGGCGCCGCACGCGGCCAGCTCGCCAGCCGGGTAGAGCCCGAGCACCAGGTAGCCCTGGCGCACCTCCTCGGCCACGGCGTCGCGCGCGTCATCGTCAAGAGGGGCGCGGCGGTAGAAGTCGGCCACCTTCTGCCCGAGCACGCCGTCGATGAGGGGCGCGACGACCGTGCTGGTGACCGCGCCCATGCCGACGCCGGCCTGCCCGACGAAGCGCTTGCCGCCGGGCGTGAGGAGGGAGGCGTTGGCGGTGCGGGTGATGTTGCTCTTCTCGCGCGCAAAGCGGACTTGCCAGAAGTCCAAGCCGAGCTGCGCGTGAGGAACGAACATGCGCACGAGCTGCGTCACGAGGGCATCACACGCATCGGCCGCGTCCTGCTGGTTGGGCTCGGCCAAGTCGCGCAAAGCATGCAGCTTCTCGTAGGTGAGGTCCGTCTGCAGCAGGCTCAACAGCCAAGGGTCCTCGTCCACGGCGCACACGGCCACGTGCGCGGCGGATTTGGCGGCGTCGATGACGCGGTGCACGACGGCCTTGAGGATGCGGCGGCCCCAGGCGCGCGCCGTGGCGGCAGCAGGGGCGGTGGCGCCTGCGCCGCCCGCGACCGCGCCCGCGCCCGCGCCACCCGCGCCCGCGCCGCCCGCGCCACTGCCCCTGCCTCCGCCGCTGCTGCCCGCGCCTCCGGCCGTTGCAGGGCCGCCACCCGCGCCGGCGGCGCTGCCAGCGGCGCCGCCGCTGCCACCCGCTCCGCCGCCAGCGCCGCCCGTGGGGTCCAGAAAGCCCGCGTACTTGAGGCTCGAGTGCGCGTCGTCGGACCCCCCGCCGCGCCCGTCGAGCGGCGTGGCTGCGATGCCAAACAGCGCCCGCCCCGCCCCCCGGACCCCCGCGAGCGATTCGTGCCCTAGGGCCACCGGCTCGACGTTGTCGAGCCCCTCCACCTGCGCCTTCATGGCCGCCAAGCGCCCCGCCATGTCCGGCGAGCGCCAGAGCAGCGCCAGCGCGCCCGTGAGCTCGTCCTGCATCTTCGGCGTGCAGCGCTGCACCAGGCCCAGGCACCCGCGTCGGCCGACGATGGTGTCGCCCGGCTGGTTCTCGACCGGGTTGCGCCCGGCCACGAGGGGCAGGGGGGTGCGGGAGAGAACAGGGGTGTCTTCGGCGGCCCCCACGACGTCGCCCTCGAACTCGAAAGCGGCGGGCGCAGTCGACAGGGCGCCCTGCTGCTGCGGCGGCGGCGGCGGGAACAAGGGCACCCTCTCGAGCACGGACGTGTGCACGTGCACAAAGGCGGCCTCGCCCATGTCGCCGAAGTGGTGGGTTAGGGCGGCAATCTCGCTGTCGGGCGCGAACGGCAAGCGCGCCGACTCGACCGTCCCGAGAGGGGCGAGGCGGGCCGGCACGGCAGCGCCACCTCCCGTGCCCGCGCCCGCAGCAGCGCCGCCTCCCGCTCCGACGTCCGCCGCCGGCATGCCCTCAAAGATCCCCGCGAGGAGGTGCGCGCGCTGCAAGCCGACGTAGCGCGCGACCAGCAGGTCGCTGGGGTGGGCAGACTCGGCAAAGACGACGACGGCCTTGTCGAAGAACTCGTCGCCGCGCACGAGCAGCGCGTCGAGCATCTCCGGCGTGGCCGGGAACGAGAGGCCAGAGTAGGCGCCCACGGCGACCGCCCCGATGCCGACCGTGGAGTCCAAGGCGCCGCTCAGCAGGGTGAAGACGTGCTCGGCGGGCGCGGTGATGGTCATGGGCGCAGAGTGGTAGCGCGACGTGAACTGCACAAACGCTGAGTCGGCGACGCCGGCTTCTTGCGCGCGCCGCATGCGCTCGCGCAAGTGGTCGTCGGAGTTGGCCGTGGAGAAGAGGGCGCGCAGGGGGGCGCGAGAGTCGCCCGGGATCAACTCCTCCTCGACCGTCACCGACGACTTGAACTCGATGAGCGCCTGCCCCATGCGCGCGCGCGCGGTGCCCGTCCCCTGCTCCAGCGTGCGCGCCGCGTCGAACGCCCCGTTCTCGGCCGCGGCCGTGGCCTGGTAGAGCTCGAGCTGGTGGTCGCCATAGACTAGCTTGCGCTCGGGCGGTGTGGGAGCCCAGGGGTTGGTCCCAGCATCGAGGGGGCGCCAGTACATGGCCGGGGACGCCGCTGCCGAGCCATCGGCGTTGGTGGGGAGGTACACATCGCCGCGCCGCGGCCCCGGCGCGTCGCCCGACACGCGCAGGATGGCCTGGGCGTCCTCGTGCCCGAGGCGGTTGCCGGGGAGCTGCTCCGCGACCGTGCTCGAGTCGTCGTCGAACAGGACGCGGCCGGCGTCGAGCGCCGCGTCGAGCTGAGCGTGAATGGAAGCGCGGGCTGCTTGATCGGCGAGGCGGTTGATGAGCCGGCGGCGGGCGGCGTCGAGGCCCCACTCCGTCATGAAGGTCGTGCGCTCGCCGCTCTTTGCGAGGAGGGCGGCGGCGGCGGAGGCGGCGGCAGTGGCGGCGGCCGAGCCCACTTGAGCGGTGGCGGCAGCTGAGTCGGCCAGGGCCCTGCGCGAGGTCGCGCTGGCGTGGCCGGCGTCGTAGGCCTGCCGCTCCTGGACGACCTCGTACAGCACGCCGATCACGCTGGCCGCCCAGGGCGGCGGCTGGGCGGAGTCGACGCCAAAGTCGCCCAGTAGGCCCTGCACATGGTCGCGCGCCGTGTCGGGGTCCGAGGCCGAGGCCACGATCCGCTCCAGGTACTTGCGGAACCGCACATCGCCAGGCGGCGGGATGGTGCGCGCCTTGGTCGACAGCCAGTCCGCGGCGCGTTCCTTGCCGTCGTCGTCCAGGGACAGGAGGGGCAGGCTCGTCATGTGGTACGCCAAGCGGCAAAAGAAACGCTCGGGGTTCTCGTCCGGGGCGAAGAGAAGCGGGGGCGTCAAGCGGGGCGTGCCGCTGGGGTCGGGGAAGGCGGCCTCGATCGCACTGGCCGTGTCGTACACGTAGCCCTCCGGGTCGAAGTAGATGCCGTTGAGCCCGATGTCGCGGTGGGCGCCGTCCAGGTACATCTCGTAGAGAGTGGACGCGTCGATGTCGATGCCCAGGCCGCCCAGCTCGGCCGCGAGCTGCCCAAAGTCGCCGACAGCCGGAGGGGCGCCCCCGCCTGCGCCAGCCCCTGCCGCGCCGCCGCCGCCACAGCCGCCAGCACCCACGGCGCCCGTCGCCGTCTGCGTCGAAAGCGCGATCTCGAAGGGGGTGTCGCTCTCAGCGTCATGGCCCTTGATGATCCGCTTGCCCGCGCGGCGGATGTCGAAAGAGACGACGGAGGCGAGGAGGGCGGGCCTGCGCTGGACGGCGGCGAGGACGAGGTCGCCAAGCGGGTGGGACGCAGCGGTGGCGTTGCCGGGGGCCGCGCCGGCCGCGAAAACGGACTCGTCCAAGTCGTTCAGCGGCTGCCAGAACAGGTGCGAGCGCGCGATGCCACCGCCCGCGTAAGAGCGGGCCATAGGCGGCCCGCCCGCCCCCACGCGGGTGCGCTCCCTGATCCCGAGGCCGACTGTTTTGGCCGAACAGATCAGGGCTTTGAGTTGGCGCACGTAGTCCACGCGCGCGAACGTGCCGGGGGGGTCGAGAAACGAGACGATCTTGTACACCTTGAGGCCGTGCGGGCGGTTGACGTCGAGCAGCTCGAGCCGCAGGCCGCCGCAGTCGCGTTGCCCGGCCTCGAGCGCGGGAACCGTCCCCTGCCCGCTGAGCGCTGCCTCCGCCAGCTCGGCCAGTCGCGGGAGGGGTGACTGCTGCTGCTGCTGCTGCTGTTGTTGTTGCTGCTGCTGCACGACCGGGGCCTGGTACGCGACGGCGCCAGGTGGGGCGCTGCCTTGGTCGAATGGCAGCGGCACCGCGTCCTTGCCCTGCCCCAGGAGGAAGGCGGGGGGGGCGCCCGGCCAAGCACCCACGTCCCCCGGTCGCTGCCACTTGTGCATGCCGCGGGCAGTGCCCCCGCCGAGGCCCCGCCCCTGGTAGATGGCGCGGGGCCGGCGCACGGCATACATCTGAGTTGACGATTTTTGGGGGGGAGGGTGGGTGGTGGTTGGAGGGCGGTTGGAGGGGTGTGAGCGCGACGGGGCGGTGGGAAGAGAGAGAGGGGTGACGTCTTTCCTTGCGAGACGGGGCGCCCGCCCCGATCGGCCACCACGGCCCCGCCCACCGGCGGATCAAGCCTCTACGGACCACGAGCTCCCCAATTCCGCGGCATGCGCGCGAAGAAACTCGTCGGGTCAGCTAGCTGCTCGGGTCGAAACAACTCACCTCAACTGCTGGTCGTGCCTGTTTGCGCGGACGGTTCGCCGAGGAGCGGATGCGCGCAAAGGTACAGGGTGATCTGCGGGCAGAGCTCTGATGCGCGCAGAGCCCGCAAGGTGGGTCTGAAGTGAGGCTCTGTCTTGTTTGGTGTTTTTGTGTGGGTCGCCGCTCCGTGTCGCGCCCTCCCACTTTCTCCCAGGGGCGAACGCCGCCCCCGCCGCCGGCGCCGCCCACCACCCCCCGCCACACCAAGCACATCAAAAACAACCCCAAAAGAACAAAAAGGGCCAGCGGTGCGCGCGCGTGTTGGGCGCCTTGCTGCTGCTCCTGCTGCTGCTGCTGCTGCGACTGCTACTCCCACTACGACGACTCGACAGGCCGGCACGAGGACCAAGCGGAAGGCGGCGGCAGCGAGCAGCGCTTGTCGTCGGGCGGCCGCCGCCGGCGCCGCCCGCTCTCTCTCTCTCGAACCCCCGAACCCCCCCCCCCCCCCAAAAAAACCTGTCTCGCTCGCTGCATCGCGCGCGCCCTCGCGCGGTTTGAGAGGGGGCCTTCGTTACATCTTTACACACCACCAAAAAAAAGGCGGGGTCGAAAGAAAGGAGGCGGGGGGGCGACGGGGGGCGGGGCGCGCGCGGCGCCAGAAAAAGGGGGGGGGAGGGGGGAGCTGGCCGGCGCGTGGCGCAAGCCGGCGAAGAAGAAGATGAAAGCAGAGGAGGAGGGGGAGGCTGCTGCTGATGATGACGATGTTGCTGCTGCTGGTGGTTGTTGTTGTTGTGGTTGCTGCTGCTGCTGCTGCTGTTTCTCCTGTCGCTGCTGCCGCCGCGGCTCGGCGAGGGAGGCGGGCGCGCCCGCCCGTGCGAGTGAGGGGGGAGGGGGGGGAGGGTCTCTATCGTGGGGTCGTGTCGAAAAAATCAAAGCAGGGTGGGGGGTGGGGTGGGGGCGGCTTCAGCGAAGCGCGCTGGACGGATGGGGGGTTGGGGCGGGGGAAAGAGGAGGAGGATGAGGTGGATGGTGGCGAGGGTTGGGGGGGGGGCGAGGGGGGGGGGGGGGGGGCGCTCGAGAGGGGGGCGCCGCCGGCCGCGCGCGAGCGCCGGCCGCACGCGAGCGAAACACACGCTCAGCGCAGAGCGGGGAGAGGGGAAGAAGAGGGCCCATGCCCCCGCCTCAGCGCCCGCGCTCGGCGTCGTGCGCGCGAGAGCGCGCGCCGATCGAGCTCTCCGGCGGGGGGAGCGGGATGAGCGTCCCCCGGGCCAGGGGCTGCTCCTTCTGCAGGTGCCCCTTGCGCGCCATCGCGTCCTTCTCGCCGCGCTTGGGCGCGACGCCCTTGCCGTGGTGCGGCAAGTAGCGGTGCCCCACGGAGCCCAGCGGCGCCTCAAAAGGCAGGTCCACCTCGAGCAGCACGTCGAGGGCCGGCAGCGACGTCAGCCCGGCCTCGAACAGGGCCTTGACGGCCGCGCCGCACACGAGCGCGTTGCCGAGGCCGAGGACGAGGAAGGGGGCGCGCGAGAGGGCGTGGCGGTCCGCCATCCACACGTCGAGGCCGTCCCACAGGCGCGACCCCGTCTGCTCCGACGCGAACCGCCCAAAGTCGGTCGTCCGGCACGCAGGCGAGGACGGGTCGAGGGCGCGCCGCGCCGCCGTCACGATCTCCTTGAACAGCGCGCCCTTGTCCGAGTCCCGGCGCACCGAGGTCACCCACGCTTCGCTGCGCGTGTCGAGCGTGGTGCCCGGGATCTCGGAGGAGGGCTCGGGGCGGCGGGTCTTGGGCGTCAGCGGCTTGATGGCCACGGCGGCGCGGCGGCCGTCGAGCGTCGACTGGTCGTTGGCGGCGGCCGCCGACACCGCGGGGGAGACGAGCGGGCTGCCCGTGGCGAGGCCGGCGAGCGGGTTGGGCGCCGGGTTGCGGCGGTTGGCGCGGACGGCCGCGATCATGGCGGCCGCGGGCGCCTGCATGGCGGCGCGCGCGCGGACGCGCTGGTCCTCGGCCTGGGCGGCCGTAAACTCAGGCATGGCGGGGAGGAAGGGGAGAGAGAGAGAGGGGAGGAGGGCGGGGAAGGGGGAGGAGGAGGAGGAGGGAGGGCTCTCCCTTTTTCAAAAATCGCAGAAAAAGGCCGCGCCGCGCGAGAGGGTTGGCGGGGAGGGAGGCGAGGAGGAAGGAGGAGGGGGACGAGGCGGATGCCGGCGGGCTGGAGGACAGGGATGAGAGGAGGCGCGCGCGGGAGAACGGCCGAGCGGGAGACGGAGGGGCGAGGCTCCGAACGGTCGTTTGAAAAAAAAGACACACGCGCGCGCGGGGAATGGGGCGCTTTTGGGGTGCCCTTCTGTAAAAGGAGGACGAGGAGGAGATGGTGGTGGTGGTGGGGGTAGCTGCGAGTTCTCCGCGATGAAGGGTTTTTAGTGTGGCCGAGTTGTCGCCGTGGGGGCGTGTCCTTTTTTTCTTAGAGCCCAAAGAGCAAGCGACGACGGCACGGCGCTGCGCCACTCCTCGCTGCGACATCTCAAGCGACCGACTGCGAGCGACGGCCGGAGCGACGCGAGCGACGCGACGTTGCGACGTCTGCAACGATTCTCCTAGCCCTACATAAGGGCTCCCGGCCTTCCCCTCATATCCCCGTTTGATGCTCAACCCTTTTTCTTTTGTTCTCCTCCCCCACGAATCGATTTTTTCTTCACGGGCGCGTTTCTCCGAGAGCTCTCTCTTGGGGCAGCGTTCGGCGCGCGCACGTGCAAACCAACGAACGCGTCCGTCGCCCCACAACGCGCGCAGGTCGTCGTCCCACCGCCCCTCCCTAACTCGCTCTTCCCCGCGCCCCCCCCCGTGCGCGCGCGCGGGGAGCGGTTTGTTGGGCGTTGGGGAGCGGCCGTGCGACGCCGCAGCGACGATGGGGGGGGGGGGGGGTGAGGAGCGGGGGCCGACGCCGCTCTCGCTCCCGCCTCTCTCTCTCTCCCGCGCGCGGTTCCCTCAAGAGAAAAAAAGGAGGTCGTGGGGCAACACAGCACACAATTAAATATCTATCTTTGATTCCCCTCTAGCCCTTGTGGGTGCCAAAATTTGGGTTGGCCCGTCATAGCTGCCCGAAAAGTAATACCGGCTCGTAACGTCATACCCGAGCATCTTGATCGCGTTGTAGGGCGCATTCCTGGCCTCTGCTTCTTCGTCGGGGTCATCCTCGTGCGCGGCCTCCTCGACGGCGGCGTTGCCGAGTTGCATCCGCAGGTCTTGGTCCTCCTGGTCGGCGGCGTTGGGGTCGTCGTTTGCCGGCGGCGGCTCGCTCTTCACCAGGCCTGCGGGAGCGGCGGGCAGGTGGGGAGGGAAGGGGGGGCTGGGCGGGGCCTGTGCGACGGCCTGCGACTGCGCGACTGCGACGCTCTGCGACGCCCCCCCCTCACGTTTTAGAGCGACGCGACCAAGGCTTTCCAACCAAAGCTGCTCGCGAAGCTGGGCCATGTGCTTGCAGATGGTCCTGCGTACGCGGAGGAGCCTCTGCGCGGGGGGCCGCGGGCGCGCGCACGTTTTCGTCGCGCTGTCCTCGCTGCGGGTGTCCGTCGAGGCTTCTTCCGCCGAGGCGCTCCGCTCGGTGTCCGCGACCGCCTCCATGATATCGCGGGCCATGAGCTCGAGGTGCAGTTGCAGGTCTGCCCTGAACGGCTGAGGGGAGGTGGGCGGGGCAGCCGAGTCGTGACTCGGCGCGTGAGTCGACGACGACGTTTTTTTCTCCATCGGGAGATGGGTTTGCAATCGCGCGCGCGGGGCTCCCGCTGTTGTTGTCGTTGTTGTTGTTGTTGTTTTTGTTGTTGTTGTCGCGGAGTGTGTTCGTGTACGTTTGGTTGAATGAGGGGGGGGGGGGGGGTAAATAGTGCTGGGGGAGTGCGCGACGGCAGCGACGTTGCGACGTGCGACGCGACGCGACCGACGTGCGAGCGACTGCGACGGTCGGCCACTAGGAGTGGCGCTGCGCCGCCCCCGTCGCCGGCGCCGGCGCGAGGTGACGGGTACAGAGAGGGATGCTCGCCCCTCCGCCCTCCCGGCCCTTCCCCCTCCCACTCCAGTCACGCCGGTAGCTCCCACGACCATCTCGGTCAAACCAAAATAGACTCGTGCACTTTTGGGAAGAGACCTTCGAAGAACAAAAAAACTCATCATCGACCCTCATGCGCGTCGACGCCGTGCTCGCAGCGGTCGCGGGGGGCCTGTCGGCCGTGGAACTGCGCTCGACCATCGACGACTGTGGCCGGACCTCGGCGGCGCTCTGCGCGACTGCTCTCAACCACGCGGGGAGTGCCTCGGAGGTCGCGACCGGGATCGCCGCCGGCGCCGGCGAAACGCCGCTGCTGTGCGCGCACCGCCAGCGGCGACGCGACTTGGTGGCCGTGCTGCTTGAGGCCGGGGCGGCGTCGGGAAGCGCCATCGAGCTGTGCATCGGGTACGACCTGCCCGACACGCTGCGCGCGCTCCTCCAGCGCGAGGGATGCGACGTCGAGGAGGCGCTGCGCCGCCCGCTCGGCGCGCCCGCCGCGACCGAGACGCCTGGAGGCGGCCTTTGCAGCGCCGCGCACCTCTGCGTCGTCCCGCCGTGCGCAGAGGGCCACCCTCCCCTGCCCCCCCGTCTCGACTGCCTGTCCGCCCTGGTGGAAGGAGGCGGGGCCGACGTCAACGCCATCGACAGCGCCGGGATGACCCCCCTGCACTGGCTGGACCACGCCGTGCAGGAGCACCAGCCGCCCGCCCTCGCCAAGCTGCTGGCGCTCGGCGCCGACCTCGAGGCGCGCGACCGCGAGCGCAAGACGCCCCTTTTTGCCTTCTTGCAGCAAGTGGACGCGGTGATGGTGCCCCTGCTGCTCGAGCGCGGCGCGTCCGCGGACGTGCTGGACGAGAGGGGCTTGACGCCCCTGTTGCACGCCTGCTGGCAGGAGCGCTGCGCCCCGACGGCCGCCGGGGGCCGGTGGTCGCCGCGCTCGTGGCGGCGACGCCGCACGACACGCGCGCCCTCACCTCACCCCGGACCCGCGTGGGCGCGGTCGACCTGCTGGCGGACTCGAAGATGGCGCCCTGGCGAGACGAGATGGTGGCCGAGCTTTTGAAGACGGGCGCGCCGGTCCTGCCCCCGACCGCGCCCCTCGCCCTGTCGAGCGTCGCGCGCGTCGCTGCCCGGCGCGAGGGCGAGGCGGCCGCGGCCGCGCAGTCGGTGGGTTCGACGTGGCACGAGCAGGAGGAGATGGTCGGACTCGCGTTCGACCATCAAGACTTGAGGGATGCCGAGACCGCGGTGGAGGAGCGCGAGCGGCGCGTGCAGGAGCTGGAGGAGGAGCTGCGGGCGTTGGGGACGGAGGACAGCGAGGAGGGGGGGGAGGACGAGGAGGACGGCCACGGTGAGCGTGGCGCAGAGGGTAGCGGCAGCGGCAGAGGCGAAGAGGCGCTGTGCAGCCGCCCGCAGGTGCCCGACGTGGTGGTGGTGATGGCAGGCCGCCACCGGGACGAGGTTTCTGAGGATGCGGGGGGGCGGTAGTGGCGGAACGTGGCGGGGGGGGGGGGGGGGGGGGGACCACCCGCGCACAGCACGCCGACTTCTTCTTTGGGCCCCTCCCCCTTTTAATGAACGCGCGATCGTATCTCATCCGCCTGTCCTGTCCCTCGCCATGTCTCATTATGCCCCTTCAGCGGTGGAATGCCGCGCCGGCCCCGCCCACGGCGACCAACACGGGCGGCGGCTGCGCGCTGCAGCGCACGCGCTTGTCGCCGCTGCAGTGTCAGCACGCCCCGCAGTGCGCAAAGAGGCCTCTTATTTCGCAAAATTCATTGGAATTCGAACCGGCCCGACAGAGTGCGCCTTTGCCTGATCCTTACACATCGGTCTGTGCTCGCGGGGGCGATGTTTTGGGGCGGAGGGCGCTGTTGGGGGCGGGGGGACGACGAGCCGCCGTTGAATGAGGGCCGCGCCTCCCTCGGAGAGCAAAACCCAGCCCCTTTGTTGGTCCTTTCTGTCTCTCTCTCTCTCGCGCGCGCGCCGCACCCTCTCGCGCCCCGGCCATCGGCGCGCAAAAAAAGGTCAAAACCCGGCCATCTCGTCCGCCAGCGTGGCCAGCGCCCGGTCGGCGGCGCTCCTCGCCGCCCCTCGCCGCACCGCCCAGCAACGGCGCCCATCGCCACCACCCCCTCAAGTCTTCTCCGGGGCTCCGGCCCTCCCGCGAGGCGCCCTCACACCAATCCTCGCTCTCTTTTCCGCTTGCCAATCCAATCGACGCGCGCGCTCGCCAATCCGACCCCGTCGTCGAACACACACCGACGCGCAGACCACACACACACACACCGCGAGCCCAAGCACTCCCCTCCGCCCCTCCGCCCCTGGAGAAGAAAGAACCGACATCCACCAACCGAGATGCTGTTGTTGAGAGGGCGCGCCTCCGGCGCCGCGCGCCCAGAGGCACCAGCGTCCAGGCCGGCCGGCGGCAACGACATCAGCAGGGGCGCCGTCGCCCTCGCCGCCGCCCGCCGACGCCCCTCGGCCGCCGCCGCCGCCGCCCCCGACGCGGCAGCAACCGCCACCACCACCACCACGACCACCAGCCCCCCATCGACCTACACGCGCGCCACGCTCCGCACCACCGACGCCTGCGAGCTCGCCGTGTCGGTCTACCCATTTTTCCGCTACAAGGCGACCGGCGGCGGCGGCGACGCGGTCGTCGTGGTCGAGGCGGCCGAGGCGGACGCCCCATCGTCGTCGCCCCCCCCGCTCCGCCTCTCGTTCGACGCGGCCGCCCTCCGCATCCCGGCCCTCGACTACCGCACGGCCTTCCTCTTCGGCGTCCTGCCCATCCCCCCGCCCCTGCGCATCGCCATCGAGCCGCGCGCCCTCCGCGGCACGCTCGACCCGCAAACGGGCGCGTGCGAGCTCGAGTTTGACGCCGAGTTTTGCTTCTCGGCGGGCCCCTTTTACAAGGCCTCGCCGCTGCGGGTGCAGACGGTGCTGACGACGGGACAATCAAAGGGCGCGCGGCTGTCCGGCGCGGGCCGGAGGCGGGACGCGAAGACGTCGTCCGTGCGCCTGGCGGGCGTGGCGCGCGTGCCCAAGACGGGCGACGCGTTCCTGGACGCCTTCCTGATGCTCCCCAACGACGCGCTGGCCGTGCTCGAGGGCGAGCTCGAGCTGAGGTGAAGAGAGGAGAGGGGGCGAGGCTACAGCGGCGCTTTTTGAGTTTATCGCGGCTGTTGTGTGTTGCTTGTGTAGCTTAACACATCGAGGAGCTGCGTCTGTAGTGCGGTTGTAAAAAACGTGCCCTTTCGGCAGGTTGTTTGTCGCACAGGGAAAACAAACCAGAGCGCATTTCAGCGGCAGTGAAGCGGTCGCGTGAGGATCACGAGGGAGCGCGGCCACCGAGAGAAGGCGGCGCGGTCGGTCGCACGGGGGGCGGGGGGGGGGGGGGGGGGCAGGGGTGTGGTGGTGGGGTGAAACGAAACGAAAACTAAACTGAGCGCACGCCTTGTTGTTGTTTGTTGGGGTTGGGTTGTCAGCCTGTATTAAGTGTATGCAGCCCGAAGAAGGGGGGGGCGCTCTTTGGTTTGTTCAAAAAACCGATCAAGCGACGACGAGATGGCGGCGAGAGGACGACGACGATCACCGCCCGGCGGCGGCGCCGGCGGCCTTGCCGCCCTCGTTCTCCTTCTCCGGCGCGGCGGCACCACCACCACCGCGCGGCACGTCCGTCAGCTCGCGCTTGTACCGCTCGTACGCCGCCTGCCGCGCCTTCCCCATCGCCAGGTCGTGCCGCACCCCGGCCGCCCGCGTCTCCTTCAGATGCACGTTGGCCCACGCGTTGTTGCGAAAGTCCGTGTCCTTGTCGCCCGTGACGAAGGTGCGCGGGTGGATGCGCTTGTAGACGGCGCCCAGCGCCCCTCCCTGGCCGGGTTTGGCGTAGCGCTGCAGGTTCATCATGAGGTTGTTGCGCGTGTGCGTGTCGCCGCCGTGCTCAAAGTTTTGCGAGCCGAGCAGGGCCGTCGACACGGCGTTGGCTGCGGCCGCGTCGCCGCCCGTGCGGCGCAGCGCGCTCAGGACCATGTGCGTCTGCTGCTCGTTGCGCACGGAGAAGTCGGTCTGCCGCCAGTGGAGGTCGGTGACGCGGTGGTAGAAGCCCGACTGCTGGAGGAGGGCGCGCCGGGCGGCGGTGGTGGTGGTGGCGGCGGCGGCGGCGGGGGTGGCGAGGGTGGCAGCGAGGACGAGGAGGTGGTTCAGGAGGAGGAAGGTGGCGGCGGGCGGCGTGGCCGGCGAGGCCGGTGAGGCCGCCGCGCGGCCTCGCCGGCTTATCCTATTGGTGCTGCTGGTCATGCTGGTGCAGCTGTTGACGTGTACTGAGAGAAGGGCACAAGACAACAGCCGGTGGAGGTGGTGGGAGTGGGAGAGAGAGCGAGCGCGCGGCGGCCGACGAGGCGGCGCGGCGCGTTGATGCTTTGCTTAGCAAAAAACAGGAGCGGCGAGTCCTTGGCCGCCAGCCGCGCTTGTGGGGGCCGATTGGCGTGCGCGTGCACGCGCGAGGGGCCAATTGGCGAGAATGACGCCCGCCCTGGCGCTCGGATGGGGCCCGGGGGCCGACCGCGCGCGCGCGCGGTGCGATGCGTTGGCGGATGGGAGGGTGCGGTCGAGCGAGGGGTCGGTCGAGTTGAGAGCCTGATTTAGTAAAGCTTTGGGGGGGCTCTGCGTGGTCGCGGGGGGGACAAGGGCTCGCTTGCTCGGGGCGCGGATGCGAAACGCCGCGGCTTGAAAGAGCGGGAATGGCGGGCGGGATGGGGCGAAGGATGGGGCGGCGGGGGCGCCTGATTTTGAAGAGGGGCGAGGGGGACCAACGTCGCCGGATGGCGCTCGAAACAGGCGCGCGTCGGTGTGTGAGTTTGAGAGAGGGAGCGGCGGTGCGGGCGGCGCTTTCTCGCAGCAGGAGAGGTTAGGCTTGGGGGGGGCTTTTGGGAGGCTTTTGGGGGCTTTTTACACCAGGGTTTTCCCCTTTGGATAGACCCGCGGGCGCTTGTGTGCGTGAATGGCGCGTATGGTGCAGCGATGGGAGGACGAGGGGCAGCGGAAAGGACAAAAAAGAAACGCAGCCGCCAACGGCGCTCACTCGCTCGGGAGGGGCAGGCCGCGGATGCGTGACAGGCCACAAAGGGAGGAGCGCGGAGGGGCGCGGAGGGGCTTGTTGTTGAGGGGGGCGCAACAGGGCAACATCTGGGGAGCAGGATCAAACATATCAAATGGTCAACGGGGGGGGGGGGATCGAGGTCACGCTCTCTTGTTTTCTATGAGGGGTGTACTTTGGGGTTGGTTTTTTTTTGGTGCGGGGCGCGCGCATCAAGAGCGGCGCGACAGCGCGGCGGGAGCGGAAGGGGACCCCTTTGCTTCGTTGCCCGCCCTCGCGACGGGGACAACGACCAGCCCACCACGCGTGCGGGGCACGACCGACTCCCTCGAGCGGAGGGTCGGGGCCGTCTTGGATGTAAAAGCAAAAGCCTCGCGCGCGCTCAGCCGCTCTTGTTGGCCAAGTCGGCGCGCGCCATCTGCAGACGCACGCTCTTCTGCGCCGCCTGCTGCACAAAGTTGACGCTGTCCTCGGTGTCGCCGTCGTAGTTCTTGGCGAGCTTGCTGTGGATGCGCGCGGCCACGGCGCCGCGGGCACCGTTGTCCGTGGGCTTGGCATACTGCTTGAGGTTCATGAAGAGAGCGTTGGCCTGGGACAAGTCGGCGCTCTTCTCAAAGTTGGACTTGCCAAACGTCGACATGACGGACGTCGCCTCGTCCACCGTCGCGCCCTTGCGCAGCTTGCTGATGATGCGGTCGTGCACCGACTCCTGGCGGATGGACGGGTCGACCTGGCGGAGGGCGCGGGCGGCGGCGGCCGGGGTGGCGGCGGCGACGATGAGGAGGAGGGCCAGGGCAACGGTGGCTGTATGGTGTTGGGGGGTGGTGGTGGGGATGTGGGAGGGCGAGGGCGAAGGGGGGGGGGGGGTCAGCAGTCGTGGGGCATTCATGGGGCCGGCGAACAAAACGAAGAGGATCGCGAGGCGGGGAAGACCACACACACACGGCGGCGGCGGCAGAGGGGGCGGCGGCGAGGGGGCAATGGGGGGGGGAAAGGGAGGCCGGGCTCGGCATGCAATTGGGGGGCCCGCCGCGCGCCGGGAAGCGCAGCGAATCGAGGCGCTCACGCGCGGACAAGATGACTCACCGAGACGGGCGAAAGCTTGGGGGGCAGGGGCGCGGCGCGACATGGCTCTGACGATACGGGGCGTGCCGGAGGTTTGGAGGAGGAGGGGTCGGAGGCCGAGAGAGAGCTGTGATTTGTGTTTGTCAACGTTGGCTTGGCGCGCGTGCGTGCGTTGTGAATTTGCGGTGTGTGTGTGTGCGAGAGAGGGCGGGATGATCGGCGGGTTTGATATGAAGAACTGGGGTGGGGGGCGCCGGCTTTTTGTAGGGGAGGCGGGGGGAGCAGCTCCGGGGCGGGGGAGGCGGTAGCCTCCCCTTTGGTCGGTGCATGGTCGCCCAGGTGTCGCGCCGCGGTCGTCGAACCTACTCTGCGGGCGGCAGCGGCGTGCTGGAGTCGCTGTCACCTGGGAAAAAACCGAACTCCCTGGGCTTGCGAACGCTCCCCCCTTGCTCTTCCCTCTCCCCTGCGCGAGAACGATCGGCGAATGATGCTCGGTTTCAGGTTTTACACAGTCCAGCAGAGGGCAAGAAAGCGCGACACACACGAAACGGGCGACGGGGGCAACGGGCACAGGGGGGCGAGGGAGCGAGCGAGAGAGCGCAAAAGCGGCAGCGGCGGCCCGCGGGGCCTCGAGGCAGCGGCGCACACCCGCCAAGAAACAAACAAAAAGGAAGCGTGCAAGTAGATAGATAGGAAGGCGCCGGCGAGGCGCGGTTTGTTGATGTGCTTGGTATGTTCTGGTGCTGTTTTTGGGTTCGTTGTGGACAGGACAAAAGGGGGGGGCGGCCGCGGCGCCAAGACGCACGGAGGCAGCCCAGGGGGGCGGCGGCGGCGGCGGCAGCGGCGGCGGCGGTGGCCGGGAGAGAGCGGGTGGGGCAATGGCGGGCGGGGGCAATGGCGCGACCGGCGCAGCACTAGTGCGCACACAAACAAACGGCCACGGGAAATAAGGACGGCGACTCTTCAGGCAGGAGAGGGGCGAGGGGCCAGAGGACGAGCAAGGGCGCCCCGCTGCGCAAGCGCGCGCGCGCTAGCGCGGCCCCGCCGACAGGGCCGCCGCCCTCCGCGCCGCCTCGCTCTCCATCTCGGACGAGTGCACAAGAAGGCGGGACGAGTCGTGGGCGGCGTGCTGGACCAAGCGCAGCATCGGCGAGGACGACGACTTTTTGGGGACTGGCCCGTCCGCGCCCACTGCCTTCGCTGTCGCCGGGCGGTCACCAGGGGCGGCGGTGGCGGCGGCGGCCGGGAGGGCCTCGGCCGCCACCCCGCCCGCCGCCGGCACGGGCGCGAGGAGGCCGCGGCCGGCGGCGAGCGTCAAGGGGCAGGCCGCGGCGAGGAGCATGGCGGCTGTTGATGTTGATGTTGATGTGGTGGGGGGGCGGTTGATGATCAGTGGTGTGAGGAAAAAACAAGGGGGCGGCCTCTCTCGTCGAATCAAGGCGGACCGACTCACCGAGCAGCACGGCCGCGGTCGCGCGGCGGTTCAGCGGCGCCATTTGGGTGCAGGAGGAGGGAAAGGGGGCTCGGGGCGGGCGGATCACGCGAGGCGCTGACGCGATTTGGCGACGATTGGTAGGGTCGTTTTTTTTTCGGGGGGTCGAAAAGCAGGTGGCGGTGGTCTGGTGGGGTAGTCTGGTCAAGACGCGCGCGTGCGGGGTTGGCGAGGGTAAGGACGTGTGCTCGGCGGGGGACGCGAAATGAGGGGGGAGGGTTAAGGGGATCGGAAGAGGGGGCGGCTGATATCGTCCCTTCGCCCCCCCCAAAGAATCGTCATCATGCGAGCTTTGCGGCGGTCGAGCGCGCGGGGCGGGGGGGGGGGGGGGGATATGGCGACGGCGGCGCGTACGAGGGGAGAGGGGCCGACGCCGGGTGGTTGTTTGCATTTTTTTTCGGCAGATGGGGAGGGAGTCGACGAGGCCTGCTTTTGAGCCCGCGGCCCTGCTCGGCCAGTGGGCAGGCAGCCAAGGGGCCGCGACGCAATGAGGGTGGCGGCGTCGGCGCGAGAGAGGCGATGCAAGAGGCGACGGCGCGAGACGAGTTGGAAGCGGCGGCAGGGGGCAATTAACACCCCCTTAATATCCTCATCCGAGTAAATTGGGGACCCCGTCCGAGTCGGTCCGGGCTCCTTTAACAAGTTCGGGAAAGCCCCAAGCTGCCACATGCGTCCCCACAACCCTCCCGCGTCGCCGGCGCGACGTAGCTTCAAGACACCCCTCGCGCCCCTCGAGCCCTCGCGCTCCCCCGACTCGCCGCTCTCCCGACCCCTCGTTGCCCGGTGCGGAAGGAAGGGGGGGAAAAGCTTTTTTTTCGCAGCACTCGGCAAAAAACTCGCTCTTCCCGCCCCCGCGCCTCCTCCTCGCGCGCACCCCAGCGGCGTCGCGGGCGCGTAACCGCGAAGCCTCTCTCCGCCGATCCGCCGCCCGTCGCGTCGTACCGCGAGGCCGTCCCCCGGCCGTCGTCGGGCGGGCCCGAAAGACGAGGTTCAAAAAAGCCCTCCCCATTTTTCAACCTCTCGTCATCACCCCCCCACCCACCCGCGCCCCCCCCCCCCCCCCCCCCGCCCGCCCGCCTCGCGCATCTGTTTGCCTCCCCCCCACCCCTATCTACTCCCTCCTCTTCGCTCTCGACGCGCGTGCCTCCCGGTCCTCCCTTCCCCCTCGCGCCCCCAGGCCGTCGAGACCGCGGGGGCGATCGTCCGGATGGAGGCTCGGGTGAGTCGATAGGGCCCCTCGCCGCTCTCCGAGCTGCGCCGTGCGCGCCCCGAGCCGCAGGCCGGTCCATCGTCTCACCACGCGGCCCCCTCCCCCCCCCGCCCCCCCCCCCGCCCCCGTAAACCACCCACCCCACCCCACCCCACCCCAGGCGCGCCTCGCGGGGCCCGCAGGCACCGCCTCCGGGAAGCGGGCGCCTGTGCCTTCCTCTCCCAAGCGCCGGCGCGGGGCCGCAAGCGCGCCGACCCCGAGCCGGCTGGCTGCGCCCCGACCCACAGCCCCGCCCCCGCCCCCGCCCGCATTTACGCATGAGCCGCAGTCCCCGCAGTCGCGGCCGCGGCCGGACGCCTCGGCCGCAACCACCCCGCCCGGCGGGCCGCCGTCAGAGCCGTGCGGCGCCCCCCGCAGCCACGACGCGAGCCCTCCCACGGCCGGGCGCCGCTCGACGCGGCGCGCCCGCTTCGCGGCCTGCGCCCTCCGCCGAAACGCCAGCCGACCTCTGATCCGGACGGCGCCAGCGGGACAAGCAGCGACGACTACTTGTCGCCGACGACTCGAGCGAACAAGCGACGCGGCGTCGTACGACTCCAGCGACGAGGGCAGCGACGACCCCGAGCGCGCCGGGCCGTCGAGCGCGCGGGGAGGCCGCGGGAGGCCCCGCTGCTCCGTGTGCAAGCAGCCGGGCCACAACGTCAGGACCTGCCCGCGCAAGGCCAGGCGCCCGGATCCCCCCGGCGCGGTCGTCCGGGACGACGAGGTGCCCGACGGCGAGATGCCGCGCCTGGCCCACGACATCCAAATGCAGCGGCGCAAGGTGCGGCCCAAGAACACGCGCCAGTGCTTGCAGACGCACGAGCGGCGCATCGCGTGGTGGCGCAAGTTCGACCCCGCGACGGGCGTGGCGCGCGAGCGCCCCTACGAGCTGGCCGACCTGCTCGACCCGATGGTGCAGGTCAGGCTCCTGCAGTGGTGCCGCTCCAACTTCCAGGGGTGGGAGGGCCGCCAGACGGCGCCCACCCTCAAGGGATCGATGTTTCGGCAGTTCCACATGGCCCTCAAGTACGCCGTCGTGCACGCCTCTCGCGTCCTGCCGCGCGGGACGGGCTGCCTGCTCAGGGAAAACGCCGAGTACAACACGCTGCGGGCCATCATCGCGAAGGAGGCGTCGCAGAGGACCAAGGCGCGCCCGGGCCCCGACGGCGCAGACGCCCACGACGCCATGAAGCGGCGGACGATGAGCTCGATCCACGACGTGCACGCCCTCATCGCGGCGTCGTTCTTGTCGCTGCTCTGGTGCTTCACGGCGTCGCGCGCCGCGGCGACGGGCGCTCGCGCGACGGTGTCGCAGCTCGTGCGCGCGGTCAAGCTGCACGTCTTCCAGACGCTGGCGCTGGCCTGCGCCGCCCGCAGCTGCGAGGTGCTGGACTTCTTCTGGTCCGACGTGATGGCGATCACGCGCGTCGAGGGGATCAAGTCGGGCATGACGCCGGAGACGCGCGACCGCCTGCCCTTCATGGTCATCCAGTTCCTGCAGCGCAACACCAAGACGGACAACGACGACGACGACACGCCACTCCTCCGCTCGTTCCCGCGCAACCGCCGCGTCGAGCGCTGCGCGCACTTCGCCCTCGCCACGGCGCTCGCGGTCATGCCTAGGGTCGGCGGGTCCGCCGCCTTCCGCGTCAAGGACTTCACCGCCTGGCCCGTCATCACGGGCTCCAACGCCAACGAGGCCGCCAAGTACGGGCACATATCCTCCATCGTCGGCAGCCACATCTCGGCCGTCATCGGCCGCGTCTTCGGCAAAGTCACGCACATGGCGCGCGGCGTCGCCGCCCGCCACATGCAGAGCCACGGCTTGTCCGACGTCGCCATGGCCAAGACGGGCATCTGGAAGACGGCGGCCAACAACTCCCTGCACCGCTCCTACACCGAGGCGTTCGACGTCCAGGCGCAGCTCGTCCAGGCGGGCTTCGAGCTCAGCGAGCAGTCGCTGTACTGGCTCAAGCGGCAGGAGATGTGCCTGTCGGAGTCGGACGCCGCCGCCTTCGCGCGCGAGCTCTTCGTGTACTACGACGAGTTCGTCGCCGACCTGGGCAAGCGCGAGGCCAGGCCGGCCGTCGCCAAGCGCCTCATCGACGCGCGCGCGGCGTGGGAGCGGGTGAGCGCCGGCCCGTCGACCTCGGCAGCTGTCCAGGAGGCCCGCGCCGAGCTCGAGCGGGCCAAGGACGCCGCCGCCGCCGCCGTCCCGCCCCTGCCTCTCAGCGAGGGGCCGCGGGACCTGGCCGCCCTCAAGAAGGCGGCCGCCGAGATGCACCCCGCGGCCTCGCGGCGGGTGCACGTCAAGCTGCTCCACTACCTCGCCCGGGTGGCGGTGCAGGACGCCGTCGAGATCGCCGACGCTCACCCTTCACACCCCGTCGTCGCCATCCTCAACAACGTTGACCAGTTCCGCGCCATCCGCGCCGACTACAAGCGCCGCAACGCCGAGCTGGACAACCTCCGCCCGCTCGGCGACCGCGAGGTCATGCAGAGGACTGCCGTCGACGTGCGGGCGACCTCGCGCGTGGCCACCTACAAGGCCATGGGGCACAGCCCGGCGCGCATCGTGCGCCTCCTGGACGCGCGGGCGCCGTTCTCGCCGACCTCGTCGCGCGCCGCGGCGATGGCCGCGACGGAGCTGCACGACATCATGAGGCAGTCCTCCATGTTCGAACCGGCGGATCTCGACGCGGCCGCTCTGCGGAGGGACGTGCTGGCGGCGGCCACCACCGTGAGGGCCCGCCCGAGCGCGGCGGCGGCGGCCGCCGAGGCGGGGGCGGGGGGGACGGCGGCGGCGGCGGCGGCGGCGGCGGCGGCGGCGGCCGGAGGAGGAGAAGACGAGGACGACGACATTCCCCTCGCCGCCGTCGCGCGGCACGCGCGCGCAGCAGCAGGCGCGGCGACCGAGCCGTGTGCAGCAGCCGCGGCATCTGCTGGGACGGCCGATGCGCCGGCCGCGGCCTCTTCGACGGCGGGGGCGGGGGCGGGGACGGGGGCGGCCGTCCTTGATGCTGCGCCCATCCCCCTCGCGACGCTGCTCGCCGCCGGCGGACCGGCCGCTGGCGCGATGATGGCGGGCGACGGGGCGTCGGCCCTGCAGTTGGGCTTGATTCAGGCCATGATGACCCAGATGTCGGCACTGCACGCGCAAGTGGCCGCGCAGACCCAGCTTCTGGCGCGCCACGCCCTCGGGCCCCCGGCGCCGACCGCCGCCGCCGCCGCCGCCGCCTCCGCCGCCCCCAGCCCGCCCGCCGGCCCGCTCCTCTCGTTCTCTCGCTTCACGACCATCGCCAGCGCGTGGAAGCGGTACGATCTGGGCCAGCCTCCTCTGCCGGCGTACCGCGCCCTCGAGCAGCTCTACCAGGACGAGTGCCGGACCACGCGCGGCGTCCCCGCCGTCGAGAGGAGGCACGCGTGGCGCACGGGGCAGGACGGCCTGTGGATCGACTGGACGGCGTTTGTGGGGTACGTCGAGGGGATGACGGCCTGGCTCAACGACGGGGTCACGGCGGTGGGCGCGCGCTTGACACCGATGCTGACGGCGCGCCTGCTGGACGAGTGGCGCGAGGAGGACGCGCGGGAGGCCAACGTGCCGCTGCAGACGCTGAGCGTGCTCGCCTACGTCGTGCGGCCCGGCGTCGCGCCCTTTTTCAAGATGCGGCCGGTGCATGACCACCCCAGGAGCAAGGACACCCCGACGGCGCTGGAGAAGCTGCTCAAAGACAGGCACGGCGAGGCGCTCGAGGTGCAGCGCGAGCGGCGGCGCGCGCAGGTTCAGGCGCTGCGCGACGAGCGCCGCCAGGGCTAGCCTTTTTTTGTTTTTATGTTCTTGTTTTTTTTTCCCGGGGCGCGCGGCGCGCGCCGAACATTTAATCAGGCTTCTCCGTCCGGCACAATCGCGTCCATTCCGGCGCATTACAATCGTGATAGTTGTCGTTGTCCTATCCCTCTGCGTCGAGATGCGTGCCGTTCGGGGGGCGCGACGGGCGCGGGCCGCTGCGCCGCGCGCGCGACGGCCGCGCAGCGCACGCGCAGCGGCGACAGCGCGCGCGCCCGTCCCGCCGCCGCCGCCGCCGCTCGATCGCCGCTGCCGAAGCCGACAGGGGCGCGCAACAACGCACCAGGGGGTCAAGTCGAGGCCACCGCACGCCGCGCGCGCCTCCTCCCCAAACAGCCTAGACGCGGACTCGGACGATCTCGGACGGGTGTGAATCGCTCCCTCGGATAGCCATTATAACACAAAAAGCAGTGCTCTAACTAAACGAGGTGTGTAATAAAAAACCAGAGGGGCCCGCCTCCTTGTTTCTCGCGCTGTTTGGAGGAAGGACGGGGCACACAAAAGCCCTGCACTGGCAAAGGGCGTCGAGAAGAAGGGGCAAGGGGGGCGGGGGAGGGGGGGGGCGACCTCGCCCGGGCGGCGCACGCAAAAAACAAAACCAGCCCTCTGGAGACGGCGGCGCACTCCCACAGGTGGTCACCTGTTGAGGGGGGTGGCGGCACGGCTGCCGGGCAAAAAAAAGAGAGGGGGTGTGGCGACAAGACGTAACCAGAGGGGTAATAAGGGGTGTGTGAAGTCGCGGGGAGTCGGTCAGGAGGGGTCTCTTTGTGGTTTTTTTTTCGGGCGACGGCCGCGGGGGTGCGGGGTGGGGTGTAGGCGGGCGCGCCGCGGCGGCGTCTTCCGTCTTGTCTCTCTCGAAACTACTGGGTCTCAGAGTAGTTGTGTGTAAATAGGGCAACTCGCTCTCTCTCGTAGGGTGGCTGATCCTGGCGCCGAGTGTGCGAGCAGCCACGGATTATTGAGGGGGGGAATGGCGGGTTCGTTTGACGGCGACGGCGGCCGAAAAAATAAAATCGGTGCAGCAGAAAGCAGGGCCAAGCGGCAGCGTGATGCCGTGCTTGTTTGGCCAAGCGGCACGGTGCCGTACTTTGCCTGGCCAAGCGGCGCGATGCCGTGCTTGCTTGCTTCTTTACTTGCCCTCCTCGCGCGCAGCGCGCAGCATCGTCTGCCTCACGGAGCGCTGCGCCGCCTGCTGGATGAAGTTGACACCGTCCTCGGTGTCGCCGTCGTAGTTCTTGGCGAGCTTGGAGTGGATGCGCGCGGCGACCGCGCCGCGAGCGCCGTTGTCAGTGGGCTTGGCCTGCGCCCTCATGTTCATCATCAGGTTGTTTGCGCTGTGGAGATCGGCCGACTTCTCGAAGTTGCCCTTGCCGAACGTGCCGAGGGCATTGTCGGCTTCGTTCGGCATGGCACCGCGGCGGAGCGACGCGATAATCTTGGTCTTGGCGTTCTCTTGGCGGATCGACGGGTCGACCTGCTTGAGCGCGCGGCGCTGCTCGGCCAGGGGGCGAGCGGCCATGGCCATGTAGGGCGCGAGGATGAGGGCGGCTGTTGGTTTGGTTTTTATTTAGGGTTGGGTTGGAAAGGGGCGCGTGAGCGATTGATTGCGCGGTGCCGAGGGCGGGGACGCGAGAAAAGGCGAGTGCTCGGTTGTTGATGGCGCGCCCGACGCCCCTCTCGCTGGGGCGCGGCAGGGGCGGGGCGCCTCCACCTACCCTCACAGGGAAGAGGGTCGGGAAGGCGAAGAAGAAGGCAAGGGGAAGTCGCGGCCCCCCTTCGACTTGGCGCTTATTCGCGGCGGGCGGGCAGGCGACGGCCGCCGTGGTAGTAGTGGTTGAGCAAATCAGGCTCCCCAAACCCAATGGCGCCCGCCCAGCCGTGCGCGCGCGCACCCACTGGTCCATCAGGGGTCCCGCGGACAGCTTGCGCGGGCGCGCAGGGGGAGGATTGGGCGGGGGCGGGGCAGGGCGGGCGGGGGGCGAGGCGGGAAGGGGGGGGGGCCTCGCGATTTTTTTGGGGGTGTACGAGGCCTTCGCCCCCCCCCGAAACTCTTCCCCCACCCAAAACGGTGCGCGCGCGCGCGCAACGGAAGCGGGAGTGGTCGCGATGGAACTTACCGAGCAGCAGGGCCGCGGAGAGCGAGAAGGCAGAGCGGGCCATGGCGAAGGAGGCTGGGGGAAGGTGGGCAGAACCTCAAAAGTCGCGGAGAGAAGAGTCTTTGAAAAAAAGACTCGAGGGTGCGCAAAGCTTCAAAGAGGCTTTGGGTGTTGCGTGTGTGTTGCGTGTGTGTTGTGTGTTGTGTGTTTGGGTGCGTCGAGTTGGCTCGGCGAGTGAGTTTGATAATGACTCGATGGGCGTGCAAGGGGGCCCAGGTATTTATCAGGTTGGCGCGGGGCGTTGGAGGTGAAAAAAAACGGGAAAACACTCACCATCATCGCTTCCTCACCAACGCTCCAATCCCGCGCCCCTCGCTCCCGTATCGGTCTCGATGCGGCCCGCCCGGCGGCCCCCGCCCCCCGCGGGACGAGTCAATTCGACTTTGATGCCCGTGACGCGGCCCCAATTGTGCGTTGCGGGGCGCTTCGGGCGGCGCGCGCGTCCCGAACTGCTCTTTCGCGTCGTGCTGACAGTGCGATGGCGGCGGCGGCGTGCGAGGCATTGGTGATGGCGTCAAGGCGTCCTCACCCTTTTTCCCCTGCAATCCGTGTGCGTGGGTGCGCCCCTGTCGCCTCCCACGCTTCCGCCTCCCCCCCGCCCCCCCCCTCCCCCCCGGCTCTCCCGGACTAGGCGGGCCCTTTCTTCCGTCCTCGCACGGCGCGCTCGGGCGCGACGCCTCCCTCGCGTCCCCAGGCCACGCGCGAGCCTCTCCCTTGTCGGGGTCTGCCTCGCTGTCTCCCCTCCCTCCCCTCCGCCCCCCGCCCCTCGCCCCCCCCCCCGCCGGCCCGCACGCCACCCCCCCTAACACACACACACAAATCCACCACCACCCCCTCCTCACCTTTAGCCCCTCTCTCTCTCTCTCTCTCCGCCCCTCTCTCGCCCTCACACACACGATGCAGCAAGCGCGTCAGCAGGAAACGATGGGGGGCCGGTTAAACCAGGGGACGTAGAAACTTTATGGGGGAAAAAAAGCGACTCGGCGCGTCGGGCGGACTCTCTCCCGACGCGCGCCGCGGCCGCGTCGGGCCCCCGGTCGTATCCGCGCGTGCGCCGCACTTCCCGGGGGCCCACGCCGCCGGTGGTAAGGGGAGGGGTGCACACGGGCGCCGCCGTCAGACCGTCGTGGTTCCTCCTGTTTTCGAGATTGTCGTCGTGGATAGGGGGTGGGGGGAGGGGGGGGCGGGGGGCTCGCGCAGCCGCAAAATGGGGGCCGCGCCGTGTCGCACCCCTCCTCTTTTCTCCCAACCCGAGTCCTTCTCCTCCTCAAAAGTAGAATAAAGAGCGCCGGCGCACGTTCACTGCGCGCTCGTGGGAACGGGTTGGATTGGGCATGTGTGTGGCTGTGATGTGTTGCTGCTGGGGTTGGGTTGTTGCATTCAGATGATCAAAAGCGCGCGGGGCCGAGAGCGGGGGGGGCTTTAGCGCCCAGCCGCGTCTCCTCGCCTCGCCTTGGACCGCTCCATGTCGGCCTGGACCATCATCACGCGCATGTTCCTCTGCGCGGCCGACTCGAGGTAGTAATTGGCGTCCTCGATGTCGCCAGAGTCGTTGAAGTCGCGCTTGGCACCGCGGCGCGCGGCCACCTCGCCGCGGGCCCCGTTGTCCGTCGGCTTGGCGTACCGGCCCAGCGTGGACAGCATGTTGTTGTACGTCCGCCACGACGCGCGCTTCTCAAAGTTCTGCGAGCCCAGGTCGGCGCCGTACGCCGCGTTGGCCTCGGTCGCGTCGCCGCCCTTGCGCAGCGTCTGGACGACGCGAAACTTGACGTTTTCCTGGCGGATTGACGAGTCGATTTGGCGCAGGTGGCGGCGGCGGTGGTGGGGGTGGTGCGGGTGGCGGCGCGCGGCCAGGGCCCCGGGCGCGGCCGCCGCGAGGAGGCACGCTGCGTTGTGGTGGGGTCGTTGTGGGATTTTTTTGGGGCGGGGGGGGGGGGCGGTGAGCAGTGCGCAGGGGGGTTTGGATGCCCTGGAGAGAGACAGGCGGGTTCGGTTTTTCGGTACCGCCGCGGGCACACGCCCCCATCGCCGCCCCCTTCGCCGCTCCTCCAGTCCACGCGTCCAATTGAACGCGCGCGCGCGCCCGACACTTGGTTGGCCGGGCGACAAAGATGCAATTGGAAACCCTTGCCGCGCGCGCGGGGCCGGAGGGGCGGCGCGGCGGAAGATTCGGGGGCGGCCGAAACAAAAAACCAGAAAACAGGTCGAAGAGGAAAAAGCAATTGGGGAAACTCACCGAGCAGGAGCAGCGCTGAAAGAAGGAAGCGAGCCATGGGTGTGATTGGTTTTTTTTTCTTGCAGGGTTGGGTTGGGGGGGGGGAGGGGGAAAGAGAGGAGGAGGAGAGGAATGATGAGCGCTGATGGCGGCTCAGGGGCTCCCTTAACAGGACGGAGGGCGCCGGGGCGGCCGCCGGGCATGCGCCGGCGCGGCCGCCGGGGCGTCGTCGTGCGAGGGTCACCAATGAAGGCGCCTTGCGTATCGTGTTTGCTTGAGACGCGTGCGATTTTCGTTAAACCCAAAACCGTGAAGCGCAGCAGTACTACGGGCGAGCGCCATCACCCCTCACTGCGGCGGCGACGACACCTTGAAGCGACCCTTTGTCGTCGTCGCCGCCGCCGCAGCCGCCGCCGCCTCGCGCGGCGTCGTCGCAGCGTCGTCGCGCACGGCAGCCGCCACTAGACCCCCCTTGACCTCCTCCTCCTCCTCCTCCCCGCCGACCACGTCGCCGCGGAAGCCGACGCGCCGCCCGCCCGCGGCGCGCGCGGGGGCAGGGGGTCCCGCGGCCGCCTCCGCGGCGCGCTCCTGCTGCGCGGCGGCCACGGCGGCCGCGCGCTGCGCGCCGGCCCAGTCGCGCCGCAGGAGGTCGGGGCTGCTGAGGCTGCGGCGGCGGGTCAACAGGCTCAAGGGGCAGAGGCGCCACCGCCGCCGCCGCCGCCCGGCTGGAGCCCCGCCCCATCGCCGGCCACCGCCGCGGCGTCGCCGCCCTCGATGCGCGCGCCCTCCCAGACCGTGAATCGGCCGTGGCGGCGCGTCGGGGGGGGCGGCGGCGGGGGCGGGGGCGCCGCAAGAGGCGCCGGCGCGGCGCCCGGGCCGCGGCGGCCGCTGCTCTCGCTGGGCGGCGGGGCGTGCGGCCCGGCGTCCTCCTCCTCCCCCTCGCTGCTGCCGCTGTGGTCACGCGGCGGAGAGGGGCTCGGCGCGCGCGTCGACGGGGCCGCGCTCGGGCCGCCCGGGGTCGTCGCCTCCCCGCCGCCGCCGCCGCCGCCGCCGCCGCCGAGCAGCACGACGACGGGCTCACCGCCGCCGCCGGGGCCGCCACCAGAGGCCGCGACGACGGCCGCGACGACGGCGGGCGGGGGTTTGTGGGCCGCTGCGCCGCCTGCATGGCCTCCTGCCTCGCCCTCCGCGCCCTCCTCCTCCCCCTCGAGCACGCACGAAAAGTCCCAGTTGGCCACGTCGGACGCGTAGTTGTCCATCGACCGCTGCCGGTCCAGGCGCAGCTGCTGCTGCTGGTTCTGCTGCTGCTGCTGGTTTTGCTGGGGCGGCGCCGGCAGCCCCCCCCCACCCCCCGCCCCCGCCGCGGACGGCGCCGCCGAGCCCCTGTTGACGCCGAGGCCGCCCGCGCCGAAGCCGCCCCCGGGCGCCCCGCGCCCCGGGCCCCGAAGGCCCGCGCGGATCTCGCGCACGCGCTCGGGCAAGGGCGGCAAGGGTGCGAGGAGGTGCCGCCTCACGTAGGCATCGTCGCGCGCCTTGCGCGCGAACCAGCGGTGCCTTAGGAGCTGCGCGGCCGTGGGTCGGCGCAGGGGGTCCTTCTGCAGGCACAGCGCGACGACCTCGCGCATCGCGCGGGAGAAGCGGCGCTCGTCGCCCTCGCCGCCGCCGCCGCCGCCGCCGCCGCCCCCGCCGCTGCCGGGAGGCGAGGCGGCCGCCGTCTCCTCCAGCTGCGGCGGGGGCCCCTGCAGCGTGAGCAGCAGGACCTTGAGCGGCGGCAGGTGGGCAAAGGGCGCGTGGCCGTTGGCGAGCTTGGTGTTGTTTGTTTGTTTGTTGTTGTTGTTGTTGTTTGGCGGGGGAGGGGGGCGGGCGTCGGTTAGCCAGGGGGGGGGGAGAGCGAGCGAGCGGGGCGAAATCGGCGGGGCGCCGCAACTGAGAAAACAAAAAGCAGCACCACCGTCGTCTCACCTCGAGCAGCGTGATGCCGAACGACCAGATGTCGGCGCTGGTGCCGTACCCCCTCTCGGCCTGCTCCATCACCTCGGGCGCCATCCAGCACGGCGTCCCGGCGAACGTGTTGCGGGGGCCCGCCGCGCTGCCCCACGAGCCGCCAGCCCCCCCGCCCCCGCCCCTGCCCCCACCCCCGCCCGCCGGGGCCACGCTCGCGACCACCCCAAAGTCCCCCAGGCGCGCGCGGCCACTCGACGCCAACAATATATTTCCCGCTTTGACGTCCCGGTGGATCCCCCCGTGCGCGTGGACGTACGCGAGGGCGCGGAGGACGCCCAGCGCGACCGTCGCCACAAGGGTCTCCTCCAACCCCCTCGGGTGGGCAAACCGCATGACGTGGGCGAGCGACCCGCCGGACATGTAGGGGGTGACGAGCCAGAGCTCGGGCCCGTGGAGGAAGCTCACGAGGAGGGGGAGGACGTTGGGGTGGTGGTAGGCCGCCTGGGTGGACGCCTCGCGCACGACGGCGGCGAGGGGGCCGTCGTCGTCGCCGCCGCCGCCGCCGTTGCCGTTTTGCCGCGAGCCTATGCCGCCCCCTCCTCCGCCTCCTCCTGCTCCTTGCCCCTGCAGCAGGTCGTCCAGGTCGACCACCTTGACCGACACCTCCCGCCCGCCCATGGCCAGGCACCGCGCCCGGTACACCACCGCGCTCGCGCCGCGCCCGCACTCGTCCAGCAGCTCGTACGCGCTCGCATCGGCCGGCCACCGCGAGCTCGGCAGCGCGGCGAGCTCGTCGGCCTCGTCGGGCTTCAATCCTGGCGGACAAATGAGGTTGCTGATGGCCGCGGCGCTGTCGCCGCCGCCACCGCCGCCGTGGCCGCCCGGGTGGAGGAGGGCCGAGGTGATGCGCGCGACCATGGCCTCCGGGTGCAGGCCGTGGTGGGGGTGTTGTTGCGGCAGCGGCGGCGGCAAGGGGGCCGGCGGCGCCGTCGGGCGGGCGAGCCCGACGGCCGCGGCGCTCAGCGGCCGCAGCGCTTGCTGCTGCTGCGCGGCCGGGGCGGACGCGCCCGCGAAGCTGGTCCCGTCCGACAGAGGAGGGGCGGCGGGGGTTTGAGGGGGCGGGCGGCCGAAGCGGTGCAGCGCGGCAGAGAGCATGTTGCCGAGCGACTTGGAGGGGCGCAGCGGGGGGTGGTGTTTGGGAGCGGAAGGTGGTGGCGGCGGCGGCGGCGGCTCGGTGCCGCCGACGGCGACACCGCCGTTGCTGCTGCTGTTCCCGCCGCCTGCGCCTCCTGCGCCTCCACCTCCGTTCATCGGCAATGAGTCAGGGGTCTTCGGGGCCAGCAGGGGATTTGGTTTGGCGAGCCCCTCGGCCCCTCCCCGCCCTCCTCCGCGGGCCGAACCGGTTTCGGAGGAGGGGAGGAGGGGGAAGAGAGAGAGAGAGGCAAAGAGGCCTCTGGCCCGCGCTCTCCGCCTCGCGCGCCGAGGCAATCGGGCGCGATGGGCCCGCCGCGCGCTTCAGGTGACTATGAGCAGTAGTACCGACCGGGGAAGGGGCGATGCGGGGCCAGGCGCGCGCGCGCGGAGATGCGGTTGGTGGTCGAGGGGGGAGGGGGAAGTGCTTCCGTCGAAAGTCCGTCCGTTCGATGGAGAGGAGCGAGCTCTAGAAGTGGATTGTTGTTGGAAACCAGGGTTGGAGGTGTCGGTGGTGTTGTGTTCTTCTTGTTCGGGCAACTGTGCGTGGGAGCGGGTGCGCGCGGTCGAGGGGAAGACAAGAAGGAGAGGAAGGGCGGTGCGGCGGCGTGCCGCGCGCGATGGCCGGGGGCGGCGGCGTCGCCGGCGTCGCTGCTCGTTCTTCTGCTACTTGTCGCCCCTTGGGGACGGATGGCTCTAGAAGCTCGAAGACACAGACACAGACACACACACATCATCATCATCATCATCAGCCGATCCTCGCTCCCCAAGCGAACCCCCCCCCCCCCACACACACACACTCTCCGGCGCGCGTCGTCGTCTCGCTCCTCCTCTTGCCCCCTCTCCGCCTCTCCGCAAACACAACCCCGGGCCGCACGCACAACTCCTAGCCCCGGGGCGGGGCGCGCAGGGCGGCCCTTGCGCGCGCGCGCCTGGTTCTGGACGGTGGCGGTGGCGGCGGCGGGCCGCGCGCGCGCCTGAAGAAGGAGAGAGAGAGGAGCAGCACACCCCAAACGCCAAGCAACCATGTTTTACGCCATGAACCTGGTCCAGACGCTGGACCTCGAGCCGGTGCACTTTGGGCCCAACATGCGGCAGATGATCCGCAAGCGCCTGGTCGAGCGGGTGAGCTCTACCTGCTGTACCGCGCTTGCCGCCGCCGCTGCGCGCCGCGCCGCCGAGCCGCGAGCGCCCAACCCCCCCCAGGAAAACAACGCTCACGCCCTATGCCCCTCCTCCCCCCCAACCCAAAAAAACACCTCCAGGTCGAGGGCGCCTGCAACGGCAAGTACGGCTACGTCGTCTCCGTCATTGCCGTCCACGACGTCGGCCGCGGCAAGCTGCGCGATGACGGCTCGGGGCTGGCCACTTTTCGCGTCGAGTACCAGGCGCTGACGGTGCGCCCCTTCCGCGGCGAGGTGGTCGACGCCGTCGTGACGTCCGTCAACAAGATGGGCTTTTTCGCCGAGGCCGGGCCCTTGCAGCTGTTCTGCTCATCGCACCTGGTCCCCGAGGACCTCGAGTTTTCGGCGGCGGGCGACGCCGCGTTTGTGTCGGCCGACGGGGCGACACGCGTCGAGCCTGACTCGGAGGTGCGGCTGCGGATCGTGGGGGTGCGCACGGACGCGTCGGAGATCTTCGCGATCGCGACGATGAAGGACGACTTTCTGGGGGTGTTGAGTTGAGTTGAGTTGAGTGGGGGCTTTGGGTTGGGTGGTCGGCCGATTGGCGGCGCCGCCCGATAAAGACAGTGAACTCCCACTCTCGCGCCTCGAACGAATGCTTCTCTCTCTCTTTCTTGCAAACACGCAACGCCCGCTCTCTGCACCTGTCTTTCGCTCTCTCTCTCTCTCGTCGTCAGCGCCTGCGTCCCTAGACAACTCGAGCGATCGTCCTCGCTGTTTCCCCCATGCCGGTGAGCAGCAGTTGATTGCGCTTCCTCGCCACTTTTCTTTGACGCGCGCGCGCCGCGCCGAGTGGAGCGCGACCCCGGGATGCCCATTGAGAATAGATGCGCGCGCGCGCGCACGGCGGATCCGTCGCGCTCAAAAGCAAAGCGGAAGGGTGGGGGGCGAAAGCGTCTCGGCAAAATCTCACCTCTCCTCCTCGACCAACCTCCTCACGCAGACGCAGGCGCCCTCCTCCTCTTCCTCGCTGGTCGGCACGCGCTGGGCCGCGGCATCCATGTTGCCCAGGCCAGCGCCCCCCCCGCTGCGCCCGCGGCTTTTGGCCGCCGCGCGGCCGCTCCCGCCCCGCGCGGGCAAGGGCGACGGCCGCGGCACGACCGGCAGCGGCGCGCTCGACGGTGCGTCGCTCAGTTCGGGTTTGACTGTCTGTCCGTCCCTGGACGAGAGATATTCTCCCTCCCATCCCCTGACGCCCTCACTCCCTCCTTGAGCCCCACAACCCAAACAAAACCAACTAAAACAACAAAAAAGACGCCCTCAAGGTCGGCGGGGGATTGGTCGACGCGGCCGCCGACCTCGTGCCGTCCTCGGTGCCGCGGCCCGTGGCCAAGGCCGGGGTGGCGCTCGCTGGGGCCGGCGTGGCGTTCTGGCTGCTGCAAAAGGTGGTGTCGACGGTAATCACGCTGGCGGTCGTCGGGGCGGGGCTGTACTTTTACCTGGGGCGGTCTTCGGAGGAGGGAGAATCGTCGTCGTCGTCCTCGCGCCGGAACAACAGCGGCAACGACGACGACGACGACGACGGCGACGACCCGCTGGCCGAGGCGCGCCGCATCATGTCCAAGTACACCAAGTAGACGAAAGGACGACGACGCGCGCGCTCTCTCACGACAGTTGTAAGCAAAAAACACGCGGAGGCTGGCTTGCGCAGCCGGCGAGTCGCGCCCTTGGCGGCTGGCGAGCGAGCGCGTCGCAGCTGCGCAGCGCAGCGGCGGAGCAAAGAAAGCCGCCGCGCCGCCCCCACCTCTCTCTCGCTTCACACACGCCTCTTCTCGACCACACAGCGCCCGACACACACCCACGCCCAGTCTATCCCCCCGACCACCACATCACACCCCTCTCGCTCTCTCTCCCCGCACGCAAACGCAAGAATTTAGAGGAGAGCCAGAGGAGAGACACGACCTCAAAACTCGCGCCCTCCCCAGCCCCGCTCTTTCCCCTCGGCCCCGCCGCCCCCCGAATCCAGCCGACCCCGGGTGCGCACGCTAGGCTTCGGCGGCCGCCTGGATTGTCGGCCGGAGGTCACTTTCGCGCCCGGAACGGCCGCGAACGCCGGCGCGGGAGGCAAAACCGCATAAAAGCAGCGAACGCACACTCTTCCGCCTCTCTCTCTCGCGCGCGCACGCAAAGGGCGACAGACCTCCGCCCGCCCCCGAGCGACACGCGGGCGGGGCGCAGCGCGGGCCCATCTCCGCGCGCGCCGCCTCGGCCTCATTGGCGCCGGCGAGCATGCTGTCGGCCGCGTTTGGAGGAGCAGGAGCAGGAGGAGGAGCCAAGGGCAGGGCCTCGCTCGAGGGCGACGAGCTGCTCTTCGGCGAGGACCCCCTCGACGACGACGGCGGGCGGCCCAATGGCGGCGCGTCGACCGACTCGGACGAGGTGGAGGATGAGGACGGCGGCGGCAACAACCACGGAGGGCACCGCGGCGGCCAGCCCGGGCGGGACGGCCCGGCCGCCGCCATGCAACAGCAGCCGCCGCCGCCGCAGCAGCAGCAGCAGCGCCCCCCCGGCGGCGGCGGCGGCGCCCTCGGCGCCGCGCTGGCCGCGCCCCCGCGCCCGCCTCGTCACCCGCGGGGGGCCGACGAGTCCGAGAGCGCCGACAGCACCACCCTGCGCGCGGGGACATCGCTGATGGCCGCGATGTCGCCCCCCGTCGACATCCACGCGGGAGCGGCGGCGGCGGCGGCGGCTGGGGGCGGCGGCTTCGCGGCGCCGCAGATGCCGATGCCGATGCCGATGCCGATGCCTATGTTTGGCGCGGCAGCGGCAGGGGGCGGGCCCGGGCGGCCCGTGGCCGCGAGCATGCCCGCGCGGTACGGCGCCCACCTGATGGGCACGTCCGCGCCGATCGCGATCCGGCCCCGCTGGGCGCCGCCTATGCCCGCCGCGCCGGCCGCCGCTGACGGTGCCGCCCCCGCGGCCGCCGACGACGGCGCGGCCGCCGCCCTCCCCGCCGCCGCCGCTTTCCGACCCCACGAGCTGCTCGCCATGGAGGGCGGCCTCGTGGCCGATCCCCCGGACGACGAGGCGGCCGAGGGCGACGAGGCGGCCGGGGGGGCTGCACCATCGGCCGCGGGCCCGGGCCTAGTGGTCGGCGGCGGCGGCGGATTTTCCGTGACGGGCGCGTCGCCCGCCGCGGGCTCGAGGCGCACGGAGCGCCTCCGCGCGCGCAACGCCATCCTAAAGTCGACGGGCTTCCTGGAGCCGACGGCCGGGGGGCGCCCGCCGGGCATCGCGGCGCTCTCGGCGGGCCTGGACGACGCGGAGGCCGCGGCGGCGGCGGCGGGCGGGGCGGCGACGGCGCCGCGGCCGTTTGCGCTGCAGACGGTCGGCAGCGGCGGCGGCGGCGGCGCGGGCTTGCCCCCGCTGCCCGGCGCCGTCGCGTCGTCGCTGCCCGTCGGCGCGGGCATGCGGCTGCCGGCCCACTACGCGGCCGCGGCCCCAGCGGCCCCAGCGGCGGCCACCCCCGTCCAGCCCTCGGGCCTCACGGCCGCCCTGACGACCATCGGAGAGGCAGCATGAGGCGGGGGGGGGGAGCAGAGCCCCCCCCGTCGCTCGCTCCCGCCGCCTCCTCTTTTTGCTTTTTGCTTTTTTTGTTTTCTCTCCGACCCCCTTCCCCGGCGGCCTATCCGCGGGTCCCCTGACGCACCGCACCGCACACAGCATGGGGGCAGGCCCGTTGTTGAAGGCGCCATCGCGCCTTCCGCCCAATGCGCCCCAACCCCCTCCTCTTTTTCTCGTCCCCTCCCGCGCGGGCCCCCCGCCCCGCCAAAAAAAAGCAAAAAAAGACGCGCGCCCCTCGCTCCCTCCCTTTTTTGACATTCGCGTTGTATGTCGATTCTTTCTTGTCGTCGTTGTCGTGTGGAACGTCCACCCCCTCTTTTTTGTAAGAAGACCATCGCATTCGCCTCCATTTCGAACGGCTTGGCGGGCGGGACAGCCGCCCTCGTCGCCGTTTGAGTGCGCGTGCGTGCGCCGCTTCCCTTTCCGAAACACAAGCACGCCACCACCACCACCATGGTACGTTCGCCGCCGACTGCTGCGACGTGATCTGGCGGCCTGAGGTGGCGGTCGCGGACATCTGGTGGACGATGGACAGGTGGTGAGAGGCGCGGCTTTTTTGTGTGTGTTTGGGGAGATCCGAGAGGCGCGGTTTTTTGCAAGCAGGAGAACGAAGGCAAGGGACGACTGTAAACAACGAGCCAGCTGGGTGTTTTACACGCGCCTTTTGTTAAGGCCGACCACAAAAAAGGGGCAAGGAACGCCCCGGCGGCGAGAGGTCGAAAAAGAGAGAGGGACCGACGGCTGAGCGAGCGAGCGAGCGTGCGCGTGATCGGGCCGAAACCCACCAACTTCCAACCACCTCCCTCTCAGCAGCACGAGCTCGCCCGTGCCCCCCCTCCGCCCTGCCCGGGCGCCCCCGGGTTGATCGTCGCCGGCCCCTGTCCACCCTGTCCCGCCCCGTCCCCCGCCCCGTACCCGACCTTGATGCCGTACGACTCGTTCGACACGTCGAAGCACCCCTCTTTGACCTTCCTGTGGATCTCCCGCGCCGTGTCCAGGAACGCCTCCTCGACGTTGTGGGCCGTGCGCGCGCTCGTCTCCAGAAAGACGAGGCCGTGCTCTTTGGCGAACGCTTCGCCCTCCTCGGGCGTGACCTGGCGCCGGTGCGACAGGTCCGACTTGTTGCCGATCAGCATGATTGTCATCTGCGGGTTGGCGTGCTGCCGCGCGTCCTCCAACCAAGAGGCGAGGTGCGCGAACGTCTCGCGGCGCGTCACGTCGTACACAAGCAAAGCCCCGGCCGCTCCGCGGTAGTAGGAGCGGGTGATCGACCGGAACGACTCCTGACCGGCCGTGTCCCAGATCTGCAATTTCACCTGCTTGCCGTCGATCGAGACCATGCGCGCGCCGAACTCGACGCCGATCGTCAGGTCGTGCACGGGCTGGAAGCGCTTGTCCGTGAACTGGAGGAGGAGGCACGACTTGCCCACGCCCGTGTCGCCGATGATAATGTACTTGAAGAGGTAGCTGTGTTGGTTTGGTTTTGGGGGTTGGGTTGGGGTTGATTTTTTGGGGGGGGTTGTTGAGTTGAGTTGAGCGGCGGCGCATGGGGCGGGAACAACGGCGTCGGCGTCGGCGCGCGCGCTGGCGTCGGCGTTCCAGCGTCGGCGGCATCCGTCGTGCAAGGGACGCGATGTCCGCATCTGCTTCGCGACGTCAACTCACGCGTACGACATGGTTGCGGCGCGACCCTCCCGCTTGTCCGGGATGCGCGTCGGGCGCGAAGAGGAGGGGAGAGGTCTCGGGGGGGGGAGGAGTGCGTGCGTGCGTGTCCCTCTCTCTCTCTCCCGAGTCGCGTCGCGCGCGCCTCTCTCTCTGTGGAAGGCGGGAGCGCGCGCGATCGCGGCGGCCGGCCGGCGAGGGGAAGGCGGCGGCGACGGGCGCGCGGGGCGCACAGGGAAAAGAGAGAGAGAAGGACGGTGGTTGCTCTCTCTCGCTTCTTCTCTTCTTTCGTTCCGCGCTTGGTTGCTGTTGTTGTTGGTGTTGTGGTGGTGGTGTCGCTGGGTTTGAGCGCGCGCGCGTGTGTGTTTGTGTGTGTGCTGTGTCTGTGTCTGTGGCTCCTCCAACGGCCCACGCAGCGAGCCCCTCAAGTCTCGCGAGATAGCGCGACCGCCGACTCGGCGGCGCCGCTTCGCGCCGTCGCCGATCGCGGGTGACGCGCCGCCGCCGTCCCCCTCTTCTTCCCCGCACGCGCGCGCGCGCCGCCCCCCCCCCCTCTTCCCACCACACCCACTACCACGAGCAGCATCAGGCGCGCACGCTCCCAGTGGTCACGATCACGCACCCCTTCTGCCCTCTCCTCAACGTCTCAACTCCCTTGTCGGAAGAGGAGGAGGAACCCAACTCAACCCACCACCCTTCAAATGGCGCCCAAGCGCAAGGCCCCCGAGGCCGCGCCCAAGGCGCGCAAGGCGCCGGCCGCGGCGGCCAAGCCCAAGGCGGCCAAGCCCAAGGCGGCGGCGAAAAAGCCGGCGGCGGCGGCGGCCGCGCGCGCGCGGGCCACCACCAAGGCCACCCCCCCCACCCCCAAGCCCGCAGCCTCCAAACCCAAACCAAAAGCGCCCGCCCTGAAATCGACGCCCAAGGCGCCCGCGCGCAAGCCGGCGGCGGCGCCCAAGGCGAAGAAGCCCGCGGCCGCCGCCGCCAAGGCCAAGGCCAAGGCGGTGGCGCCCAAGACCAAGACGACGGCGAAGAAGCCCGCCGCCGCCGCCGCCCCGAAGCGCGCCGCCGCCGCGCCCGCCAAGAAGAAGCCCGCCGCCGCCGCCAAGAAACCCACCACCCCCGCTGCGGCGGCCCTCGACTGCTTCACGTTCGGCAGCAACCCCTTCGGCGCCCTGGGACTGGGCGAGGACGTCGTCGAGAAGTTCCGCCCGGCCCACGTCCCGTTGCCGTCGACCTCGTCGTGCGTCCAGGTGGCGTGCGGGGGGATGCACACGCTCGCGCTGAGCGCCGACGGCCGCGTCTTTTCGTGGGGCGTCAACGACGAGGGCGCGCTGGGGCGCCCCACAGCCGGCTCGGCCTGGGAGGGCGGCGGCGGCGGCGGCAAGGAGGGCGGCGGCAAGAAGGGCGACCCGTACGTGCCCGGGGAGGTCAAGCTGCCGCAGCAGGGGGCGGCGGCGAGCAAGGTGGTGGCGGTGGCCGCGGGCGACGGCGTGTCGTTTGCGCTGACGGCGCGGGGGGACGTGTACGGGTGGGGCTGCTTCAAGGACGACGCGAGCGGGGCGAGCGGCTTCTCGGCCGCGGCCAAGGTGCAGCGGCTGCCGGCGCTGGTCTACTCGGCGTCCGAGGGGGCGGTCGGGGGAGGCGAGGCGGCCGCAGGAGCCGGCGGCAAGAGCAACAAGGCTGCCGCCGCCGCGCCGCCCCCGGCGAAAAAGCAGCGCAAGGGCGACGCCGCCGCCGGCGCCTCCTCGTCCTCCTCCCACTCCCCCAAAACCAACCTGGGCCCCGTCGTCAAGGTGGCCTGCGGCGCGCGCCACGTCGCCCTCCTCACGCGCGGCGGCGACGTCCTCACCTTTGGCATGGCCGGGCAGGGCCAGCTCGGGCGCGTCAAGCCATTCGACCACGCCAGCTCGGCCCCTCCCCTCGCCGCCCTCCTCACGCCCGCGCCCGTCGCCCTCCCGGCCTCGCTCCTCGCCGCAAGCAAAACCGACCCCGTTGTCGACGTCTCGTGCGGCCTCTACGCCACCTACGCCGTCACGAAGCAGGGGCGCGTCGCCGCCTGGGGGCTCAACAACGCCGGGCAGCTCGCCCTACCCCCGCCCGCGGCCAGCGCGCAGGGCGCGGAGCAGTTCGTTTGGCTCCCAAAAGCCGTCGCCGCTTTCGGCCCCGGCACCAAAGCCGGCCCCGTGGCCGCCATCGCGGGCGGGGAGCACCACGCCCTCGCGCTCACCAAGGCCGGCGGAAAGGTCTTGGCGTTCGGGAGCCCCACGTACGGCATGCTCGGCAGGTCCGACGTGGACGCCGGCGCGGGCGGGGCGGCCAAGCACCCGGAGCCGAAAGAGGTGGACGGAGCGGCCGACGGCCTCGCGGGCGAGCCCGGCGGCGCCGTCGCCGTGGCGGCGGGCACCAACGTGAGCGCGTGCGTGACGGCCTCGGGTAACCTGTACCTCTGGGGCAGCAACGTGAGCGGGCAGATGGCGAAAGGGACCGACGACGACGACTGCGAGCGGCCCGCGCGCATGCGGCGCGCCAAGACGTTTGGCCAGCGGCGCGTGGTCGGCGTCGCGTTTGGCGGGCAGCACGCGGCGCTGCTGGCGGGACCTGAGGACGACGGCGGCGAGGACGGCGCCCCCGGGGTGCTGTCGCCCGCTTGATCGATCGGATCGATGGATGCATGTGTTTTTCTGTGCCTCGGGTTTTTGGATCGTGGGGATTGGAGAGTGTGAGATCTAGATGAGAGAGAGAGAGTCTGTGTCATCAGAACCCCCCAAAAAGAAACCGGCTGGTTTGGCGGAGGGCGGCGGGCGGGGCGACGATGCGGCGGCGATGTCGCTCGCTCGCCGCCCCCCCCTCCACAAGACCCCCCTTTCGCCCCCCGCCCCGCCACGCGTCACAACGCTTCTCAGCAATCCCAAAATCCACGCCCACTGCATCCCACTCGCACACAGCTTTCCATCGCGCGCGCACTCCCGCGCCAGTACCCCAGCGAAAGAGCCGAGCCGGCGTCTCGGAAAAAAAAAGGACTTCGTCCTCTTCAGCTCCTCCTCTCCTCCTCTCCTCCCCGCAAATCCGCCATGGACAAGCCCACCACCGAGGGCGCGGCCGGGGCCGAGGCCAAGAAGCCCGAGCACCACCACTACGCCGCTCCGGAGGTGAGTCGATCAGAGGACGGCTCCACCAGGAGCGCGCGCGACGCGACCTCGCTCGCTCGCGCCCTGCCGCGGCGCCCCGCCCGTCGACTCCTCACCCCCCGCCCCCCCTCACACAACCCCCAACCAAAAAATTCAGGTCGAGGAGCGCGAGGTCCACGAGTACGAGGGCGAGGGCGTGGGCCGCCGCGAGAGCCTGCGCCCCGACCAGCCCGCGGCCGCCACCAAGGCCCAGGAGGAGGCGGAGGGCGCCAAGGGCGCCGAGCCGGCCGCCAAGTGAGAAGCCAAAGCGGCGCCTCATCCCCCCGCCTTCTGTTCCCGCCCCCGCCGCCCATCCTAATGCCCCGCCGCAAGCCACTCCGCACCCCATCACTCCGCGCGCGCGCACACGCACACGCACATACGCCCCTGCCCCCTTTGGAAACCAATCCACCGACGCCTTGCATTTTGTAAAAAGCACGAGAGTTGCCACCGTCGCGCCGCTCGCCGCCGTCTCTCCGCCTCTACTTCCCCCGTCGTCGCTCCTCCTCTCCCTTCACCCCCAAACGTGCCAAAGCAGCAGGCCCGTCACCAGCGTCACCCCGGCCATCCCCCCGTACACGATCATCGCGTCCCCGCGCTGCCGCCGCTCCGCCAGCCGCAGCAGCGACTCCCCCAAGCCCGCCCCGTTTGCCAGGTCGAGCAAGCGCCGCTGCGCGCGCTTGATCGTCTCGCGGCTCGACTGCATGGTCGCCAGGATCCCGCCCCCCTGGTCGAGCATGTCGGCCACCGCCCTCCGCGACCGCCCCACGCTCGACAGCGCCTCGGCGTCAGCGTCGGCCTCGACGCGGGCGGCCCTGCCGGCCTCGGCGTGGCCCAGCAGCTCGGCGCGGTCGGCCGCCTCGCGGCGGCGCGCGGCCTCGCGGCCGCCGAACCGGTCGACGGCGAGGGCCAGGGCGTCGCACTCCTCGGCGACCGACTCGACGCGCGCGCCCCACACGTCGCGCTTGGACGCTGTGGCGGGCTGGCGGGCGAGGGCCATGCGCCACGTGGCGTCGAGCTGGCGCGACGTGGCGCGCAGCTCCTGGAGCTTGCGCTGCAGGTCACGGGCGAGCGCCTCGGCCGGGGCGGTTTGTTGCTGCTGCTGTTGGCCGTTGGCGCCGCCGCCGCCGCTTATTCCTCCTCCTCCTCCTATCCTGTTGCCGTAGCCCCCTCCTTGCTGCTGCTGCTCGAGGGTCTCGAGGCGCTCGACGCCCGTGCGGAGCGCGAGCACCAGGCGCGTCGCCTGCGCGTGCAGCGCGGCGACGTCGGCCATGGTTGGTGCTCGGTTCTGCGTGCGGGGGTTGAGCGCCGACGCAACGCCGCTGATGCGACGCGCGCGCGGCGGCGCTTGCTGTTTCTCCTCCGCTGCCCTCCTTTCGCCGAGCCCTGGCTGCTTCAGGGGGAGGTTGTGTGTGCGCTCCCGGCGCGCGGTGATCAAGGGTCGCTTCTTCAATTGGGGGGATCCGCCTGAGGCCGAGGGCCCGCGGGCGGAAGAGGAGACAGAGTGTTGTTCGTTTGAAGCGGGTTTGGTTTTTGGAGAAGGTGTTGCTGTCGCGTCCGTGTTTCAGGAAGTGAGAGTGAGAGGAACGGGGTCGCGTCGATGGGGGGCGGGAGGTCGAGAGATGGGGTTTTGTGTGTGTGAGTCGCGCGAGAAGAGAGAGAGGAAGCTTTCTTGAGCGTCG
Source organism: Mychonastes homosphaera (assembly GCA_009193075.1). Lineage (NCBI taxonomy): Eukaryota > Viridiplantae > Chlorophyta > Chlorophyceae > Sphaeropleales > Mychonastaceae > Mychonastes > Mychonastes homosphaera. The sequence continues at coordinate 244,242 of VXJC01000002.1, read as the reverse complement.
GCGTCGGCGGGGGCAAAGGGCGCGGCGGCGGCGGCAACGCGGGGCGTCGAGCGAGAGAAGCCGATTTGGGAGGAGGGGTGTGGGCGTGCATGACGATCGAGTATGATGAGGGTCTCGAGTGGGCAACGACGTGTCCGCTGAAGGAGACCAGACGATCCGATGCCGGTCCTTCTTGAGCAGAGGCCCTCCACAGCAGCCCGTAGGCGACGCTTTCGCGCGCGCGCTGCGATGGCGCCGCGATGCGTCGACGCAGCGCCGTCGCAACCCCCGGCCCCCGCATCGACGAACAAGGGCCCAGTACTTGGTGCAAAAGGGCTCGCGCGGGGTTAAATTGCCCTAGATTCGTCTTTGGGCGGGCCGAGGGGGCGCGCACGCGCCAGGTTGGGCGGCCGCGGGCGTTCGGTTTTTTGGTGGGGGTTGGGGTGAGGGGTCGTCCTCTCCCCCCCTCCTCAAAGAGACGCGTCCACTTGCCCCCAACGCCCGCACCTCCCAAAACCCCGCACACAATCCACCCTTGTGCTGCACGCACCCAAAGCGCCCCCACCCACCCACCCCGCAGCCCCGTTCCGGCCACGCACACCCTTCTCCCAGCGAAGGCGGCTCCTCCACACACAGACACACGAAGAGGAGAGCTCTTCTGCGCCTCTTGCCCCTCACCGCCCACGCCCACCACCACTCAGCAGGCAGCCCCGCCCCGCCGAGGCTCTTGCGCGCGTGTTCACAGGGCCGACCATAGGCCCATCCTTGTTCAGCAGCAGCAGCAGCAGCAAGCACTAGCAGCAGCAAGCAGCGGCCAAAGGACGACGACGACGATGCAGGGCAAGACGCTCCTCCTCCAGGGGGGCGAGCGGGGGGTGCTGCGCGCCCGCGCGCGCGCGCCCCTGCGCCCCTCGGCGCACCGCCCGATCGCCCGCCCCGCCGGCCTCCTCCTGCGCACCCGGTGAGCATCCGACCCTTTCTTTTGCGCGCCTGTGCCGCGTGCGATTCCTCGGGATTTGAGACGGGGGCGAGAGAGAGGGGAGAGGAGGGGAGAGCGCCTGCTTGCACCCACCAGAATCTGTGCTCCTCTTGCTCTCTCTTGCGCCCGCCTCCACCCTCTTACCCCCCTCTTTCCACCGCTGACCCTATCCCCGCGCCTGCCTCGCCCGCACCGCCTCCCCGTCCACTCACGCAACCACGCAATCATCCCCCCCCCCGCCCCCATCCCCAACCCCCAAAACGCCATCGCAGCGTCGCCGAGGTCGCCGTCGCGCCGCCCGCGCCCGCCGCCGAGGCCGCCGACGGCGAGGCCGCCCCCGCCCCCGAGGCCGTCGTCGCCGCCCCCTCGCGCCCCGTCGAGGTCGCCGACCCCAACGCCCCCCGCGACGAGATCCTCGCCGAGGCCCGCGCCACCGCCAAGGGTCACGCCCCGGCCACCGCCGCCGCCCTGGCCTCCCTCACGCCCTCGCAGTCGTACAGCGAGCACTACGACCGCCTCTTCGGCGCCGGGCGCGACACGCTGCCCATCAAGACGCCCATCCCGAAGCCGTCGCGCCGCGCGCAGCTGTCGGCGCCCGACGCCAAGCCCATCGCGCTCTCGGACGTGGGGGTTACGAAAAAAGTCAACCTGTTTTTCGGGCGGTCGTGGAACTCGACGGACGCCGTCTACGTGGCGGTCATGGTCGCGTGCCACGGCCTGGCGCTGCTGGCCCCCTTCACTTTTTCGTGGGGCAACGTGGCCCTCTTCATGGGGACCTACTTTTTGACGGGCTGCCTGGGCATCACCCTCTCGTTCCACCGGCAGCTGAGCCACCGGTCGTTCCAGACGCCCAAGTGGCTCGAGTACGCACTGGCCTACTGCGGCGTGCTGGCGGTGCAGGTGGGTTTTGTGGGGCGGGCGTGCGTGTTGAAGTTCCAAGGTGTTTGTTTTTGGTGCGGCGCGCTGCCGCGGCGCTCCCAAAACGCACACCCCGATGCGCGCTCTCGCTCTCTCTCTCACTCTCTACGCACACACTCCCCCCCCCGCTCACCCACCACAACCCTCCACATCCCACAACCCAATCCACCACCCAAAACAACAATACACACAGGGCGACCCCATCGAATGGGTCTCGTCGCACCGCTACCACCACCTCCACACCGACACGCCCCTCGACCCCCACTCGCCCTACGAGGGCTTCTGGTGGTCGCACATGGGCTGGCTCCTCGACAACCGCACCACCCTCGAGCGCGTGCACGACCGCGGCAACGCCAAGGACCTCGAGGACCAGCCCTTCTACCGGTGGGTGCGCGACACGTACGCGTGGCACGTCGCCGCGCAGGCCGCCGTGCTCTTTGCCCTGGGCGGGCTCCCCGCGCTTGTCTGGGGCGGCGCGCTGCGCCTCGTGTGGGTCTACCACATCACGTGGTTCGTCAACTCGGCCGCCCACTGCTGGGGCTCGCAGTCGTACGACACGGGCGACCTCTCGCGCAACAACTGGTGGGTCTCGGCCCTGGCGTTCGGCGAGGGGTGGCACAACAACCACCACGCGTTCGAGTTTTCGGCGCGCCACGGCCTCGAGTGGTGGCAGTTTGACGTCACGTGGGGCGTCATCCGCTTCCTGCAGGTGTTTGGGCTCGCGAAGAACGTCAAGCTGCCCTCGGAGAAGCAGAAGGAGCGGCTGCGCCTGCCGGAGGGGGCGGTGACGGCGGCGTGAGGATTGAGTTTTTTTTTGAGAGGGCGGGGGCGTTGACGGCGGCCGCGCGGCCGCCGCCGCCGCGCTCTCTCTTCCTCATCCTCCTCCCGCTCTCCCTCCGCCCGCCCTGCTTCCTCCCCTCAAGGTGTTGTTGCGCGAAAGATTGCCTCCTTGCGGCCCACACGCGAAGAGGCACAACCACACACACACATGCTCGCTGCTATACATCTGCCGGGGCCGGCGGCGGCGCGGCAAAAGAAGAGAGAAAGGAGAAAAACGAACACCAATCCAACACGGCCCCTCGGCCGCCCCCCCACAACCCCGCGCCTACAACAGCACTGAACCCCCACCCACCCCGCAGAGAGCGAGCGATCCGATCGAGAGAGAGACAGAGAACAGAACCCACACGCACCCCCTTCTCCCCCCCCCACCCCCATTCGGGCGGCGCCCCCGCGTGCGGGCGCGCGCCCTCGGCTGTTCCGGATCGCCGGTCCCCCGCATTCTTGTCGAGGAGAGAGGGGCGGCGATGAAAACCCCAGAAAGAACACGCAAGCACACACACCCTTTTCCCTTTCTTGTCGCGCGCGCGCGCGCGCGGCCGTTGTTGTTGTTGTCGGGCTGCGCCGCCGCGTTTTTTTTAGTGCCGTCTGCTGTCGCCCCCCCCCCCCCCTCCGCTTGCGCCCTTCTCCCCCCCCGCCTGTCTACAAACTCAAATCTTTGTGTAACAAAAAGACGGGAGAGAGCCTAGTCCTTACATATCTGTTTGTTTGTTCGTTCCTGAGCGTGTGCGTCGTTTTTTTGTTTGGTTGGGGTTTGTTTTTTGGGCGGGGGGCATGCAACGGGCGGCGCTAGTCTCTCTCAAAAATGCGTCGTCTTGCTCTTGGTGTGTCGTGTGCGTTCGTGCGCTGATGGTGCGTCGTCGTCATCGTGCTCTCTCTGTCTCTTTCTCTCATTCTGCCGTCGTTCTCGATCCAAAAGGGGGAACAAGAAGATGATAAAAAGCAAACCAGCCCCGCTCACTTGCGCGTTGTCGTCGTCGTCGCCCCGGCCGCAGCCGGCGGAAGCGCCGCCGCCTCGCCCTTGCCCACGCCCGCCGCGGACGCCCCGGCCTTGCCGGCCTCGACCGCGGCCGAGCCCACCTCGCGCGCGCGCTTGCCGGCCCCGCCCCCGCCCACCTTGGCGGCCGTGGCGTCGGCCACCGCCGCGCGCGCGTGCTTGGCCGCGTCGCGCGCGCGCCGCGCGCCGCGGCGCAGCTTGAGGCGCGCGCCCTCGGTGGCGCCGCCGACCGCCTCGCGCAGGCGCTGCTTGTCCTCCTCGGGCGCCAGCGCCCAGGCGGAGCCGGCCAGCACCCCGGCGCCCAAGACGGCCCCGGCCGTGGTGTAGGCGCCCGGGGGCACGTCGCGCCCGAGCACGGCCACCGAGCGCCAGCGGCGGCCGGCAGCGGCCTCCTCGTCCGCCTCGGCCTCGGCCGCCTCGGCGTCGGCCTGGCGGCCCCACCGGCGCTCGGCGCGGCGCGCCGAGCGCGCCGTCGCGCCCGCGGCGTCGGCCGTGGCGCCCGCGCCCTCGGCCGCGCGGCGCGTGACGAGCGACTTGAGCGCCTTCCAGCCGCTAGACGCCAGGTCGCCCGTGGCGCCCGCTGCGCCGCGCACGACGCCCCACGCCTTGCCCGCGCCGGCAAAGCCCGCCGACGCCGCCGCCTCGACCCGCTCCCCGGCGCGGCGCTCTGCGTCGCGCGCGGCGTGCTTGGCGCGCTCGGCGCGCGCGGCGGCCGTCTGCTCGGCCTGGCGGCGCTGGCGCTCGGCGGCCGCGTCGTGGCGGGCGCGCTCGGCCTTCTCCGAGGCCGCGACCTTGCCGGCGGCGGCGAGGCCCGTGACGGCGCCCGTGGCCTGCGCGGCGGCGTCGCCCACCTTGGCGCCGACGGTCGCGGCCTTGTCCGCGGCGTCGTCGGCCGCGCGCACGACCTTGCGCGCGGCGGCGGCGGCCTTGTCCTCGCGGCGGGCGGCGCCCGGCGAGGGGGCCGGGCCGAGCGAGGCACCCGAAGCGGCAGCCGCGGCCGCGGCGCGCTCCATGCCCTCGCGCGCGCGGTCCTGGATCAGGCGGCGCGAGGCCGGGTAGGCGATGAGCGCGCCCAGGGCGATGCCTGCCCACCAGATGGGGTCGTTGTACCAGGCGAGGGGGGCGGGGTTGTTGTTGTCGTTGGGGCCGCCACCGCCCGAGCCGCCGCTGCCGCCGCCGCCGCCGCCCGAGCCGCCAAAGCCGCCGCTGCCGCCGCCGCTCGAGCCGCCCATGCCCGGGCCGCCCGGGCCGCCGAGTCCCGTGCCGGACTTGTCCTCTGTTTTGATGGGGGCATTGGGGGGTTTGGGGGCGGGAGGAGGCGGGGGGGGGGGGGGGGGGGAGAGGTGAGAGTTGGCGTCTTCGGCGGCAGAGGCAGCGGCGAGTGAGAGAGGAGGGGGCGTGCTCTCTCTGACGCGCATCTACATCGACAAGCAGCGACTCACCATTGCCGCGTCCGGGGATGCCCTCGCGGTAGGAGCGCGCGGCGATGGAGGCGCCGCGCGGCCAGGCGTAGGAGGAGGACGAGGAAGGAGAGCCGAGGAGGCGGCGCGGGGGCAGGCGCGGCGCGGCCGACAGCGGCGGCGACGAAAGGGATGCCGACGCCGTCGCCGCGCCCGTCTTGGCGGACGAGGCGTCGCGGCAGCAGCCTCCCGCAGCCGGGAGCGCAGCGCCCGCGCGCGACAGGCCTGCGAGCATCATGGTTGCTTTGCTGTTTTGGGGGGCGCGGGAGGAGGCCGGGGGAAAAAGAGAGAAAGAGGGGGGGGAGCGCCGTTTGCTGCTGCTGACGACGTCGCCCGAGCGGCGGGAAAAAAAAAACCACTGAGTGGGGCGCCCAACTAGGGAGCTTTTGGCAGAGCGCGTGCGTGTGTGTGAGAAAAAACGAGAGCGCCTCGTGTGTGTGTGTGAGAGAGAGAGCGGGCGCTTGCGGGAGGGGGGTCGCGCGAGAAGAGAGGAGAGGAGGAGGGAGGAGGAAGGAGGCCGGCGCGCTCTCCGACGCCGCGCTCGCCGCACCCTCCCGCGCGCCAGGCGCCTAAGACGATAGAACGCGATGGACCCCCTCATCGTTCCGCCGCCCCGTCCTGCTCCACTTATTAGTCTCGCACGCTGACTAGTGCGCATCACATCCCCCTGGACTGACTGAACGCCGCGCGCTTGCTCTGCTTCGAACCTTGTTTCGATCGAATCGAAACGCACGGGTTTTTGTGGTTTGAGAGGGGGGGGAACACGACCCTCCGATATAAAAACGCACGCCCCCCCCAGCTCCTCCCGAACCCGAGCGAATCCGGGCCATCGACCGCCGCCGAGGCCTCGAGCTGCGGATTGCACTTGCCGACTTGGCGCGGTCGGGCGCGGCCGGATCGCCCCTCTGCGGCTCTGACGAAAAAAAGCTCGGCTCGGCGCGCGCCGCTCGAACAACCTCTCGCCCGGCTCTCAACTCTCGGCCGGCGCGCGCGCTTGCCCCCCCCCCCCCCCCCCCGACGACGAACCGCCCCAGCATGGAGGCCGCGGCCGAGCTCGCCGCCATCATCATCTCGGTCGGCCTGCTGCTCGTCGTGCTGGCCATCCTCCCCTGGTGCATGCGCTCGGCCACCAGGCACTACGCCCGCCAGGCCGAGGAGCGGGCCATCGAGGCCGAGTGGGCGCGGCACGGCGGCGGGCGGCGGCCGCGGTCCGGTGGAAGCCGCTACGGCAGCAGCGGCCGCGCGCGCGCGCTGCAGCTGGCCGCGGCTGCCGGGCGGAGCGGCGCGGTGCTGATGCCCGCGGACGCCGAGCTGCGCAAGCGCATCGCGTCCACCGCGCGCCCCTACTCGCCCGGCTGCAGGGCGGCCGCGGCCGTCGCCGCCGCCCACGCCGCCGCCGAGGCAGCGGGCCGCGCGGCCGAGGCCGCCACGGCGGCCGCGGGCATGGCCGCGGCCGCGGCCGCCGCCGCGGTGGCGGCGACAACGACGACGACGACGCCGAAAACGGCGGCGGACCACCACCAAACCGACGACGGCCGCGACCGCGATGGCGGCGACGACACACGCGGCGACGGAGGAGCCGACGCGTCCTCCCCCGCCGAAGGCCTCCCGGCCTCGTGCGACCCGGCCATCGCCGCCGCGCTGGGGGACACCCGCGACCGCTGCGCCGTGTGCATCGACGACTACGAGCAAGGCGACCTGGTGGTCGTCCTGCCCTGCCGCCACGCCTTCCACGCCTTTTGCGTGGAGCAGTGGCTGCTTCGCGACGCCTCGTGCCCCTTTTGCAAGAGCTGCGTCGACCCGGCCGCGCGGGCGCAGAGGCTGAAGGAGCAGCGGGCGCGCGCGAGCGCGGCCATGGCGGTGCTGCGCGCGCAGCAGGAGCAGCAGCAGCGCGGGGGGCGAGGTTGGGGGTGGGGGGCGGCGGCGGCCGCGGGGGCGGCGGCGGCCGCGCTCACACCCGAGGATGAGGAGGCGGAGCGGGCGCGGCGGGCCGAGCTTTGGCGCGAGCGGCGGCGGGCGGCGTTCGAGCTGTGGTTCGGGGACGGGAGCGGCGGCACGTCGGCGCCCGTGATCGAGCAGCCGCCGGCGGTGCTGGCGAGGAGAGCGAGGGAGGCGGCGGCACGGGCGGGCCGGGGGGGGGCGGCAGCGGGAGCGACGGCTCCGGCGACGACGACACGCCGGGAAAGCAGCCTGCCCCCTCCCGCGCTGTCGGTCGTGGAGGAGCGCACCGAGGCGGCCGAAGATGATGATGATGACGACGACGTGGACGAGGAGAGGCGCGTCGACGACGTGGAGAGGCAGCAGGGGCGGCAGCAGCAGCAGCCAGCAGCGGCCTGACTGGCGGTCGATCGCTCGCTCGCTCTCCGCTCGTTCATCCCGTGCGGCGCCGTCGTTCGGCAGCCCCATCACGACATTTGATCGATCCCGTGCGCAGGACGCACCCCCCTCCCCCCCTCTTAATAAGCAATGACACCTGCCTTGTAGTAGTAGTAGTGCCCGGTCGATCCGAACGCAAACACACACGCGCGCGCGAGCGAGCGACGTGTCTGAGCGGTTCGTCCACCATGCCCCTCTCCTCCCTCCCGCCGGACGTCCTCGCCGAGGTCTCCGCGTCCCTGAGCGACCGCGCACTGGCGAGCCTGGCCCTTACCGACCGCTCCCATCGCGACGCTGTTGCCGGCGTCGCCGCGGACGCCGTGTGGTTGCGGCGCGGGGGTTTGTGGCGCCTCGCGCCGCCGCCGCCGGCGACGGACGCCGATGCCGCAGGCGCCTCGGCGGAGGCTCCTCCGCCCCCCAGCCCCTCCTCCGCCCTCGCGCTCTACCGCGCCGCCCACGACGCCGCCCGCCGCCTGCGCGGCGCCCCCATCGACTCAGCCGCCACCTCCGCCACGTCCACCGCCGCCGCCGTCTCGTGGGAGCGCCTGCCCGCGCAGGAGCCGCCCCACCGCGCCCTCGTCCTGCTCTCGGCCGCCGACGGCGACCTTCCCCCCGACCGATGGTCGCTGCCCGAGGTCTGCGCCACTCAGGACGCGCGGCTGTGGTGGTGGCGGCCGCCGGTGACGCCGACGACAACACCGGCGACGACACCCAACCCTGCGGCCGAGCGGGAGCGGCGCCTCTGTCTGCGGGGCCCTGCCCGGCGAACGTCGGCGACGGGCGGCGGCGGCGCGCACACGGCCGCGGTGGAGGCGATCGTCGCGCTCGGCAGCAGCCAGGAGGAGGGGCCTGGGGGATTGCCGCTCGGGTACGCGAGCGGCGCGCTCGACCGGACGATCAAGCTGTGGCGGCCGTTCCCGCCGCCGCGCAGGCGGCGCGGTCACGGCGCCGACGACGACGACGACGTCCCCCGAGGAGGCGAGCAAGAGGGGGGGTCCGAGGAGGCGGCGGCTGCTTCGGCTTCCCTCTCCGTGCCCCCACTGCGCACGCTCAAGGCGCACCAGGAGGGCGTGACGGCGCTAGCGTGCGTCTCCGCGGCGGCGTCTTCGCCGCCCGTCCTGGCCAGCGCGTCGCTCGACCGCACCGTGCGGCTCTGGCAGCTGCCGCCCTCGCTCGGAGGCGGCGGTAGCGGAAGCAGCGGCGGCTCAAGTCCTCTTTTGGCGACCCTTCGGGGCCATGGAGGGGCCGTGACCTCGCTCGCCGTCTTGGGAGGGCCGACGACGCCCGGCGCAGGCCTCCTGGCCTCGGCCGGCATGGACTTACGCCTGAAGGTGTGGGACGTGGCGCGCGCGGGAGGAGGAGGAGGAAGCGGCGGCGGAAGCGGCGGCGGAAGCGGGGCGGCCTCCCCCAGCTCCGCGGCGCTCGTCTCGACGTGCCACCTCTGGGCCGCCGCCCTGCACCTGCTGCCGTTCGGGGGTGCGGCTGGCCGCGCCTGCGCTACTGCTCCCTTCCTCGTCGCCGTCGGCCACGCGTCGTTTGAGCGAATCGACCCGCGCGCCCCCTCGCCTGACGCCCCCGCCCTCCTGCCGCGCTCGCTCGCCCCCATCCGGTGCTGCGCCGCCGACGGCGGCGTGCGGCTGGCGGTGGGCCACCGCACGGGTGCCGAGGTGTACGACCTGAGGATGTTGGGCGGCGGCGGCGGCGGCGGCGGCGGCGGCGGAGGAGGCGCGGCAGCGGCCGCCGCCGCGCCGCTCTTCCGCGTCGCGCACCCGCACCGCGCGCCCTGCGACGCGATCGCGCTGGACGCCGACAAGCTCGTCACGGCGACCGCGGCCGTGCGCCTGCACAAGGGCCACGGCGTGTGGGTCTGGGAGGCCCGGGGCGAGGGCGCCCTTTCCAAGGGCGGGGGCGGCGGCTGCGGCGGCGGCGGCGGCGGCGCCCCGGGGCTCGGCGCGCTCGTCGCGCGCCACAGCGCGGCCGACCGCCCCATGCAGCTCGCCGACGACTCGCTGCCGGCGCCCTCGCCCGCGGCCGGCACGTTCGACGCCCTGTTCACGGGAGGCGGGGAGGAGGCCGCGTGGGAGCTGCTGAGCGCGATGGACGCCGAGCCCGCGGCGGCGGCGGCGTCGGCAGCGGCGCCTCCCGCGGGCGGCGGCGAGGACGACGATTCCTTTTGGGACGGCGGCGACAGGCGCGCGTCTGGCGCGGGCCGGCCCCGTTTTTTCGGCCGCCTCGAGCCGGGCGTGCTCGCGCTGAGCTGCAGGGGTGCTGTGCTTGCCACGGTCGACACGCTGGGGTCGGCCGTCGTGCGCGACTTCAGGCGGCTCCCGCCGCCCCCCGGGGCGGGGCTTGGCGGCGACAGCGAGGAGGACGAGGAGGCGGGCGGGCGCGGCGGAAGCGCAAGGGCCGGAGGATCGGGGTCGGCGGCGGCGGCGGCGGGGGGCTCGGCCGAGGGCGGCGATGGCGGGGCGCGGTTCTGGGACGCGCCGCCCACGTGATGATGATGGTGGGAACGAGCCATAGGGATATCCCGTCACGTTGCAACACAAAAATCAAAGCGCCGTGTTTTTCTTTGCAGCGCGCCGTTTGAGCGCGCGCGACGTCCGACGGCGAGCCGGCGAGCGGCTTGTTTCGCGCGCGCTCGCTCCTTTTCTCTCTCCCTCGTCCCCCCGCTCGCCCGCCCCGCCACACACACACGCAGCACCTAGGCTCTTCAATTTCATCGGCGCTTCTTCGCCTTTTCCCTGTAGACACACACCACACGCGCCCCCCCGGAAAACGAACCACAACCAAAGCGCTAGCTGACAGACCTTCTTCCTCTCTCTCTCGAAGCGCCCGAAGAGAGCCGCTCGCTCCCCTGTCCGCTTGAGCGCGCGCGCGCCCCTGCCAACTGCCTTGCCAGCTCGCCCTCGTCGCGCCATCGTCCGCGCGCGCGCCCCCTTGCAACCCCCCACGCTTGTGAGAGGGGAAGGGGCGCAAACGACAAATCGGCAAGTCAAGCCAAAAGGGCGAAAGCGCCGCTCGCACGAGAGAGAACGAGAGCGAACGCGGGCGTCCCTCCGTCGCCCACCCTCCTCTCTCTCTCTCTTGCGCATCCGCCATTCCCCAACCCACCACGCAAACCGGCGGCGGCGGGGGCGGGTTTGCGTGCATAGGGGGCGTGCTTGAGCAATCAAGCGGGGCAAGCAAAGCGGCGTCGTCGGCGTCGTCGGCGCTTGTGCGCTTGCGCTCGCTCGCTCGCCCTTCTCCCACAACAGCAACACTAGCACCACCACCAACAACAACACCATGGACCCGGGCAAGCGCGGCGTCGCCCGCGCCCAGGCCGAGATCCTCCAGTTCGCGCGCCTGTGCGCCAAGGGCGACGGCCGCGGCGGCGAGGTCGGCGCGCCCTGCGCCGTCACGGCCGTGCGGCCGGACGAGCGTGACGCGTGCCGCGTCACGTTTCGCCTTTCGGACTTTGACGACGACACGCCCGGGGGCAGGAACCTCAACGCGGACCTGCGGGAGCTGGCGCGCATGCAGGCGCCCCCGGCTCCTGGCGGCGGGGGAGGCAGGGGCAAGGGCAAGAAGAAGGCGGGCGGGGGCCAGGGCCGGAGGGGCAGCGCCGGCGCGGCGGCCGCGGGCGGCGAGGACAACGACGACGAGGACGACGAGCAAGGAAACGGCGGCGGCCACGGCCACCTCCTCATGGAGGCCTCCTACCCGCCCAACTACCCGGAAGAGCCCCTCTTCCTCCGCCTCGTGAGCCCCCGCTGCGTCTGGTACACGGGCCATGTCACCGCGGGCGGCAGCGTGTGCATCCAGGCCCTCACGCTGACGGGGGGCTCCGGCGGGTGGCAGCTGCAGATGTCGCTCTCGTCCGTCCTGCCGGCCGTCGTCACCAACATGCTCAACACCGAGTCGGTCGTCGTGCGCACGGCCACGGGGCCGGGGGGGACGAGCGGCCCCCTGCGCGTGGACCTGCGCGGGGCGCACGGGGCGCACCCGCTCACGCCATACAGCGAGGGCGAGGCCAAGGCGGCGTTTTCGCGCACGCTGCAGCACCACCGGCAGCACGGGTGGGGGGGCGGCGGCGCGGGCGGGGGCGGGGGCGGCGGAGCGGGGGGAGGAGGAGGAGCTGCGGCTGCGGCGGCTGCAGCGCCTCTTGCGGCGGCGCTGGCGGGCGGCGGGCTGCCCGGCTGGGGAGGCGGCGGCAGCGCGTTTGCGCCGTTCAGCGGCGGTGGCGGCGGCACGGCTGCTGGCGGCGGCCCGGTGGCGGGCTTTTGGGGGGGGGCGGCCTTCGGCGGCGCCGGCGTCGGCATGTCGCTGCTGACGCACGGGGCCGGGGGCTCGACGGCGGGCGGCGCGCCGGCGCACGCGCCCGTGGTCGTCGTGCCGTCGATGGCGACTTCTGCTGCGGCCGCTGCGGCCGCTCCTCCCGCAGCCGCCGCAGCTTCTCCCCCCAAGCCCCCGCCGCGCCACCGCTCCAACCCGGTCCCTCCCCCTCCCTCCCTGGCGGCTCAGCCCCCGGCCACCGCCGTCACGATCGACCTCACGGGCGCCGTCGACGTCGCGTCGGCCGTGGCGGCGGCGCGGCGGCGCGCGCGCAGCAGCGGCGGCGGGGCGCTGGCGGCGGCGGCGGCCGGCAGCGGCGGCGGCGGCGGCGGCGCGCGCCTGTCTTCCCCGGCCCTCAACAACGGGTCGTCCGCGGCCATCGTCATCCTCGGCGACGACAGCGACGGCGGGGCTGGATCTGCTGGTGGGTCCGGCGGTGGCGCTGGAGCGGCGGCGGCGGCGGCTCTCCGCCCTCAGCAGCAGCAGCAGCAGCAGCAGCAGCGCTCGCGCCTGGCCGGCGGCCGCCGCCGCCGCGCTGACGAGGACGACGACGAGGAGGAGCAGCAGGAGGTCGGCGGCGGCGGCGGCGCCGGGGCGGCCTCCCCCCGCGCCAAGCCCAAGCCGCGTGAAGACGACGAGGACGACGAGGAGGCGGCGGCGGCGGCGGGCGGCGGCGGCGGCGGCGGCAGCCAGAAGAAGCGCGCCAAGGCTGCGTCCTCGCCGCGCGGCGGCGGCGGCGGCGGCGGCGGCGACGGCGACGGCAACGGCGACGACGGCGACGGCCCGCAGCGGCGGCAGCGCTCGCCGGGCAGCCAGGTGGCCGCGCTGCGGGCCGAGCTCGCCGCGACGCAGCAGGACATCCTCGACCTGGCCGCGTCGCAGCCGCAGCAGCAGGCTATGAGCGTGGACGAGACGCTGTCGGTGCCGGCGGACGGCGGCGGCAGCAAGGAGGGCGACGACGAGGCCGAGGGCGGCGGCGGCGGCGCGGCGGGGGCGGGCGGCGCGCAAGCAGAAGAGGAAGAGGATCCGGCCACCAAGGCCCGCCGCGACCTCGAGCGCGCCCAGCGCCGCATCGAGAAGCTGCGCGCGGCTCTGGCCAAGGCCCAGGAGGACGAGCGCCTGCGCGCCGAGGTGAAAGTCGTGGAGCCCCCCAAAGGCGGGGGGGCTGCGGGCGGCGGTGGCGCGGGCGGCGGCGCGGCAGGCGGCGGCGCGGCAGGCGGCGGCGCGGCAGCCGCCGGCGCCGTCCACGACGCCTCCGGCCGCGTGCGCGCGCCCCCTCCCGGCCACTGGGCCCCCATGCGCGCCGAGGACCACGAGCACGGCGCCGTCTTCGTGCCCCTCCCCCTTCCCCCGGCCGTCAACCAGTCCGACCCCGCCGCCGCCGTCGCCGTCGCCGCCGCGCTCGGCGGCCGCGCCCCGCCGCCCTCGGCCCTCGCGGCCGCCGCCGCCGAGGCCGCCGCCGCCGCGCCCCCAAAACCCCAGGGCACGGCCGTCTCCCTGCTCGCCGCGGTGCCGGGCTACCACCCGGACCCCGACGACGCCGAGCTGCTGGCCTACAGCCCGCCCATGGGCAGGCTCGCGGAGCTCGAGGGCAACGGCATGTCGCGGGGGGACGCCATCGTCGCGCTCCTGGAGGCGGGCGGGGACGTGGGGGCCGCTCTGGCCGTTCAGCTGGCGGCGCAGTCGGCGTCGCGGGCGCCCGGGGCGGGGGCCTTCGCGGCGCGGCGGCGGCGGCGGCGGCGCGAGATGAAGCGGCGGCTCGAGGCGGTCGGGGGGGCGGTGGCGGCGGATGGGGGCGGTGCGGGCGGGGGTGGGGCCGGCGGGGGCGGCGCGGCGGGCGGCGGCGGCAACAGCGGCGGCGGCAACAGCGCCGAGGACGAACGCGCGGCGGCCGAGGCCAAGGCCGCGGCCAAGCGCGTGCTCGAGGAGGCCGAGCACGTCTACAGCCTCTTCCTCGCCACCCTCCTCGGCTCGCCCTACCACGCCGCCATGACCAGCCAGGCCCCCTGCGGCCGCAGCTTTGCGCCCCCGCCCCACGCCGCCGCGCCGCCCATCTCGGGCCCCTTTCCGTCCTACGCCACCGCCGGCGCCGGCGGGCAGCAGCAGGGGCAGCAGCAGCAGGGTGGGGGGGGCGTGATGCCCTTTGGCGCCCCCCCACCCCAGGGCTCCCGCCTGCGCGTGCGCACGATCGAGCGCGTGCAGAACCACCGCCTGTGGACCAAGTACCACCTGTGGTGCGAGGAGGTGCGCGCGCAGACGCAGGGGATGCACGGAGGGGGCGCGGGGGGCGGGGGCGGCGCGGGGGGCGGCGGCGGCGCGGGCTCGGCGGCGGCCCAGCTCTTCGGCTCGGTCCTCGGCAGCGCCGCGAACGCCCTCGCCGCCGCCATGATGGGCACGGGCGGGGCCCTCCACGGCGGCTACGCGCACGCCGGGGGCCACGCGGCCGCGGGCAACCACCCCTCGAGCCCGGCCAACGAGTGCGCGCTGTTCCACGGCGCCCCCTCGTTCGACGTGCTCGACCGCATCTGCCGCACGGGCTTTGACATCCGCGTCTCCTCGCAGTCGGGCGCGCTTGGGCAGGGGTCCTACTTCGCCGCGGCCGCGTCCTACTCGGACACGTACAGCCGCAACACGAGCGGGAACGCGGCGGCGGGGCTGCTGGCCACGCGGGGCGGGCTGGCGACGGCGCTGAGCGTGTCGGGCGCGGGGCAGAACGGCGGCGGCGGGGGCGCGGCGGCGCGGCCGCCGCCGCCGCATCTGACGCAGGCGCAGTACGCGTCGCTGGGCCCGCGGCCCAAGGGGCGGACCAAGGTGATGAAGGCGGCGATCGCGCAGTGGGACGCGCGGTACCAGGCGCTGCTGGCGCAGGCCGCGGCGGCGCAGCAGCAGGCGGCGACGGCCGCAGGAGGAGGCGCAGGAGGCGGCGCGGCGGCGGCCACGGCCGCCCAGCAGCAGGCGCTCGCCGCCGCCGCTGCGGCCGCCCACGCTCAGGGCCTCGCCCCGCCCGGCGCCCAGCTCGGCGGGCGCGAGTACGACGCCGCCGGGCGCAGGCGCGGCGGCCTCACCATGCTGCTGTGCCGCGTGGCGCTGGGAAACATCATGCGGGGGGCCCCCGGGCTGCGCAGGCCGGACGACGGCTACCACTCGGCGGCGAGCGGCACGCTCGGGTTCGTGCCCCTGTCGCGCGGGGACATCTGCGCGGTGTACGAGAACGCGGCGGCGTACCCGTGCTGGCGCATCACGTACGAGTACGAATGAGGGAGAGATGAGGATGATGAGGATGAAGAAGGGGATGGATTGATGGATGAAAGGAGGGGCGGCAGAAGGTTGCAATCGGGCGCCCCCCCCCCCAGCTCTTGTTTTTGCTGCCGAGCAGGACGAAAAACCGCAAAAAGCGCACACACGCACAAAACATCAATGGAACTCACACGCACGCACGCACACCAGTGTAAGAAAGGAATCCACAGCGCAATGTATTAGAGGGAAACGAAAAAAAGCAAGAGCAACCTAACGCCTCGTCGTCGCGATCTTTTTTGCCGTCGGCGCCTTGAGCGACGGCGGCGGCGGCGGCGCGGCCGTCTTTGCGGCGGCGAGCGCCGCCGCCGCCGCCATCTCCTTCTTGTCCTTGTCCTCCGCCTGCTGCTTCTTCTTCAGCTTCTCCGCCTCCTCCTTCTTCATTTTGAGCTTCATGACGGCCGCCGCCGCGTCGTCGGCCTTTTTCTTCATGTCGGCCGCCGCCGCCTTGGCCTCCGCCTTGGCCGCCGCCTCTGCAGCCCCGCCCGCCCTCGCCTCCCTGCCCGCCACCATCGTGTACCGCTCGTCCCGCGACGCGCGCATGTGCTCGAACAGGTCCTCGGGCCACGTCCGGGGCGCCGTGCGCTCGGCCCACCACCCCATCGCCCCCGGCCCACTCGGCGGCTCGGATGACGCGGCCGCCCGAAACCCGACAAAGGCCGCGAGCGGCGCAAACCAGCCGGGCGTCGACCGGCCCCCGACCAGCGGCGGGTAGAAAAACGGAAGCTCCCCGCGGCTATTCCAATAGGTCGGCCAGCTCGCCGAGTGCGGCCCATTGCGCGCGTCGCCGGACGACTCGAGCGGGCGGTTCCCGCGGCCGTGCGTCAGGTTGGTGTACAGGTTGCCAAAGGGCGCCGTGCGGTGGTGGTCGATGTTCAAGTCGGCACCCGAGGACGACGCGACGACGGTGCCCTGCTCCGTCCACGAGACCGTCACGTCGTGCGTGTAGGGATTCGCCACGCTCAAATTCTTCACCAGGTTGTCCGCGCCGTGCTCGAGCCACACACCCCGGTGTCCGTTCTGGTTGCCGATGTAGGGGTTTGTCAAATTTCCCCGCGGCCTCGTGGCCGCGATCTCGACGTTTTCGACCGCGCACGACTGGGCGCCCCAAAAGTAAACGCCCGCGTCGGCGTTGAGCACGCGCACGTTGCGCACCCACCCGTCCGCCACCTGGTTGAAGTGCAGGGCGTTGTACCCGTCCTCCTTGAGGTGGCCGGCGAATGGGGCCCACGCGAACTCGACCGTGAGGTCCTCGACGCCCACGTTGCGGGCCGTGGGCTCGTGCCGGTGGAAGCGGGGCTTCCAAGCGAGCGAGGCGTTGGCCTGCAAGGGGCGCTCGAGCTCCACGAAGGGGCCAAGCAAGGGGTCTTTCCCCACGGCCACCACGCGCGTCAGCAGGCGCACCACTTTCCCGGCGCTGTTGCTCTTGAGCTCGCCCTCGGTCGGCTCGAAGTACCCCCCCTTCAGGTCGCGCAGGAGCGTGAGGACGTCGCCGTCCATCGCAAAGCGCACGGGCGCCTTGGACGCGAGCGCGGCCTCGAGCGAGTCTTTTTTCCCGCCCGAAGATGTGCTGTTGACGTACAGGCGCGTGTCCCCGCGCTTGGCCGGCCTCGTGACGCGCGCGATCTCGTTCCACGGGTTGATCGAGTCCCACCCCCAGAAGTTGAGGAAGCCCGTGCCGTGGCTGTAGTCCGAGGCGCAGCAGCCCCCGCCCTCGCGGTAGGTGTTGCCGTACGCCTGGGTGAGCGACAGCGGGATGAAAATGGTCGTCTTGTCCGCGCCCGCGCCCCTGAGAATGAGGTCGGAGGAGCGGACGTCGACCTTTTTCTTGAGGACGTAGCGGCCGGGGGGCAGGTAGAGGACGCGCGTCTTCGGGGAGGAGGAGGCGGTGGCGTTGGTGGTGTTGGCGCTGCCGGCTGGGGAAGGCGAGGGCGAGGGCGAGGGCGGGGGCGAGGGCGAGGGCGACGGAACCACGGTCGTGGCGTTGGTGGCGTTTGCCGCGGTGCTGCTGCTGTTGGCCGAGTCGCTCTTGACCGAGGGAGACGGCGGCCGCGAGGGCGCCAAGGTGAAATAGGGTCCGACCTTGCCGTCGGTGCCGCCCTTGCCGTTGCTGCCGCTGCCTCCCTTGCCGCTCCGAATCAGCTCCTCCGCCGCCTCCTCGACCGCCTGCGCGGCCGAGGCGATGAGCGCCGGAAGCGAGTGGGCCGGGTCGCCGATCCGGTCGTAAGAGGCGTCCGAGGCCGGGGGCGGGGGCCAGAAGAAGGACGACCCCGAAAAGGGGGACGCCGCCGTGACGACGACCCTGCCGAGCGACACGGGGCCGCCGACGGCGGTCGCGCCGAGCGGCGCAAGCGCCAGGCCGCCTGTCCCGCCGGTCTCGCCGCCAAACGCCCACTGCTGCAGCGCGCGCCCGGCCTGGCGCGCGAGCTCCGCCGGGCCCAGGGCCGCAGCAAACGTGGCCCCGCCGGAGGCGGCCGAGGCAAAGTCGTCCTCGCGCGCGGCCGGGCTGCCGAGCTCGCCCGAGAGCGCCAGCTCGGACAACGGCCGCGGCTGCGCCGACCCGCGCTCCTCACCGCCGCTGCCGGCGGCGGCGCCGTGGCGGGCGTGGCGCGCCTCGGCCGACAGCAGCTCGATCGTCCCGCGGAAGAGCACGCCTCCTCTCGGCGTGTTCGGTGGGGTGGTCGTGGTGGTGGCGGCGTTGGCGGAGGCGCCGGCCTGCTGCTGCTGCGGCTGGCGCGACGCCGCCACGACGGCCGCGGCGGCGGGCCCCTCGCTGTCGAGCAGGAGCGTGAGCGACGGGTCGACCGACCACGACGCGTACGTGACGCGCACGGGCTCGCCGCGCGTGGTGTTGAGGGACCCAAAAAGCTGGTCGGCGGGGTTTTCCGGAGCGTCCGAGAGCTCCTCATCGCTCGGCGACGGCCGCAGCCCCGCCTCGCGCGCCGCCGCCGCCGGCTTCTTGGCCGCCGCCGCCGCCTTGGGAGGAGCGGGCGCCGGTTTTGTCGTTGTCGCCGCCGTCGTCTTGTTGCTCGTCGCCGCCGCCTCCTTGGGCCGGTCCACCGTCTGCAGCGCCCGAAGGAACGCCTCGGTGTCGTCCGTGACGCCGTCCCCCACGGCCCCGTAGTCCCTCTTCAGGTCCTCGGTGGGCGGCAGGTCGCGCCGCGACGGCGGGCCGCGCCCGAGGCGCGCGCCCGCCCAGCTCCAGTCGGCCAGCCTGCCCGCGGGGTCCCAGAGCTCCCCGCCGCAGCCGTACAGGGCCGAGGGGACGGAGAAGTCGGTGCCGCGGCACGCGGGGCAGTCCGGCTCGGAGACGGCGCGAAGGCCGCGCGAGGACGAGAGGCCGGAAGAAGAGGAGGAGGAGGAGGGCGACGGCGCCCCGTCCGAATTCGGCGGCGGCGGCGCGAGGCAGCACTTTTGCCGCTCGGCGGGCTGGTCGCGCTTTGCGCGGTCGCACGCATACACCCCCTTCTCGAGCTCGGCCGCCACCTCGCGCAGGGCCGCGGGCGCGCGCAGGCGCGTCGAGGCCCAGGGAGCCATCGCCGCGGGGGGTTTTCCGGACGCGGCCGCGCTGAGCGCGAGCGAGGTGGGGAGCAGCGGCTGGATCGGCACGGGCGGGGGCCCGCGGGCGCGCTCGCCGGCGAGGGCGTCGGCCAGGTCGCGCGCCTCGGCGGCCGCGCGGCGCCAGGCCGGGAAGGCGCCGAGCACGAGGTCGCGCGCCTCGCGCGCGGCGAGCTGCTGGGGCGTGGGCGGAGGGGGGGGAGGGGGGCCGAGCACGACGGGGCCCCAAGCGCCGTCGACGCCGGGCGCGACGAGCGCGGGGAGAGGGGCGACGGCAGCGTTGCTGTTGTTGTTGCCGTTGCCGACAAACGACGACGACGACGACGACGACGATGGAAAAGGCGCCGTGCCCTTCTTGTCGTCCGCCGACAGCTCCGCCAGGGGGTCCCACCGCCCGCCCGCCGACGCCGCCGCCGCCGGCCGCGCCTGCCGCATCGCCGCCGACAGGTCCGGAGGCCATGCGCGCACGCCAAACGGCTCGTCCGCGGACGTGACGAGCCACTCGGGGCCAAGTTGCAAGGGTTGGGCTTTCGTCGGGGCGGAGCGACCGTCGCTGTTGTTGCCGGGCGGGCGCATGCGCGCCGAGAAGAGCACGACCCCCGGGCCAAACGCGCTGGGGGGGGGCGGGGGCAGGCTCGTGCCCTTGGCGCCGTCGAGCGCGGCGGCCTCGGGCGCCTCCGAGGGCGGGCCCGCCCACGCGTTCCAGACCGTCCATCCCGCCGCCGCGGCAAGCCTGGCCGGGCCGCCGCTGCGGCCGGCGACGCTCCCGCCCCATGGGCGCGTGGCGTCGCCGAACTCCGTGGCCGTGACCAGCACCGCCAGCGGACCCGCGGGCCCGCCCTCGGGCACCACGCTCAGGTCCTGGCCCCGGCTGTTGGACAGCGCGACGCCCGAGCTGTGCGCCGAGAGCGAGACGTCCGCGAGGGACCGCAGCCTGAAGTCGAGCCCCTTCAGCAGCACGTCGGACGACGCGCCGCGCACCGAGACCGAGCGGCCCGCGCTCAGGCCCAGCGACGCGGGGGTCGCGTGCCTGCCCGCCCGCCCAGTCGTGAAGGCCGCGTCCAGCACGCTGAACTGCTCGACGTCGCGCAGGTGCAGCGCGGCGTCGGCGTTGGCGAAGAGGACATCGCGCACCCACGAGTGCTGCGCGCGGACAAAGGCGACGGCGTTGAACCCGCGCTCGTTGCCAGGGCCCGGGTAAGGGGTCCAGGGAAACGACACGGACAGGTGCTCGAGCGCGCAGAACGTGTGAGGCTGGGCGAGGGAGGCCGAAAGGAGGCGCGCGCCAAACTGCGGGAGGGCGTCGTAGGGCAGGGCGCGGTCGAGCTCGGCGTGCGTGCCGTTGAGGACGCGCACGACGGCGGCCGAGAGGCGGACGCCGGGGGGCGGCTGGGTGGAGGGGGAGGTGGCGGGAGGGAGGGCGACATCGGCCGGGAGGGGCTGGCCGCGCAGGAGGACGCGGCTGACAAAGTCGGCGTAGGACGAGGACGAGGT
Organism: Mychonastes homosphaera; assembly: GCA_009193075.1. Taxonomy (NCBI): domain Eukaryota; kingdom Viridiplantae; phylum Chlorophyta; class Chlorophyceae; order Sphaeropleales; family Mychonastaceae; genus Mychonastes; species Mychonastes homosphaera. The sequence goes on along the minus strand of VXJC01000002.1, from coordinate 224,033 downwards.
GCCGTTGGCCCGCTGCTCCAGCACCACGCGGTCGCCCGGGCGCAGGGCCGCCGTCGAGCGGAGCGCCAGCACGCGCGCCCCCCGGGGGGCCGGGGCGGCGAGCTCGGCGCCTTGGATGGTGGCGGCGGCGGCGGACGGCGGGGGGCCCTCGAACGAGATCCAGCTGGGCGAGCCGTAGCTGTAGGGGCTGGATCCGGCGGCAAAGTCGTAGGCGGCGGACGAGGAAGGCGACGAATCAGCGTCGCCGCTGTCGCCCGCTTTCGCCCCCGCCTTTTGCCCCTTCTTAGCCGCCGCCGCCGCCGCTCTCGCCTCGGCTTGCGCCGCGTCCGCCAGCGAGGGAAAGAGCAGCGTCGTCTTGCCGCGACCGGCCCCGCGCACGATCAGGCGCGACGGGATCACGAGGCGCCGCGTGATCCTGTAGGTGCCCGCGGGCACGCGCAGCACGCCGCGCTCGCCGGGCCTGCCAGCGGCCGCGATCGCCCTCAAGAACGCGCCCGAGTCGTCCGCCTGCCCGTCGCCGACCGCCCCGTAGTCCTTCTGCACGTCGGCCGTGGCCTTGGGGTAAGGGGGGCTGACGGCCAGGCTGGGGCCGGCCCCGCCGCCGCCAAAGCCGGCGCGGCCCCAGTCCCAGGCGAGGCGCTGGCCCCCCGGCGACGAGGGGTCGGGGAGCCCCCCGTTGAGGGAGACCACAGGCCCCGTGGCCGTGGGGTCCTGCGTGGCGGCGCTGGCGAGCGCCGCGGCAAAGGCCGCGCCGTTGTCGTACACGGCCTTGAGGCCGTAGTACCCCTCGCCGCGGCAGCCCCAGAGCGGGCTCATCGCCGGCAGGCGCGCCGACGCCGCCGCGTCCGAGCCCGGGGCGCCATAGCAGCGCTGGCAACCGGGAGGGGCCGCGGGGGGCGCCGGCAGGAGCAGGGGTGGGAGGGCGGGCGCCGAGGGGCCGCGCGGCGGCGGCGGGGGCGGGGAGGCTGCCGAGGCTGGGGGCGCGCGCGGGGGGCTGCCGTCAAAGTAGTCGGCCTCGGCGTCTGCGCCGATCTTGGCGATGGGCGCAAACGGCGGAGGCGGGCCCCACGGCGGCAAGGGGGGCGAGGGGACGGCCGGGTCCGTGGGCCAGCAGCAGGGGGTGCGCGTGAGGAGGTCGCAGTAGGCGCGCAGGGGGGGCTTCTGGGGTGCCTCTGCCGCTGTTGCCTTTGCCGGGGCGGCGGCCTTGGGCGCGGCGGGCGCGGGCTTGGGGGGAGCCGACGCGGAGGCCGGGGCCGGCGCGCTCTTCTTGCCGCCGCCGCCGTCGCCCTTGCCGACGGCACCGCTGTAGCTCTTGAGCACCCCGGCGAACGCCTGGCTGAGGGACGCGACCGCCGCGGCGGCGTCGGCCGGGGGCGCGGCCTTGGCGTCCTTGGCCGCGGCGGAGAGGGCCTTGACGGCTGCGGCCACGTCCTTGGCGATGGCCGAGGGCTGGGGCTTCTGCTGCTGCGGCGGCTGCTTGGCGGCCGGCGGCGGCGGCGGCGGCGGCTTGGGCTTGGCTGCTGGCGCCTTTGGCGGCGGCTTTTGGGGGGCTGCCGTACCACCGCTGCCACTGCTCTTGGCATGGACCTTGCCCGCGGCCGGGGGCGGGGCGGCCGCGGTGGCGGCCGTGACGAGGAGCATGAGGAGGAGCGCGAGGGCGGCTGTCGCGGCGGCGGCGGCGCGCGCGCGCGGTCGGCAGCTGCTGCTGCCGCGCCGCCCAGTAGTCGGCGGTGGCATCGCCGGACCCGCGGCCGAGCGGCGCGCGCCGGCGCGCCGCATCGCGGTAGATGTCGTCGCGCGGCCTCCTCCTGTGGCGTGCGATGGTGGTCGCCTCTCTCAGCTGCCGATTTCGCGACGATGGGGGAGGGGCGCGAACGAGAAGGTTTGGATGGGCCGGGGTGGTTGAGCTCCTGCAGCTCCGATCGCGACAGGTGTGCTGTGTGTTGGGTTGTTCCAATGAAAAAGAGAGTCGGGTCGGAGAAATAAGGGAGGGGGATAGGGCGGGGGTTCTTTTAGGCACTGTGGCGAGGGCGGGGCTGGCGGGGCGGAGCTGGTTTTAGCTTGGGCTTTCGATGCCGCCGCCGCCGCCGACCCGCGCGACAGCCCGCCGACCTTCAAACCGCTCTCTCGCTCGCGCTTTGGCGTTTTACTTGTCATCGGGGTGCGCTCGCTTTCTTAGGGGTGCGGGAAAATTCGGGGTCTCGATAGTGCGCGTATGTGTGTGATCTCGCGTGCGATAGTGCGCTAGTGGAACGTATATGAATGCGTCGCGGGGGGATCATGTTGTGTGCGCGTGTGCATGTGTGTGCTCGCGGTCTATCTCTCGTCGCTCATCGCCGTCACCGCAGCGCCGCGCGCCGCCCCCTACCATCCATCCATCCATCCATCCTCATCATCACAGGCGCGCCCCCGCGCGCACGCGCAGCTCCGCGTACGGCTCCGCCTGGGCCAGCTTCAGGAAGCCCGACGCGTGCGCCGCCAGCAGCTGCACGAACAGGCGCGACGTGCCGTTGCGGCTGAGGCCCAGGCCCGACGGCTCCTCGTTGTCGTCGTCGTCGCCCTCCTCCTCGGTGCGCGAGCGCTTGTTCTTGTTGCCCCCCCCGGCGAGGGAGCGCGGGGGGCGCGCCACGTCGCTCAGCCACACGGCCGGCGGCGCGCGACGCCCGCCCGCGGCGGCCTCGGCCTGCGCGGCCAGCAGCTTGCTGCGGAACAGCGCCACGACGGGCCCGCCGCTGGCGGCCGCGCGCTCGGCGGCCGCGCTGCCGGGGCGGCTCGCGCGGCGCGAGCCCGCGGCCGAGGGGCCGCCTCCGCCGCCGCCGCCGGCTTGGGTCGGGGCGTCGCCCTCCGTCTCCTCAAGCAGCGCCGGGAACGAGCCGCCGCCGCCGCTGGTGCGCAGGCGGCCGCTGCGGCGCTGCTGCTGCTCGAACGGCAGCGCGGGCAGCAGGTCCTCGAGCTCTCCGCTGGCAGCATCCGCCGCCGCCTCGTCCTCCTCCTCGTCGCCGTCGTCGCTGCTGTTGCGGCGGCGGCCGCCGCCGCTGCTGCCGCCTCCGCCCCAAAACGCGGCCGCGCCGACCCCGCCCGACGCCAGCGACACGCCGTGCGCGACCAGCAGCGCCTCGAGGCCCATCGAGTCCGGCTGCGAGAGGCGGCCGCGGCCCAGCGGCCCGCCGCCGCGCGCCTGCAGCAGCCCGCCGCCCCCGTCGCCGGCGGCGGCGGCCGCCGCCGCCGCCGCCGCCGCGCCGTCGCTCTCCGACGTCGCGCCGCCGCCCTCCCTGCGCAGGCGCTCCTTCTGCTGGCGCGCGGCCCAGCCCGCCGCGCCGCTGTCGTCCGAGGTGGTTTTACCGCCGGCGCGGGCGCCGCCCGCGCGCGCGCGCTCGATCTCCTCGCCCAGCAGCGACGAGCCCGGGCCACTGGCGGTCGAGCCGCCGCGGCGGCCGCCCGCGCCCGCGCCGCCGGGGCCGCCGCCAGCGCCAGCGAGCGCGGCGACGCCGTCCCCCTGCTCCTGCCCCTCCTCCTCCCCCTCTTGGTACGTCGGCGCCTCCATCATCATCACCTCCTCCTGCTCCTCGTCGTTTTTGGGCATCATCATGCCGGCCTCCTCGTCGCCCTGGCCGCCGGCGGCCGTGGGCGGGCGCGGCTGCGCCGAGTGCGACTGCTGCTGCTGCTGCTGCTGCTGCTGCGAAGGCGTGGCCGCGGCGGCGGCCGCAGTGGTGGCAGCAGCGGCCGCGGCGCGTCCCGCGCGCCCGACCGGGCGCTGCTCGACCGAGGGCGGCGGCGGCGCGGGCCAGCCCATGAAGGAGAAGGCGTCGAGCAGCTCGGGGCACCACGCCATCGCCGAGGAGGCGCCGGAGGCCGCGGGCGAGGGGCCGGCGGCGGCCGCCGCGTTGGCGGCGGCGGGGGCCGGCGGCGGCGGCGGCGAGGCCGGCACCACGGCGGCGGCGAGGAGGACGAGCGGGCGGTGGTCCCACGGCCCGGGCGCGGTCGTGAGGGCGGTGCCGTCGGCGGCGGGGGCGGTGGAGCCGTCTCCCGGGCGGCGCAGGAGCTCGGAGGCGTCGCGGATCCACGTGCCGTAGAGGGAGGTGCTGTGGGGTTTGTTTTTGATTGGTTTTGGTTTTGGTGAGGGGGGGGTTGTCGGGTCGGCGGGGAGGGGGCGTGAGAAGAAAAAGAAGAAGAGCGGGGGGGATGCTTTTGCGGCGGCGGCGGTCCCCCGTTGCTTTTCTCCCGTCCCAGATCGACTCACGGCATGTTGATGACGCCCGTGTCGAGGGCGACGCGCTTGACCGCGGCCGGGCGCGCGCCCACGCCCCCGCCCTCGCTGACGTTTTTGGCCTCGTCGTCGTTGCCGCCCGCCGGCTGGTTGGGGTCGGCCGGGGTGGCAGTGTTGGCGGCGGCGGCGGCTGCAGCGGAGGCGGGTGAGGAGGCGGCGGCGGCCGCGCCGGGCGTCGCCGCCCCACCCCACGCACCGGGCCCCCCCGCGGCCGCGTCCAGCGCGTCGAGGTCCAAGGGGCCCCCGCCGCCCGCCTCGCCGCCCCCGCCGCCCGCCTGGCCGCCGTGGTGGTGGGCGTCGTCGTTGAACATGAGCGCGCCCTCCTCCTCGAGCTCGTGCTGCAGCATGTCAAAGTCCACGGCGGCGTACTGCTGCTGCTCCTCCTCGAGCTCGAGCTCCAGCTCCAGGTCCTGCTGCTGCTGCTGCAGCGAGCGGCGCCCGCCGCCGCCGCCGCCGCTGCTCTCGCCGCCCTTGTCGCCGCGGCGGCCGCCGCCGCCGCTCTTGCGCGCGCGCTTGCTCGGGCCGCCGCCGCCGGCGCCGGGGTGGTGCGCATCGTCCCCCTCCTCCTCGTCCTCGTCGTCCGCGGCCCCGAACACAGTCGACGCGGCGGCGAGCGCCGCGGTCGTTGCCGCGTAGGCGGCCGCGCCCACGTGCTGGCGCCCGCCGGGGCCGCCGCCGCCGCCAAACAGCGCCGCCGCGACGGCAGCCGCGCCCGAGAGCGCGCCGCTCGCCGCGCCGGACGAGGTGGCGCCGGTGGCGAGCATCGTGGCCCCGCCCGTCGTGCCCATGAGCCCCGCCGAGGGCGGGCCGCCCCCGACGTCGGCGACGAGGAGGAGGAGGCCGCCACTCCCGCCGCCGTGGCCGCCGCCGCCGCCCAGCAGCATGGCGTCGAGCGCCTGCGTGTCGCCCGCGAGGGCGGCGGCGGCCACCGCCTCGGCGCTGTTGGCGGCGCGGCCCGAGTTGGCGTCGCGGCTCGGCAGGAGCGTGATGTCCTGGAGGCTGTGTGTTTTGTGGCGGTTTGTTTTGGGTTGGCGCGGTGAGAGAGCGTGAGAAGGAGGAGGAAGGAAGGAGGGCGTGAGCAAAAGACGACGGCGGCGACGAGAAAGAGGGGGGGGCGTGGGAGAAAAGGAAAAGGCATGTCCTCTGCCCCCCCACCCCCACCCCGGCCTCTCCCATCAACAGCCAACAGAAGAAATCACGCACTTGAGCGTGCCGCCCTGCAGCGTGGTCGCGCGCGCGCGGCGGCCGGCGGCCTGTGCGGCGGCGCCGCCGGGTACGGCAGGGGTGGCGCCGCCCGGGTCGGCGGCGGCGGCCGCGGCGGCGGCCTGGTCGGCGGCCTTGCCCGCCTCCTCCTCGGCCAGGCGGATGCGGCGCTTGAGCTGTTGGAGGTCCTCTGTGAAGTGTTTTGGGGTTTGTTGTTGTGGGGTGTTTTTTTTTTGGGGGGGGGGGGGCGGGGGCGTAAGGAGCAAGAGCAAGAGGAAGGAAGGAGGAAGGAGGCGTGAGCGCGCGCGCGCGCGTGCGCGCCGGCGCGTCGTGTTTGAGTCCCTGCTCTATCGCGCACTGTCCTGCGCCTCACCGAGCAGGATGTTCTGCTGCCGCTGGAACACGTTCGAGATCCCGAACACGAGGATGCCCTGCAGGCGCAGCGAGTGCGGGACCTGCGGCGAGAGCACGGCCTCGCAGATTTCGCGCAGGCGCACGCCCACGACGCGCCCGCGCGTGACCTTCTTGCCGTGGGCGATGAGCCTGGTTGTGTTTTTTTGTTTATTTGTGGTGGTTTTTTTGCATGGATCGGGGTGCTTCGGGGATTAAAGGAAAGTCGGCGTCGGATCGATCGATCGATCGCGCGCGCGCGTTTGAAAAATCAACAACAGAGTGCGCGCGCTCTTTGTTTCTCCGCGGTCTCACCAGATCACGCCGAGCGGCGTCTTGGTGGAGAGGAGGTCGGTCGAGTAGAACATCGTGGCCGAATGGGTCGCGAGCTCAGGGAGGGTGAGCGGGCGCGGGCGGGCGCGCGAAAAAGGTGTTTGGGTTGGAGGAAGAAGAGAGACACAAGCACCCCAAAAAAACAGCGCGCTCTTGGTCGTTCGCGAGTCGCGCGCGCGCGCTCGGGAGGGGAATCGGCAGGAGCGGGCGCGCAGGTTGTGTGCGCGGGTGCGTGCTTTCGCGAGTTTGCAGATTTTTTGGGGGGGTGTGCAGAAGGGAGGAGGGGGCGGGGGAGAGAGGGGGGGCCTTTTCACCACTTTGATCGCTCTCTCGCTCTCTCTCTTTCTCGCGCGCGCGCGCGCGCGCGCGCGCGCGCGCGCGCGCTTGCGATCGCAAACCGGCGGCGCGCTTGCGTGCCTTTCGTTGATTGCTCGGGGGTCGATCCATGCTTTACCCCAAACCAACGCATCCCTATCCCCGTCATCGTCGTCGTCATCTTCTCCCCTCGCCCTCGGCCGGGGAGTGCTGCTGCTCCTGGCGAGCCGAAGGAGATCCCTGCGCCGCCTCCACCGCCCCCGCCGCTTGCTGCTGCTGCTGCTGCGCCTGCGCCTCTGCCGCTGCCGCCGCCGCCACCGCCGCCGCCTCGGCCGCGCTCAAGGGCGTCAGCGCCTCGCGCAGCGCGTCCTCGCCCTCGGCAAACCCGGCCGCGTCCACGTAGTAGACCCGCCCGCCCTCCACAAAGGTCGCGAGCGGGCGCGCCACGTCCGCGGGCCGCACGCCCGCGACGTCGAGCGGCCGCCACGCCGCGCGCCCCAGGGGCGAGAGCGCGCGGAGGCGGTAGCGCGGGTGGGTGGGGGCGGCAGCACCGCCCTTCCCCTCGCCCCCGGAGGGAGACGCATCATCAGCACCAACAACGCGCACGATCTCGTGCACGTACGGCTTGGTGAACCAGTGCAGACCCAGGGTGGTCAGCACGCCAAAGCCCGCCGCCGTGGCCGCCACCGTCGCGGCGCGCGCGTACGAGGCGGCCGTCGTGCCGTCGGGCGCGGCGTCGGCCAGCCAGGAGAGGGTGGGGGAGGCGGCGATGGCGACGGCGGTGTTGGCGAGGGAGACGAGCTTGAGGCGGCGGAGGGAGGGGCCCAGGGCGCCGCGGTAGACGACGACATCTTCTGCGGGTTGTTGTTGTGGTTGTTGTTGCTGCTCGGGAGTCGCGCTGCCGGCGTTGGCGTCGGTGGCGTCGGCGGCGACGCTCGTCGTCGACAAGGCGCGGCGGCGGTGTCGGTGCTGCTGCTCCTGCTCGTCGTCGCTCGGTCCGAGGGCGTGGTACTGCCGCAGGGCGGGCGTTGGAAAGGCCCCTAGGATGCCCGCGCGCGCTCGGGGGGCAGAGACGGAGGCGCGCGCGGACGACGACGCGAGGAGTGTCGATGCTGTCGCTGTCGTTGTTGCCGCGGCCGCTGATGCTAATGCTGCTGCTCGCCGCAGCAGCAGGAGCTGCAAGCGGATCGATGTCGAGGCGCCCATTTTAGTGCGGCGGGGTTTGTGAGACAAGAGAGAGAGAGCTCGTGTGATCGCGGCGCGGGAAAAAGCGGGGACGTCGGCGGCGCCGGCGCGCGCGCTCCGCCAAACAGCCGCTCCGCGTTTTCGCTCTCAAATGCGTCAGCGACCCGTCGCCGGCTTGCTCCATTCACAGGCTCGGAGGCAAGAGGGATAGAGCGCGCACAGACACACACACATACACACACACCTACACAGACACGCCATCCTTCACACGCACTGCTCTCTCGATCGATCGGTTGTGAGACTCTCTCCCTCCAACCACAGAAACACCAAAGCAAACGCGGACGCCCCAAGCCAGGCATGCGCAGCAGCAGCAGCAGCAGCAGCGGCAGCATGCATGCGGTGCAGCGGCCGGCGGCGGCGCTGCTCTGCCGCCACCGTCCTGTCGCTGCACCGTTGCTGCGGCGGCGACACCAGTCTCTCCCGGCGGCGCGGCGGGCCAGCGGCGTCGCCGTCGTCGTCGTCGCCGCTGCATGGGGGAAAAGCGGCAGCAACAACGACAACGACAACAGCAACAACGCCCCGTTGCCCGTGATCTCGCCGATCGTCCTGCCCCCGCCGGCCACGGGATCGCAGTACGCGCGCCAGACCCGCAGCAGCAGCCCAGGCGGGGGCGGCAGCGGATCAGGCGGCGGCGGCGGGCCGCGGCGGCGAGGCGGCAGTGGGGGCGGCGGCGGCGGCAATGAGGGGGGCGGTGGCAGCAGCCAGAGCGGCCCGTCCCCCCTCGCGTGGGCCCTGCGCAACCTGCGCCTGCTGGCCACCTACGCCCTGTGGCTCGTGGTTATCTGGTCCGTCTTCCGCACCATCACGACCCTCGCCTTCCGCGCCGTCGGCGAGGCCACGAGGCTAGCCAACGACGCGGGGAGGGCGGCGGCGACGGCGGCCAAGGGGGCTGCTGGCGGTGGTGGCAGCGGCTTCGTGCCCCCGGCCCCGGCGGCGATGGCGGGCGCGGGATTCCGCGGGTCGGCGGCGGCGTCGGGCGCCGCGCCTGGCGTCGACCCGGCGGCGCTGCTCGACCTGGCGGTGGCGGGCGCAGAGGCCAAGGCGGCGGCGGCGGCGGCAGCGGCGGCTGGGGGTCGGGCGGCAGCGCCGCGGCCGCCGCCTGCTGTCGACGCGGAGCGGCCGGCGGGCGAGGCGGCGGTGGCGGCGGCAGAAGCGACGGCGACGGGATCGTCGGGGGTGAAGGGGGCCTTCCAGAGGTGGCGCGAGCGCCGGCGAGGTGGCGGCGGGGGCGCGGCAGAGGAGGAGGCAGCAGCAGCAGCAGCATCAGCAGCAGGAGCAGCACCGGCAGCGGCTGCGGCCGACGCAGGAGCAGCCGCGGCAGCAGCGGCGGCAACGCCCCGGCACCAACATCAACAACCCCCGCCCGCCTCGCCTCCGCCGCCGCCGCGCGCCGCCGCCCACCCCCGCGACATCGTGCCCATCTACCTGTGCCTGGTCGGCGGGGTCCTGTTCTTCGCCTCGGTGTAAATAAAACCACTCAATCGATTCGCTCTCTCTCTCTCTCCCCCCGATTAGGTGCCGCGCCCGCCGCCGAGCAGGGCGCGCGCTAGGGACGCCACAAACCGAGGCCGCCGGCGCTGCTGCTCCTCCTCTTCATGCGGCGGCCCCATCGACGACGAGGGCCCCTCTTCGTGGTCCTCCCCTTCCTCCTCCCCCTCCTCCTCCTCGGCGCGGGGCGAAGGCGCCTCCTCGTCGGCGCCCGTCAGCCGCGCCGCGCGCGCCTCGTCCGCACCCGCAACGGCAGCGCCGCCGCCGCCAACCCCCCTGTCCTCCTCGGCCACCGTGCTCACGCTCACGCCCGTGCCCGTGCCGCCCCCGCCGCCTCCGTGCCCACCGCCCCCGCCGCCGCCGCCGCTTAAGACGCTGCGCACGCTTCCCGGGCCGCCGCGGCCGCGCACGCTGGGCGTGCCGGGCGGATCGCCCCCGGCCGAGTCGGGGGCGCCGTGCTGCTGCTGCTGCTGGTGCTGGTTGTGCTGGTGCTGGTTCTGCTGCTGCTGCTGCTGCTGCTGCTGCCAAAGCTGCTGCTGCTGCTGCCGGCGCATCTGCTGCTGCAACAGGAGCGTCTGCGACATCTGCTGCCCGGCGTGCACGGCGTCCAGGTACGAAGAGAGGCTGCTCTGCGAGTGGTTGGGGCTGCCGGCCACCGTGGCATGGGAGAGCGCGCCGCCAGCGCCGCCGCCGCCAATCCCGCCGCCCATGCCGCCGCCCCCGCCAACGCCACCACCACCCCCGTAATAGGGCCCCTCCTCCTCCTCGGTGAGCGCGGGCGCGGGCGGCGGCTCGTACCACCCGAACTGGGCGTCGTTGGATGGGCCCGCTGCCGCCGCTGCCGCCGCCGCTGCTGCCGCTGCCGCTGCCGCCGCCCCACCGCCGCGCCGGCCCCCGACGCCGCGAGAGGGGCCCGAGCGCCGGCGGCCGCCGCCACCACCGCCGCCGCCTCCGCGCTCCCGCCTGTTGGGGTCGGCGGTGGCGAATGCCGCCGCAGGGCCGTGGGGGAAGGTCCCGCTCAGGGGCGTCTCGGACGCGCCGACCGAGGTCAGGCTGGCCGTCTCGGACGGGGGCGCCAGGGGGCGCGTCGTCGCCAGCGGGGGCGGCGGGAGGGGCGCTGCTCCTGCTGCTGCTCCTGCTGCCGTCGCTGCTGGGAGGATCGCGCCAACGCCGGCGCCGCCTCCACCGCCACCTCCTGTGCTCGCCACGCTCGCGACGCTCGGCGGCGCCGTCGAGCCGTGGCGGGCCGAGACCACCGACGCCGGGGGCGGGCCGAGGGCCGCGGCCGCGCCGCCGCCGGGCAACGCCAGCGCGCCGCCGGCCTGTTGCTGCTGCTGCCGCTGCCGCTGCTGCTGCTTCTCGATCGCGCGCTGCATCAGCGCGAGCGCGTGCTCCGAGGGCGAGGGCGGGTGGTCATGGTCGTCGTCGCGGTCGTGGTCGGCGGCCGCGTTGGGGCGGGGCAGCACGGCGTGCTCTGCGGCTGCGGCGGCTGCGGCGGCGGTGGGGGTGTTGGCTGCAGCGGCCGCGGGAGGAGCGGCCACGGCGGCCGCTGCCGCTGCTGCTGCTGCGGGGCCTCCTGATGCGCCTGTTGCGCCGCCGCCGCCGCCTACCGACAGGCCGCCGTCGCTGGCCCCGCCGTCAAAGACGGACGACGCCAGGCTCGTGCAGCCGCGGCTGCTGCCAACGTGCGGGGCGATGGAGGAGCGGCCGCCGCCGCCGCCGCCGCCGACAAAGGAGTGGTGGGGGTGGCGGCGGCGGCGGCGGCGGCTGGGCCCGGCGCCGTCGTGGTCATGGCCCTCCTCGTCTTCGTCATCCTCGGTGGAGGACGAGGACGAGGAAGGGGAGGAGGAGGAGGCGGGGCAGGCAGCACCGCCGCGGGGAGGAAAGGGGCTGCCGCCGTCGTCGTCCTCGTCGTCGTCGGAGAGCGTCGGCGGCGGCGAGAGCGGCGGCGGCGAGAGCGGCGGCGCGCGGTCGTGGGGTGCCTTCTCGCCTCCTTTTGCGAGCGGCGGCAAGGGCGCCGGGTCCTCTGCCGCCGCCAAGCGCTCCATCTCGGGTGGCTGTGTGGGCGCGCGCGCGCCGCGCGTTTGAGGGAGGGAGGGGGGGACGACGAGGCTCTTTTCGTGACGCGGCGCTCGCTTTGTGTGTCGCGCGGCTGTATGCGCGCGCGGGGGCGCGTGCAGATTGGGGTGGGCTGTGTGCTTCTGTGCGTGTCAAGGCGATGCGTTTTCTGTCTCAGGGGGAGCGGGTATTGCGGCTTTTTGAGGATGAAGAGCGAGCGCGCGCGCGCGCGCTCGCTCTTTCTCCTCGCGAGTTCGACGGTCGACGACGGGCTTCGCCGGCGCCGGCGGCGCTCCTCTCTTTCCCGAGGGCCTTGTTGTTGGGGGGCGGGGACGTATTACACAGCCCGCCCCGATCGATCTCCTCCTCGTCCTAATACTCTTGATCCTTTCATCATCACACCCCGCCGACAACACTCATCTAACCGCGCGCGCGGCGCTCGGCCGCCTCGGCCATGCGCGCGCGCAGCTCGTCCGCCGTCGCCGCGGGCTTCTGCCCGCCGGCCCCGACCCCCACCGTCTGCCCCTGCCCGCCGGCGGCGCCCGCCCCGGCCGCGCGCTGCGCCAGGTCGGCCGCGAGCGCCTGGATCTTGGCCGGGTTGGCCCCGACGATCTCGCCCACCTTTTGCCCCCCGAAAAACCCTTGCAGCGTCGGCATGGCCGTCACGCCCGCGGCCTGGGACGCGCCGCGGCACTTGTCGACGTCGACCTTGAGGAAGATGACGTTGGGGTACTGGCGCGCGAGCTGGTCGAGGATGGGGGCGATGGCGACGCACGGGCCGCACCTGTTTTGTTGCGAGGTTGGGTTGTTTCGAGGGGGAGGGAGGGGAGAGTCAACGCGCGTGCGCGCTCTCCGCGCGTGCGCGCCGTGGACCGTCGCTCGCCCCCCCCCCCCGCTCTGCTGCAAAAAAAAACTCACCACGTCGCGAAGTAGTCGACAAAGATGGCCGTCGGGGCGCCGAAGGAGGTGGTCGGCTTGAAGGCCGCCTGGAACTCGGCATCCGAGTTGATGTGCTGGACGCTTCCAGTCATCTTCGTGGCGGTTGGTCGCGGTGCTTGAAGGGGAGAGAGAGAAAGGAAGCCTCTCGTGTCGCGTTTGGCGTGCGTGCGTGTTTGTGCGCGCGCGCGGCTCTTGTGTGCTTGTGGGCGTTTGGGCGTCGTGTCGAAGAGAGAGAGAGAGAGTGAAAGCGAGTATAAAACACAAGCGGTCACGCAGAGGTCGACGAAGAAGAGCCGTCCGCTCTTTCCGACGCCGACGCCGACGCCGCGCTGTCCCCCCCGCCGCCGCCTCCGCCCCGCCGCCGCCTCCCGTGCCCGCGCTGCTGCTCCTGCTCCGTCCTCTGCTCGCGCAGGCGCGCCTCGATCTCCGACAGCAGGTCCTCGATGCGGCGCGGCGCTTTCGGGGGCGAGGCAGAAGAGGCCGGCGCCGCTGGCGCTGGCTCCGGCGCCGGCTCTGGCGCGGCCGCGGGCGGCGACGGGGGCGACGGCGACGGCGAAGGCGAGGCCGCGGGCGGCGACGACTGCGCCTCTTCCACCTCGTCCTCGGCCCGCGCGGCCCCGGCCAGCCCGGCCCCGCGCCAGTCGTCCAGGCTGGTGGTCACCATCATCGCTGGGTTCGAGGTGGCCGCTGTTGCTGCTGGGGCTGCTGCTGCTGCTGCTGCTGCTGGGGCCTCCGCCGACGGCGGCGCCGCGACCGCCGCAAGCCTTGGCGTAGCCGCCGCCCAGCCGCCGCCGCCACCGCCGAAAGCAGCAGCGGCAGCCGTCGCCGTGGCCTGCGCCGCGCTGCCGCCCAGCTCGAGCGAGGCGCGGAGGGACAAGGCGGAGGCGGAGGCGGCGGCAGTCGGGACAGCAGCCTCAAGCTGCGGCTCCTCGCCTTGCATCAGCCGCAGCCGCGGCACCGCTGGCGGCGCCGCCGACGACGCAGCCGCAACCGCAGCCCGCTCCTCCTCCGCCCCCTGCTCCTCCTCCGCCTGGACCTCCTCGAACACGTCCTCCTCGTCATGTTCCTTGTCCTCGTCGTCGCCATCCCGAGCAGAAGAAGACAGCGCCGCCGCCGCCCGCTCGATCGCCGCGGCCGCCGCCCTCGCCGCCACGCCCGCATCGACGGCGGCGGCAGCAGTAGCGCCCGCCACCGCTGCGGCGGCCGGCGGCGGCGTGGCCGGCAGCGGCGACGGCAGCGCGCTGCTCGGCAGCGGGTGCGAGGCCAGGGCGTCCGAGGCGGAGTCGCGGCGCCGCAGGCTGTAGGGCGGGGGGGCGCGCGCGGGAGGGAAGCCGGCGGCGGAGGCAGCCGCAGCGGGAGCCGACGGGATGCGCGAGACGGCCGCGGCGGCGGCGGCGGACGACGACGCCGGCGCCGCCCCCGCCGCCGCCCCGGGCCACAGAGAGGCCCACAGCTGCTGGTGGTTGCTGCTGCCGACGGCCGCCGCGGCAGCGGGCCTCGAAGGCGGCGGCGGCGGCGGGCCCTCGCTCCTCGCCGCCTCCTCCTCGTCCTCCCCCTCCCGCTCCGCCCCTGCCGTCTCTGGCCGCGCCGCCGCTGCCGCCGCCGCCGCCAAGCAAGGCTGCTGCTGCTGCTGCTGATTCTGATGCTGCAGGCCCTGCGAAGCGCCACCACCGCGATCGCCCATAGCCACCACCGCCGCCGCAGCAGCAGCCTCCACCGCCGCCAGCCGCGCGCGCGCCGCCACCAAAAGGTCCCAAACGGCCGACTCGTCCAAACCCCTAAGCGCCTGTTTTCCGAGCACAGCCGCGCGCCGGTCCCCTAAAGGGGGCGCCGCCCTCCCGGCCAGCTGCCACACGCGCCGCTGCGCCTCCTGCACCGCCCGCGCGCCCGTGACCCGCCGCGTCAGGGAGGGCGCCGCCGCGCGCAGGCGCCGCGCGGCGGCGGCGTACCGCAGCGTCAGCAGCGACTCCTCGGCGTCGCGGGGCTCGGCCGACACGCACGCGACGATGGCGCCGTAGGCGTTCCCGCCCAGCGAGTCCTGGAGGTAGCGCGTGAGCTTGGACTCGCGGTAGGGGACGTGGGTGGCCGGGGGGATTGCGGAGGAGGAAGAGGAAGAAGGGCCGGAGGCCCCCCCCGCCGCCGCCGCCGCGAGCGCCGCCGCGCGCCGCCCGTTGGCATTCAGGGCCTGGAGCACGCGCTGCAGCACCAGCAGCCCCGCGTTGATGGAGATGGCCTCGCGCATGCGCGCGCCCTCGGCGCGCGTGCGCTTGCAGCGCTCGCTGCCGGCCAGGTCGACGAGGTGCAGCTTGGAGAGGTAGGTCACGCCGCCGCCGCCAGAGCCGCCGCCAGAGCCGTTGGCGGCGCCGCCTCCCGAACCGCCACCACCGGCGCCACCCCCGCCGCCGTCGCCCGACGACCGCGCGAGCGTGAGGGTAAAAATGGCGTGCGCCCGCGACGAGCGCGCGTTGAGCTCGGTCGTGCCGACCACGCGGCCCGCGCACCCCCGGCGGAAGAGCTCGAGGGCGCGGGCGCGGCCCGCGGCGGTGGGCGGGAGGGACTCGGCCGTCACGCCCTCGCACGCGATGCTGCCGTCGGCCGCCTCGACCAGGCGCAGCGGGGGGTGGTGATTGGCGCCGCCGCCATTGCCGCCGCCGCCGCCGCTGCGGACGCCGCCGCCGCCGCCAGAGGAGGAGGCGGGGTGGCGGTAGGGCGGCGAAGAAAAAGCGGCGGCCTCGCCGACCCCGCCGACTCCCGCTCCGGGCGCCAGCAGGTCGCGGATCTCCTCGTTGTAGATCTCCACGAAGCTCACGGTGAGCGCGACCGCCGGAGTTGTTTGGTCGCGGGCGCGGCTCGCGGCGCCTCCCGCCGTGCCGCCGCCGCCGCCGCCGCCGCTCCCCTCAGTCGTCGCCGCCGCCGCCATCGCCCCCTCGAGGCGCGAGAACACGTCGCGCAGGGCCCGCGGCACCATCCCCTCGTCGTCCATGGCGACGGCGGCCGCCGCGCGGGCCGCGGCCAGGCGGGTCGGGGACGAGAAGCAAGAGGGCGAGGGCGAGGGAGGGCGGCCGCCGGCCGCCCCGGTCTCGGCCGCCGCCTCGGGCGCCGCCGCCGCCACCGCGCCCTCGCCCCCCAAAACCCCCTCACCCCCTCCCAAACCCCAAGGCCCCACCATCGTGTGCGTCTTCCCCGATCCCGTCTGCCCGAACGCCATGACCGTGGCGTTGTACCCGTCGCAGAAGCGCGCGACGAGCGGGGCCACGGCGCCGCCGTAGACGTCGGCCTGCTCGCCCTCGGGGCCAAAGACGCTGTCGAACGCAAAGGTGAGGAGGGCCGGGGCCTGCTGCTGCTGGTGCTGGTTTGCGCTGGCGGCAGCGGCGGCGGGCGAAGCGCCCTGTGCGTACTGGTGCTGCTGCTGCTGCTGCGGGTCGCGCGCGGTGACGGTGGCGGCGGCCGGGTCCGGCACGAGGGCCATCTGAAAGTGGGCGTGGGCGGAGGCAGAGGCAGAGGCGGGGGCTGCGGCCGCGCCGTCGGCCCACGACGGCCTCAGAAAGGGCCGCACGCGCACGGCCACGCGCATCGTGCGCTGCAGCCCGCCACTTCCGGAGCCGACCGCGGCCGTGAAGACGGTGCTCGCGGCCGTGTTGGCGCCAAAGCCGACGCCGCCGCCAAAGCCGCCCCCGCCGACGCCCCCCGCCGCACCCGCCGCACCCGCCAGCGACAAGCCGTCGTCCTCGTCGCCCAGGTAGGGCAGCCCGCCGCAGACGGTCGAGGCCGGCCGCCCCGGGGTGGCGGTGGTCCACGCGGCCTCGCTGGCGGCGCCGTCGTCGGCGTCGTCGAGGTGGAGGTGGGCGGCGGCACCGGCAGCAGCAGCCCCGCCCCCGCCGCCGCCGCCGCCGCCGGCAAGCGAGGAGGGCGGCCGGGCGGGAGGAGGGGCGTTGCCGAGGGGCGGGCGGCGGCCCGACGGCGGCATGCCGAGGGTCGTCGCGGCGCCGTAGCCGTAGCCGCTGCCGCTGACGCTCGGGGCACGCGGCGGCGGCGGCGCTTGCCCGTTCCCTCCTGCTATTGTTGTTGTCGCTATCCCGTCGCGCGAGGACGACGACGGCGGGCGGCGCGCGCCGCCGACGCCGCCGATGCCGCCGACGCCGCCGACGCCGCCCTTGGCCGCCGCCGATGACCACGTCCCTCCTGCTCCGATGCCCGGGCTCGGCGCGCGCACGCCTGCACCTCCGCCGGCAGCATAGACCAGCGCCCCGGGCCGCGCGCCGCCGCCCTTGCTCTCCTTGGAGGAGCTCATTCCTGCGTTCTGCTTCTGTTTTTAGAAGGCAGCCGAGCCCCTCATTTTTGCTTCGTTGCGCCTTTTGCTCTCGTGTCTGTGCCTCAGAGTCGCGCCGCCACTCAATCGGGAGAGGATGATCCTCTCCTGGCTGACGATCCTTCTACTTGTGTGTGTGTGTCTCCACGCGCGTGCGCGACAGGAGAAAAAAAAGGAGGAGGCGGTTGCGCTTTGCTTTGCTGTTTTTGTCGACTCCGACACGGTCGTCGTGGTCAAAAGCTCGAAAGGTCAAAAGGCAAGCGCTATGGCGTGTGGGAGAGGACGGCCTTGGAACGGGGGCAGCAGCGCAGCGAGGGAAGAAGTGGGCGACCACCGATGCCGACGCCAAAAACGCCGACGAACGATGCGAGAGCCCACCGCGACAATCCCCCCTTGCTTCTCTCTTCGATCTGGGCAACGGGAGTAGTATAGCATGCTCGTGTGTGTTCTAGATCGTCTTCTTCGTCAACTCTACAGACCGTCTTGCTGCTGCTGCTGCTGCTGCTGCTGCTGCTGCTGCTGCTGCTGCTGCTGCTGCTGCTGCTGCTGCTGCTGCTGCTGCCCCCCGCCGGCCGGCGCCGCCGCCGCCGCCGCCACCGGCACCGTCGCCGCGATGGCCGCCAGCCGCGCCCGCACGCTCGGCACGCGCGCGGCCGCGCCCGCCCCGTACGCGCTCGGGTGCAGCTTGAACCCGAACACGCGCGGGGTGTACACGGCAGGCACCTGCGCCGCCGCCGCCGCCACCCCGTCGGCGGTCGCGGCCCCGCCCCCGCCACCCGACGACGACTGCGCCCCCGCCACCCCCGCCGCCGCCGCCGCCGCCGACGCCGACGCCGCCCCCATCCCCGCCGCCGCCGGCCGCAGCTGCGGGTACGTCAGCAGCAGCAGGTGCGGCAGCGTGGTGCCGAAGAAGGCGCCGTCGATCGCGCACTGAAAGTCCGACCGCGGGTAATAGACGTCCTCGCAGCGCGGGCAAAACACCTTCACCGTCGACTGCCCGGGGACGTCCGAGGTCCCGACGGGGAGCACGGGCTGGCCGTCGCACAGGACGCTGTTTGGTTTGTTGAGGTGTTATTAGTTGGATTTGTGGTGGGAAATGTTGGAGCAAGGGGTCGTGTTAGGGGTTTTTTTTTTGGGGGGGGGGGGGGGCGGAATGGGTTTATTTGAGGGGGAGAGCGCGCGCGAGCGCGAGCGCGCCCTCTCGGCCAACGCCGACGCCAACAGCAACCGACAACCCGATCCGCGCCCTCCTCCTCTCCGTCTTTCTCTCACCGGGGGCACCGCCCAAACTCGCACTGCCGGAACTTCTCCATCACCGCCTGCAGCCCGCGGGCGGTCACCACGAACCGCGCGTGCGCGAGGCCGTACAGCCGCTCGGCCGCGTTTTCGAGCGCCTCGCTCTGCTGCTCCGTCAAAACGAGGTCGGCGGGCAAAGGGTGGTCGAGGAGCATGTCGAGGGCGTAGTCGTAGTAGGGGACCTGGGCGGCGAGCCCTGCGAGGTTGAAGTCGTCCTCGAGGTAGTCCTCGTCGACCTCGACGAAGAACTCGTTGCCGCGCAGGGAGCAGAACCAGCGCACCCACGCGGCCTCCTCGTCGTCGTCGTCGTCGTCGTCCTCGTCCTCGTCTTCGTCCTCGTCCTCGTCCTCGGTCTCGTCGTCGCCCTCGGTCTCGTCCTCGTCCTCGTCCTCGTCTTCGTCGCCCTGGCTCTCGGTCACGTCGTCCTCTGCGGCGGCGGCGGCGGCGGGCGTGTTGGCGGCGGCAATGGCGGCGGCGGTGGCCGCGCCGCCGCCGCCTCCTGTTCCTGCTCCTGCTCCTGCTGCTGCTGCACCCACGCCGCCGCCAGACGTGCCCACGAGCGGGCGGTCATCATAGTAGTCGTCCTCGTCATCGTCCTGCTGCTGCTGCTGGAGGTGGCCAAAGCCGGGCGGGCTGCTGGGGTGGGGGTGGTGGGGCCCCCCGCTGCTGCTGCCGACCGCCGCCGCCGCCGAGGGCCGCGGCGCCGGCGCGCGCCCTTCTTGTCCTTCTTGCTGCCGGTCGTCCCCTGCTTCTTCCGGCAAGCCCGCCGAGGCCCAGCCCTGCCGCTGGACCATTCCCGCTGCTGTGGATGGGATGGGTGCGCTCGCTCGTTTGGCTGCTGCTGTCGATAGAGACAGAGGCGTGCGAGAAAGCGGGAGCAGTGGCGGTACTTGTGTTCCCTCTGCGGGGAGGCCAACGCGCGCGCGCGCTGCTCAAACGGCGGCCGGCGCGGCGGTACTCGTGAGATCGGCGCAGCCGCAACCGCCCGAGTGGGTGAAAGGGGGGGGGGGGGGGGGCGGGAGGAGGTGTGCGCGCGCGCGACGCGATGAAGAGGGAAGGCTTTCGCTCGCAAAGCGGAAGGGCTCCGCGCGCGCGGCTCCACTTGGGGGGAGAGAGAGAAGAAGCAGCGTTGTTGCAAGGGCGCGCGCGTGTGGTGCTGGTCGTCGTCTCGAGAGAACGAGTGGCGTGGAAGATGAGGAGCATGAGAGCGCGCGCGACGAAACAAAAGGGCGCGCCGCCGCCGCGCCGCGCCGTGAGCTCTCACCGCCGCCGCGCGTGGCGACCGCCATCGTCGTCCTCCTCGCCCTCGTCGTCGTCGTCGACCTCTTTCCCCCCACTCGTCATCGACCGCGCCGCGCCGTGAGCTCTCACCGCCGCGCGTCGCGACCGCCATCGTCCTCCTCCTCCTCGTCGTCGTCGTTGCCCCCACCACTCGTCATCAACCGCCGCTGCCGCTCGAGCGCCGACGCGACCAGCCGCTTCAGGCCCTCGACCTCGCGCCCGCGCGCCGAAAGCCGCGCCTGGCAATCGGACAGCTCGGCGCGCGCGGCCGCCAGCTGCTGCTGCTGCTGCTGCTGCTGCTGATGCTGATGCTGCTGGTGCTCTCGCCCCGCGCCGCTGACTCCGCCGACCGCCCTCGCCTCGGACGCCGCCGCCCGCGCCTCGGCCGCCGCCACCTCGGCCTTGGCCCGCATCCGGGAGCGCTCCAGCTCGCGCTCCAGGCGCTCGCGCTCGCGCTCGAGCGCGGAAGACCTGGCGCGCTCCTGCTCGAGCAGCGCCGCCGCCGCCGCCTCACCCGCCTTAGCGGTTTGGGCCGCTGCAGCACCCGCCGTCGCCGCGCGCTCGGCCTCCTGCCGGGCGGCGCGCTCGGAGCGGGCGAGCTCGCGCGCGGCCGCGGCCTCCTCGGCTGAAGCGTCGCGCTGGGCCTCGGCCTCGGCCGCGCGGCGCTCCAGGGCGCGCCGCTCGCGCGCGCGCGCCTCGGCCTCCTCGTGCGCGGCGCGGCGCCGCCCGGCCGCCAGGCCCCTCGCCTCGGCCCGCTGCTCGCGCTCCTCGGACTCGGCCCGCGCCTTGTCAGCAGCTTTGCGCGCCGCCGCGTCGATGCCGGCGCGCTCGACCTCGAGGCGCTCGAGCTCCGCGTCGCGCTCACGCAACAGCCGCTCGGCCGACGCGAGCGCGGCGCGCAGCTCGCCGGCGAGCGCGTCGCTCGCATCCGCGCGGCGGCCGGCGTCGTCGGCCCGGCGCTCGAGCTCGGCGGCCAGGGCGGCCAGAGAGGAGGCGATCGCGGCCGTGCTGGACGGTTTTACAGCTGTGGTTGTTGACGGCGGGGGCGGGGGCGGGGGCGGGGGTGGCAGCGGCGGCGGGGCCTGTTGCGCCGCCGCCGCCGCCCCGTCTTCCTCTGCCGCTGCGATTGCGCCAGCAGCAGTAGCGGCCTGCATCGCCACCGCCGCCATCGACGGGGTGGCGGGCGGGTTCATGTTGTCTTTTTCGAGGGGAGAGGGCATGGATGGTTTTTGATTTTCGGGCAAGGGGAGAAGAGGTGGCGGGGGAGTGGGAAGGGCTCTTGTGCCGCTTGCACCTAAAAACGGAAGGCAGGCGCCAGGGGGGGCGGCTCGACAGCTCCTCTTCTGTGCATCGCCTCCGCTCCCCCGGCCCCCCTCTGGTTAAGACTGCTCTATACTCAGCCTCACCGCCGAGCCCCTCAGGCAAGCTCAACATCACAATCACAACAAGTGCTGCACACGCACACAAGCAGCAAAGCCGCCGCCGCCGCTTCCCCTTTTTTCACCCCCCGAAAGCCAAAAAGAAATCCCCCAAAAAAGCCCGAATAAAAATGGTGCGCCTCACTGTGCGCGTCAGCGAGGTCGACCAGTTCAGCGTAGATATGCCCGCGGCCACGACGACGGCGGGGCAGGCCACCCGCGCGCTTGCGCGCCTCCACAACCTGCGCGTGTCGATCGCCCAGCTGCGCGCCGAGGGCGTGGCGATGGCAGCGCGGTGGCGGCAGGGGGAGCGGCAAGAGGGCGGCGAGAGCGGCACCGAAAACGACGACACCTCGGCCCCCCTGCTGCTCAAGGCCCTGACCGACGCCGAGGCGGCCGCCTTTGACCGCTCCAGCGAGCAGCCGCTCACGCCCGCCGCCCTGCGCTCGCACCTCGCGCGCGTGCGCGCGGCGGCCGACGGGGCGCTGGGGGCGACGGCCGCGGCCGCGGCGGACGCGCCGTCGTCGCCGTCGTCCAACGACGCCGCCCAGGGCTTTTTGCTGGCGCTCGAGGCGGCCGAGGGCGACGCCCGGTCCGAAGACGACGGCGAGGATGGCGCGCTGGGCGACCAGGGCGAGGGGAGCCACCACCGCCGCCGCGACCGCCCCACAGCAGGCGCCGCGTTCCTCGACCCGCGCTTGGCCGCCGCCTGGTTTTGCGGCCGCCCGCTGCAGCCGCCCGAGGCGACGCTCGCGCGCCTGCTCGGGGGCGGGTGCGCGACCAAAGCCGACCGCACGCGCGCGGTGCTGCGCCTGTCGCGCGACCTGGCGGCGGGGTGCCCGGCGCGGCCCGGGGCGCTGATGGAGGGGAGCAGCGGCGGCGGGGGGGGCGGCGGAAACGGCAACGGCGGCGGCAACGCGGCGGCCGCCGACGAGCGGCGCGCCATGCTCGCGTGGTGCTACAAGCGCCAGCAGGAGCTCGCGCGGCTCGACGAGGCCGCGCGCGAGGGGGACGACGACCACTGCGACGCGCCGTGGGCCGACCCGCGCGCCCTGCGGCGCGACCTCATGGGGCTCGGGGCCGGCGGCGTGCGCTGGTGCTGAGGATGCGGAGGAGGGAGAGAGCGAGCGCCGCAGCGCCGACTTGTTGTTTTTTTGTGCGTTTTTGCAAGAAAGGGGGGGAAGAGAAACACAGGACGCTAAGGCAACCAACAGAATTCCTTTTGTGTGGGGAGGGCGGGCGTGCAAAAGAGAGAGAGGGGCAAGAAGAAGACACAAAGGTTCGCGGCGCGGCTTTTTTTTCCTTTCCGCGCGCGCCCCCCTGTCGCCGTCCTCTTCCTCCTTACTCGCGCGCGCCGTCGAAAAAAACATCGCTCGCGCTCGATCAAATACCGCCCCCCACCAAAACTCAGGCCATCATCACACCATCAAATCCAAATCCGACAATCGTTCTTAAGCCACGACCACCTCCTTGGACGTGATGCGCTCGTACACCTCGCGCACCTTGAGCGCCACCAGCGACTGCAGCAGCCCGGTGCCGTTGTTGGAGCCGGGGAAGCCGCTGTTCTTGAGCATCTGCTGCGTGATCTCGCCGTAGAACTTGGCGCTCGTGTTGCTCAGGTGCGACTCGACGTAGATGAGCTCCTCGAGCTTGTCAAACTGCCCGTCCATCTCCAGGACCGAGACCTCCTGGCCGTAGTAGTTGTCCGGGCCGTACGAGAACTTGATGCCCGGGAAGGAGCACGTGAGCTTGCGGCCGCAGGGGATCCAGCTGACGGTCGACCCCTCGTCGAACAGGTAGACCGGGTCGAAGAGCTTGCTGCCCTCCTTCTGGATGAGGCGCACGCGCAGGTACTTGCCCTCGTCGTCGGGGACGAGCTGCGTGGGCAGCACCTCGATGACCATGTCGGCGCTCTTCTTCTGCGGGTCGATGTAGGCGTCGAAGTCGGGCTTGCGCGCCTCGATCGACTTTTTGATGCTGTCGAGCGAGTGGCCGCGCTCGGCCATGTCGCGCTGGATCTTCCAGGCGAACTTGACGTCGTCGCTGATGTCCAGGTAGATCTTGAAGTCGACGAGGTCGCGCACGCGCTGGTCGTAGAAGGGGTGGAGGCCCTCGATGACGAGGATGTCGGGCGAGGCGATCGTCTCGGCCGGGTCGAGGAGGCCAGACACGTGGTTGTAGATGGGCTTGTCGACCGACTTGCCCTCCTTGAGGGCCTTGACCTGTTTGTTTTGTTTGGGGGTGGTGGGTTGGTTGGTTGGTTTGGTTGGTTGGTTGTTTGGGTGGTGGGTTTGGTGGGGTTTTTTTTGGGGGGGGGGGGGGGGGGGGGGAGCGAAGGGGGGGGGGGTGGGGTCTCCCGTCGCCGTTTTCTTCTTTTTCGCGCGTTTGGGCCGGAGGGGCCAACAGCTGCAAAAAGAGGGCAGGCACGGGACCTGATTCACGCACCTGCTGGTACATCAGCTCAAAGTTCTGCGCCTCGGGCGCCAGGGCCGTCACGCCCGCGGCGCTGCGGCCCTTGCGGTCGAGCGAGTGGTAGTCGTCCAGGCAGATGACGGTGGTCATGTCGCTGATGAGCGTGTTGCTGTCGGGGTTGCCGCCCGCGGGGGGCTTGGGGGTGCCGCCAAAGATGGACGTCATGCGGCGCATGAAGGTCGACTTGCCGCAGCCTGTTTTTGGTTGGTTGGTTGGGTGGCGGGTTTTTTCGATCGGGGTGGTGGGTTTGGTGAGTGGGTCGTTGGAGCGAGAGAGAGCGAGAGCGAGAGCGAAAGCGCCGCGGGGCGGAAAAGCGTCGGCGGCGGCGCCACGTTGGCGCCGGCCTTTTTTTCGCCGGCGGTCGGCAGCAAATCAGGGACGCACCCGAGTCGGCGGCGAGGCCGATGACGACCGTCTTGGCGCCGGCGGCGTTGCGCACGACAAGCGCGCGGCGGCCGCCCTGGGGTGTGATGATTGGGGGGGGGGGGGATTGCGGGGGGAGAGGGGCGAGGGCGTGGCGATTTTGTGTTTTTGGGGGTGAGTCGATCGACCAAAGAGGGGGGGGAGGAGCAGAACTCTGCGCGCTCCTCTCCCTCATGCTGCGCAATCCGGGGGCGGCCAGATGGGCCCACGCACCTTGAGGGCAGCCGGGCGGGTGGAGGCCTGCAGTGATCGGGTTTGCGGGGGGAATGCGCGGCGGGATTGGAGGGGGTCAGGGGGCGGGGGTGCGGGGAGCGGGTGGGAGAGAGAGCAAGGGGAGAGATACACGCTCTCTCTCCTCGTTCTCCCCAAAACGCACCTTGAGGCTGGGGTTTGCAGCGGGTGCAATCATTCGGGGGAGGAAGGGGAGGGTCAGGGGGCGGGCGGGCGTCAGCAAAGGGTCAGCGAGGCGCCGCGATCGGCAGCGGCGGCGGGAGGAGGGGCGGGGTGCGGGCGTGTGTGTGCAAGGGGGTGAGAGAGCAAAACTCTCTCTCTTGCTCGCGCGCGCCTCGCCCCCGCGCACTTTTGCGACCCTGAACGAGGGTGCATTGGGGGTACTCACCCGCGCATGTTCATCGTGGTCGCCATCTTTGTGTCTCGGGGAGTGGTTTCTTTGGGGGAAAGGTGAAAGGAGAGGGGGTCGAGGAGGGAGGGTCGAGGGCTCTTGAGGATGGGGGCTCTGCCTCCCCTCTTCCTCTCTCCCCTCCTCTCCCCCCTCCCCCTCGTCAAAACTCGGAACGAACGATCCATCCCCTTGAAACGCTAGAAAACAACGAAAACAACGACAACAAGCCGCCGCAGCAGCAGTACTACCCGCCGCGCCTCTCTCTCGACGACTCGACGAACCCCACCCAACAGAGAGGGCCGATCATCAAAAAATGGCCGCCGCCTCGGCGCCGTTTGCGTTTTCCGCGGCCGACGACGCCGGCGTTTGCGTGCGCGCCGCCGCCGACGACCCCGTCAAGGGCCGCTGCCTCGTGGCCGCGCGCGACTTTGCGCCCGGGGAGATCGTGCTGCGTCAGCGGCCCTACGCGTACGCCCTGTCGGACGGCGGGGCCGCGCGCTGCTGCGACTATTGCCACCGGCCGCTCTCGAGCGGAGCGACGGCGGCCCCGGGGGCGCCAGAGCCGCCACCGCCGACGACGGCGCTCGCCGCCGCCGCCGCCGGCCCCCGCTCCACACGACGACACCAACCCATCCTCCGCTGCTCCCGCTGCAAGCTCTCCGCCTACTGCGACCAGGCGTGCCAGAGGGCGGCCTGGCAGGCTTGGCACCGCGAGGAGTGCGCGGCCCTCGCCGCCGTCGCCCCGCGCGTGCCGCCACTGACGCTGCGCCTGGCGGCCCGCGCGCTGTGGCGCCGCCGGCGCGAGCAGCAGCAGCAGCAGCACCAGGCGCCGCCGCCCTCGTCCTGGCGCGACGGCGGGGCGTGGGCCGAGGTCGAGGCCCTGCGCGACGGCTGGGCGGACGGCGGTGGGGCGGGTGGGCAGCAGCAGCAGCAGCAGCACCAGCTGCCGCTCCCGCCCGCGCGCAAGGTGCTGCTCGCGCAGATGGGCGCGCTGCTCGCGCGGTTTTTCGTCGCCGGCTGCGGCGGCGGCGGCGGCGCCCCCGCCAACGACGACGACGACGACGCCCCGGCCTCCTCCTCCTCCTCCTCCTCGATCCCCGTCAAGGAGGCCGCCCTGCTGCTCTCGCGCATCGCCCTCAACGCGCACGCCCTCGCCCCCTGCGAGGGCGACGCCGAGCCGTACGGCGCCGCCCTGGCCCCCCGCTGTGCGCTGCTCAACCACTCTCCCCGTCCCAACGCGTTCCAGCGGTTCACGCGCGGCGGCGGCGGGGCGGGCGGCCCTCGCCCCCCGGAGGCCGTCTTCGTGGCGATCCGCCCCGTGCGGCGCGGCGAGGAGCTCACGGTCGCGTACGCGGACGTGTCCGGGGGCGGGGGGGCCGCGGCCGCGTCGTCGCCGCTGGCCGTGCGGCGGGCGCTGAGGGGGGGTTACCTGTTCGACCCCCGCCCCGAAATGGAGGAGGGGAAGGGGGAGGCGGCGGGGGCGCTGGCCGCGGCGCTGCCGCTCGAGCTCGGCGCCGTCGTTCTCGCGCCTGCGAAAAGCGGCGGCGGGCAGGGAGACGACGAGGAGGACGAGGAGCAGGAGGGCGGTGAGGGGCTGCAGCCGCCGCAGGTGGTGCGCGTGCTCGCGCTGGGCGGCGGGGCGGGCGCGCGGGCGGCCGAGGCGGCGCGGCGCGACCCGCGCGCGGCGGCGCTCACGGCGCTGGGCGGGGGGCTCGAGGGCGGCGTGGACGTGTCGTTCGTCGAAGAGGGGGGGGCAGCGCTCGGGGGCGAGGGCGCCGCGGGGGAAGATGAGCTGCTAGCGCTGCTCGAAGGGGGGCCAAACGGCCCGCCGGCCGCTGGCGGCAGCAGCGGCAGCGGAAACGGCAGCGGCAGAGGCAGCGCTCTGGTGGTGTCGGCCTTGGGATGGGGCCCCTGGGCCGAGCGCGACGACGCGGAGGCCGCGCTCGCGGACCTCTCGCGCCGCTTTGCGCGCGCCGAGCGCCTCAGGGCGCGCGCCGAGGCGCAGGGCCCGCTTGCGGCGGCGCGCACGCTGACCGCGGCGCTGAGGCTGGTGGAGGACGAGGGGGGCGGCTCCCTGCTCCTGCGGCTCGCGCCCACGCAGCCCCTGCCGATGGCGCTGCGCGCGGCGCTCTCGGACGCGCTCTTCTCGGCGTCCGTGCTGGCCGAGACGCCGAACGAGCAGGCGGCGGCGTGGCGCGAGGCGCGCGACGGCGCGCTCGCGATGGAGAGGACGGCGCCCCCCGGGTGGCCCGCGCTGGGGCTGCGGCTGGCGCGCGCGGCGTCGCTGGCGCTGCGCGTGGCGCAGGACGCTCAGGAAGAGGAGGAGCGGCGGCGGCCCGGGAGGGGATTCGGAGGATCAGGAGGAGGAGGCGGAGGAGGCGCGCTGTCGGCGGCGCAGACGGCGGCCGAGGGCGCGGCGCTGGCCGAGCGCGCCCTGCGCATCCTCAAGGCGTCGCACGGCGGCGGGTGGGGCCAGGGGGCGGGGTGGATCGTGCGCAACCAGGCCGCGGCGCTGGACGAGCTGCGGCTCATTGCGAGTGGCGGGGGGCGGCGGTGATGGGGGTGGGGGGGGGGGGTGGTAGGGGGGCGAGTGGATCGCGGACGAGGCGCGCCGCGTTGGCGCCCGCTCGGCCGGGCGTCGCCGCCGCCGCCGCCGCTCCAAAAAGGGGGCGCGGGGTGGTACATGCGCGCGCTTCATCCAGCCCCTCTTCGACTACTGTAGCGTTTGTTGACCCCCTCCTTTCATAGCCCTCTCAACCGACGACAAATCAAGTCTCGGGCGACCACCACAGGGTGGACAGAGCACCCGCCCCCCTTCAAGCCTCACTCCTCGCTTTCTGGACGCACGCGCTCGGGTCCCCGCCGCGCGCGCGACGATGAATCCTTGAGCCGAGGGGAGGGGCGCCCAGCGACTTTTGCCAGGGAACGTTTCGCCCCCACCCGCGCGCGCGCGAGAGAGAGATAGCGAGGCAAGAGAGGAGGAGCAGAGGAGGGAGCACCCTTCCCTCACACTCCCCTTCTTCAAACGCCACCACCATGGCCACCACAGGGGCGGGCGCGGGCCACCAGGCCGGCAGCAGCAGGCGGCCGGTCAGCGACCGGTTCCTCATCGGCGAGGAGCTGGGGCGAGGCGCCTACGGGCAGGTGCGTTCTTGTGGCAGACGAGCGTGCACGCGACGCCGACGCGGCCGCCGCGACGCCAACCAAGCGCCGCAAGAACGCTCACCCCTCACCCAACCACCCCCACACAAAAAAACCAAAAAACCCAGGTCTACAAGGGCATGGACACCCTGACGGGCGAGGTCGTCGCCATCAAGCAGATCGCCCTGCGCGCGCCCTCGGCGGCCTCGGCGGCGGCCTCGGCGGCCTCGGCGGCGGCGGCGGCCGCCGCGGCAGCAGCGGCAGCGGCGTCGGACGGCGGAAGCAGCCAGCTCCCCTCAGACCGCCTCGCCGGGGTGGTCGGGGAGATCGAGCTGCTCAAGACGCTGCGCCACCCCAACATCGTCAAGTACGTCGGGTCGTTCCGGACGCGCTCGCACCTGTACGTCGTCTTGGAGTACGCGGAGGGGGGCGCGCTGAGCGCGCTGCTGCGGCCCGAGCGGGGCGGCGGCGCCATGGCCGAGCCCGCCGCGGCGGCGTGCGTGGCGCAGGTGCTGCGCGGCCTGGCGTACCTCCACGCGCAAGGGGTCGTGCACCGCGACATCAAGGGCGCCAACATCCTCGCGACGCGCGACGGGCTCGTCAAGCTCGCGGACTTTGGCGTGGCGGCCAAGCTGGGCGGAGCGGTGCCCGCGGCGGCGGCGGCCGAGGCGGCGGCGGCGCAGGCGGCCGAGGCGGCGGCGGCGGCCAAGACGGCGGCGGCGGAGGCAGCAGCAGCGGGGTCTTCCGAAGCGAGCGCGCTGGGGTCTTCGGCCGCCGCCACGGCGCCCCAACCGCCTTTGCAGCAACAGCAGCAGCAGCAGCAGCAGCAGGGGAAGCAGCAGGGGCAGCAGCACCCCCACCAGCACCAGCATCAGCCCCCGCCCCACCCGGACGCCTCGGTGGCCGGCACGCCCTACTGGATGGCGCCCGAGGTCATCGAGATGACTGCCGCCGTCACCCCGGCCAGCGACGTGTGGTCCGTCGGGTGCCTCATCGTCGAGCTGCTGACGGGCAAGCCGCCGTACAGCGGCCTCCAGCCGCTGTCGGCGCTCTTTCGGGTGGTCAGCGACCCCCACCCGCCCCTCCCCGACGGCTGCTCGCCGCAGCTGGCCGACTTTTTGCTGCGGTGCTGGGCGCGGGACCCGGCCGCGCGGCCCACGGCGCGCGCCCTGCTGTCTCACGCGTGGATTGCGCAGCAGCGGGCGGCGCTCGAGGCCGAGGCCGAGGCGGAGATGGAGGAGGAGGCCGGGCGGCGGCGAGCGGGCGGCAAGGGCGGCGCGCTGCCGTCGGCGCCGGGCGAGGAGCAGCAGGCGCATGCCAACGGCAACGGCAACGGCAACGGTTTCGGTAGCTACGGCGGCGACGCCGGCACTGGCCCCGTGGGGCGCGAGGCCCTCGTGCGCGGGATGGTGGCCCGGCTGCTGCAGCAGCCGCCGCCAGGCGGGGCAGCGGCGGCGGCGGCGGCGGCAGTGGCGGCAGCAGACGCGGCGCTGCCGCTAGACCCGTCTGTGTCGCAGCAGCAGCAGCAGCAGCAGGATCTGGAGGAGCACCAGCAGCAGCAGCGGCTGGCGCCGGCCTCAGGCCCCCTGCCTCCGGCCGTCGCCGCCGCTGCCCTGCACGGCATCCCAGAGGAAGGGGACGGCGCTGCGGCCGCGGCGGTGGCGGGCGCGGCGGCGGCGGCAGCGGCAGCGGGCGCAACGGGCGCTCCCGCCGTGGCGGGTGCCGGCAGCAACACTCCACACCAAGAGCGCCTGCCGCCGCCCCCGCTGCTGCTGGGGCAGCGGTCGGCGTCGCTCGAAGCAGGAGGAGGAGGAGGAGGCGCCGCTGCTGCGTTGGCGCCGTCGCCGTCGCCGCTGCGCGGGCCCTCGCCCGCCGGCGCGGCCGCCAGCGCCTTTGCCGCCGCCGCGACCCCGACCCCTACGGTCGTGGCCGCCTCCGCGGCCCTGCTGCTGCCGGGCGAGCCCGGGCAGCCGCTCGCGCAGTGGCTCGGGGAGGGCGGCGCGGACGGCGGCGGCGGCGGCGGCGGCGGCGGCTTTGGCGGCAGCCTCGGCGGCCTCGGCGGCGGCGCGGCCTCTGGCGGCCTTCTCGGCCTCGGCAGCGGCGGCCTGCTCAGCAGTGGGTCGCTCACGCTGGCCGGCGGTGCGTCCTTTTTGTCGCGCCGCCTGGCGCCCGCGAGCGCGTCGGCGCCCTCCCCCTCGGGCTCGTTCACGCGCGCGCAGCAGCAGCAGCAGCAGCAGCAGCAGCAGGCGCCGCCGCCAGCGCTGCCCCCCGGCAGCCCTAGCTCGGCGGCGGCTCTGCTCGCGGCGACCGGCGGCTTTGGCGGCGCTGCTGGCGGCGGCGGTGCGGCCCTGTCGTTCGTGCGCTCGCCGACGGCGGCGGCCTACTTGCAGCAGCAGCAGCAGCAGCAGCAAATTCAGCAGCAGCAGCAGCAGGCGTTTGGGAGCCGGCCGGCGACTCCAGCAGCAGCGGCAGCGGCGGCGGCAGCACTGACGTCGACGCCGCGCGCGGCCCTCTTTGTTCCGAGCGCCGCGCCCATCTCGGCCGAGGCGCGCCGCCGCATGGCCGAGCTCGTGCGCGCGATGAGCCCGACCCTCGGCCTGCATAACGACGCCTTCGGCACGACGACGCCCGTGGCGGCAACAGCGGCAGGCGCCGTCCGCGTCGCGGGGGCGTCGGCGTCGCCGCCGGGGCCCGCGGTGCCCGCGGCCGCCGCGTGCGCGGCCGCGGCCGCCGCCATGGCGCAGCAGCCCGACGCGCGCGCCGCCTTTGTCCAGGAGGGCGGGGTCCTGGCCGCGATCGAGCTGCTGCAGCAGGTGGCGCCGGACCCTATTGCCGCCGCGACCGCCGCGCAGCAGGCCGCCGAGACGGCCGCCGCCGAGGCTGCTGCGGCTGCGGGCGGGCGCCGCAGCACCGCTGCCGCCGCCGCCGCCGCTTCGTCGTCCTCGTCCTCGTCCTCGTCCTCGGCCGCCGCCATCGCCGCCGCCACGGCCGCCCTCGACGCCCTCCTGAGCCTCGTCGCCGGGGACGCCGCCGCGCTCGAGGCCCTCTGTCTCGCCGGCGCGGTGCCCGCCGTCGCGCGCGTGCTGTCGCTGCCGGTGCCGGCGCTCCCGCCGCGCTCGGTGGGGGCCGCCGCCTGTGCCGCGGCAGCGGCGCCGCTGCGCCAGCGCGCGGCCGCGTTTTTGCAGCGGCTCTGTTTTGCGGGCGGCGGCGCCGCGCAGCTGCTGATCGCGGCCGGGGGCGTGCCCGCGCTCGTGGGGATGGTCGGCATCGGGGCCGGGGACCTGGCCGACCCGGCGTCGCTCACTCCTGTCGGGCTCGCGTGCATCTGGCGCCTGCTGGAGGGAGGGGCAGCAGCGGGAGCGGGAGGCGGAAGCGGCATCGTGGGCGCGCCCGACGGCGGCGACGGCGGCGGCGGCGACGACGCAGCGGCGGCTGCGGCGGCCTCGGCAGCCGCGCCTTTTGCGCCGGCTGCCTCCGCCTCAGCCGTGCCCATCAACGCCGTCTGCCGCATGCTCGCGTCCTCGGGCCTCGTCCCGCGGCTGTACGCGGTCATCGCGCAGCTGTGCGCGCCGGCGCCTGCTGGTGCTGGTGGTGCTGGCGGCGCCGACGACGACGAGGACGGCAGCGGGCAAGAACAAGGGGCGGCGGACGAGGCAGCGGCAGCGGCAAGGCTGCCAGCAGGGACGCAACGCTCCGTCGCCTCGTCCGCCGCGAGCCTCCCGCGCCCAGCCCCGACGGCCCCGGACCCCACGCGCGCCGCCTGGCTCCTGGACAAGGCCGTCGGCCTGCTGCTCGTGCTGGCGCACGGCGACGCCGTCGTGCGCGCGGCGCTCTGCTCGCCCCGCGCGCTCGCCGCGCTCGCAGCCGCCCTCGGGCCCGGCCCGAGCCCGAGCCCGAGCCCGGCCCCCGGCGGCGGCCGCCGCCGGTCGGCGCGCCAGCTGCCGCAGCCGCACCTGGCCGTGGCCATGCGCGCCGCGCGATGCCTGGCGGCCGAGCCCGCGGCCCTCCCGGCCCTCTGCGGGGCGGGGCTCGTCGACGTGTTTGCGGCGTTCCTGGTGCCGCCGCCCTCTCCTTCACTGCCGGCCGCCGCCGTCGGCGGCGGCGGCAAGAGCGTCGGCACCGCTGCTGCTGCTGCTTCAGGCGGTGGCGGCGGCATCACCGCGGCCGCGGCCTTTGGTGCCCAGGAGCGCGGCGAGAAGACGCGCAAGCTGGCGCAGGAGGAGCAGAAGGAGCGGCGGCAGCAGCAGCAGCAGCGCAGCAGGAGAGGCGAGGAGGAGGAGGACGAGGCCGCCGAACCCGAAAGCGACGGCGACGAGGCCGAAAGCGACGACGACTGGGCCGCCGAGACGCAGCTCGAGGCGCTGCGCGCCCTCGCCGCCGTCTGCAAGTTCAACCGCCGTGCGCACCTCGAGGCCGCGGCCCTGGCCGGCGCGTGCGCCCCCCTGTGCGCGCTGGCCGGGGAGGTGGCGGCCGCGCAGCGGCGGCTCACGCAGCAGCGGCAGCAGGACGAGCAGCAAAGGGCGGGAGCGCCGGGCCCTCCTCCTCCCCCTTCCTCGCTGCGCGGGCGCCTGGGCCGCCTGTCGGCGCAGCAGCAACAGCAGAAGCAAGGCGCGTCGTCGTCAGCGGCAGCGGCGGCGGCGGCATCGGCACCGGGGACTCCTGTGCCGCTCGACCTGGGCGAGGCGGCCGCACGCGCGCCGACGCGCCGCGCGGCCGCCGCGTGGCTCCGCCTGCTCGGCGCGCGCCTTTTGCTGGTCACCCTCCTCGTCGGCATGGCCACGGCCTCGACGCCGCTCTGCCGCATGCGCCTGCGCGTGTCCGGCGGGGCTGAAGCCCTCGTCGCCCTGCTGGGCGACGCCGGCGGGCTCGAGCCGGCCACGCGCGCGGGCGTGCTGCGCGCCCTGGCGGGCTGGCTGTCGGCGGCCGCCTCGGGCGACGAGGCCGCGGCGCCGCCCGAGCTCGGGGGCGTGGTGGGCCCGGCCGGGCGCGCGGCCGCGCGCGCGCAGATCGAGGCCGCCTTGGCGTCGCCCGCGGCCGCATCCGCGGTCGCGTCGCTCCTGTGGCAGGCGGCGGGAGGGGTTGTTGGAGGCGGAGGAGCAGGAGGAGCAGGAGGGGCGGCGGCCGCTTCCGCAGAGGCCCCTGCGGCGGCCGCCGCTGCTGCTGCCGCCGCCGCCGTGCTGCCGCAGGTGCTCGACGCGCTCGGCTCCATCACGTCGCTGTCCCCCGCCGCCGCCGCATCCTACTCGACGGGCGGCGCCGTCCCGCCGCTCCTGGCCCTACTGCAGCAGCAGGTCGCGGCGATCACGGGTGGTGGCGGCGGAGGGGGCGGGGCCGCTGCTGCTGCCACGGGCGCGGGCGCCGTGCCGCCCTCGGCGCTCCAGCGCATGCGGCTGCTCGAGACCGTGCGCGCCATGTACGAGCGCCACCCGCGCCCCAAGGAGTTTATCCTCAAGTACCGCGCGGCCGAGGTCCTGCGGGCGGTCGTGGACGCCGAGCCCGTGGACCAGGGAGGGGGCCAGGATGGGGAGGGCGGCGGCGACGACGCAGAGGGGGGGGCGGCGGCCGCCGCCGCCGACGACGCCAGCGTCGACAGCGCCGGCGCCGGCGCCAGCGAGGCCGTGCGCATGGAGGCGCAGCGCCTGCTCAACGCGTTCCATCTGAACGCGCTGCTTTGAAAATCGTGCGCGAACGACAATGGGGCGGGCGGGGTTGAAACATTCCTTTTTCCTTGTCGTGTTTTGTTTGTTGGCTTGGTGGCGCCCGAAAAACGAGGGCGCGCCGCCTCTCCTTGAAAAACGAGACCGACCGACCGCAGGTCCAAGTATTACATTTCACGAGGAGGGCGTTCTCGCCGTCGTCATTATTCTCTTCTCTCTCTCAGCTGATCCATCCATCGATCACCAATTCACGCGGCCATGGTCTCCTGCTGCTGCCCCTTTGCCGCCGCCGCCAGGAACGCCCGCTCGTACGCGCGCCGCGCCTCGTGCGCGTCCGCCTCGGGCCCGCGGTTGATCGGCGTCCACACGGGCTCCCCGACGAACAGGCGCATGGCCTTCACGTAGTCGCCCGTGTCCAGAGTGAAGCGGTGGTAGATCCCCTCGGGCAAAACGATCAAGTCGCCCTTTTCGCACGCGATGCGGATCCAGCGGTCGTCCTTGTCGCGCACGTCAAAGTACCCGCGGCCATCCAGGACGTAGCGGATCTCCTCGTCGGCGTGGATGTGCTCCTGGTAGAACATCTTGATCTTGGCGTCGTAGTCCGGGAGGGTGTCGCGGCGGATGTTGACGATTTCCTGTTTGTGTTTGTTTGGGGGTGGGGTTTTTTTGGGGGGGGGGGGGGCGTGTCGAGGCGAGGGGGCGCGGGAGAGGGGGATTCGGGCGTCAGTCCGCTGGTGGCGGCGCGGGGACGAGCGATCGCTGCCTATCACTGACACGCACCGTGTACGAGTACCCGCGGACCTTGCGGATGGCCGCCAGCTTGGCGTCGCCCTCCCAAGCGTCGGGCGCGTCCATGCGCCACGACAGCACGCCCAGCGCGCGCAGGGACGCCAGCGAGCACGGCTCGTTGGGTTTTTTTCTTGGGGGGGGGGGGGGTTGTTTTATGGGGGGGGAGGGTTTGGGGTTTGAGGTTGGAGGTGGGGTGAGCAGTGGGGCGAAGGGGGAGGTGCGTTTGTGTGTGGGCGGTGCGTTGAGAAGCGAGACTGCGCAAGCGGCGACGTGCGTCGACGGCGCGCCCGCGCGCGCGCGAGCGTCGAGCGTGCAGCTTGGGAGTCGACTCACTTGTGCGGCAGGCGCTGGTCCTCGTCCGAGTTGTCCATGTACCAGGCCTGGAGGGTGCTGTCCTCGATCGGCTGGGGCTGTTATTGGTGATGGTTAGGCGTTTGGGGGGGAAGGGCGGGTGAGACAAGTGCTCTCGCTCTCTCTCTCTCTCTTGGCGCGCGCGCGCGGAGCCGAGCCGAACGCAGGGTAAGATAGAGCGGGCAGAGGCAAGCAAGTACGGATGAGACGCACCTCGGCGAGCCGCTGCTCCTCGGCCGTGAACGCGCCCATGATGCTGTTGGCGAGGGGGAAGAAGGTCGGTCGTGGTGTTTCGTGCGTTCGCGCGCGCGCGCAAATCTGCGGGCGCTCGATCGAAGAGGCACAGGATGTGTGTTTTGAGAACGCCTTGTAAGTACGACAAACAAAGAGGCACATGTGCCGTGCCCGGCGATAAGCACGAGAAGTCCCTTCGGCGCGCCGCGCCGCGCGCGGGGCGGCCAACGCGCCGTCGACGAGGGCGCTCGAATCGCTCGCGGCGACCAGAAGAGCGGCGCGCGCTCCCCCACGATCCGCCCCAACCCGACCTCGCAACACTTGTCCTCCCGCGGGGCCAACGCACGCCTCACCAACTGCCTCTTACTCTCCCGCTCCCGTCGACAACTCCCCATCCTCCCTCCTACCCCGGCCCTGAACTCGACCCCAAAAACCGGGGCGCAGCCCCAGCCTCCCCCCCCTCTCCTCCTCTTTTGCTCCTCCTCAAAATGAACGCCCCGGCGCGCCGGGGGTCCCGTGGCCTCCCCCGCTTTGCGTGATCCCGTACTGAAGCCCAATGGCCATTGACGGCGCGGCGACGACGATGCCGCCGCCGCTGGCAGCAGCAGCAGCAGCAGCGGCCAACGCCGGTACCGCCGCCGTTGCCGATGCGTCGCCCCGCCGCGTCGCGCGTCGCGAGGGTGTCGACCCCCCTGCGCGGGATGACCCGTCATGGCCCGGCGGCGGCAACAACAACAATAACAACCAAACCACCAACCCCGACAACACCGCCGACGACGACGACCCGCCCCCACGCGTCAACTGGCTCCTCGAGTTCACCGATCCGCACCTCGAGGCCGCGTGCCGGTCGTTCCTGGCCGCGCGCGTCTTCTTGTCGACCGACGCCGTAGTCGCGGCCGCCGCCGCGGCCGCCGACGCCGCCGCGCTGCTTTCGCTGCTGCTGCTGCCCCACGAGGGCGGGGCGGGCGGCGGCGGCGCTCGGGGCCCGCGCGCCGTGCTCTTGCCCGCGCTCGCGCTCGCGCTCAGCTGCGCCCTTGCCGTCGCGCACTTTTTCGCCGCGCGCAGGGCCGCCCCGGCCTACGTGCGGCACAGGGACGCGGCCGTCGCGGCGGTGCGCGCGGCCAGGCTAATCGTCGCGCTCGCGTTAAGTGCGGCGCTGGCCGCCGCGTCGGCGTCCGTGGCGGCGGCCTCGGCGGCTGGCGGCATTGGCGGCGTGGGGCCGCCGCTTCCTGATTCAACTTGCCCATCTCCCCTCGGTGAAGAAGAAGGCAGCAGCGGCAGCGGGAGCTGCTCTCTGCTGTTGTCGTCGCCGCCCCCGCTTCCTCCTCCCGCCGCCGACCCCGCCGTCTCGCGCGGCGCCCTGCGCCACTTCCTCTTCTCCCCGGCCTTTGGCCTCGTCGTCACGGCCCTCGCGCTCCCCCTCCCGCTGCGCCGGCACCTCCCCCTGCAGGCCGCCCTCGCCGCGGTCACCCTGTGGCGGGCAAACGCCCTGTGCGCGCACGAGGGCGTCGCGGCGGCCGCCGCCCCGGCCGCCTGCGCGCTGCTCGCGCGGCTGTCGGCCCTAAGCCGCGCGTCCGACCCCTTCAGCCTGCACCTCGGGCCCTTGGGGGTTTTAGACTGCGGGTACGGCGCTGGTGGTGGTGGTGGCGGAGGAGGAGAAGGAGGAGCAGCAGCAGAAGCAGCAGCAGCAGCGACCGATGGCCACCACCGCCACTGCTGCTGCCTGCCCGCGCTCGCCGCCGTCGTGCTGGGCGGCGGCCTCGTCCTCTCCACCAGCCTCGTCTGCCTGCTCGAGGCCGGCGGGCGCGCGCAGTTCCTGCGCGCCGTCTCGCGCGCGGCCGACGCGTCGGCGGCGCGCGCGGCCGCGGAGGCGGCGGCTGCGTCGGCCGCGCGCGACGCGCGCCGGCGCATGCGCGCGGCGCTGCGGGCTGAGCAGCAGCAGCAGCAGCAGCTGCCGCCGCTCCCGCCGCAACAACAACACCAACAACAACAACAACAACCGCTGACATCTCTCCACCACCTCGTCCCGCCCCCGCGCCCGGTCCCCGCGGGTGGCGGTGGTGGCCGCAACTCTTGCAGCACCGACCGCAGCAGCTCGTCCTCGCGCGGCCGCGGCCGCAGCGGCGGGCGCGGGCGCGCCAGCAGCAGCGCCGGCGGCAGCAGCAGCGGCGGCGGGGCGCGCGACGCCGCCCTCGCCGCCGCGCACGCGCGCGCGCACGAGGCGCGCGACGAGGCGGCCGCCGCGCGTTCCTCTTCGCGCGCCCTGTCGCAGGCCGTGCGCGTCGCGGCCGCCGTGCTGGCGGTCGCCGTGGCGTCGCTGCTCCCCCTGTCGTGGGAGTTGGGCGCGGCGGCAGCGGGCGGCAGTGGCGGCGCTGGCGGTGGCGGTGGTGGCCCTGGCGGCGTCTTTGGCCTGGCCGCCATGGCCACGGGCCTCGCGATCGGCCTCTTCATGCGCGTGTGGCTCGCCGCGCTGCTCTTCCTGCTGCTCAAGGCGGGCGCCGCGGTCGCCTCCAGGCCGGCGCCGCCGCCGCCACGCGCGTGAGCGCGGGGGCGGGGGGGGGGGGGCACGCCTCCGCCTGGACCGATCGCCCCCCTGCCCCCCCCCCCCTCCCCCCCGCACCCCCCCCGGCTCCTTCCCTCAGATGTTGCTCGTGTGCGCTTCTTTCTCCTTCTGGCCTCCCTTTTTTTACTTCCGGGCCCCCTCCACCCTTTTTTTCTCGTGTCTCCCCCCCCCGTTTTCGTCGTCCTGTCGCCGGACGCCGCCGCAGACGACGCGCGCCCCTCTTTTTTTACGCGCCCGTAGCCTCCCCAAACGCCCCCTCCTGTCCGCATCACCGGATAGCTCCACACCTGTGATTATACCCGCTCCAACGTATGAGTCCGGTCCCGAACCCCCTTTTTTTTTCCTCCTAGTGGCGCGCGGCGCCTGCCCCCCCCGCCCCGCCCCGCCGCGACGCAACCCCAACACAACCAAGCCCTTCTCTTCTCCTTTTCGGACGAAATCGACTGTAACGCGAACGACGACCTGCGTCTTTTCATTTACACAGAGTGAATCGGGGGGGAGGAGGAGGAGGGGGAAGATGAGGAGGAGGTGGTGATCTGGGGGGGGGGGGGGCGATGTTCTTGCGCGCGCGTTTTTTGGGTTTTGCGTGGCCAGGGGCGCGACGGGACGAAAAAAATCGGGGGGTGGGGGGAGGGATCAGGCGGGTTCGTCCAAGATGAAAAAAAGAATCGAGGGGAGGAGGTGGTGGTGCAGGTGGGGGAGGGAAGGCAGAGAGGGGAGGCGGTGTTTTAGGAGACCATGGCGCCGGCGCCGCCGCCGCTGCCGCCCGCCGCCGCCGCCGCCGCCGCCGCCGCCGCGGCCGCGGCCGCGCTCGAGCGCCGCGTCACGGGGCCCTGCGCTGCTGGCTGCTGCTGCTGCTGCTGCTGCGTCTGCTGCTGCTGCTGCACCGGCTGAGCCTGCTGCTGCTGCTGCGCCATCACCTGCTGCTGCTGCTCCTGCTCCTGCTGCTGCTGCTGCCGGCTCGCCGCCGCCGCCTCGGCCTGCTGCTGCTGCTGCTGCTGCGCCGCCTGCTGCTGGTGGTGCTCCCGCTGCTGCTGCTCGCGCCGCGCGCGCCAGAACGCCGCCGCGTCCCCGCCCCCGCCCGCCCGCTGCCGCGCCTCCGCCAGCAGGCGCGACGGGTCGCCCTCCCCGCGCGCCGCCGCCGCCCCCGCGCGCGCCAGCTCGGCCGCCGCGGGCGTCAGCATCCCCGCCGCCCCGGCCCCGTTGCTGCCGCCGCCGCCGCCGCCTCCCGCTCCCGCCGCCGCGCCCGCTGCCGCGCCGTTGCCGCCGCCACCCCCTCCTCCGCCTGCGCCTCCGACCACCCCCACCCCGGGTGCCCCCCCCGCCGCCGCCGCCGCGATCGCCGCCGCCGCCTCCGCGTCGCACTGCGCGCGCACGGGGTCAAAGTAGGCGTGCGCCAGCGCCTCGGCCGCCGTCGGCCGCGCCGCGTGGTCATACGTCAGCAGGGCGCCCAGCAGGTCCAAGGCTTCGGCGTTGGCCAGCAGCCGGTTGTCGTCGTTGACGAACCGGCGCCAGGGAAGCTTTGGCCTGTACCCCAGCAAGGCGACGAGGCGCGGGTCGACGTCCACGCCGTACTTGTCGGCGTAGGCAAACAGGTCGTCGGTCCCCAGGACCCGCGCGATGCGCACGAGCTGATCAAACTCGTCCTCCCCCCTGAAAAACACCTGGCGCTTGAAGACCAGCGCCGCCATCATGCACCCTGCGCCCCAAACGTCCAGGCTGTAGTCGTAGTCGCGGATGTCGAGGAGGAGCTCGGGGCCCTTGTAGAAGCGCGTGGCCACGCGCACGGGGTACTCTTTTCCGGGAAAGTAGAAATCGGCGAGGCCCCAGTCGATCAGCGTGAGCTGCTTCTTGCCGTGGTCGACGAGCACGTTGGCCGGCTTGACGTCGCGGTGCATGACCCCGCGCGCGTGCGTGTAGTCGAGGGCCGTGAGCAGCTGGTAGAGGTAGCGGCGCAGGTCGAGGTCGGTGGCCGTGGCCATGAGCTCGCGCAGGGGGGCCGCCTCGACGCGGCCAAAGACAAAGGCGGGCGTGCGGGTCTCGGGGTCGCGCACGACGTCGAGGAGCTTGACGACGTGGGGCCCGCCGGAGACGAGGCGGAGGATCTTGATCTCGCGGCGCAGGCGCGCCTCCTTCACGGGGCGCATGATCTTGACGACGCAGCGGGTCGGGTTGGGTGCCGGGGGGGCGTCGGGGTCGTTGGCGGCGCGCGCCGCGGCCGCGGCCGCGGCGGCCGACGCACCCGCGGCGCCCGCCTGCGCCTCCTGCCCGGGCTCGAACGGCTCGCCGTGCTCCCCCAGGAGGTCGGCGCCCTCGAACACCTCGCCGTACTTGCCCCTGCCCAGCTGCGCGGCTACCTCGTACCGGTCCTGGTCCCCCCACGCCACGTCGATCGCGTCGTCCCAGTAGGGCTGCGGCTGCGAGGCGGCGGCCTCGGCGTAGGCGCGCGCGACCGTGCGCAGGGCGTCCTTGCGGCGGGCGCTGCGGGGGTACTTCTTGGTGGGCGGGGCCATGGTGGGTTTGTTCTTTTTGGGTGGTGGGTTTTGGGTTTTGGGGCTCTCTCTCTGACAAGAGAGAGAGAGTCTCTTCTGGCGCGCGCGGCGACGAGGCGGCGGCGCGCAGAGGTTTGGTGGGTCGGGGGGAGAGAGAGCGAGAGCCGACGGCGGCGGCGAAAAGCAAAAGCGCTCGCGCTGCTTGCTGGGCTGCTTGCTTGCCGAGAATGGGGGCCCGCGGGGACGCGCCTGCGCTGTGAAACAGCTGGTTCAGAGGCTCCGCCCGATCGGTGCCGTCCAAAGGGGGAAAAAGGGGGCAAAGAGCGGCGCGTGCGCGCGCGCGAAAAAGGAGGCTGGGAGGTGTTTGGGAGGGGGGCTCTATCTCTCGCACACTCTCTCGCACACGCAAGCCCTCGCGCGCGCTGCCCGATTCGGCTCGCGAGCGCGCGTGGGCCAGGGGTTTCGGACGCTGGGCCTCGCGAGGGCGCCGAGGGGGGGCCGACGGGCGGATCTCTCTCGCTCAAAGCGGGCCGGCGCGGCGAACTTTGTTGGAGGAGGAGGAGGGAGGAGGGGGTGGGGGCGCGAAGCAATCGAGAGCCGCCGGGCGTCTGTGTGTTGCGGTCTGGTTTTGTGCGTACTGTGCCTTGCGCGCGCGCGGTCGTGTGGATGAGAGGGCGAGAATTCGGGCCAGTGTTGGGGTGGGGGAAGAAGAGAGAGGGACGTGGGTTGTTGGTGCGCCGCCGCGGCATAAGCCCGCGCGCGCTCGCGCGCCGAGGGCGGGGGCGGGGCGCGGCTCGCGGCCAGAAGCGCGGCCGCGGCGGCGGCCGCGCGCGGGGGGACCGACGGGCGCGAGAGGCAGAACGAGTAGGAGGAAAAGGAGGAGGAGCAGGACGCGGCGTAGGCGCGGTGCGTGTGGCAGGGGTGGCTCTGGCGGCTGACGCCGCCGCCGCCGCCGACCCCGCTGCCAAAGAGCGACGACGACGACGGCGCGGGGGCGCCCAGCTGCTGCACCGGCAGCGTCGGGCTGCTGGCGCCGCCGCCGCCGTCGCTGCTGCCTCGGCGAGGAGGAGGAGGAGGACCGGCAGCGACCGCGCCGCCGGCCGCCCCCCCACCTCCTGCCCCCCCACTTCTTACGCCGAGCACGCCACCACCAGACCAGAACTGCGGCGGCGGCGGGGCGCACGGCGGCAACGGCGACGGCGACGCGACCAGGCACGCCGATTGCGACGGGGACGGCGAGCGGCCCGCGGCGCCTTGCTGCTGCTGCTGCGGCTGCTGTGGCGGCGGCGAAAACCCGCCCGCCGCCGACGACGAGGACGCGCGCGACGACAGGTGGGCGCTGCCGACCCGCGAGGGCGACAGCACGGGCCACCCTCCCACCCCCATCTCGGACACGGGCGACAGCACCGAGCGCCGGCCCCCCGCCCCCCCGCAGGCGCTGCCGCCGCCGTCCGCCGCGCTCCCGCCGCCCCCGGCCACCGAGGCGGCCTGCCGCCGCAGCAGCAGGCCCCGCCGCGCGGCCCGCGCCACCGCCCGCGACCACTCGCGCCGCTCGCGCGCGAGCCGCAGCTCCGGCGCGTCCAGGTCTGGGCCCAGCCGCCCGAGCGGCTGCCAGTAGCTGGGCCCGCGGCCGCTGACGCCGGCGGTCGGGGGGGCGGTGGTGGTGGCATTGGGGCTGCCGCCGAGGATGCTGCGGCCGCCTCCTGCTCCTCCGCCAGCGACCGAGGCCGCGGCGGCGGAGGCGCGGATCTGGTATCCCTGCTTGGCGCTGGCGCTGCTGCCGCAGTCGGAGGGCGGGCGGGAGGGGGGCTTGCTTGGCGGCTGTTGCTGCTGCTGCTGCTGGAGCGTCGTCGGGGGCGGCGGCGGCGGCGGCAGGGGGGGCGGCTTTTCCTCCTCGGCAGCGGCGGCAGCGGCAGCAGCGGGGGCGACGACGAGGGCGCTCGATGATGATGGTGCTGATGGTGGTGGTGGCGCTGCTGCTGTTGTCGGCTGCTGCTGCTGTTGAGGCCCATCGCTCGCGATGACCGCTGCGGCAAAGCCGGGAGTGGGCGGGGCGAGCAGGGCGGCCGGAAGAGCGTCGAGGCGGGGCGGCGCGGCGGCGGCGGCGGCTGCGGCGGCAGACGCCCCGGCCCTCTTGCCAAAAGACCGCTGGGCGGCCGCCGCCGGGGATGGACGACTCGCGGGTGGCGGCCGCGCGCGATGCTTGGGCGACGTAGCAGTTGGTTGCTGCGGCTGCTTTTCGGGCGGCTGCTGGTGCTGGTGCTGCTGCCGCGCCGGAGGAGGAGCCGCCGCTGCTGCTGCCGACGCCGCCGCCCCCGCCGTCCCTCCTCCTCCTCCTCCTCCTCCTGCCCCCCCTCCCTCCTGCTCCTGCTGCTGCCGCTCCGCCGCCGCCGCCTGGTAGTACC
Source organism: Mychonastes homosphaera (assembly GCA_009193075.1). Taxonomy (NCBI): domain Eukaryota; kingdom Viridiplantae; phylum Chlorophyta; class Chlorophyceae; order Sphaeropleales; family Mychonastaceae; genus Mychonastes; species Mychonastes homosphaera. Next base: position 182,342 of record VXJC01000002.1, on the reverse strand, counting down.
CGATCGACGCCAGGCTCTTAGCGTACGCATCCCGCAGCCGCGCGTCGCGCTGCGCCGCCGTGGCCGGCGGCGCCCGCCACACCATCTTGCCTGCGCCGCCGCTGCTGCCCCCGCCCGACGCCGCCGCCGCGACCGTCACCTCAGCGAGCGCGGCGGCGTAGGCGGCCGAGCGCATGGCGGCCAGGTCCGGGGTCACGCAGCGCAGGTGTTGTTGTTGTTGTTGCTTGTGCTTTTGGTGGTGGAGCGCGTGGGCCGCCGCCGCCGCGGGCGACGACGGCGCGGTAGAAAAGGGCGGCGCGGGGACAGGCGGCGGGTGCGACGACGACTGCGGCAGCAGCGGGCGCGGCGGCATGCCGCCGCCGCCGCCCCCTTGCGCCCCCCCCGCCGACCCCCTCGGCCCCCCCTCGCCCAGCACGACGGCCGCGTGCAGCGCCGTCAGCGCCTCGGCCGCCGCGCAGCCCTCGGCGCGCGACACCGAGCCGACCACGGCCGACGTGAACAGGTGGCCGAGGCCGCGCGCTCGCTCCGCCTTCTGCACCAGGAGCCAGTTGGACGCCTTTTCGGCGGGGGAGGCGCGGTTCTGGAGGCCGTGGAGCGGGGGTCTTGTGGTTGATGAGGATGGAGAAGGGACGGCGGTGCGCGCGAGGATCTCGCCGAAGAGCAGGCCGTTGGCAAAGTCGCTTTGTTTTGTTTTGTGGTTTTTTTGCGAGGGTTTTGGGGGGCGGGGCGTCGAGCGGTTTTTTTTTAGCCGCGCGGCGCACGATCGGAGCGGGGCGCGCGCGCTCGGCTTCAACTGCTGGACGCACCGCTTGATGTTGCGCAGCGGCAGGGGGAGGGACAGGCCCAGCAGCCACTGGAGCACGGGCCGCGGGAGGCTCCACTCGGGAGGTGCGGCGCCGCCGCCGCCGCTGGGCCGCGTCGCTTGTTTCGGGGCCATCCAAAAAACGCAAGAGCGCGAGGGGCGGGGGGCGGGGGGTCAACGGGCGCGCGCGTTGGCATTCACCCCGTCGGCCGGCGGCTGGCGAGCACAGGGATCGATCGCGCGGCCCTCTTGCGCCGCCTCGCGAGTCTTGCGAGAGAGGGAGCGTATCTATGGGAGATGGTGGCGTCTCTGAGAGATGAATGCGATCATGGTTGGGGGTGAAAGCAAAGCGCGCATCAGATGAAAAAGCCGGGGCGAGGCGAGCGAGAGAGGGCGCCCGCCGCCGGCAACCTCGCCCCCTCGGGTCGGCGCCGCGGCGGACGACGAGCCCCCACAGAAAAAGAAGCGGCTGCGCCCCCACATCGCCCCGCGCCTGCCCCCAAAGCAGCACACACGCCAACAACACGAGAGAGACAACAACGATGAAGCCCCTCCTCCTCCTCCCGCCCCTGCTCCTGCTCCTCGCCGCCTCTTCCCTCGCCGCGGCGGCGCAGGACCCGCCGCCGCCTTTTTCGCCGCCGCCGCCGTCGCCCTCACCCCCCTTCCGCTCCCCGGCCGACGCCGTCGCCGCGAGGCCCGACCTCTCGCTCCTCTTGGCCGCCGTCGAAGCCACAGGCCTCAGCGCCCAGCTCTCCTCTCCCCTTTTGCCCCTCACGATCTTTGCCCCCTCGAACGCCGCCATGCTCCGCGCCGCCGAGTCGCTCAGCGTCTCGCCAGACCAAATGATGAGCGCACAGAACCGCACCCTGCTTTTCAGCGTCCTTCGTTTCCACGTCGTCCCCGGCGCGGCTTTATGGTCGCTCGACCGACTGCTCAAGGAAAACCCCCGCCTCATCACCCTGCTGCCCGGCGCCGAACCGCTGGAGGTCCGCACGCTGGCCAACGGCACCGTGCTCGTCGGCGGGGGGCTGGGGATCACGTCGATGGTCGTCGAGGGGGACATCTACGCTGGAAAGTCTGTCATCCACGTGATCGACGAAGTGAAGTTGCCGGGGCAGCTGATCGAGGCGCTGGGGCCGCCGTCGTCGTCAAGCGAGCCGGGGGCGCCGCCGGGAGCGCCGATGCCGCCGCCGCAGAGCAACGGCGCTTGAAGAGCCCTTTGGGTTTTCTTCGGAGACACAGACAGACGCACGCAGAGACAGACACAGACACAAAGAGAGACGCGTGTAAAACCAAAAAAACACGAAGACGAGACGACGCCTCGTCTCTCCCTCTCTCTCTCTCTCTCACCGCGCCGCCGCCCCCACCTCCAGCCCCGCCAGCGCCTCTGCGGCCTCGTCCGCCGCCCGCCGCTCCCCCTCCTCCTCCTCCTCCTCCAAATCCTCCCCCTCCCCCAAATCCTCCTCCATCCCCATCCCGGCCGCCGCGCTCAGCTTCTCCTCCCGCATGCGCTCGAGCGCGCTCCTCCCCCGCGGCAGCAGCAGCTTTAAGCGGTACGCGTCGGCGCCGTTCAAGTAGTAGCGGTGCAGCCTCTTGTCGCGCAAGAACCCGAGCGACCGGTAGAGCGCCAGCGCGGCCTTGTTCCCGGCCTCGGCCTCCAAGGCGAGCTCGTCGCAGGGGTGGTCGCGCATGGCGGCGATGGCGCGGCGCGCGAGCGCGGCCCCCAAACCCTTGCCCCGGTAGCCCTTGTCGACGACGAGCATGGCCAGGTACCCGCGGACGAGCCCCCGGTCGCGGTGGGGCTCGGCCTTGCAGACGACGACGCCGGCGGCGGCGCCCTCGCCGTCGGGGAGGATCACGGGGGCGTTTGGTTTTTTGGGCTGGGGGTTGGCGTCGTTGTTGTTTTTGGCGTTGTTTTTGGCGTCGTTGTTGTCGTCGTCCGCCGCAGCCACCACCGCCGTTCGTCCGGCGCCCCCGGTTGGGTCGACCGCCAGGAAGCACAGCGTGGGCCACTGCGCCACGAAGTAGCGGTAGGTGAAGATGGAGTAGGGCTCGGAGAGGTCACGGTCGATGAGCTCCATGAGGGCGGGGAGGTCGCGCTCGTCGCGGTACTGTGGGTTTATTGGTTTTGGGCGGGTGGTGTGGTGGGGGGGCGTGAGAGCGCGTCTGCGTCGGCGTTGGCGGCGTCGGCGTCGGCGGCGGCGTCGACGGCGGTCGGAAGACGGTCCCCTCACCTGTCGATACACGATGCCGCTCGTGCTAGGCGCGCCGTCATTTTCGTCGCCCTCTGCTCGCCCGCCGGGTGCTGCTGCTGCTGCCCCGCTGCTGCTGCCTCCAGCGGGCCGCTCCTGCTCCTGCGCCGGCATGGTGCTGCTGCTGATTGCTGTGCGCGCGCGCCGCGCTCGCTCGCGACGTTTTTCGATCAGAAAGATGGTCCTGCGGGATAAGTACGCGCATGGAGGTGGTGTATGCGTGTGTTTTGGGAGGTGTTGGGGGTCGAGGGAGGGGGGGGCGCGCGCGGGTTCTTGAGGGGGTGGTGGTGGAGTGGAAGTGCTGCTGGATGAGAGGGAGACAGCCCTTGCCTCTTTTCGCGCCCGCCCTCTCCCTCCCTCGCCCTCCACACAACATCGTCAACGCACACGCATCGACCCTCCACACACACACTCACGCCAAACGCGACCAACCAAGAAACCCCTCCGTTGCTTTCGACCAACACAAACCAAAGAATAACACAACGAACCGCCCGACGCTTCGAGACGCGCCCTTGATCATCACCAACCCCTCGATCATCGCCGTCCTCATCACCCCCTCGTAGAACACACAGCCACCGCTTCTCTCTCGGCGGCCCCCGAGAGCAAGAACAGGAGGAGGAGCAGGAGGAGGGTCGGCCGCGCGCGCGCGCCGCGCCGCCGCGCCGCCGCGTCGCGCGCCGCCGCCGCCGCTGCAACACGCGCGCGCACCCCAACCACCCCCCAACCACCACCAAAACAAAAAACAATATGGTCCGCCTCACCCTCATCGCGCGCCTCTCGGACGGCCTCCCCCTCGCCGAGGGCCTCGACGCCGACAAGAGCCCCGAGCTCGAGCAGGCGAAAGCCCAGGCCAAAGCCATCTTCCGCCGCCTCGCGGGCTGCCCGCCCTCGTCGCTGGGCCCCCCCCGCGTCACCGCCGAGGCCGGCGCCCTCTGCCACCACTACCTGATCGACGGCGGGGCCGTCTTTCTGACGGCCACCGAGCGCGCCTACCCCAAAAGGCTGGCCTTTCAGTACCTCGAGGAGCTCGCGTCCGAGTTCTCGCGCCTGTACGGACCCCAGCTGGAGGGCGTGACTCGGCCCTACGCCTTTGTCAAGTTCGACACGTTCATCAGCAAGACCCGCCGCGTGTTCCAGGACACGCGCTCGCAGCGCAACCTCAGCCTGCTGAGCCAGGACCTGCAGGAGGTGAGCGCCATCATGACGCGCAACATCGCCGAGGTGCTGGGGCAGGGGGAGCAGCTCGACAGCATGTCGAAAATGAGCAGCGCGCTGGCGACCGAGAGCCGCGCCTACGCGACCCGCGCCACCGAGCTGCGGCGGCAGGCGCTGCTGCGCAAGTACGTCCCCGCGGCGGCGGTGGTGGGGGTGGTGGTGCTGGTGCTAATCCTGAGGTTTTACTTGCTTTGACTGCCTCCACCGCAACGCAACACCGAGAGGCGTGTACTGATTTGGATGACGATGGGGGGGGATTGAGGAGAGAGAGGAGAGGAGGAGGAGGGATTGGCGCGGGGGTCGCGCGCGCGCGCGCGCCCGGCGTCGCCTCTCTCTTTCTCGATCCTGCCTCCCCCATTCCGTTGCTCCCCCCCTCCCCCGGAGACAGCGCCGATAGGCAACAACCGAATCCACTCTTTTTGTTACAAACGAACCAACAACGATCCGATGCTCAAAAACTATTCCTCTTCCTCCTCTCATCCCGCCGCCGCCTGCGTCGGCTGCTGCTGCTGCTGCGGCGGCGGCGGCGGCGCCTGCTGCTGCTGCGGCGGCGGCTGCCCGGCGGCCCCGTCGTCCAACGCCGTCACGTCGACCGGCTCCCAGGCGCCCCCTCCGTCCCGATACACCACGGCCAGAACCACGTCGTCGCCCGGCTCGACCCCTAGGTCGGAGACGCGCCGCGCGTCGGCGTCGGCGGCGGCCGCGGCGTCGGCGGCGCCGTCGCCGTCGCCGCCGAGGGGCTCGCCCCCGGGGTACTTGTGGAGGCGGAGGGACTCGGGGGGCTTTGGGGAGTGGGGGTTTGGTTGGTTGGTTTGTGGGGGGGTTGGGGGGGGGGGGGGGGTCAGGGGGAAGGAGGGGGGGGGGGGGGGCGTCAGTTGGGCACGGGGCGCGCGCGCGTGGCGTCGCGGGGCGGGGCAAGCGGGTCTGCGGCGCCGGCGCGCGACCATTGGCGATCATCAACCGACCTGGTCCACGAGCTTGCCCAGGCGCGCCTTGAGCTGCCCGAGCGTGTCGCTGGGCTCCACCTGGAGGAAAACCGTGAGCCTCTGGCGCTTGACGCGCACGTACATGGCCTGTGTGGGCGTTTGGGTGTTTGGGGGGGGGGAAGAGAGGGGGGTTGTGCGTCAGGCTTGCGAGCGCCATCCCGGACTGGGACGTTGCGAGTCGCAGCTTCTGACACCTGCCTGACACGCACCATGGTGTACGCCCGGCCTCGCTCGCCTCGCGCCGGGAAACAGCAGACGCGATCGGCGCGTGCGAGAGAGAGGGATCTCGAGGAAGGGCAGGTGTTTCGGTTTTCGTGCGCGCGCGCGCGACGACGAAGGAGGAGAGAGACACAAAGAGAGGCACGCGAGGCGCTCGAGGAGTCCACACACGTTTGTTGCAAATACCATAAGTTGAGGGGGAGGGGGCGTGAACGAACTACAACGAGGATCGAGGCGCCGTCGCCCGCGCATCAAATGCCGGCGAGCCCCGCACGCCGCGCGCCACACGCGCGCGCGCGCGCGCGCGCGCTGAACCCATCCCCACTTATCCGGGCGGCACCCACTCCGGCAGCGGCGTGCCCACCAGGTGGTCGAGCCCCAGCGCCCGCAGCACGCGCGGCTCCACCCGCGCGTACTCCTCGTCCGGGTCGGCGGGGAAGTGCGCGGCCCCGCCGGGCCCGTCGCCCCCACCGCCACCGCCGCTCCCCGGCACCACCCCGGCGAGCGGGCCCTCCCCGCCGGCCATCGACGCCTCCGCCACCATCGCCGCCACGACCGCGTCCTGCCGCGTCACCCGCCCCCTCCCGACCAGGCGCGCGTGCGCCTGCGCCAGCCGCACGAGCGAGGGCAGCAGGCGCACAGTCGTGCGCGAGGGGGCGCGCCCCTGCCGCTGGCGCGCGGCGCGGTAGTAGGCGGCCGCCACCTCCTCCGCCTCGCCGTGCACGTTGGCCGCCACGGACGCGTTGGACTTGGCCCAGGCGACGTAGGCGCGGAGGACGCTGACGGGGAGGACCGAGGCGTCGGCGTCGTTGTCGTCTTCGGCGTCCTCGGCGTCCTGGTCGGTTTTCCCGGGGGCGCCGTCGGCGCCCGCCACTGCCGCCGCCGCCTTTTTCCTCGCTCCTCCTCCTCCCCCTCCTCCACCCGCCCGCCCGCCCAAGCACACCTCCTCCTCGTCCTCCTCCTCGTCGTCGTCCGCCTCCCTACCAGCCCCACCCGCAATAGCCGCCGCCGCCGTCGCCGCCGCCTGCGCCGCCGCCGCCGCGATCTCCCCGCCGCCGGCCTCGGCCGCCGCCTCGGCCGCTGCCGCCTCGGCCGCGCGCCGCGCGCGCCGCCCCGCGCGCCGGTGGTACTCGAGCACGCGCGCCGCCACGGCCGCGTCCCAGCGCGGGTCGCGCGCGTCGCGGAGGGTGAGCACGGCGTCGAAGCGGCTCAGCAAGGGAGCGGAGACGCCCGTGAGCCGGGAGGCCGGGTCGTTGCCGTCGTTGGCGCCGCCGCCGAACCCGCGCGCGAAAAAGCCGCCCTCGCCGTCGCCGCAAAACGCCCCGCCCCTTGGGTTGGTCGCCGCCAGCACGGCGCAGCGCGTCGGGAGCGTCGCCATCATCCCCGCTTTGGCCACGTGCACCGTCTGCTGCTCCATCGCCTCGTGCACGGCCGCCAGGTCGGACTCGCGGATGGCGGAGAGCTCGTCCAGGCAGCAGATCCCCCCGTCGGCCAGGACCAGGGCGCCCGCCTCGAGACACCACTGCCCCTCGTTCTTGTTGGCCGCCGCCGTGAGCCCGGCGCCCGAGGTGCCGCGCCCGGTCGTGACGACGGCGCGGGGGGCGACGCGCGCGGCGAACTTCATGATCTGGGACTTGCCCGTGCCCGGGTCGCCGACGAGGAGGACGTGCACGTCGCCGCGGTTGGTGGTTGTTGTGGTGGTTGTGGTGGTTGTGGCGGTGGCGGCGGTGGCGGGTTTGGTTTTCGCTGCGTCGCCGCCGTCGCCGTCTCCGCCGGTGGTGGTGGCCGGCGTCATCGTCGTCTGGGGCGGAGGTCTGGTCGAGCCGTCGTCGTCGTCGTCGTGGTGACCGCCGCCGCCGCCTCCTGATGCCGCTGCTGCCTTTGCTGCTGCTGCTGCTTCTGCCGCCTCGCCGCCGCTCTCGCCGCCGCCCACCGCCGAAGAGACGACCGTCGTGCCCGCCGGCACCCCGCCCACGAGCGCCAGCGCCACGGCCAGCTTGACCGAGAACATGCCGTAGACCTGCGGGCACAGCGACGCCAGGATGCGGTTGCGCCCCAGCAGGGGGGTGCGCGCGTGCGCGGCCCAGAAGGCGCGAAACTCCTCGTCGTCCCCGGGCGCGAGCGCGGGCAGCGCGCGCTCGCGCGTCGCGACGACGCGCAGGCTCGTGGCCGTGAGCACGACGTCCGCGTCGCAGGGGGCTCCCTGGGCCAGGGGCCTCCAGCGCGCGGTCACGATGCCCGTGATCTCGACGTCGTCGCCCGGCTGGCACGCGTCCGCGAGCTCGTCGCGCACGACGGCCAGAAGCGAGGCGGGGGCCGCGCCCAGGTCGAGGCAGCGCGCCGCCTCCTGGACGCGCAGCTCCTGGTGGTTGGTGTGGAGGGCGGCGGGGCTGAGGGCCGGGTCGGCCCCGGCGTTGGCCTCGGCGGGGGGCACGGGGACAAAGGTGGAGCCGAGGCAGGGGCCGTTGTTGCCGCCGCGGCCGCCGGACGGCCGCTGGTGCTGCTGCTGCTGCTGCCACTGCCCGTCTCCGCCCCCGCCACCGCCGGCCGGCGCCAGCAGCGAGGATGGGCACTCGAGCGGCAGGCGCGCCTCAAACCCCCCGCCGTTCTCCACGTCCGCGCGGACGGGGAAGTAGTGGCCGCACCGCGCGCACCGGTACACCCGCCGACCTTCCATCGCGCGCACGAGGCCCGCGCGCACGACGGTGCCAGAGACGCTGACGAGGCGGCCGAGGTGGGCGGCGCCGACGCCGGCGATGCCCGGGTGCAGGGGGTTGCCGCGGCGGGCGGGGAACGCCGGGTCCATGACCTGGGGCAGGGAGTGCAGGCGCGCGTGCGCGTTGGCCTTCACGGCCGCGAGGGCCGCGTGCTCGGGCGGCAGGCGCGCGCGCAGGCCGTGCTGCGCGGCGACGAGGGCGCTGTCGAGCGCGGCGACGCCCGCGGGGGGCTTGGAGAGGACGGCGGCGGCGAGCGCCGGGTCGCGCGCGGCGAGGCGGCAGAGGCTGACGGGGATGCCGTAGTGCTCGGCCGGGTTGGCCTCGTACAGGACGGAGGCGATGTCCTGGGGTGTTTTTTGGGGGGAGGTTGGGGGAGAGGGGGGGGGGAGTTCAGTGGTGAGAGCGGACGGGAGGGGTTGCGCGCGCGCGTCGGCGGCGGCGGCGGCGGAGGCGGCGGCCGGGGCGGCGGAGGCGCGCGCGCGTTCTCTCTCGGCGACTTCGACATCTTGAACTCACCTGCTCGCACAGCTGCAGCAGGGTCTCCGTGATGGCCGGCTCGTCCTCGAGGACGTCCGCCATCGTGTGCGTGTGCGGTTCTGGTTGCGCCTGCGTGCGGGAGAGAGAGAGCGAGGTGGGACAGACGGCAGCAGGTGGGGGGTGGAGGAGAGAGGACGATAACAGATAGCGCGCTTGCTCAACCGCGTCGTTGTGTTTATGAAATGCGTTCTCGACCTGCAAATATGAGTATCTAGTTCGTGTATGTGACCCTCTCGCCGAAAGAGAGAGAGAACGCAACTCTTAACCACGACTGACACGTTCGGCACCCAACAATCCCCCGCGTTCAAAAATGATGCGCGCGTCGTCCTCCCTCAACTCGGAGCGCCCGACGACGACGACGGCCAGCAGCGGCAGTAGAGGAGGCACGCCCTTCTTAGCCGCCCTCCTGATGGCGAGCGACGGCGGAGGAGAAGCCGCAGAGAACGAGGAGGGAGAGGCAAGCGCCGACGCCGATGCCGACGCCGACGCCGCCCCGCTCAACGCGACACCGAGCGAGCGCCGGCGCGACGCCGCGCTGCGCCTGCGCGCCGCCCTCAACGAGCGCGAGCTCGAGCTGCTCGAGCTGCGCGCGCAGCACGCCGCGCTCGCGGCGCGGTCCCGAGAGGCCAGGGACAACTGGGAAGACGCCCTGGCCTCCAAGGACCGCGCGCTCCAGCAGCTCGAGCGCGCGGCGGCCGAGGGCGAGGCGCGCGCCGAGGCGCGGGGGGCCGAGCTCGCGGCGGCGCGCGCGCGGGCGGCCGAGCTCGAGGCGACAGTGGCGCGGCTCCTTAAGAAGGAGCAGGAGCAGCAGGGGGGGAAGGAGAAGGCGGAGGTGGCAGCAACAGCAACGTCGGCAGCAGCAGCCTCGGCAGCAACAGCGGCAGCAGCGGCGGCGGCGCGGGAGCGCGACGCCCTCCGGCTGCGCGTCTTCCAGCTGGAGGGGCAGCTGTCCGCCGCGGCCGCGCGCGCCCCGGCAGCAACAGCAGCGCCTCGAGCCGCCCGCACCACATCCTCGCCGGGCGCGGCCACATCGGCCCAGTCTGTCGGCGGCGGCGGCGGCACCAGCGGCGTCAGCGGCGCCCCCACTGCTTCCGCTTCCGCCTCGGCCTCGGCCCTCGCCGCGCGGCTGGCCGACCGCGAGGCGGCCGCGGGCCGCTACAAGGCCGCCGCGCGCGCGCTCAAGGGCCGGCTGGAGCGCAGCGAGAGCGCGCTGCGCGCGCACGCAGAGGCGCTGGCTGTGGCGGCGGCGCAGGTGCGGGCGGCGCAGGCAGTGGTGGCGGCGCGGAGTGGCGGCGGCGGCGGCGGCGGCGAGGAGGACGAGCAAGAGCGGGAGGACGACGAGGGCCGCAACAGCGACGGGGGCAGCAGCAGCAACGGCGACGCCGAGGGCGACGGCAGCACCAACGATGAGGCCTCGCGCGCCGCCCGCGCCGCCGCGTCCGCCCTCCTGCCCCCCGAGCTCCGCCCGGCCGCCCTCGCGCGCCTGCGCCTGGCGCTCGAGCGGCTCGCCGAGCGCGCGGGCGCGCGCGAGGCGTGCCTGGCGGCCGCCGAGGCTCAGGCGACGGCCGCCCAGCGCGCCGCGCGCGAGGCCTCGGCCGCGAGCGGACGGCACCGCGAGGAGGCCGCCTCCTTCCGCGAGCGCGCGCTCGCGGCCGAGCGCGAGCGCGACGCGGCCCTGGCCGACGCCGAGGCCGCGCGCGTCGAGGGCGCCGAGGCCGCCGCCGCCGCGGCCGACGCGCTCGCGCACGCGGGCGAGTCGCAGCGCCGCGCGGCCGAGTCCGACGCCGCGCTCGAGGCGGCCGAGCGCGAGGCGCGCGAGGCGCAGCGGCGCGCGTCCGACGCCGAGCGCGCCGCGGCCGCCGCGGCCGAGCGCGCGCGCGAGTGGAAGGCGCGCGCCGAGGAGCAGGCGCTCGAGGTGGCGGACGAGGTTGAGAGGCACCGCTTGACGGCGGGCGGCGGAGGGGGGGGGATGAGCGCGCCGGCGACGCCGCTGTCAGTCAAGCGGTGGGACGGCGGGAACGGAGGCGGTGGCGGAGAAGGACGAGAGGAGCCGAGCAGCGGCGCGTCGCGCGAGGAGGTGTCGGCGGCGGCGTCCGCGGCCGAGCGGCGCATCGCCGAGCTCGAGAAGGCTCTAGCGGAGCAGGAGCGGCGGTGGGAGCGGCGGGAGGTTGAGGCGGCGGCAGCGGGAGAGGCAGGAGGAAGAGGCGGAGGAGGGGCGGGACGAGAGGCCGTCGTCGACGCCGATGCCGAGGCGCGCGCCTCCGCCGCGCGCGGCGCACTGCAGCGGGTGGCCGCGCGGGCCGCGCGCGCGGCGGCCGCGGCCGGCCGCCTGCTCGACTGCTCGGACGACAGCCTTGGCGACGACTGCGGCGGGGCTGCGGCGTCAGCTGCTGCGGCCAAAGCGGCGACGCGGGCGGCCAGCAAGGCGCCGGCCTCGTCGTCGCTGGCACCATCGCCGTCGCCGCCGCGCGCTTCTTTCGCGCTCCGCGCCTATGCTTGAGAGAGAGAAAGAGACATTCAATCATTTTGCTCGTGAATGGGTGGTGGTGGTGGTGGTGGTGGTGTTAAAACACGCATGCTTTGTAAGTGCGCCTGTGTGCTTTTCTCCAAAAAAACGAAACCAAAGCCAAGAGAATGGACGGACGGCCAAGCCTCTCTTTGCCTCTTAGCGCTTCTTGCCGCCGCCGCCGCCCTTCTTCTTGGCGGGCCGCTCGTCCTCGCTCGACTCGCCCCGCTCGGCGCGCTTCTTGTCTGACTTGCGCGCCTCGTCCTCCAGGTCCGACCACGTCTTGCCCTCTGACTCGTCCGTGTCGAGATCCTCCGACGCGTCCGCGTCGGACGACTCCTCGGCCTCGAGCGACGTCTCGTCCTCGTCCTCGTCGTCGCTGTCGTCGTCGTCGCTGCTGCTACCGCCCTCCTCGCCGGTCGACGGGCGGAAGCCCTCGCTTTCGTCCTCGTCGTCGGCGTCCGAGTCGGTCGCCTCAAGGTCGAGGAAGTTCCACCCGCCGCCCTCAACGAACGACTCCGGGTCCTCCTGTTGTGGTTGGTTGTTTATGGTGTTGTTTTGGGGGGGGGGGTCAGTTTCCGTTTTCGTTTGCGGCCGCGCCTCGACGGTCGGCGGGATGCCGGGAGCCGGGAAAGGTGCTGACCTGGATCGACTTGAGGATGGGCTTCCACGCCAGGTTAAGCCGCGACTCGTAGTACTTGATGTTGACGCTCGTGAGCCAGTCCTTCACCGTGTCCAAACGTTTGGAGGGGATGGCGTCGATGCGCAGCACGTCCTTCGAAAAGTCCTTGAAGACGATGGCCATGTCAAAGTTCTTGAGGTTGAGGCCCACGCGCTCGAGGTTGACGATCTCGATCTGTGTATTGGTGTTGGGTGTTGGGTGTTGGTTGTTTGGTGTGGTGGGTTTTGGTGGGTTTTGGTGGGGTTGGTGGGGGGGGGGCGTCAGGAGGCGATCGGCGGCGCGGAAAAAAACAGCGCTCAAAAGCAGCGCGAGCACCGGACGCACCTCCTCGAGCGGGCAGACCAAGAAGGGCATCTCCGTGAGCTCGACGAGGCAGTTGACGGTGGGGAGGACCATGACGGTGGAGCGGAAGGGCACGCCTTCGAAGGCGAGCTCGCGGAAGGGGATGTCAAACTCCAGGTCGAGCCCCTGCGGCTCCCAAACGCCCTCCTGCACGCGCCGCGCAAACTTGGCGAAGTCGGCGTTGACGCGGTTGCGGCGCTCGCGCTCGCGCTGCTCCTCCTCGATCTCGTCCGGGTCGTACTGTTTTTTTGTTGTGGGTTTTTGTGGGTTGTTGGTGTTTGTGTTGTGGGTTTTGGGTTTTTGGTTTTTGGTTTTGGGTTTTGGGGTGCGTGGGTGATGCAAACGCGGGCCGAGAACGGGGCGCGCATCAAAGCAAAGGCAAGGTGCCGCCGCTCCTAGCCACGCGGGCAACTTCACCCACCATCGACCGCCGCCCGCCGTCGAGCGTCTGCACCACGTCGCCGACTTCGGTGTAGAACTGCACGTCGCGGCACTTCTTGTTGCCCAGCATGATGGGGTGGACGAGGTGGAAGTGGAGGATGGCGACCATCTCCTTGTCGGCGGGCTGTGTTTTTGTTTTTGTTTTTTTGGGGATGGGGCGAGGAGGCGTGACCGAGGGCCGCGATTAGCGCGTCGCGGGGGGTGGCGCAAAAAAGAGGCCACACGAACGACTACACGCCTCACCTGGTGAAACGCGTGCCGGATGTTGCGGTACATCACGTCGACCGTCTCGCCCTTGGGCGTGAAGTAACGGAAGCCGTTCTGGTGCGCTTCGAGCGTGCCGGGGCTCTTGCGCCCTTTTCCGCCCAGCGAGGGGCGCACCCACAAGTCGGCCAGCCGAAACACCTGCTTGCCCCGAACGAGCTTCTCCTGCGCGACCAGCGTGGCGCGCTCGGCGCGCTCCTTGTCGCGCGCCAGCACCGACGACCGCAGCGTCTTGAGCTCCTGCACCACCTTGGCCGCGTGCCGCACGTCCGACGTGCGGAAGGAGAGCTCCTTGACGAGCGCGGCTTCGGGGAAGCGGCGCGCGGGCTCGTAGGACGACGCGCCGCCGCCGCTGCCGACGGCCCCCGCAGCGCCCACGTTGAAGCTGATGCGGATGGTGGCGTGCGCCGCGCCCTCGGCGACGTGCGCCACGCCGCGGACAGTGGCGACGTGGAAGGGCACGAGGACGCCGTAGATGGGCAGGAGGACGGCCTCGGCGCGCGGGTCGACGGCCACCTGGAGGCCGGCGCCGGGGGGCGCGGGGAGGTCGGCCGCCGAGCGATAGGCGACGACCTGCGAGGCGAGACGCGCGCCGGCGGGCGCGGCGCCGCTGCCGCCGGCGGCAGCGCCGTCGCGCTGCGCGGTCAGGCGCGCGAGCGTCTCGGCGTTCTTGCGGTCGAGGAGCTCGTCCTGGCGGGCCTTGCGCTCGGCGTGCTCGGCTTTGAACTCGGGGGCGTCGGAGCGCAGGTGCTTGCGGCGCAGCTCGGCGGCGGCGTCGTCGCCGCCCTCGCCGCCGCCGCCGCCGCTGTTGCTGTCGGCGCGCCGGCCGCCCTTGGTGTCGTCGCCGCCGCTGCCCGCGCCGCCGCCAGCCTCTGCCGCCGCCTTTTTCTTCTTGGCCGCCTCCGCCTCCTTGTCCTGCAGCATGTAGACCACGCGCTGGGCGTCCTTGTGCGCGTGGGCCGTCGCCACCTCGGGCGCCGCCCCTCCCGGCTGCACCACGACCGTGTCGGCGACCTGCAGGGCGTAGACCTTGGCGCGCGGGTCTAAAGTTGAGGAGGCGGCGGCGGCGGGCTTCTGCTCGCCGTCCGCGCCGCCGGCCGCGCCGCCGCCCTCCTCCTTTTTCACCGCCGCCCCTTCCTCCTGATCGGGCCGCTCCAGCCCGGCGATGCCGACGCACACGTTGAAGCACATCCCCGCCTTGACGATCCCGCCCGTGTTCTTGGCCGACAGGTTGGACCCGCTCTCTTTCAGCTCCAGGCCGATGCCGTGCCCGACGCTCTTGCCCACGCCGCCGGCTGCCAGCAGCCGCGCGCCGGCCTCCCCCGCGCCCTCGAGCGCCGCGACCGCCGCCGCGTGCGCGGCGCTCATCGGCGCGCCCTCGACGAGGGCCGCCACCGCCGCCTGCTGGGCCGACAGCAGGGCCGCGTACTCGCGCTCCATGGCGGGCGTGGGGTTGATCAGGTAGGTGCGCGAGACGTTGGCGCAGTAGGAAGAGTAGCGGCTGCCAATGCTGCAAACGACGGCCCCCCCGTGCAACGTGGCGTCGTCGGGTGGGGCGCCCAGGCGCAGGTCGTACGTTCCCCCGGACTGCACCATGCTCGGGTAGGCGATGTCGACGTTCTCGGGCTTGAGGCGGGCGCCGGCCTTGGAGGGGTCGGTGATGGCCGAGTCGGCGAGCTCTGTGTTTTTTTGGGGGGGGTTGTGGGGTTTTTTCGGGGGGGGAGTGGGGGGGGGGCTGAGGAGTCGCAACGGCGGCGATTGAGAGCGCGCGCGAGCGTGCGACGAGCCGCGCCGAGACGGCACGGGGGGGCTGGCGGGCGCGTAGACGCGAATCCCTCGTATTGCCGATTTTTGGACTCTCACCGCTCAGCTTGGCGTGCCGCACGCGCTTCCCCTCGTCGATCGCCCCCTCCATCTTGGGCAGCAGGTAGTCCTGCAGCACGCGCGCGGCCAGCAAGGCCGCCTTGCGCACGCTGACGGCCTCGGCGGCGTCCTTCAGGGCCAGCAAGGAGGCGACGCCGTCGGCCGCGCTGACGACTTTCAGGGGGGAGGACGCGTCCGCCTCGGCCTGCTGGAGCTTCTGCTGCCACAGGGACGCGAGGGCCCCCTCGTGCGCGTCCTTGAGCGTGGCGCCGAGGACGGCCGCCGGGGCGTCGCCGTCGCCGGCAGAGGCGCGCGCGGCGGCGAGGAGCGCGTCGATGGCGGCGGCGCCGTCGTCGCCCTTGGCGCGCGGGTGGAGGACGAGGTCGGCGCCGGCGGCCTCCTTGAGGGCGGCGCGGAGGGGCTCGAGGAGGGCGGCTGGGGGGGGGGGGTTAGGGGTTTTTTTGGGGGGGGGGTTGTGGGGGGAGGATTTGGCTTGTGTGAGGGGCGGCGAGCGGGCGCGGCCGGCAAATGCGCGCGCGCTGGGCGTTGACTGTGCCACTACTCACTCTTCTTGGCGCTGGACAGCACGTGCATCTCCTTGTCCGTCATGAGCATGATGGTGTCTGTGCGTGTGTGTGTTTGTGTGTGTTTGTCCGTCGACGACGGGAGAATTGTGTGGGGGGAGAGGTGGCGTGAGCAGGGAGAGCGCGCGCGAACGAGCGGCGGCGGCGGCGGCGACGGCGCGCGCGCAAGCAAGAAACCGGGCGACGTACCGGGCAGCTCGTAGCCGAACAGCCACATCTGCAGCGAGATCGACTTGAGGTAGCGCAGGTCCTCGCTGGCGCCACCGACGGCGATGCCGAGCGCGGTCGCGCCGTTCCACGCGGACGCGCGGTTGTCCTGTGATTTATTGGGGGGGTTGGGCGTGGCACGTCGTCGTGAGCGGCTCCGTTCGCGCTTCGGCGAGCCGGAGGGGTGGGGGGGGACACGTCGAGACTGCGCCACGCACCCGCCACCCATCGTACAGCTTCTTGATACGCTCCCCGAACGTCTCGGCGCTGATGACGACCGCCATCGCGATTGGCGATCGCTCTCGGTGTTTTGAAGGGGGCTCTCTCTCTCTCTTGCGCGCGCGGCGCGCAAGGGCAGAGGGGGCGTGTCGCAGCCCCGGAAAGCCCGTTGCGCGGTCGCGGAGGCGCCACGGATGTGTGCTCGCAGTGCCGTCGAGGGTGGGGGAGAAAGAGGACGGCGCGCGCGCAAGAGGAGGAGGAGGAGAGGAGGAGAAGGGTGTGCGTGTGCGTTTGCGCTCTCTCCGTTCGTGTGTGCGCGTTGTGGTTTGGTTTTGGTTGTGTGGTCTCGGTTTGAGTGTGTGTTGGTGCGGTGTGGTGGTGGTTGGTGGAGTGAGTGCGGGATTTGCGGTGCCGAGAGAGAGAGCGCCCGGCTTTCTACAAGGAGGAGAGCGCGATCGGCGGCGCCGGGTTTGAACATTAGCGGCTGGCGGCGGGCTGCTCGGCGTCTCGGCGTCTTGCATCGCTTCCTCCCTTCTTCATTCGCCCCCCTCTCTGCAGCGCAACCTCTTCACACACACACAGCCCACACGACGCGCCCCTCCAGCCGCTCTAGTTACACATCGGATGGCAGCGGCGTCGCCGTCGCGTCCCTGACGAGCGAACCAGAGAGGAGACCTTGACTTGCCCCCCATTTTTCAAAAACGAGACACTCGCTCTTTCAATCGTCGCGCCGACCCCGATCGCGCGTTTCTTTCACGACAAACGAAACACGCAGAGGAAGAGGCAACTCGCGCTTCTTTCCTCCTTGCTTGTCCCCTCTAGCGCGGGGCAGCTCGCCTCTCTAGACGGCGAGGGGGCGCAAGCAAAGCAGAAGACAGAACACACACACACTCGAAAGCGCCCGCGCGCGCGCACACACACAAGCCTCCAACCAACTGTAGAAACGCACATGGTCAAGGGCAGCGGCAAGCCCGGCTCGGGCGGACCCGCGTCCGGCCCCACGCCCTCCAAGCCGGGGCCGCTCGACCTCCTGCTGCGCAAGGCGAAAGCGGCGGTGACGACGCCGGCGTCTGGCGGCGGCGGCGCGGCGGCAGCGGGCGGCGGCGGCGCGCCGGGCCCCGGCTCGCAGCAGCAGCCGCTCTCTCAGCAGCAGCAGCAGGCCGCGGACGCCGGGGGCGACACCGACGCCGCCAAGAAGGCCGAGGCCGAGGTGGTGCTGCTGGACGGCAGCGACGGCGGCGCTGGCGGCGCCGGCATCGGAGCCGAGGACGGCGGCCAGCCGCCCCCGGAGCAGCAGCAGGAGCAGACGCAGACGCAGCAGCAGCCGGCGCTGACGGACGCCGGGCCGCGCGACCAGGGCGAGACGCAGGAGCAGGAGGAGCAGGAGCAGGGGGCGCCGATGGGGGAGCAGGAGCAGGAGGCGGCGACGACGGGGCAGCAGCAAGAGTCGCCCGCTGCCGCGGCCGACGCCGACGCCGCCGCCGACGCCGCAGCCGCCCCCCCTGCTGCCCTCGCCCCTGCCGCGGCCGCCACCGCCCCCGGCCCCCCTACGGCCGAGCCCCTGTCGGCCGAGCGCATCGCCGAGCTGGCCGCCGCCTTCCAGGCCGACGAGGAGCCCGCGCTGGTCGCCGCCCTCGCGCGCGCGCCGCCGCTGGCCGCCGCCGCGCGGCCAGAGCTCGCGCGCATCGTCGCGCGCCTGTCGTCTTCTGCTTCGGCGGCCGCGGCCCGCGGCGGCACTGCGGCCGCGGCCGCCCTGCTGGCGACCCCGCCCCCGCCCGCGGCCAGCCCCCTGGACGAGACGCCCCCGGCCGCGGCCCTGTCGCCGCTCTCCGACGGAGGTGGAGGCGCCGATAACGGCAACGCCAACGACAACGCCCCCCCCGCCAACACCACCACCACCACAACCAACACCCTCCTGCCGGCCGACGCCAAGGCCCTCGTCGCCCTGCTCACCGAGGGCCGACTCGAGGGCTTCGCGGCCCTCTGCGACAGCGTGTCCGCCGACCTCAGCGCCGCCCTGGGGTCCTCCCTGCCCGCGGGGGCCGTGCGCGCAATGGTGAGCGAGCTGGCCACGCGCCGCGCGACGGCGCTCTCGTCCGCGCAGCAGCAGGCGCTGGGCTTGCAGGTGGACGCGCTCGAGGACGCCGAGCCCTCGCGCGCGTGGGCGTGGGAGGTGCGCAGCAAGAAGCACGTGCCGCGGGGCGCCGCGCGCGAGGCGGTCGACCCCTGGCGCGCGTACCGCCAGGGCGCGGCGCGGCGGCTGCGCGCGGGGCGCGCGCTGGGCGAGGCGGCGGCGGCGCTGGCGGCGTCGGTGGCGGCGTCGGGCGCGGGGCGCAGCAAGACGGCGCAGCAGCGCGCGGCGGACAAGGCCGCGCGGCTGGCGCAGTGCCCGGACCTGGCGTCGCTGGCGCCGTCGCTGGCCGCCGCGCAGCAGCACGCGTCGGCCGCGGTCGCGGGTCTGTGCGGGGAGGCTGCTGGTGCTGGTGCTGGTGCGGCGGCGGGAGCGGCCGGGGCTGGCACCGGCACCGGCGGATTTGCCGGGACGCCCCTGCCGCCCGACGCCAACGCCAACGCCAACGCCGCCAACACCCCCACGCCTCCGCCGCCAGCCTCTGGCGGCGACCTCGCCAACCGCCCCACGACCACGGCCGGCCGCGAGGCGGCGCGCCGCGCGGCCGAGCAGGAGCGCCTCGCGCGCGCGGCCGCCAAGGAGGCCGAGGCCCGGCAGCGGGCGGCGCAGAAGGCGGCGCGCGAGGCCGAGGCGCTCGCCAAGGCGCAGGCCAGGGAGGAGGAGGCGCAGCAAAAGGCCGCGGCCAAGGCCGCGCGCGAGGC
Organism: Mychonastes homosphaera; assembly: GCA_009193075.1. Classification (NCBI taxonomy): domain Eukaryota; kingdom Viridiplantae; phylum Chlorophyta; class Chlorophyceae; order Sphaeropleales; family Mychonastaceae; genus Mychonastes; species Mychonastes homosphaera. Next base: position 163,674 of record VXJC01000002.1, on the reverse strand, counting down.
CGAGCGCCAGCGCGAGCGCGAGGCCAAGGAGCAGGAGCGGACCGCCAAGGAAAAAGAAAGGGCCGACAGGGAGGAGGAGCGGCTCGAGCGCGAGAAGGACAAGGCGGCGCAAAAGGCGGCGGCCGAGGCGGCGGCCGAGGCCTCCCGGGCGGCGCGCGAGGCCGAGCGCGCCGCGCGCGAGCAGGAGCGGGCCGAGAAGCTGGCGCGCAAGAAGGCCGACGAGGTCGCGCACAAGAAGGGCTTCGCCAACGCGCAGCAGCTGCAGAAGAGCTCGATCACCAAGTTTTTCGGCGGCGGCGGCGGCGGCGGTTTTGGCGGCGGCGGCGGCGGCGGCGGGGGCGGCGGCGCGGGAGGTGCAGGCGCAGGCGCAGGCGGAGGCGCTGGCACGGCCACCAAGGCCACGCCCTCGCGCTCGGGCGCGGCGGCGGCGGCGCCCTCGAGCTCGGGCGGGCCGCGGCAGCTGGCGTACGGCAGCGCGTCGGCGGCGAGCGGGGAGATGCCCGGCGGCGGCCACGGAGGAGGCGGCGGGCGCGCGGCCGGCGGCGGCGCTGGCGGCCACGGCGGCGGCGGGGGCATGGGCCCCCCGCGCCCGCGCTACAAGTTTGCCTTCCAGTCCAGCCTGGACCGGCTGGCGCCCAAGCCCGAGCAGCTCGCCGCGGCCGCCGCGCTCGACCCCCTGATCGAGCAGATGGGGGTTGGCGGTGGCGGTGGTGGTGGCGGAGGCGCCGACGCCGACAGCGCTGGCGCCGGCGCCACGGCCGGCGGCGCGCTCCTGACGATCGCCGAGGCCCAGGCCGCCTTTTTGCAGGCGTCGCGCGCGTGCCGCCCGCGCATGCTCGACATGGCTCGCCGCGTCTACGGCCTGCCGCCGCCCTGGGCGCGCCGCGCGGAAATGCAGCGCGCGCTCGAGCAGGGGACCGACGTCGCGGCCGCTGCCTTTGGCCGGCGCGGCGTCGCGCGCGGCGGCGGCGGCGGCGGCCGCACCGCCAGCGGCCGCGCCCGCTCGTCGTCGCCGTCGGCCGTCGCGAGCCCCTCGGGCCGCCGCCGCCCCTCCGGCCCGGCCTACTCCGACGACGAGATCGTCGACCTCGTCGACGACGACGCGGGCGCCCACAGCGGCGAAGAGGGCGGCGGCACCCTCACCGCCGGCGGGACGGCGCTCGGCGGCGGCGCCCTCGTCCCCGCCACCGCTGCCAGCCGCCGCGAGGCCGCCGCTCGCGCCGCCGCCCACCGCTTCCGCCGCGTGCTCGTGCTCCACCACGACGCCGCCCGCCCGGTCTTCTACGGCTCCAAGGGCCCGCTCGACCCGGACGTCCGCGGCCGCCTGGGCCCCCGCAAGCCCCTGTACAAGGCCGTTGGGCCCGAGGGGGACGAGGCGCGCGGGCTCGACTACGAGCACGAGAGCGACCAGGAGTGGTGCTCCGAGCCGGAGGACGGCGAGTCGCTCTCGGGCGACGGCGACGACGCGGACGACGACGACGGCGAGGGCGTCGGCGACGGGGGCGGGGTGGGCGGCGGCGGCGGGCCGTCGGAGAGCGGGGTGGTCGAGTCGGGCTTCATCGTGAGCGACGGGCAGGTGGACTTTGAGTCCGGGGCGGAGGAGGAGATGGGCGGCATGGCGATTGGAGAGGGGGAGGAGGGTGGCGCGGCGGGCGGCGCTGCCGGCGGCGAGGCGGGCGTCGGCCGCGGCGAGGGCACCGTGACGAGCGGGCGCGCGGCGCGGCTGGCGGCGCTGATCCACCGCGCGGGGCACAAGAACGCCATCGTGCGGCTGTACCTGCCCCCCGTGCCTGCGGAGGACGGCGTGGACGGGAGCCACGGCAGCGCGGCCACCACGGCCGAGGCCGCCGCCGCGGCTGCCGCTGCCGCTGCCGCCGCTGCCGCCGCCAAGCCGCCCGTCGTGCCCGGCCGCCACGACACGCTCGAGCTGCTCCAGTCGCTCGCCGGCACCCTAGTCGACCCCTCGGCCGCCATCGTCGTGCCCGGCGCCGAGCAGCCGTGGGGCGCCGCAGGGGCGGCGGCCGCGGCCGCCACGCCCGCCTCTGGCTTTGCCCTCGTCGCCGCCGCGGGCCCCGCGCTCGCCGGCGCGCTCGCCGGCGCCGCCGCCACCCCGGCCTTTGGCGGCGGCGGCGCCGCCGCCGCCTCCCACCCGACCACCACCGCCAACAAGCGCGGCAGGGCCCCCGGTGCCGGCTCCGACACGGCGTCCTTCCCCGAGGCCCTCCTCGCGCCCCTGTGCGCGTTCGTGCACAACGCCACGGTCCCACTCGACCAGCTCGTTTCCTCCTTCCCCACCAACTCCCCCCCGGCCACCGCCTATGTCGCCTCGGGCGGCCGCCTCCCAAAAGCCGCGGTCAAAGCGGCCGTGCGCGCCGTCGCGAGCGCCCGCGCCGGGCGGCACGTGCTGTGGCGCGTGCACGCGTGCGCGTGGGAGGCGGCGGGCGCGGCGGCGGGCCCTTGCCCGGCCGACGCGATGGCCGGCGCGGCGCCGGGGGCGGCGGGCTTGGTCGGGCGCGTGAGCCCGGCCGTCGCGGCGCTGCTGATGGGCCAGGGCGCGGGCGGGGCGGCCGCGGGCGGCGAGGCGGGCGGCGGCATGCCGTCGCAGGGAGGAGGAGGAGGAGGAGGAGGAGGAGGAGGAGGAGGAGGAGGAGGCGTGGCGAGCGGCGCGGCCGGCAGCCCCTTACCGGCCGCCAAGCGCGCGCGCGCGAGCTCGCTCGGCGCGCCGCCCGCCGCCGCCGCCGCCGCCGCCGCCGCCGCGCAAGGCCTGACGACAATCGACCGCTTCTTCAAGCGCGCGTCGCCGGCGCCGGCGGGCAAGCCGGCCTCGCGCTCGGCCGGGCCGCCCGCGGCCGGGGCCGCGCCGATGGCCATCGACCTGACCAAGGAGGAGGAGCACGAGTGGGAGAAGATGCAGCAGCAGCAGCAGCAGCAGTCGCCTGTGCGCGCACCCGAGGCGGCGGCGGGCGGCGGCGCTGGCTGCGGCGGCGCGGGCGCGCCCGGCTCGGCGGCGGCGGCCGCGGCCCTGCCGCTGCTCACCCCGCCATCGGACGTGCCGCACTCGCAGCGCGCGCCGCGCGCCGACCAGCCCGGGCCGGGCGGCGCAGGCGCGGCCGCCTTCAACCGCGCGCTCGAGGAGGCGGCGGCGGCCAGTGCTGGCGGCGGCGGGGCCGAGGCGCCGCCGCCGCCGCCGCTGCCGCTGCCGCTGCCGCCCCCGCCGCAGTCGCCAAAAAACGACGGGCGGCGGTGCTGAAGACGAGCGTACGCGCGGATGATGCGGGCACCGCCGCCGGGTCAGCAACACACGACGGCATCACAACAACTACCAACAACGACGACGGCGGCGGCGGGGTGAGCAGCGGCAGGGCCGCGGCCGCCGCCGCCGAGCCGGGCGCGCCCGCGCCGCCGCCCGCCGCCGCTGCGTGGCCCGCGCGCCTGGCGTCCTGGCTGGCGGTCTCCCGGCGCCCGACGGCGCGCGAGACCGAGGCGGCGTTCCGCCCGCTCGCGGCCGCCCTGCGGCGGCGCGGCGGCGCCAAGCCCCGGCTGCCCCCGCCGGAGCTGGCGCGGGCGCTGGCGCGCGCGCTGCTCCAGGAGCGGGGGCTCCTCCACCTGCGCGCGGCGGTCGCGCTGGCCCTCGCGCGGGTGGCCCAGGCGGCCGCGGACGCGTGCGGGGGGGGCAAGGAGGACGACGAGACAAAAAAGGAGGAGGGCCGGCGGCTGCTGGGCGCCATGGCCGAGCTCCCGGGCCTGCACCCCGCTCTCCGGCGGTGCGCGGCGGCGCGGGCAGAGCCGCCGCCGCCGCCGCCGGCCGCCGCCGCCGGCTCCTGCGCCCGTCCTGCACCTGCCCCGGCGCGGCAGCAGCAGCTCGAGCGGGCGGCGCGCGCGGCCGCGCGGCAGGCCCTGGCCGCCCTGGAGGCGTGGGACCCGGACGCGACGGGCAAGGGGCGCCGGCGGCCTTGAGAGAGCAAACAAACAAACAAAGAGAAGAAAGACAGAATCAGCGCGCACAATCGCACCACCACCACCAGAGTAACACACACGCACACGCGAGGGCGCGCAAAACCCCTCGGGCAGCTCTCAAGACCACGCCTCGACGCGAAACCGCCCGCGCGCCTCGAGCGCCTTGACCCAGGCCCGCCCGGCCGCGCGGCGGTCGGCCGCGGCGCCCGCGGCGCCGCCGCCCCCGTCCGCCGCGCCGGGCAGCCGATCGGACGCGACGTCGGCGAGCGCGTCCGCCACGTCGGCCGGCATGCGCGCGGCAGAGCCGGAGACGAGCACGTGCGCGCCGCGGCGCTCGACGAGGTCCCACACGAGGTCGGCGTGCTCGCGCAGGCGGTGCGTGACGTATCGCCGCGACGACGACGACGACGACGCTGCCGCCGCTCCTTCCCCCGCCTCATCGCCACCACCACCTCCTCCTCCTCCCTCGGGCCTGCTGAACGCGGTGACCAGGCCTCGGTCGCGCGCGAGCACCCCGGCCTCCACGAGCTCGTCCCACTCGTCGCGGTAGTAAAAGTCGGCCTCGGCGGAGCGGCAGCCGAAAAAGAGGTGGCAGGGCGCGAGGCTCGGGGCGGCGGCGCCGCCGACGGCCGCCGCCGTTGCCGCCGCCGTCGCCGCCCGCTCCTGAAGGATGGCCCGGAACGGCGCGACGCCCGTGCCGGGCCCGATCAGGAGCAGCGGCACGCTGGGATCCTCTGGAGGGCGCAAGGTCTCGGCCCTCTCGATCCAGACGGGGACGCGTGGGAGCGCGGGCGGGGGCGCCGCGCCCGCCGCCCCCGCCGCCCCCGCCGTTGCCCCCGCCGCCGCCGCCTCTCCGACAAGCGACGCCAGCCATCCCGTCGCCAGCCCGCGCACGGGGCGGCGCGTCGGCGATCGCCAGGCCACGACGGCGGCGAGCACGTGCGCCGCGTGCCTCCCGTGGGCGCTCGGGGACGAGGCGAGGCTGAACAGCCGCGGGCGGAGGCGCGGGCAGGACTCGAGCAGCCGCGCGAGCGAGAGCCGCGGCGGCGGCGGCGGGGGGGCGGCGGCGGGTGACGATGACGAGGACGACGGCGGCAGAGGGGCGTCGAGGAAAAAGTCGCGAAGCACCTCGGCGAGCGCACGGCGCTCGGCGCCCCAGGCGTACCGCGCGGCGTCCTCGCGCCCGGCCGCGGACGCGAACAGCGCGAGCCGGTCGGCGCGCTGCCGCGACAGCAGCTCAGCGCCGGCTGCCCCCGCTGGTGCCGCCGTAGACGCTGCCGCATCAGCGACCTCCCGGGCGTACACGGCGAGCACCTCCCACGCGTGGCGCCTGGGCGGCGCGCTCGAGACGTCGAGCACCCCGGAGACGACGGCACGCGCCGTCGCTTCCATCCAAGGTGGGGGGGCGGCTGCGGTGCCGCCGCCGCCGCCGCCGTCCGCCGTGTCGCTCTGCTCCTCCTCCTGCTCGCTGATGCGCAGGCGCTCGTCCCCGGACAGCCCGCACGCGCGCAGCACGGCGTCCACGTCCTGCCGCGGCTGCCTGGGGAAGATCGCCAGGACGTCGCCCGGGGCGTAGATCGATGGGGGCTTGCTGGTGGCGGCGGCGCCGCCGCCGTCGCTGTTGGCCGCTGCCGCCAATGCAGGCGCGCCCCCACCACCACCACAATCGTCGTAGCCCGTGAGGTCGAACTCGAGGTGGCGCGTGTCCTGGAAGTGGTCCGGGGACGTGAGGCGGCGGTTGGCCACGAGGCGCGCCATCAGGGGTCGCCAGGGGCCGTGTGGTGCTGCTGCTGTTGTTGAAGGAGCGGCAGCAGCGGCGTTGCCCCCGCCGCCGCCGCCGTCGCCGGCGAGCGCCGCCGCCGCCGCGCGGGCCTCGGCCGCCGCCGTCATGGCGCGGAAGGCCGCGGCCGCCGCGGCCGCCTCGGCGTGCTCGCGCTCCTCCGGGGATAGGTCGTCTGCCGTTGCTGCTGCTGCTGATGCCGCTGTTGCTGCTGCTGGCGGCAACACGGACATGCGAAACCGCGGCGGCGACAGCGCGCTCGCCCTCGTCGCCGCCTCCGCCGCCTCTGCACCACCATCGCCGTCCCACCCGAGCGCCGGCCACAGCTCCCGCACCAGCCACGGGTCCAGCGCCGCCTCATGCCCCCCTCCCGGCGCCCGGTCGTCCCCCAGCGCGCGCGGGCACAGCGCCGAGGCCCCCAGCGCGGCCAGCCGCCGGTCGAGGCGGAGGGCCGCCGCGCAGAAGTCCACGTAGCCGCTGTCCCCCATGCCAAAGAGGGCGTACCGCACATCTTTCAGGGCGTCGGGGGGGAGGGACCTGCGCCGGAGCCTGCGCCAGGTCAGGCGCATGTTGGTCGGGGGCTCGCCCTGCCCTGTGGTCGAGACGACGAGCGCGAGCGCCGACGCGCGCGGCCACGCCGACAGGGGGATGGCGTCGAGCGGGGCGGCGAGGGCGGCGGAGAAGGAGAGGCCTGGTCGTTGGTCAGGGCGGCGGCGGAGGGCGGCCAGGTGGGCGCGGGCCTCGCGGGCGATGCGCTCGGCGACGTCCTGTTTGGTGTTCGTTGGATTGGGTGGGGCGTTGGTGGCGGTTTGCTCGGCGGCGCGGCGCGACGCGCGGCTGCGGAAGCCAAGCCCATCACCAACCTGCGCGTTGCCCGTCTCCGAGGCGTAGAGCACGAGCAGGATGCCCGGCGATCGGTCGGCGTCGGTCTCGTCCATGTCGTTTGCGTTCGAGGACAGGGGGGCGGGGAGGAGGAACAGGAGACTTTCGAGAGTGCGAGGTGTGTTTCGATCGCTGGCTCTTTTTCTTTAAACGCGTTCGTTGTTGCCAAGTTTTATTTATCTTTGCGCGCCTATCCGAGTGTGTGTATGAGCCTGCGAAAGAGAGAGCACCACGATCAAGTCACCGCCGCACCAGCAGCCACGCGCTGTACGCCACCGGCGTCCCCAAAACGGCCGCCAGCGCGACCGCCGCGCTCGGCTCGTGCGGCAGCGCGACCAGCTGCGAGCCGTACTTGATGGCGGCCGCCCCGGCGAAGGACAGCGCGGCCAGCTTGGCCACGTATAAGAGGTCGCTGTCGCCGTCAATGCTGCTGTTGCCCTTGGTGCCGTCGCCGTTGCCGGCCGCGCGCGCCATCGCCACGTCGTCGGCGCGGCCGCGCGCCCGCGCCGGGGCGATGGTGATCGAAGCGGGGAGCGGCGCTCGCCGCCTGGGCGCGGCGGCGGGGGGCGAGCGGGTGCGCGTGGTGAGCGCGCTCGAGTGGGGCACGCGCGTGGCGAGCATCGTGATCGATTCTTTCCCCCTGTCGCGCGCGCGGGAAAGAGAAAAGGAGGAGGATGTGCGCCTGCTCTTGCTTCTTTTGGTGGTCGTCGCGCGAGCGCCTCGACGCGAAGGTGGTTGAAAAGCCTTTGTTTGGTATACACGTGGGTGGCGCTTGCGAGATGGCAAGCGAATGATGTACAAAGTGGGACGTCCACCGCGGTAGCGGGCGCGCGATCGATCAACTCGAGAGAGACGGCGCCCCCACTCCGACGGAGTGGCCTCGCCGAGGCGGCGGCGGGGGTGGCGCGACCGCCCCCACCGCCCCGGCGCGGCCGCTCCCCTCTTAACCCCTGCGCGCGATCAACTCGAGACAGCGCTCTCACCGCCGCATCAACACCGGCGGCCCGTCCTCGTCCTCGTCGTCGTCGTCGTCCTCATCCGGGTCCCCCGCGGCGAAGTATCCCGCCAAAAACGACCGCCCGAGCCCGCCCCCGGCCTCCAGCTCCTGCGCCGCCCTCCCCTGCGCCACGGCCGCCTCGCGCTCGTCCCGCTCCTCGTCGGAAAGAGCGACCCAGCAGTGCCTCCCGCGCGCGCCGCTCGCGAGGAGGCCCGCGCGCGCGGCGGCCGCCTCGGCCTCCTCCTCGTCCTCCTCGTGCTGGGAGACGAAGACGTCGAAGACGCGGCCGCTGACGGGGCAGACGAGCAGGCGCGAGGCGCGGTCGATGACGGCCAGGGCGCAGCCGGGGGGCGGGAGGCGCGCAGCAGAACCAGACGAGGCGGCAGCGCCACCCGGGCCGCCGCCGCCCCCTGCTGCGCCCGTCGTCGCCGCCGCCCCGGCCCTGCAGACGTGCGTGTCGCCCGTCGCCGTGCAGCAGTAGACCAAGGGGGCCACGCACTCGTACGTGTGGTGGTGGTGGTGCTGGTGCTGGGGGCTGCTGCTCAGGTGAGGCGGGGAGGGGCTCGCGGTGATGGCGGTGGTGGGGCGAGCGGTTGTTGCGGGCGCTGCTTGCTGCTGCTGCTGCTGCTGCTTGCCATTGCCGCCGCCGCCGCCTCCGCCGCTGCCAAACCCTCGCGCCCGCCGCCACTGCTCGACGCGCTCGGCCACGGTGGGCCCCGCCTGCGCCCCGCCAGCCCGCGTGGGCGAGGACCCGCCCGCGCCCAGGCTGACGTGGCGCTTGGCGCGCGAGGCCTCGATGAAAAAGCCCGCGGCGATCGCCGACGCGGCGGCGGCCTCGGCGGCCGCGGCCGCTTGCTCCCTGGCGTCGAGCGCGGCGTACCGCTCGCGCCAGGGGAGCATCATCGTCTCGGCGTCCTCCTCGCCCCACAGGTCCTCGCCCAAGGAAGAGGGGCCCGTGAATGCTGCCGACGCCATCGTTGCGCCGGCGGCAGCCTTTTGAGGGGAGCTAGGCGCCACGGCGCGCCCGCGGCCGGGCCAGCGCGAGAGGCACAGGCGGCGCCAGAGGTGCGGGTCGGCCGCGTCCTTGCGGAGCGTCGCGCACGTCTGGGCGACGTTGTAGAGGTCGGCGGCGCTCACGAAGGAGAGCAGCCGGATGCGCAGCTCGACGGGGAGGTCGTCGAGCGAGGTTTGGGAAGAGGAGGAGGAGAGGGAGGGGGCGGCCGCGGGTGACGGGGCGGCGGTGGCGACGGCGGAACCCGGCGGCGCCGCAGGTGCCGCCCCTCCTGCCGCTGCCGCTGCCGCTGCAACCGCGGCCGCGGCCGCCGCTCGCCTCCTCAGGGCGATGGAGGGGAGCCTGCGGGGAGCGGGCCGGGCGGAAACGGGGCCGGGCTGCTCTTGCTCGTCGAGCCGGGCGCGTTTCGGAGGGGGCTCGTCCTCCTCGACAACGAGGGCTCTTCCTCCGCCCGGCGATGGTTGTCCAAGGCCTTGTGGGCCTTCGTCCGGGGGCGCGCGCTGCATGAGGTGTCGTGCGTGAGAGCAGTTCGGCGAGAAATCCGCGTTGGTTTTGGCGAGTGAAGAATCGTTTGCTGATGGCGCGCGCGGGTGGGCAAGAGGAGGGCCGGCGCCGGAGCGAGCCGCCTCGCCGCTCCCTCCCTCGCTTGATGTGCCTCTCTCTCCCTCTCTCTCTCTCGCAAACACTCACACGCCAGACACACACACGCAGACGCAGGCGCTTTTAACCGCGAGCGCGCCCCTCTCAATCATCCCCCCGGCCCTTTTCTCTCCGCACGCTCTCCGCACGCTCGCCGACACACGCCGCCGACGACGCGAGCACAAGGGGACGCGCGCCCCCCCTCCTCCCTCCTCCCTCCTCCCTTGCCCGCGCACAGCAAACACCACCGACGATGAAGCCCGACGAGGACGCCACCGACGACGGAAATGAGCCCTCCTTCTGCGGGTTCCCGGGCGGCGGGTGGCGCGAGTGGTGGGCGCTCGTGCGGCGCCCCCGCGCCGCGGCGGCGGCGCTGCTGTCGCCGCGGGCCGCGGGCGGCGCCGCCTACTTTGCCCGCGAGCGCCGCGACCAGGGCGCGCTGCGGCGTGTGCCGGGCGGGGGGCACGTGTTCGCGCTGTGCGTCAGTTGAGTAGTAGCATTTTTTCGTGGTGGCCAAGCCCCCAGTTCTGTGGTCTCACACAAACACAGAGCCAGAGGAACGGCCCCCGCTCGCTACAACTCACCGCCCCCCCCCAAAAAAACAAACCCCCAACCAACCAAAAACCAGGCCTAATGTTCGCCAGTACTAGCACCAGCAGCAGCGCCAGCCCTGACATCGCCCTGGTCGACGCCCTGTGGCCGCTGACGGCGCTGTTCGGGGGGTGGGCGGCCGCCACGGCCCTGCTGCACGCCTGCACAGCGGCGACGGACAGGGCGAGGCGTCGGCTCGAGGCGGCAGAAGACGCTGGTAGCACCGACCGCCCCCCACCACCACCAGCCCCCAACGCCAAAACCTTTTGCGCCCCCGGCGGGCCATGGTGTGCGTCGCTCTCGCTGTTTGGCTTTGGGGTGGCCGGCGGGGCGGCCCTGCCGCTCTCGGCGCTGCTGCGGTGGCTGCTGCTCGCCGCGGCGGCGGCGGCGTGGCTGCTGTACGGCCTGCCCCGCGGCGCAGGCGAGGGCGACGCGGTGGGCGGCGGAGGACGCGGACGAGGAGGGGCGGGGGCGGCGGCAGTGGGCGGCGGCGGCGGCGGCGGAGGTGGCGGCGGCACGACAAGAAGAAGAGCGGCCTCGGTCGGAGGCGCAAGCGGCATCACTCGCAAGCTAGCTGAATTCCCTTAGGACAAACACGCACATTGTCGAATTGACATAGAGTGGTCGACCAATCCTCGCTTTCTCGCGCGCGCGCGAGAGCCCAGCCCAAACCAAGCGAGCGACACAGAGGCACCACAAACACAGACCACACGCGCGCGCCCCCTCGCCACTCACCACGATGCTCCTGCGCGCGCCCTCGATGCAGGCCTGTGGGCAGGCCCGACCGCACAGCCAATCGCGCCGGTCGTTCGCCCCCAGCCTGCTCGAGCGCGCGCCACCGCATTGCGCGACGGCGGCGGCAGCGGCGGCATCGGCGCGCGAGCGGCGTCGGCGGCGGCGAGGGGCGGCAATGGCGGCGGCCTCGTCGCCCTCGCCCGCGCCCGCCGCAACAGCCCCGCAGCAGCAGCAGCAGCAGCAGCAGCAACAAACCTCCCCCCCTCAAATGCACCCGGCAGAGTCCGAGTCTCTCCGCCTCCTCGAGTGGCCCGCCCTCTGCCGGCAGGTCGCGCGCCTGTGCGGCTCCTCCCTGGGCGCCGAGCGCGCGCTCTCGCCGCTGGGCCTGCCGCTCGGCCGCTCGTGCGAGGAGAGCGCGCTGCTGCTGCGCCAGACGGCCGAGGCCATGCTGGCTGGGGGAGGCGGCGGCGGCGGCGCGGCGGCGGCGGGGGTAGAGGCGGGCGGCAAGCAGCCTTCTTCTTCAGCTTCGCGGCAGCAGCAAAAGCGCAAAGGCGGCAACGGTAGCAGCAGCGGCAGCGACACCGCCAACGCCGCCGCGGGCCTGCGCGTGCGCGGCGTGCTCGACCTGCGCCCCGTGCTCGACGCCTGCGAGCGCGACGGCCTGTGCCTGACCGCCCGGCAGCTCGAGGGCGTCGCGGCCACCCTGGAGGCCGCGTACGGCGCCAAGGCCCAGGCCGAGGAGGAGGATGAAGAGGAGGAAGAAGAGGAAGAAAAAGAGAGCGGCAAAACCGCAACCCGCCGCCGCCGCCCCCGCTTCCCCGCGCTCGCCGCCCTGGCCGCGCGAATCGACCCCGCCGAGCGCGCCCTGCTGCTCGCGCCCATCCGCGCGGCCGTCTCCGGCGGCGCCGTCTCCGACTCGGCCAGCCCCGAGCTCGCGGCCGTGCGCGCCGAGCGCCGCGATAACATGGCGCGCACGCGCGCGCTGGTGGCGGACGCGGCCAAGCGGCTTTTCGCCTCAGGCGCCAGCGAGGTGAAGGAGCCCGTCGTGGCGCGGGGGCGGCTCGCCGTGTCGGTGCGCGCGGGCCAGAGCGGCGCGGTCCCGGGAGGGGCGGCCGTGCGGCTGGGGCAGTCGTCCACGGGCTCGACCCTCTACGTGGAGCCGCGGGGGGCGGTCGCGGGGAACAACCGCGAGGCGGAGCTGGTGCAGCGCGAGGAGGACGAGGAGCTGAAGGTGCTGAGGCGGCTGTCGCGCGCGGTGGCGGCGCGAGCGGCGGCGCTGCGCGCGCTGCTGGCGGCGTGCGCCGAGCTGGACGTGGTGTCGGCGCGCGCGGCGCACGCGCGCTGGTGCGGCGGGGTGATGCCCGAGTTCTTGCTGGAGGAGGAGGATGAGGAGGAGGAGCAACAACGGCAGCCGCCGCCGATCGACGTGCGCGCGCTGCGGCACCCGCTGCTGCTCGAGCCGTCGCTCGCGGCGCTGCCGCCTCCGCCCGCGGCCGAGGACGACGCGCTCTTTGCGGCGGCGGCCGACGCGGCGGCGGCGGCCGCTGCGGGGATGGGTTCGCCGTCAGGATCCTCTTCGCCACCACCGATCAGCGTCTCGCCCCAGGGCGTGCCGTCTTGGGGCCTGGGCCTGCCGGGCGTGCCGGGCGCCATCACCAAGGGTAACGGCGGCGGCGGCGGCAAGGGCGGCAAGGGCAGCGGCGGCGACAGCGACGGAGCGTCGGGCGAAGGCAGGCGCGCCGCCTCCTCCCCACCGCCGCCCAAGCCGATCGACTTTGTCGTGCCGCCCGGCGCCCGCGTCGTCGCGATTACGGGTCCCAACACGGGCGGCAAGACGGCCACGCTCAAGGCCGCGGGCCTGGCCGTGCTGATGGCCAAGGCGGGGATGTTCCTGCCGCTGTTGCCATCGGGTGAGAACGAGGAGGTCGAGGCGTCGTCGTCGTCGTCGTCTTCGTCTTCGTCCGCTCCCCCTCCTCCCCCGCGCCTCCTCTGGTTCGACCGCGTCCTCGCCGACATCGGCGACGCCCAGTCCCTCCAGCAGTCCCTCTCCACCTTTGGAGGGCACGTCAAGCGCCTCAAGGGCGTGCTCGCAGCGGCCACTGGTGGGTCGCTTGTCCTATTAGACGAGGTGGGTTCGGGCACCGACCCCCAGGAGGGCGCCGCGCTCGCGCGCGCGGTGCTCGACCGCCTCGCCGCCTCCGCACGCCTCACCGTGGGCACGACCCACCACGCCGAGCTGCGCGCGGCGGCCGACGAGGACCCGCGCTACAGCCAGGCGGCCATGGGCTTCGACGCGCGCACGCTCAGGCCAACGTACGCGCTGTTGTGGGGGCGCGCGGGCGCCTCGTGCGCGCTGGACGTCGCCGAGTCGCTGGGCTTTGATGGGTCGGTCGTCACGGAGGCGCGGCGGCTGGCTGCGGCGGCCGAGGTGGAGGAAGAGGGGACGCGGGAGAGGGCGGTGGCGGAGGCGGCGGCGGCAGCAGGCGCAGCCTTGGGAGCGGGAGCATCGGCATACGCGACGACGATGGCGGGCGTGGCCGCGGGGGTCGAGGCGGAGATCGCGGCGGCCGAGCGGCAGCTGTCGGCGCGTCGCGCCGAGCGCGAGGCGCGCGAGGCCGAGGTCTCGCGCCTGCGCGCCCTCACTGCCGAGCTCATGCGCGTGCGCCGGACGCTGCAGGGCGAGTCGGACGCGCTGCTGCGGCGCGAGGCGGCGGGCATGGCGCTCAGGCTGCACGACCGGCTCAAGGCGGCGCGGCGCGCCCCTGTGGTCGTCGCGGCGGCGGCGGCGGGGCAGAAGCAGCAGCAGAGGCCTGCCGGCGGCGGCGGCAACAAGCAGCAGCAGCAGCAGCCGGCGGAGCTGCGCGAGCTCGAGCGCGAGTTTGCGCGGTGGGAGGGCCTCCTGCGCGCGCGCGTGGAGGCCGAGTACGGCCCCGGCGGGTTTGTGGGGCGGATCGGGGACGGTGGCGACGAGGAGGAGGGCGAGGGGGAGGGGGAGGGCGAGGCGCCGTCGTCGGCCAAGAAAGCCGCCGCTCCTTCCTCGTCCTCGTCGTCCTCGCTCTCCTCCTCCGAACCGCCCATCCGCGTCGGCGACTACGTGCACGTCACGCGCCTGGGATCGCTCGGCTACGGCCGCGTCACGCGCGTCTCGCGCGCCGGAAAGAAGGGCGGCGGCGGCGGAGGGGCCGGCGGCGGCGGCGGGGGCGTTCAACTGCGCGTGCGGACGGCCCTCATGGGGATGGAGGCGCGCGCGCGGCTGGACGAGGTGCTGCGGCTCCCCGGCCCGCCCACGGCTGGCAGCGCGGCCGAGGCCGAGGCGGCGCTCGCCGACGCCCGGGCGGCGGCCGAGGCGGAGCAGGAGCAGCGGCGGCGGAGCCAGGAGCAGCAGCAGCGAGCGGGGGCGGGGGAGGGCGAGGGCGAGGGCGACGACGACGAGGCGGCCGGCGCCGAGGCCGTCGGCGAGCTGCCCGGCATGGGACCCGGCGAGGCCGCGCTGCTGATGCGCGTCGACGACGCCCTGTCGTCCTCCTCCTCTTCTTCGTCCTCGCTGGCGACGGCGGCGGGCGCGGGCGCGGCCGCGGCGCGCCTCTCTTCCCTCCCCTCACCCCCGGCGATGGCCCCCGGCAACACCATCGACGTGTCGCTCGAGCCCTCGGCCGAGCTCGCCGCCGGCGCCGCGCTCGACGCGCTCGACGAGGCGGCGGCGGCTTTGGCGGCCGATGCGGCGGAGGCGACGGGCGGCGGCGTCCCGCTCGGGTGCGTGTACGTGCGCATCGGGCCCGACCGCGCGCGGCGCGCGGCCGTGCGCGCGGCGATCGAGGCGGCAACGGCGGCGGACGAGGAGGAGGGCGAGGATGGGGGCGGCGGCGGGTGGCGGCTGGCAGCGCCCCTGTCGGACGCGCCCCCCGAACAGGGCGGCGACAAGGACAAGGAGGCGGCCCTCGTCCTCGTGCGCTTCTACAGCACTTGAGAGTAATAATTCTGTGTTTTTGTTTTCAAGGCGTCGAAGAATCGAAAGATCACAAGAGAGGCGTCTCTTTTTACCCGCCCCCCGTCGTCCGATTCGCGGCGCTCGCGAACGCGACCTCGCGCACGGGAACATCGCTGCCGTTGTTGGCGATCGCCGCCGCGATCCAGGGGAAGAACCGCCCGCTGCCCTCGAACTGCACGATCGTGGGGGTGAGGTCGACGCCGACGCGCGACAGCCTCAGCGCGATGGCCGCGGCGTCCAATCCCAGCGTGAACGTCGATCCAAAGCCAAAGGGCTGCGCAAAGGCGCAGGCGGCGCCCGTGTAGGAGGCCGGGAAGAGGCTCGGGCCCGTGAGGGTGGCGGGCCGCAGCCGCAGCACGAGGCGCGAGGGGACGCACGTCTCCCAGGCGACGCGCTGGCGCGCCCCCAGCGACGCGGGAAAAGGCGGGGGGGGGGGGGGCCGCGTCTTCGCCGCCGCGCCACTCCGTCTTGTT
This sequence comes from Mychonastes homosphaera, assembly GCA_009193075.1. Lineage (NCBI taxonomy): Eukaryota > Viridiplantae > Chlorophyta > Chlorophyceae > Sphaeropleales > Mychonastaceae > Mychonastes > Mychonastes homosphaera. Next base: position 148,620 of record VXJC01000002.1, on the reverse strand, counting down.
CTTCCTCTTCTTTTTCTTTTCGGCCGCCGCGCCAGCCATGAGGTTCTCAAACAGCGCCTCCTGACCGCTCTTCGCCTCGTCCGGGGGGATCGGCACGACGTCGCACGACCAGGGCACGAGCTCCAGCTCCGCCACCCCCCCACTCAGCGCCCCCAGCAGCTGGTACCCCGCGACGGCGCGCTCCGCCGCGCATAAGGGGGCGACCAGGCGGAGCATGAGGGCGAGCAGGTCGTCCGTGGTCTGCGGTAAGGGCAGGTAGTTGGCGTTGATCACGTTGTCGAGGGGCGCGTCGATCGCCATGCCCAGGTCGCGCACCCAGTTGTAGCGTCGTAGCGGGGCGAGCGTGTCGCCGATCACCGGGACGAGGAAACCCAGGCCGCCGCGCAGGAAGAAGTCGAAGATATTCGAGAAGATCAACTGAAACGATTGGGCCCATCCGCCAAAGCGCCCGCCGCGGTCGACGGTGAGGAAGGAGGCCGGGGCGATGATGGGGCTGAGTGGGGTCGCGTTTTGCAAAAGGGCGCGGCGGCGCGAGCGGCGGCGGCCGGGGCTGGCCGGGTCGTCGTCCTCTGCGCTCTTGATTGAGTCCTGCGTGGTGCCGTTCTGGAGGAGGAGGCCCGTGAGATCCAGGACGGGGTCGCCGCCGCGGGGCGGCGCGTCTGCCGTCGTTTCCGCCGCCGTTGTTTCCGTCGTCGTCGTTGTCGCCGGCCGCTGCAGCGGCGGCGGCGCGCACGGCACGCCCATGGCCCACGCCGTGCGTGCGCGCAGGGCCTCGGGCGCGCCGTCCGGGAGCACCTCGTCCAGCAGGCGGGACAGCAGGGCCTCGACGGACGGGTCGAGGGGCGGCGGGGCGGGGGGGGTGCTCGTTGCGGCTGGTGCTGCGGCGTCGCCCTCGCCGTCTCCCTCCCCGAGCGCCGCCTCTCGCGCGACCAAACCAAGGAACCGCTCGACGAGCGCGTCGACACCCTCGTCCGTCAGGGGCTCGCGCCGCTCCTGTTGCTGCTGGTCTTGCTGGCCCTGCGCCGCCGCCGTCGACAGGACCGCCACCACCGCCAAAAAGACGGGCAGGAGGACGAGGAGGAGAAGCGGGCGCGGGCGGGCGAGGGGGCGGGCGAGGGGGCGGCGGCGTCGCCCCCGTTTTGACCGGACGGCGGCGGCGGCGGCGCGCATTGCTCTCGTGGTTTTTCGTCCCCACCGCCCAATGCGGCTCGCGTCGTACTAGAGGAGATCAGAAAGAGGAGCGGTGTCGGGCGGGCTTGGGAGCGAGCGTGGGGCGCGCGCGGAAAGGGTGGTCGTGGACAGGAAAAACGAGGGGCAGCCACCAGCAGCCACTTCCCCTCTGTCTTGAAGCCGGGCGCGCGCGCTCCGTCTCTCTCTCCAACCAAATGACAGCGCGCTGGGCTCCAACGTGACACAAAAAACACACCGCGCGCGCCCCCAGCACACATAGACGACGACAGCACCACCCCCAAAGGCGCGCACCTCTCTCTGCTTTTGCGCCGCCTCTCTTTGTGCCGCCCCCTCTCTGGGCGAACAACACTCGATCAAAACCCCACTGCGCACGCCGCGCCCCCCACCTCTTCAACACCAAGCGAAAAGATGGGCAAGCGCCTCAAGCGCGGCAAGGCCGGCAACGCGGCCATGTACCTGACGCGCAACCAGGCCATCAAGAAGCTCCAGCTCCCGCTGTCGCAGTTCCGCCGCCTGTGCATCCTCAAGGGGCTCCACCCGCGCGAGCCCAAGAAGAAGCCGCAGGGGGCCAACAAAACGTACTACCACGTGAAGGACATCAACTGGCTCATGCACGAGCCGATCCTCCAGGTGCTGCGCGACGTCAAGGCGCACGGCAAAAAGGTGCGCAAGGCGCGCGCCAAGAAGAACGAGCGCCTCGCGCGCCGCCTGATGCGCCTGAAACCAGGATACCGCCTCGACCACCTCGTGAAGGAGCGCTACCCGACCTTTGTCGACGCGCTGCGCGACCTCGACGACGCCCTCACGCTCGTGCACCTCTTTGCGGCGCTGCCCGCCGACAGCCGCCGCAACGTGCCCACCAGCGTCGTCGAGACCGCCCGCCGCCTCGCCATGGAGTGGGCCGCCTACGTCGCGCGGTCCGGATCGTTGCGCCGCGTCTTCGTCTCGGTCAAGGGCTACTACTACCAGGCCGAGGTCATGGGCCAGGCCGTCACGTGGCTGCAGCCGCACGCGCTGCAGCAGGTGCTGCCGGACGACGTCGACTGCCGGGTTCTCCTGACCTTCGAAGAATTCTACGCCACGCTCGTGCAGTTTGTGCTCTTCCGCCTCTACCGGGGGATGGGCCTCGCCTACCCGCCCGTCTTGGACGCGCGGCTCGAGCGCGCGGCCGCGGGCTTGGCGGCGCTCATGCGCGACATCGCGGACGCGCAGGCGCAGGCGGTGGCGCAGCGCGCGGCGGCAGAGGCGGCGGGCGGCGGGGGCGGGGTTGGCAGCGGCGGTGCTGCTGGGGGCGCGAGCGAGGCGCCCGACGTGGTCCAGCGCATCGGCACGCTGGCGGCGCGCATCAAGCAGATAGAGGCCGAGGAGCAGGCGGAGGAGGCGGGGCAGGGGAAGCAGACGAAGGAGAAGCAGCGCGGCGGCGAGAGCGGCGGCGGCGGCGAGAGCGGCGGCGGCGGCGAGAGCGGCAGCGGCAGCGACGAGGAGGATGACGAGATCGACTCAGGTGCCGAGGAGGAGGAGACCGGGGGCAAGGAGGAGGACGGCGGCGGCAGCGGCAACGAAGACGAGGGCGACGCGGAGGAGGATGACGAGCAGCAAAAGACCGCCGCCGCCGCCGCCGCCGCCGCCGCCGCCGCCGCCGACCCGGGCGCCGACGCCTCTGCCGCGGGCGGCGCGCTCGCGGTCGACCCGGACGACGACGCCGCCGTGTGCGCCTCGTTGCTGCGCGGCTGCGTCGTCTTCCTGTCGCGCGAGGTCCCCCGCGAGCCTTTACTCCTGGTCGTGCGCGCCTTCGGGGGGGAGTGCTGCTGGGAGGGCGAGGGGTCGCCCCGCCCGGCCAGCGACCCGGCCATCACGCACGCCGTCGTCGACCGGCCCAAGGCCCCGGCGCCGGGGAGCAAGTTTTGCGCCGGCGTGAGGATCGTGCAGCCGCAGTGGGCGTTCGACTCGGCCAACTTCCGCGTGCTGATGCCCGAGCGGCTGTACGCGCCCGGGGGCGCCCCGCCGCCGCACCTGTCGCCCTTTGTCGACCCGGAGGAGGAGGGGTACACGCCCGAGTTTTACGCGACAGTGCGCAAGCTGCAGGTGAGTTTTTGTTTGTTTGTTTTTTGGTTTTTGGTCGAGCGCGGCCGAGGCGAGGGGCCGCGCCCAGCGCGCGCGCCCCTCCCCCCCCCCCCACCCCCATTCCTCTCCTTTCCCCCTCCCTCAGCCGTCACTGGGCATGCGCTTGGATGCTACCCCCAGCTCCACGGACGCAATATCACGGCTGAGCACATCGAATCCCCTGCCCGCCCTCGAAAAGCGGGCGGGGCCGGTCTCTGACGCCTCGGCGATCCCAAAACGTGGCGCCTCGGCGATGAAAGGCGGCGCACACCACAACTCTTCCTTTTCTCTCGTCTCTCCCCTTTTCCCCTCGAGGCCTTGGTTCTCTTCACTTCTTCTCACGCGCGCGCATACATCCCCCCTCAACCACAAACAACCCCAAAACCAAAACCCAACAACAAACAAACAACAGGAGGCCGCGCGGCGCGCGCGGCTGCGCGCGGCGGGGCGGCAGGCCGCGGGCGCGTTCCTCGAGGGCGACGAGGACGCCGAGGCGGCGGCCGCCGAGGTGGACGACGCGCTCGAGGACGACGAGACGGCGGCGCAGGCGTACGCGCGCGACCTGGAGCGCGAGGTGCGCAAGGCGGCGCGCGCCGAGGAGGAGGGAGAGGGGAGCGAGGAGGAGGAGGAGGAGGAGGAGGAGGGCGAGGAGGGCGACGAGGCCGGGGCCAAGCCGAAAAAGGGCGGCGCCGCCAAGGGCGCAGAGGAGGACGACGACGAGGCCGCCAAGATGAAGGACATCATGATGAACACCAAGACGCGCAAGCTGTACGCGCGCATCCAGCGGGCGGTGCAGGGCAAGCGCGAGCGCGCCGAGGCGCTCGAGCGCCGCCGCGAGGAGCTGAGCAAGAAGCAACAAAAGGGGCAGCCGGCGGCGACGAAAGCGGCGGCGGCGCCCGAGGCGGCGGCGGGTGGCGGGCGGCCGAAGCGGCAGCGCAAGTGAGGGGCGTCTCTTGTGTGTAAGAAGCGCCTTCGCCTCTCCTACCTCGTCGGCGTCACTCGCAACCCTCTCCATCGCTCTCAGCCCCTCTCTCTCGCTCTTCCCTCGCGCGCACAGGTCCCGCGAAAAAGGGTTTCGCGAGAAAGCAGAACGAAAGGGGGCTCTCCTGTCCGTCCGCCCCTCTCTCTCTCTCTTGCACGCGCGCGCGCGCGCGCCACACACAAGCGCGCAAGGCCCCCAAGCGACAACGATCACATCCCGCCCGCGCCGAGTCGATCGCCTGCCTCTGCGTCAGGCTCGAGCGCCAGCACACACACACACACACACACGATGCCGCCGCCGACAACCACCGGCGCCGACGGCGCCGTCGACGCCGACAACGGCCGCGCGCCACCCGCAGCAGCATCAGCCCCCCCAATCGACCCCCTCGACCCCAACGGCCCGCCCGACGACCTGTGCATCAACTGCTGGTCCGGCCCCCGCTGCTGCAGCACCTCCCTCATGTACAGCTTCGCCCAGCGCTCCGACACCTCCGTCGCCGACGAGCCCCTCTACGCCTCCTTTTTGACGAAGACCGGCGCGCCCCGCCCTTACGCAAAACAGGTGCTCGCCGCGCAGTCGAGCGACGCCAGCGCCGTCGTGCGCGACGTCCTGCGCCTGGGCCAGTCCCGCGGGGGCGGGGGCGGGGGCGGGGGCGGGGGCGGGGCGTCGGCATCTGGGTCGGGAGGGGCGACGACAGGAGGGCGGCGCGTGATGTACGCCAAGCACATGTCCAAGCACAAGGTGGGGGTGCCCGCCGCGCTGTGGACGCGCGCGCGGCATGTCCTCCTCGTCCGCGACCCCTCGGCCGTGCTCCAGTCGTTCGCGCGCGTCCTCCCGCCCACCCTGCACGAGCTCGGCTACCCCGCCCTGCTCGAGATCGTCTCGGAGCTGCGCGCCGCGGGTCGCCCCCCGCCCCTGGTGGTGCTTTCCGACGACTTGGCGCGCAGGCCAGAGGCGACGCTGCGGAGCCTTTGCGCGGGATTGCGGTTGCCGTTTGAGAAAGCGATGCTGTCGTGGGCGCCGGGGCCCAAGCCCTACGACGGCGTGTGGGCCTCGACCTGGTACGCCGGGACGCACCGATCCACAGGGTTCGACGTGGGGGTGCGCGAGGGGCGCGGCGAGCCGCTGGCGGACGCGCTCAAGCCGCTGCTGGGGGAGTGCTGGCCGGCGTACGAGGCGCTCAGGGCGATGGCGCTCAGGCCGCTGGACGGGGGCGGCGGGGGCGGCGGCGGGGGCGCGGGCGCGGCCGGGGGCGGGGGCGGCGTGCCGCGGCCGCTGCGTCTCGTCGGCAGCGCTGGGGGCGGCGGCGCAGCAGAACAGCACCACCCCACCACCGCCACCAACCCCAGCACCAGCAGCAGCAGCCAGCCGAGCCACGCCGGCACGCACGGCTTTGCCTCCGACCCCCGAAACGCCGACGTGCTGGTCGGCGTGCGCGACGGCTCCCTGGCCTCGCACCTCCCCTCGTCCCGCGGGCCCAAACCCGCCGAGGGCTCGTCCGCCGCTTTACTCGCGTCCCACTCCCCGCCGCCCTTTGACCTCGTCTGGAGGCCCCTGGCCAAAGTCTCCGTGCTCGACAGCGCCTTTATGCTCGGCGACGGGCTGTGGGAGGGCCTGAGGGCGCGCGACGGCGTCGTGCTCTTTGCGAGGCAGCACCTCGACCGCCTGTGGGAGGGGCTGCGCGCGCTTGATTTCAAGATCGGCGTGACCAAGGCGCAGCTGCTGGCGATGGTGCACGCGACTCTGGACGCCAACGTGGGCATGGGGGGGATGGGGGGGAGCGCGGGCAGCGGCAACAACAACACCGGCAACAACGGCAACAACGCCAACGGCTCGGGGCCTGGCGGCGGCGGCGTCCACGTGCGCCTGATGGTCAGCCGCGGCCTAAAGTCCACCCCCTACCAAGACCCAGCAGTGACGATCGGCCTCCCCACCATCGTGTGCCTCCCCGAGTGGAAAAAGCCCCTGCCCCTGCCCTACCGGCGCGGCATCCGCCTCGCCACCGTGCCCGTCCGCCGGGGGGCGCCCGACGTCCAGGACCCGTCGCTTAACACGCACTGCAAGTGGAACTGCATCGCCGCGTGCGTGGCCGCGAAAAAGGCGGGCGCGGACGAGGCGCTCATGCTCGACCCGCGCGGGTTTGTGGCCACGTGCAACTCGACCAACTTTTTCGTCGTGCGGGAGGGGGAGCTGTGGACGCCGAGGCCCAACCACCTGCGGAAGGGGGTGACGCGGGAGAACGTGCTTCGGCTGGCGCGGTCGCTCGGGGCGGCGGGGGCTGGAGCGGGGGCGGGAGCGGGGGCACTCGCCGGCGGCGGCGGGCACCTGCGCCGCCCGCTGGTCGTGCGCGAGCGCGACTTTTCGCTGGCCGAGGTCTACTCGGCCGACGAGGCCTTTGTCACGGGGACCTTTGGGGGGATCGTCCCCGTGCGGGTGGTGGACGGCCACGCCATCGGCGACTGGCGCGCCGAGGAGGAGGAGGCCGAGGGGGCGGGGACGGGGGGGAGGAGGAGAGCGGCGGCGCCGGCCGGCGGAAAAGAAGAAGAGGGCGACGACGAGGGGGCGGCGGCGGAGGGGGGCCTGGCGGCGCTGCTGGCCGGGGACGCGGCGGGGCCCGTGACGCGCGCGCTGGCGCAGGCGTACGCGGACCTTTGCGCGCGCGAGGCGGCGGCGGGGCGCGCGGCGGCGATGGCGGCGGTCGAGGCGGCGGCGCGCGGCGGCGGGGGCGGGAGTGGCGGCGGCGGCGAGAGGTGAGAGCGGCGGGTTTGGTTTCTTTTCGTTTCTGTTATCGCCTGCTTCTTCTTCTTCCTCCTTCAGTCGCTGGCCACCGCGGCGGCGGCGTACTCCCACCCCGCCGCCGCGCGCCGCTGCCGCGCGCCGCCGTGGCGGTCGTCGCAAGGCGTCGGCGGGCCCGCGCCGCGGCCGCCGCCGCCGCTGTCGTCGCCGCTCTCGCCGTCGCCCTCGGACGCGTCTGGCGCCGGAAACGACAGCGGCACCGGCCTCTGGTTGGCGACGTCTTCTCCAGCCTCCTCCCGAGCCTCCGCCGACCCGCCGCCGCGCACGCACCACACCAACACCCCCAGCGCCGCCACCGCCGACGCCGACGCCCGCACCGCCAGCGACGCCCGCGCCGCGCCCCCCAAAACCCCGGCCTCGCCCGCCGCCCACGCCGCCACGCCCGCCCCCAGCGCCGCCGCGCATGCCCACCGCCCCGAGTGCAGCACCACCAGCAGGATCAGCTCGCACGCCTGCACGGCCGCGCGGTCCATGGCCGCGCCGAAGCGGTTGTGCAGGGCGGGCAGGGCAAAGGCCAGGGTCCAGGCCGCGGCGCCGACGAGGGGCTGGGGGGCTACTCTGAGCTCGGAAAGCACCAGCACCGCCCACAGGGCGGCGGCGGACCAGAGGGTGGCGGCGAAGCGGGCGCCGTCCAGGGCGCGCAGCGCGAGGACGAGGGAGGCCTCGGCGTAGCCGGCGAGGGCGGCGAGGGCCGCGCGGGCGAGCGACAGGGCGCGGCGCGCGGCCGCCGCCTCGACGCGCGCGAGCGCGGCCAGCAGCAGCGCGGCGCGGTCGCTTGTCGTTCTTGTTGTTGTTGTTGGTGTTGTTGTTGTTGTGGTGGTGGTGGTGTTTGCTGTTGTGGCGGCGTCGGGGGTCGTGCCCTCTGCGACGGGAGGCAGCAGCAGCGCCGCCAGCGGGGAGCACGACGCGACCAGGCGCGCGGCCAGGGGCTTTGCGACGTTGTACGCGAGGAGGCACAGGGCGGCCGCGGCGAGCACGGTGGCGGGCTGGGCGACCGACAGCGCTCTCGGCAGGGCGTGCGCGAGCAGCAGGGCGTACAGGCCCGCGAGGTAGGCGTGCAGGGCGGCGGCCGCACGGCGGCCGCCGCCCCCGTTGCTGCTGCTGCTGCCGCCGCCGCTGCCTCCCCCCCACGCGAGGAGGGAGGAGAGCGTCGCGACGCGGGCCTCGAGGAGGGCGGACGAGGGGGAGGCCGGTGGGGGCGGAGCGGCGGGGTTGGCGGCGGTGATGCCGGCGCGGAGGAAGAACGCTGCGCCGTGGTCGTCGTCGTCGTCTCCCTCGATCACAGTCACTGATCCTGCTTCTGCTGCTGCTGCTGCCTCGGCGGCGGGGCGGTAGGCAAACAGGGACCAGGAGGGCCCCCCCGCGCCGCCGCCGCCGCCGCTGCCAGAGGCGCCTCCTCCTCCTCCTGCCCCTCCGCCGCCGCTTCGGGCGCCGGCCGCCACCGCCGACTTGTCCTTACCGGCCTGCTCTCGCTGCGGCGGGGGCGAGGCCGACGACGACGGGCCCCGCGACGACACCGCCGCAGCGGCCCACGAGGACACGAGCGCGGCGGCCGCGCCCAGCCGGAGCGCGGCCGCCGCGGGCGACGAGACGAGGGCGGCCGCCGCGGCAGAGACGGCCGCCGAGGGCCCTCCTCCTTGATTTTGTTGTTGTTCGCTGCCGAGGCGCCGGTCTGCTGGGGGCGATGAGGGCGGCGGCGAGAGCGGCACGGCGGCGGACGGCGCGGGGATGGAGGGGTAGAGGCTCGCGGATGGGGCTGCGGCTTGGTGGGCATGGGCGGCGGCAGCAGCGGCGCGAGCGGCTGCGGCGGCGGACGCGCCCCCGCCGCCGCCGCCGCCGCCTTGTTGCGCTCCCGATGCGGCCGCCGCCGCGACCGCCGCCGCCGCCGCCGCCCCGACGACCAGCCTGTGCGCGTCGAACCCGTCTGTTGGTTGTTGTTGTTTCGGGGTTGGCGATTGGTTCGGGGGGAGGCGCGCGCGTGAGAAGAGCTTTCGAAGGGGCTTCGGTTGACAGTTCGGTTTTTGCTGACCGCGCGCGCGCGCGCCATGCCCGGTTGCCGCGCGCGTTGCGACCGTCGCGCCGTGAGCCTCTATCCCCCGAACATCCTAACGATCCTAACGATCACACCCGCGTGACGCGGGCCTCAGCTCACCGCCCTTGCGCCCCGTCTGTAGGTGCGAGTGGAACGCCGTCGCCGTCGTCGACGCGAACCCGCACGAGCAGGTGTACGTGAGCGAGGTCATCGCTGTTTTAGAGGTTCGAGAGACGGACGAGGCGGACGAATTGTTGGTTGTTGATTGTGGTTTTCAAAACGTGTGTTGAGGGGCGCGAGCTCTAATCAGGCAAAAGCCGCGAGCGAGCGCCGGCGCGAGCAGCCGACAAAAGACAAAACACGGCGCCTTCTTCTCTAGAGTCAACCCATCCATCTCTCTCTCTCCCCCTCTTTTTTCTTCAAGGGCACACCAGCGACTCGCGCGTCGACACCCCCGTCACCGGGTTGGTCCCCTCGGCGATCGAGCAAAGGTACTCCTGCACGTCCCGGCGCAGCACCACGTCGGTCCAGTCGCTGCCGGCGATCTTGACGCGCTTGAACTGCGCATTGGTCACGAACGCGCCCGTGAGGTTGGCGTTGGTGACTGTGTTTGTTTTGTTTTGTTTTGATGGGTTTGGGTTGTTGTTGGGATTGTTGTTGTGGGTTTGGTGGGGCTTAGTGGGTTTTGAAGAGGACTGGCCGAAAGCGCCAACGCCACCGAAAGAAACAAAACGACGACAATAAACGACGACGACAACTCAACAGTCTGCGTCCTCGTAGTTGCCCGACTCGAGGTCGGCGTTGGAGAGGTTGGCGCCCGAGAAGTTGGAGCCCTCGGCGAGGGCGGAGAAGAACGAGACGCCCGAGAGGTCCGAGTTGCTGAAGTTGACCTTGCGCTGTGGTTTTGGGGTTGAGTTTTTTTGGGTTTTTGAGCGAGGAGGGGGCGTTGGGTGATTTCGGAGACCAAGGCCGCGCTCGCTTTTTTCTCGCGCTATATTTTTTTCCTCTCAAGGCCGGACAAGAGAGAGAGAGAGAGAGAGAGAGAGAGAAAGCGAGGAAAGGGCGATCGCTCGTCGCATGCGTCGGATGATCGAAACCCACCATCACGGCCTTGGTCAGCCGCAGCTTGCGCAGGTCGCGATTGCTCAGGTCCTCCCCGCTGATGGGGTTGCTCACGCCACCGCCCCCCGACACGGCAAAGGCAGGGGGGGCATGGGCGAGGTCAAGGGGCAAGGAGGCGCCCGCGAGGATGGCGGCGGCGGCGGCGATGGCGGCGAGGCGGGCGGCGGCGGGCTGCTGGGGGGGCTGCTGTTGCTGCTGGCGCGACGGGCCCGGGGGCCAGGCGGCTGCGGCGACGGCCGGGCGCGAGGGGGGGCCGGCGGCTGGCCGGGGGCCCGCGGCGGCGGCGGTGGAGGCCTGTTGGGCGTAGGGGGGCGGGACGGGGAGGAGCGGGGGGAGGGGGGGGGGGGGGGGGGGTCAGCCAAAGACGAGAGGGCGTCAGGATGGCTGGCCGGGGGGAGGGCAAGGGGGGCGCGCCGGCGACGAGGCGCGCCGCTCTCGCGCCGGCGACGCCGCGCGCGCCGCTGTCGCGCCCTTGAGAGCGCCTTTCCGGATCGCCCGTCATTGGGCCATCGGGATCTCGAGCACGCTCGAGTCGGGCAGGCGCACCTTGCGCGCGAGCATGCACGCCATCGTCGTCGTTGGGGGGAAAGCGAGAGAGGGCGGGTGAGAGAGGGGAGGGCGAGAGAGAACAGCGCTTGCGTGGCGGGGAAGGGGGGACTCGATCGCGATCGCGGCGCTGAGGATCGAAGCGTGCGCGTTGTTGAATCGCGATGGAGGTCTCGAGTGCGTGCGTGTGGTGTGTTTGCGAGTGTGCGAGGCTTAATCGGCGAGGGCGCGCGAAGAGGACGAAGGGGGCGAGGAGAGAGAGAGCATGCTCTTCGCCGCCTCGCCGCCGCCGCCCAGCGCCACCCTCTCCCCGCCCCCTTGCCCTCTCGTTCTCGTTCCGGTTTGTTTACAAGATCGTCCGCTCTTCTTCCTTCACGGCCCAGCCTTGCCATCAACCCCACCCTTGCCCTCACCTCCCTCCCCACCCCCATCCTTGCGCGACGACGACCACGCGTCGTCCCACCCGCGCGTCCACGCCGCCCCCGCTGCTGCCCGCGCCGACGGGTGCGCGTGCTCCCGCATCTGGCCCTTGACGTGCTCGTGCAGGTCGGCGAACGCCGAGTTGCGCGCCATGTGCTCAGGCACGGCCTCCTGCCCTGTCAGCCACTTGAACAGGTCCGGGTTCTCCGCGTCCAGCAGCTCCTGCGCGTCGAGCAGGGCGCGGCGGCTCTCGGCGGCGGGGACGGCGGCCGAGGCCGGCGGCGCGGCCATGCGGGGGATGGCGCGCTCCGCCCAGAGGCCCACGAGCAGGTCGAGCTCGAGAAAGCCGCGCTGCTTGGCGCGGTAGACGAGCTTGTTGGCGAGGCGGAGGCGCGCCTCGGCCTCGGCGTCGTCGGAGTTGGTTGTGGTGCTTTCGGGGCTGGGGGCGGCGGCCGCGGACGACAGGGCGCGTCGTGGCCACGACCACGAGAGCGACGCCGCCGCCGGGAGCGACGCCGCCACTGTTGCTGCTCCTGCTGCTAGTGTCGAGGAGGAGGCCGCCGCCGTCGTCGACGAGGAGGCCGCCAGCGCCGAAGCCAGCGCGCGCCGCAGCGCCAGCGCCGCGGGCGCGCCGAGCATGACTGACGGGCGCGTAAGGGGGGGTGGTTTCGAGAGGAGAGACGCGGTTCGAGTGAGATGATGATGATGGGCGTTTGATTCCTGGGGTGTCTCTAGTACTCGGTCGACACAATCAAAGGAGAGGGCGCTTGTGTGTGTGTGTTGTGTGTGTGGAGCTCGTGCGCGCTCGCCACCTCAAACCCCCATCGCGACGAGCAGGCGGCGGCACGGCGACGGCAACCTCCACCACGCCCCCGCCTCGGCCTCCTCCTCCTCCTGGTCCGTCTCTTCCTCCGCCTCCTCGCCACGACCCACCACCACCACCTGCAGCCCCTTCTCCTCCTCGAACTGGGGTGCAGAGGCTCCGCGCCCCGCCACGCCGCGGCGCCCCAGGAAGCGCGCGCCTCCAGCCTCCGCATCGTCCCGGCCCCCGCCCCGACGCGCCCCCGTCGCCGCCGCCGCCACCGCCAACATCCGCCCGAGCTGCCAGCGGTCGTCGCCCGCTTCCGAAGGCGACGGCAAGGGCGGTGGGATCAGCGTGTCGTGGAAGCTGGCGGCGCAGGCGGCCGCGGCCCGCGCGATCTCGTCCATAGCGGCCGACGCCGCCACCGCCTGCGCTGTCGCGGGCGCTGCCGCGACGAGCCCGCCGCCGTCCTCCTCCTGCGCCAACCGCAGCAGCGGCAGCGACGAAGAGGCGCCAGCCTCGCCGGGCTTGTCCCAGTCGCGCAAATAGGCCTCGGTGAAGGGGTCTGGGATGGGTGGCAAGCTGGGCTCTTCGGCGGCGGCGGCGGCCGGAGGCGGCGGAGGCAGCAGCGGCGCTTTCGCGGGCTGAGCGGGGGCAGCGGCAGCCGCCGCCGCTGCCGCCGCGGGCGCCTTGCCAGGAGCAGCAGCACCACCACCAACAGGGCGCACGCCTAAGCGGGGCCGCTTGAACGGCACGGACGCGCGGCTCGCGCCGAGGAGCAGCAGGCTGGCGAGCGGGGCGGTGGAGGGGGGCGACGCCGGCGCGGGGCCATCGCGGCCTGCGGCAGCAGCAGCAGCGGCCGCGCCCGCCCCGAGACCAGCGCCGCCGCGGCGGATCTGGGGCTGCATCAGGTGCGAGGTGGTGGTGGTTGTGGTTGTGGTTGTGGTGGTGGGTTTTGCCGCGGGCCTGGGCTGCGGCGCCCCGGTGGCGGCGGCGGCGGCAAGAGGGGCGGGGACGGCAGCGCGCGGCGGAACGAACCCGCGCTTGCTGCCGTTTTGCTGGTGCTGGTGCTGGGGCTTCATCGCTTTGTTTGTTGTCGTCGTTGGCGCTCGTGTGTGTTTATGTGTGCGTGCGTTACATTTACGCAAAAAACAGCGCATGTTCCTTCCCCCCTTTAAGGCGTTCTTCTTCCGCCCCTTTCTCTCGCTCGCCGCCCACCACCACCAAAAACAACGAAACCCACCACCACCCAAAAAACGCCGTCGTCGTCCTCATCACCCCTCGTATTCCAGCCGCAGCCACGGGTGCCGCAGCGCCTCCTCCGCTGTCGGGCGCAGACGCGGGTCGACCGTCAGCAAGTAGGCCAAAAAGTCCAAAAACCCGAGGTCGCCCTGCGGCACCCGCCGGCGCAAGGAAGTGGGTTGCGGCTCGAGCGCCTCGTACCTCCCCGTGCGCGGCTCCCGCGCGTACAGCGTCCTCCCGCCCCTCGCAAAGTACCGGTGGCTGTGCCTTCCCCGCGCGATCATCCACTCCGGTAAGGGACCCAACGTGCCGACCACGCGCGCCAGCAACCCGGCGGCCGAGGGGGCCTGGAACAGCACCGACCCACTACTCAGCTCCGCGAGCAGGCAACCCAGCGACCACACGTCGATCTTGGCCCCCCAGGGGAGACCCAGGATGACCTCGGGCGCGCGGTAGGCGCGGCTCTGGACGTAGGAGGAGAGGCGGTCGGTCACGAAGCGCGACGACCCCAGGTCGATCACTTTGACCTCGCAGCGCGAGTAGGATCTCACAAGGACGTTTTCCGGCTTGAGATCCGCGTGCACAAGGGCAAGCGAGTGCAGAAAGGCGAGCGAGGTGAGAATCTGGCGCGCGACGAGCTGGATGCGCCGCGGGGTGAAGTAGTAGGCCGGGCTGCTGATGCCTCCCGTTGCTGCGCTCGAGCTGGGGGAGGGGGAGGGGCGGAGGATGGAGGTTGCGGCAGAGGGGGAGAGGGTGGGCGGCGCGGGCGCGCCGAGGGCCGAGGTCGCGCCGCCGCCGCCCCCGCCGCCGCCAGCCGAGCCCCCCTCGACCCGCCGCCTCCTGGCGGCCTCCGCCGCCTCGGCCTCGGCCAGCTGCTCGCGCTGGTACCTCTGGAACTCGTACAGGTTGGCGCGCAGCAGCTCGCACACCAGCACGAGGTGCTCGCGGTGGTACAGCACGTCGAACAGGCGCACAAGCCCCCGCTTGTCCAAGGGGTCGGCCGCATTGACCAACCTGAGCAATCGCACCTCGTCGAGCGATTGGTCCAAGTAGTCCTTGCCGCTGCGGATCACTTTCAAGCAAACAAGACCCCCTGTCGCGACGTCGAGGGCCTGCGCGGCGGTGCTGAAGGCCGCGGAGCCCAGGACGTCGAGGACCTGGTAGCGGCCTGCGAGCAGGTCGCCACGCGCGGGGGTCCACTCGCGGCAGTCCTCGAAGCCCGTGGCGCGGCGGCGGTGGACGACGCGCAGGTCAAAGGCCTCGTAGGCGGCGTCGACGTACTCCGGATCCCAGGCGTAGACGGGCTCGCCCGTGGCCGGGTCGGCGGCGGAGGCGGGGGGGGGCGGGGGGGCCGAGGCGGCGGCGCGGCGGGCGGCGGCGCTCGCGGCGGTGTGGGCGGCGGCGGCGAGGCGGTGGGCGGCCGGGGAGGAGGAGGAGGCGTTGGCGGCGGCGGCTTCGGCGGCGAGGGTCGGGAGGAGCTCATCAAAAGCGGAGGGGTTGGGATGGGCGAGGGAGGGCAGGAGCGGCGGGGAAAGGTTGGGGGCAACAAGGCTGGTGGTGGTGTTGTTGTTGCCGCCGCCGCCGCCGCCGCTGCCCCCCGCCCCCCCACCCCCGCTCCCGCTGTTCTGCTGCTGCTGCTGCTGCTGCTGCTGCTGCTGCTGCCGCACCTCCTCCTCGGCCGCCCGCAGCGCCCCGTCCAGCGAGGCGAGCGCCGCGGCCGCCGCGTCGTCGAGCTGCGCCTGGTACTCGAGCAAGCAGGCGTCCATCTCCATCTCCGCCTCCGGGTCGGGAGCGGGGGAGGGCGACAGCAGCAGCGCGGCGGACGAGGGCGACGCCGCCAAAAACGCCGCCTCCTCTGCAGCCTCGGCCTCGGCGGCCGCGGCGGCCGCGGCCGCGGTGCCTTGGTAGCAGTAGCCAGACCCCTGCCCGTGCTGCTGCTGATGCTGCAGTCCCTCGGCCGAGAGGGCAAAGAGGCCGCTGCCGCGGCTGCCGCCACCGCCGCGGGGGAGCGGGGGGGCAGCGCCGGCGGCGGCGGCGGCGCGGGGCACCGGCGGCGGCGCCAGCGCAAGGGGTGCGGCGCTCGACACCTCCCCCCCTCCGCCGTCGCCCCCACCAGCCCCGCCCGACAGCCCCGACAGGCGCCCGCTGTGGCTGCGCGCCGACGTGGCGCTGTAGAAGGACTCGCGCATGTGCGCCTGCTGCGCCTGCTGCAGCTGCTGCAGCTGTAGGCGCGAGGGCGGCGACTGCGGGCGCGCCGCCGCCGCTGCCGCGACCGCCGCCGCGAGCGCGGCGGCCGACGCCGAGGCCGCGCCGCCGCGCCCGCCCAGCGCCAGCGACGACGCCGCGTCGGGCGAGGCGCCGCCCGGGCTGCCGCCGCCGCCCGCGGCGGCGCTGCTGCGCCGCGCGATCGCGGCCAGCGCGGCCGCGGCGTCGCTGTCGGCGCGCTGGCCGATGGAGCAGCCGCCGACGCTGCCCTCCCCCCGCTGGTGGTGCGAGTGAGAGGAGGGGGAGGGCGCGTGCGGGGGGGTGCTGCTGCCCGCCCGGCCGCCGCCGCCGCCGCTGAGGCCCGCCGCCGCCCCGCCCGCCCGCCGCATGTAGTGCGCCGCCGCGACCGGCGACCCGCCGCCGGGCGTGGAGGACATGCGCGCGTGCGCGGCAAAGGGCCCGCCTCCGGGGGAGGCCGCCGCCGAGGGCGACGAAACCGAGGCGGCCGCGGCCGCCGCGGCCGCGTGCGCGCGCTGCTGCTGGTGCAGCAGCGCCGAGTCGCTGCGCGTGACGGGCGCGGCCAGCGTGATGGACGGCTGCGGCGGCGGCGGGACGTCGCCGCTGGCCAGGCGCCCCGAGGACGTCAGGGCGCCGCTGCTCGCCCACTTGGAGAAGAGGGGCGCCATGTCGGGCTCGCCCCCAAACCCTGCTGCTGCTGCCTCGTTGGCGGTGGCCAGCAGCGGCGGCGGCGGCGGCGCGCCGGGAGCGGCGCCCGCGGCGGCGGCGGCCGAGGGGGAGAGGTCCGGGGGCGGCGGCAGCAGCTCGACCGAGGGGTCGAGGGCCGGGGGCACGACGGCCGGCGCGGCCTCGGGCGAGACGGGGAAGGAGAAGCCCGAGGTGGCGGGAGGAGGGGGCGTGGATGCGCCTCCGCCGCCGCTGCTGCCGAGGCCGCTGCCGAGGCCGCTGCCGCCGCCGCCCCTGGCCGCCCCCGGGCAGGCGAGCGCCATCACGGGCGTCACCGCGCGCGGCGGCGTGTCCGTGCCCTCGGATGAGACGTGCCGCAGCGGGCGTGTCGACAGGTTCAGGGCGGCGAGACGGCCCTCGAGGGCCGCGGAGGCGGCGGCGGCGGGAGGGGGCCCGCCGCCGCCGCCGCCTGCGTCGCTCGGCCGGCCGCTGTCGCCAGTGGGCGAGGAGAAATCGAGCTGGGGGGGCGGCTGCTGCTGCTGCTGCTGCTGCTGCTGCTGCTGCTGCTGCTGCTGCTGCTGCTGCTGCTGCTCCTGCTGGAGGGGCGAGGGCCGGCCGCCGCCCGCCGCCACAGCCTCGGCCCCATTTCCCCCAACAAAAACGTCGGCGCACTGCGACACGTTGTCGTCGTCGATGAAGCTGTTGCTCAGAGACTCGACGCGCGTCAGGAGTGGCGCCGGCGGCGCCGGGGGGGGGTGCGCGGGGCCGCCGCCGCCGCCGCCGCCGCCGCAGGGCCGCGCGCCGCCACCAGCGACGACGGGCTCCGCGATGAGCAGCGGCAGCGGCGGCCCCGCGGGAGCGGTCGGAAGGAGCGAGTGCGAGGGCGAGGCGGCCGAGGGGCTGACCACGGGCTCTGCGAGGACGATGCCCCGCGGGCCCCGGCCCCAGTCGTCGTCGTCGCCGTCGTCGCCGCCGCCGTTGCCGTTGTTGCCGTCCGCAATGGCGGAGGCGAGCGCGGCGGCGGCCGACGTGAGGCGCGCGCCCGCGCTGCCCGTGTGCTTGTGGTGGAAGCCAATCGGGTGAGGGGCGGCGGCGGCGCCGGCGGTGGCGGGAAGGCGCGCGCTGCCGCCGCGCGCGAGGGACGCGGCGCTCGACGGCGCACGCTCGAGGAGCG
This sequence comes from Mychonastes homosphaera, assembly GCA_009193075.1. NCBI lineage: Eukaryota > Viridiplantae > Chlorophyta > Chlorophyceae > Sphaeropleales > Mychonastaceae > Mychonastes > Mychonastes homosphaera. The sequence goes on along the minus strand of VXJC01000002.1, from coordinate 131,321 downwards.
AGGCTGCCGCCGCTTGGCCGCCGCCGCCAGCGCCGCCGCCGCCGCCGCCGCCGCTGCGCTGCGGCCAGCCGTAGCCGCTGCTGCTCGCGGCGTCCGGGCTGAGCGCCGAGGACATGCGGCTGGCGAACCAGCCACCACCACCGCCGGTCACCCCGCCTCCTCCTCCTCCTAGCCCCGTGGTGCTGCCGCCGCCCAGCGGGCCGGCGGCCGCGGCGGGGCTGCCCACGCCGCCGCCGCCAAAGCCAAAGCCCACGCCCTCGGCCGCGGCCTCGGCCGCCGCGGCCGCCTCCGCCGCCGCGTACACGTCGCGCAGGAAGCGCAGGCGGCGGTGGCCGGGCGGCGTGGCGCGCGCGTCGGCGGCGAGGAGGAGCAGCTCGGCGTTGGCTCCTGCTGCTCCCGCCGCCAAGCGCGCAGCGGCGGCGGCAGCGGACGACCCGCCCAAGGCCCCCGACGACGACGCGGCCCCGGGCGAGAGCGCGCCCTGCTGCTGCTGCTGGAGGAGCAGCCGCGCGGTCGAGGGCACGCGCGAGGCCGGCGGCGACGACGGCAAGAGGCCGCCGACGCCAACGCCGCCAACGCCAACGCCAAAGCCGCCGCCGCCGCCGCCCGAGGCGGCCGCCGCCGGCACAACGTCGCCCAGGTCGAGCGCCTGCAGCTGCCGCAGCACGCGCTCCACCCGCCTGGGCACCCGCCTGCGCACGTACCCGGCCTCCTCGCCCCCTCCGGTAGGAGGGGGCGGGGGGGGCGAGGCGCGGCCCCCGTGGTCGGCGGCGGCGGGGGGGAAGACGTCCGGCGGGGGCTCGGACAGGTGCCGCATCGAGCCGCTGTTGCGGCCGCGCGCCAGGACGCCGCGGGCAGCGGCGGCGGCGGCCTCGGGGTCGCTGGCTTGGTCGTCGTTGTCGTTGTCCGGCTGCGGCTGGTGGCGGTGGCTTGGGGCGGCGGGCGGCGGGAGCGCGCCCGGCGCGGGAGGGGCGGGAGGCAGGCGCGGCAGCGGCGGCGGCGGGTGGGCGGCGCGCGGCGCTGCGGCGGCGGCGTTGGCTGCCGCTGCTGCTGCTGATGCTGCGGCCGCCACCGCGGCCAGCTGCGCGTTCGACCCGTGGCCGCGGCTGTGGTGATGATGATGTTGTTGGTGTTGAGGGAGAGGAGGGGGGAGGTCGTGAGCTTGCGCGGGCGGGTGCTGAGGGAAGGAAGGAAGAGGGGCTGTCTCTCTCTCTCTCTCACCTGACTCCTCCTCCTCCCGTGACGCGCTGCTGGTGGCTCGCCTGCGCCTGCTGGGCCAGCACCGCGTTCACCGCGTCCTCGAACCCGTGCGACTGCAGGTACGCCAGGACGCTCCCGAGCTGCGCGTCGTGCTGCTGCTCCATTGCGTTTTGGTGTTTGTTTGGTGGAGGCGAGAGCGTTTGAAGGTCGACACTTCAGCGTCTCCTTGTTGTTGTCGTCGCAATCGTCATGATTCAGCTACGGGTTGGGTTGGAAGAGGGGGGAGGGTCCGGAGAGGGAGGGTAGTGGAGCGAGTGTGCGAAAAGAGAGTGGTGTGCGCGCGGGAGGAGGAAGGCGCGCGCGCAAGAAGAAGCACCATGCGCGCGTCGGCGACGGGGCGATGGTGCGCCGCGCGCTGCACCGCTCGCCAACACGACAGGCGGTTGCCGTTTGTTTTGGGGGCTGGTGACACGTCGGCATCGTCGTCGTCGCACGCTGCTCGGGAAGAGAGGGAGAGTTCAGATCCGTTTCTTTCTTCGTTAAAAGTTCTGTCCGAGAGAGAGGGAGAAAGGGGGAGGGCGCGCCGCCATCGCCGCCGCCGCCGACCCTTCGCGCGCCCCCGCTCGTCGCCCTCCTCCACCCATCCCCCCCAAACCAAAAAAACCGCACACTCACTTGGGCGCGATCATCAGCTCCGGCCGCACCCACTCGTCAAACTGCGCCTCAGTCAGCAAACCCAATCCCACCGCCGCCGCCTTGAGGCTCGTCCCCTCCTTGTGCGCCTTTTTCGCCGCGGCCGCCGCGCTGTCGTAGCCAATGCGCGGGTTGAGCGCGGTCACCAGCATTAAGGAATTATGCAACAACTCCTTAATGCGCGGCTCGTTGGCCTGGATCCCCCGGACGCAGTGCTCGTCGAACGACTGCGCGGCGTCCCCCAAAAGACGGGTCGATTGTAATAAAGAGGCAATCATCATGGGCTTGAAGACGTTTAGCTCGAAATGCCCGCTGGCGCCCCCGATGGTGCAACCCACGTGGTTGCCCATCACCTGCGCGCACGCCATCGTCACGGCCTCGCACTGCGTCGGGTTGACTTTCCCCGGCATGATCGAGGAGCCCGGCTCGTTCTCCGGGAGCAAAAGCTCGCCCAACCCGCACCGGGGGCCGGAGCCCAAAAAGCGCACGTCGTTGGCGATCTTGAAGAGGGAGGCGGCGACCGTGTTCAGGGCACCCGAGGCCTCGACGACCGAGTCGTGCGCGGCGAGGGCCTCGAACTTGTTCGGCGCGGTCACGAAGGGGATGCCCGTGTCCTCGGCGAGCTGCGCGGCGACGGCGGCGTCGAACCCGGGTTTCGTGTTGAGGCCCGTGCCGACGGCGGTGCCGCCCTGCGCGATGCGGTGCAAGGCCGGCAATGCCGCTTTCACGCGCGCGACGCCGTAGGCGAGCTGCTGCGCGTAGCCGCCGAACTCCTGGCCCAGGGTCAAGGGGGTGGCGTCCATGGTGTGGGTGCGTCCGATCTTGATGATGTGGTCAAACTCCTTGGCCTTTTGGGCGAAGGTGGACTGTTTTTGTTTTTTGTTGTTTGGTTTTGGTTTGGTTTTTTTTGGGGGGGGGGGGGGGTCGGGGGGGCACGTCGTGTCAGAGGCCAAGGGAAGCGGCGGCGGGCAGCGGCGGCGGCGGCGTTTTTTTTTGCTTTCGCCCCATCTCGCATGCCGCGCCGACCGTTCTAGATCGACATCCTCGTAGTCTACGACGCACCTGCAGCCCCTCCAGCGCGGGGATCAGCCTCGCGTGCAGCTCCGACGCGGCCGCCACGTGCATCACCGTGGGAAAGGTGTCGTTGGACGACTGGCCCTTGTTGACGTGGTCGTTTGGGTGGACCGGGGTTTTGGATCCCAGCTTGCCCCCCAGGATCTCGATGGCGCGGTTGGCGATGACCTAAGATTGAGGGGGGAGGGTTTTGGTTTTTGGGAAGAGGGGGGGGCGTGTGAGTGTCCCGCGCCGGTTTTTTGCCCGCGGCCGGCGCGCGCGCGCGCGCCAACGGCCGGGGTTGGCGGAAGTTGAAAATTGTTCACACCCCCTTCCTCCTCACCTCGTTGGCGTTCATGTTGGACTGCGTCCCACTGCCCGTCTGCCACACCACCAGGGGGAAATGGTCCGAGAGCTTGCCCTCGGCCACCTCCCCCGCGGCCTGGACGATGGCGTCGGCCACTTTTGGGTCCAGGTCGCCGTTGCGCGCGTGGACGCGCGCGGCCGCGCGCTTGAGCGCGCCGAAGGCGCGGACGACGGGCTCGGGCATGCGCTCTCGGGGCCCGCCGATCTTGAAGTTCTGGATGGAGCGCTGCGTCTGGGCGCCCCAGTACCTGGGTTTTTTTTGTGGGTTGTTTTCGGGGGGGGGGGGGGGGGCAGGAGGAGGGCGCGTGAGGACGACGGCAGCGGCGGCAGGAGCGCCGGCTCTTCCCTGCTCACGCACCTGTCCGCCGGCACCTCGAGGGCGCCCATGGTGTCCTTCTCGATGCGCACGCTGGGCGCCGACGCGCTGGCGTAGGCACGCGATCCTCCTGTGGTTTTGTTCGCGTGAAGGGCGGGTGAGGAGACGACGAAGGGGGGAGGGGGGGCGGTTGCGTCGTCGGACCAACGCCGGCCTGCACGCTCACCCTCCGCGCCCGACACCAACGCCGCCGCCAGACGCTGGCGCTGCGCGCGCCCGGCGCCCCGCCCGAGCGCCGCCGCCGTCAGCAGGAGCGACATCGCTTGGGCTTTTCCCACAAGGCGGATCAGAACAGTCGGCCGAAAGGGTTTCGGAGGAGGAGGAGCAAATCGAGTGTCCGCCCTCGCGCTCTCTCTCTCTCTTGTGTGCTGTGTGTGCTGTGTGGTGGTGGTGGTGAGAAGAGGAGGTCGCGCTGCTGTATGTGTGTGTGCGTGCGTTTGTGTGCGTGGAGGCGCTGCGATCGATTGGTGCAGCGAAGGAAAAGGAGGGAGGGGAAGGCAGCAAGGCGCTCTCCCTCTCATCCGCCAAAGAGGCGTGCTCGTTCCCGCTCGCCCCTCCTCGATCCAATCCACAGACATGCCGACCCCTCGCACCCGAGAGATTAACACCACCATCATCCAATTCACGCCGGGCAAACGAGGCGAAACAAAGCTCCTCCTCCTCCCCTCGGCGTCCTCGTTCCGAGAACGCCCCTGCGCTCGCGCGCGCCAGCAAAGAAGCCGACACCCCCACAAAGGCGGGGCGCAGCGGGGCGCCCTTGAATCAACCCCCAAGCGCGCGCGCAGCAGCAGCAGCCATGGCGGCGGCGGCGGCAGCGGCGGCAGCGGCAGTCGCGCCGCCGCGCGCCGCCATCGACGCCGCCGACGGCGACGCCGACCCCCAATCGTCGCCGTCCTCGTCGCTCGCCTTCACCTGCCAGCTCTGCCGCGCGCGCATCACCCTCACGGGCGCGCTCGACCTCGACGCTGACAGCCCCGACCACCACCAGCAGCAGGCCCCCCATACGTCGTCGCCGTCGCGGCCCCCGCGCGGCATGCACGAGTCGTTTGTCGTGCTGCCGACGACGACGGCCGCCGCCGCCGCCGCCGCGCGCGCGGCCGCGCGCTCGGCGCGCGCGCCGGCCTCCTCGTTCTCGGCCGCCCTTCTTCCTCCCGAGCACGAGGACGACGACGACGACGACGACCCCGCCGCCAACGCGACCCCCACCACCCCCCACGGCATGGACGGCAAGCTGCGCGCCCTCATCGCCCTCTTCGAGGCCGCGTCCACCGCTGCGGGCGCCGACCACCCGCTCTGCCTCGATTGCTCGGCGCGCCTCAAGGAGGAGCTGGCGCGGCAGGCCGGCGAGGCCGAGGACGACTGCTTGGCCTACGAGCAGGCCCTGGCGCGGCTGGGGAGGCGGCGGCGAGAGCATCAGGAGGCGTCGCCAACAACATCACCACCAACATCACCAAAACCCGCCACCACCCCCTCGGCCCAACAGTTCGAGGCCGAGCTGTCTGCGCTCGCCGCACGCGAGGCGGCCGCGCGCGAGCGCTCGCAAGCCCTGTCGCGCCGCCTGGCCTCGCTTCGCGCCGAACTCGCCCTCCTGGAGGACCGCGAGGGCGCCGCCGTCGACGCATCGCTTTTACAGTACTGGCAGGACGCGTCCGCCACGCAGGCGGCCCTCGACCACCACGTCTCGGAGCGCGACGCGCTGCTGGCCAGGACGGAGCGCGCCACGCAGCGCCTCGCCGCCCTGCGCGCGACGTCGGCGCTCAACGACGCCTGCCGCATCTGGCACGAGGGCCCCTTTGGCACGATCGGGGGGTTCCGCCTGGGGCGCACGCCCGAGCAGCCTGTTCCCTGGGACGAGATCAACGCGGCGTGGGGGCTGGCGGTCCTGCTGCTGTCGGCCATGGCGCGCTCCGCGCGGGTCACCTTCACGGGCGCGCGCCGCCTCTTGCCGCTCGGCAGCCGCGCGCGCGTCGCCGACGCGCGGGGGACCCATGACCTCTTCGGCCCCGTCTCGCGCCTCTGGACCGCCCCCTACGACCGCGCCATGGCCGCCTACGTCGGGTGCCTGGCCGAATTCGGCGAGTTTGCGCGCGCGCGGGACCTCGCCGAGGGGAGGGACCCGCCGTTTGAGTTCCCGTTTGCCGTCGACGGCGCCGCGGGGACGGTCGGCGGGCACAGCGTGCGTCTCGCGCTCAACAAGGAGGCCCGGTGGACGCGCGCGCTCAAGCTGATGCTCGCGGACCTGAAGGTCGCGCTGCAGTGGGCGGCGCGGCGGGAGGCCGGGGCGGCGGCGGCGCGGAGGGAGGTGCTGAGGCCGCTGGCGCCGGAGAGGTGAGAAGCGAGGGGCCGGGGGTCGAGGCGGGCGGCGCTCGCCTTTTTGTAATTTTTCGTCTGTTTTTTCGTTTCTCACGTGTTCTTCATCCTCATCCGAGCGCGAGGTATCCCACGGCCACGGCCAGCGCGGCCGCGCCCGCGGCGGCGGCGAGCGCGGCCAGGCTGCCGCAGCCGGGGACGGTGCTGTCGCGGTTGGCGGTTGGCGCGGCCGCAGCGGCAGCACCGACAGCGGCGGCGGGCGGCGCGCGCGGGGGGCCGCCGCCCCCCCTCTCCTCCGACGCCTCGACCTCCTCCACGCCCGCCGCCTCGAGCGCCGCCCCCACCGCCGCGTCCTCCTCCTCGGGCGCGCCGCCGCCGCACAGAAGCTCGGCCGCGCGCAGGGCAGCCGCCTCGGGCGCCTCGCCGGGGGAAAGGTACTCGCTCAGGCGGAGCAGAGGGAGAGGGAGAGGGGCGGAGGCCGCTGCGCCGCCGCCTTGGCCGCCGCCGCCGCCTTGGCCGCCGCCGCCGCCGCCTTGGCCGCCGCCGCCGCCGCCTTGGCTGCCGCCGGCGACGAGCAGCGGGGACCAGGGCACGAGCACGCGGCGCGCGAGGGGCTCGCGGGCGTCCCCTGTTGCTCCTCCTCCTCCTCCTCCTCCGGCGCGCGCGAGCAGCGGGTGCGCGAGGCGCCGCTTCTTCTTCTTTTTCTTTTTGGTCGCCGCTTGGCCGCTCCCGTCGCCGCCCGCCTCTTCTGCCTCCGCCGCCTCTGCTTCCGCCGCCTCCTGCTCGGCCGCCTCCTCCTCCTCGGCCGCCAGCGCCTCCTCCTGCGCCAGCTCCGCGCGCGCGCGCAGCGACCGCGCCACGTCGTCGCGCAGGGCCTGAAGCGCCGCGGCCGCCGGCTCGCGCCGGTGCGCGTACGCGAGCCCTGCGACCGTGCCGCGGAGCCGCGCCGTGCCGCCGCTGCCGATGTTGCCGGCGCCGCCGCTCGTTGCTGCCGCCGCCGCAGCCGACACCGGCGGCAGCAGCAGGCTCACGTCCCAGCACGGGACCTCCTCTCCTCCCCCTGACACGGGCTGCGCCGCGGACAGCCAGTCCCCGATCGTGAGGGCCGACTTGCAGCCGCCGCTGTTGCTGCTGCTGCTATTTTCCGCCAGCGGCAGCACCGCCGCATATGGCCCGCCGCGCTTGCCGCCGCCGACGACGGCCGCCGCCCCGGCCGACGTCGACACGCGCCGCGCCTCAGCCTCCGCCGCCGCCAGAAGCACCGCGTGCAGCGGCGCGCCCGCCGGCAGCCCAAGGTCCCCTAGGGCGCTGGCCGACAGGTCAAAGGCGTGGCGGCAGCGCAGCGCGACGATTTGGCTGCTGCTGTTGCCGTTGCCGCTGTTGCCGCCGCCAGCGCCCCCGCCCGCCAGAAGCCACGACGGCCCAAACTTCAAGTCGGCCGGCCTGAGCGCAGCCGAGGCGCCCCCGGACGGGTCGACCGAGCGCAGGCTCTGCTTGCGCGCGGCCGCGGGCGAGGCGTCGCTGTGCAGCAGCAGCAGCTCGCCGCCGCCGCCGCCGCCGGCCCCCGCGGCCCCCGCTAGAGCCTGCGCCACGGCGGCGGCGGCCGACCGCAGCGCGGGGGCCCCGGCGTTGGCAAAGGCGCCGTCCGGGCAGAAGACGTAGAGGCCCAGGACGCAGAGGCCGCCGGGGAGCATGCGGGCGACCTGGCGCGCGTGCTCGGCGATCCAGTCGGCGTCCAGGGAGAGCGAGGCAAGCGGGGCGGACGAGGAAGAGGAAGCAGAGGCGCTGCCGCCGCCGCCGCTGCCCCCTTTTTTGCCGCCGCCGCCACCTCCAGCGACGCGCACGTGGATCGGCCGCTCGCCGTCAGCCGAAGGAGGGGTCGGCACGCACGCGACGCCCAGGTCCGCGCGCGCCCCGGCGCCCCGCTTGCCCACGATCAGGCCGACCTCGGCGGCGGCGTCGGCGGCGGCAGAGCGGCGGCGGCGGCGCGCGTTAAACCGCCGCTCGATGGCCTCCTCGGCCTGGAGCGTGCGCTGCTGCGGCTGTTGGTGCTGCTGCTGGTGCTTTGGGGTCATTGTTAGGGTGATGATTAGGTTGATGTTTGATGGATTTTGGAGGTTGCGCACGCGCCAAGTGACAGACGGTTGCGAGCGTCCGTCCCGAATTCGTTGTTCGCGGAGCAAGGACAGGGCCCGCTGGTTCGTTCTCACAGGGCGCGATGCCCGCGTGTCGATGAGGATTGCATGCGCTGCTCTTTGGTTGGCGACGGCGGGAGGAGTGCTGGAGCTTGAAAGGAGGGGGCGGGTGCGAAAGGCAGTAAGCTCTCCAGGGGGGGGGTTGTCTCGCACCACAGGCAAAACGACGCGCGCGTCCCCTCTCCACGAACACATCCAACGAATCACAAACCGACACTTGCGCGCGTGCACCCATCTCACTGATTCCTCGTCTTTCACGCACGCACGCACGTACGCACGCACGCACGCACGGAAACGCCAAACCCCCCACACCACAAAAACACCACACCCGCGCCCGCGCGCGCGCGCCCCTCCCGCCATGCAGGCCCTCGGCGGCGGCCCAGCCATGCAGCAGCAGCGGTGGCAGCGGCCCGCGCTCCCGTCGCTCCTGCTCTCTGGCCGCCGCCGCCGCGTCGGCGCCCGGACATTGCCGCCGTCGCCGCGCGCCTCAAACAACCAAGGCGAAGCGCCCATCAACGCCGCCGCCCGCAGGCTCGCCGAGCTGGCCGCCGAGGCCCAGCGCGCCGCCCAGAAGTACGCGCGCGACACGGGCCTCGACAAGAGGGCCGCCTCCGCGGCCAAGGAGGCGCAAAAGGCGGCGGCCGCCGCGGCCGAGGAAGCGGCGCAGGCGGCGCGGACGTATCAGATGAAATTAGAGCGGGAGCACGGCCTTTCGCGCCGGTGGGAGCGCCTCAAAAAGCGCGCGGACGAGGCCCTAGCGGACGCCGACGCGAACTGGGGGGTGCGCCGCCGGGCGCGGTCCGCAATCGACACGGCGCGGCGGCGGTGGCCGGCCCTGAAGGCGCGGGCGAGCGCGTTCCTGGCGACGCCCGCGGGGCAGGCCGCCGCGGTGGCATTTCTGGTCGTCCTCATCGCGTCCGGGGCGCTGTGGTCGATGCTGTCGCTCCTTTGGGTAGCGTGGTGGTTCCTGATCCCGTTCAACCTGTACATGGCCGAGAAGAAGAGGGGCGAGGTGCGCAAGCAGGCGGCGCAGGCGCAGGCGCAGGCGCAGCAGCAGGCGTCGTCGCCGTTTGGCGGCGCCGGCTGGCCGTTTGGCGGCGCTTCGAGCGGCGGGGGCGGGGGAGGAGGAGGAGCAGGGGGCGACCGCTTCTCCGGCTCCGGGCCTGTCATCGACGCGGAGTACACGGTGATCGAGGAGGACGGCGGCGCGAGGAAGAAGAGGTAGTATTTTTGTTTTTGTTTCACAAAACAGCAACGACAACAACTTCAAAAACAGAAGAAGAAAAACGGGAGCGGTCTCTGCGTTTCGGCGGCGCTTCGGTGCGGGGCCGGCACCGGCCTATCTATCTATCTCTGATCTATGTCTCTGTCTCTCTCTCTCTGTCTCTGTCTATCTCCTACCTAACGATATGCTGTATGCTACCACTCCTAAAAAGCTCCTGCGCAAAAGAACCAATCCTCTAAAACTGGTCGGCCGCGCGCGCGGGCGGGCGCAGCGCCGTCGCCAGCGGCGACGACACGGGCGCCTCGCGCGCGCTGCCGGTGGCGCCCGGCTGCTCCTCGTCGTGCGAGAGGGGGGCTTTGCGGCTGCCCCCGCCGCCCGACGTGCTCCCGCCGCCCACGTTGCGGCGCGCCCGGCGGCGCGCGTTGTGCTCGGCGGTGAGGCGGTCCTGCTCGCTGCGGCGGCGATGCACCGCCACCGCGAGAAGGGCGCACACGATCGCGGCCGCGCCCAGGACGGAGCCGACGACGATGACGGCGATCTGCCACCCGGGCATGGCCTCTCCCGAGACGTCGGCGCCCTCATGGGCCAGCAGGGCGAGCTCCTGCTCGCGCGTCAGGGCGCCGACGCCCCCCTTGCCGTTGGCGCTCCCCCACCCGGCCGAGCGCGCGCGGTCGGCGCCCGCGGCCAGGCTGCCCCCCATGTCGACCTCGCACTGGTCCCCGGCGTACCCCCGGGGGCACCCGCACGACGACGCGCTCGCCGAGGTCGGGCAGCTCCCGCCGTTGAAGCACTCGCGCACGGCGCTCAGCGGGTTGGGGCAGCGCGTGGAGCGGAGGTGGCAGAAGCGCCCGCCGAAGCCGGGGGCGGTGCCGCAGTCGCAGACGGGCCTCTTGACCATCCCCACGCCGCCCGTGGGGGCGGGGACCTCGGCGACCGCGCAGGAGCCTCCGTTCTGGCAGAAGACGGTGGCGCCCGCGGCGGGGGCGCCGGCGCCGCCGCCGTTGGTCGGAGCGCTGCCGCCGCCGGGGGTGGCCGCGGCGAGGAGCGAGACGCGGGCGGACGAAGAGGACGAAGAGGGGGCGGGGGCGTCGGCGAGCGAGCAGACGCGGCCCTGGAGCTCGCAGGCGGGGCCCGTGAAGCCCTCGGCGCACGCGCAGTAGGGGTGGGGGTTGGCCGACTTGGTGAGGGCGCACCTGCCGCCGTTGCGGCACATCAGGTCGCACGACTGCTGCGGAGGAGGGGGGGCGGGGGCGGCGGCGGAGGAGTTGGGGGCGGCGGTCGCGGCGGCGGGCTGCTGCGCGCCGGCCTGGGCCGCGGCGAGGCAGGCCGCGAGGAGCGCGGCCGCCGCGAGCGCCAGGGGCCTTGCGGCGGGGCGGCGCGCGCGAGCCATGGTGGAGAGCTGGGGGGGAGGTCTCGCGCTGCGCGGTCGAGGTGCGGTTTGGTGCGCTGGGGGTGCTGTGGGGCGGGGCGCGCGCGAAAAAAGAGAAGAGGCTCGTTTCTCTTCCGCGTCTTCTCTTCTCTCTTTCACGCCGTGCTGCGCGCGCGTCTGCTTGTCTATCTGGGGTGCGCTCTGCGTCGAGGGGTCGCGAGGCGGGTGGCGCGTGTCTTCTGGGTGTGCGCGCGAAAGAGGCTGTGTGTGCGTGTAGGCGCTGTGCGCGAACGGGGACGGAGAAGAGGAGAGGAGGGGGAGGGGAGGGGGGGGAGGGGCGAGCGGCCGCCCCCCACGTTGGTTGGCGGCGGCGCGGCAAAATTTGGGGAGCTCCCCCCTCTCTCCCCCCCGCACACACACACAGCAGCGCAGCGAGCAATCACTTCCGACCCGAACCAGAGACTTTGACCGCAGGACAGCCCCAGTACCGATTAACCCGGATTCGTCCAGCCGCCGCTTGTGCGTCCGCGGACGCGCGAAAGGAAGAAGGGGAGAGCGACGAAGAAGCAGACAGAAGCCGAGCCAACCCTCGCGCGAATCTACGCGCGCGCGCGCGGTTAAGGGGCGCACATGACTCGACTAGAGGCGCCCGAGCGCCTCGGGCGCGGCAAAAAGGGCGGCGGGCCCGGGCGGGCGCGGTGCGGAAGGGCGCTGCTAGGAAGCTCGCTCCTCCTGGTTGCCCTCCTCCTCGCGCTCGCCCGCAGCGCGGCCGCGCAGCCGCGCTGCCTCGCGCAGCAACCCGCGTGGTGAGTTACGACGGGGCCGACAGAGTACCGTTCGCGACCATTGGTTTCGGGGATCCGGGCGCGACGCGCTGGGGTGGGGGGGGACGCAACGCGACCCTCTCTCTCCCTGTCGCCCCGCCGTGCCGCGCCGCCGTGCTCCGCCGCGTCGAGAGGCAACTGGCGCGCGTACGCTCCCTCCCTCTTTTCTCTCTCCCTAACACAACCGGCATCCAACCCCCGACCTCTAAACACCACAGCGGCGCCGACAAGGGCCCCACCAACAACAACAACAAAAACGGAAGCGGCAGCAGCAACAACAAGCCGCAGTACCAGCTGACGACCCCCGCGCCGACCCTGCTCGCCACGTCGGCGCCGGCGCCGCCGCCGCCTCGGGCGACGACGCCGGCGGCTGCGCTGCCGGCGGACGAGCTCGCGGCCGCCACGGCCGGGGCGCCCCCGGCCGACAGCCTGATGGACCAGCTGGCGCTCATGATGCAGCCCCGCACGGCGCGCGTCTTGCAGCAGGAGCAGCAGGACTCTGCCGCCGCCGCCGCCTCTGCCCGCGCCGCCGCCGCCGAGGCCGAGCGCCGCGAGGCCGCGGTCTTTGGCCGCTCCGAGCTCCCCCCGCCCTCCGCCGGCGCGTCCAACGGCCTGTTCTCCTTCCCCCCGGACCTCCCGCGCGAGGACGAGGAGACGCTGCGCGGGTACATGCGCCCGCGCCTCCCCGTGGCCTCCGGTGGGGAGGACCTCGCGTTCACCCCCACGGAGCGCGAGACGGCCATCCGCTTTGCCAAGGAGGCCGGGTTTGTGCCGAGCGGCGGCGGCGGCAGCGGCAGCGGCAGCGGAAACGGCGGCGGCAGCGGCAGCGCCAATTCCGCGGTCCGGAACAACGGCACGCTCTTCCTCAGCAGGGGGGCCCTGCGCCTCGGCGTCGACTGCTCCCGCGGCGCCACCATCTTCTACCTGGGCCTCGAGGGGAGCGCCGCGCGCGAGGGCGAGCGCGCCGCCAGGGGGGTCCCGGGCGACCTGCTCGGAAAATCCCTCGTCAATGGCTACGACTGCGGCCGGGGCCTCCAGCAGTCCTACTACGGCTGCTGGGACGGCTCGTGCTGGCCCCCCGGGAAGAGCTGGCTGTACAACCCCGTGCAGTGCGGCTCGTGGACGGACAAGCCGTCGACCGTGATGCGCTGCGAGATGCTCGGAGGGGGGGACGAAAGCGACGCGCCGCCCTCTGGCGGCGGCAACCCCCCGCGGCGCGAGCGCGCGCTCATCGACGACGCCGACGCCGACCTCATCACGGGCCCCATCCAGGAGAAGCGGCAGCGCATCGTCACCAGCGTCATCCCGCGCAACTGGGGCGGCGGGCAGCTCCTCCCCGAGGTGCGCATGGACAGCGACATCGCTCTTTCCCCCAAGGGGGAAGTCGCGCGCATCCGCTTCTCCATGCAGTACGGGAGCGAGGCCGCGCGCCTCGCCAACGCGCGCATCGCCGCTCCCCCGCCCCACCCTTTACGGATGCAGGAGGTCCCCGCCGTCTTTGTCGACCGCCGCCTCTCCTCCCTGGTGTTTTACAACCGCACCAAGGACCGCGAGTGGACCGACCCGTGGGGGAAACTCACGCTCGCTCGCCCGAGGGGGACCAACGACTACTTCCTGCCCACGGAGCGCTGGGCCGCTTATGTGTTTCCCGGCACCGGGTGGGGCGTCGGCGTCTACTCGCCCATGAGCGACGTCGTCACGGCCTACCGCGTGGGGCCCGACCCCCAGGGCAATAAAGCCCCCCCTACTTCGGACGTGTCCTACTTTGCGCCCACCGTGAAGTTTCCCTTGACTCCAGGGCAGACGTACACGTACGACGTCTACGTTGCGGTCGGGACGATCGGCGATTTGCGCGCGCACTTTGCGCGGATCGCCGAGCGCACGGGGCGGGCGCCCCGGGGGTCGGCCAAGGCGATGGCGGCGGCGTCCGAGGCGCAGACGGCGGACGTCGGGGAGCGGGCGGCGCAGAGGGTGGTGGGCTCGAGCGGCGGGGGGCTGGTGGAGGGGGCGCCGGGAAGCGGGGGTGGTGGGAGTGGCAACAGGGCGGCGGCGGCACCTACGTTGGGTTGAGAGGAGGGCGGGCGCTTTCGTCGTTGCTTCTTCGCCCCCCCGTTGCCTCCCTCCCTTCCTCCTCCTCTTCGCCCTTGCCTTTGCCGTCCCTCCTTTTTCGCCCCAGGAAAAGAAAAACAGTTTTGAGCAGCAGCGGCCGCTCGCCCCCCCCTCTTGCCTGAGCGAGTCGCGGGGGGAGGGCAGGTACGCACCTCTCTCCCTTCTTTGACATTACAACCAAAACGGCGCGCGCGCTCTCGCAGACGAGAGGCAGAGAGAGCGCGTGCCCCAGGCCAGCAGCAGTACCGTTATTAGCAGCAGCAGCAGCAGCAGCAGACCCCAGAGAGCCCAGCGGCGCATCCCCGCCCCGCCCCTCTCCCTCCCCCCATCCCGATCAGCATAAAATATATGCCCCTCCTTTAGGCCCTTTTTTGCTTTTTCCTTTTTTTTCCTTTTCGAGAGCGACGACGAACGCCGCACGCCCCGCCGAACCTTGCCTCGCCGCGCCCCTTCTTCACCCGCCCCCCCCAAACGACACCAACGCAGGACAACGCTTGTCCTTTTTGCTCCTTTGGCGGGGGCGTTCGTGGTGATGCTCGAGCGTGCGTGCGCGCCCCAAACTTTTCTTGAGAGATAGGCGTTACGCGGGCGCTCGTCGGGGGGTTGGCCGTGGAACCCGAGCCTCTTCCCCCCCTTGCACACCCGCCCCCTCGTCCCCCCCCCCCCCCCCAGCCTAAACCTAATTACCAATTACGAAGACTTATTAAACGTCCCCAAACCTCGGAACCCACCAACGTATTGTAAAGAGCCCACGCGCGTTTTTTTGTCGATTTCTTTTTGCATTTACAGCGTCTTTTTTTTTCATCGGGGCGCCCCCCCCTCAATCACCACAGCCGCTTCCCCAGCACGCTGATCTTGCTCCACCGCGGCTTGGCAAACTCGTACGGAATCAGCGACCGCACGCGGTTGCCCAGCGGGTTGCCCTTGTCCGAGACCAACACGGCTGCGTTGCGCAAAAACTTTAGGTGCGCGCCGCTCGGCCGGCGCTGCGGCGCCTTCTGCTCGACGATCACGGCGCGCTTCATCTGCCCCCGCAGCACCTTCCCCCCCCGCGCCTCCTTGACGGCCACCTTCACGACGTTGCCGATTCCCGCGGTGGCGAATCGCGTCCAGATGACCTGGGCGAGGCGCGCGCCGGAGTTGTCGACGATCTTGAGGAAGCAGCCTTTCGGGATCATCTTTTTTTCTTGGTTTTTGCGGGTGTGGGGTGGCGGGCGGGCGACGGCGGCGGCGGCGAGCGTCGTCGTCGGCGGCGGGCGGCGCGCGCAGGTCGCCTTTTTCTTGCCTTGCCGCCGCGCGCGCGCGCGCTGGGCTGGCGGCGACGAGGAGGAGGACACCTTACTGGCGAGGATCGGCGGGTGATTGGCAGATGGGTGAAGCAAAGTTGGGGGCGGGCACGGGCGCGGGTGTGATAGGCGAGAGGAGGAGGAAGGAGGAGGTGCGCGTGCTTCTCTCTCTTTTGATCGCAAGCCGGTTCTCCTTTTGAGGATAGTATCGCTTCTCAAAACGAGGTTGATGAGTGAGTGCGCACACTAGTACATCGAGAGAGCGCCACACCATCGATCGATCGCACACTTGTACCAAACCGCCTTGCCACTGCCTCTCCCCCTCTCCTCTCTCACCCTCGCCCGAAACCCACCCAAGACGCCCGCTCTCGCCGCCGAGAATCCAATCCGCAATATGTTCGGCCGGGGCCGCGGAGGCGACGACTGGAAGACCGAACCGGACGCGAGGGCGCTGCTCCTGGTCCAGCAGTACCTCTTTGAGCGCGGCGGCGCCGGCGGCGCGCTCGCCGCGCTCGAGCGCGCGAGCGGCGTCGCGTTTGACGAGACCAAGCTGGCCGGCCCGCGGTCCGGCGCGCTCATGGCGCTCGTGTACGACGAGCTCGGGCACGAGGCCGCCGCCGCCGGGGGGCGCGTTGGACGGGAGGGAGGGGGAGGAGGAGCGGACAGCGAGGAGGACAGCGACGACGAGGCGCGCGCGCAGCTGCTGCGCGAGGCGGCCGGCGGCGGCGGCGGGGGAATTGCGGCCTTGAGGCCCGCCGGCATCGCACGGGCTGCGCACGGCGGCAGCAACGTCCTCTGCGTCAAGGTGCTGCCCGCGTGGTCGGAAGACGACGAGGAGGAGGAGGAGAAGGAGGAGCAGCAGAAGCAGGAGCGGCGGCGCCGGCGGCCCGGTTTGCTCGTGGCGAGCGGGGCGGCCGACGGCTCCGTGCGCGTCTACCGCTTCTTCTTCCCCCTCCCTCCTCCCGCCGGCGGAGCAGGAGGAGCAGCAGCACCACAACCACCACCGCCACCGGCGCCCGAACTCGTCTGGGAGGCCACGCCCGCGTCCAGCGGCGGCGGCGTGCTGTCGATCGACGCCACCACCACCACCGCCGCGTCCGACTCTCCGCCTGAAACCGGCCGCCGCCGCTGCCTCCTCGCTTGCACGTCGATGGACGGGGGGGTGGCCGTGCTCGACGGGACCACGGGGCGCCTGCTCGCGCGCGCGAGGCCGCACTCCAAGTACGTCGTGCGCGCGCGGTGGGCACTGCCCCTCGTCGTCGGCGGCGGCGCTGATGCATCCTTGCCGCTGCTGCTGGCGACGGCGTCGTGGGACGGCAGCGCGTGCTTGCTGCGGGTGGTCGTCGCCGGCGGGGAGGAGGGAGAGGGAGCGTCGGCCCAGGGAGAGGGCGAGGTCGGGGGCGAGCCGCCGCTCGAGCAGCTGCCCCCCACCCTGCCCCTGCGGCTCGAGCTCGCGGGCCGCGCGCGCTTTTCCGGCGCGTGCTTGGACGTGGCATTCGTGCGACGCTCTGCAGCAGCAGCAGCAGCAACAGCAGCAGCAGCAGCAGCAGCAGCAGCAGCAGCAGGACGGACGGCGGGCGCGTGCTGGTGCTGCGGCAGCGGCGCGGCGGCGGCGGCGGCGTGGCGGCAGGAGAGGGGGGCCAGCAGCAGCAGCAGCAGCAGCAACAGCAGCAGCAGCAGCAGCAGCAGCAGCAGCAGCAGCGGCCCTTGACGACGCCGGCACCACCAAAAAACAACCCGACCTCGTGCTCGTCGCCGCCGTCCGCGGGTCGAGCTTCCTCGCCGCGCTCGACGCGCGCGCGGGCGCCAGAGGCCTCGAGCCCGCGGCCTGGCTGTCGGGCGGGCGCGGCATCCCCCTGGCCTACAGCAGCGCGCGCCCCCCCCCCGCATCAGCCTCGCAGCATCAGCACGAGCGCGTGCCGTTCTCGGCCGTGCGGCTGGCGGCGAGCCCCTGCGGGTCGCGCCTCCTCGTCGCGACGGACGGCGGGCGCGTGCTGGTGCTGCGGCAGCGGCGCGGCGGCGGCGGCGGCGTGGCGGCAGGAGAGGGGGGCCAGCAGCAGCAGCAGCAGCAGCAGCAAGAAGGGGGCAGCGCGTGGGCGCACCTGCCGCCGCTTTTTGGCGTGTCGGGCGGCGGGGACCTCTTCCACGTCGCCAGCGTGGCGTGGCACCGCTCCAACGCGCACGCCTACGTTTCGACGGCGGGGGCCGGGGCGGGGGCGGCGTTGTCGCCCGCGGGCGGCGGCGGCGAGCGCGCGGCGGCGGCGGCGGCAGCCCAGCGGGGGGGATCCGAGCGCCCTGCGCCGATTGTTGCCGCCGCGAGCGCTAGTGCCACCACCACCAGCGGCGGCGGCGGCGGCGGTAGCGGCGGCGTTGGGGGCGGAGTAGGAGGCGAGGTGCTCGTGTTTGACGTCGGCGCGGGCCGAGTGGTCGCGCGCCTCGCCGCGCACTCGCCCCTCGCGGCGCGCGATCTCGATTTTGGCCCCCCCGACGGCGGCGGCGGCGCGGTGCTGGCGACGTGCGCGTTCGACAAGACAGTGCGGGTGTTTGTGTCCACGGCGACGACGACCAGGGGCGGCGGCGATCGATGAGGGGTGCGGGGATGAGGGAGCCGGACGGCGAGGCGGCGAGAGAGCGGCGGCGGAAACGGCCTTGTTGGCAAAAAAAGCTTCACTTTGTCTAATCCAAACCAAAAGAGAAATCCTCAGCGCATCATCCGCGCGGGGGTCGAGGAGCAGGCCCCCGGGTCGTCGACGAGGACGGGCGACGACAGGGGCGACGCGGCCGGGCTGCCGCGCGCGACGGAGATTGACGACGAGGCCCCGGCGCTCGCCAGGCGCGACCCGCCGCCGATCTCGAGCGCCGCCCCGCCGGCCGTGAGCAGCGGCGCGGCGGCGCCGCGGGGGGCGACGGGCGTCCACCCCGGCTGCGGCGGGGGCCTGACGCCGCGCGCCCTGGGGGCGACGGCGGACCAGGGCGACAGGGACTGGGGCGGCGGCGGCGGCGGCGCGCGGCCCAAGGCGTTGGCGTTGGCGGCGGGCGAGGCGGCGGCGGCGGCGGTGGCGGGCGAGGCGGCGGCGGCGCGGGCAAAGGCGCGCCCGAGGGCGAGCGGCCGCGCGACCGAGGGCGGCCCGCCGCCACTTCCTTCGCCCTCCTCGGGGCTGGCGAGGGCCAGGAGCACGGGCAGCGGGGGGATGGCCGGCGAGGGGGTCGGAGAGGGCAGGCGCGGGCGCATGGCCGTGCCGCCGTCGTCGCCAAAGAGCGAGGGGCTCGGGAGGGAGGCGGCGGGCGAGGCGGCGTTGGCGTTGGCGTTGGCGGTTGCCGCTCCTCGGCGCCGCCACCACGCGGGCGAGGCGGCAGCCGCAGCCGCAACAGCAGCGGCTTCGGGCTCGGCGCCGGGCGTCACGTCGCCCGCGGCCGCGCGGAAGCGCAGCGTGGGGGTCGGCGGGAAGGCGGCGGCAAAGGCCGCGCCGGGCTGCTGCTGAGTTGGCTGCTGCTGTTGCTGAGACTGCAGCGGCTGCGCGGCCACCGCCGCAAACGAAAAGCCGTCGCCCCCACCGCCGGCCTGGGCCGCGGCTTTTTTCGCCAGCCCGGCGGCGGGCGTGAACATCGCCTTGGGCGTGAAGAAGGGGGAGGCATCGACGGCCTCGGGCGGCGAGTGCAGCACGGGCGACGGCAGCAGCGCGGCCGCGGCCGCGGCCTCGGCGGCGGGCGGGGGGTCGCCAGCCGCGGGGCCGCGCCGAAGGTCAGCGTCGCCGCTTTGCCGCCTCCTGGTGATGCTGCCGCTGCCACTCTTGCTGCCTGATGCTGCTGTTGCCGATTCCGCCTGCTGCCGCTGCTGCTGCTGCTGCTGTGCGAGGGGGGAGGACGACGAGCCGACGACGGACGCCGAGGGCGGGCGGTCGACGGCCCCGCTGGCGTTGTTGTTGGCGGGGGAGGGCGGGAACAGCAGCGCGCGAACGTCCCCCCCGCCGCCGCCGCCGGCCGCCGACGCCGCGCTCGAGGGCCCGCCGCCGTCGTCGCCGCGGCGGCGGCCGCCGGCGGCCGTCGGCAGCGGCGAACCGAAGGGGTCGAGGGCCTGGGGGGGCTGAGGAGGCTGGGCGCGGGAGGCGGCGGCGGCAAGGGCGGGGGAGGAGCGCGCGGGCGGCGGCGGCGGCGGCGGCGCTGGCGCGGGCGGCAGGCGGTGGTGGAGCCTCTGGCGGCGGACGAGGGGGACCGCGGGCTGCTGCGGCTGCTGCTCCGGCTGCTGCATCTGCTGCTCCGCCTCCTCCTCATCGGCCCCAGCCGCAACCGCCTGGCCGGGAGGCGGCGGCGGCGACAGCAGGCCCAGGGACGACCCGCCGTCCGCAAACACGGCCGGCGACAGCAGCAGCAGCGTGGCCGCCGCCTCGCCCCCGGCGCCTCCTGCCCCTCCCCCTCCTCCATCGCGCGCCCCTCGGCGGAGCGGCGTCGGCGTGTTGAAGAGGCCCTTCGGCGGGGCTGCGGCTGCTGCTGCTTCTGCTGCGGGTGAGGGCCGACCGCCCGAGGCGGCGGCGGCGGGCGGTGACAGCAGAAGCGACCGGCGCACCAGCAAGGGCGACAGGCGCCGCGACGAGGGCATCGCGCCGCCGCCCGGGGTGCCCCCCCTGCTGCCGCCGCCGCCGCCACGCGCCTGACCCTCGTGGTGCAGGGGCGACAGGAGCGGCAGCGCGCGCGGGGGCGGCTGCGCGGGGGAGTCGAGGTGGTTGTGGGGGTGCTGCTGCTCCTCCTGGTTGTGCTGGGCTGGCGGCAGCGGCGGCGGCTGGGGCTGCTGCTGCTGCCGCGGGGGCGAGCAGCATTCGTCTGCTGCATCATCGGCAGCCGGGGGCTCCTCCTGCTGCTGCTGCTGCGGCGACGGCGACGACACGGGCGGGCTGGGGATGCGCGAGGGCGAGGCGGCGGAGAGGGCGGCGGCGAGCGCCGCGGCGGCAAACGCGGCGGGGGAGGAGATGGGGGCGCGGGCGGGCGGCTGGTGGGGCTGCTGCTGCTGCTGGCGCTGCTGTACCTCGTCAACAGCAACTGCCTCCTCAGCGTGCGCCTGCCGCGGCGGCGGCGTCAGCAAAAAGGCCGCGGCCGACTGCGCCACCTTGCGCCGCCCGATGCCGCCATTGGGGGCAGCAGCCGCAGCGGCGGCCGGCGGCGGCATCGCTGCCGCCATGACGGGCCGGGCGCCACCGCTGTAGTGGTAGATGGTCTCCGAGGGGCGCATGGAGGGCAGCGGGAGAGAGGAGGGGAGGTGACGTGGCGGAGGCGGAGGCGGCGCGCGCGGGATGGCCGAGGCGGCGGCAGCGGCGGGGGCGTCGGCGCGCGGGGGCGGCGGCGGCTGCAGCGGTGCTGCTGCCCGCCGCTGCTGCTGCTGCTTGCGGTGGTGCTCATCGCCGTAGCCGCCGCCCGCAGTCCCGACGACGCGCTGCTCCTTGTCCTCTGCTTCTCCTTCTCCTCCTTCCTCGTCCTCGGGCGTCGGCGGGCTCGGCGCCAGCGGCCGCCCCGCCACGCGGCCGCGCAACTCCCGCCACCGGCGCTGCTTCTCGTCCGCGGCAGAGGCGGAGGCGGACGCGGCGGCGGTGGCGGCGACGGGGGCAGCGGCGGCGGCCTTGCTCGTCGTCGCGACCGCGACGCGCCGGGTGTTGCTGCCGATGCCGCTTGCCCCTGCCCCTGCCCGCGCCGCGCTCGCGCGGTGGGGCGCCGACGCCGCAGCAGCTGTCGTTTTGCCGCCGCCGACGGCGCCGCTCGCCGACGGCGCCGCCGCTTGCTGCTGCTTCGCCTGCGACGCGGCCGTCGCCAGGAGGTAGCGCGGCAGCGGGCGATTGCCCGCCGCGTTCCTGCTGCTGCCGAGGACGGCCCCTTCTTCTCGCCCGCCCACGACCTTGGGGCGCGGAGGCGGACCTTCGCTCATCTGTCGCGCTGCTCTCTTCTCTCTCGTCTCTCTCTTTTTCAAAACGCCGCTCCTTCGAGGGGATGGTTGAGCGCGCGCATGCACGCTGGAGGTTGCGCGCGCGCGGTCGATGAAATGCAGGGGGGGGGGGGGGGGTTGGTTGGTTGCTCCAAAAAAAGGGGAATCGAGATTGGAAAGGGGTGGAAGGAGAGAGAGAGGGCGAGGCTTTTGTCTCGGCGCCAGCGAAGCCGCTGAAACGACGACGACGACGACAACCGAAGAAACATCATCATCATCATGGTCGATTTCAACACATCAAGACACATCATCGATTATCTCCTCTCAAGCCAGGCTCTCGCTGGCGCCGATCGTCACGACGGACTCGCTCGGCTGAGACTGACGCGAGCGCGAGCTCCGCTTGCCGCCGTCGCCCCCGCCCTGCTGCCGCTGCCGCCGCCGCCGCCACCACGCCAGCGCCGCCCGCGCGAGCGCGGCGCCCGCGACACCGGCCGCAAACGCTAGCCTGCGCGCGCTGGCGCGGTGCTGCTCGGCGGCGCGCGCGCGGAGGTAGGCGCGGTGCTCGCGCGTGTAAACGGCCATAGCCGGGTCGGACTCGCTGCTGCTGGAGGCGGTGGTCGCGGCGGCGTCTTCGGTAAGAAGAACGGGCGCCGCTGCTGCTGCCGTCGCGGCCGCTCTTGCCGGCGCCGGCGCCAAAACCCCGCGCCTCCGCAGCTCCTCGACCACGCCGTTGCGCACGGTCGGGTCGTCGGCCCACACGCCCGCGGGCACGGCGGCGGCGGCGGCCAGCGCGGCGGCCTCGGCCGCCTCGGCCGCGGCGCGCCTGGCCGCGCAGCAGGGCCGGACGGGGGGGACGGGGGCGGGGGCGGCGGCGGCGGGCAACGCCCCTTCCTCGTCCTGCTCCGTCGACGACGGCGCCAGCAGCCCCAGCCGCCGCGCCTCGGCCTCGAGGGCGGCCGACAGGCGCGCGCCCCGCGCCGCCTGGGCCGCGGCCGCCAGCGGGGGGAGGTCGATCAGCTCGGCCGGCACCACGTCGAGCGGCGCGCCCTTGGACGCGAGGTAGCAGCGGCGGCGCGCGGCGGCGCTGGCGGCGTCGTCGTCGTCGTCGTTGCCGCTGTTGTTTCCGCCCTCGTTGCCGCCGCCACCAACACCAACAGCCACAGCCGCCGCCAAACCCCCCTCGACCTCCCGCCGCCGCTCCTCCTCGTCCTTGAGGCGCGCCGCCCGGATCGCCGCCAATCCGCGGGTGTACGCCTTGTGCTTGAGCCACGCCACGTCGGCCTCGTCGCGCCCGCGCACGAGGCGCGTGCGCTCGCGCACGCGCCGCTGGAAGCGGCTTTTTAGCTTCTCCGCGTCGGCGAGCGCCTCGGCGTCGCTTTCCGTGTCATTCGTTTTAGGAGTGGTAGGCTGCTGGTTCTGCTGGTTCTGCTGCTGCTGCTTCGCCGCCGCCGCCGCATCATCATCACCGCCTCCCTGAAACCGCGCGCGCCAGCGCCGCAGGTCGCGCCCGGCCTCGGCGCGCTCGCGCTCGCGCGGAGGGAACCCCGCCGCCTGCGCGCCCTCGATCTCCCGCAGCGCCTTGCCCACCGCTCTCTCGAGGCGGGCGTGTGCCTGGGGCGTCAGCGGCAGGCCCAGCTTGACAAACTCGGCCGCGGCCGCGGGCGACTCGTCCGGGTCGAGCGAGGGGGCCGTCTCTTGCCAGACGGGGCGGCCGTAGCCCTGCGCGCGCACGTTTTCCGCCTGCCCCCCGCCCGCTTTCGCGTCCAGCCCCTGCAGCAGCTCCTCGGTCGTGTCCTCGACGCGGTCGATCCCTGGGCGGAGGCGGGCGGCGCGGGCGCGGCGGCGCTGGCCGAGCGTGGGCGGACGGCGGTCGGGGAGCGGGGGGAGGAGCGGTGGGGTGGAGGAGGAGGGGTCGGCGTCGTCGGCGGTGTTGGCGTTGCCGCCGCCATTGCCGCCGCCGCCGCCGCCGCGCGACCACCACCCCATCGTTTGCTGGGTTTGGTGGTTGGGTTGGGTTGGGTGGTCGGTCCGCTAGAGGGGGTTCCGGGATCGAGTGTGTTGGGTGTATTGTTGGGAGAGGGCGCGCGCGCGGGGAGAGAACGGGTGTGTTTTTGCCTCGTCGGCCGCCGGAGGAGAGGAGGAGAGCTTTCGGGCGGCCAGAATGTGTGATGTGCGATCGGAATCGCTTGTGCGCGCGCGTGGTAGTACTGGTTGATGCGGTTTGAGAGGGGTAGCGGGGGTGAATGAGAGCGCCGAGATGCGCAAGGGGAAAGGGGGGAAGAGAAAGCGCGAGCGCGGCGGCGAGGCGGCGGCGAGCGCGGCGCTGCGAGCCGGGAGCCCGATTGACTCGCGCTCTCTTCTCTTGACGCCTCCTCCTCCTCCTCCTCCGTCTCTTTCACACACACCACACTCGTGGCCTCGAACGACCAAGCAGCAGCACGACAACAAGCGACGCGCAGCGCACAACAACAAACAACAGACCTCCCCCCCAATTTTCCCTCTTCCCCCAGCGAGCAGGTGGCTGTCAATCCTCCCCTCGCTCGCTCTCCTCCGTCTCCCCTCTCGGCCACGCGCTCTGCGCGCTCGGGCTCCCGGCCTCGGCAGAGGCCCTTAGAGTCCGCGGCGCGCGCAGTACCTCCGGCCTAGCGGCTCGCGCGCGCGCTGCAAGCGGGCGCGGCTCGAAGAGGAGGCGAACACTCTCGCACACACCCACCGCAGAGAGGGGCGAGACAGCCCCAGAGGCAAGAGAGAGAGAGATTGCGCGCGCACACCGGCCTTTCTCTCTCTCTCTCTCTGAAACCACCATGGCGGCAACGACCACCGCGCTGCCTGTGCCCATGGGGGCGGCGGCGGGGCCCGCCACCACGGACGGCGACAACAGCAACGCCAAAAGCCCCAACACCGCCAGTGCCGCCCCCCCGCTGCCGGCGGCCCCCTCGGCGGCGCTGCTCGAGCTGCGCGCGCGCCTGCGCCGCGCCGCCGAGGCCGGCGGCGCCTGGCCCGCGCCCGGCCTGGCGCTCTTCCACAGGCCGTCGACCGAGGCCGCCGCTGCCCAGGAGGAGGAGGAGGGGGCGGAGGGCAGCGGCGGCGACAAGCAAGAGGACAACGGCGACGAAAAAAAGGCGGCGGCCGCCAACGGCGACCAAGACGACGGCGGCGCCGCTGCCGACGCCATCAGCCCTGCTGCTGCCGCCGCTGCCGCCAAAACCACCACCAAAAAGCGCCCCGCCCCCACCACCGACCCGCTCGCCAGCGTGCGCGTGCCCGACTGGGAGGCCGTCAAGCGCGCGCGCGCCGCGGGGCTGCGCGCCGTGTCGGCCTCGTCCCTGGCGGCGGGCGTGGGAGGGGGCGCCGACGCCGTCGCCCCGCTGCTTCTGGTCGGCGGCGCGGGCGCGTCGGCGAGCGACGCCGCCGCTGCGCTGCTGCTGCAGCAGCACCACCGGCACCAGCAGCAGCTGCTGCTCCTGCGCCAGCAGCAGGAGGCGGCGGCGCTGCACGCGCAGTGGGCCCCCCACGCCAACGACAGCCCCCTGGCCGCGACGATCGCGGCGGCGGCGGCCGCGAGCGCCGCGGCGGCGGCGGCAGCGGCGGCGGGCGGCGGAGGCGGGGCCGGAGGAGGGGCCGGGGCCGCCGACGCGGCGGCGGCGAGCGACGCGGCCGCCCTGCTCGCGGCGGCGGCCGGCGGGGGCGCGGGGTTGCTGCCACCCATGGTGCCCCGCCCCCTGGGCTCCATCGTCGGCCCGCCGCTACCCCCGCTGCCCCGCACGCGCACGCTCGTGCCGGCGGCAGGTGGGGCGGGCGGTCCGGCGGCGGCGGCCGCGGCAGCGGCGGCGGTGGCGGCGGCGGCGCAGCAGCAGCAGAGGCAGCAGGCGACGACGACCACCGCCGCCGGCCGCCCGCGCAAGCCCCGCAGCCGCAGCGCCACGCCCGGTGCGACCGCCTTGAAGCCCGGCGGGGCGGTCCTCGCGGCGCCCGGCGGCGGCGCGCTGCCCGGGGTTGGAGGAGGCTGCGCGGCCGCGGCGGGCGGCGCCGCTCCCGCCGCCGCCGCCGCCGCCGCCGCGCCCGCCACCACCACCACCGGCCGCACCTTCACCTCGCGCTACCGCGGCGTCCACCAGACCTTCCCCACGCGCCGCTGGGAGGCCCAGTTCCGCCGAGCCGGCAGGCCCACCAGCCTCGGCTGCTTCGACCGCGAGGAGGAGGCGGCGCGCGCGTACGACCGCATGATGCTTTGGCTCGAAATCCATCAGCACCAGCACCAGGCGCCGGGGGGCGGGGGAAAGGGCGGCGGCGGCGGGCACGGCGCGCCGACGATCACGAACTTCGCCGTGCAGCAGTACGACGCGGACCTGCCGTGGCTCGCGCGCATCTCTCAAGACGAGCTCATCGACGCGCTGCGGGCGGACGGGCGGCGGCAGGCGGCGGGCAGGGCGTCGCGGGCCAAGCGCGAGGGCGCGGCGGCGCGGGCAGCGGCGGGCGGCCGGGGCGGGCGCGGTGGCGGCGGTGGGGGCGGCGGGGGTGGCGGGGGTGGAGCGGCTGCGGGTGCGGCCGTCCCGCCGGCCGTCGCCAACCCGGGCCCGCCCGCGGTCGTGATCCCGGCCGTGCCCGCGGCGGTGGGCGTGCCGGCCTCGGCCGTGGCGGCCGTGGCGGCGCCGACTGCTGCTGCTGCTGGTGCTGGGGGGGCGGTTGGGGTGCCGGCGGCGGCGGCCGCTGCTGCTGCGGCGGCGGCGGCTACGGCTGCGGCGGCCGCTGCCGCGGCGGCCTCGGCGGGTGGGCAGAACCCGCCGATAGACGAGGCGGCCATCGCCGCCGCTGCCGCGGCGGCCGTGCCGTCGCTGGCGGCGGCCGGGAAGCTGGGGTGAAGAGGTTTTGGAGGGATGGAGAAGCTGTGAGAGCGGCGGGCGCCGCGGCGGCGCGAACAGCGGGAATGCGCGCGCCCAAAACGGCGGCGGCGCGTCGCGGCCTTTTGACGGACAGGGCCACCCACCACCGCACACAAACTTGACGACAACAACAACAACGACGACGCACACGTCACACACACGCGCGCACACGCATTTGTAAAACTAGAGCATCACGCACGCACGCACGCGAGTGAGAGAGAGCGTGTTCACAAGAGAGGGAGAGAGAGAGCTCCTCCTTCCTTCCAGCCAGTCGCCATGGCCGGCGTGCTCGAGGCCATGGCGCGCGTGCGCAAGGTGGAGGAGGCGTGCTCGGCCAAGGAGGAGCCGGCGCCGGGTAAGGAGGAGAGGGTTTAGGGAGGGGGAGGGGGGTTGGGTGTCGGAGGGAATGAGAGAGAGCTCCCCTCCCAACCGACACTTCGTCCTGCGCGCGCGCGCGCGCGCAAGCGCCCCAAACGCCATCATATCGACCCCCTCACTCGATGCAGGCGGCCCCTAACGTCATGACCGCCGCACCAGAAAGGAGAGAGACGGCGCGAGGCGCGCGCGCCTTTCTTCTTTGTCGCCGCCGACGACCGCCGCTGATCGCCGCCGCGCGCTCACCCCTCCCCCCCACCCCCCGCCCCTCAAAAAAACAATCAAAACAGTCTACCTGCTCGACGAGCTCGCGGCCACCGCCCGCGCCTCCCCCGAGGCCGCCCAGGCCATCGCCGACGCCGTCCTGCGCAAGCTGACGACCACGCGCAGCCCGGACGTCAAGCTGAAAGCCCTGCGGGTCATCAAGCACCTGTGCTGCGGCGGCAGCGCGGGGCGGTACGGCCGCGGCAGCGGCGCGTTTCAGCGCGTGGTGCGCAGGCAGGGCGCCGCGGCCGTGCGCGAGGCCGCGCACTGGCGGGGGGACCCCGACTCGTTCCGGGGCGACGCGCCCAACGCGCGCGTGCGCGAGTACGCCAAGGAGGCGGCCGAGGCGCTGTTCGACGACGCGCCGCTGCCGGCGGCGCCCGTGTCTTCGGCGGCGGCGTTTGCGCGCGGCGGCGGGGGGTGGCGGGGCGGTGGCGGCACGGGCCAGCTCGCCGGCCGCATCCAAGGGTTTGGTGGAGGCGGCGAGGACGCGGCGATTTTGGCGGGGCGTCGTCGTCGGCCTACCCGCCTCGGTCCTCCGGCTTGTCGTCCGGCTCGTCGTCGCGCATGACGGGCTTTGGCAACACTTCGTACGTTCCTGGAGGACGGGGAGGAGGAGGGGGAGGGGGCGACCACGGCGGGGGGCCGCTCGCGCAGGGCGTCGCGAGCGTGGCGGCGGCGGTGGGGGACTTTTTGCAGCGCGGCACGGCGGCGCCGCTCACTGGTGGTGATCATGGTGGTGGTGGTGGGTACGGCGGCGACTATGGCGGCGGGGACTACGGCGGCGGCGGCGGCGGCTACGGGAGCGGGTATGGCAGCGGGGGCAGCGGCGGAGGAGGGGGGAGCGGCGGCGGGGGGGTGGCGGGGGCGGTGGCGGCACGGGCCAGCTCGCCGGCCGCATCCAAGGGTTTGGTGGAGGCGGCGAGGACGACGGCGATTTTGGCGGGGCGTCGTCGTCGGCCTACCCGCCTCGGTCCTCCGGCTTGTCGTCCGGCTCGTCGTCGCGCATGACGGGCTTTGGCAACACTTCGTACGTTCCTGGAGGACGGGGAGGAGGAGGGGGAGGGGGCGACCACGGCGGGGGGCCGCTCGCGCAGGGCGTCGCGAGCGTGGCGGCGGCGGTGGGGGACTTTTTGCAGCGCGGCACGGCGGCGCCGCTCACTGGTGGTGATCATGGTGGTGGTGGTGGGTACGGCGGCGACTATGGCGGCGGGGACTACGGCGGCGGCGGCGGCGGCTACGGGAGCGGGTATGGCAGCGGGGGCAGCGGCGGAGGAGGGGGGAGCGGCGGCGGGGGGCGGTCGTCGTTTGCGCCGCCGTCCGCGGCGACCGCCCTGTCGGAGGAGCGGCTCGTCGAGGAGCTTTGCGGTTCTTCTCCCGCTTCTGCTTCTTCAACTTCCCCGGATCCCGCGCAGCTGCGCCGCTTCGCTGACGCCGTGGCGCGCGCGGACGGCCTGCGCGTGGCCGAGCTGCTGAGGGGTCGCCTGGAAAAGGGGGCGGGCGCCGGCGCGTCGGCAGCGGCGCTCGCAGCGGCGGCGCGCGCCCTGTCCGGGCTCGAGAGCGTGCTCAAGCGGGTCGAGGGGTCTGGCGGCTCGGGGTGCGGCGGCGCGGGGGAGGTGGCCGTCATGTTCCAGAGCGACCCATCGCCCGTGGCCGCCATGGGCTCGGTGGTGGGTGCGGCAGGGGGTTCGGCCGGCGCCGCCGCCGCCGCTGCGCGCGTCTGCGCCGCGCGCTGCTACCGCCTGCTGACGGGCGGGGAGGAGCTGCCTGCTCCTGTGGCGGCTGCGGGTTCTGCGGCTGCTGCTGCTGCGGCCGCGCCTCGCCCGGCCATCGACCTGCTCGGCGGGCTGGATGATGAGTTGGGGGCGGGTGCGGCTCCGGCGGTGGCGGCGGCGACGGCGGCGGCGCGGGGCGTCGGCGGCGGCGGAATCGACCTGCTCTCGGACGGCGGGGCGGCGGCGGCGGCGGCGGCGTCGCCTCCGGTGGCGGCGACCGGTGACGGCGCGGCGACCCTGTTTGCCGGCCTGCAGCTGTCGCCTGGGGCGCCACCAGCACCAGCAGCAACGGCAGCAGGGGGCGACCTCCTCTTTCTCGGCTCGCCCACGCCCGCCGCCGGGGCCGCTGCCGCTGCCGCCCCTCTCCCTTCCCCTCCTCCTCCTGCCGCCGCCGCTCCTCTGCTCGACGACGGCCTCTTCTCGTCGCTCGCCGCGCCGCAGCCGCAGGTGCCCCAGGTGGACCCGTCGGCGGCCCTGCTGTCGGTCGGCAGTGGTGCGGGCGCGATGCGGGGCGGCAGTGGCGGCGGGAGCGGCGGCGGCGGAGGCGCCAATGGCAGCAGCAACGGCAACGGCGGCGGCAGCGCGTGGGCAGGCGGCAGCGCGGCCTTCAAGGGCCGCCTCAACGACGGCGCCTTTGACTTTGTGGCGGACGAGTTTTCTAAAAAGTGATGATGATGACGATGATGATGTGATGAAGTGTGGTGTTTTGGTGCCAACGTCGTTTTTTGCGCGGCGGCGGCGGCGGAGCGTCCGAGGCGGGGCGCGCCCGGCCGAGGCTTCGAAACTTGCCCGCCGTCGCGTCTGGGCGCGATTCCGGGCCCTGCAAGGCGCAGTACTGTGCGTTGTGGGTCGTCGGACGGTTGATTCGAGGGGTTGTGGGGGGTTTGCGGGGCCGCAAAAGCAGTGGGAGAGGCGGGCAATGGCAAAGGAAGAGGGCGGCCTCACGGGCTGTGGTGGTCCTTTCACAGTACGAAGTTCGCACGCGCGTCCCTCCGCCCCCACACAACAAACCAACCCCCGCACCACCGCGACCCGGGACAAACCTCTCTTTTCTCGCCGCGCGCGCGCGCAGAGTGCCCTTTTTTGACCCTCTCCCTTTTCTCTCTCACGCCCGCGCGCAGAGAGAGACACAAAAAAACGACGGTCGTCCTTTTTTGCTGTTACGGAACGGCCGGACCCCGCGCTCGCCCCCCCCCCCCCCCCCGCGCACCTCTCCCCCGCTCCCGCGCCCCAGCGCGAGCACCAGGCAGGCAAAGGGCGCTCGGAGTCGACGCCAGCGGGCGCGCTCTTCTTGGAGCGCGCGCGTCAAAAGAGAAGCAAGGATGCGGCGCGGCACCACCGCCGGGGGAGCCAGCGGCGGCGGCTGCGGCGGCGGCTGCAGCACCGCCGCCGACCGACCCACGACCACCGCCCCCATCCCCCGGACCACCACCATCCTCATCACGGGCTGCTCCGAGGGCGGCATCGGCTACGCGCTCGCGCGCGAGCTGTCCTCCAGGCCCGGCATCCTCGTCATCGCCACCGCGCGCCGCCTCGACGCCATGCGGGGGCTCGGCGGCGGCGACGATGGCGACGGCAGCGGCACCACCAACGCCGCCTCTTGCTCCTCTTGCCGCCTCTTGCCGCTCGACGTGTCCGACTCCGTCTCGCTCAAAGAGTGCGTCGCGGAGGTCGACGCCCTCACGCAGGGCCGCGGCCTCGACGCCCTCGTCAACAACGCCGGCGCCACCGTGCAGGGGGCTCTACTGGACGTGCCCGTGGACGCGGCGAGGCGGGTCTTTGACGTCAACGTCCTCGGGGGCCTGGCGGCCGCGCAGGCCTTTGCCCCCGCCATGGTGGCGCGGGGCGAGGGCGGCCTGATCGCCAACGTCGGCTCGGCCGCGGGCTACGCCTCCTTACCTCTCAAGGCCGTCTACAGCGCCACCAAGCACGCCGTGAGGGTGCTCAGCGACGCCTTGCGGGTGGAGCTGGCGCCTTTCGGGGTGCGCGTGCTGCTGGTGGCGCCCGGGTACGTTCGCACGGCGATCGACGAGCGCTCCCGGGGGCAAGGGGGGTGGTTTGCGCCCGCCTACGGGCTGTCGCCCTACGCGCTCTACTCGAAGGCGCGCGCGGTCGTGACGTCGTCCATCTTTGACGAGGGGAGCCTGGCGGGCGGCAAGAGCCTGCCGGTCGGCGTGTTTGCGCGCAGGCTGGCCGACGCGCTGCTGCGCGAGCTCGAGGGGGCGAGGCGCGTGGCGGCCTTTTCGGCGGGCGGTTTGGCAGCGGGTTCAGGTTCGGCTGCCTCTGCAGCCGCCCCGCTCGAGCTGGCCGGGTACCCGACCACGCCGGCCTCGCGCGCGCGCATGGCGTCCCCGCCCACCGCCGCGGAGCTCCTGCTGCGGTCCCCGCGCGCGTGGCTGCCGGCCGCGCTGGGCGGGCCGCTGCGGCACCTGCGGCTCGGCCCGGGGGCCGCGGCCGCTTGGATCTCGAGCGCGCTGCTGCCGCTCTGGCTGTCCGACCTGGTCTTTGGCCTCAAGATGGGCCTATGGCAGGTCAGGAGGGAGGAGGTGTTTAGCAGGGGGGTTGGGAGTCGTGGCGGTGGTGGTGGTTTTGGTGTTGGTGCGGGCAAAGGCGGCAGCGGCCGCGTTACGGCGGCGGTGGCGGCTGTTGTCGTTTCTTCGGCCGGCGGGAGCAAGGTGTGAGGCTTTCGCGTTTCTTGACGCTGAGACCGACCGACCGACCGACCGACCGACCGACCGACCGACCGACCGACTGACTGACCTGACCGACTGACGACGCTGAGACAGACCGATCGAGGAGAGCCAAGACCGAGACCCCTCTCTCCTCTCCTTCCCCTGACTCTCTTCATCCTCCTCCTCCTCCCCCCCCCCGACGACGACGACGACGGCGACGGGCGACGACGGCGGCGACAACGCGCCGCCCCCACACCCCGCTGCTCGATCCCCTTTTTTTCATCCAAAGTACGCGAGAAAACAAAAACACAATCCCCCCGACGACCTCGCTGGGACCCTTTCACCACCCCGTCCGTGCCGCGCGACGTTAGACCTTTTTAGGATTTTGTTTGACCGTGCGCGTCGTTTTCGCACAAAAGGCGCTGGCGGCGGCTTTTTTTTTTGCTGGATGGGCGAGCGAGCGAGTACAAGCAGCGCCCTCTCTCTCTCTTCTTCTTCTCTCTCCTTCCCCGGAGAACGCACACACACTTTCTCTCTCACACACACACAAAAGCGACTCGAAGTGGTGGCGCAAGGCCAGCGCGGTCAACGCCACGATCGAGGGCGGCGAGGGCGTCGGCGGCGACGAGACCTCGCTGCAGGCGGCGCATCGGCTCGCGCGCGGCGACCTCGTGGGCGCGCCCTGTTGGAGGCCGGGGCGGACGCCACGCAGCTGGGCGCAGCGCCCACCCCCTCGCCATCGCCATCCACTACGGCCGCCCCTCCACCTTGCGCGAGCTGCTGCGCCAGGGCCACGACCCCAACCAGGAGCTGCGGTACGGAGGGGGGGGGACCGTCAAGGGCGGCGGCGACGGCTGGTCGGGCGTCGAAAAACTCATGTCCCGCCCAGTCCACCTCTGCGTGCTGCCGCCGCGCAGGACGCTCCAGGACGATGCGCCCCGGTCCCAGCTCGAGTGCCTGAAGGTTCTTGTCAGCGAGTTTAACGCCGACGTCGACGGGCGCACGGCCCTGGGCGAGACCCCCCTCTTTTGGCTCCCGCGCGTGGCGTCGCGCGACGACCAAAACGCGACGCTGAACTTGCTGCTGGAGCTGGGAGCGGACATCGACGCGCGCGGGGGGAGCAGGGCAACACGGTCATCTACCCCTCCTCTGCAACCCCTGAGAACTTGCGGCTGCTCGAGATGCTTCTGTCGCGCGGCGCCTCTGCGGACGTCTTCAACGACACGGGCGAATCTCCGCTGATGCAGGCGTGCTCCGCCGGCGACCGCGAGGCAATCTCGATTTTTCTGAGCGCCTCCTCGCCCGAGACGCGCGCTGCCACGGAAAAGACCTACGGCTGGACCGCGCTCGACCACTTCACCATCAGCAACTGCTTGATGATGTCGGGCGATCCCGAGCCATGGGTCTACGAAACGATTTTCGAGCTGCTGGCCTGGGGCGTGCCCGCCATGGACAAACACGTGGCGCACTTTGCGCAGCCGATTGCGGCGGAGATCGGCGACATCTTCGAGGCCGAGGCGGCCGTGAGGGAGCGCTGGCCGATGACGTGACGCGGGCACGAGGGGATGGTGAAGCTGGCGTTCGACTGGCGCGACGCGCGCGAGGCCGAAAAGGCGGTGCGCGCCAAGGAGCGGCGCGTGGAGGAGCTCGAGCGGCAGCTGGCGGGGCTGGGCTTTGATGGGAGCGAGAGCGACGAGGAAGAGGAGGAAAAGGCGGAGAGGAGAAGCAGGGCGGCGGCGGGGCCGAGGGGGGCGAGGGCGGCGGGCACGAGGAAGCGGACGGCGATGGGGAGGAGGGCGATGACGAGGATGAGGACGATGAGGAGGACGACGGACCTTGGTGGTAAGGGGGGCACGAGTGCAAGTTTTCGCAAGATCGCAGATTTGGGGGGGCGACGCCAGAGCGCGGCGCACGCCCCCAAAAAGAAACCCCTCCATCGACCGCAGCTGTGCAGCTGCTGTTGCAGCTGCGTGGCTGCCGCAGCTACCTCATGTGCGCCGGGTCAGCCCGCGCGCGGCGTAGCGCCGCGCCACCGTCAAGATGTTGGCCATGCCCCCAGGGGCCGTAGGCGCGATGTCGCTGCGTTTCCGCCGCTGCCGCCGCTGCCGGAAAGAAAAAAAGAATCACGCCTTTGTTTCCCGCCCGCCGCCCCTAGCCCTGGTGCCCCAGGCCTGGCAAGCGAGGGGCCGCCCCTCCCCCTGCCACTTTGGACGACGGGCGGCGTTCCTGAAAACCACCCGTTTTGGCGTAAACAGGAGAAGAGCCGGTGCCGTGCGGGCGCCGCCGCAAAAAAACCGGCCGCCATCCGCGGGCACTTAAATGGTCGCCGCCGCACCGTCCGACCTCGGATGGACCTCATTTTAAAACGAAACGTTTGCCCCATGTGTGGTTCGAACACACGACCTTTCGCTAGTACGATCAGACGATGGCGGAACGATTTGCAAAGCTCGGAAGAGAGTGGAGGGGGGAGAAGCGCGGCGCCGCTGGCGCCGAAAGTCCCCCCTCGATTCGAACTTAGAACCTTTCACGCCCAATACTGTACGAAGCGAACGCTGCTGCCACTGAGCTAATGAGGCGATTCCAGACCAATTCGGGACCATTACAGGCCATACTAGAGGTCCAGAGGCTCGATTTTGTCAAGTGACGAAATTTTTTTGATTATATATTGTTTGCTCCCAAGCCCCCATCGCGCCCGAATTTTTTACGCACGCACCCAATCCGGCCCGTTCTGTCGATAAACGCGTGCAGTGCCATGCGCGCGCTATTTATCTGTACCGCTATTTGGCAACAATACCGAGCGCGCGTGAGAAAGAGGGGCGCCGCCGCCGACGGGGCCGGTTTTTAATCTTTTTTTACATTCCAGGTTGGCCATTTTCTTTTTCAGCGTTCTTTCTCTCTCGCTTCCAGCGGCGAGACATGCGCGTGTGTGCTTACATTGATGACATGTGCGGCGTAGCTAGCCGTGGTCCATTTTCAAAATAAAAGGCGGGGCGCGCGCATCGAGACTCTCGAAAAAAAAGCCGTCGCTCATTTGTCGGAAACTGCCACCCAAACACCCACCCCCGCCTCAACGCCCCTCCTTCACCCTCGGAAACCCGCCGCAGACGCGGTCCAGGATGCCCATCGCGATGGCGGCGCGCTTGGCCGCCTCGTCTAAAAAGGTCAGGATGGCGTCCCCGCTCGGGAGGAACGGGTAGTCCTCGGAGTTGAGGAGCTCGACGTGCAGCACCTTGTCGGCGCCACCGAACGCCTCCTTGAGGCCGTGGATCAAGGCGGCATCGCCGCCGGTCATGTCGGGGTCGTGCCCGCGCACGAGGGCCGTCGGGTGCCCCTCGCCCTCGCCCCGCCCTGCGCCCCGCCCAGCGGCGGCGCCGGCGCCAGCGCCAGCGCCGGGCGCCGGCGCGGCGCCGGCGACGACGACGCGCCAACGCGTCCCGTTGATGAGCCGGTTGTCGACCCCGCGCTGCGCGGCGGCCGCGGCGGCCGCGTCGGCAAAGGTGACCGTGGCCGTGTCGTCGTCGACGTCGCCGTCCTCCACAAAGTGGTCCTCTGTGCGCAGGACCTCGAGGAGCCGGCCGTAGGGGCGGAAGACCGCGCGGACCTCGGCCTCGTCGGCCTGCGGCGGCAGGCGGGAGACGACGAGGCGCGTGCCCTCGCCCGTCGGGCCAGGGGGGCGCGCATCGCCGCGCTCGCCCCCGCCCCCGCTCCCGCTCCCGCCCTCGCCCTCGCCGTCGGACGACGACGACGACGCCGTGCCGTCGGGGGAGGACGTGCACGAGTCGTCCAGCACCCACTCGCCCCCCTCCGAGTCCGTGGGGATGGGGGGTGGGCCGTCGTAGTCCTCATCGTCCGGGTCCTCGGCGCCGCTCTTGCTGCCGTCGCCGTCCTCGCCGCTCTCGCCGCCCTCGCTGCTGCTCTCGCTGCCCTCGCTGCTCTCGCCGCTCTCGCTCCCGTCGCTGCTGCTGTCGCCCAAGCGCACGATCTCCGGGGCCGCCGAGCCCGCGACGCGCGCGCCGCCGACGCCTGGACCGCCGCTGCTGCCCGCCGCCGCCGCTGTGTCGGCGAGGGCGGGGTCCGCCTGCTGCTGCTGCTCCGTCGGCAGCTTGGGCGTCGGCGGGCGCGGCCCCGTCACCATGTTGGCGATCGCTTCGATGACGCGGGGGTCCGAGAGGGAGGGCAGCGGCGGCGACCGCGCCCCCTCGTCACGCTCATCGAAGAGCTTGTCGATTTCGTCCATGGTGGCGCGTCCGCGCGAACGAAGAGGGGAAGGAGCCTGTGAGCACTGATCGAAAGCAGAAGTGCGCGCGCGCGCGCCCTTCTCACACGCCTGTTGCTTTTTGCGCAAACGCACGACGGCACGCGAGCGTTGAAGGTGTGGTCTCTCGTAGTTGCGATCGAAGGGGTGGTTTTGAGAGAGGGTTGGAGTGGTGAGCGTCAAGAGAGAGGGCGCGCTGTTTCAAAAAGGGGATTGCTCAAGCGACAGGCAGCCCCCTCCCCCTCTCCTGCCGCCCCGCCTCGCGCGCGCGAAACAACCAAGAGACACCAAAAACGAACGAAAAAAAAACCGCGTGTGTTTACACCACGAGCGACCGGCAGGGGGAGGGGGACGATGACGATGGCGACCGCGGCAGGTGAGAGAGGAAAAAGGCGGGGAGAGAGATGGCGAGCCACAACGCGCCCCCCCGCCCCCTTCTCCCCTCACCCGAGCCGCGCCACCACCGGCCGCCCGCCCGCCACACGCCCGCCGGCTCTCGCCTTTCTAGGGGGGGAGCAGACCGACAAACGAAAGGAAAGTAATTTAGAGCTTGCCCTCCTCGACGAGCGACTCGACGCGCAGGAGCACGAAGCCCAGGGCGAGGCCCTGTTGTTGTTGTTGTTGCGTGAGGTGAGAACAAACGGGGGGAGGTGAGCGAGAGAGGGGCGGAGGAAAAAAACGCGCCGCCGCCGCCGGCGCGATCAACGCCAAAAAAAAAAAACCTCACCAGCAGCGTGATGGCGGTCATGGTCAGGGCGACGCCGCCGATGAAGCCGGCCTCGCCCGCGAGCTGCGCGACCTCGACGGGCGCGACGCGCGTGGCGACCGACGCGCCGCGGGCGGCGGGCTGGGGCGCCTTGGCAGCCGAGCTGTGTTCGTGTTTTTGGTTGGGGGGGTCGAGGGGGGGAGGGCGAAAGCAGTGATCGTTCGTGAGCGGACGTGGCAAGGGCGCGACTGAGCACGCCGCCGACCGCGAAACCAGGCGCCGGCGCCGGTGCGCAAGACGCCCGCGCGCGCCCCGGCAGCAATGCGGCGGTCCGAAAAGGGGCGCGCGCGATCGAAAGAGAGAGAGACTCTCTCTCCCACAACAGCAAGAGAGAGCAACGCCCCCTTTGTCTCTCTTTCAATCGCCGGCGCGCGTCCCAAAGCAGCGCCTATCCAGAGATTGAAGCGACCGGGACATGCGCGCGCACATCCAGGTGCCCAGTACAAGATGCGAGCAGCGGAGAGGCCGCGCGCGACTCACCGCAGGGCGGGGCGCGCGGCCGGGCGAGCGACGGCCTTGGGGGCAGCGCGGGGCGCGGCCACCGCGAACGAAGCCTTGGCGAGGAGGGCCATTGTAGTGTGTTGTTGGTATGTGTGTTTAAAAGGGGAAGGACTGATCGAAAGAGGGATCTGTTGTCGTTTGGCGGAAAGGTGGAGAGGGAAGAGAGCGAGGGCGAGGGGTGTTTCAAGGGACAGGGAGGGAGAGAGAGGGGGGGCACCGCCGCCGCCGCCGGTCGCGCGCGCCACCTCACCATCCCCCTCTCCCCTCCCTGCTCCTATCTACCTAGCGACGCGCTTGGCCCGCCAGTCCAAGAGGTCCTCTTCTTCGTCGTCGTCATCCTCGTCATCACCCCCAGACGACGATAACGACGCCCGCCGCTTCTTCGTCGTCGCCGCTTCCCCCGCCGCCGCCCCCTCGCCCCCGCCCCCTCGCCGCGCCTGCGCCGCCGCCGCCCGCAGCTCGGCCAGGCGCGCCGCCCGCTGGTTAGCCTCGGCGGCCTCGGCGGCCTCGCGCGCGGCGTCCTCGTCCTCCTCGTCGTCTTCCTCCTCTTCGTCGGCGTCTTCTGCGGGTGCTGCTGCTGCTGCTGCTGCTGCTGCTGCTGCCACCGGCGCCGACTCCTCTGCCGCCACCGCCACCGCCGCCGACCCGTCCCCCGCTCCTCCTCCTCCTGCCTTGTCGTCGTCGCCGCCGCCGCCGTCCCCTTCAACCAGCCCGCCCAGCGACGCCTTGAACGCCGCAAACTCGGCGTCCGCGTCGGCCTGCCCGGCCGCGCCGCCGCCGCCGCCGCCGCCGCCGCCGCCGCCATCGAAAAACCCGGAGGGCGGCCCAGGCGCGCCGGTTGCTGCTGCTGGTGCTGGTGCTGGTGCTGGGGCCGCTGCCGCCGCCGGCCTCTTCTCCTCCTCCATGGCATCTTCATTGTCGCTCCCATAAGCGGCGAGGAGCTGCGCCGGGGCGGCGGTGGCGGCTTTGGCGCCAGGAGGAGGAGCGGCGGCGGGAACGGGAGCGGCGGCCGGGGGGGCGCGCGCGGGCTCGCCGCCACCACCCCCGAAAAAGTCCGCCGGCAAGCCCGCCGGCGCCTGCTGCTGCTGCTGCTGCTGCTGCTTGGCCTGCTTGAGCGCGAGGATCTGCTCGCGCGTCTGTGTTTGTGGTGGTTGTGGTTGTTGTTGGTTTTGTTGAGGAGGGTTGGGGCGGGGGGGGCGTCCGTTTTGTCAGCGTTGGGCCGGTGTCGTTGCCGCCGAGCGCGCGCGCTCGCGACGCCGCCATGCCTTGCCCCGAACACCACAGACTCACCAGCTTAGGCGCCACCCCGCGCGCGGCCTGCGCCGCGCGAAACTTGGACTTGTAGTCCATTGTCGGGGAGCGTGGCCTGAGCGCGCGCGCGCGCGCTCGTTGTCGCTCCTCCTGCTCTCCCGAAACGGGTGTGATGTTTCTCTCTCACTCGCGCGCGCGCTGGCCAAGGCAATCGTGGTCGTTTTCGTTCCTTTGGGTGATGATTGGTGTGTGTGCGTTCGTGTCCGTGTTTTGTGAGTCGGCGTGTGCGTGCTGATCGGCCCCTCTTCAAGACGCCGAAACGCCGCCGACGCCGCCCGGCGACCTGCCCGCCCGCCCTCCGCTCCCCTTCCTCGTCCTCCCTCTCTCTCTCGGGCGAACGCGCCACACATCCCCCCTTTTGCAACACTGGTGGACACTGGTGGATACACACACACGCGCTAGGACCTCCTCTCTCTCCCAACACTCGTCTCGATCCCATCCGGGCGCGAGCGAGTCCCTCTCTGTCTCCCTCTCGCCGACACCTCGACCCAATCACACACCCGCCGTCCGCAACCCCCCCCACCAACCCGCACAGAGATGATGATGGCTGCGCCGCCCTCAACATCAACCCCCAACCAAGGAAAATCAGCTGCGCGGCCAGCCCCTGGGCGCCGCTAGAGAGCGAGGAGCACTCGTCGTCGCCGTCGCCGCACCGTCGCCGTCGCGGCGGCACCTCTCCTCTCCCTTGCCCCGAAAAAAAATGGCGTCGCCCAACAACGACCCTGCCCAGCCCTCCGACGCCGACGTCCTGCGCCACCTTCACCTGCACGACCACGCGCCCGAGCGCCTCCCGCCCTTCCCCGGGATCTTCTTCCTGCGCGCGGGCGACTGCCCCGAGGACGACCCGTACCTCCGCCTGCCGGCGCCGGCCTCGGCAGCAGCCGCAGCAGCCGACGCCAACACCACCGCAACAACCGCTGCTGCCCCGACCGCCAGCACCACCAACCCGGCCGCCGCCCACCAGGGCTATCGCTGGCAGGCCTCGGCCGCGCGCGTCGACGGCGCGCACGAGGGCCTTCTGTCGCTCACGTGCCACGGCGCGCGCTACTGGTCGCACTGCGGCGCCGCCGCGCGCGTGCGGGCGTGTGCGCGGGCGCGCCTCTCGGAGCTGAGAGGGCGCCTGGCGGCGCTGGCGGCGGAGGCCGAGGCCGAGGAGGGCGTGGGGGCCGCTGGTGGTGGGGCTGGGGGTGGGGGCGATGCGGCCTCTACCGCTGCCGTCACCAACAGACGGCGCTGGGCCGGGAGCGGGGCGCTCGCTGCAGGCCAGCAGCATCATCCAGCCCCCAATCCCGCCCTCGACGCCACCAACACCACCACCACCACCACCACCAGCGCGCGCGAGGCGTGGCTTGACGCCGCGCGCCTGCCCGTGCCGATCGACCGCGGCGGCCGCGGCGACGACGGCGCCGCGGTGGGCGGGCAGGCGCTGCCGCTGCCGTCGTCGGCGTCGGCGAAGGCGCCGCAGCTGCGGGGCGCGCTGGCGCGGGCGGCGGCAGCGGTGGCAGCGGCGGCGGCAGCCGGAGGAGCAGGAGGCAACAACAACAACAACCCCAGCAACACCGCCAAGCGCCCCTCCCGCGCGCCCAGCCACCACAACCACCAAGGCCGCAGCGGCACCGCCGCCGCCGCCGCCGCCGCCGCCTCCTCTTCGTCCGCCCCCCACGTGCGCCACTTTCTCCGCGACCTGTCCGACCCGGCCGTCCCCCTCGCGCAGCTGGCCGAGCGCGGCCTGCCCGAGCCCCTGGTGCGGTGGGAGTCGGCCCGCTGGCGGCGGCGGTGGCGGCGGTGGCGGCGGCGCGAGGCGGCGGGGGCGCCTGTGCTGCCCGTGGCGGCGGCGCCCGCAACCGCCGCCGCCGCCGCCTCGGCTGCCGCCGCGACGGGGGCCAACCCCTTTGCGGCGTCGGCGCCGAGCCCGCCACCCGCGCCCCCGCCCCCTCCCCCTCTCCTGACCGCGCTGCTCACGTACCGCGTGCCCCTTCCGCGGGCCGTCTGGGCGCTGCGCGTCGCGTACGGCCAGCAGCCGCAGGTACTGGCCGCGCGGCGCAGGCAGCGGCGCAGGGAGGCGGAGGCGGAGCAAGAGGGCGGCGGCATCGGCGGCCCCGTCCCCCCCGCCCTCAAAACAAAGAAAAAAACCAGAGCGCCCAAGCGCCCGCGCCTCGAGTCGCTGCCGATGCCGACCCCGGGCTACTACAAGACCCTGGGAATGCACTACGAGGGCGGCTACAACATGGAGCGGCGCGGCATGGTGGTCGGGTCGGGCTTGCTGCTCGGCGGCCTCGGCGGCGGCCTCGGCGGCAGCGGCCGCCGCCGGCACGGCCACGGCGGCGCCGATTGCAGCAGCAGCAGCAGCAGCGAGGCCGAGGACGAGGACGACCTCGAGGCCGCGTGCATGCGCGAGGACGCGCGCGACGCCGAGGAGGGCGCGGGCCTGGGCCTGTACGCGTCGAGGGGGTGGGACGGGCGGGAGCGCGATCCGGGGGACGACAGCGGCAGCGACAGCGACGGCGGCGGCAACGGCAACGGCAACGGCGGCAACGGCAACAACAAGCGCCCGCGCAGCAGCAGCAACAACCCCTACCCCCCGCCGCGCCCCATCTCCTCCTTCACGGCCTGCAGCGCCGCGGCATGGACCAGCCACGTCCTCGCGGCCATCGACGCGCGCTGCTCGGCCGCCAGCGCCGCAGAGGCGGGGGCCGCCGCCGCGCTGCTCGCGCTCGAGGCGGCCGAGCAGGCGGCGGCGACGGCGACGCGCGCCGCGGGCGGCGGCGGCGGCGGCGGCGGCGGCGGCGGTAATGGGGCCGCCGTCGGCAGCGTCGGCCCCATGCCGGGCGGCGCGGCCACAGCGCGCACGCACCCCTCGCCGATGATGATGATGATGGCCGGGAGCGGCCTCCTCTTCCACACACCCGGCGCGGGCGCGGGCACGGGGGCCGCCGCTGCCGGCGGCGCCGGCGCCGGCACCACCGCCACAGGCGGTGCTGGTCCCCCCTTCCACCACCAGCACCACCACAGCTTCTCCCCGGCGACGGCCATGGCTGCGATGGGCATGGAGACGGTGCGGCCGGGGATGCCCCCTCATCCCGGGGCCGCGTGGGGGCCGGCGGCGTCGGGCGGCGTCGGCGGCGGCTGCGC
Source organism: Mychonastes homosphaera (assembly GCA_009193075.1). Classification (NCBI taxonomy): domain Eukaryota; kingdom Viridiplantae; phylum Chlorophyta; class Chlorophyceae; order Sphaeropleales; family Mychonastaceae; genus Mychonastes; species Mychonastes homosphaera. The sequence continues at coordinate 90,473 of VXJC01000002.1, read as the reverse complement.
ACCGACGCCCTCGTCGGCCCTCGCCGCTGCCGCCGGCGCTGGCGCTGCCGCTGCCGCTGGCGGCGGGCCAAACTACCACCCCCACCACCCGCCTCCGCACGCCTCCTCCTCCTTCCGCAGGGACGGCTCCGCCGCCGCGCCCGGGCCCTCGTACGTGCCCGCAGGCGCAGCCGCTGCCGCTGCCGCAGCCGCCGCAGCCGCGGCCTCAGCCGCCGGAGGAGGAGGAGCGCGGCGACCGTCCTTCTCGCCGCCGCCGCCCGTGCCGCCCGCGCCGCTGCCGCCGCCCATCCCGCCCGCGGTGGCCGCGGCGCGGGGCAGCACCACGGCCGCCACCGCCGCCGCCGCGGCCGCCGCTTTCCTGGGCGCGGGGGTCGGCCGCACCGCCACGCCTGGCCTGCCTCCTTTCGAGGAGCAGCGCGGCGACAGCGACATGGCCGCCGCTGCCGCCGCCGCCGTGGCGGCCGCCCAACAGCAGCAGCAGCAGCAGCAGCAGCAGCAGCAGCAGCAGCAGCAGCAGCAGCAGCAGCAGCAGCAGCCCACCCCGACGACGGCCAACGCCGGAGGAGTAGGCGGCGGCGGCGGCGACACGGCCGCGGTCGCCGCCGCCGCCGCCGCCGACGCCGCCACCGCCGCCGCCGCCGCGGCCGCGTCCCTCACGCTCCCGCCCGGCCGCGCGCTGGCCGTCGCCTCTGGCCGCCGCGCGTCGGCGCTGCTGGCCGCGCGCGCGCTGACGGCCTCGCGCGCCGCGCTCGACGGCGCGCTGCGGCTCGGCGCGCACGCCTTTGCCGAGGGCCTGGGCGACGGGGCCGTGCTGCTGGCGTGGGCGGGGCCGGCGCTGGCCGAGGTGGCGGCGGCGGTCGAGGCGGCTGCGGACGAGGAGCAGGAGCAGATGCAGCAGCAGGAGCAGGCGGGAGGGGTAGCGGGGGCCGGGGCAGACGGCACAGCCAACGCCAACGGCAACGCCAGCAACAACGCCGACACCACCACGGACGACCTGGCCGCGGCCGCGGCTGCCCGCCGCGCCGAGAGCGCGCTCGAGCTGCTGGCGTCGTGGTGGCAGGCGTCGTCGCCCACGGCCGCCCCGGCGCTGGCGGTCGGGCTCGTGGCGCCGCTGCTGGCGGTGCTCGAGGCCCCCTGGCCGCCGCCCTCGGCCGCCGCCGCCGCCGCCGCCGCCGCCCCTTCTTCTCATCTCTCTTCCTCCTCCTCCTACTCCCCCTTTGCGCCTTTTGGCGCGTGCCGCGCGGCGGCCGCGGCGCTTCTGGCGCGCGTGGCCGCGGCGGCGCCGTGGGCGCTCCTGGCGATGGACGAGCGGCGCACGGCGCAGCGCGCGGCGGCCGCGCTCGAGGCGGCGGCGGCGGCGGCGGCCCTCGCCTTTTCCTCCTCCTCCTCCTCCTCCGCTGCCCCCTCGACCGCCCACCTGGCGCCCATCGCGCCGCTCCTTCGCGCCGGCGCGCGTTCCGCGCGCGCCACCGTCCGCGCGTGCGACGCGCTCGCCGCGGCCGTCACGCCCGCGGCGCTGCTGCCGCACGGGCCCGCCGACGCCTGGCGCGCCCTGAGCGCGGGCGCGGCCGCCGCGACGGGCGGCGGCGGCGCGGCCGCGTGCGCGGCGGCGCTCACGCTCGCGGCGCGCTCGGGCCTGCCCGCCGCGGCGCTCGTGGCGCTGGCGTGCAACTGGGCGTGCCACGCGCAGGACTGCCCGCCTGAGCGCGACTGCGCGGACGTGCTGTCGGCGCTGGGGTCGGATGAGGAGGGCGTGGGTGGGGGTGCGGCGGCGTCGGGTGGGGGCGGGGGGGGGATTGGCAGCGGCGGGGCAACCCCCGCAACCGCCCCCCCTCACGAGACCTGCGACTCTGACGACGACGACGATCAAGACGACGTCGAGGGCGTCGGCATCCGCGCTGAGTTCGCCGCCCGCACGCTCCGCCACTTTGCGGACGCGCTGCTGCAGGCCGAGCCCGAGCGCGCGGCGTCGCCCGGCCCGGGCGCCGGCCCCTCGTCCTCCTCCTCCTCCGCCCCGCTCCCCTCGCCCGCCGCCGCGCGCCGCGCCTTTGTTCAGCCGCTGCTCGTCGCTTGGATCGGCTGCCCGAGCGGGTCCTCGGGAGGTCCCGCCGTCGCGGCGCTCGAGGCCGCGCGCGCGGGGCTCGGGCACCACGCCTCGCCCCTGCTCGACTCTGGCGCGGCGAGAGAGCCGCTGCCGCTGGCGGCGGCGGCCGGACGCGGCAGCGACAAACAACAGACCATCACCGATGCCCCCGCCACGTCCGACCGCATGGCCCTCGACGACGCGGCGGCCGCCCGCCGCGCCGCGCAGCTTCTCCTGCGCCTATCGTCGGAGGGCCTCTTTTGTCCGCGCAGCTACTGCTGCCAGCTCGCGGCGGATGGGCTGCTGGCGGCCGGAGGAGGAGGAGGAGGGGCGGAGGAGGGGGGCGGCAACGGGGCGGGGCAAGAGGCGGCCCCCCAAACCCCCCCCTCCTCCTCCTCCCCACCCCCAGTCTCCGCCCGCGCCGTCGCCGCCGCGCGCCACCGCCGCATGCTGCGCCACCTCCACCCGGACGGCTTCTGGGGCGGCCCCGCGGGCGGCGGCGGCTCGGCCTCCTCCTCCGCGGGGCCCGACGCCGCGGCCGCCGCCGAGCCGGCGTTTGCGTCGGCCGCCGAGCGCGATGCCTACGCCTCGACGCGCCGCGCGCTGCTCCGGGCGCACGGCGGCGGGGCGGGAGGCGACGGAGGCCAGGCGGCAGTTCCCTCCGCAACCACCCCCAACCACAACAACCCCCCCGCGCCCCCGCGCCTGCGCCTGCGCGACGTGGCGCCCGCGGCGCTCGAGGCCCTCGGCGTCTCGCTCTCGGGCAGCGCGGCCAGCGCGGCGCGGGGCGGGCACGGGGCCGTGTCGGCCCCGCCGCCCGCGGACGCGCCGCCTCCCACGTCGGCGGCGCCGACGCCCGTGGCGGATGGCGCGCCGCTGCAGCCGCCGCAGCAGCAGCAACTGGAGGGGGAAGCAGCGGCAGCAGCGGCACCACCAACAGCAACAACAACCCTGCAGCTCGGCTCGTTTGGCGCGACGCTGCGCGCGGCGGCGCGGCTGCGGCCCTGGGAGCGGCAGCGCCTGGCGTCGCTGGTCAGCACGGCGCTCGAGCACGCGCTCCTGCGCCGCAGGGCCCCTCAGGGCGAGTACGCGCCGCCGCCCCTGCTGTTTTTGCTCCAGCAGCAGCAGCAGGGGCAGCAGCAGCCGTCGGCCGCGGGCGCGGCCGCCGCGGCGGCGGCCGCCGAGGCCGAGGCGGCGGGGACCACCCTCGCGCGCGGCATCGCGCTGCTCTCGTCCGCCCTCGGCTTTCCCTGCGAGTCGGCGCGCTTCCTGCGTCGTCTGCTGAGGGCTCACGTCGCCGCGCGCACGGCCGCGGGCGTCCGGCGCGCGACGACGGTGGCAGAGTGGGCGCTGGCGGGCACGCCTGCTGCTGCTGCTGCTGCGGCGGCGGCGGCGGCTGCTGCGGCGGCAGCGGCAGCGGCAGCGGCGAGGCAAGAACACCACCAGCAGGCGCGCGGCGGCGGCAACGGCGTTGGCTCCTTTTCTTCCGCTCCGGACACGCCCCAGCACCCCCCTTCCGGATCCTTGGACCCCAACCTCGCGGCCACCCCTGGAGGGCCCGTCGGCAGCGGCGGGGCGGCGGCGGCGGCAGGAGGCGGCATCGGCAGCGCGGGCGTCGGCGGCGGCGGCGGCACGGCGGCCTCGTCGTCGCTCGCGCTGCGCGCCCCGGCCGCCCCGCTCGCGTGCGTACTGGCCTGCCTCGCGTCGCACCAGCACGCCGCCGCGGCGGCGGGCCTCCTGACGCGGGTGCTGGACGCGTGCGTGCTCGAGTGGGGCCCCTTTCCGCCGGCGGCCGCGGTGCTGGCGGCGCAGCAGCAGCAGCGGCAGCAGCAGGCGCGAGGCGGCGGCGGCGGCGGCAACAACAGCGACAACCCCAACCCCCCCGCCGCCGCCGCCGCCGCCCCCTCCTTCAACGCCCTCACCATGACCCCGCAGCTCATGACCATGGCCGCCGACCCCGTCTCCGCGCGGCAGGTCCTCGGCCCCGTCATCCGATTCGCCGGCGCGCTGCTCGCGTCGCGCGCGGGGACGGGCGTTCCCCCCGGCGGCGGCTCGGCATCGGCTCCTGCCGCCGCGCAAGCGGGGGGCGGCGGGGGCCCTCTCGGCCTGCAGTCGTCCGCGCCCGTGCGCCAGTGGTGGGCGCGCCTGCAGCGCGAGGCGTCCGCGTCGCTCGCGCGCGCGGCGGCGCTGGCGGCCGACGACGACGACGACGACGGCGACGTGGGGCTGCTCCCCACGGGGCGGCACTGGCTGGTGGTCGAGCTCGAGGAGGCGGCGCGCGCCGCGCACCTGTCGGCGTCGGCGTCGGCGTCGGCCGGGGCATTGGTTGTGGCTGTTGGAGGTGCTGGTGGCGCCGCGGGTTCTTTGCCCGCGGCCGCCTCTGCCGCAGGCTCGGCCGGCGCGGCGGCGTCGGCGGCGCTCAACGCGGCGGCCGGGGGCGCGCCCGTGTTGCTGCCGGCGGTGTGGCCCGCGGCGCCTGCGGCCCTGCTGCGGCAGCTGCTGCACTCGATGGCGGCTATTGCGGCTGCTTCAGCACCTACAACCACTGCGGACGACGAGGCGGACGCCGCGGCCGTGGTGGCCTCGCTGACGGCGCGGGCCGAGGCGGCGGCGTCGGGAGTGCCGGCAACAACAGCAACAGCAACACCGGCCGCCGCTCTCCCCCCGCGCGAGCTCGGGCGGCAGCTGGTCGTGCGGCGCGTGCGCCCGGCCCTCCTCGCCGCGCCACTGTCGCTGCAGATGTCCGTCGGCGCGGGCGGGATCGGATCCCCCACAGCAGGGCAGACGGGCGCCGCCGATGGTGGGCATCTCCAGCCGCCGCCCCCGCTCCCGGCCCCGCCCGCAGCCGCCCTGCTCGCCCTCGCGCGCCTCGTGATGTCGCAGGGCGCCGCCGTCGTGGCCGCGCACCTGCGCGCGTCCTCCCCGCTCGCCGCCTGCGCCGCCGCCTCGGCCGCCGCCTCGGTCCTCGCGGGCGCGGCAGAGGCGCTCTCCGTCCCTTCACCGCACGGGGCGGGCTGGCCGACCAGCAGCGGCGACGGCGCAGTGGCGGCGGCCGTGGCGGCGGCGGCGGCCGGCCTCGCGGCGGCGGCTTGTTCTTCTGCTGGTGGTGGCGGTGGTGCTGGTGCTGGCGTGTCTGGATCCTCAGCCGTCGCCGAAGACGACGCAGGCGCCATGATGCGGTGGGGCCTGCTGCGCTGCGTGGCCGCGGCCGTGGCGCAGGGCGTGGTGGCGGCGGCGGACGTTGCGTCGGCGGTGGCGGCGGCGGCGGCGACGGCGATGGCCGCCCCCTCGGCGCAGCAGCAACAGCAGCAGCAGCAGCTGCGCGTCTTCTCGCTGCGCCTGCTGGGCCCGCTGAGCTCGGGGGGACCCCTTCCTGCTGCTGCTGTGCATGCTGACGACGACAACGGCGACGGCGACGCGATGCAGACCGACCTGGGCGGCGTCGCATCGCCAGCAGCAGCACGAGGCGGCGCCGCCGGACAGCGGCAACGGCAGCGGCGGCAGCAGCAGCACCACGACGAGGCCGCGGCCCTCTTCTTGCAGGCGCAGCGCTCGCTGCCGCCCGCCATGGTCGCTTGCGCGCTGCTGGCCGCGCCCCCGGGCCCGGCTGGGCACCGCGCGCTGGTCGCGGCGCTCAGGCACGCGCCCACGCGCGCGTGCGTGATGCGCGACCCGCGGGTGCTCAGGCGCGCGCTGGGGACCGGGCAAGGGGCGGGGGCGGGGGCGTCGTCGGCGGCGTCGGCTGCCTTATCCGCTCAAGCCGCCGCCGCCGCCGCCTCTTCCTACTACATCCCGGCCAGCACTGTGGCGCTCAACGCGATGCAGGCGCTCCTGGCCGCGCGGCTGCCGAAGAGGCCGGCATCGGCAGCAGCAGCAGCATCAGCAGCAGCCGACGAGCGGCCAGCCTCGTCCTCCTCGCCCTCCTCCTCCACCACCACCCGCGCCCCCTTCCTCACGTCGGCGTGCGGCCTGCTGCTCGGCCTCGGCCCGCGAACCTATTGCCTGCGCCTGGCCCTGCTGTCGGTGCTGGTCGAGGAGGCCGTCGAGTGCGACGCACTGGCCGGGGGAGCGGCGGCGGCGGCGGCGGCTGCCGCGGCCGAGGCGGCAGCAGCGGCCGCAGCGGCCGCAGCGGCCGCGGCCACCGCCGCCGCCGCCGCGCACGTCCTGCTCACGCGCCGCCAGCACGAGCTCGCCGACGTGGCCCTGGCCGTCACGCTGCAGCTCCCCTGGGCGTCGCGCTACGTCGGCGCGGCCGCGATCGACCTGGGCGCGGGGCCCGCGCTGCTGTCGCGCGCCAACCGGGGCTGCCTGCTGCTATCGTCGTCGTCGGCGGCGGCGTCGCCGTCGGTCCTCCATCCTCAGCGGCCCCAGCATCATCAGCAGCAGCCTTTCGCCAACGACGACGATCCTGTAGTGGCCGCGCGCGACGCCTCCCTGCTGGCGGAGCTGGCCGCGGGCAGGGGCGCGCGCGAGGCCGGGCTCGCGAGCCTGTCCCCAGCCGCGCTGCGCGCGGCCGCGGCCGCGCTCGCGCGCGCGGGCGTCCTCGTCGTCGTCCTCCCGCCGTCGGCGGCGGCGGCGCCGCCCTCCTCCCCCCCGCCCTCCTCGCCCAACCACCCCCGCGCCCCCCCGTTCGCCGTCGAGTCCGGCGTCTCCGCCCTCATCCTGGGCCTGCTCAGCCGCGGGTCGGTCGCCGCGCAGCGCGCGTTCGCGGCGGACGCCGTGGCGCAGCTCTCGTCGGTGGCGCGGGCGCTGGGGCGGCGCGCGCGGGGCAGCGGCAGTGGGGGCCAGGGGCGGGGGCATCAGCAGCACGAGCACGAGCAGCCGCCGCGGCAGGGGGCGCCTGCGGCCACGGCAATTGTGGCGGACGAGGCGCAGGACCCCTCTTCGTCACCAGCGGCAGCAGCGGCGCGCCACAGCCGCTTTGGGCGCGGCACGTCGACGAGCGCGGGCGGGGGGGGCGCCTCTGCCGGCGGCGGCGGCGCAGCAGCAGCAGCAGCAGGGGCGGCGGCGGCCTCGGCCACCACCCATCCCCCTCCTTCAAACGCGCCCCTTCCGACCGCCGCCTCCACCGACCTCAGAGCCGCCAAGAACCCCCCCGCTTACCTCCCGGGCGACCTGCTCGCCGACGCCGCGCGCCCGGACGGCGGCTCGGCGCGCCTTCAGGCGCAGCTGTGGCTCCGGCTCGCGACGCTGACGCCGCTGCTGCCAACGGTGCGGGCGGACCGCGGGGGGGCCGGCGGCGGCGGCGGCGGCGCGGCCAACGCCGCCAACGCCTCCTTCTCCTCCTCCTCCTCGGCCACCTCGCTGCGTCGCGAGCTGGCCGCGGCCATCCCGGCGCTGCTGGCGTCTCCCTTGGTGGCGGTCGAGCCTCTGGGGATGGTGGACGAGGATGACGAGGAGGAGGTGGAGGAACACAACGGGCGCCACCAACAACCACCCCCGGCCGACGCCGCCGCGTGCGCCGCGGCCGCGGCCGCCGCCGACGCCGAGCACCAGGCCCTCCCCGAGCGCCTGCTCTCCGTGCTCCAGGCCCTCCACCAGGGTCCCTGGGCCGCGTGGCTGCGCGGCCGCCTCCCCGGAAGCGCCGCCCTGCGCCTGCGCGGGCTCGCCACGCTCCCGCGCGCCGCCGCCGAGGCCGCGGCCGACGAGGTCGCGCGCTCCGAGGCCCGCGGCGCGCTGCCCCTGGGCGACTCATGCCGGGCCCGCGCGGCGCTCGGGCAGGTCTGGGGCCTCGGCAGGAGGCGGCGGCGGGGGGGTGTTGGGGAGGGCGGCGCCTTTGTCGGGGAGGAGGCGGCGGCGACGGGCGCCGACTCGCCCCACCCGCCGGCACTCTGGCTGCTGCCTGGGGTCGTCGTTGTGGTCGACGGGGCGTCGACGGCGGGGGTCGGGGGCGGCGGCGGCGGCGGGGGGGCGGCGGCCTCAATGGTGGCGCCCGCTGCTGCCGCCGCCACAGCTGCCACCGCCGCCGCCTCCCGCCCCGTCGACGCCTGGCTCCCGCTCGACGCCGCCGCGGGCTTCTCCCGCGCCGGCGCCGCGGGCGCCGCGGGCGTCCCCCTGCGCCTGGGCAGGCGCCGCGCCAACGTGCGCGCCTTTGTCGGGGCTGCAGAGGCGCTCGACGCCGCCTCGCTGGCGCGGCTCCCCCCGCCCTTGTACGCGGCGCTCGTTTGAGTTCCATGGGGGTGACTGGGTCTGGGACTGCCGGCTGCCGGCGGCGGCTCCTCCTCCTCCTCCTCCTCGTTCCCCCCGCTGCAGCCGTCGGCGGGGCGCTGTGAGCGGTCGGCCGGTCGATCGATTTGAGAACAGAAAACCAGAGTTGCGCCGTGCGTGTGGTTGTGTAAAAAAAAGCTTTCTTGGTCTAGTATGTATGTGCGCGCGCGTGTGTGTGTGTGCGGCGGTGCTGTTGGTTTACGGTCGATTCAACTCGTGGTGCGCGTAGTCATCAACTTGGAGGGAGGGCCGCCGACGCTCGTCGCGCGGCAGCCCTCATCCGCCCCCGTCTCGTCGTCGTCGCCGTCGTATCGAAAAAAAGAAAAAAGCGGCACTCGATCAATCAATCAATCAATCCACAAACGTCCTCATCAGGCCTGAGCCGCTCCTACGACCTCCTCCTTCTCCTCCGCGCCCTCGGCCTCGCCGCGCTCCTTCTCCTCGCGGCGCACGCCCGCGGGGCCCCCCGCCTCCTTCAGCACCTCCTCGCCCTGCGCCGCCTCCTCGCCGGCGGCCTTCACCTCGGCGCCCGTGGGCTCAAACGTCGGGTCCTTCTTCTCCGTGTCCTTGGACGTCTCGTCGGCCTCCTGGCGCACGCCCACGTCGCCGTATCCCTCGTCCTTCTCCTGGTAGTAGGCGTCCGGGTTGAGCGCGCCCGGCTTGAGCGCCGGCTTGCCGGCGTCGCGGGCGCGCGTGGTCACCGTGGGCCCGCCCTCCTCGACCGGCGGGGAGACGTAGGCCTCCTCCTCGGCGGTGGTGGTGGGCTTCTGGGAAGACATGGTGGTGGTGGGGGTGGGGGTCGTGGGGGGAGTCGGTGGCGGAAGGAGGAGGAGACGTGCGCGACGGGTCGACGGCGGCGGTGATGCGATTTGTGGCGCGCGTGCGCGCTTTTTTTTTCTCTCCGCGGTCGCTTGCGTTGGATGAGCGACTGCCTTGGGGGAGGGATGTGGGGCGTCGAGTGGGGGAGCTGGTGTTGTTTGCGGTTGAGGGGGCAGGTTTGTGTGTGGTGTGTGCGAGAGAGGCGGGCGCGAGAGAGAGGAGGAAGAAGGGGAGGGAGAGCGCGCGCGGCGGCGGCGCGGCGCGCGCGCGAGGCGACTTTCGCGCGCGCGCGACGAACGATACAACTGACTCGTCGCGACCACGCCATGATCGGCCACTTGATTGCATCATCAACCTCGCTGATTGAACGCATACAAACTCACGCGCGCGCGCCAGCCCTCTGCCGATCGAGACGACGACCACACACACCAACACGAACACACCGCTCTCCACCTTTTCCCCCGCGCGCGCGAGCAGAAACAACCCCGCGGGAGAAATCGCACCACCAATCGCAATGATGACGACGCGCACGCCAGCGCTCTCGGTGGCAGTACGCCGGAGAGCGGCGCTCCCACCCGCGCGATCCAGGCCGAGGCGAGACGGCACCGCAGCGAGCGCCGTTGCGAGCGCCGTCGCAAGCGCCGCCGCCGCAAACGCCGCCGCCGTCGTCGCCCTCCTCCCCGCAGCAGCAGCAGCAGCAACAACACCACTGACAACTCCGCTCTCCCAAGCCGCGGCCTCCGCGGCCGCGGACGCCGCCGCGCTCTTGGCGCAGGAGCGCGGGCAGCTGCGCGAGCTCGCGGAGCAGACCGGTCGAGCGCTGGCCGACGGATCCATCGTGGCGGCCGCGTCAAACGCGGCAACGAGCGCCGCCGCCCCGTTTGCCGTGTTTGGCGGGCAGGCTGTGGCCCTCAACGTGCTGTTCTGCGGTTCCGTGGCGCTGATCGCGTACGCCCTGCTGTTCAAGGCGCCGAAGCAGTGAGATGATGAAAAATGGGTGGGGGGAGGGGCACGTGCGTGTGGCGTTGACGTTTCTGCGCGCGCGCGCGTTAAACGGCGGCCACCGCACGCGCGCAACCTGTGCCGCCTCTAGCGCTCGTGTCCGCGGGACCTGTAAGCACAACCAGCCCGGTGGTGCCCTCGCGCCCGCGCGCCATGAAAGCAGCCGCGGCGCAGCCTCAACGCGCGACGTTCGCGCGCTCGCGCAAAACGCGCGCGCGCGCGTGCAAAAGCCGCCGCCGTTCCAAGCGCCTTGAGCCTCGCGCGCTGTCGGCTCGATGCCCCCCGCCAACACGTTCACGGGCCGTCAAGTCTCGGAACCTCAACCCCCAACAAGAACACGCGCCGAGAGATCGCTCGCGCGCGCGGACGGGCGCGAGGCGTTTTGCCGCCGCCGCCGCCCGCTGCCAACGGCCCCGGTACCGGCGCGCGCGCCTCTTCGCGAAGAAAAAAAAACGCGACAGACGCCAACTCGTACTATCTCCGCATCGCATAATTGAGCCCGGCCGCCCCCCAAATTCCCGCCGAATGCGTGTGTAAGGCCCCAGCGCATCTTTCTGTCCGGCGCGCCCCGTCCGATCGGCGCGTTTGCGCGGCGCGCGCGGGTCCGGATCACACGATAGAGAGATGAGAGAGGGCGCTCCCTCCCTCTCTCCCCCTCCTCTCTCCTTCAAAAGCGGTCACACTTCCGACACGCGGCCGCCCCCCCCACCGCTCGCCACGGGCCCCGGAAACCATCGATCACGAAAGAGGGGCGCGCTATCTCCCTCGCGAGACGCCGAGCCGATTGCTACGGCGCCGCTTTTACCGGGGGGCGCGATCCAACAACAACAAAAAGAAGAAGCCACCAGTTGCTCCGCCCCTCTCCCCAACAAAAACCCCTCGCCTCCCTTCGCGCCTCCTTCATTCTTCTAGTCTCTCGCTCCCTCCCCCTCCCCCCCATTCGACCGCCCCCTTAGCATGTTACGACAGGACCGCGCAGCTACCCCTTAGGTCACGTTAGGTTCCTTTGCGCCGCGCTTAGAGAGAGAAAGAAAGAGAAAGAGAGCCGCCGAGTTGAGCAGAGCTTGAGAGCAGAGCAGGGATGGAGGCGGAGGACCTCTGCCGGTGCTTCGTGGTGTGCGGCAAGGCCGTCGAGGTGAGTTCGCGCGCGCGCCTCGGCCTCCCCCGCGCCCGCCGAGGCGCCCCGGATCCCCGCTCACCCCCCGCCGCATCCCCTGATCGCGTCCCCGCCCGCAGGAGCCCGTCCTGATGGCTGCCTTTGGCGCCTTTGGCGACATTGTCTCGCTCAAGGTGGTGCGCGACAAGGGCGGTGAGTCTTTTTGCTTTGCTCTGCTCTTGCTCCCTCAACCCTCCCCCTTTCAACGCCCGGCCGCGCCGCGCCGCGGGCCCCAGGACGCCGTCCGACCGCCCCAGGGCGGGCGGCCGAGATCTCTCTGTGCGCCGATGGCGCGCGCGGGGGTCGCCCGCGGGCGACTTTGGACGGGAGGGCGGGCGGCCTGGGGGGAGGAAGAGGGAGAGGGGAGAGCACACCTCACCTCCCCCCCCCTTCTTTTTCCTTCAACCACCCCGCTTTGGCGCGCCCGTGCGCCGCCCCGCCGGCCCCCGGCTGCGGTCTGGGCGGCTGACGAGGGGCTCGCGTGCGTGCCGCACCCGTCCCCGGTCGCCGACGGGCGCTGGCCCGCCCGCCGCCGCCGCCGCCGGCTCGAGAATGGGGCGAGGTGGAGCTCTTGGGTTTGGCTGCTCTCGCCCCTCTCCTTCCCCCCCTCTCTCCTCCTCCGCCGCCCTCCCCCCGTCCCCCCTTTCCCTCCCGGCCCGGGCGCGCCGCGATCGCGGCGCTTCGGGGCCCGGTCGGGCCCGGCCCCGCGCGCGCGCGCGCGGCCCGGCGGGCCCCGGCCGCCCCACCCAGCGGCGGAACCCAACGCCTTTTCCCCAGTGAGAGAGGGGGAGTGGGGGTGGTGGTGGCGGCGGCGCGGGCGCCCGCGCGGCGCGCGCGCGACAGGTCGGCGCGCGGCGGCCTGTCGGCCGTCAAGGGAGGCCTCCCCCCCCGGCGCCTTCGTTTTTTTTCTTTGCATCCTCGATCTCAAACCCCCTCGTCATCGTCCCCCCAACCCCAAACCAAAACAACGCCAACAGTCGCGTACGTGCGCTACAGCAAGGCGTCGTCGGCCGCCCTCGCGCAGGAGAACCTCAACGGGGCCGTGCTCAACGACGGCCGCGGGCCCAAGCTCAAGGTGCTGCCGGCCGAGCCGCCGACGCAGCGCGGCGGCGGGGCCGCGGGCGCGGCGCAGGGCGGCCCCGGCGGCTCGGCGGCGTCGTCCGGCGGCGGCGGCGGCGGCGGCGGCAGCGGCAACGGCCACGGCGGCTATGGAGCCGCGCCGCTGCACGTGCCGTCCTCCTCCTCGATGCTGCCCCCGCGCGCCCCGCACTCGCTGCGGGCGGGCCCGTCGTCTTCGGACGTCGGGCCGCCGCCACCGCTGGGCGGGATGCTTTCGTGCTCGTCGGCGTCGGCTTCGGCCGCGTCGGCTGCCGCAGCCGCAGCCGCCGCCGCAGCCGACCCGGACAACGTGCCGCCGCGCTCGCGCCTCTTCCTCGTCGTGCCCAAGACGGCCGACGCCTCCGTGCTGCAGGACGAGATGGCGCGCTTTCCCGACCTCGAGTACGTCAAGACCGACCTCGTCGCGTCCAAGGGAGTCGCGTACGCCAAGTACCGGCGCGCGTCGTCGGCGCTGCTGGCCGTCGAGGCCGTCTCGGCGCGCGGCATGGTGAGTCGGTTTTTTTTGTTTCGGCGGCGTTTTGTTCTGTCGTTGGTTTTTGCTTTCTTCCGCCCTCAAAAAACTGATGCGCACACATGAAGCACCCCCCCCACAACACAGCAACTCGGCCCATACAAGGTGAAGGTGATGCTCGCCGAGCCAAAGACCAAGCGCGGCGGCGCGTCGAGCGGCGGCGGCGGCGCGTCCAGCAGCGGCGGCGGCGGCGGCGGCGTCGTCTCTTCTATGCGCCCACAGCAGCAGCAGCAGCAGGACGGAGGCGGCGGCAGCGGGAGCGGCGGCGGCGGCGGCTTCGGCTACCCCCAGCAGCACGGCCACCCCCACCACCCCCACCACCTGGGCGGCCCGTCGCAGCCGCCGCCCGACGCCGTGGCGGCGGCGGCCGCCGCAGCGGCGGCCGCCGCGGCCGTGCACCAGCAGCAGCACCAGCAGCACCAGCAGCACCAGCAGCAGCAGCAGCTCCACCACGACCCTCAGTACCATCAGCAGCAGCAGCAGCAATCCCAGCAGTACCACCACCACCAGCACCTTCACCACCACCAACAACAGCAGCAGCAAAACCAGCAGCAGCAGCAGCAGCAGGCCGCGGCGGCGGCAGCCGCCGGCTCGATGGCCGCGGCCGCCGTCGCGGCGGCGGCGGCCGGCCTGCCGCCGGGGAGCGGCGGCGGCGCCAACGGCAGCGGCAGCTTCTTCGGCCCGCAGTCGGCATCGTCGCGCCACCAGTTGTCGTCGTCTCCGTCGCGCGCGCCCGGAGCATACGGCTACACGAGCGGCCTGAGCGACTACGGCGGCCACACGGGAGGAGCGGCAGGCGGCGGTGGCGGAGGCTCGGCATTCGGGCCGGCGGCCGCGTTTGGCGGCGGCTTTGGCAGCAGCAGCGGCGACGCCGACCGCGGAGGAGGCGGCGGCGGGCCGCAGCAGCACCACCACCACCTCAGCGGCCTGGGCGGCAGCTTCGGCTCCCTCCAGCACCTCGGTGGCGGCGGCGGCGGCCCGTCGGACGGCATGCTCGGCGGGCCGCAGCAGCAGCAGCACCATCGCCACCACCAGCAAGGCTCGCCCATTGGCGGCGGCGGCAGCGGGGGCGGGGCGGCTGCGGCGGCAGCGGCCGCTGCAGCAGCGGCGGCCGCGGCCGCGGCCGCGGCGACGATGGGCGGCGGCGGCGGTCAGGGCGGCTATGGTGGTGGCGGCGGCGGCGGCGGCGGCTTTGGCCACCCCCATCAGCAGCACCACCATCAGCAGCAGCAGCACCCCCACCACCACCACCTCGCCCAGGCGTCGCCCGGCAGCGGCAGCAGCAGCTTCTCTGCCGCGCCTTACGGGGTCGGGGGTGGTGGCGGCGGCGGCGGCGTCTCTGCAGCCGGCGGCGGCGGCGGCGGCGCTTCGGCCTCGGCGGCCGCGGCCGCGGCCGCGGCGGCCGCCGCCGTGTACCAGCAGCACCAGAACCAGCAGCAGCACCAGCAGCAGCACGGCGGTGGCTCGGCGTCGCCGTACCTGCACCCGAACCACCACCAGCCGCAGCAGCAGCAGCAGCAGCGGGGCGGGTACGGTGTCGCAGAATTCGGCAGCGGCGGCGGCAGCGCGTTTGGCGGCCAGCAGCAGCACCAGCAGCAGCACCAGCCGCAGCCCTACCGCGGCGACGCCTTCGCCTCCGACCGGCCGCCGTGCGCGCCCGTCTCTCTCGCCTCGCCCTCGTCCGCCGCCACGGCCACGCCCCTGCGCCCGCTCGGCGGCGGCGCGTCGCCGTCGCCCGCAGGCGGCGCCGGCGCGGCGTCCCCGCTGCCGCCGCTCTCGGGCCCCCCGCCCGCCACCGGCGCCCTCTTTGGCAACCCCCCCGGGTCCTCCTCCGCCTCCTCCTCCCTCCTCAACCCCCACCAGCACCCCCACCTCCAGCACCTCCAGCAAGGCCCCCTCGCGCCCCCGGCCCTCTCGCGCCAGCGCCTCTTTGTCGTCCTCCACAAATCCGCCGCCGACGAGCAGGTCGCCAGGCTGTTTCGCGCCGCGGCCCCGGGGCTCGAGTACGTGGACGTGAAGCGCGACCGCGCCACGGGCCGCAGCAAGGGGTACGCGTACGTCAACTACTCGACGTCGGCGGCGGCGGCGCAAGCGGTGCGGGAGCTCAACGGGGCCGAGTTCCCGCCAGGGAGCGGGTGCCGGCTCAAGGTGATGCCGGCGGAGGTGCTTGGGGGGGCGCAGGGGGCGCAAGGGGCGGCGGGAGCGGGCGCGGCGGCGGGGGTCGGCGGCGGCGGCGGCTCGGTCGGCGGCGACTCGGCGGCCAACGGCTCGCGCGGCTCGTCCGGGCCGGGTGGGATCCAGCAGCAGCAGCAGCACCCGCCCGCGCCGGCGTCGACGTCGTCGTTCCTGTCGTCGTTCGACCACGCGCCCCCGGGCGTCGGCGGCGGCGGCGCCGCCGCGTCGTCGGCGTCGCCCGCGCCCGGGCAGCCGCCGCCGCCGCCGCCGCCGCTTCTCCTGCCGCGCGTGCCCTCGGCCGGCAGCGGCAGCGGCGGCGGCGGCAGCGGGTTTGGCGGCGGCGGAGGCGGCGCGGCGGGCGGCCTGACGCCGCTCTCGCAGCACCACGCGGCGGCGGCGGACCTGCATCTGGCGGACGGCCTGCGCGGCCTGGCGCTCTCTGGCGAGGCAACAACGTCGGCGGCGACCGCGGGCGAGCCGGCGACCGCAGCCACAGCGGCGGCCGCGACAGCCGACGGCGACGTCCGCGGCGTTCCGACCGCCCCGCCCGGCACCGCGCTGGAGGCCGAGCGCCGCGCGCCCGGCGCCGGCCGCCCCGTCGCGCGCGCGCCGTCGCCGCCCGAGCCGCAGGAGGCCGAGGACGGCGGCAGCCGCGCGGCCGCGGCCGCGTCTGGCGCCCCCTCGCCGCCGCCGCCCGAGGGCGGCCCCCCCCCTTCGTCGTCGGCGGCCGCGGCAGCGGTCGCTTCCGGCGCCGGCGGCGGCGGCCCGGCCGGCTCGGCCGTCGCCCGCGAGCTGCTCTTCCACGTGGTGGCGTGATCTAGGGACCGGCCGCCGCCGCGGCGGGTGGTGAGGGTTGCGGCGGATTTGGGGGAGGGGGCGCGCAATCCGCCCTCTTCCTCCCTCCTCCTCCCGCCGCCCTCGGGATCGCGCGCCCCCATCTTTTTTTCATTCCCCCTGCTGGCGCGCGCGCGCGCGGGCCCTTCCGCGCGCCCGCACCAGCTCCAGGGAGGAGCCTTTTGCTCTGCCCCCATCCACGAAAGAAACGCGCCACATGCGCAAGACCGGCGCGCAGGCGCAGCAGAAGAAAGAACCCCCCCGCGCGGCGCCCATCATTCTCTCGCGCGCTCGCGCTCTCCCCTCTTTCTCGTGACCCCCCCCCCCGCCCTTCGCAATTGATTCTCCTCCGCCCCACACGTCCCCCCGCACCCCCACGAGAAAAACCCACCCAAAACACTCTTCCGGGCCCTCTTCCCATCATCGAAAAAGAAAAAACAACAACAACACCCCCCCCCTCGTTGGCGCGTCGCCGTGCGGCGGGCGCCCAACGAAAAACAAAAAGCACAACACCACCCCATTATTTTTTCCGTGTCCATCCCCTCCCCTCTGCCCCTCCCCCTCCACATGCAGACAGGCAAGATGATCATGGATCGGGGTGGGGTCGTTCCCATCCTTTCCCCCACCCCCCGCGGCACATCAGCAGAAGCAGCGGGGATTCGGGAGCGCGCGCGCGCGCACAGGCTCGCGCGCGCTCCCGTCCCCCCGGCCCCCCCCCCTCCCTCTCCCCCCCTCTTTTCCCCCCCCAGAGACAGTCAGTCCAGTCGACGACCCCCAAAACAGCCAGCGCGCCCCCCCCCCCCCCCCCCCCCGCCCCCCCCCCCCCTCTTCTTTCTCCGCGTCTCCCCCCCCCCTGCGTAGGTTAGCTTCTCCGCCCCCCTCCCCCCCCCCCGCGCCCGGCGGCCGGAAAATCCAAGCCACAGCCTTTGACGTTTTTTATCTTTTTAGGTTTAGGTTCACCCCCACGTGCTTTTTTAGGCAGGCACACACTCGTTGTTGTTACAATTTTTTCTCCAAATCTCTTTTGGTGGTGCGGTGGGGGTTGCGCGCGTTTTGCGGTGTGTCTGGTGCGGGGGCGGCGGTGTGGCGGCAACCGTCGGCGCAAAACGATCCAAAAAAAAACAAAAAAACAATGTGCGCGCGCGTCTGTCTGTCAACTCTCTCTCAATTCACACCAGGCCGGCCGCAGCCCGCCGGCAGACGACGTTCAAACTCACACCAGGCCGGCCACGCCGCTGGGGGGCGCGGTCACCTCGGCCTGCTGCTGATGCTGCTGCTGCAGCCCGCCGCCCAACGACGACGGCGCCCGCGCGCGCGTTGCGACCAACATAAGTTGGCGCAAACGCGCGCGGCGCGCGCGTTCGCACAACGCCTCTCCAAGCGCCAGGGCGGCCAGCCCCAGCGCAAAGGGCACGCACACAGACAGCGCCACGTCGAGCCCGGCCGCGGCCACCGAGCCAGCGCCGCCTCCGCCGTGGCCGGCCCCACCATCGCTCCCGCTCCCGGCGTAGGAGTGCCGGTCCATGGCCGCGGGCACGGCGCAGCTCGCGGCCGCCAGCGCCGCCATGAGGCCCCAGGCGAGCGTCACGTCGCGCGACAGGGCGGCGAACCAGGCGGGCGAGGCGCGGTTGCCGGCGACGGGGCGCGCGGGCAGGCTCATGGACAAAGCGAGCGGCGGCGTCTTGTCGAGCAACAAGGCGAGCGCGGTCGGGTAGCCGATCAGGGCCGCCACGATGAGCTGAGCCGCGAATAGCGCCAGCACGAGCGTCGGCATCCAGCGGAGCCAGAACTTCTGTCCCAGCGGGTCGGCCCACGCCCAGCACGCGAGCCACGACGCCGCGGCGATGGAACCCGCGGCATCGAGCGCGAGCGAGGCGAGGGTGCTCGGGCCCGTCTTGGGAGGAGGCGCGGGGCGGTCGCGCGCGCGCGGGCCCGAGGCCGGGCCGCTGCCGCCGCCGCCTCCGCTGGCGACGTGCGTGGTGAGGGAGAAGAAGGCGGAGATGAGCGAAACGGCGAGCGCGGCCCACGCAGCGGCGACGGGGGCCGTCGTCTGCAGGGCGAGCATCAAGGCGAGGGAGAGCGCGGTGAGCTGCAAAGAAGGGTGGCTGAGGAGGGAGAGCGGGAGGGTGTTGCCGTGCGGGGGGCTGAGCATGGCGGCGTCGATGCTGCTGCCGCCGCCCAGGAGCGGCGCCTGCTCGTAGGCGGACGTGTCCATCGTGTTTTTCCCTCTGCGTGGCGAGCGACGACGTTGACGGGCGCTTTGTTCTGCGTGCGGCGGGTCTTTATCGGCCGCTCGTGCGTGTGCGTGTGTTTTTGTTGGCGCGTGATTTCTTTTCTTAGCTACGACGTCGACGGACGGGGCGCTTTGGTTCCTGCGCGCAGTCGTGTCTTTTCGGCCGTGTGCGTGTTCTGCGTGTGTGTGACTGCGAGCTCGGAGGTGCGGGCACGTGTGTGTGTGTGAGTGAGTGCGTGTGTGAATGAGGGGAGGGGGGCGCGCGCGCGGGGAGCTGCTTCTCGCTCTTCGCGCGTGGGGAGAGAGGAGAGAGGAAGGAGAGAGGCGCCTCCACCCTTCATCTCTCGACTGCCCTCTCCCACACTCCCTCATCCCCATTGATTGCCTCCTCCCCCTCCACCTCCCGCTCCCCGCCTGAAACACAACCCCACGACCTGACCCATCGACCCTCGAAACGACGACGGCGAGGACCCCCTCTTGACGCGCGCGCGCGCAGGGCCTTTCCCCCATCGTCTCGGCGCGCCTTTCGCTCCCCCCCGCCCCCTCCACACACACACACCCACACGACCCGAGGCGACACACACCCATAGTAGAGAACGACGATGACCCCGGCATCAATCGCGCCGGCGGTGGTGGGCGGCTGCCGTGGCCATTGTTGAGGCGGGAGCGGAGCTCAAACCAAGCAAAAACAATCGGGGCAACCCCATTTCGCCCGCGAGCGACAAAACGCGACAAAACACAAAGATGGACGGCGGCAACCCCGACCACATCGACCCGCACGCGGCCTACGCCCCGCCCCCCTACTCTCTGGACCCGGGGGCGATGTGGGGGGCCGCCGCTGCCGACGACGACGACGCCGGCCCCGCCGCCGCCGCGACCGCCGCTGCCGCGACCGCCGCCCACCCCGCCAACCCCTCGGCGTTGCTGTGCGGCAGCGTCGGCAGCGGCCTCGGCCCGCTGAGCAGCACGGCCACGGCCCCGGCCACCGCCGCCGCCGTGCAGCGCGACATCGGCGAGGTCGTGTCGGCCTTTCTGTTCGACGCGCTCTCGTCCTCGGCGGCCGCGTCGCCCCCGCCGCCGCTGTCCTCGGCAACGTCGTCGGCGGCGGCGTCGCGCCCGGGCTCGGCCTTCCGCAGCGGCGGCAACGAAGCAGCACAACAACAATACAGGGCGGCATCCCCCCTGGGCGACGACGCGCCGCCGCGGCGCCCGAGCGTAGCCGCCGCGCTCTTTCAGGACGGCAGGGACGAGGAGGAGGAGGAGGGGCGGCAAGGCAGCGGCAGCGCCGACCCCGCCGCTCCTCCTCCTCCTCAAGCCGCCTCCCGCCCGGCCGCGCTGCCCGTCCCTTCGGCGCCCCGCGCCACCGCCAACAACGCGGCGGCGGCCTCGTGCCCTTTGCTGCTCGGCGGCGGTGGCGGCGGCGGCGTGCGCCCGCGCGTGGGTCTGTCGGCGTGGATCGCCGACGACGAGGCTGCGGCGGCGGGGGGCGGAAGCGGCGGCGGCAATGGCGGCAACGGCGGCTTTTCCCCCTCGTCCTCGTCGTCGCCCCGCCACCACCACCACCGCAGCGCCGCCTCGTGCATCGCCCTCTCATCGCCCGTCGTCGGCGGAGGAGGCGCGGCTGCGAGCGCGTCGGCCTCGGCCGCGGCGGCGGCGGCGCAGCTGCCTTTTGCGGGCGTCGAGGCCGGTCCCTGCCCCGCCGCTGCCGACTCTCCGCGCCGGCGGCGGCGCGGCGCCGCCGACCAGGAGGAGGTGGCTGCCCCTGCCGCCGCGCGCGACGACAAACCCGCTCCGTCCCGCCTTGTCTCCCAACCCCAGCCAAGCAACGACGACGACCAGGCGCCCCCCCCCGCCCCCGCGGCCGCCCCGCGCCCGCAGCACCCGCAGCCCCCTCAGCCCGGCCCTTTGCCCTCCTCCCCGGCGGCCGCGTGCGGCCGCGCGCACGAGGACGGCCTCCGGCTGATCGAGGCGCTCGAGGCGTGGACGCTCGACGGGCCGGCCGCGGCCAGGCAGCGCCGCTGGAGCTCGGGCGGCGGGGGCAGCGGCAGCGGCGGTGCGAGCCCCCTGCCGCCGCTGCCGCCGGCCGAGGAGAGCGGCGGCGGCAACGGCGACGGCGACGCCGGCGACGACGACGACGACCAACTCGACGCGCTGCTCCGCGGCAGCCTGCCGTCGTCGCTCGGCCCGGATCTGCTCCGCCGCGTGCAGGGCCGCGGTGGTGGCGGGAGCTCCCGATTTCAGCAGCAGCATCAGCAGCAGCAGCAGCAGGCGCAGCAGCCTCCTCCTCCTCTTGAGGGAGAAGAGGCGCCCTCGCCTGCCCCCGCCGCCGCCGCCGCCACCCCCGCCGCAGCCGCCGCCACCCCCGCCGCAACCGCCCCTCTCTCGCCGTTCGCCCCCTCGCTCGTCGCCACCCCCGCGACCGCGCCCATGGCCATCCGCCCGGGCGGGCGCGCGGGCGGCGGCGGCGGCAGCATGCACGGCTCGAATGCGCAGGCCGCGGGCGCGGGCCACCACTTTGCGCCGCTGCCGCGCCAGGGCGGGGGTGGGGGAGGCAGCGAGGGCGCGGCGGCGTTTCTCGCGCCGCCGTCGCCGGCGCCGCCGCCGCCGCCGCCGCCCCAGGCCGCGCCCCTGTCGCCGTTTTCCTCCCAGCAGCAGCGGCGGCCCGCCCAGTCGGACTGGTCGCGCATCGGCCTCGGCGGTGGCGGCGGAGGAGCCCTCGCCTCGAGCGCCCCCGCCGCCTGCGGCGGCCTGGCCGCCGCGCTCGCGGCGGCCGAGGCCGCAGCGGCGGCGGCGGTGGCGGCGTGCACAGCCGCCACCACCGCCGCCGCTCCCCCTTTCCGCGAGCCGCGCCTCCACGGCGGCGGCTTTGCGGCGGCCGCGCTGGGCCTCGGCGGCAGCAGCGACTCGCTCGACGACGCGTCGGCCTTTCCCCTGTCGCCCTCGTCGGCGTCGGCGTCGGCGGCAGCGGCGGCCCCCCCTCGCGCCCCTCGCGCGCCGTTGCCCCTGCCGCTCCTTCCCCCGCCGCCGCCGGCGTCTTATGCCGCCGCAGCCGCCGCCAGCGCCGCGCCGCCCCGCACGCCGCCCTCGGCCGGCAAGGGCGCCATCGACCCTGCCGACGCCTCTTCGTCCCCCAACACCAGGCCCATCAACGTCCTGGCGCGCAGGTACGCGGCCGCGGCCTCGTCGTCGTCGTGCTCCTCCCTCACCAACCTGCTGCTCCTGTCTGCGTCGGCGCCCCAGCGGGCGATGATGATGATGGGGGGCGGCGGCGGCGCTGGCGGCGGCAACGGCCCCGCCCGCACGCGCTCTGGCGGCGGCGGCGGCAGCGGCAGCGGCAGCGGCAGCGGCATCGGCAGCGGCAGCGGCAGCGGCATCGGCATCGGCAGCGGCAGCGGCAGCGGCAGCGGCAGCGGCAGCGGCAGCGGCAGCGGCTGCGGCATCGGCATCGGGGCCCTCCACGCCGCTGCCGCCCGCAACCCGGGGCCTTCGTCGTCGGCAGTAACGCCCGCCCTGTCCCCGCCCGTGGCCGTGGTCGTGCGCGGGCCCGGGGCCGCCGCGGGCGTGTCATCGGCGGCCGCCACGGCGCCCCGCCGCGCCGCCGCCGGGGCCAGCCCCTTTGGCGCCGCCGCGCAGCCGGCGCCGGCGCCCCCAGCGCCGCTCCCCTCGCCCTCAGCCTCGCCCTCGGCCACCGCCTCCCCCGTGATGTCCCCGCTACTGCCTCGGCCCGCCTCCGCATCGATGATGCTGCCCTCTCCGCCCCGGTTTGCGTCGTTTTCCGAGCTCGCGGCGGCCGCCGAGCAGCAGGCGGCCGAGGCCGGCGCGCGGCGGCGCGGCGGCGGCGGCCGCCGCCGCCTGTCGCGCCGCCACAGTTGCGAGGGCGGCGGCGCTGGTGGTGCTGGCCCGTCTTCCTCGTCGTCGATGATGGTGAAGCTGCCGCTGCCCGGCCACCCTCTGAGGCAGCAGCAGCTCCAGCAGCAGCAGCACCGAGCCCACGAGCAAGGCCACGACGGCGAGGACGACGGAGTGGAGGACGACGACGACGACGGCGAGGCGGCCGTGCGCGGCGGCCGCTCGCGGCGCGCGCGCCCGCGCCCGCTGTCGGCGGCGGCTTCGTCGCCCTGCCTCGAGGGCATGGGGTCGCAGCGCCAGCAGCAGCAGCGCCAGCAGCCCCAGCCGCCGTCGCTGTCCCCCTCGCCCTCGCTGCTGATGGCCATGGCGGCGGCGGCCGACGCGGCCGCCGAGGAGCAGGCGGCGGCCGCCGCCACGGCGCGCGCCGCTCTGGCCCCGCTCCCGCCGCTGCTGCTGTCGGCCGACGACGACGACGACGTCTACGCTCAGGCCGCGTCGGCCTTTGTGCCCTTCTCGCCCTCGTCCCTTGGAGGCGGCGGCGGGGCTGGCGCGGCTGGCGGGGGCGCGCGCGGCAGCGGCGGCGGCGGCGGCTCGGCGTTCCTCCTCGCCGGCAGCGGCAGCGGAGGCAGCTGTTGTGGCGCCGCGGACGACGGCGACGGCGACGGCGACGATCCGCTCGCCGCATTTGACCTCGCCGGCAGCGTGCGCTCCGACCGCAGCGCGCGCGCCCTGGCGAGGGCCCGCGCCGTCTACCGCGAGGGCGCTGCTGCTGCTGCTGCCGCTGCTGCTGCTGCTGCTGCCGTCGGGGCAGGAGGGGGCGGCGCGTCCGCGGCCGGCGCCGCCGCCGCCCGGCTGCGCTGAAAGCTCCTTCCTCCTTCTTTTGTTTTTGTACCACCACCCCGAAACACAACCTCGTCCTCCATCCAACCTCCCCCCGCACCCACCGGGCCCTGTTTATCTTCCTGCTTTTTTCGCTTCCTTTCCGAAGAAAACCCAACACCTGGATTGACTGACGCGCGCGCCCGGGCCCCCCGCCGCTTCGCCCCCGCCCCCGCCCCCGCCGGCGGCGGCAGCAGCACGGCGCACGGAGCCCGACTCGGCAAACCACAACCCCGTTCTTGAATCAGCGCTTCCTCTCTCTCTCTCTCCCGCACCCCCTGTTCGTTTTTTCCCGCCCCAACCCTCAATCCTTTCTTTTGTTTATTCCGCGACAGGGCGCGCGCGCGCGCGTTTGTTTTCCCCCTCGCCACGCCGCCCCGCCCCGCCCCGCGCCCCTCTGTAACTTTTAGCGTTTCCGAAACGACCCGCTCTTTACTGCCCGGGACTCCGCCTAATTAGCCTTCCCCCTCCTCGGCGCCTGCGCGCCCCGCGTCGCCGCCTCGCCCCCCGACGCGCCGCCGCCGCCGCCGCCGCCGCCGCCGCCCCCTGTCGCTCCCCCGCCTCGCGCTCCCCCCGCTCCCCCGCCGCCGCCGCCCCGCCGCTCGGCGCGCTCCAGCGCGTCCAGCTCGCGCCTGCACTGGCGCAGCAGGGGCGCGCACCGCATTGCGAACGGGTGCCACGCGAGCGTGGCCTCTGCGATCTGCCGCGCCGAGAGCGTGGAAAAGAGGATGGCGCCCCCGACCTGGTGCGCGAGCCACTGCCGCGACAGCGACAGCTCCAGGGCGGCGGCGCGGCGCGCCTCGGCCTCCGAGGCGGCGAGAGCGGAGGCGCTCCCGCCGCCGCCGCCGCTCGTGCTGCTGGCCGCACTCTTGCCGGGAGGAGGCGGAGGAGACGGAGAGGGCGCGTCCAGGGCGTGCTGGCGCAGGAGCTCCGCCGCGCTCTTGACCGAGGCCTCGACGACGTCCCAGGCGCGCGCCAAGGCGCGCAGCTGCAGGCGCGCGGGGGCGGCCGCGCGGATCGCCGACACCGCGCGCCGCGTCACGAGCGCCTCGTCCGCAAACCGCTCCTCCTCGGGCTCCAATGTTTCCAAATTGTAAGGCAGCACGGCGTGGAGCATGACGGGCTGGCTGCGGGCGAGGACGCAGAAGCAAACGAACGTGTTGAGGGTGATGGACCAGATCTCATTCGCGGCGGCGTCGGCGTCGCGGCGCGCGCCGGCCTTGGCGATTGCTGCTGCTGCTGCCGTCTTCGGCTGCGCACGCTCGTCGTCGTCCTCCTCATCGTCACCATCATCTTCCGACGCCGAGGTCGTCGCCGCCGAATCCCCGCCGCCCCCGCCGCCGCCGCCGCCCCCCCACTCCTCCGCCCACACGAGCGCCGCCTCTGCCTCTTGCAATTTTCGCAGCAGCACGGCCAGCCGGACGTTGCCCTTGCCGAGCCACCCGGCGAGCGAGCGCGCGGTCCAGCCATCGCAGCGGGGGGCCCACTCGACGATTCTGCCGCGGAGGAGCTCGAGCGCGTCGTGGAGGTCGAGGGGCAGCACGGTCGCTGCTGCTGCTGCCGCTGCTGCTGGGTCCGCGGGCGATGAGAGGGGGCCGGCGGCGGCGGCGGCGGCGGCGGCGGCGGCGGCGGCGGCGGCGGCGGCGGCGGCGGCGGCAGAGGCGGAGGCTGCTGCCGGGTTGCCGCCATCGCTGCCGGCGCTGTCGGCCGCCTTGGCGTGCGCGCGGCGCAGCATCACGCCGAGGGTCGACTCGGCAAAGGTCCGGGCCTTCTCCTCCTCCTCGTCTTCGTGGTCGCCGGGCGCAGCAGCGCCTTGGGCGGCGGTGGCCCCGCCGCCGCCGCCCGGCCGCGGCCCTCCTCCTGCTTCTCCTCCTGCTCCTCCGTCCAGATGGTCCCCACCGGAGGGGGCAAGGGCGGCGGCAGAGGACGTCCGCGAGCAGATCTGCGCCATGGACGAGCACGCCACCTTGGAGAAGGCGCGCCACGCGCCGCCATCGTCGTCGTCGTCGACGTCGTCCTCTGGCCTCGACGGCGCCGCCCCTGATCCTCCTGCTCCTGCTCCTGATCCTCCTGATCCTCCTGATCCTCCTCCTACCCCAGCCACCGATGGCAATGGCTCCGACACCGCCGCCCGGTCCGCAGCAGTAGCAGCAGCAGCAGCAGAAGCAGCAGCAGCAGGGGCGCCGTGGAGGGCGAGCACGAAGCTGCGCGCGCGCGCGCTCGCCTCCATGCCCGCGGCCGCCTCGCGCAGCGCGACGTTCCTCCGCCGCAGCACCGCGGTCTCCCGCAGCAAACCCGCGAGCCGCGCCTCTAGCTCGGCCATGTCCCTTCGCCGGCGCGCGGTCGTATCTTGGGTTGGGCGCGGCGGGCGTTTCGCCTGGGCGGCGCGACGCGGGGGCGCCGGCGGCGCAAGGGGCGGAGGGGCCAGGGCGGGAGCGGCAGTGGCAGCGACGGCCTGGTGGTAGTCGTACTGCTGCTGCTGCCAATCCTGCGGCAAGAACGGGTCTGCCATTGTTTTCGGTTGGGCGCGCGCGCGGTCGAAACCCTTCCCCCTATCGACAGGGGGCGGAAGGGGAAAGTGCCTTGTTCTTGTTTGTGCCACCCCCCGCGCAATCTCAATCAGCCCCGCAACGGCTTCGGAGCGGGCCCCCCACCGGCGTCCTGGCGCGAATAACAAGCCCGCGCCAAGCCGCTCAGAGGTCGGGGGGCGCCCCTCGCGCCGTGCGTTTGCTTATTTGAGGCCGATGTCACCGAGGGGCCAAAGGATGATGCGGAGGTGGTCTCGCTAGTCGCTTTTTGTTCGGTGACGCAGCTTTTGGCGCCAGTCTCTCTCTTTGATGGGGCTGAGTGTGGGGTGATGAAGGGTTGGTCGATTACAGGAAAGGGGGGAAAGGGGAGGGGGACGTGAACGAAACAAGCCTGTATTTGCAATTCTGAAAAGGCGCGCGCTCGCGCGGTCGCCGCTTTTGTGCCTCGCTCTCCGACGCTCCTTCTCATCCTCCCTCGGCCTCCTCGCGCCGCCGCTGCTGCTGCCTCTGCCGCTCCGCCTCTGCCCGCCGCGCCCGCCGCTCCAGCGCGTCCAGCTCGCGCCTGCACTGACGCAGAAGAGGCGAGCTGCGCAAGGCAAAGGGGTGGAAGGCCAAGGTGGCCTCCGCGATCTGCCGCGCCGACAGCGTGGAGAAGAGGATGGCGCCGCCGACCTGGTGCGCGAGCCACTGCCGCGACAGCGACAGCTCGAGGGCGGCGGCGCGGCGCGGCTCGGCCTCCGAGGCGGCGAGAGCGGCGGCGCCGGCGCCCGTTGTGGTTGTGGCGGCGGTGGTAGTGGTGGTGCTGGTGGCTGTCGTCGTCGTCTCGTCCGCCGCCGCCGCTGCGTCGGTCGTCGCCGCTGATGAAGCCGTCGCCGCCGCCGCCTCGGACGCCACCTGGCGCAAAGAGGCGGCCGCGTTGCTGAGCGCGGCGTCGATCACGTCCCAGGCGCGCGCCAAGGCGCGCAGCTGCAGGCGCGTGGGGGCCGCGGCGCGGATGGCGGCCGCCGCGCGCCGCGTCACCAGGGCCTCGTCAGCAAACCGCTCCTCCTCGGGCTCGAGCGTTTCCAGGTTATAGGGCAGCACCGAGTGGAGTATGACGGGCCGGTTGCGCGCAAAGGCGGAGTTGCAGGCGAAGGTGTCGATGGCGATCGCCCAGATCTCGTCTTCGGCGGCGGCGGCGTCGCGGCGCGCGTCGTCTTTTGCAGCGGCCACAGCGGCGGCGGCGGCCGCGGGGTCGGTTGCTGCTGCTGCCGCTGCCGGCGGCTTCCGTTGCTCCTGCGCCTCCTCCTCCTCATCCTCCGACGCCGACATAGCCGCCACGCCGCCGCCAGCGCCGCCTCCCCACTCGTCGGCCCACCGGAGCGCCGCCTCGGACTCGTGCAGCCGCCGCAGCAGCACAGCCAGCCGCTCGTTCCCCCGCCCCAGCCACGACGCAAAGGCGCGCGCGCTCCACTTGGCGCAGCGCGGCTCGCGCTCGACGATCATCTCCCGGAGCACGTCGAGGGCGTCATGGAGGGTCTTGGGGCGGGAGGTGGTGGTGGTGGTGGTGGTGGTGGTGGTGGTGGTGGTGTTTTCGTCGTCGCCCGCGGCGGCGCCCCCGCCCGGCGCGTCGTCGGCGGCGGCGGCGCTGGGCGGGCGCCCCTGCCGCCGCAGCAGCAGTCCGCCGAGCGTCGACTCGGCAAAGATGCGCCGCTCCTCCTGGCGGTCCTCCTCGGGGCCAAAAGACACGTCCAGGTCCAGGTCCAGGAGCTCGGCGTCTTCGTCTCCGCCGTCGTCGGCGTCGTCGTTGTCTCCCGCAGCGGCTGCCGTGGGGCTGACCGCGGCGCCGCCGCCGGCGCCGCCGCCACCGCTGCTGATGCCGCTCAGGCTCGGCTTG
This sequence comes from Mychonastes homosphaera, assembly GCA_009193075.1. NCBI lineage: Eukaryota > Viridiplantae > Chlorophyta > Chlorophyceae > Sphaeropleales > Mychonastaceae > Mychonastes > Mychonastes homosphaera. The sequence goes on along the minus strand of VXJC01000002.1, from coordinate 63,202 downwards.
CGGCTCCCGACGACGATGCCTAGGCCCGGGATGTCCGGCGCGCTGCCACCTCTGCGCTGACAGGACACGCGCGCCATGGCCGAGCACGCGGCCTTGGAGAAGGCGTGCCAAGCGCCGTCGCCACTGGCGCTGTCGTCGGCGTCGTCGGCGTCGTCGGCGTCGGCGGCGGCGGCGTCGGCGCCATCAGCGGCGGCTGCGTGTCGTCTTTGTCCTTGCTTTTGCTGCTGCTGCTGCCACTGCTCATGCTGCTCCCACCCGGGCGGCAGCAGCGGCGCCGGCTCCCCGCCCCGCCGCAGCGCGATCACAAACCGGCGCGCCCGCGCGCTCGCCTGGAGGCCCGCCGCCGCCTCTTTGAGCGCGGCGTTCTCGCGCCGCAGCGCCTCGGTCTCGCGCAGAAGGCCCCCCAGGCGCGCCTCGAGCTCGGCCATGTCCTTCCGCCGACGCGCGGTGGTGTCCTTGGTCTCGCGCGGGGGGCGGCGGGGCTGCTGCTGCTGCAGGGGGCGGCGCGGGGCGGGGATGGTGGCTGCGGCGGGGTGGATGTCGCGGGCGCAAGCGCAGGGGGCCGGCGACGCCGTCGCAGGCGCGGCGGCCTCGGCGGCATGCCACTGCGCCATCGGCGGCGGCGCTTGAGGGACGTGAAAGGCTGGGTCGTTGCTGTAGCTGCGTTCCATCGCGATGCTGTGTTTGGGGATTGGGCAGAATGTTGGTTTTGGGCGATTGCGTTTTTGTTGCGGGGGGGAGAGAGAGGGAGAAGTGGAGGAGAGGCCAGAGAAAGAAGCGCGGGGCGCTCACACGCTTCGGCCCTTGCCGAGAAAGACGCGCGCGTCAATGAGGGACGGCCCGGGTTCTTCCATTCGCGCGCTCCGTCATGGTTGAGGCGGCGCGTGCGGCGCGGGCGCGCGCCCGATGGATCAACGGGGTGGGGGGGAGGATGACTCGCGCTTCGCTGTTTTCGGCGTCGTCGCGTCTTTATCGCGTGGCACGCGCGCGGGCGAGGAGAGGAGAGGAGGGCGGCCTGGACGGGCCGGGTGGGGCGGTGACGGAAGCAATGCGCGTGTGCCGAAATGGGGAATAGCGGAAGTGGAGTGTTTTGTGGGGGCGCCGAAGTCGTGCGGCGGCGTGCCGCCGGGTAATGTGTCGCGCGAATGATGCGGGGCGCGTCACGCGCCCGCCGCGGCGACACGGGGGCGGGGGGGGGGCGACGGCAGGCCAAGGAGGGGTCGATGGCTTGCCGGCGCAGTTGTGGGGGGGAGGAGGGCGGGCGGGCCAACGCGTTCGATTACAATCGCACGGGGGGGAGGGGCGCGCGCGCGGGCGGACGGGGGACGAAGCGGCGGCGGCGGCAGCCCCGGGGGGCGGGGGCGGGCGCCGCTCTCGGCCACCGCCTCCCGCCACCGCCCCGCCCCTTCAACAATCCGCCTCCTCGATCATCACTCCCTACCACCCGGGCGCCTCCCACGACGTCTCGCCCGTGGAACGGTTGACGTAGTAGACGCGCCCGTCGGGCGCGGCCGCGAGCTCCCAGCCGGGCGCGATGCCGCCGCCCCCTGCCGCCACGGCAACGGCCCCCGCGCCGCCCCCGCCCCCCGCGGCCGCCGCCGCCGCCGCCGCGGGGTAGGACGGCTGCTGCGCGGGGGGCTGGTCGATCAGCGAGGGCGCGCTGGCGTGCTGGTGCTGCTGCTGCTGCTGGTGCTGCGCGTACTGCTGCTGGTGCTGGGGCTCGGGAGCGTACGGCTGCTGCGGCGCGTACTGGCCCGGCTGCTGCTGCTGGAACGCGGCGAGCGAGGGGTCGGCGGCGCCGCCGTAGGCAGCGGCGGCGGCGTAAGCAGCCCCCTGCTGCTGCTGCTGCTGCTGCTGGTACTGCTGCTGCTGGTACTGCTGCTGCTGCTGCTGGTAGTAGGCCGCCGCCGCGTACGGGTCCGCGGGAGGCGCCGCCGCCGCCGCGTGCGCCCCGCCGATCTGCGACAGGCTCGTGATGCCCCCGCCAAAGCCGCCGCCGCCGCCATACGCGCCGCCGCCGTAAGCCGGCGCCCCCCCTCCTCCTCCTCCTCCTGCTCCTGCTGCTCCGAAGGCCCCGCCTCCGCCGTCTCCCGGGCCGTAGTAGCCATAGGCACCACCACCGCCACCGCCACCATAACCACCACCACCCCCGCCCCCGGGCTCGTAGCCGCCGACGACGCTCACCATCACGGGCCCTCCCCCACCGCCCTCGCCACCGCCGCCGTTGGCTCGCCCGCCGTGCCGCGTCGGCGAGCCGAGCGGCGCGCTCGCCCCCCACTCTCCACCTCCTCCCGCCCCGGCCGACGACCGGTGGTGGTGGTGCCCGCGCGACGACGAAGACGGCGGCGGCTGCTCCCCGCCCGACCGCCGGCTGCTGCTGCCGCTGCCCCCGTGCCGGTGGTGCTTGCTGCTGCCGCCGCCGCGCTCCGCCGCCCCCGCGCCCGCCGCCGGCACCTCCTCCCCCGCCAGCCGCCGCGCGATGGCCGCCACGCTCGCCTCGAGCGCCGAGCACCACTCGACGCGCTCCGTCTCGCCGTCGCACGCGTAGCACACGCTCGCGCCCGACGAGGTCACGAGCTGGATCGAGTGCGGCTTGCCCGTCGCGCCGCGCCCGTCGCGCACGTCCTGGACACGCGAAAGGTCGACGACGCCGCGCACGCGGTCCGCGCTGCCGCCGCCGCCCGACGGCGAAAACGGGTCGTGCGAGGCGTCCTTTTGGCTCATGAACCGAAACAGGTGCCCCTGCTTGAGGACGAACCAGCGCCGCCGCCACGTGCGCATGACGTCGCCCTGGCAGTGGAGCCACCCAGCCTTTTCCGGGTCGACCCAGTAGCGCACCTGGTCGGCGGTGGGCAAGGAGGGGGCGGCCGCCTTGCGCCGGCCACCGCCTTGGGCCAACCCCCTGAGCTCGCGCCCCGCGGCGGCGGCGGCCGCGTCCTCCTCCTCGCGGCTCTGCAAGATCTCCGCCAGCTGCATGCAGCAGCACGTGAGGGTGTCCAGGGCCGAGCGCACGACGGAGGCGTCCCCGGCCAGCGTGAGGCGGCGCTCCTCGACGTCGACGGGCGTGCGCGTGAACAGCACGAGGGCGCTGCGGTGGTGCTGCCCATAGCCGCCGCCATACGGGTCGCCGCCGCCGCCGCCGCCGCCGCCCTGCTGGTGCTGCCAGCGCGCGATGTGCTTGAGGTCGTACGCGCGCATGGCGCGCCCGCCGTCGGCCGACAGGACGCGCAGGCCGTCGAGCCCGATCTGCACGATGACGCGCTGCTCGTCGGGCGGGGGGGCGCCATAGTCGCCGTACGAAGAGCCGCCGTCGCCGTCGCGCTCGCCGAGCAGCGTCAGGCGGAAGCGCTCGGCCGGGGCGTTCTTGAAAGCGGCCATTTTTTTTGTTTATTGTTGTTGTTGGGGTTGGGGTTGCTCTCGCGCCTTGAGTGTGTGCGATAGGAAAGGTCTGGCGCGTGGTCTGGGCTGCTTGCGGGCGCGCTCGATGAGGGGCGCGCGCGCGCGTGCGGGAGCAAACGACGAGACGAGGTGTCGAAAGGGGAGGGGGGCTTTGTTGCTCTCCCCTCTCCCGCCCTTGCTCACGCCTGGGCGGTTGCGCTCCCGCGCTGACACGCACGCGCAGCTCCGGTCGGCCGGTCCTGGATTGGCGCGCGCGCGTGCGTGCACACACGCGCGGTCTGAAGAGGGCGCGTTGGCGTGATGGAGAGAGAGAGAGAGGAAGCTGGTGGTGGTGGGTTGTGGTTTTGCCTTTTTGTCGAACAAGGTCTCCTTTTCTGGCGTGTGCTTTGTTTGCGGGTAAGCGTGTGTGTTGCCTCTCGCGTTGCGGATGTGTGACGCAAGAGCGCCGTCGACGAAGAGCGCGCTCTTGCGTTTTCACAAAGGCGGCAAAAGGCGCCGCCGCGCGACGCCGACGCCGACGCTCGCGGATTGATGACGGCGACCGAAGAAAAGGGGGCCCCGACCGAGCACCTCCTTCACCTTGTGCGCCACCACTCCCCTTATCGTACTAGTACCATCATGGGTGCGCGCGCGCAGGCATAAAGTGCGCGCGCGAGAGAGACGGAGAGGTCCTCCCTTTCATCCATCGGTTTCGCCTTCCGACACCCACACCCGCGCTCCAACGGATTCCGCGGCATGGCCAGGCGCCTTTGCTGCCTGGTTGTGGCCGAGGGTCCCGACCCCACGGGCGCCGTGGCCTCGTCCGTTGCATTCCATGGCGCCGCGGCCGCGGCATCCCCAGCCGGCGCGGGGAGCTGCGGCGTCGCCCTGTCGTGCAGCGGCGTCCGCCTCGGCCGCGGCGGCGGCAACCACGGCAACGGCAGCAGCAACGACACCCTCGTCGCCGCGCCCCTTAGCCTGCTGTCGCCCTTCTTGCTGGCGCGGGGGGGGCCCGGCGCGCTGGCCGCCGCGATCGGAAGCAGCAGCAGCAGCAGCAGTCGATATGGCGGCGCTGGTGGTGGTGGCGCGCCGGCCGCCGCCCCGCTGCTGCCGATGCTCCCGCCGCCGGGCGTCTCTCTCCGCGTGCTGCTTCCCCCGGACGAGGACGAGGGCGAGGGCGAGAACGATGCCAACAACAGCAGCAGCAGCGGAAAAACCAGCAGCATCGGTCGCTGGGAGGCCGCGCAGGTCGCCGGCGTCGCCAGGCTCCCGGCCTGCGCCTCTAGCCTGCGCGCCGCCCTGTCGCGGCTGCGGGGGGCGGCCGAGCAGCCAGCAGCAAGGTGGCGCCTGGGGTGGGCTCTAGGCGGCGGAAACAGCAACGCCTCGGACGATGAGGACGCAGCGGACGAGGCGGCCACCTTTTTGGTGCTGAGGATACGAGGAGGAGCTGGAGCGAAAGGGAAAGCTAAAGCGCCGCCGCCGCTGTGCCGCTGCCGCCCCCACGCGCCCTCCCTCTCCTCCTCCTCGCTGCTGCCGCCCGCCAGCCCCGTCGTCGCTTGGGGCGCCCCCTTCGGCGCCCTCGCCCCCTCGCACTTTGCCGGCAGCGCCGTCGCGGGCGTCGTCTCCGGAAGCCTGCCCCCCAATGCGGCTGTGCTGCGCCTCGACTTGGCGGCGCTCCCCGGAATGGAGGGCGGACCTGTCGCGTGCGGCGCCTGCGGGGCGTTGGCGGCGGTGCTCTCGCGGCCGCTGGCGCGGTTTTCCGTGGCAGGGGGTGCGGCAGCATCCGGAGCGGTGGAGGTGCCACTGGCCTTTTCGGCGCAGCTGCTGATGGAGGCGTGCTTGCCGCCTGCGGGTGGCGTGGGAGGGGGTGGGGGAGGCGGGACTGCAGCAGCGTGGGATGACGAGGAGGGGGGCGCGAGAGGAGCGGCGGGAGCGGGAGCGGCGGCACCAGCAGCGGCGCCCGCGCCAGCAGCTGCAGTCGAACGCGCGCTCTCGCGCGGGGTCGTGATGGTGCGGTGCGGCGGCGCGTGGGCCACGGGCGTCGTGATGCCGCGCGCGCCCTCCTCGTCGGGCCCGGTCCTCGTGCTCACGATCGCGCACCTGTTCGACCAAGCGGCGTCGGCGGCGGCGACAGGTGCGGCGGCGTCCGCCTCCCCACCGGCGCCGCCGCCCTTAACCTGCGTCCGCGTGACCTGCCCCCGCACGGGCCGCCACGCCTGGTCCGCGCCCGCCACCCTGCTGCACCGCTTCCGCAGCCCCCACCTCGACCTGGCCGTGCTGGCCGTGCCCTACACGGAGGAGGGGCAAGGGGAGCAGCGCGCGGGCTTGGACGCCCTAGCGCCGCTCGAGCTGCTTTCCTCCCCCGACGGCGACTCCTCCGCCGCCGCCCTCGCTCCTCCTCCTCTCCCCGTCGTCGTCGCGGGCCACGGCCTCTTTGGCCCGGCCGTCGGCTGGCCCGCCGCCGCCACCGCCGGCACCCTCGCGCGCGTCGTCGTCGCCGCGGCATCCAATGCCGCTGCCGCCAGTGCCGCCACCACAGCCCCTCCGACCCCGACGATGGCGCTCACGACGGCCCCCGTGCACGCCGGCGTCAGCGGTGGGGCGGTGCTTTGCGCGCGCAGCGGGCGCCTCGCGGCCCTCGTGACGAGCAACTCGCGGCACGTCTCGCCCGCCGCCGCCGCCCTGGCGTCGGTGGCGGCGGCAACATCCACCACCACCACCACCACCCTGCCCCGCTGGAACTACGCGGTGCCGGCCGAGGCGCTGCGGCCGCTGTGGGCGTGGGCCGAGCGCGAGGCTGCAGGGGCGGCGGGGCGCGCGCCGTTTGACGCGCGAGGCCGCAGGGCGCGCGCGGCGCTGCGGGCGATGGACGAGGCGGCGCTGCAGGAGGGCGGGGAGGCGGCCGCGCGCGTGTGGGCGCTCCTGCCGCCTGCTTCTGCTGATGGTGCTGGCGCCGATGTTGGGCGGCATGTGAGGGCGAGGCTATGACAATGAGAGAAGGAGGCGGCGGCGAGCGAGGCCTGGCCCCGTCGGTGTCGACGGTGAGGCGGACGCTAACGGCTTGGCGGGCAATTCTTTTTGTGAACAAAACGACGCGCCCTCTCGAGTTCAGCACTCACTATCTCGTTACCCTCACCAGCTACGCGTGACGTCGCTCTTCCCATACCCAGCGTTCTCCAACCGTGCCTCGCGACGACGCGCACTCACACACTCCCCCACCTTTTTTTCAAAAGCGAGCGAGAGAGAGCTTTCTTGTTCGTCCTTTCACGCCGAGCGCTGCCCCGCGCCTGTCTCTCTCTCTGACCATTTCCAGGCCTCTCCCTCGCCGTCTGCGCTCAGTGACACGGGCTGCGCGGCAAGCGGGGAAAGAGAGGGAGAGAGACGAGCGAAGGGAGAAGCCTGCCCCCCGCTTTTGAAAACAGGGACGAGAACAAAACTCCGCAAACGCCGAAGCACGAAAAACCAAGGAGCAATTATGCACCGCGGAGGCAACGGCGGAGGCGGCGGCGACAAGCGCCAGGCCGCCGACCTCCCTCCCGGCGGCGGCCCCGCCGCCAAGCGCCCCGGCAGCGCCGCCGCCAACGGCAACGGCGCCGCCGGCCCCTCGCCGCCGCCGCCCCGCGGCCCGACCGCCGACAGCGACGACCTCGACGGCCTCATCGAGGAGGAGGCGCTCGAGCGCGGGCGCGCCGCGGCCGCGGCCGCGCGCGGCGGCGCCCACCCGCCCCCTCCTGAGGACGAAGAGGACGACGACGAGGACGGCGTGCGCCTGGGCGGCGGCGGCGCCGACGACGCCGCCGCCGTTGCCCTCGGCGCCGCGGGCCGCAACTGGCGCCGCCCGACACCCTCTCCATTAGACCCGAGCACGCAGCCCCTCATCTTCCAGCAGCTCGAGGTCGACTACTGCATCATGCCCGTCCGCCGCGACGTCCCCCCGCCCGTCCCCAGGCCCCCCTACTCCTCCTCGACCATCCCCCTGCCGCAACAGCAAGGGCAGCAGCGCTACCAGCAGCAAGGGCCGCCCCAAAACCAGCGCGAGGCGGCCGTCGTGCGCCTCTTTGGCGTCGACGACCAGGGCTGCTCCGTCGCGGTCTTCGTGCACGGCTTCGAGCCCTACTTTTACGTCGAGCGCCCGCGCGACTGGGGCCCCGAGGACGTCGAGGAGCTGCGGCGCGCGCTGAACGAGCGCCTGGCGGAAAAGGCGCGGTCGGCGGGGGTCCCCGCGGTCTCTTCGATCACGACGGAAACGCTCACCCCTGCTTGGGGGTGCCAGGCGCCGCCCGCGGGCAACGGCGCGCGCCCCTTTTTGCGGGTGGCGGTGGCGCTGCCGACGGTCGTCGCGCCGGCGCGCTCGCTGCTCGAGGGCGGGACTCTGTCGGTGGCGGGCCGGGGCGGGTGGCGGTTCCCGACCTACGAGAGCAACGTGCTGTACGCGCTGCGCTTCATGATCGACTCGGCCATGGGCGGGGGCGCGTGGGTGGAGCTTCCCCCCGGCTCCTACAGGCTGCGCACCCACCAGCAGCAGCAGCAGCAGAACGGGGCCGGAAACGGCGGCGGCAACGGCGGAAACAACAGCAACCCTTCTTCTTCTTCTGCCGCTCTTTCTCCCTCGGGTCCCCTGGTGATCCCCCACGACAGCCCCGACCCCAGCCACCAACCCCTAACCTACTGCCAGCGCGAGGCGCACGTCCATGCCGCCTCGGTCGTCGCGCACGCGCCCGAGGGCGAGTGGTCGCGCCTAGCACCCCTGCGCGTGCTGAGCGTGGACATCGAGTGCTGCGGGCGCAAGGGGCACTTCCCGGACGCGACGCAGGACCCGGTGATCCAGGTGGCGTCGCTGGTGACGGTGGTCGGTGAGTTTCTCTTTTCGTTTGGTTGTTTGTGGCGCGCGCGAGAGAGAGAAAGACGACGACGACGAATCGCCGCGCGAAACGAAAACAAAAGAGAGATCGACCCTTCGCGCCCGTCCGTCCCTGAAGCCGACCCCCCGACCTCACACCACCCCACAACAACCAACAACCACCAAAACAAAAAAAACAAGGCGAGTCCCACCCGCGCGTCCGCAACGTCCTCACCCTGGGCGGCTGCTCCCCCATCGTCGGCGCAGAGGTCGAGCCTTTCCGCGACGAGGCCTCTTTACTGCAGCGCTGGCAGCAGCTCGTGCTCGAGACCGACCCGGACGTCCTCATCGGCTACAACATCCAGAACTTCGACCTCCCCTACCTCCACGACCGCGCCAAGGCGCTGGGCATCGCCGACGCGCGCGGGCACCAGTGGGGGCGCGTCCGCGGGTCGCGCCTGCGGATGCGCGACTCGACTTTTTCTTCAAAGGCCTACGGCACGCACGACTACAAGGACATCGCGATCGAGGGCCGCGTGCAGTTCGACCTCATGTGGGCCGTGCAGCGCGACCACAAGCTGAGCTCCTACTCCCTCAACGCCGTGTCCGCGCACTTTTTGGGCGAGCAGAAGGAGGACGTGCACCACAGCGCGATCGCCGACCTGCAAAACGGCACGGACGAGACGCGGCGGCGCCTGGCGGTCTACTGCCTGAAAGACGCCTACCTGCCGCAGCGGCTGCTGGACCGGCTAATGTACGTGTACAACTACGTGGAGATGGCGCGCGTGACGGGCGTGCCGTACTCGTACCTGCTGTCGCGGTGAGTTGTCTTTTTGGGTGTTGTTTTTTGCGAGCGGCGGCGGGGAGAGGGCGAGCGGGCGAGCGAACGACGAAAACAAGCCAACTCTCAAACAACACAATCGCCCCTCAACCAACCACAAAAAACCACCACAACAACAATAACAGCGGCCAGTCCATCAAGGTGTTCTCGCAGGTCCTGCGCAAGGCGCGCGCGCGCGGGTTTGTCGTCCCGACGCTCAAGCCCACAGGCGGCGGCCCCAACGGCGGCGCGGGGGGCGGCGGCCCGGGCAGCGGTGGCGACACGGCCTACGAGGGCGCCACCGTCCTCGAGCCCAAGATCGGCTACTACAAGGGGCCCATCGCCACCCTGGACTTTGCGTCGCTCTACCCCTCCATCATGATGGCGCACAACCTCTGCTACACGTCGCTGCTCACCCCGGAGAGCGCCGCACGCTTGCCCCCCGAGAGCGTGGCGCGGGCGCCGTCGGGGGAGCTGTTCGCCAAGAGCGACGTGGTCAAGGGCTTGCTCCCGGAGATCCTGGAGGAGCTGCTGGCGGCGCGCAAGCGGTGCGTGGTTTTCGGCTCTTTGGTTGTTTTGTCATCGGAGGCCGGAGAGAGCTCCAACCCCCCGCCCTCGCCCCCCTCCCCCCCGCTCAACGCCCCCCCCCCCCCCCCAAAAAAACCCGAACCCCCCCGCGAAAAAAACAACCATCACATCAAAACAGCGCCAAGAACGACCTCAAGAAGGAGTCGGACCCGGCCAAGCGCGCCGTCCTCGACGGCCGCCAGCTCGCCCTCAAAGTGAGCGCCAACAGCGTCTACGGCTTCACGGGCGCCACCGTGGGCAAGATGCCCTGCCTGGCGATCTCGGCCGCGACCACCGCCTACGGCCGCGGGATGATCGAGTCGACGCGCGGTTGGGTCCAGGAGCGCTACACGATCGCCAACGGCTACCCGGCCGACGCGGTGGTGGTTTACGGCGACACGGACTCGGTCATGGTCGACTTCAAGGTGGCCTCTGTCGAGAAGGCCATGGAGCTTGGGCGCGAGGCTGCAGAGCGCATCTCGCAGCGCTTCCCCCCGCCCGTGCGCCTCGAGTTCGAGAAGGTCTACTGCCCGTACCTGCTGATGAACAAGAAGCGCTACGCCGGGCTCCTGTGGACCAACCCCGACAAGTGGGACAAGATGGACAGCAAAGGGATCGAGACCGTGCGGCGCGACAACTGCGGCCTCGTGCGCAGCGTGGTGGCCACCGTGCTGGACATGATCCTGATCCAGCGGGACGAGAAGGCGGCGGCGGCGTACGTGAAGGGCGTCATCTCGGACCTGCTGATGGGGCGCGTGGACATGTCGCTGCTGGTGGTGACCAAGGTGCGTGACTTGTTCGCGCGCCTTGTGTGCTTTTTTCTTCGTTGCCGCGCGCGCGCGCTCGCTCACGCCCCAAAACCCTCCTCTCCCAATCCCCCCCTCCTCCCCCCCCCCCCAAAAAAACCACAAAAAACAAAACAAACAGGCCCTCGCCCAGGAGGCCGAGGAGTACAAGGTCCGGTCCGCGCACGTCGAGCTGGCCGCCAAGATGCGCAAGCGCGACGCGGCGACGGCCCCTGCTGTCGGGGACCGCGTCGCGTACGTGATCGTCAAGGGGGCCAAAGGCGCGAAAGCCTACGAGAAGGCGGAGGACCCGATCTACGCCCTCGAGCACAACGTGCCCGTGGACGTGCAGCACTACCTCGACCACCACCTCGCGCAGCCGCTCCTGCGCATCTTCGAGCCCGTCTTGAAAAACCCGCGCGAGCTGCTGTCGGGCGAACACACTCGCGCGATCAGCGTCGCGACGCCCTCGGCGGCGGCCGGGGGGATCATGCGGTTTGCGCGCGTGCGGGCGACGTGCCTGGGGTGCCGCGCGCCGCTGCCGGACCCGCCGAAAGTGGCGGCTGCGGGGGCGGGGGCGGCGACTGGCGCTGGCGGGGACAAGAACGGCGACGGCAAGGGCGCGGCCGACCAGCAAGGCGGCGCGTGCGGCGGCGCCGACGACGCCGTCTCGCGCGCCCTGTGCAAGGCCTGCCTCCCCCGCGGGCCCGAGGTCTACGCGCGCGCCCTCCAGGGCGCCAACGCCCTCGAGCGCCAGTTCGCGCGCCTGTGGTCCCAGTGCCAGCGCTGCCAGGGGTCCCTGCACGACGACGTCCTGTGCACCAGCCGCGACTGCCCCATCTTTTACCGCCGCAAGAAGGTGCAGAAGGACCTGACCGAGGCGCACGCGACGCTGGGGAGGTTCGGGCGGCCGGAGGAGTGGTGATGATGGAGAGACGACTTTTTGCACGAAGAGAGAGACGATTTTCCGAGAGAGAGACCGCGCATTACAAACGAGGAAGGACGCTGAAACAAAGCGCCCAGCGCTCCCCCCCCCCCCCCAAAAAAAAACCGTGCAACAAAATGCAACCGACCAACGGCCGTTGCCTCGCGCAGCACTACCTGACCGGCTTCTGAGGGAGGTCCCACCAGCCCCTACCGTGCGGGCGGTGGTTGGGGGCCTTGGGGTCGAAGAAGGGCGAGGACGAGGACGAGGGCGAGGGCTGCGGCTGCGACGGCGGCTGCGGCAGCAGCGGCGCGAACAAGCCGCCGCCGCCGCCGCCGGAGCCGCCAGCACCCCCGCCGACCGCCACGCCGCGCGCCGCGTTGCCCAGCGGGCAGGCGTGCCGGTAGAGCAGGAAGCGCGCGAGCTGAAAGGTGAGCGGCGGGGCCGGAGGGGCCGGCTCCCCGCCCTTGGAGCCGCCGCTGTCGCCGCTGCCGCGGGGCGGCACCGCGCGGGCCTGCGGCGGCAGCAGCGCGCCTGGCGGCGGGGGCACCAGGCGCAGCTCCGCGAGGCGCGCGAGCTGGCTGGGCGTGGCGGGCGGGTCCGGGAGGGTGAGGGCGCGGCGTGCGCGAGTGGCGGCGCGGTGGGCGTCGAGCGCGGAGTAGCGCAGCGGCGGCTGATGATGATGATGATGGGAGGCGGGCGATGAGAGGGAGGAGGAGGGGTCGTCGTCGTCGTCGTCGCCCTCGTCGTCGCCCTCGCAGTCGTCGTCCTCATCCTCATCCTCATCGTCGTCAACCTGCCCGAAACCCCCAAAGCTACTCCTACTCCTCCTCCAACTCGTCCTCAGCCCGATGGCCGGCATCCCCATCTTCCTGAGCTCCCTCAGGTCGCGGTCCGCGGCGGGCGCGGCCACGGCGCGCGCGGCGGCCGCGTCGGCAAACGGGCCAGTGGACGGATGTGAGGGCGGCGCGTTGGGGGATGAGGAAGGCGGCGCCTCGGCGAGCCGCCAGCCGGACGGCATGGCGGCGCAGCGCGCCACGTCGGATCGAGAGAGGAGCGCCGTGCCGTCGGCGGCCATCTGCTGCGCGAGGCGCTCGGCGCGCGCGAGCGCCATCGGCAGCGGCAGCACGAGCGAGCGCGGCGACAGCGGGCGGCGGCGGTGGTGGTGGTGGTGGTGGTGGTGGTGGTGGTGGTGGTGGTGGTGGTGGGACGCCGACGCCGACGCCGCGGACAGCAGCGACGACGACCGCACGCCCCTGAGGGCGACGTGGTGCCACCCCCCCGAGTCCTCGTACGTCACCTCGTACAGCGCGCGCGGGTCCAAGGGAGGGGGCAGGAAGGCGCGCGGGTCGGTCGGCGGCCAGGGGAAGGAGGAGGCGCCCTCGCCGTCGACGCGCCGCAGCCACAGGTACCCGCCGGACATGAGGTCGAGAAACAGGTCGTGCGAGGAGGGGATGAGGAGGGGGAAGGGGGTGGAGGAAGAGGAGGAGGAGGAGGAGGCGGGGGAGACGACGACGCCAGATCCTCCGACTCCTCCTCCCTGCCCTCCCCGCCGCCGCCACCGCCAGCCGAACCCCCCGGGGTGCGCCGACGCCCACAGCGACAGGCGCGGCCTCAGCCCCGCGAGCCACATCCGCCGCGCGTTGGCGGCCGCGTCCAGGCGGGCGGGCAGGGCCGCGTGGCGCGCGGCCAGCGAGAGCGGGGTCGCCGCCGTCGTGCGGCGGCGGCGGGCCGCGGACGCACCGTCGTCGCCGTCGCCGTCCTCGTCGTTATCGCTGTCCTCGCCGCCCTCGCGGCCGCTCACCGCCTCGGAAGAAGACGACGCCCCGCCCGCCCCGCCCACGCGCACCGCCGCCGTGCGCCCGGCGGCCATGGCGCGCCTGAGCAGATGGCTGCGAGAGGGGAGGGCTTGATCGCGCTCCGCTCCTGGTCCTCCTCCTCCCGCTTGGCCGCCGTCGGCCGGCGGCGTCGGCGGCAGCAGCAGCAGCTCGGCCGACGCCGCGTCGAGCGCCGCGGCCGCGGCCGCCGCGTACAGGCGCGCGGCCGCGATGCCCGGGGCCACGGCGCGCCAGGTCCGCTTCTTCGCGTCGCGTTCATCGTCGTTGTCTTGGTCGTCGTCTTCATCGTCGTCGTGGGCGGAAAAAGAAGCCGCGGCGGCCGATGAGGAGGAGGACCCCCTGCCGCCGCCGCCGCGAGCCCCGGCTCCTCCTCTTCTTGCCGCCGCCGCTGCCGCCGCAGCCGCCGCTGCCGCCGCCAGCGGCGCCGCCGCCGACCTGTGGTGGTCGGGCCCGGGCCCCGCGTACCTCGGCAGCGCCCAAGCCGAGAGCTGCCCCGCCAGGAAGATCGTCTCCTGCGAGGACGGGGCGCGCGCCTGCGCCATGCGCTGCGCGTCGATGGCGTCGGCAGCGTCGCCGCGGCTCATCAGGCCCGGCGGCAAAAATGGCGCTCCGGTGCTGGCGGCGGCGGTGGACCAGGAGAGCTGCGAGGCCACGGCCCCGCGCGAGGCCGCGCCTGCTCCGACCCCCAGCCTCGCCGTCGTCGTCGCCGCGAGCGCGGCCGTGCTGCTGTGGCCCTGCGACGCGAGCGACGCGGCCTGCAGAGTCGTGATCGGGAGGGCGCGCCAGAAGGCATCGCGCGCGCGCAGCTGCCAGGCGGCCGGGTCGACGGCGGCGATCCACCGCTCGGCGGCGGCGACGGCGGCGCGGCGCGAGGAGAAGGAGGAAGAAGGGGGGCGGGAGGGGGAGGGGGAGCGGGAGGAGGAGGAGAAGGAGGAGGAGGAGGAGGAGGAGGAGGAGGAGGAGGAGGAGGAGGAGGAGGAGCAGGCTTTTTTGCGGGGGGCGGCGGCAGGCGACGAGGCGAGCGACAAGAAGGGGGGGGCGGCGGCGTCGCGTTGAGCCTCCTCCTCGAGGGGCTGCAGGCGGTAGGTCGAGCCGCCGGCCTCGAGCTCCACCACGTACGCGGGCCTCCTCCTGCTGTTGACGCCCCGGGAGCTGCTGCTGCTGCTGCTGGTGCTGTCCTCGGCCGTCGCCGCCGCCGCCGCCACCGCCGTTCTTGCCGCTGCTGAAGCTGCCGCCGCCGCGCGCGCCGCCGCAGCGGCCGCCGCTCCGTCCGTCCGGCCGTAAAACGCCGCGACGGGGCTCACGGCCAGAGCAGCGGTAGTAGCGTGAGCCTTGTCTTCCGCGCTGCTGCCGCCGCCGCTCCTGCGCCGGCCACCGCCACCGGCTGCTCCGTCCACGGGCCGCACCCAGACGATGGCCGGCGCCGGCGTCCGCGCCCTCGACGCCGCCGCCGCTCCCGCCGCCGCCGCGGCCGCCGCCAACGCCGCTCCGGCCGTGGCCGCCACGTCCTCCGCGGTCGACGGCAGCTTGCCCGCCCGCCAGCGCTCGACGGCCTTGTCCGCCTGGCGCAGCAGCCCTGCTCGGTCGGATGCGACGAGCGTGACGCCCCGCGCGCCGTCGGGAAGGGCGACCCACGCGAGGCGGAGCCTCATTTTTTGAGGCGGCGGCGGCGGGGGTGGCGGGGGCGGCGGCGGTGGCGCCGGCGATGGGGAAGGTGCCCCTTGCTGCTGCTGTTCTTTTTCTTCTCCTCGCGCGCCTCTTGCTCGCGCCCTTGCCGCCTCATGATCATTGTGCTGCTGCTTGGGTAGAGGGAGGGCGTTGGCCGCGGTCGCGTAGGCGCGAGCGGCGTGGTGGGTGAGCGGCAGCGGCGAGGGCCGAGCCGCCGCTGCCGTCCTCAGCGCCGCCGCCGCCTCCGCCGCCGATGACGCCGCCGACGGCAGCGGCGCGGCGAGCGCCCCGGCCGATGCATGCGGTACTGCGGCTGCTCGTTGCGCACTCCACGCGGTGCGCAGCGCCGCCAGCCGCCGCAGCAGCGTCAGCGTGCGCGTCATTGGGGTTGTGTTTGCGCGGACAGCCTCCTCCGCCGACTTCTTCTTTTGGTGTTGTCGTCGGGGCTACCTGCCCCCGCGCGACGGGTCGAGGGGCAGCTCTAGAGGCGCGGCCGTCATCAGCATCATCAGAGTCGTGTTTGTGTTTCCATGGTTTTTCAAAAAAATAACCGAGGCGTGGAGCGCGGAGCATGCACGACAGCAGCGCCGCTTTTGGCTCGAGTCGACGACGGCGGCCCGTCGGCGACGGAGGGGAGGCAAGGCGGGAGGGCGGCGGCTGGGGACAGCACGACCCCTCTCAAGTCTGATCATCCTCGTCATTTGATTCCGCATTGCAACACACTACTACAAAAGCTCAACTAGTGATCCGTGTCCTCCGTCTTCACCGCCTGGCCGCCCCGGGGGAGGTCAAGCGGCCGCCCGGCGGCGGCGGCGGCGGGAGCGGCAGAGGCGGAGGGGCCGCCGGGCGGCTGCGACTGCGTTCGCGGCTGCCCCCGCGCTCCCTGCTGCGCCCGCGGTCGTGGTAGTCAGGCTCGCGGTTGCGCAGGCTGCCGCCGCCGCCGCCGGCCCACTCCGTCTCCCAGTCGCTCTCGGCGCCCGAGGCCCCGCGCCTGCGGCCGCTGTTACCGCCGCCGCCGCCGTTGCCGCCCCGGGCCGCCGCCGCCGCCGCCGCCGGCCGCTGCTGCTCCCAGCCGCGCCCCCCGCCGCGGGGCGGCTCCCTCTCCCGCTGCCTCTCCTGCTCCCTCTCCCGCTCCCGCTCCCGCTCCCGCTCGCGCTCGCGGTCGTACCGCTCGCGGTCGTAGCGGTCGTACCGCTCGTAGCGGTCGCGCTCCCGCTGCTGCTCGCCGCGCCAGCCGTCGGACGGCCGCTCGTAGCGATCGTACCGCTCGTACCGCTCATAGCGGTCGCGCTCGGCGCCCCCGCCGCCTGCGCCGCCGCCCCCGCCGACGTAGAGGGCCGCGCGCCGGACCGTGGCGCCGTCGTCGTGGCGCGGGGCGTCCGGCGGGAAGATGGCGGCGGCGGTGCGGGCGGGCGCGGCGGCGGCTGCAGGGGCACCAGCCGCAGAAGAGGGGGCGTGGCCCGCGAGGCCCGGGGCCAGGGGCGGCGGCGGATAGGCCGGCTGCGGCGGCGCCATCGGCGGCGGCGGCGGCGGGGGGAGAGGGGCCTTCCTCCCGCCGCCGCCGCCGCCACTGCTGCTCCCGCCGCGGCGGCGGAGTCTCTCCGTCGTCGCCGCCTCCCGCTGCCGCCGCTCCTCCTCCCGCGCCTCCATCGCCAGGCGCCAGCAGGTTTTGTAGGGCGGCAAGGGGAGGCCCTGCGCCGCGTGCTGCGCCTCGAGCGCACGCCGCGCGGCCACGGCGCGCTCGCCCTCGGCGTAGTCGCGCAGCAGCGCGTCGACGTCGACGGGCACGGCCACGGCGGCGCGGGTGGTGCTGGGGGGGAGGGATGTGGCTGCTGCCGCTGCCGCTGCCGATGCCCCGTTGGCGTTGCGGCTGCCACCAGCGCTGCAGGTGCCGCCGCCCCTGCGCGCCCCGCGGCCGCCGCGGCCGCCGCCGCCACCACTCCCACCGGCAGCCGCCGCCGCCCGCGCCTCCAGCGCCTCCCTCGCGGCCTCGCTGTAGAGTGGGCGGCCCCGAGAAGTGTCCCCGATCCCGGCGTACATGTCGGGCACGTACCCGCTCACGTAGGCCGGGCCAAAGAGGTTTCGGGGGCGCCTGGCCTCGTCGCGGGCCCACCGCCTCGCGGCGGCCGCCTTGGCCGCCTCCTTGGCCGAGCGGGGGGACAGGGCGGCCAAGGCTGATTCTTCGTCAGATTCCTCCCCTCCCACTCCTCCATCTCCGTCCAAGCGGGGGGAGGACGAGGAGGAGGGCGGGCGCTCGTCCTCGTCGAGCCAGGCCGAGCTGGGCAGGCCCCCGTTGAAGAGCGCCGCCGCCTCGTCGGCGGTGCGCAGGCCAAACAGCCCGGGCCTAAAGGCAGGGACGTAGCTCAGCGGGAAGATCGGGGAGGTGGGGAAGACGACACGCACGGCCTTGCGCTGTTGGCGGTGGGAGTGGGGGTTGGGGGGGAGGAGGTTTTGTGGTTGGGGGGGGGGGCGGTTGTTGTTGCTGGCGTTGGCGGCGGCGTTGGCGTTGGCGTTGGTGGCCGTGGGCGGCGGCGGCAGGGGCACGGGCGAGTGGGGCCGCACGGGCCGCGAGGGGGAGAGGTAGGCGCGCCGGGCCGCGTCCATGATGCGGAGGCGGCGCGGGTGCTCCTCGGCGGGCGGGCGGCGCGCGGCGTCGGCGGCGACCGCCGCGGCCGCCGCGGCAGCGGCGCGCTCGGCGCGGTCGGCTCGCCCCACCTTCGCTCCTCCTCCTCGCGCAGCCCCTCCCGCTGCCGCTCCTGCTGCTGCTCCTCCTCCTCTTCCCGCAGCGGCGGGCGCCTCCGTCGTCGTCGTCGTCGCCGGTGGCTCCGGCGGGGGGAGGATGCCGTCGCGCTCCCAGGCGTCGTGCGTGCGCAGGACCATGCGCAGGACGCCGCGGTAGGACGAGGCGTCTGCCACCATGGCGGCGTGGGCAGCGACGACGCCGGCCGGCGCCCCCGGCGGCGACGGCGGCAAGCGGGGCGGCACGGCCGCCGACGCCGCGCGCTCCAGCAGCGACTGGCCCCTCAGGCGCAGGCCGTACTTGAATGCGCGGCGGTTGTCCTCGGCGGCCTTGGCCTCCGCCTCGGCCGCCGCGACCTCCTGCGCGGAAAAGAGCGGGGCGGCGGCGGCGGCGGCGGCCCGCGACCGCGCGTGCTCGCGGCACACGCCGGCCGTGGTGGCCAGCCAGCGCATCGCCGCGTCCGCAATGAAGAGGGCGGCGACGCGCTCGCCCGTCGCGCTGCTGCACGCGGCCTGCGCGGCCTCGATGCGCGCGACCGCCTCCAGCGGGCCGCCGAGCTGCCTGAGGCAGCGAGCGACGGCCCTGCCCGCGGCGCGCGCGCCGTCGCCGCCGCCGTGGAGCGGCGCAGGCGGCCCGGCAAAGGCCGGGCACACGTTGGCCGGGCGGGGGATCTGGGCGAGGAGGTGGCGCACAAAGGGGTGGTCGATCGGGTCGGTCATTGGTGTTGTGGTGGTTGTTGTTGTTGGGGGCGGGGCTGGGGCTGGGGGGGCGGTGGCGGTGGCGGCGGTGGTTGCTGGGGGAGCGAGGGGCGTTGCCGCCTCCGCCTCGGCAGGCGCGGGCGGCGCCTGCCGCGGCTTCTCCCCCTGCTGCTGCTGCTGCGCCTGCCGACGCGCCTGCTCCTCCAGCCGCCTGCGCTGTGCCTCGAGCGCCGCCGCCTGGCGCTGCAGGCTGCGCGCCATGAGGCCGGCCGCCAGGCTGCGCTGCTGCTGTTGCTGCTGCGGGCCCTGCGGTGGCAGCGGCTGCTGGGGCGCGGTCGGCGGCGGCGGGGCCACGACGGGCGGCGCCGCCGGCTGCTTGTCGTTGTCGGCGGCGGTGGCTGCGGGCGAGGACGAGGACGGCAGCCGCACGGCCTCATCTTCCTCGGGCGGCGGCGGTGGTGGTGCTGGTGCTGCTGCTGGTGCTGAGGGCTCGGCCGGGGGAGGGGGCTCGGGGGGCATGGCGGCGGCCTTGGCGGGGGGGGAGCGGGGGGCGGCGGTGCCGGCCGTTGCAGCGGCCTTCTTGGCAGTCGGCGCTGCTGCGTCGTCGTCGTCGTCATCCTCCTTGCCGCCCGCCGTCGAAGCCGCTGGTGCTGCTGCTGCTGCTGCTGCTTCTGTTGTTACCGCCGCCGCCGCCTCCTCCGTCTTTTTCTTCTTCTTCCCGCGGCCCTCCGTGGCCCGCGAGCGCGGCGCCTCCCCCTCCTCCTCCGCCTCCTCGTCGTCCTCTTCCTTAACCTCGTTGTCCTCCGCGGCCTCGGAAGAGGGCGGCAGCGGCTCGGAGGGGGCGGCGTCGGCGGCGGCGGCGGGGAGCTGCTGCTGCTGCTCCCCGCCGCCCTCCGTCGCCGCCGCCGCGCCCGCGTCCGCCGCCGCGCCCTTGCGCCCCCGCCGAGACCCGCTCGCGCGCTTGCGCTTCGGGACGGCCTGCAGCGGGAACTCCGGCGAGAAGGGCTGGTCGCCGTCCTTTTCAGCGGCGGCGGGTGGCTGCCCGCCGTCCTCCTCCTCCGCCTCCTGCTCGTCCTCGCCGTCGTCGGCAGCGGCGTCGGCGGCGTCGGCGGCGTCGGCGGCGTCGGCGGCGTCGGCGGCGGTCGCGGCCGCCGCGCCCGCTGCTCGATTGCGCTTGGGCGCAGCAGCAGCAGGGGGCGGCGTGGTGGACGGGGCGGCCTCCTTGCGGCCGCGCTTGCCCCCGCCGGTCTTGGACAACTTGGGCAAGGCGGCGGCGGCCTCTGCCTGTGCTGCTGCCTCCTCCTGCTCCTGCTCCTCCCCCGCCGGCCCGACTCGGCCGCCTCTCGCGGCGGCCCCCCGCCCGCCGCCTCTCGCGCCCGCCCGGCCACCGCCGCGCGCCCCGCGGCCTGGTCCCCACCAGCGCGCCGCGCTTGGATTCACAACGGCGGCGGTGGCGGCGGCGGCGGCGGTGGCGTCGGGCTGACCCTCCTCCTTTCCCCCCGCATCTTCTGCGGCGGGGGGCGGCGCTTGTCCTGCCGCCGCCGCCGCCGTTGCCGCCGCTCCTCCTGCCGCCGCCGCCGCCGTTGCCGCCGCTCCTCCTGCCGCCGCCTCGGCCGCCGCCACCGCCACCGCTTGCACGACCAGCTGCGCGATCTCTTCGCCGGCGTCCGGGTGGCCCGCCGAGCCCGCGAACAGCAGGTCCGCCACCTCGCCGAGCACGAGGCGCATGGGGTCGGGCGAGGCAGGGGGGCCGGGAGCGGCAGCGGCGGCGGCGGCGGCAGCGCCGGTGCCGCCGTTCTCGCTCGGGCGCCGACGCTTTGCGGGTTGCTGCTGCTGCTGCTGCTGCTGCTGCTGCTGCTGCTGCTGCTGCTGCTGCTGCTGCTGCTGCTGCTGCTGCTGCTGCTGCTGCTCGTCGGCGCCATCCTCCTCATCTACCGTTGCTGATGCTGCTGCTGCTGCTGCTGATGCTGCACCCCGGCCCCGGCCGCGGCCGCGCGCCGCCGCCGCCGCTGATGGCGCGCCGCCGGGCGCCGCCTTGCGCTTGGGCGGCATCTTTGCGCGCGCGCGCCCGGCCACCCTGCGGTGTCGCTGTCGCCGGAGGGGGGGAGTGTCTCAGAGGCGCGCGGCCATCGCCGTCCGTCGTCCTCGTCCTCGTCGTCACGGAACTGCAAGGAGACTGGGGTCACTGCCTGTCGCTCGCGCGCCTCTCTCTCTCTCTCGCGCTCTCGCGCTCGGCTGGGTTGGCTTGTGTGGCGTCAGGGTCTCGCTCTCTTACGTGTGCATACGTTAAGTGGGGAAAAAAAGGGGATGATGATCGGACGAGGGATTGTGTCGTGGCGAAGGCTGAGAGAGAGGGAGGGAGGATGAGGGAGGGAGAGCGCTCCTCTCTCGCCCCCCCCCCTCTCTCTCACCCTTCTTCCTCCTTTTTCCCCCTTCTTTCCTCGCCCCCTCGACACACACAGCAAACCAAAGCAAACCAAAGCACCACACAACTCGTCAAGGTCGGTCCGCTCCTTATCTCTCTGCAATGACGGCGCGCGCGCGCGCACCCCTTTGCGAATGCCGGCGTATCGGCAAATCGCCCCCCCCCAAATGAAAGGCCCCCCTCTCTCTTCCACCCCCCCTCTCCATCCTCGCTCCGACACCCGCCAAACGCCGCCCCTGGCCCGCCAAGCGGTCGCCGGGCCGCCGGCCAGGTGGCCGCCGGGATTCCGCTTGGCGCGCCGCGCGCGCGTCCCCCACTTCACGGGCGGGGGAGGGCGCGCGGGCCGCTCTTCCTTCCCCCCCCTGAAAACGGCGAGGGGGGAGAGTCGCCTCGGCACTCTGGGGCGACGACCCCTCCTCACCCTCGCATCGAGAGGGGGGAATCGACGACACGCCCGCGCGCGCGCCCCTCCCGCTGCCGAATCCTCCACCACTCACGTCCCCTCCCCGCCACGCACAACAACACCACCACCATACAACAACCAAAACAGGTCGCGCAACTCCTCTCTCTCCTCTCGCCGTCCGCCGCCGACGCGCTCGCGACCTTCCCGCCCCCCATCAAAAAAAATGGCGTCCCTCCTGCGCCTCGCGCTCCTGGCGCTCGTCGCCGCCCTCGCCTTCGCGGCCCAGGGCGCGCACGCCCGCAAGGTCCTCCAGGTCCTCTACGGCACGAGCGACCTGCAGACGCGCGCCAACGTCGCGCAGAACTCGGCGCAGCAGGCCATCGCGCGCGCCTTCCTGCCCACCGCCACGGCCGGGTCGACGCAGCAGGCGGTCGCGCAGTCGTCGCTGACGGTCGGCAGTGTGGCCTTTGGCAACAACGGCTACCTGCTCAACGGGCGTTGATTAAATAGCTGTGTTGTTGGAGAGTCGTAGGCAGCCGTATTAGGATTTGAGAGGGGTCGCCGCCGCCGTACAAAAAAACGGACGGATGAATTTAGCGTGTGTGTGTGCCGAGGGCGCGTGTGCCGGGGGGGGCGGCGGCCTCGCCGTGTGTGCTCGGCCGCCGCCGCCCGCCCCGCCGCTCTCCCGTTAAAAAAAAACACCCCCTTTTTTTGCCCGCGACTTTTTTCTTACGTTTGTCTCTTTTGCGCGCGCGCGCAGTACCCCCTCTCCCCCGCACACTTTGCCACTCTCTCCTCGCACACACGCACCGATGGTTTTGGTTTCTTCTCGGAGCAAAACGATCCGCGGCGTCGGGCGTCCGGCCTCTCGCGCGGCGCGGTGTTGTCCCTTTTGGGCGCCCCTCGCCCGTCCCGTCCGCCCGCCCCGCCCATTCGCACACACAACGTGCCCTGATGCATGCCCGCCCGCGCCCTCCTCCACCCCGCCCCTCTTTGGCCTTTTTTTCTTGTCCTTTTGCCTCGTTGCGCCGTGTCTTTCTTCTTTTTGCGTTGGCTTTCACACACTGACCCAAGGCGCCAAGGGCGCCCGCCCCACCTGTTCCCCCCGCGCCTCTTTTGCTGGCCTCGGGCCGCCGACCGACCCCCCGACTTGTCACCTCCTGGGGCGTCGGCGGCGGGTTAGAGAGAGGCGGGGCAACAGGGCGCGGTCCCTGGCTGTTTTTTCCTGCACGGCCGCAAAAAGAGAGAGCAAGGCGCGCGCGCACGAGAGGCGCGAAAGAAAGAATGACGACGGGGGCGGGGGGGCGGTTGGCCGCGCTCACTCACACTGACACCCCCGACAGACACAACTAGGGACCCCCCTTCTTCTCCTCCTCCTCCTCGCTTCTATACGTGGGCCATAAGGCCTCACCTCTCCCCCGTCGAAATGGGGGTCCGGACCCGTTCTGTAAGAAGCAGCGCCCCGCCCCTCAAATGCGCGCGATCGCTCGCCATCTCTTTGTTTTTACAGTACCTCGCGTCCATCCGAAATCCATACACACTGATCCATCCATCCAATCAATCGATCAATATCACCCCGTGATCATCGTCCCCACCCCCTCGTCCGTCAGCAGCTCCATCAGCACGCTGTGGGGCGACCGGCCGTCGATGATGTGCGCGGCCGTGACCCCTTGAGCAATGCACCGCACGCAGCACTGCACTTTGGGGATCATCCCCCCGGCAATCACGCCGTCTTCAACGAGCTGGCGGCAGTCGCGGATCGACAGGGCCGCAAACTTGGTGGAGACGTCGTCCTTGTCCCGCAGGACGCCGGGGACGTCGGTCATCAAAATGAGCTTTTCCGCCTTCAGGGCGGCGGCAATCTCCCCCGCGGCCGTGTCGGCGTTGACGTTTAGGGCCTGGCCCGACTCGTCCGACGCGACCGTCGCGACCACGGGGATGTACCCGCCGTCGACGAGCTGGCGCACGAGCTGCGGGTCGACTTTCGTCACCTCGCCGACAAAGCCGATCTGCTTCTCGACCATCTGCCGCGCCTTGAGCAGGCCCCCGTCTTTTCCCGAGAGGCCGACGGCGCGCCCGCCGCTCTGCTGGATGAGCGACACGAGCGACTTGTTGACGCGGCCGCCCAGGACCATCTCCACGACCTCCATTGTGGCGTCTGTTGGTTTTTGTGTTTGTTTTGTGTTTGGGTTTTGTTTTTGGGGTGTTGGTTTGGGGTTGCGAGTCGTCAGATTTTGGGGGGCGGCGGGGCGGGGCTTGTCGGGCGCGTCGCCCACAACACCGCCAACCCATCATTCATCGACCCACCGTCCGTCACGCGCAGTCCGTTCTTGAACTCGGCCTCGATCCCCAGCTTGCCCAGCCACGTGTTGATCTCCGGTCCCCCGCCGTGCACCAGCACGGGGCGGATCCCCACCGTCCACAGGAGCACCAGGTCGGTGATCACGCGCGCCTTGAGCGAAGGGTCCTTCATCGCCGCGCCGCCGTACTTGACGACGACCGTCTTGCCCGCAAAACGCTGCATGTAAGGTAAGGCCTCGGCGAGGATGGAGACGCGGTCGAGGTTGGAGAGGGTGGCGGCGGCGGCGGAGGCGGCGGCGGCGGCGGAGGGCTGTGGGGGTGTGCGTTTGGGAGGAGGATTGGTTTTGGGGGGCGGGCGCGGGTGAGGAGGAGGAGGGAGGAGAGAAGAGAGGAGGGTTTTGAGAGAGGGGGGGGGCTTTCTCCGGCGATCGCGCCAGAGACGCCTTGCGCAGAAAAAAACGCACCGACTGGACGGTGGCGGCGCAGCGCACGGGCGCGGTCACGGCGCGGCGCAGGGGCGCCGTCGCGCGCCGCGCGACGCCGCCGCCGCGGGCCAGGCGCTGCTGGTGCATCGTCGAGGACGACGAGGACGCAAAACGTGTTCACGGGAAGAAAAGAGTCAGAACGAGCGCTGGCGATCGCCGAGGGCGCGCGGGGCAATGGGCGCGCAATGGGCACGTGCGGTTTGCGCGCGAAGTAGTTGGCTGGCGTGTGAGTGAAGCGAGCCGGCGTGTGTAGCGGGGCGCGCGCGAGCTTGAAGACGAGAGAGAGAGAGCCCCAGCTCAAAGGCAGTAACCAGCAAACGAGAAAAGCGCGCCCCGCGCGCGCAGGCTCACAGGCAAACACATCAAAAACCATCGTCGGCCTCCCCCGCGACACACACAACGCCATCTCTGTCAAGGCGTTGTCTGTCGCGGACGTTCGCGGGCGCGGGGAACGAAAGAACAGAGACAGTCGACAGCAGCAACGAGCAATCGCGCTGAGAGACGCGCGCGCGCGTGCAAGCGGGGCTCCTGACCTGCCCCTCCTTGAAAAACGCGATCGCATTCGCAGCACACCCCCGGCCTTCCCGGTAGTACGTGCTCAAACGAAAGGGGGGGGAAGAGCCGGAATGGCGTCGGCAGCGACGGCGGCGTCTCGGCGCGCTGTCGGCGGCGGCGGGATCGGCGGCGGCGCCCTGCGCCTGCAGCAGCGGCCCCCACCGCTCCTGCGTGCGACCGGCAACAACAACAACAACAACGACGGCAGCAGTCCAGCCCCCAACAGCACCCCCACCCCCACCGCCGCCGCCTCCAAGGCCGAGCTCGCCGGCCTCGAGGCCGGCATCTCGGCCATCCAGGCGGCGCTGGCACTTCAGGAGCGCCTGAGGGGGGGGCTGAGCAGGAGGGGGGGCGGCAATAGCGGCGGCAGCGGCGGCAGCAGCAAGCACCCGCACCCGTCGCACCACCCGCACGGCCACGGCCGCCCCAGCGCCGCCGCCGCCTCGAAGCAGCGCGAGTGGAAGCGCGTGTCGATCCGGGGCAAGGCCGCGGGCGAGCGCGAGGTGGCGGAGGAGCAGCAGCAGGAGGAGGGGCAGGACGAGGCGGACGGTGGCGGCAACGGCGCGGCCTCGCCGACCCCTTGGAGCCTGCGGTCGTACCTGGCCCTCCCCGTGGAGCAGTACAGCGTGCTGGACCCGCGCTTCATCCGGCGGCTAGCGCCCGAAGAGGTTGAGCGGATACGGGAGGATGAGAGAGGGGGAAGAAATGGCGGCGCCGCGGCCGCGCCCGAACCCTCCTCCTCGTCCTCGTCCTCCTCCTCCACCTCTTGCTTCCGCCTGACCGTCCCGCTCTCGGATGTCGTGGGCATGGACATCGTCGTCGAGGTCGACGTCGAGGTCGAGGTGGACGACAGCTCTGCAGAACAAGCCGCATCATCGTCATCGTCGTCATCAGGCGTGACGTTCCGCGCCGACCGCCTCGTGCTGTCCGGGTCGGCGCTCCAACCAGGGGGGCCCGCGGCCGCGCTCGCGCGCGCCGAGGTCGAGCTCCGCCTCGAGGCGCGCCTGTTCTCGTCGTCTGCGGCGGCGCCTCGTCGGGGGGCGCTGGGCGGGCGCGGCGGCGGCAGCAATACCAGCAGCAGCAGCAATACCAGCAGCAGCAATAACATCAGCGGCAATAACAGCAGCAGCAGCAGCAAAAACACCCCCTTGCCGCAGCAGCAGCCCATCAAGCAGCGGCCGCTGCGGCTCGAGGCCGACGCGCGCGTTGCGCTGCGCGTGCCGCCGCCGCTCTCGGCCGCGCCCGCCCCGCTGCTGGGGGCGACGGGCTCGCTGGTGGCGCGGATGGCCATGCGCGCGCTTCTGCCGCCCTTTTTGGACCTGCTCGCGGCCGACTACGCGCGGTGGGCGCTCGAGGAGAGGAGGAGGCTGGGCGGGGGTGGGGAGGGCGGAGGGGAGGAGGGGGGGAGGGCGGCCGCGCTCGATACATCGGCCGTCGGGAGTCTGCTCGAGGTGGCGGCGGCGGGCAAGGAAAGAAGCGGGGAGGCGGCGGCGGTGGTGGCGTCGGGAGGAGGTGGTGATGCGACAACACGCGTGTAAGTTTTCTTATGAAAGCGGCGGGCCCTGTTGACCCCTTCCCCCGTGGATCCAACCGGCCGAGCGGCCGAGCGGCCGAGCGGCCGAGCGGGCGGACGCTTCGCTCGACGCGAGATGGGGGCGGCGTCGGGCGCGCGTGCGCCACGCCAAACCCCCCTTTGGCTCCTCGCGCGCGCAGCCCTGGTCCCCGCGCGCCCGGTCGAAAAAAGTCCCTTTGCAGGTAGTAGTACCGTCGCGCCCGCCTGGTCGGGAGGGAAGGGCGCGATTCGGGGCTGGAGAGGGGGCGGGAAAGATAACTGGAAACTGGAGGAGAGAGAGGGGGCAGGCCGACCCCCTCCTCGCTCGCCTAAAGACCGCACCCCCGCTCGTTCCCTCTTGCCCTCTTCACACGCACACTCTCCGATCTCTCCCCAAAACCCTCTCCCCCCAAAAACAACAACCAGCAAAAATGGCGATGATCATGAAGAAGGCCATGGGCGCCCGCGTGGTACGTCGAGTTTGGATTTCCTTTTTTGGGGGGGGGCCTTGGCTCTCGCTCGCTCTCCCTCTCTTTCCCCCCCTCCTCTTCCCCTCTCGCCCTCCGAACATCTCTTCCGCCCGCCGAGAAGCGAAGGATCAGCCCCCCATCTCCGCGCGCCTCGCACCTGGGCCGGCGCGCCGCTCGCCCGCGCACCTCTCCGGCGCCTCCCCGGGCGCGTGGCGTGGCCGTGGCAGGCGCGCGCGCGACCCACCGAGCTCAATCTCGAGACAAGTTTCGCTGAAAAATTCGCTCTCCTCCCCCTCTCCGGCTCTTCCCCCCTCTCCCCCGACCCCCAATCAACGACAGGCGACCCGCAAGACGGTCGCGGCCAAGGCCGAGTTCTACGGCCCCAACCGCGGCACCTTCCTGGTGAGTTTTGGCGCCTCGGATTGCACGGCGCGCGCGGCTGGGTCGCTTTTCGGTTGCTTGCTCTCTCTCTCTTTCGCCCTCTCTAGTGTTCTCGCTCACCCGCTCTCCCGCACCCGCCCGCCCCACCCCCTTTCCGGCCTTTCCCCGAAATCCGACCACAGGGCCCCTTCTCGGAGGGCACCACCCCTGCGTACCTGACGGGCGAGGTGCGTTTTGCGAGCCCGTGCGCGCGCGTCCCCGGCGTGATCTTGCTGAAGTTTTTTGGGGTGTGGGGGGGAGAGGAGGGGCGCGAGCGCCCGCCCCCCCCCTCGCCGCCCTCTCGCGCCACCCGAGGCGCTTTTCACGGAGAGGCGAGGGGGTCGTCCCTAGGGGATCCCTCCTCCTCCAATCCCCATGTGGCCCTCTCTGCCTCTTCCTCGCCGCCTTTGATCTCCGGAGGCGCGCGAGAGAGAGCGAGGGGCGGACGCGCGCGCGCACCAAAACGAAACCGCCCAACCAAACAAAAAAAACACGCCCCGCTCACCCCCCCCTCTCGCTCACCCAAACCAAAAACCCGACCCCCAACAACAGTTCCCCGGCGACTACGGGTGGGACACGGCCGGCCTCTCGTCCGACCCCGAGACGTTCGCCCGCTACCGCGAGGCCGAGCTCATCCACGCCCGCTGGGCCATGCTCGGCGCCCTCGGCTGCATCACGCCCGAGCTGCTCGCCAAGAGCGGCGTGCCCTTCGGCGACGCCGCCGTCTGGTTCAAGGCCGGCGCCTCGATCTTCGGCTCGGACGGCCTCAACTACCTCGGCAACTCGTCGCTCATCCACGCCCAGAACATCGTCCTCACGGTCGCCGTGCAGGTCGTCCTCATGGGCGGCGCCGAGATCTACCGCGCCGGCGGCGAGCTGCCCAACGGCGAGGCGCTCGACTCGCTGCACCCGGGCGGGCCCTTCGACCCCCTCGGCCTCGCCGACGACCCCGACACCTTTGCCGAGCTCAAGGTGAAGGAGATCAAGAACGGCCGCCGTGAGTTAACTTTTTTGGGGGTTGGATGGTGGAGCTCGGAACAACGCGAACGAAAAGAAAAGAAGGACGCCCCCCGCTCACCGAACAACGTCCCACGCTCCGCCCCCCTCCCGCAACAAAAAAAACGCAAAACAGTCGCCATGTTCTCCATGTTCGGCTTCTTCGTGCAGGCCATCGTCACCGGCGAGGGCCCTATCGCCAACTTGGACGCGCACCTTGCGTCGCCCGAGGCTTCCAACGCGTGGCAGTACGCCCAGAAGTTCGTCCCCTCGGCCTAAGGTGGGCAATGGAGTGCCAGTGCCGTTCGGCCGGAGCGCGGGGCGGGCGTTTGTCCCCCCGTCCCGCCAAAAGAAGGGCACTCTTGCTTTTTTGCCCCCCCCGAGCCGTGAACCCCTCTTTTTGCAGCCGTTTAGTTTTTGAGAGTGAGAGAGAGTGGGGGAAGGACATCTTCTGCCGACACAAAAAAACAAGAGAGACAGGGAGAGACCTCCGAGGTGTTTGCCGGGGCGCCCGCTTGTTTTTTTCTTTCCTCGGCGCGGGTTTTTTGGGCGGACGGAGCGCGCAGGGGAAAACACACGCCCCCCCGCAGCAGCGCGGCGTGGGGGAGGGGGGGACTCGTTGCGCGCGCGCGCCCCTATTCCCAAGGGCGCGCGCGCGTGCGCCCTCCCCCCGCGCTCGCGGCGCTGTGGGTGTGCGTGTGCCTCTTTTGTGTGCCCCCCCTTCCTGTTTTAGAGCCCTTAAGAACCCCCGATAGATTCGCGACGATGAAAAAAGAGAACCGGCGTCCCTAATACGACATCGATCTGTGTCGGGCTATCTCTGCTCCGGTTGCCTCTGTGAATCGCGCCCTTTCTCTTGCGTTGTTCGGTTGCGGGGGGGCTCGCGCGCGATGTTTTCGTTCGCCCGTCGTCAGCGGAGAAATGAGACACCCTAGGCGCGTTCGTCGTCTGCTGCTGCCGTCGGTTTCGGCGGCGGCAGCAGCACCAACGACAAACTCGGCTAATCGTCGCAGTTGTGCAAAACAAAACGACCGTCCAAGCCTTCACAAATATAGATTTGTCGACGTAAAAGCGGCGGCGATAAATACAAAAGCTGCGGGCGCGCATTTTCGGCTTTTTTTGGCTTTTCCCGCTCATTTGGTTTGCCTTTTTTCCCGGGCGCCCCGAACCCCCCCCTCCCCCCAACAAAAAAAATCAATACAAAACAGTCGCCATGTTCTCGATGCTCGGCTACTTCATCCAGGCCATCGTCACCGGCGAGGGCCCGCTTGCAACTCGACGCGCACTTCGCGACCCCCCAGGGCGTGAACGCGTGGCAGTACGCCGGCAAGTTCGTCCCCTAGGCCTAAGGTGGCGATCGAGTGCTAGTGTTGTTTTGGTGGCGAAGCGCGGGGGCGGGCGTTTGCTCCCCCACGCCCCCCCGCCAAAAGGGCACTCTTGCTTTTTTGTCCCCCCCGAGCCGTGAACCCCTCTTTTTGCAGCCGTTTAGTTTTTGAGAGTGAGAGAGAGTGGGGGAAGGACATTTTCTGCCACCACACAAAAAAACAAGAGAGACAAGGAAGGAGAGACCTCCGAGGTGTGCCGGGGTGCTTCGTTGTGGAGGACGGCCCGTTGTCGCGCCGCGCTCGGCGCCTCGCTTCAAAGCCGGGCACCATCGTCCCTCCGCCAGCGACCCCCCCGTTCCACACCACCTTAGAGAGAGAGCCGACCTCGATGACGTAGATTTAGAGCCTTGTTCTTCACTCTCAGACCACCGTTTTGTTCTCTTGTGTGCGTTCCCCCGCGATCGGGCGGGTCGAAAAGGACGAGGACGAGAGAGAGCCTCCCCGACCCCCCGACCTTTTGAATCGGCAGACAAACACGCACTCGGCCAACCCCCCCTTCGATCGCCGCCGAACCCCCGGGAACGAGAGCGATGATGCCGGCGGCGGGCAAGGTGCGCCCGCGCGGCGACGCCGCAGCCGCCGGCTCGGACGCCGATGACACGCACGCCGAGGGCGACACGCGCGCGGCGCCGCGCCCGGCCAAGCGGCCGCGCCTCGACGCCGACGACGCCGAGCCCGATCCCGCCCAAGCAGCAGCACGCGGTGCGTATCTCCCCCTCCCTCCTCCTCCTCCTCCTCCTCCTCCGCGTGCTCGCGCGGCCCCGCTCGCTGCAACCCAGTCCTCCCCGCCGCCCCTCTTTGCGGCGCGGCACCGGCGCATCGCAGTGGCCGCGCGGCCGCTGCCGCCCTCGTCGGCCGGCGCCCGCGCCGACGCTGCCCTGCGCGCGGGCTGGTCGCGCTTTGCGGCGGCGCAGCAGCAGGAGCAGGAGCTCGAGCCGTGCGGGCTGGGGCTGGCGTGGAGCGCCTGGCACGGCGCGCTCGCGTCGCTGGTGCGGCGGGCCGCAGGGGTGAATGAGGAGGAGGATGTGGAGGAAGAGGAGGACGACGAGGCGTTTCCGCAGCAGCAACAACAGCACCAGCAGCCGTCGGCCGCCTACCGCCGCCTGGTGTTTGGCGGGGGCGGGGGCGTGTTTTCGTCGTCGTCGGCGTCGTCGGCATCGTCTTCTTCACGCTCGTCCGCCGCCTTTTCCGTGCCCCTGGACGTGGCGCGGGAGGCGTGCGCGCTGTCGGGCCGGCCGGCCTACGCGCTGCTGACGGATGAAGAGGACGGCGAGGAGGAGGACGAGGACAAGGGCGAGGCGGGACCGGCAGCGGCGGCGGCGGCGGCGGCGGCAGCGGCACCAGCAGCAGCAGCAGCAGCCCCAACCGCAACCGCGCCCCCAGCAGCAGCACCCGCACCCCCACCACAACCACAACTCCAACCCCAAAGAAGCGAAGAGGAGTGGCTCACCGCGGTGTTGGACGTGCAGCGGCCCCTGGCGGCCGCGCGCGTCCGCGGCAACAACAACAGCGGGCGCCCCTCGAGCGCCAGTGGTGGTGCTGCCGCCGCTGCTGCCGCCGCCGCCGCTGCCGCCGCCGCGGCCAGCAGCTCGCCCCTGCTCCTCGCCCCCTCGGCGGCCACGGCCGCCGCCACGGCCGCCGCGGCCCTGGCATCGGGCGGCAGCACGCCCTTTTCCTTCGCCAGGCACGCCCTGGCGCGCCACCACCTCAACGGCGGGGCGGCTGCTGCCGCCGATGCTGGCGCTGCTGCTGGCCCCGCCGCCGCCGCCGCCGCCGCCGCCGCCGCCGCCGCGTCGTCCTCCCCCTTGCCCGCCTCCCCCGCGCTCTGCGCCTCGCCCTTTGGCCGCGCGGCGGCCATGGCCGCGGCGAGCGAGCGCGCGCGACGCGCGCAGATGTCCCTGCGTGCGGCCGTGGCGCACCAGCAGCTCCACCTTCAGCAGCAGCAGCAGCAGCAGCAGACCGACTCGCCGCTCGCGACCGCGGCGGCGGCGGGGGCCGCTGCCGGCGGCACGCCCTATGCGTCGTCGTCGTCGTCGTCGTCGGCCGCTTTGCTGCATCAGCAGCAGCAGCAGCATCAGCATCAGCAGCTACCGCTGGCGCCCGCGCCCGTGCTCCTCGCCGCCCTGCGCGTGGCGCTGCTGGACGCGCGCCTGAGCGCGGCCCTGGCCGAGTCTTCCTCGGCGGCAGAGGCAGAGGCAGAGGCAGAGGCGGCGGCGGCGGCGGCGGCGGGGCCTGGCGGTCGGAATGGCGGCGATGGCGGTGGCGATGGCGGCGACGACGACAAGACCGCCTTTGTCGTCGCCACTGCTGCTGTTGCTGCTGCTGGTGCCGCTGGTACCGCTCAACCCCCTCCCGCCGCTCACTGGGCGCGCATCGACATGGCCGGGCGCGACTTTCTGGTGATGCAGCAGCAGGAGCAGCAGCAGCAGGAGCAGCAGCAGCAGCACGGCGACGCCGCGGGCAACCGCAACGGGCCGCCGAGCTCTGCCTCTTCTCCAGGCGGCGTGGGCGCAGCATCAGCATTAGAAGCAGCAGCAGCAACAACAGCCCCTTGCCCCTCCCCCTCCCGCCCTCTCCCTGCCCCAGCCACCACCACCACTGCCACCATCACCGCCGCCGCCCTCGCCGCCGCAGAGGCCGCCGCGCGCCGCGCCGAGGCCGCGCGCCGCGACCTGGCGGCGGCCGGGGTGCCGCAGGCGGCCGTGCGCGAGGTCGAGGCGCGGGCCGAGCGCGAGTGGGCCTTCCTCAGGCGCGTGCGCGAGCAGGCGGCGGCGCCCAGGGCCGCGGCGGCAATGGCAGCGGCGGCGGCGGGGGCAGCGCTGCCGCCAGTTGCTCCTCCTCCTGCTGCTGCTGCTGGCCTCACGCCGCCGCAGCGGCACGCCGCCGCCGCCGCCGCTGCTGGCGTCGCCCCGGCCACGCCGGCCTCGGCCTCGGCCGCCGCCATGAGCACCGACCGCTCGCCGCCGCCGCCGCCGCCCGCCGGGCACCCGCCGGCCTTTCTGCGCCCGGCGCTGCGGCGCGCGCTGCCGTCGCCAGATGGGGCGGCGGCGACAACAAGAGGCGCCGCCGCGGCTGCTGTGCCGTCGCCGCTGCCGGCGGTGCCAGAGGACGCCGAGCTGCTCGCGCAGGACCACGACGGGGCTGCTGCTGCTGCTGCTGCCACTTCGAGGCAGGCGCCGCCGCCGCCGCGCCGCTCGGTGCGGTTTGATCTCGAGGACGAGGATGGCGGGGACGCGCCGGCGCGCGCGGTGCGTCCGAGCCCGCTGAAGCGGCGGCGCCAGGAGCAGCAGCAGCAGCAGCAGCGGCAGCGTCGGCCGACGAGCGCGTCGGCGCCTGCTTCAGATGCAGCGGCAGTGGCAGCAGCAGCACGTGCGCCGTCGGAACAGCATCAGGGTCCCGCTGCTGCTGTTGCGGCTGCTGTTGCGGCTGCTGCCGCTGATGCCCCCGCTTCCGCCGCCGCGACGACGACGACGACGACGGCAAGCGGCGGGCCCCTGCAACCGCAGCAGCCCCAGCAGCAGCAGCATCAGAGGCACGCCCACTGGCGCAGCGCGGCCGCGGCCGCGTCCTCGCTGCTGCCGCGCAGCGGCGGCCGCTGGCCGCGCGCTTCCCCTCCCCCGCCGCGGCCCGGGTGGGCGTCGTCGTCGGCGGCGGCCGCGGTCGCAGCGGCAGCAGCGGCGGCAGCGGCGGTGGCGGCGGCTGCGGCATCGGCGGCAGCAGCAGCGCCATCCGCCGCCGCCGTCGCCGCCCCCGTGACCAAGCCCTTGGTCGCAGGCGAGTCGCCGACGCCCGCTGCTGCTGCTGCCGCGGCCGCCCACAACGGCGACGGCGACGGCGACCACGACGCCGAGAACGGCACGGCGCGCGCGCCCGGGGGCGCGCGGGCGGTGTGGCGCCCGTCGGACGACGACGGCGTCGTGCTCTTCCCCTAGAGGAGGAGAGGAAGTCTTGTAGATCGAAAAAGCAAAATGTATATCTTACAACACATGAGTAGGTGGTGACGCATTGGATGAGTGGGGGGGAGCTTTGGATCATCATTCTCCATGTGAAGGGGGTGGGGTTGGGCGGGGGGCGAGAGAGCGCGCGCGCGGGGCGACCGCGGCGGCAAAACGAGACGCTGCCCCCTCTTTTTCCTACCTCGGACCAAAAAATGCCTCCCCCTCCTCCTCTCCTTTCACGCCTTCTCTCGAATCACGCACCCAGCGCCTCCAGGATCGTCTCGGCGCTCGACACCGTGAAGGCGCCCCCCTCCTCCAGGTTGAGCACTTTCACCACCCCGTCATCCGCCAGCAGCGCGTAGCGGCGCGAGCGCACGCCCAGGCCCTTGTCCGACAGGTCGAGCTCCACGCCCGCGGCCCGCGCAAACTGGCCGTTGCCGTCCGCGAGCATCATGACCTTGCCCGCGGCGCCCACCTGCTTGCCCCAAGCGTCCATGACGAAGGCGTCGTTGACGCTCACGCACGCGATGGCGTCGACGCCCGCCTGGCGGAGCTCGTCGGCGCGGTCCACAAAGCCGGGCAGGTGCTTGAGGGAGCAGGTGGGGGTGAAGGCGCCGGGGACCGCGAAGAGGACGACCTTGCGGCCCTTGCAGAGCTGGTCGGTGGACATCTCCTTCATGTTGCCCTCGGCGTCAAAGTAGCGAAACTTGGCGTCGGGGAGCTTGTCGCCGACGGCGAGCGCCTTAGCGGCGCGGGCGGCGACGGGCGCGCGGCCGCGGGCGGGGGCAAAGGAGGACGCCGGGCGCGCCGCCGCGCCCCCCGCTGGCCTGGCCGCCGCCGCCGTTTCCCGGAGGGCGGCGGCGCTGCTACTGCTGCGGCTGCTGTGCCTGAAGAGGGAGGCGGCTTGGCGCCTGTGTTTGTTTGTGGGGTTTGGTTTTTGTGTCGGGGGAATAGGGGGGTCGGGCGCGATCAGAAAGGGAGGAGAGTTGAGGAGAGGGAGAAGGGGGGCACACCACCACCA
The DNA here is from genome assembly GCA_009193075.1 of Mychonastes homosphaera. Taxonomy (NCBI): domain Eukaryota; kingdom Viridiplantae; phylum Chlorophyta; class Chlorophyceae; order Sphaeropleales; family Mychonastaceae; genus Mychonastes; species Mychonastes homosphaera. The sequence continues at coordinate 28,992 of VXJC01000002.1, read as the reverse complement.
CCACCATCACCACCCCTGCCAACCGCGCGGGGGTGAGAGGAGCAAGCCCCCCCGCCCGTGAGTCCCTCTGGACGCGATCCGGGCGCGCGGGAGGGGCCAGCGCGGCGTAGTAATGGACGCGCATTGGGCAAAGGCAGGATTGGAGGGGGGCTGAGGGGGCGAGAGCGGACGGAAAGGGGGCGGGAGGAGGAGGAGGAGAGCCCCACTCACCACCAGCCTCTTCTTCCCCCCCCCCGCCCGCCCATCCTCTCTCTCTCTCCCTCTCTCTCAAACGGCGAACCCCAGGGGCAATCACGAGACGCACCCGTACGCGAGCATGGCTGCTGCTAGTTCTGCTGGTGCTGATGCTGCTGCTGGCGATAGCGAGTGTCAGACGGAGGGGTGGTGGGTGCTTTTGGGGCTGCTGTTCTGTTTTCGCGCTTCTGCTGCTGCTGCTCTTCCAAAACGCTAGAAAGGCTAGAGAGTTCTTGGGGTGTGTTCGCAACTGGGGATATGTTTTGGAGCTAGCTAGGAGAGGGCGGCGCGACCTAATGCAACAAAGCGGCGACGGCGAGCGCCGAGGCGGCTCAATCCGCCACACTAGGCGCCCCCCCCCCCCCTTGCCTCCTCCCCCCCCCAACAAATCACCTCCTCCTCAGCACGTGCTGCGCCGTGACGGGCTCGGTCACGCACGACATCAGCACGGCCGCGGCCTTGGGGCTCGTCCCCTCGTGGGCCATGGCGGCGACGGCGTCGGCGAGCGAGAAGCGAAAGTGAGCGCCGGCGTCGCCGTGGCCGCCCTGGACGCCGCCGGCCCCCTCGGCCTGGTCGTGCTCGCGCGCGGCGGCCGCGGCGTTGTCGTCTGTGCCGCGCCTGCGGGGGCTGCTCTCGTGGTAGAGAGGAGCAGCCTCCGAGGCAGCAGCCGCCGCCGCCGCCGCCATGGCGTGCCGCCGACGCTCCGCCCGGCCGCCGCCGCTCGGCTGTGGGAGCTGGCGCCGCTCCGGCGACGGCAGCAGCCCGGAGCCCTTGGCCCAGCCTCCCGGCTTGATCGGGGACATGGCCGGCAGCGGGGGCGGCGGGGCGCCGATCGAGGCGTCGACGGCAGGTGGTGGAGGAGGGGGAGGAGCAGGGGCCGCCGTCGTTGTCGTCGCCGTCGCCGTTTCAGCCGACTCGGAAAAGAGCAGCAGCGCAGAGGCGCCCAGGCCGCCGCCGCCGCCTCCCTCGGCCGCCGCGCTCCTGCGCGCGCGGCGGAGCAGCTCGCGCACCCGCTCCGTGGCGGCGTCAGGAGGGGCGGCGGCGGCGGCGGCGGCGTCGCCTTGCAGGTGATGATGATGCTGCTCGCGCGCGCCGTTGTCGCTGTCGTCATCGGCAGCCGGTGTCGGCTCCTGGATAGTGGCGAGGTGCTCTTGGTGGTGCTCTTGGTGGTGCTCTTGGTGGTGGTGGTGCGGCTCGTGGTAGTACTCGTTGTCGTCGTCCCGGAGCTCGTCGTCGTCGCACGCGTCGCACGCCTCCAGCCCCTCGTCCTGCTCCTCTTGCCGCGACTGCGCCCAAGCCGCGCCCTCCTCAACCCCCCCCTCCCCCTGCTCCCCCTCCTCCTCCTCGCGCCGCAGCTGCTCGTCCAGGTTGCTGCACGCGCTCATGAGGTCGTCGCAGTACTCGGCGGACGCCCAGGCGCGCGCGGCCTGGTGGGCCGGGGCCTGATGCGCGTCGGCGGCGGCGGCCGCGGCGGCGCGGCGGCGCGCCCAGGCGGCAGGGGGCGACCCGCCGCTCGCGCCGCCGCCGGCCTGAAGCCCCAGCCGCGACCTCCCGCCGTGCTGCTGCTGCTGCACCTGCCACGCGCGCGCGTCTCCGCCGATGGCGTCCGGGGCGCTCATGCGCAGCGGGTGGTCGTGGAAATGGTGGGGGCGGCGGCTGTCGCGGTGCTGCTGCCGCTGGAGCGTCGGCGCGAGCGGGGGGGCCAAGGCCGCGGGCGCCGGCATCGCGGCCGCCGCCGCGCTCCCCCCCCTGTCCTCGTCCCGCGCGTCCTCCCACTCCTCCTCCTCCGCCCCGGCAGCGGCGGACGCCCGCAGCCCCTCCAGCCGCGCCTCGAGCGCCGACGCGCGCCGCGCCACCGCGGCCGCCTCGCCGCACACCTTCCCCAGCCGCGCCTCTGCCCTGAGCGAGCGCTCCCCAGCCTCCTTGGCGCGCAGGGCCGCGAGGGTCGCCTGTCGCTGCGTCTCGGCGACCATCAGCCGCAGGCCGCGGGCCTCGTCCTCGGCCGCGCGGCGCTGCGCGAGGGCGCGGCCGTCGGCGCGGCGCGCCGCGCGCTCGGCGTCGTCGGCGCGCCTGGCCTCTCGCGCGGCGTCGGCCCTGGCGTCGCGCACGCGCCGCGACAGGTCGAGGGCGAGGGCGGCGAGGTCGTCGGCGGCGCAGGCGCGCAGGGCGATGAGGGTGACGCGGTTGGTTTTGTTGGAGTGATGAGAGGATCCGTCGCCGCCGCCGCCGCCGCCTGCGTTGCCGCAGCTCCCCGCTACCAAGGGGGCGCGCGGCCACCGGGCGTTGGCGATGGAGAGGCGGGGCGGGGGGGCAGCGCCGCCGCGTTTCTTGCTGTCTTCCTTGATGTCGACGCGCCACAGCATCTCGCTTGGCAGGCTGCTGCCACGGCCCCCCAAGAACCCGCGGTCGCCCGCCTCTTCCTCCTCGTCGCGGCCAAAGGCGGCGGCGGTGATGGCCCCGCCCGACGCGACGGACGCCCGCAGCAGCCGCCCCTGCGCGCCCAGGCTGCGCAGCGTGAAGAGGCGGCAGCAGCGGCCCGGCTTGTCAGCGGCGTCGACGGCCTCGAGCAGGAAGACGGCGTCCGCGCGCTGGTGCAGCACGGGCGGCAGCGTCGAGGCGGCGAGATTGAGGGCGAGGGCGGCGGCGGCGGCGGCGGCGGCGGCGCGCTCTTGCTCGTCGTTGTCGTTGTCGTCGTTCTCGCCGCTCGGCTGCTGCTGCTGCCGCTGCTGGACTAGCATCCGCGAATAGCTCACCGTGTCCACGGGCACCAGGTCGAACGACTTGCCGCCCCTTGCGCCCTGCCGCTCGCGGGCGACAAGCGCGCGCCCGCGCCCGTCGCGGAGGCAAAGGGCGATGGGCCCCCCGCCCGCGGCGCACGCGCGCACGGCCTCGGCGGTCGCGCGCGCGGACGCGGCGGCGACGGCGGCGAGGGCGGAAGAGCTGGGGCTTTGGTGGTGGTGGTCGTCGTCGTGCTCTTCGGCAGAGTCGTTGTCGTCGTCGTCGTCGTCGTCCTCGGCCACGACGACCCCCCCTGCGCTCGCAATAAGGGCGCGTAGAGGCGGCGTCGGCGCGCGTTGTTGTTGTTGCGCGTCGGCGTCGGCGTTGGCGGCGGCCTTGTTTTGGCGCCTGCGCCGCCCGCCGCGCAGGACGCGCATGGCCGCGATGGCGCCCGCGCCCACGTACGCGACGATCATCTCTGGTTTGTGTGCGGGCTTTTCGAAGAGGGGGGGCGACGGGTGAAGAGGCTGTCGACCCGGCGCAGCTGTCGATTCGAGCAACTTTCAACTTGGGGCTTCGCGGATGTCCAGTGCTTGTGTGTGTGTTGTCGTGTGATGAGAGAATGGCACGATTCGGTTGGTTGCGATTCGGAGTGAGGAGGCGCCGGATCTCTTATCGAGCGCTAGAGAGAGACGCGCGCGTCCAGCAAGTCTCCATTTGGCCTCTTCTCCCCCACTCTTCTTCCCCTCTCCCTCCCTCTCTCCTCCTCTTCCGACAATCGACACTCCCCCGAACCCCCACATCCACCATCCAGATGGCGGCGGCAGACGAGGCCTACGGCGGCCTCGCGCCGATGGACTTCAACGCGTTCATCAGCCGCATGAACTCGGAGGGCGCGCGAGACCTCGTCCGCTCCATCAATTCGTGAGTGTGGCGGTTCCCTCGCTCTCTCTCGCGCGCGTCGTCGCTGCGCGTGCATGATGATCAGCAGCAGCGCCGGGCAGGCGCGTGCACTGGAAGCGGCGATGGCTCGACGACATCAGCAGCAGCGACCACAAGAAGCCGACGCCGACGACGCAAACGTCGCCGACGCCGCCGATGCCGCCGCCACCCCCCGCTAACCCCGCCAACGACAACGCCATCCTCCCCCCGCTAAAAAACAAAAACACAAAAACGCAACAGCTTCATGCGCGACCTACGCGCCCGCGCCCCGGACCCGGACGCCGACAGCGCCGCCTACCAGCGCTTCCTGGAAGCCTGCGAGGCCCAGATCGCGTCCCACCCCCTCTGGAAGGGCTCGTCCCCCAGCGAGCTCGAGTCGGCCGGGGAGGCGCTCGAAAAGTACCTGTCGAGCAAGCTCCACGACCGCCTGTTTGGCCCCGCCGGTGGGGGACTGTCGCTGACCGAGGACGCGGACCGCGACGCCGCGGTGTCCGCGCGCATGGCCGCCCTGGGGGGATTGCTGAGGCCCGAGCACCTCGAGGTGTCCCCAGCTGTGGCGGCGCTCCCCCGGTTTGGGGCGGCACTCGACGAGGCTGCGGCGCAGCTGCGGCGCGTGGACGGGTTCAAGGCGCCGCGGGACAAGCTGATCTGCGTGCTCAACGCGGCGGCGGCCATCAACGGGCTGCTGCAGCAGGGGCAGGTGGAAGGGGGGGGCGACGTGGCGGCAGATGCAGCAGCCGCGACAACCCCAAAACCCACTGCTGCCGATGGCGGCGCCGACGCCTTCCAGCCCTTGCTCGTCCTCGCCCTCGTGCGCTCGCAGGCCGCCCACCTCGCCTCCAACGTCTCCTTCATCGAGCGGTACCGCGGGCACAGGCGCATGTCCAGGGGCGCCGCCGCCTACTACTTTGTCGCGCTGGCCTCGGCCGCCTCGTTTGTCGAGAGCGTCGACGCGGCCGCGCTGGCCGGCGTGACCAAGGACGAGTTTTTGGCGCACATGCTGGCCGCGGGGGCGGTGACGGAGGAGCAGCTGGCGGCGATGTCGGCGGCGGCGGAGCGGGCGGCGGAGAGGGAGGGTGGGGGTGGGGTGGGGGTGGCAGCGGCGCCCCTTGCTCCTCCGCCTCCTCCTCCGGCTCCTCCTCCCGCGCCCTTGCCGCCGCCGCCGCCGCAACCGGCGGCAGCCCTCAACCCCCCGCAGCCGCCACCCCTGCTCGCCCTCTCCCCACCACCATCCTCGCAGCACCAGCAGCCCCGCTTCTTCCTCCCCCCGCTCACCGTCGCCGCGCTCGAGGCGCAGGGCGCGCACCTGCTCGCCGCCGCCGGCGATGCGCCCGCGGCCGCCCGCGCCGCCGCCGCCCGCGCGGCCTCGGCCGCCGCCGCCGCCGCCCGCGGCGCCCTGGTCGGCGGCGGCGCGCCATTTTCGTCTTCAGCAACAAACCCCATCGTCCCCACTCTCTACGCCCCTCCCCCGCCGGCCCCCGCGGCCCTCGCCCAACTGCTGAGCCAGCACCCGTTTGCCTTTGCTGCGCTCGAGTCGCTAACGGTGAGCGACGTGGCGTCGCTGCTGCGGCAGCACAAGGAGCTGGTGCTGCGGTACGCGTCGCTGCGCGCGGCGGTCGAGCACCACTACGAGCGCGCCAGGTCCGAGGCGGAGGGACGGGAACGGGAGGAGGAGGCGGCTATCGCTGCCGCGAGCGCGAGCGCGGGGCGGCTGTCGCCCGTGCCCTCGCCGCAGCAGGGCTCGGCGGCGGCGGCCGAGCCGTCTGTCTCTCCGGCGCGGGGCGCGGCGCTGCTGGTGACGACGGCTGGGCAGGAGGGGCGGGGCGAGGTGGCAGGAATGGAAGCGGCAGCGGCAGTAGCGGCAGGAGCAGCAGAACCAGCAGAAGCAGCAGGAAGAGCCGACGAGCGAGGAGGAGAGGCGGCGTCGGCGACCGTGCCCGCTGCTGCTGCTGCTGCTGCTGCTGCTGCTGTGGAGGAAGAGGAGGAGAAGCTGGATGAGCCGGCCACTGCGCCCGCCGAGCCCCAGGTCGACTCCATCCTCGAGGACCTGCTCGGGGAGGGCGGGGGCGGGCAGGAAGAGGAACAAGCAGCAGCAGAGGTCGGCGGCAGCAAGGGCGGCGGGGACGGCGCGCCCGCTGCTGCTCTTCCTCCTCCTCCCGCGGCGGCCGCCGCCTCCGAATCCGTGATCGAGAACCCGCTCGCCGCCGCCGCCGCCACGCCTGCTCAGGGCCCGCAAGACCCGCCGCCCGTCGCGAGCGCCAACGACGACAACCTGGGCGACCTGTTTGGGGGCCTCACGGTTGCGCCAGCGCTGGCGCAGGAGGAGGAGGAGGAGGCGCGCGGCGAGGGGGGAAGATCGGGCGGGGGACTGCCGCCGCCACCAGCGTCGCTGCTCGACTAGCGAATTCTTTCGTTTAAACAGGCCGATCAATCGGCAGCCGCCTATTCATGCCCCATCTAGCGCCTCCAGCGCCGCCTCGACCACCGCCAGGTCGCGCCGCATCATCATCATCATGCGCGCCTCCTCCTGCTCACGTTGCGCCGACGGGCGAGGCTGCCGCTGCTGCTGCCGCCGCTGCTGCTGCTGCTGCTCGACGGCCGCGCGCAGCTGGGCCACCAGGCGCACGCGGTCAAACGGCAGCTCGGAAAAGGGCGTCGAAGAGGTCGACTCCACCAGAGGGGGCAGCAGCACGGCCAGGGCGCGCAGCAGCGGCGGCGTCGTCGTCGCCTTTGTCGTCGTCGTCGCCGGCCCCACCGCCGCGGCCGATGCGACGGCCGGCATCAGCGTCCGCAGCGTCCACGACCTGCCCGGGTGGAACGAGGAGTGCGAGGATGCTTGCTTGCCCTGACCTGCCTCAGAATCGTCGCCAGGGCGACAAGAGCACAGCCGCGCCACCGCGGAAGCAACCGCGGCGACGGCGACGGCGTCGCGGCACGCGCGCAGCCGCAGCGCCGACGCGCGCAGGAACGAGCGCGCCCAGAGCGACTGGGGGGTGCCGCCGCGCGCGATTTTGAGGAGGCCCAGGTCGAGCAGGGCATCGAGCGCGGAGGCGGCCTGGCTGGGCGAGAGGCGCGAGGCGCCCTGGCTCAGGAGGAGGGTCAGGGTTGGGGAGAGGGGCGAGGGCGGCGGCGGCAGAGGGCCGCCGTCGTCCTCGTCCCCCTCCTCATCGTCGGCGTCTTCTTCTTCGTCTCCTTGTCCCTCCATCGCCGCCGCCTTGAGCGCCGCCATCCCGGCCAGAAGGTCCACGACCGCGGCCGCGTTGCGCCCGCCGCTCTGCTGCTCGTCGCCGTCATCCTCGTTCCTCAGCAGCGCCTCGACCCCGGGCGCGAGCACGGCCGCGCGCGCCGCCGACAGCAGGCGGGGGTCGAGGGGCGGGGGAGGAGGAGGAGGAGGAGGAGAGGCCGCCCCGCCGCCGCTGCCGTCGCCGCGCCCCTTGCCCCTCCTTGCCTTGCACCGGTAGACCTCGGCCAGGCCGCGCAGCGCGTGGCCCGCGCCGGACACGGCGTCGCGCGCCTCGTCGCTAGGCGAAACGTGATGCTGCTGCTTGAGGGTCGCGGCCGCCCTGGCCACGGCGTAGGCGGCCAGGCGCGCGGCGAGCGAGGCGGGCGGGTGGGGGTTGATGCCGATGCCGCTTCTGCCTCTGCTGCCGCCACTGGCGCGCGCGAGGCGCGCCAGGGGCCGCGAGAGCAGGGACCCCAGCTGGCGCGCCGTGAACTGGTCGGCGGTGTAGTAGAGCTGGCCGTAGGCGGCGCGCATGAAGCGTCGCTGGCGGCGGCGAAGGAGCGAGAGAGAAGGAGGAGGAGGAGGGGGGGCGGATGTTTTGTTGGCGTCGGCGTCGGCGTCGTCCTCCTCGTCGTCCTCTTCCTCGTCCTCTTCGTCCTCGTCGCTCTCTCCAACCGGCGGCCCCGGCCACGCGTCGAGCGCGCCCGACGCCGCGAGCGCGTCAAACGTGCGCGTCAGCTTCGCCGCGCTGGCGTCCGGCAGCGAGCGCTCGGCCGCGAGGAGCCAGGCGGAGGCCCACCAGGAAGGGATGGCGTCGCCGAACGAGGAAGAAGGGCTCTTGTTGCTGCTGCGGCGGCCCTGCTGCAGCGGCGCAGCAGCAAACTGCGCCAGTGCGGCCGCGGCCACCAAAAGCGACGGCGCCAGGTCGTCGTCGTCCTTTTTGTCTTGGTCGTCGTCTTCGTCATCCGCCTCCTCCTCATCGTAATTTCCAGCGCGAGCGATCAGAGGCAGCGTCGCGCGCAGGGCGGCGTCGAGAAAGCCGGGGGGGAGGGCCAGGGGCGGCGGAGGCGGCGGCGGCACTTGCTGGTCGTCGTTGCCGTCGTCGTCGCCGTCAGAACGCTGCTGCTGTTGCTGCTGTTGCTGCTGCTGCTGCTGCTGCCCCCCGCGCCTCTCCTGCCGCCGCGCGTTCGCCTCCTCGCGCCGCCAGCGCGGCAGCAGCTTGGCGAGGGCGACGAGCGCGCGCGCGGCGTGCTCGGCGGGCCAGAGCTCTGGAGCTGATGGCGTCAACGACGACGGCGACGGCGACGGCAGCAGCAAGAGGCGGGGCAGGAGCAAGGTGAGCGTCGGGGCGTCGCCCGGGGGCGCCGGCAGCCGCATGCGCGCGGCCGCCCAGAGCGCCAGGGCGACGCTCTCGGCCGAGCGCTGGAGGTTGTCGTCGTCATTGTCGTCGTCGGTACCTTGTTGAGCCGCGCGCGAGGCCGCGTCCAGAAGGGCCGCGGACGTGGTGCTGCTGTTTCTGGTGCTGCCGCTGCCGCTGCCGCTGCCGCTGCCGCTGCCGCTGCCGCTGCCGCTGCCGCTGCCGCTGCCGCTGCCGCCGCCGCCGATGCCAAGGCTCGCCGCGCTCGCGAGGATCGAGGCGGCGTCGCGCAGGCTGATTGGTGTTGGTCTTGCTGGTGCTGCTGCTGCTGCGCCAACAATAAACAGGCCGTAGAGTGCGCCGCCGTCTCCAAGAGGGACGACGCGCACGCGCGCGTAGAGCTCCTTTGCAACGCGCCGCGCCGCCTCGTTTTCGCCGCCGTCGCCGTCGCCCTCTCTCCTCCGCGCCGTCGTCGTCGGCCGCCTGCTGCTGCTGCCGCCGCCACGCGCCGCCATCCGCGCGCACGCCGCCATCGCCGCCGCCACGTGCGTCGCGTTCAGGAGCCCCGGAGGCGTGGAAGCGAGCCGTTCGCGTAGCTCCGAGGCCGTGCGGCTGCGCGCCAGCTGCGACGTGAGCAGGCGCACGGCACCGGTGTCGGTTTTGGCGTCAGCGCCGCGCGCGGCGGGGACGCGCGCGGCGCCATTGTCGTTTTCGCGCGAGAAGCGGGCGCGGTTGCGCGCGCCATCTCTCCGCAGATGAGGGGGCGATGCATGAGGCGGCCCGATTGTTGTGGGATTGATAAATTGAGGCTGCTGCTGCTGGTGATGCCGCGACGCGCGTGTCGGAGAAGCAGGACGAGCGAGGGAGGGGGGGCGGCGCAGAGAAGCAAGAGAAAGACTCCCGCCGAACGCTGCTGCTGCAGTCGTCGCCGTTCCTCCACCCCCAGTTGGGCGCGCGCGCAAGAGGCGCATGGCCAGCGCGCGCGCGCTAGTAGTTTGGAGGCATTGGGAGGGTGCGCGCGCTTACAAAAAAGCGGGAGAGGTGTGTGTTTTGGTTTCGTTTCGTGCGCTCGTGGTTTTGCGCGCTGTTGAAAATGTGTGTGCACATCGAATCGTTCGTTTTCATGTCATCGGCGCGACGACGACGGCGCGACCGGGAAAAGACGAGATGAGCAGCAAGGGCTGAGGGCGGCGAAAAAGGCGCCACACCGCCTCGTCGCCTCACCCTTCCTCACGTCGCCGCCGCGCCGCCGCCCGCGTCGACCGCCATTGACCCGCCCGGCAGGATCTTCTCGATCTTGGCAAACTCCCACTCCTTGTTGCACAGCGGGCACGCCGACCGCGTCTTGAGCCACCGCTGGATGCAGTCGAGGTGGAACACGTGGCCGCAGCACCCCCACGCGATCGATAGGCCCGGGTGGTCCGGGTCCCCCGTCGGGTTGGCCTGGTACTCGATCGACGGCTCGTACAGGTTGTTGCGGCAGATGGCGCAGGTGTCGGTACAGATGGCCCACGACCACATGGCGACGGCGTTCCACTTTTTGATCTCGAAGCGGCGCTGGCCGGGCTTGAGGCCGCCGCCGCCCGAGCCGCCCGCGGCTGCCGCGCGCTTGGGCTTGGGGGGCGCGGCCGCGGCGCCTCCTCCTGCTCCTGCTCCCGTGTCGACCTCCATGTCCGCCATATTGTGGTTGTTGCCGTCGCTTAGGGGCCTTGCGCGTTTTCGAGCGCCGCGCGCGCGCGCGCCCCGAAGCGAGAGAGAGGGATACGGCTTTGGCGAGAGAGCCGCGCCGCGCTCGTGCTCTCTCTCTCTCTCTCGCTCGCTGCGTTGGCGCGTCGGCGTCGGCGGCGTCGTCGGCGCCGTCGCTGTGCTGTTGTCTGCTTGGATCGAGAGCAGCCTGTGGGGTATGTTGGGTGGGTGTGGGGTGGCATGCGTGAGAATGGCGTGGTGATGATGAGCCTGGGGACGGAGGTGCTGATGGGGCGCGCGCGAGAGGGGCAAAACCGCCCCCTCTCTCTCCTTCCTCCTCATCGCCCACCCCGTCCGCACGCGCTCCGCCACCACTTGCGCGCGCAAGCGAGCTGGGGAGCTCGATCGAGCGAGCGTCGACGTCGTGGTGACGGCCGACGGCCCAAGCACGCGTCGCGGGCCGCGTAGGGCGCGCCCGAAACGGTGGTGGGTTGAAGAAGCACACGAGGAGGAGGAGGAGGGCAGGTTTGAACGCGCCGCGCGCGCGCGGCTCTTGTCCTGCGGAGGGCAGACCACAGGGCACGCGGCATGCGGCGTGCAGTGGTCGCGTCTGACTTGCGCGCATGCCTGCGCGCGCGACTCGCGTGCGAACGCGAAAGGGGCTTGTTTTGTCTCGAGCGCGAGAGAAGAGCGAGAGCAGCAAGCAGAGAACGCGCGAGACCGACCTCTGTGTTTTGGTGTTTTGGGCGGACGTTGCAGACTGACGATGATGAAGAAGTCTCGTCGCCGATGGCGGTGTGGTTGTGTTGTGTTTGTCTCGTCTGCGTAGCTGTGCGATCGAAAGAGAGGAGAGCTATGCTGTCGCCTTCCCCCTCCTCCCTCCCTCCCTCTCCATCCTCACAGCGAGACGACTGCTGCGCCAACAAAAACCACAAACACCACAAACCACAAAATCGACGCGGTACTACTCACCGTGACGCAAACACTCAATGGCTCCTCCAACAGCAGTCGAAGAAAACGACGCGCGCGCCTCGGCGCAGCAAGACGACCCCTCCCCTTCCACCGCCGCCTCTTCCGAGGACGACGACGATGCTCTCGACGCGCAGCAGCAGGACAACGAGTGGGACGAGTGGGGCGACGACGAAGGCGGCAACGACGCCAACGCCAACGACGACGACGAGGACGAAGAAGACAGCGACCGCACGCGCTCGCTGTTCGACCCGCCCAGCGCGGCGCCGCTTCCGTCGCCCGAGGCGGCGCTCGCTCACGACCACCGCGCGCACGGGTTCGACCTCAAGGCCTGGCGGCGGCGGTGCGGCCTGGACCAGTACGGGGTGATCCGCGCGGTCAACTGGGCGCGCAGGTGCGTGGCCGAGGGCCAGGACCCGCGGCCGGCGCTGCGCGCGTACGAGGAGGCGGTCGTTGCGGCGGCGGCGAGCGGCAAGGGGGCCGGCGCCGCACCTGCTCCTCCTCCTCCGGCGTGGGCGGGCGACGAGTTCCTCGTTCCCGCGCTGCCGGACGACCCGCTGGTGACGTACGACTACGAGGAGGAGGAGGAGGGGGAGGAGGATGGTGGTGGCGAGCAGGAGGTGGGGGGCGAGGAGGGGGAAGCAGCGGGAGCGGCACCGGCGGCGTCGGCGGCGGCGGCGGGCGACCAACAACAGCTGCTGATCCAGCGCCTGGCGGCCGAGAACGCCGCGCTCCGCACGCGCCTGCAGGCCCTCGTCGAGGCGACGCTGCCGGAGGAGCTGCGCGACGAGTGCGCGTTGGTCGGAGGCAGCGGTGGCAGTGGCAGCGGCGGCGCCGCCGGGCCGTCGTCGTCCACCGCCGCCACCACTACCAACCCCTCCACCAACCCCCAAACCACCTCAACCGCCGCCCTCATCGACGCCGCCTACTTCGACTCCTACTCCCACTTTGACATCCACCGCGAGATGCTTTCGGACGCGCCCCGCACGCAGGCCTACCGCGACGCCCTCGAGCGTAACCCGGCGCTCACCAAGGGGAAGACCGTTGTCGACGTCGGCGCGGGGACCGGGGTGCTGTCGCTCTTTGCCGCCAGGGGCGGGCAGGCGGCGGCCGTGGTGGGGATCGAGGGGTCGGCGCGCATGGCGCGCATCGCGCGGGCGGTGGCGGCGGCCAACGGGCTGGCGCGCGAGCAGGGCGGGGCCGTGGCGATCGTGTCCGGCAGGGTCGAGGCGTTGGTGGAGGCGGCTGGTGGTGGCAAGGGCGGCGACGACAGCAACGCCAACAACGCCAACAACGCCAACAAAGACACCACCACCACCACCACCGCCGCCACCCTCGCCCTCCTGCCAAAACCCAACTCGGCCGACGTCCTCGTTTCCGAGTGGATGGGCTACGCCCTGCTGTTCGAGTCGATGCTGTCGTCCGTCTTGACCGCCCGCGACGCGTGGCTCAAGCCGGGCGGCGCGGTGCTTCCCGACGTCGCGCGCGTCGTCGTCGCTGGCGGCGACCTGCGCGCAGCGCTGGGGTGCGCGTTCTGGGACGACGTCTACGGCCTGCGCATGACGCCCATCGGGGACGAGGTGGTGCAGGGGGTGGCCGGTGCTGGGGCTGGTGGGGTTGAGGCAAAGGACAAGGAAAAGGGGGTGGCGGCCGATGCTGCCGCCGCCCCGCCGGCCCCCCAGCGCCCCCGTCGCCGCCCGCGCCTGCTCGTGCGGCAGGTGCCGGCGTCGGCGCTGCGCACGGCCAGCGCCGAGGTGCGCGAGCTCGACCTGGCGACCATGTCGCACGACGACCAGGACTTTACGGCCGAGTTTGAGTGCGCGTTGTTGTTGCCGCAGGAGGGCAAGGCCGGTGGTGGAGGAGGGCCGCCGACGCCGGCCAAGGCTGGGGGGGGCGGGGGGGGCAACGCTCCTCCCGCCCCTGCCGGCGCGACAACAACAACCCCCACCACCATCAGCTGCCTCGTGCTGTGGTTCGACACGCTCTTCACCGAGCGCTTCTGCAGCGACCACCCCGTGGTGCTCTCGACCGCGCCCACCTCGGCCCCGACGCACTGGGCGCAGGCCGTGCTGCCGCTGTCGCGGCCGGTCGAGCTGTCGGCGGCGTCGTTGGGGGGGTCGTCGCTGCGCGGCCGCCTCAGCATGGCTCGCCGGCAGGGGCGCCACCGCGCCCTGGACATCTCGCTCGAGTACCGGTCGTCGTCGTCCTGCAAGCCGGTCGTGGACCTGTTCTCGATGGGCGTCAACCAGGACGAGGACGAGCTGGAGGCGGAGATGGCGGTTGCAGCAGCAAATGGGGGGACCTCGAGCTTGGCGGTCGGGGCGAGCGGCGCGCGGCCAGAGGCGACGATCGCTTGATCGATTGATATGGATTGTAACTTTGTTTTTTTCTCGCTCTCTCGTTGTTGTGATTCTACTAGCTATGTTGAGTGTGCGTCGTCCATCGAGTTGGAAAGCAGCAGCCAAGGAACAGGGCGCCGCCGCCGCGGGCGCCCGATGCTCCCCACAAACACAACCCCAAAAAACAAACAAATCACACAAAATCCATCCCCCACCCAAAAAAGAAAACACCGATTCAAAACGTCAGCACGCACCGCAGGCACTCGCCCTTGTGCAGCAGCTCGAACGCCTCGTTGATGCGGTCAAAGTTCATCTCGTGCGTGACGTAGTCCCCCAGCCTGGTCTTCCCCGGCTCGAGCGCCCTCTCCACCAGCAGAGGCACCTGCAGCCGCGACTTCCACCCGCCAAACGCCGTGCCCTTCCACTGGCGGCCCGTGACGAGCTGGAAGGGCCGCGTGCGGATCTCCTGCCCGGCCGCGGCCACCCCGATCACCACGGACTGGCCCCAGCCCCGGTGCGCGCTCTCCAATGCCGAGCGCATCACGTCGACGTTGCCCACGCACTCGAATGACGCGTCGACGCCCCACTCGGTGAGACCGCCCGCGATGTGCTGCTGGACCGACGAAACCCCTGGGGGTAATTCTTTCGGGTTGACGCAGTCGGTGGCGCCCCACTCGACCGCCGCGGCAAACTTGGCCGGGTTGGTGTCGACGGCGATGATGCGCGAGGCGCCCGCGCTTTTCGCGGCCTCGATCACCGCCAGGCCCACCGCCCCTAATCCAAACACCGCGACCGTCTGCCCCTTTTGCACTTTGGCGGTGTTTTCCACGGCGCCCCAACCCGTTGCGACCCCGCACCCCAGCAAGCAGGCCCTGTCCAAAGGGGCGCGCTTGTCGATTTTCGCGACCGACTGCTCGTGCACGACGCAAAACTCGGCAAAGGTCGAGGTGCCCATGAAGTGGAAGATCGGCTCGCCCGATTTTTTCGAGCGGATGCGGGGCTTGCCGTCGGCCTTCATGACGCCTTTGCCCGTAAAGGCACGGACGGACACGCACAGGTTGGACTCGGGGTGCGCGCAGAAGAGGCACTCGCCGCAGTAGGCCTGGTAGCAGGGCACGACGTGGTCCCCCGGCTGGACAGAGGTCACCCCTGCGCCCACCGACTCGACGACGCCCGCGGCCTCGTGCCCCAAGACGCAGGGGAAGAGTCCCTCCGGGTCGAGGCCGTCGAGGGTGTAGGCGTCCTGTTTGTTTTGTTTTTGGTTGGCTTCTTATGAGCCAAAGCCCACGCGAGGGGCGACAGGCGGCGCGCGCGCGCGCGCATGCACGAGAGAGAGGAAAACAACACCAAGAGACTCACCGTGTGGCACAGGGCCGTGGCGACGACGCGGATGCGCACCTCGCCCTCCTTGGGCGGGTCGACGATGACCGTCTCGACCGACAGCGGCTGCTTGGCGGCCCACGCGACGGCCGCCTTGCACTCGATCGGCTGGCCTGCCGTCGTGGGGGCGGGAGGGGAAGCGGCGGCGGCGGCGGCCATGGCACTGGCGGAGTTGGCGTTGGCGGTGCGGAACGAGGAGGGACCAAAGAGGGCGCGCGGGTGGGTGCGGTGGGCGCCGATCAGAGAGTTCGGCTGTGGTGACGAGGAGGGAGAGGAGGACGTGGAGGCGCGCGCGCGAAGGAGGGTGCGGTTTTGCGCTGGTGCCGGGTTTGCGGTTTTGGTTCCGCTGGTGCTGCTGCTCTGGTGCTTGTTCTTCGTCGTCGTCGCCGAGGGACGAGAGGCGCGCAACATGTGTTTGTGTCGGGGGAGTCGGGGTGGGGCTTTGTTTGGGGCGAGGAGAGCGTGGGGGAGAGAGAGGGGAAAGGGGAGAAGGAGGAGGATCGGCGATCGGGCCCCCGCCGACGCCACGCGCGCACCTAT
Organism: Mychonastes homosphaera; assembly: GCA_009193075.1. Lineage (NCBI taxonomy): Eukaryota > Viridiplantae > Chlorophyta > Chlorophyceae > Sphaeropleales > Mychonastaceae > Mychonastes > Mychonastes homosphaera. The sequence goes on along the minus strand of VXJC01000002.1, from coordinate 13,604 downwards.
CACGCCGCCCCGCGACCACCGACGACGAAACGACAACCCTCTCTCCAACACAGTGACGTATTACAAGAAGTGAGCGAGAGAGAGAGAATCGACTAGTCCAACAAGCCCTCGGCAGCAGGCGGAGGAAGCGTTTTGGGCGGCGATTGCTGCTGCTGCTGCTGCCTCCGCTTGGCCGCCGCCGCCGTGTTGCTTCCCGACGACGACGCAGGCGCCCGCAACGCACCAGCAGGAGCAGCAGCAGCCGCGGCCGGAGGAGCAGGAGGAGGGGGCCCCGCCCACTGCGCCGCGGCCGCGGCCAGCAGGCTGCGCAGGCCCTCGTCCGCCTTCAAGATGGTCGCAAACTCACCACCGCCGGCGCCGCCGCTGCTGCTGACGGCGCTCTGGTTTGCGCCGCCGCCGACGCGCCCTCCGCGCGCCGAGTTGGGCGCCGAGACAACAGGCGAGGTCCCGTGGCGCGCCGGGCGTGCGATGGGCGGCGGGGCGCGCGGGGGACCTCCCTGGGCGACGGTGGTGGAGGCGGTGGCGGGCGCGGGGAACGAGGCCGAGACCGAGGGCGACGGCGCGGGCGACGAAGACGACGCCACGCCGCCCCAAAAGAGGCGCGGGCGGGCGTCGGTGGTGGTGGTGGTGGGGGCGGGGGCGGTGGTGGTGGCGGCAGTGCTGTCGCCTCCTGCTCCTGCTCCTCCTCCGCTCGCGGCCACGATCGCCGCCTCAAACACGTCGCGCGACCGGCGGACGCTGCTGCTGTTCAGGGCGGGGTTGTTATTGTCGTTGTTGTCGCCGTTTTCGGTCGCAGCGGTGCCGCCGCCGACAAGCAGCAGCGGCGGCGACGAGGGAAGCAGGAGGGGAGCAGCGGCATCGTCGGCGGCACCGCCGAAACCACCCATCATCATCTCCTCCTCCTCGTCCTCGTCCAGCCCCTCGAGCGCGTGCTGCTCGCGCAGGAAGCGCACGATGGCCGCGCGCAGGTCGGAGCTGCCGATCAGAGCGCGGTCGGCCGCGCGGAGCATGGCGCCCGAGGCCGAGGCGGGCGAGCCGGCAGAGGGCGGCAGCGGCGGCAACGGCGACGCGAAGTGGGGGTCGCCCGACGCCTGCTGCGCATGCTCTTCTTGCTCCTCCTGCTGCAGCGACGCGCGCGCCCGGGCCTCGGCGGCCGCCAGCGACTCGAGCAGGCGGCGCGCCAGCTCGCGCGGGGGCGGGGCGGGGCGGCGGGTGGTTGTTGTTGTTTTTGTTGCTGCGGGGGGCGGCTGCAGGGGAGCTGTGGTGGCGGCGGCCGTCGGCGGGTCGTTGCCATCCCCCTCCTCCTCGTCCTCCTCGTCGCCTTCCTCCTCGGGCAGGGCCGGCAGCGCGGGCGGGAGCGGGGGCAGCAGAGACGAAGAGGGCGATGATAATGACGCCATCGTCCCTGCCGACATGGGCACGGGCAGCGGCAGCAGCCCCAGCCGCCGCCGGGGCAGCGCCGAAGAGCCGCCCCCACCGCCGCCGAGCAGCAGCAGCAGCGCGGGCGGCAGGCCCACGTGGACGAGCGTCACGGAGCGCATGCGCACGGCGCCAAAGAGGAGCGAGAGGCCGGCGGTGATGCGCGCGTCGCGGCCATAAGGCGGCGGCGGCGGGGTTGTTGGTGTTGTTGCTGTTGCTGTTGCTGCCGCCTCGGAGCCGTCGGCGGCCGCCGGTAGCAAGGGCGCAGCAGCAACAACAGGCCGAGGGAGCCGCGCCGCAGACACGTGCACGGACACGAGCTGCGCGACCAAGGACGCGACCGACCTGGCGATACCGGAGCGCAAAAAGGACCTCAGGATCCCCAGGACGAGGCGCGCGGCGTCGCCGGGCCACGCCCGCAGGTTGGGGGCCGACGACGACGACAGTGCGAGGGCGGCGGCGGCGGCGGCGGACCGCGCGAGCGCGAGCGCCGCCGACAGGCGCCGCCGCAGGGCCGACAGCAGGGCGCGCGCGGCCTCGCGAGCCCAGCGCTCCAGGTCGCGCGAACCTGCCTGCCCGCGCTCGAGGAAGATGAGCGCGACGGCGCGGCCGTGGTCGGCGGTCGCGTCGATCGTGGTGCCGACGGCGCGCCGGGCGGCGGCGGCGGCGGCCTCGGCGCGCGGGCGGAGCGCCGACGCGGCGGCCGAGGCGGCGGCCGAGGCGGGGGCGCGGCGCTGGTGCTCGAGCAGGAGCTTGGCGGTCGAGGAGGTTGTGGATGCGGCGGCGGCGGCGGCGGTGGTGGTGGTCGTGGTGGCCGTGATGTGGATTGGCGGTTTGGTGGCGGGCGAGGAGGAGGAAGAGGCGGTGGTTGGTGTTGTTGTTGTTGTTGCGGTCGCTGCTCCTCCTCCTCCCGCCCCTCGCTTCGCCGCCGCCGCCGCCCCCGCCGCGAGCGGGGCGCTGGCCGTCAAGGGCCCCTCCGATGCTGGGATGGACGACGACGCGGTCGAGGAGGGCTCGTCGGCCGCCGCCGCCACCTCTGGCCGGGATGAAGAGGCGGGGCGCATTTTCTCAGGATTAGCTGTCTCGAGCGAGAGGTTTGAAGGACAAAGCAAGGGGTGTTTTGTGTTCGGTGTCTCTCTCTCCAATCGCGAGAGGGGCTGTGGCGCTCGGCTTGGGGAGGCAGCGCTGCCGATCTGTGGATGTGTGTGAGGGCCGGGGCGGCGGGTGGCTCAGCGGATTTGAGAGAGAGAGAGAGCGAGCGGGGTCGCCGGCAGCGGCGGCGTTTTGGCGGCGGCGGCGGCGGCGGCGGCGGCGCGAGAGAGGCTCGCGCCCGCACCTCGTTTTTTGTTTGTGCGTGCGCGCCCGCGTGAGAGAGACCGCCGAGCACACGAATCGACGCACGCGCGCATCACCGTCGTCATCAGCGATATCGTCTCTCTCGATCCTCCGCGCGTGGGCGCCAGCACCACCCATTAGCGCGATTTTTGGCAGCGGCTTGAGCCAAAAGCGGCGTCGGCAGCGTCGGCGCTCGCGGCGCTCGCTCTCTTTTCCCCTTGAGAGGTGTCAACCTCTCTCTCTCTCTCTCTCGCGAATCAGCCCCGGCTGGCTGCGAGGCACAGACGCCAATGAGCGGCCGTGGTGGTGGCGCTTTGAAGGCTGGAGGGGGTCGCCCTTTCACAGGCGCGACGCCGGAGGAGACGACGGCGACGCTCGCTGACGTCGCGGCGGGGCCGGTCGCCGATGCCGCCGCCGCCGCCGCCGCCTTGCCCCCCAGGTCGCCCAGCCGCGACCCGCGCCTGCGGAAGCAGCAGCAGCAGCGGCAGGCGCAGCAGCACCCGACTAGAAACGATGATGCGGTGGGGGCGGATGCAGCAAAGAAGGAGGCGCGAGCCTCGCCGCCACCGCCGCCGCAACCACCACCTCCGCAACCGCCACCACCACCCCTCCCCGACCGCCTGGCCTCCGTCCACCGCAGCCTGCTCTTGGCGCTGCAGTTGGACAACCAACAGCAGCAGCAACAACAACCACGAAACCAAGCAGCACCCATCGTCGCGGAACTGCTCGCCTCTCTGGGCCCAGGCCGCAGAGGACGCGCGGCGCGAGCGCGAGCGGGGCGAGCGGCGCGCCAAGCGGCGGCGCGAGGCCGCAAGGGCGGCGGCCGAAGTGGCGGCGCGGGCCGAAGCGGCGGCGGCCGAGGCGTCGGAGCTGATGAGGAGGGTGGTCGTGGTGTTGGGCGAGGATGATGATGAGGGGGAAGACGGTTTGGAGACGGGTGGTGGCGGCCACGAGGCGGTGCCATTGCCGCTACTGACGGCGGCCGACCCCGCTGCGCCCCCGAGGGCCCCGACCCATACGCGCCCCTCGCGCAAGTGCCGCTTGCAGTCGCGCGACTCGGAGGTGGGGGAGGACCAGTCGGGGGTGGATTTGCAGCAGCATCAGCAGGGGGCAGGGAGGGGGGCGCGTGTGTTTTTCGCGAGACGGGGCGGCGGCGGCGGCGGCGGCGGCGGCGGCGGCGGCGGCGGCGGTGGCGGCGCGAGCGCGCTCGCAAAGCGCGCCGGCACGCGCGTCGATCGACATTTGTCAGCGAGAGAGAAGCCGATAATCGACGAGCACAAATAGACAAAGACAGATGCACACACGCATAAATGGAGAGAGCGGGCGTTTGGATGCTTTTTTGGGGTGGGGGTTTTGTGTTGGCCCAACACAAACCCTGGCAGCCAGGCACCCGCCAACCAGGGCTGCCGGTATGAGCAGCGGCTCGGTTTTTGGGGGGGAGCAGCGTCGACCCGTTAAACGTTTCCGGTAGGGCTCGGTATGCTAGTGGCCTCACCCTCTGAGTTCGGTATGGCGGCGGTAAGGTCGCCGCGGGGGGGCGGTATATAAGAGAAGAAGAAGGGGGGGGGGCGCCGCCGCCGCCGCGGCTCGCCGCGCGCGTGCTCTCCCGCCCTCCCCCCGGCCCCGCCCCCCCCCCCCCCCCCCGCCGTGCCCGAAAAAACGAGGAAAACATAACATTAAAGAGGTTTCTAACCGTCTAGATCTCCTCTCCCCTCTTCCTCTTGTCGCCAACGGCCTCCTGACGGTTGGGCACCCAGCGCGAGAACGCGCGCCTGGGGCACAGCTTATTGGGGTGCAAGACCACGCGCAGCGCCGCCGTGAGCGCCTCGTCGTCAAGCTTGCTGCGGGCGCTCGTGCGCACCAGTTTCATCCGAGAGTGCAAGCGCTCGTTGTCGCTCGTTCCGAGCACAAGCGCATACGACATCGTCACAAACTTCAACCACTCCTCGCAGCCCTGGTTGCGAGGGTCGTTAAAGACACGCGTCCACAACGCGTCGGTTTGGGTTGGCGGGCTGGGCTCGTTCGTCTTGGCGGCCTCATCGAGCGCCTCGCCGAGCGCGGCTTGCCACGCCTCGTCGTCGGCGCCCTCCTCATTGGCGGCGGAGGCGGAGGCGGCGACTGCAGCGGCGGCTGCGCGGTTGAAGCGCCGCGGCTGCTCCTCGCTCCCCGAGCCCCTAGACGTGTCCGTAGGGTTAAGAAGCAGGCTCTGCACGACCTCGTTAAAGCACGGCGCCTGCTGCTCGAGCGCCGTCAGGCTGAAGCGCGGCGCGACCGCGCCGTTGACGAACGTCTCGTACGACGACGCAATAATCGGCGCCACCGTCAGCAGGTGGGCGTGGTTTTCGCCCTTCCGCTCCCACCAGTGGGCCACGTCCGCGACCGCGAGGGCGGCCATGGTGGGGTCGTCCGGGAAGCGCCCGTCCAGCTCGTCGATGATGGCTTGGACCATGGGCTTGGCCACCTTTTCTTTGACGGCGTCGACAAAAGCGTCGAGTTTTTCCGGCGGGATGGGCACGCCCGTCGAGGGCGCGCGCGCAAAGCCGCCAAAGCCCGAGTAGACCTGGATGGGGTAGGGCTTGTCGGTGCCCGTGTACAGCGCCATGTTGCCGGCCCTGTCCTTGACGAGCGCGCCGCCGTCGTCTCGGTACTTGGTGTAGTGCTGCAGGGCCTTGAACCTGGGGCCCGCAAAGGCTGCGGTCCCTCCCGCCCCCTCGCCGCCGCCGCCGCCGCCGTCGCTCCCCAACCCAGCCATCTCCACCAGCTTTTTGCGCGTGGCTTGCACGACCCCCCGCACCGACCCGATGTGGGCCGTGCTGCTCTGCCCGTACTTGCACAGGTCCGTGTCGAGCACCTCGAAGAAGGGGACAGGCATGCACGTGAGGAACAGATAGAAGGCGTCGCGCCCGTAGGGTTTTAGGGTGCAAGGAACAGCGCCCTCGTGGCCTGTCCGCGCGGGTCCAGGATCGGGGTCTGGCTCGGGGCACTGGGGGCCACTGCTCCCAGGGGTCCGAGTCAACAGGGAACACTTCTCCGTCCGCGGGGGAAGTGAGACCGAGTCTGTGGTATGTACGTGAGGTGGTGTTACACGTGTATGGGTGTGGTTGTTCTCTTGTGTGGGGCTCTCTGCTGGGGGCTGGTGTATTAGCAGGAGAAAGAGGAGGGCCTCTGGGGGAGAGGGCCTCTGGGGTGACCCGACTCTCCCGGTGAGTCGGCGAGCTGCAAGATGCCCTGATTCTTGCATCATCCCTCCCTTCTTCGAGGGGTGGAACTCGGTCTCCGATCCTGAACGGAAAAACTCAGACATGAAAATGTACGGGGCTCATAAAAAAACGAAAGGGGTTGTCGAAGAGGGAACGCATTCCCAAGGGGATCCTTTCAAGGGGATCCTTTTTTTTTTTTTTTTTCAGAACTCACGGGCGGTGCTCCTCGGCAGACAGGTTGTGCCGTTGTTTGTACGCTATGACGATTGCAGCAGGCGCGATGAGTGCGGCAGGAAGCCACTGGTCGTGCCCTGGGTGGTGGCCGACGAAACGGCAGAGGTACTGGCGGGTGTGACCACGAAACTCGCGGTGGGCGAGGATGCGCTCGACTTGCCTGTTTCGCAAACGACGCACACGTCCCGGGTCCAAGCGCCAGCGTTCGCTTTCCCTGTACGGAGCGAGCTTGTCCACTGACAGTCGAAGGGTGACGTACTGGTTGTAGGTGGTGCCGGGCACACGAACGCCGTAAGAGTTCCTGTTTTTGACTTCGACGATTTCGAATGGGCCTTCCCTTCGATTGGCGAACTTGGTCATCTCGTAGCCTGGAAGGTATTGCGAGTCGACGTAGACCTTGTCGCCAACGTCGTAGACGGTGTCTCGTCTGTGTTTATCGTACTGCTTGGCTTGTTGCGCCGAGGCGCGCTGGAGGTTGTGGGTCACTTCGCGCTCGATGTCTCGCTTTGGACGTCCGGGGTGTCCTCCTCGGGGATACCCGCTCGGGACGGCCAGGTCGATGTGCTGCTGAGGGTGACGGCCGTAGAGCAGAAGGTGCGGGGAGTGTCCTGTCGAAGCGTTGACCGACTCGTTGTACGCCCGCACTGCCTTGCTGAGCTTCCAGTACCACCGATACTTGTTTTGGACGATCGCGCGCAGGAGGTCGCTAATGGTACGGTTGGCGCGTTCCGTTTGCCCGTTGGTCTGCGCGTGGTAGGGCGTGCTCGGCCGTAGGTCGATGCCCTCCGCGCTGCAATAGCTCCTAAATTCGGCACTGGTGAACTGGGGCCCGTTGTCGCAGATGATGGCCTCTGGCTTGCCAAGGACTGGAAAGACGTTGAGCTCGAGCCGCTGCCGGAGCCCAAGGGAGGTGAGTTGATTGGTTGTGGGGATCGCAATCACCCACTTGGAACGCTTGTCGACCACGACGAGGATGGCTGTTTTGCCGTTGGAGGGGTTGAGCGGGCCCATCATGTCCATCGTGATGACCTGCCCGTTGCGCGAAGGCACAGCAATGGGAAGCATGCGCCCGTGTGGCTTTTGGGTCGACGTCTTGGCGCGTTGGCACGTAGCACACTCCTTCACGTAAGAGCGTACGTCCTGTTGCCATTTAGGCCACCAGAACCGCATGCCAACTGCGGCCAGCGTCTTGTTCTCGCCGATGTGTGCTTGCTCGTCGTGGCACAGTTGCAGGATCTGCCGTTTGATGTTGTCGTCGTTGGGTACGGCGATCCGACCTTCGTGGCGGTACACTTGTTCTCCGGGCGCGCGGGACACTTGGGCCAGGAAAGGGTTGGTCCTGTGCCGCGAGCGGTGGTAGTCCGGGTCGCGCGGGTAGCCGGCGACGATGTCGCGCTCGAGTGCTCCCGGTTGGTACGTGATCACGTTGCAGCGAATCGCGGCCGTCGGCAGTTGCGCGTCAAGCTGGCGGTAGCCAAAGTGTTTTTCCCGCCACTCGGGGTCCGGGCCTTGCTCATCGAGCGCGCCTGCTTCTTGCAAGTCCGGGCGCCTCGACAAAGCGTCGGCGTGGTTTTCCTCACCTTTGACGTAGGCGAGGGTCAGGTTGGGGCTGAACTGCTGCATGAACTCGATGACGCGCGCGATGCGGCGCGAAGCCACAGCGTCCGGGGGGCGAGTCATGAGGTCGATGTTGTTGCGGTGGTCCGTGCACATCACGGTTGGCAGACCTTCCACGTAGATTTTGTACTCGAGCAGTGCGAGTTTCATCGCGAGCATCTCCTTGTCGCCCACCGAGTAGTTGCGCTGGGCAGGGTCGAGCTTCTTGCTGTAGTAGGCGCAGTGGAACAGGGACTGCCGACCTAGACCCTAGAAGCCAGGGTTTAGGGGTCTGGCAGGCCCAAAGAGGACTTAGAGTCCCTGTTCCCCCTTCCGACCCAGGCCTCTTCTAGAAGCTTCCAGAACCCTTGAGACCATCGAATCGAGGATGGTCGAGAACCTACTAGATGCTTCTGGAAGGTTCCCATGCAGAAGCTTCCCATGCAGAAGCTTCCCATGCAGATGGTGCTAGAAGCTGGCCAAGCCCCTCACCAAGTCTATAAAAAGGGGTCCCCTTCCCCCACTTTGGAGGGACATCAAAAGTAAACACAAACCATTCCAAACCCTTCCCAACTCAGCTCTCTCACTCCTTTGTTGCAATCAGCCCCCTCCGGTTGCAAGCGACGCGTTTCTCCAAGCTCGACCTCGCGGCCGCGTTCAACCAAATTCCGGTCGCTCCCGAGGACACCGAGAAGACTGCCTTTACAACGCGATACGGGCAGTTTGAGTTCACGGTACTACCCTTTGGGCTATGCAACGCCCCGGCCACCTGCATGCGCCTCATGCAAAACGTTCTTTCAGACTACCTGGACGACTTTGTAGTCGTGTACTTGGACGACATTCTCATCTTCTCCAAAACAGACGACGACCACGCGCGACATGTCGAGCTCGTCTTGCATCGACTCGCTCAAGCGGACCTCCGTCTCAAGCGCAAGAAGTGCGTCTTCGGCGTCGACTCGGTCGCGTACCTCGGGCACGTGGTGTCCAAGGACGGCGTGTCGATGGACCCGTCCAAAGTCGAGGCGATTTTGGACTGGCCGAAACCGAAGAACGTGACGGAGCTGAGGAGCTTTCTGGGACTCATCGGCTACTACCGCAAGTTCCTGGTCAACTTTGGCGAGGTCAGTGCCCCTCTCGTTGAGCTCACCAAAAAGGACGTGCGCTGGGTTTGGGACGCCTCCCGACAAACGGCCTTCGACGCTCTGAAGGAGCTGATCACGACCGCGCCAACGCTCATCATCCCGGACACGTCCGAGGGCAACTCGTTCGTCATCCACATCGACGCGTCTGACTACGCAATCGGCGCTGTCTTGCTCCAGGACCAAGGCAAAGGCTTGCAACCCTGCGTGCAACCGGAGGGGGCTGATTGCAACAAAGGAGTGAGAGGGCTGATTTGGGAAGGGTTTGGAATGGTTTGTGTTTACTTTGATGTCCCTCCAAAGTGGGGGAAGGGGACCCCTTTTTATAGACTTGGTGAGGGGCTTGGCCAGCTTCTAGCACCATCTGCATGGGAAGCTTCTGCATGGGAAGCTTCTGCATGGGAACCTTCCAGAAGCATCTAGTAGGTTCTCGACCATCCTCGATTCGATGGTCTCAAGGGTTCTGGAAGCTTCTAGAAGAGGCCTGGGTCGGAAGGGGGAACAGGGACTCTAAGTCCTCTTTGGGCCTGCCAGACCCCTAAACCCTGGCTTCTAGGGTCTAGGTCGGCAGTCCCTGTTCCACTCTCCCCCCCTCAAAGGAAAAGTTAAAATCTAAGAGAAGAAAAATCAAAATGTTCTAAGGTTCCAAAGTTGGGTTTGCTTCATATGCAGGAAAAACCATGAGGGCAAAAACCTGCTCCCCAACTCGTACCATCTCAACTCGACCGTCGACTTGATCGCATGCTCTCCCAGTAGTCGTTAATCGCATCCCTAGTGACGAGACGCTCGTCCAACCATCGGTCGTCTTCGCGGCCATAGCCCGCAAATCTGACGCGGTATTGGCGTCGTCCGCGGTGGCGCCGGTGGTTGTAGACGTCTTCGATCTGGAACCAACCGTCTCCGAGTTGAGGCGGAGGAGGGGGCATGCGCTGGAAGAGATCATCGGACTTGTACTTTTTAAGTTTGCTCACGTGGAAGACGCGGTGGAGTCGACCCATGGTGGCCGGCATCTCCAGCTCGTAGGAAACATCTCGGATGTTCCGTACCACCTTGAACGGCCCGATCCACTTGTCTTGGAGCTTGCGTGGTCCACCTTGGCGCAGGTCTTGCGTGGAGAGGTAGACCTTGTCGCCGGGTTGGTAGACGACCTGTGTTTTGTGTTTGTCATATTGTTTCTTTTGTTTGAGTTGGGCGAGGCGAAGGTTAGTACGCGCTTGGGCCCGCGCTCGCTGAGCGTCGGCCATAGGGGTGTTGACGAGGGTGTTGGGGATTCGAGGAAGGGCCTCATCCAACGGCTGTGAGGGGTGATAGCCGTAGTTCAGGTAGAACGGGGTGAATCCCGTGCTCAGATTCATCGAGTTGTTATAGTATTCCGTAATCTGGGGAAGCTGTTCGACCCAGTTGTCCATTCGCGCGTTGGACGCAGCGCGAAACATATCGAGCAGGGATCTGTTTGCCCTTTCGCTCTGGCCATCCGTCTGCGGATGATACGCCGACGACATCCGATGTCGAATGTTGTTCTGATCAACATAGCTTCTCCACGGCCTTCCGAAGAATCTTGGGTCTCGATCAGACACAAGGTAGTCTGGCATCCCAAACTGATCGACGATGTTCCTTCTGAACACGTTCAGGAGCCGGCCGGAGGTTATCGTCTTGCTGACTGCTTTTGCCACGATCATCTTGGTGAGTTTGTCGACGAACACGACGATCGAATCTTTTCCTCTCACCGGTGGCAGATCTGTCACGAGGTCTAGAGTGACGCATTCCCAGGGTCTTGTCGGGATCGGCAGGGGCACCATCTGTCCGGGCAGTCGAGAGTTTCGGGACTTGGTCTTGGCGCAGATGGGGCAGGCCGTGACGTACTCGCGCACATGCTCCACGAGCTTGGGCCACCAAAAGCGTCGTTGAACCAGTTCCTGAGTCTTGTCGATGCCGAGGTGACCGGCCTTGTCGTGGCACTGGTCCAGGATGGTCCTTTGCACGTCCAAATCGTCTGGGATCACCAAGCGTCCACTTTTGAACCATAGACCTCCTCGACCCTGTCGCATGCTCTGCGTAAAACTCGCGTCTCCGAACGCGGGGTCGGTCTGGTAGGCCGCACGAATGGCTCTTTCGAGTTGCGGGAGTGGGATCATCAAGAGGTTGAGTGCGTGATCAGGGCGGCGCGACAGTGCGTCGGCCTGATTCTCTCCTCCCCTTTTATAAAGGATCTCCAACTCCGGCAGGAAACGTTGCAGGTAGCAGATCCATCTGGCTACTCTCGGCGTTTCAAACTCTTCGGCCTTGCGACTGAACAAGGTCCGGTGGTTGGCGTGATCGGTATAGAGCTTCGTGGGCACGCCTTGAACGTAAACGGAGTATTCTCGCAAGGCGTCGATAATCGCCAGCAGCTCCTTGTCGCCGACGGAGTAGTTCTTTTCCGCCGGCCGCAGCTTGCGGCTGTAATACGCGCATGGGCGCAATCCGTCGCCTTGGTCCTGCAGGAGCACGGCGCCTACAGCAAAGTCGGAGGCGTCGGTGTAGATGACGTATGGCTGGCCGAACTGCGGGATCGCGAGTACGGGAGCCGTCGTCAACGCTTCCTTTAGCTGGTTGAACGCCTCGCGATGCCGGTCGGTCCAAGACCACGGCACGTTTTTCTTGATCAACTCGGTCAGGGGCGCAGAGATTCGTGCTAGTCCCGGCACGAACTTGCGGTAGTACCCGACGAGGCCAAGAAAGCTCCGCAGTTTGCCAAGGTCGTCAGGTTCAGGCCAGTCCCGGACTGCCTTGACCTTCTTGGGGTCGACCTTGAGTCCGTCTTTTCCAACCACGTGCCCCAAGTAGTCGACTTCATCGACGCCAAACACACACTTGCTGAGTTTGAGGTGCAGGTCGTTGTCTTTGAGCCTTTGCAAGATGAGACGCAAGTCTCGGATGCTGTCCTTTTTGCTCGTATTGAACTGCAGGCAGTCGTCCAGATAGACCATCACGAATTTATCGAGAAAGTCAGCTAGGACGTCTTGCATCAGTCGCATACAAGTAGCGGGGCCATTGCAAAGACCAAAGGGTAGGACCGTGTACTCAAACTGTCCGTAGCGAGTGTTGAAGGCTGTCTTCTCGATGTCGTCCGGGTTCATGGGGATTTGGTTGAAGGCGGCTGTTAGGTCGAGCTTGTTGAAAACCTTTTTCCCTTGGAGCAGGTCCATCAGCTGGTCGATGCGAGGGATGGGGTACGAGTCCCGGATGGTGGCTTTGTTGAGCATGGTGTAGTCCACGCACATACGTAGCTCATCCGTATCCTTCTTATCGACGAACAAGATGGGCGCTCCATAGGGTGAGCCTGACGGGCGAATGTGTCCCTTGTCCGTCAGCTCCTTGAGTTGGCGTCGAAGCTCGACCAGCTTTTTAGGTGACAATCGGTAAGGGTTGCGAAAGGGAGGCTCCGTGCCTTCTTTGAGCCTTATCGAGTGCTGGATTGGGCGGTCGATGATGCCTTGAGGAGGGTCAAATACCTCTGCGAATTCGAGCAACAGGGGTGTGATCTCCTTGATGTACTCAGGGTCTCCGTGGATGGGGCCGGCCAAGATCTGGTCCCTTCCCAAAGGCGGAGGGGGCGCAGAATCTTGGGACGTCGGCGCCTCGTCACCGCCATCGCCCCGCGTGTCCGCCGATTTTGCATGCACGGCGTACACTTCGACGTTGTGTAGCCGTATCTGTTTGGCTAGGGCGCGGGCCGAGATGGTGGTGGAATCGGCTGGTGTAAGTGCTTTTGGGTTGGTAGAAGCTTCAGTCAGCACATGTTCTTGGCCATTGTAGAACAACTTGACGACGTGCGCCTGCCAATCGATGTCCGGTTTTAGTTGCGTCAGGAAGGGCTTTCCAAGGATGACATCTACGTGTAGATCGAGAACGAGGAAGGGACGAACCTGTCGGAAAGATCCGATCCTAACCGGAAGGGTTGCCGATCCAGATATTGGAACCTTCTCGGCTTGGCCGCCCACAGTGCATTCAAGCTCGTCTCGATTCTCGAAAGCGACCTTGATCCTTTCAAGAAATGAGCGGCTAACGAAATCGTGTGTGGCGCCCGAATCTAGAAGGATCCGCGCTGGTTCGTTGGCTAACCTTCCTTGGAGGATGATCAGGTCGTGCTGCTTCTCGAACTCACTGCCGAGCCTGGTCGTTGGGCATCGGGCAGTCGCGCGCGTAGTGTCCGGTCCCTTTGCAACGAAAACACTTGACGTTGGCGATGTGAGTGCCGTTGTCGTTGTTGGATTGAACCATCGGGGGCCCAGGCCTGGGTGGAGCTCCTAAGCGGGGCCTCCAGTTGGGCTTCCAGATGGGTTTGAGCGGCTCGCGCCTCGGCATGACCCGTGCCGTTGGGTCGTAGCCAATCGTGCGTGGAGGGCTGTACGGTGCGCGCGCACGGCCGGGGTTTTGCCTAAAACGGCGCACGATGCCGGGCGGGGGAGCTTGGAGGGTCGGATCCCTCGGGGCTTCTAGAAGGTTCGCGAAGGGGGAAGGCAACGCTTCGAGTTTCTCAAATGCATCCCGATAGTTCTTGACGTCCGGGTGCTCGGCGAGCTTCTCCTTGTAGTAGTCGTTCAGCGTGAGTCGGTAGCGCTGGAAAGCTTCTTCGTCGGACAGCTTGAGGCCCACGCTCTCAAGTTCCAGGACCAGGTTTTCAAACTGCTGGTTGTGG